>OY730193.1:42926259-44403759 GCA_963422505.1 Pseudognaphalium luteoalbum | reverse complement strand
CAACTTTGGTATTATATTTACATTTATATAAGTGTGTTAGCAACAGTAGCCAAACAATAACATTTGAACATTCCTTGAAAACCATGAAACATACCGCACCTTGACTATTGATTCCTATCTTGAACTTTCTTTGAACTCGATTGTGTTGAATGATGATGAAAGGAAATATGTATTTAGCATTATATAATGACTCCTGGCCAACGTGATTATATTGTACTAACTACATATGAGCGTTTCAAAGTCGTGTGACATGTGATACAAAAACTTGTCCTTCAATTTTTCATATCGTTTCTTTGTTAAAAATGTGAAATCCTGTTCATCACATTCAATACCTTGGCATTGACTTCTGCAATTTATTTCATCGCAGAACGGAATCATGCCACCAAAACGACGGGTGACTAAGAACAGTCGACGAACGACACCTTCTTCCATTCCTGAAACTGTTCCCCCACCCAACAACAATGAAACTACTGAACAAATGATAGCACGGCGAATAGCTGAAGGTATTGCTGAGTACGAAGCTAGCCGAAATCGCGAGAATGGAATGAATAACAGCGGTTCTACCCCTGTTAATACTGAGGCACCTGCGAACACTCACCGAGGGTGTTCATACAAGACATTCCAGGCTTGTAAGCCAGTTACTTTTCGTGGCACCGAGGGTGCTATTGGAATTATACACTGGATAGAAAAGACAGAGTCGGTATTGGACATTAGTGACTGTTCACAAGACTGTATGGTGAAATATGCCACCTGAAGTCTTGCTGACAAGGCTCTTACTTGGTGGAACAGTCAAGTCCAATCACTGGGACGACCAGCTGCCTACTCCATGTCATGGGAAGTACTGAAAAACATGATGTTGGAGGAGTTCTGTCCCCGTAGCGAGATGCAGAAAGTCGAAACTGAGCTGTGGAACATCACTATGATTGGTGCCGATGTCACAGGTTATACAACCAAGTTTCAGGAACTAGCACGTCTAGTGCCACATATGGTGACACCTGAGTACAAGCGCATCGAGCGTTATGTATATGGTCTGGCACCGCAGATCAGGAGTTTGGTTACATCTTCCAAACCTGACACATTCAGGAGCGCTGTTGTTTTAGCGCAAAGTCTGACCGATGAGGCAGTTAGGATGGGAACACTGACCAAGAAAACTGCGGGTAAAGTTGAACCGAGCAATACTGAAGCTGGCAGTTCTGAAGGTACCAAGCGTAAGTGGAACGGCACAGGGAGTGACCGACAGGGTCAAACAAATAAGAGGGGATCTGGGAACCCAAAGTCCTATGCTGCCACCACTATGGAATCCAAACCATACTTGGGTAACAAACCTAAATGTGACAAATGTGGCAAACATCACGACGGTGAATGTTGGTATTGCAACAACTGTAGAGTCTGGGGTCACAGAACCCAAAACTGCAAGGCTAACCCTACCCCTATGGAGAACACCGAACGCCGAAACCAAGGGTGTTTTGAATGTGGCGACATGAGGCACTATCGGAATCGTTGCCCTCGACTGAATAACCAAAACCGCAACAACACCAACAACCGTGGTAACAATAACCGAGCCAACAACATCATCAATCAGCCGGCTCAAGGAAGAGCATTTGTGATCGGAGCACAAGAGGCACGCCAGGACCCTAACACCGTCACTGGTACGTTTCTTGTAAACAACCATTATGCCTCTGTGTTAATCGATTCAGGTGCTGATTTAAGTTTTGTGTCTAATGAGTTTAGACCACTATTAGAACTTGAATCACGTAAGCTAGATAACAAATACACAATTGAACTAGCCGATGGTGAGTTAATCGAGTCAGGAGAAATAGTACCGGGATGTACCTTGGAATTAGAAGGTCATCTCTTCGAAATAGACTTACTACCGGTTAAGTTGGGAAGTTTTGACGTTGTAGTCGGCATGGACTGGTTATCTAAAAACCGCGCCGAAATCATATGTCACGATAAGCTGGTACGCTTACCCCTACCGACAGGAGAAACTCTCATGGTGAAAGGTGAGAAACGAGAAAGTGCCACAAAAATGATTACATGCTTGAAGGCCCGTAAATATCTCCGAAAGGGATACCAAGCATTCTTGGCACACGTTGTAGGAAAGAAATCCGAGGAGCGACGTATAGATGACGTACCTATCGTACGTGACTACCCAGGAGTGTTTCCTGATGAGTTACCAGGATTACCACCCCCACGACAGGTTAAATTTCATATCGACCTAGTACCTGGAGCAGCGCCAATTGCACGTGCGCCTTACCGTCTTGCTCCATCAGAAATGCAAGAGTTGTCCGCACAACTACAAGAGCTCTTAGACCTAGGATTCATCCGACCGAGCTTTTCACCTTGGGGAGCTCCGGTTTTGTTCGTCAACAAGAAGGATGGATCAATGCGAATGTGTATCGATTATCGGGAACTGAACAAAGTAACTATTAAGAATCGATATCCACTACCTCGCATAGATGACTTGTTTGACCAGCTACAAGGGTCAAGTTACTATTCGAAGATCGACTTGCGATCTGGATACCATCAACTGAAGGTTCGGGATGAGGATATTCCTAAGACTGCGTTTAGGACTCGGTACGGTCATTACGAGTTCCTAGTCATGCCATTCGGATTGACAAACGCACCAGCAGTGTTCATGGACCTCATGAATAGAGTATGCAAACCTTATCTTGATAAGTTCGTGATTGTGTTTATCGATGACATATTGATATACTCCCGAACGAAGGAGGATCACGAGCAACATCTGAGATTGATTCTTGAATTACTGGAGAAAGAAAAGCTTTATGCAAAGTTCTCTAAGTGTGAATTTTGGATGCGCGAGGTTCATTTCCTTGGTCATGTGATCAATAACAAAGGAATTCATGTGGACCCATCCAAAATCGAGGCAATTAAGAACTGGGAAGCCCCAAAAACACCATCCGAGATACGACAATTTCTTGGACTAGCCGGCTATTACCGATGCTTCATCGAGAACTTCTCGAAAATAGCCCAACCACTTACCGCTCTAACTCAAAAGGATAAGAAATTTGATTGGGGCGAGAAGCAAGAGATTGCTTTCCAATTGTTGAAACAGAAACTAAGTACCGCACCAATCCTATCACTACCCGAGGGAGTAGAAAACTTTGTTGTCTACTGTGATGCTTCACATCAGGGATTGGGTTGCGTATTGATGCAAAATGACAAAGTCATTGCTTACGCGTCTAGACAATTGAAAGTTCACGAAAAGAACTATACGACGCATGACTTAGAGCTAGGAGCCGTCGTTTTTGCACTTAAGATTTGGAGACACTACCTATACGGTACAAAGTGCACTATCTTCACGGATCACAAAAGTCTCCAACATATATTCGACCAGAAAGAACTCAACATGAAACAACGTCGTTGGGTCGAATTACTGAACGATTATGACTGCGACATTAAGTATCACCCGGGCAAAGCAAACGTTGTAGCTGATGCCTTGAGTCGTAAGGAACGAGTCAAACCCCGCAGAGTCCGAGCTTTAGGATTGACAATCCACTCTAATCTCACTACTCAAATTCGTGACGCTCAACAATCAGCTTTCATTCCCGAACGCCTTAAGGAAGAATCCTTGAAGGGAATGGAGAAACAACTTGAAACCAAGGACAACGGAGTGTTGTACTTCATGAACCGAATTTGGATACCATGCGTAGACGAATTACGCCGATTGATTTTGGACGAAGCACATAAGTCTAACTACTCGATACATCCTGGCGCAGATAAGATGTATCACGACTTGAAAGGATTTTACTGGTGGCCTGGCATGAAACGAGACATTGCCACATACGTTAGTAAGTGCTTGACTTGTGCAAAAGTCAAAGTTGAATATCAAAAGTCGTCTGGGCTTTTGCAACAACCTGAAATGCCCAAATGGAAATGGGAACACATCACGATGGACTTCATCACGAAGTTACCAAAAACAACATCCGGAGTTGACACCATATGGGTGATTGTCGATCGATTGACGAAATCAGCCCACTTCCTTGCTATCAAGGAAGCGGACAAAATGGAGAAGCTGACTAGAATCTATTTGAAAGAGGTCGTTTCTCGACATGGGGTGCCATTATCCATCATCTCTGATAGAGATGCACGATTCACTTCTCGCTTCTGGCAAACACTTCAACATGCATTGGGTACTAGACTCGACATGAGTTTGCTTACCACCCACAAACTGACGGCCAGAGCGAGCGAACAATACAAACGCTCGAAGATCTGTTGAGAGCATGTGTGATAGACTTTGGAGGTAATTGGGATACACACCTACCTCTAGCAGAATTTTCATATAATAACAGTTATCACACCAGCATACAGATGGCACCATTTGAGGCATTGTATGGACGCAAGTGCCGATCGCCACTCTGTTGGGCAGAGTTGGGCGACAGACAATTATCGGGTCCTGAGATAGTCCAAGAAACTACAGACAAGATATCTCAAGTGCTTAATCGATTGAAAGCAGCACGTGACCGACAAAAGAGTTATGCCGATAACAGACGGAAACCTTTAGAATTTCAAGTAGGTGACAAGGTCCTACTCAAAGTAGCACCCTGGAAAGGTGTAGTACGATTTGGTAAACGAGGTAAACTGAACCCACGATACATCGGACCATTCGAGATCCTTGCAAGGATTGATCCTGTCGCCTACAAACTCAAGCTACCACAAGAGCTTAGTAGTATTCATGACAACTTTCATATATCTAACTTGAAAAAGTGTCTTTCTGATGAAACACATATCATCCCTCCGGACGAAGTCTTCGTTGACTCAAAGCTAAACTTTGTGGAGGAACCTATCGAAGTTATGGACACAAAAACACAGAAACTTCGACACAAACAAATCAAGCTAGTTAAAGTTCGTTGGAACTCAAAACATGGCCCAGAGTTCACCTGGGAACGAGAGGATGAAATGCGTAAGAAGTATCCTCGACTATTTGAAACCGTGACCGCGATTCACGGCATGAATTAAATCTCGGGACGAGATTTCCCTAACGGGGGGAGAATGTGACAACTCTCCAAATTAGGTACTGATTTACACTAAGCATGTGCATTCTTACGCTAATTTCCTGATTAAGTTTAAAACAAAAACTTCTGATGTGATGTAAGTCTAGCAGCCTAGTACTTTTAAACAAAAAGTATTACTAATACGTAAGTATTTAAAGTCGCGTGCAAATGTGTCGGGACGAACCCGACAAATAAATACGACAAAAGTTAATGACACAACATAATTAATAATGCAATTATTAATTACGAGTACTATTGCATCTATAACCTATAGATAAAACGGGTTAAAAATACGTTTAACATAAAACGTATTATAAAACGAACAGAAACTATTTTAAAATGCGTTCAGAGACCAAGATGAGAAAAATTCAAATTTTCTCATTCATTTGGAAACATTCGTAACATTACCTCAAAATATGAACTCGAAATGCGACTGAAATTTGGCACTCAATTAAATGTTAGCAGTCCAATACAGAAGCTGTACAACCGTCAAAAATAATGAAAACATCATTATTCCGAATTTAAATAGCGAACTAGGAGAACATCTACAAGATAAAAATATACAATGTTAAATTTTATATTGTACTAATTATACCCGTACCCGAAATTAACGGGCTAAAAATAGCCACCAAACTTCAATTATTTGAGGGACAACCCCTGTATACGAGCCATGCTCGTTCATTTTACCCTCCTTCTCCCATTCTTTCTGTGAACAAAACATACACACACACAGCAACTATCATCACCATCTACTTTCCTCTCCTTCTTCTTCATTGCTAAGCACACACACAAAAGGGCTAGTATCAGCAGCAAGAAGTGGAGTAGAACAACAAGCCAGGAGCATCATCCTCATCATCTTCTTCGCATCATCATCGTCACCATCAACTTCACCTTTGTAAGGGACTTCAAAACTTTCGATTTTCATACTTAAATTTCGTTGTATAACATGTATATATATATCATAATCCATGGATATAACACATAAATTTGATGATTTTATGTTGATTGTTCTTGAAATGGGTTATATGAAATCAAACTTGAAATCATGAATCATATATGTTAAACTTGTTAAAATGTGATATATTGATGTGTATTGTTGTTACTAAACACCTAAACACGCAAACCGTTCGAAAAATGGCAAAAACATGCTTCGATTTCGAGTTTGGAAACTGAAAAACGAACAGGGGCCTGGACTCGAGCCAAAGCCGAACGGCTAAGGTCACAAAGCCGAACGGCTGAGAGACCAAAGCCGAACGGCTAAGGACTCAAAGCCAATCGGCTGTATGCGGGTCTGGTGGACTGTGTAATTTGGGCCGGACTAAAATGCTTAATGGGCCGAGTGATGTGGACTGGACCGAAAAGAATAATGGACTTCTTATATTGGACTGGATCGAGTGGGGCTTGGATTGGGCCGGAAGCCCAAGCCGAACGGCTGAAGTCCAAGCTGAACGGCTAGCCAAGCCGAACGGCTATCCCAAGCCGATCGGCTGGGCTGAGCTGCAGACTGGCCGTGGTCACAAGCTGGGCCGAATACTCCTTGGGCCTAAGACTTTGGGTTTGGGCCGAGAGTTGTAAAAACAAATGAGTTAAATTAAATAAACGAGTCATTGGACCAAAACTTGTAATGGGCTAAAAAGGTTATGTAATCGGGTTAAGTTACTAAACCGAAAACAAAACAAATCGGGCCAAGCCCAGTAAACTTCCAAAATATTCCAAACATAAGACGTGACCCGAATCGTTTCACGAAATGAATGTTTATAAAATAGGACGTGCATGATTCTATATATATATGTATAAATATATATATACAAACTAAATAACAAAGCGACGAATCCATACAAATACATGTTTTACGTATATACAAAAGATGACTTTTAAATAACAATAACACTTACTTATTTTATAAACGGAAATAAATACAATAAGAAGTTTTATGACAAATAAAACTTATATACATCTTAATACGTAAACCGCGTGTTTAGAACTTATATATATATGAATATGTATATGTATACACTTGACAAGGCATACGACGTGAGAAATAATAACAAAATTTCAACGCAACGACACCAACGAATGCAACGACTTAAATTACAAATAAATCAACAAATTCTACAAAACAAACAAACTGTTAACATGAGTTGATTAAACAAATCGAACGTACTTATGTTAATACGTTTATGGTATATAGGTTAACATACCTTTGGGCTACTACCTGTCGGCTGCTAGCTTTCCTTACCGAGCACATCATAGTGAGTTTACAGCCCCTACTTTTAAATGATTTCTACTTTTAAACACAGGGGTGTTAAACATAGAAATTGCATGTCAACACATGCAATCAAACTATAACTGCTTTATTGCTTTTATACAAATGTTGAATTGTGATATTACATTTTCACAACTATTTGGGAATTAGACAAAGGATCCTAGTACGGACCAAGACTTGGATTGTGTGCATGAAAGACCTCATGACATGCTACTGTAACCATTAGCTAGGTGACTCTAGCCACTGAGTATACGGATAGTACTATTGCCGTGACGACCCTCCTACGGTGGAGCGTATACTTAAATGTCCGTTCAGGCAAACAACATAAGTTCTGGTTGTGGTTTGGTTATAGGGTTAGGTCGCGTTACTTTAACCTGCAAGGTTTAGCTCACCTTTCAGGGGATCACAGTCTAAGTAAATTCCCACATACTTTTAGGAAGAACGAATCCTACCACTGTTGGACACCGGAAAACATACCGGTAACTATTTTACACTGGTAAGCAACCAGTAACGTATTTTGGGACGACATCCCACGCATAACAATACTTTAGGGTAACAACCCTACATAACTTGTATTTTATAAATGAATAACAAATCATTTATACAAACTTGGTTTAACAAACCACATACACATATAAACCTGTAAATTCACTCAACATGTTTGTTGACGACTTTCTCTATGTTTTTCAGGAAATTAGCTGGGTAAGAAATCGCATGCATTCAGGATGGACAACCCTGGACTAATTAGGATGCCACATACAGTTGGGACCGCTTTTGGGGATTTCATTTGTATAACTGCAGAAATTGCGGTCATACTTATGAAATCTTATTTAAACTTATATATTTTTTTTATTAAAACTAAAATGTTTTGAACTTCATTACTACTGTCACGACTTACATAGTCGTACTACTTTTGTAACAAATGTTTGAATTGGCATCCTTATTTATTATGTTGTACAATAACCATATGCTCTGAATGTGTACGTAACGGTTGGTTGAAATAACTGTTCGCAGCCCCGCCACGTCATTAAAGCTTCCGCAAACTAAACTTAACTAATTGTAATTACCGTTTGGCGGGGTGTGACATTTATATACTCACACCACACACAAAGTTTTAGAATATAAACTTGTAGAAAGAAAACAAAACTACTCTTGCAACCAAAAGGACTACATTGTTACTAGCTACTACTTTCTCCGTACATACATGTAAATAGAAGGACTATATATATAGCCTTTTCATACTTCAAACTACTAAACGTGAGGAACATGCACAAAGCCAATTTCTACAATTTCATGCTAAATATAAGGAACGTGGGACATGCCAATAACTAAACAAAAAAAAAAACTAACTAATCAAGATATTCCATATCCATGCTCCAGCCGACTCATTCTCAATCCACTTCCACATGTACATGCACATGACCACTGTTCATTATCCATGTTTATGATTTGGTAGCCACACATGAATATGTCAACTTCAACCCGTTTACAGAAACATGCAAACATGCAAAGCATCAAGATTAAGCCCAACATTCACCCCCTTAATCTTGATGATCTTGACCAATTCAACATGCTGCTTTCTTTTACTTCTTGCTACTTGCTATCTTTTGCTTAGATCAACCAAAAAAAAAATGATCAATCTTGCAAGACCCATGCCATGAATATGTCAACTTCTACCCGTTTACAGAAACATGGAAACATGCAAAGCATCAAGATTAAGCCCAACATTCACCCCCTTAATCTTGATGATCTTGACCAATTCAACTTGCTACTTTCTTTTACTTTTTTCTACTGTCTTCTTGCTACTTGCTATCTTTTCCTTACATCAACCAAAAAAAAAAAATGATCAATCTTGCTACTTGCTTGCTTGATTTGATTTTCTTTGTTGCTAGCATCAAATCTTCTTGCTTTCTAACTTGCTATTCGAACAATAAGGTCCGGTCTTGCTACTTGCTACGAGTCACACATGACCCGACTCATGCTACTTGCTTTCTTTCCTTTCTTTCCTATCGTTTCTTGATTGCTAACATGCTTGGAATTCATGTTGCTTGCTACTCGCTGCGGCTTCTTTATTGCTTTATTGTTGAATGATTCTTGCTACTGCTTTTATTCTTACCAACAAAAACTGCTACTGTCCAACCTTAAAATAAAGACTTCCGGATCTCTAATGAAGATTTGAACGGTCAAAACATTAGCCTAGATGTCAGGAAGAAACTGTCCAAAAATGAGAACAATCCGACAGTACAATCTACGTGGATCTTTAGTTTTCTGGCTTGCTACTAATGGGAAATAGCAAAACCCCCTTTTTTCTCTTTTGAAAGTGGCTGATCTTTCTTGCTTGCTAACATACGATAACTTGCTGCTTACGAGCCCTAGGCTCTGATACCAAGTATTGGTTCAGGCCCTTTATATACTCACACCACACACAAAGTTTAAGAATATAAAATTGTAGAAAGAAAACAAAACTACTCTTGCAACCAAAAGGACTACATTGTTACTAGCTACTACTTTCTCCGTACATACATGTAAATAGAAGGACTATATATACAGCCTTTTCATACTTCAAACTACTAAATGTGAGGAACATGCTCAAAGCCAATTTCTACAATTTCATGTTAAATATAAGGAATGTGGGACATGCCAATAACTAAATAAAAAAAAACTAACTAATCAAGATATTCCTTATCCATGCTCCAGCCGACTCATTCTCAATCCACTTCCACATGTACATGCACATGACCACTGTTCATTATCCAAGCTTATTATTTGGTAGCCACATGCAAGACCCATGCACATGAATATGTCAACTTGTACCCGTTTTATGCAAAGCATTAACATTAAGCCCAACATTCACCCCCTTAATCTTGATGACCTTGACCAATTCAACTTTCTACTTTCTTTTACTTCTTGCTACTGTCTTCTTGCTACTTGCTATCTTTTGCTTAGATCAACCAAAAAAAATGATCAATCTTGCTACTTGCTTGCTTGATTTGATTTTCTTTCTTGCTAGCATCAAATCTTCTTGCTTTCTAACTTGCTATTCGAACAATAAGGTCCGGTCTTGCTACTTGCTACGAGTCACACATGACCCGGTTCATGTTACTTGCTTTCTTTCCTTACTTGCCTATCGTTTCTTGATAGCTAACATGCTAGGAATTCATGTTGCTTGCTTGTCGATGCGGCTTCTTTCTTGCTTTATTGTTGAATGATTCTTGCTACTGCTTTTATTCTTACCAACAAAAACTGCTACTGTCCAACCTTAAAATAAAGACTTCCGGATCTCTAATGAAGATTTGAACGGTCAAAACATTAGCCTAGATGTCAGGAAGAAACTGTCCAAAAATGAGAACAATCCGACAGTACAATCTACGTGGATCTTTAGTTTTCTGGCTTGCTACTATAAAAAATGGGAAATGGCAAAACCCCCTTTTTTTCTCTATTGAAAGTGGCTGATCTTTCTTGCTTGCTAACATACAATAACTTGCTGCTTACGAGCCCTAGGCTCTGATACCAAGTATTGGTTGAGGCCCTTTATATACTCACACCACACACAAAGTTTTAGAATATAAACTTGTAGAAAGAAAACAAAACTACTCTTGCAACCAAAAGGACTACATTGTTACTAGCTACTACTTTCTCCGTACATACATGTAAATAGAAGGACTATATATATAGCCTTTTCATACTTCAAACTAATAAACGTGAGGAACATGCACAAAGCCAATTTCTACAATTTCATGCTAAATATAAGGAACGTGGGACATGCCAATAACTAAACAAAAAAAAACTAACTAATCAAGATATTCCATATCCATGCTCCAGCCGACTCATTCTCAATCCACTTCCACATGTACATGCACATGACCACTGTTCATTATCCATGTTTATGATTTGGTAGCCACATGCAAGACCCATGCCATGAATATGTCAACTTCTACCCGTTTACAGAAACATGCAAACATGCAAAGCATCAAGATTAAGCCCAACATTCACCCCCTTAATCTTGATGATCTTGACCAATTCAACTTGCTACTTTCTTTTACTTCTTGCTACTGTCTTCTTGCTACTTGCTATCTTTTGCTTAGATCAACCAAAAAAAAATGATCAATCTTGCAAGACCCATGCCATGAATATGTCAACTTCTACCCGTTTACAGAAACATGCAAACTTGCAAAGCATCAAGATTAAGCCCAACATTCACCCCCTTAATCTTGATGATCTTGACCAATTCAACTTGCTACTTTCTTTTACTTCTTTCTACTGTCTTCTTGCTACTTGCTATCTTTTGCTTAGATCAACCAAAAAAAAAATGATCATTCTTGCTACTTGCTTGCTTGATTTGATTTTCTTTCTTGCTTGCATCAAATCTTCTTGCTTTCTAACTTGCTATTCGAACAATAAGGTCCGGTCTTGCTACTTGCTACGAGTCACACATGACCCGACTCATGCTACTTGCTTTCTTTCCTTTCTTGCCTATCGTTTCTTGATTGCTAACATGCTAGGATATCATGTTGCTTGCTACTCGCTGCGGCTTCTTTATTGCTTTATTGTTGAATGATTATTGCTACTGCTTTTATTCTTACCAACAAAAACTGCTACTGTCCAACCTTAAAATAATGACTTCCGGATCTCTAATGAAGATTTGAACGGTCAAAACATTAGCCTGGATGTCAGGAAGAAACTGTCCAAAAATGAGAACAATCCTACGGTACAATCTCCGGGGATCTTTAGTTTTCAGGCTTCTTGCAGTAAAAAACGGGAAATGGCAAAACCCCCTTTTTTTCTGTTTTGAAAGTGGCTGATCTTTCTTGCTTGCTAACATACGATAACTTGCTGCTTACGAGCCCTAGGCTCTGATACCAAGTGTTGTTTTTGAGAGTGCCCCTTGTCGTGGACCTAGATGTCAATTGACAGCAATCGTAAGGCGGAATCAAACAATTGCTTGTATTGCTAACAAATCACAAACCGAACACAATGAATTCAATAAAGTAAACGTGTATATTAGCTTGTATAACTGATTGGGAACGATTACAATAAGGTTTATTCGACAAATGGTGCTAGGGTTTCGTCAACCCTAGCCTAAAACCCGTAGGTTTCTATTTATACTAAAAAGTCAGCCGACATGCGTCACTTGTGGAAGTGTCGCATGTGGCCGCCTTCATGCGTTACTTACCTAAGTGACGCTATGCGTCACTAAGTCAAGTGACGCCTAACCTAAAATACGAGTGTCGCATATAATAAAACTATATTTCTATTAAGTAACTAACGACACTTATTTACAACTCAATAGACCAACTGACAGACACCTAATATGTATCAACAAACTCCCCCGTGTCTTCCGCTTGGTCTTCAAAAATCTTCAAGTCTTCACTTCCAGCCAGCTGGAAATACACCACCAGCGTGTACTCCATTGGCGACGCAGATATCCACGATCTTTTGAAATTTTAACGCTTCAGCTCTATCTTTCGTCTTGAACTCAATTCTATTTTCATGTAGCCTTTTCATATCTTGAGCAGAAAGATTGATCAAACTTAATGGGTCAAAAACGCAAAACATTTTTCTCTTGAGACCCCATAACGACCTCTTAGTAGGTTGAACAGCATCCCAAGCTGTTATCTCGTTATTTCCTGTATCTGCAATAGAAGACTCCGGGTCTGTAGCTGGTTCAGAATTTGGAATGAATACAATCACAGCTTCACCCGTAACATCATCATATTCCCAATAAACCAACCTATTCAAAAAGTCTAGCGGGATGATCTCCAAAGGTATCTTCTGTAGACACTTTGCTGGTGGATAGATCATCTTCACAATAGGTTGTCGGGTAACCGGATCTAGCTTCTTCTTAAATTTATACCTCATACCCAACGTCGGCTTTATCAAGTTATACTTTTTACTGTTCATCTCACGACGTATGATCACCTGAAAGAAATCTGCTCTTGAATCTCGTGATCGGTTGATCAAGGGTATCTGAGCTAACCTTTGAAGCTCACACTTCGGCAAAGTACTTATTTTATAAAACTTCATATTGAAGTACTGAATGCCGTCACTTCTCTTTATCATAAAAACAGAGTTTTTCTCATCGAATTTCCAACTCTTAATCAACCCCGTGTAATCAGATCTAACTTTGTAGCATTTACACGTAACCGGTACCTCGATAATCGGTTTAAGCACAATATCCGGTTTTGTTGTAGAAGTTGATGGCTCGTTTGTTTCTTTTTCCGATTCATCTTCAGACGAATCCGATTCTATAATGGGAGCATCATCATAACATTCATCACTGTGCAATTGCTCCCCCTCAACTTCAACTTCGTCATTTTCTTCAAAGAAATAATCCTCTGCTACAGGATCATTCATTTCCTCTTCCTCAGGCATCGCGTTATTATCATTCATCAAGTTTTGCAAATATGTGAGATCTACGAATGAATAATCAACCGCAATAGGTCTTGCCTGACCTTGAACCTCAACAAAATAATCCAAACTGATATTTTCATTTATAGTGGAAGAGGGAAGTATATTTTCTGGTTCCGGGGAAGGAGTTACATTTGTTTCTAACTCACTAGGACCTACCTCCCCCGAAACATGTGTAACGGATTCCAACTCTAACAACCTAGATGACAGATTAGTCACTTGAGACTGTAGAGAGTCAACCGTAGCAGCTCGAGCTTCCAAATCCCTGATCTGAGAGACTTGAGCTTCAATTATAGCCCTCTGATCATCAAAACGTTTCGCCAAAAGCTCCATTTGAGCCAAAACAACTTGAAGAGAAGGCATGTCAGACGTTGGCGGTGGTTGTTGTCGCTGGGAAGTTGGTTCCTCAATAACCACTGTCGTCCGCTGGCGTCTACGAAGAGGTAGATCAGCATAGGAGGGTGAAGACCCAGCAGGACGTTTACCAGGATTCCTCGGGATATGTACCCGGCCAGCAGAAATCCTGCGCAAAATACGCTTAAAGCGTTGGGGATCAGCTAGTTGAATCCCTTCTAAAGCTGATTGAGGTGGCACGTCACCCTCAGAATCAGGAGGAGTGGGCCCACCGTCGTCAGAATCCTCATCGACCCGGTCGACACGATCAATATCATCGAGGTCCTGAGCAATGTCAGTGTCGACCAAGTCATCCTCATTGACCGGAGGGATGACATTATCTTCAAAACCATGATCAATTGGCGCAACATAGTTCTCGTTAACTATATGCCCGAATAACTCTCGGTCAGCCAAAATTTGTTCACCTTTCGGTGCCAGCTTACAGTCATTAAAGACTCGTAGAAGCATCGGTGTTGGCACCAAAAGAGAACGCTGGTCAGGTGCGATATCCAGGTGCAGATCGTTTAACAATAACTGGACAAAACGAGGATACTGCAACCATTTGTCCTTCCTAGCCCTGATGTTTTCCACCATATTCCCAAAAATATAGCCGCTAAAGTTATAGGGCTTATTATACACGAGGGCTAACATAAGTGACAAGGTCAAATGACTTGCCGCATCATACCCCCCTTTCCTCGGCGATAAACATACAATAATAATGTGGCAGAGATACCTCCAGACGCGGAACAGAAACTGCTTGCGAAAATCCGACAGCTGATTAGCTGGATAACCCATTCTCTGAAGTCCCCCATAGATAAACGTCGTTGGGAAGATAGTGGGCATCGTTGAGTTGTCGGTGAACTGTAAAACCCGTCTAATCGAGTTCTCGGTAATCTCGATTTCCTCCCCAAACAGATTCGAAACCATGCGGGGAACATCACCCTGAACCCTGATCACCGCATGATCATAAAATTCCTCTATTTGGTTCATATATACCGGGGTCGATGCGGTGATGGCGTAATAAATCCTTGATCGGCGAAGAAACTCGATCATAGGCCGAAATGGAGCCGAGTTGGCGTGTGTTGACTTCAAGAACGCCGTTATGTTGTGACGAGTGTTGGTGCGGCGGTAATAATTCTGTAACTCAGCCATTTGGAAGCTAAAAATACAAAGAAAAATAACCGAAAGCGTTATAGCGTTAGCCCGAACACAGAAGGGTTAGAAAACGAAATTTTACTTTAGGCGTCACTTATGATAAGTGACGCATGGCCACTACCGTCACTAAGGAAGTGTCGTATTATACAGTGTTCAAAATCGAAATTAAAACATAGCGTCACTTAGGTGAAGTGACGCTATCAAGCGTCACTGGTGTAAGTGACGTTTGTATTTAGCGATTAAAATTATACGACACTTATGAAGTGACGGGTGAAGAAAATGCGTCAGTTAGAATAGTGACGGTATCCTAATAGAGTCACTGAAGAAGTGACGGTATAAGTGACGTTTAGAGATAAGCGTCACTTAGACAGGCACTTGGGTTAGTGACGCATGTAAAGGCGTCACTGGTTGGAGTGACGGTTTGAATAAATAAAGCAATTGTATGCGTCACTACACGAGTCACTTAAGAAGTGACGCAGAATCAAGCGTCACTGTTTAAGTGACGGTAAGGGTTTCAAAATTACCAAGTAGCGTCACTTGAGAGAAGTGACGCACGAAGTGACGCAACGATGAAGATCATCGTGTCACTGTTCATGCCCAGAATTTAAATTTAGGGGTTTTCGAAATTGAAGTTACCAGGGTGTGCGCATGATAAAAACGAGTATTACACACCCTTTATTACACGAAAACATAAACAAATCAAAGGTTCAATCGAACGATTTCAAAGTTAAACCCAAACCCGTAACCCTAAATTAAATAACAGCATATATATCGAAGTATAATGGTTAAAAGAAGTACCAAAAGGGTCGTGTGGATGAGAGGAACAAGAGAGAAATCATAGAAGTGCACGAGAAAACCGCAGCAAGCACGAATCGATCGAAAAGAACGCACAGAAAGAAGTGACGCATAGACAGTATAAGTGTCGGTGTGTCAGTGCTAGTGACGCTATAGTAATTTGAAATGTGGTGAGGTTGAGTGTCGTGGGGAAGGGGTATTTATACACCGACCCTAGTATGCGTCACTCAACCCGGCACTTATAGCGAAACTTATCCCGGCACTGAATGCGTCACTTAAGTGAGTGACGCAATATCGTATGCGTCACTGGTAGCGTCACTTATGAGAGTGACGCACAGTTCACTTTTAGTGAAAAATTGCGATTTCTTCGATATTTTCACGTTGTGATTTCGGTACTCAAATGTGAAAATGTAACAGTAACTTGGATAATAACTAAAATTACACTAACTTAGTGAAAATAAGACTGACAAAGAAAAATGTAAAGTGACAACTAGAGAATTAACACATTCTTTTTGGTGACGGAGTTGATAAAGTCTGGTTAGGGATCATATTGGAGTAACATGCATTTATTAGGAACAATAAGTGTTATTTCGATCATCAGTATATTTGTCCTCTTTAAATTTACTTGACATACTAAAAGCACTTTTTATAAAAATTATTTCAAAACGATTATTAGTATGTTTATCCACTTAAACATGTTATACTCACATCTAGGAAGTATTTTATTATTATTGGTATGTGCATTTCACTGTAGTTTCCACCATAGATATACATCTTAACTTAAGACATAGACCATGTTTCCATTTACAGATGAAATATAAGAAAATCAATTTTAAGAATCAAGTCAGCGGTGACAGGTCTGTACTGAAGTACAACAGAGCGACATAGCTTGACTCAGGTTTAAGCAAAACCAGACTTGGTCAAACCATTTTGGCGACCTTGTAAGGTATCTTACTTTGAAAGACTTTTCAAGTTCTTTGACTTGTGTTTGCTTAAGTTTAAAGTATATATTAATAGAAGCCAGGTCTATACTTACGTATAACAGAGGAAACTATCAATATATACCCCCAAATGATATCAAATAAACATCTTTCACGAAAGCATGTCTAGTATAAGTAAGAAATTTAAGACTTTTGTCATACATCTAATGGTGTTATACCACTTTGAAATAGACAGTTAATGATTAAGCTTCTTAAGACTTCTCTAAGAGTTTTGTATATCATGCCTACTAATACATCGTATGATGAAGACAATGTTTATAAAAACTGTTTTCAATACGTCAAATAAATCTACTGACACATCCAAGATAAACCTTAAATTTCCATTTTTATGCATGTCACCCAATGTACTATCATATCCCAAGTTGTTTACAGACATAACTTCAACGTCTATTTTAAAATGTAGCAACCTTGCTTTTCATTAATACTAGAAAGTATAATGAGTGGCAGTTGCGTAGGTTGCATGATTTTTTTTTTTTTTTTTTTTTTTTTTTTTTTTTTTTTTTAACATTACTATAAAAACAATCCAAGTCACGAATTACTTTTTAGCAAGAAAGAATCTTAAACCAATCATGTTGATTAGTTTGTCAAATCGAGTACGCGTAAAGGCTTTAGTGAAAAGGTAGGCATTCTGCTTTAAGGTGTCTATCTGGACAAGGTCAATTAGGTGTTTTTCATAGCAATCCCGTATAAAGTGGAACCTAAGTTCAATGTGTTTAGTTTTAGAGTGCTGTACGGGATTGCGCGTGATAGATATAGCAGCAGTATTATCAATATGAATAGGAGTCATAGAAAGAAGTAACCCGTAATCACGCAGTTGATGTTGTATCCATAGAACCTGAGAGCAGCAACTTGCAGCAGCAACGTACTCAGCTTCCGCAGTTGAAAGAGAAACTGTAGTCTGTTTCTTGCACTGCCATGACACTAGACGAGTTCCTAGGAATTGACATCCACCAGTAGTTGACTTCTTATCTATGCTGCAACCGCCATGATCTGAATCCGAGTAGGCAGAGAGAGCGAAGGATTTCTCATTTGAATACCATAGACCAAGATTGGGTCTATGTTTGAGATAACCAAAGATTCGCTTTACTGCCCTCATATGAGACACCTTTGGTTTGGCTTGAAAACGAGAGCATACGGATACCGCAAAGACAATATCCGGTCGAGAAGCTGTCAAGTACATCAAAGAACCTATCATTGATCGATAGTCCTTTTCTTTGCAATCTTCTTCATCCTCAGCAAGTCGGAGATTGTGATTAAGCTCGATGGGAGTCCCATAGGTTTTACAATTGAGCAGATCGTATCGAGTCAACATGTCTTTGACATACTTTGACTGATGAATATAAATACCTTTTGAAGACTGCTCAACTTGCACACCTAAAAAGAATTTGAGCTCCCCCATCGCACTCATCTCAAACTCAGCTTTCATGATTTCCTCAAAGTGCTTGCACATTGCTTCATTGGTAGAACCAAAATAATGTCGTCCACATACACCTGCACAAGTAGCATATCCTCTCGATCGCCAGTCCGTTCTTTGCGAATGAACAAAGTACTGTCGATATTTCCACGAACAAATCCATGCTTGACTAAATGATTAGATAACCTCTCGTACCATAATCGCGGGGCTTGATGAAGACCATATAACGCCTTGTTCAACTTGCAGACGTATTCTGGATGCTCAGGGTCTTCAAAGCCAGGAGGCTGTTTCACGTAGACATCAGTGTCCACTTTCCCATATAAAAATGCACTCTTGACATCGAGTTGGTGAACGCGAAACTCTTTGTAAGATACAAATGAGAGAAAGATCCGAATGGATTCAAGTCTTGCCACAGGAGCGAAGACTTCATCATAATCCAAGCCCTCAATTTGACTAAATCCTTGAACTACCAATCGGGCTTTGTTCCGAATGACAATACCCCTATCATCCATTTTATTATGAAACACCCATCGAGTGCCAGTTAAATGAGCACCTTTGGGTAATGGAACTATATCCCACACGTGCAGCTTGTTGAACTGCTGCAACTCTTCTTGCATAGCCTCGACCCAAGATGGATCTTTCAAGGCTTCATCAACTTTCTTCGGTTCAATTTGGGATAAATGACAGGAATTTATCCGGGCGATCAAATTCAAAATTTCTTGATTTGGATTTTGCTGCACTTGATGCCTTGTTCGAACAGCAGCTTCAGGATCACCGATAATGTTATCAATGGGGTGATCCCTGTGTACACGTGTGACTGGGATTCGATCGGGTGCAAGTACTAACTCCAAATTATTCATGTCCCCTTCAGTGATGGGAACAGTGTTAGATGCAGGAACGGTAGTACTTTCTGGTTGCACTGGAGTTTCCGTATCATCTTCATTAGAGAAAAGATGAGAGTGGACCATGTCATCATCCTCGTCCTCCTCCAATGGTGGCATGTTGGGGTCATCAGGATATTCTGTTGTTTTAGATGTTCCTGAAGTTGAAGGAACATCCGAAGATGGAACCGTAGACAAAGGTGTGGATGTGGTAGATATTGGTGTAGTAGTAGGTGGTGGAGGTGACGGAGTGGGTGTTGCTGTAGGTGGGGATGCCGGTGCCAAGGTAGAATTGTCCTGACACAAACTAATACCATGAAGTAGAGTGACAATTTCGTCCTCATCAGAAGTTCCTTCTGGTATGTCGAATGAGTTGAACACATCCTTGTAATTGAATAGCCAATCCGGACCCGTTCCTTGAGGAGGATCCGTGTATCGTAAGCATTTCACCTCAAAGTGCTCTTCCACTTGATGAGTCGACTTGATGTAGACTCGTTTATTTGGAGAGTTGACGGAATAACCAAGGAAAATTCCTTCAACTGCTTTAGCTCCAAACTTCGAGACTTTGTCTTTAGAGACCATAATCAGACATGGACACCCGAAGGGTTCCAGAAACTGCAAGGTGGGCTTACGGTTATTAAAGAGTTCATAACATGTCTTATTTTTCTTCTTAACCGTGAGCACTCGGTTCAACACATAGCAAGCAGTACTGACTGCTTCTGCCCAAAAGATTATAGGAAGCTTAGAATCGGCCAGCATAGTCCGAGCTGTCTCGATAATAGTCCTATTTTTACGCTCAGCAACTCCATTTCTGTTGAGGAGTTCGAGGGGCACTGAACTGATGATCAATGCCTTTTGAGGCACAGTATAACTCAAGAGTAGAGTTTTTGAATTCAGTCCCGTTATCACTTCGCAGTCTTTTCACCTTTAAGTTGCATAAGTTTGCCAAATTATCTAACAAATACACCAGAATGTCTGGTGTTTCACTCTTCGCACCCAGAAAGTACACCCATGAAAATCTCGAGTAGTCGTCGGTGACTACTAAGCAATACGATCTTCCACCGATGCTCTTGGTAGAAATAGGACCAAATAGGTCCATATGCAATAACTCCAATGGTGCCGCAATGGAATTCACTAATTTTGGTTTGTGGGGTTTCTTATGAAGTTTCCCTTTATGGCAGGCGACGCAGTCGTCTTTTAGCGCAAATGACTGTTTAGGGACTCCATTTACCAAGTCATTGTTTATCAAGAAGTTCATCATACGAAAATGGATGTGTCCCATTCGTCGATGCCACAATAGTGATTCCTTTTCTGAAGCCTTAGATAGGAGACATGTATATTCATCCTTAGTCTCAACAGTACGCATATTCATGATGTAGGTATCATTTCTCCTAGGTGCCCTTAAAAGCACCCATTCCTCGGGGATAACGAAACCCGGCTTCAGAATCACACACTCTGTCTTTGTGAACGCTGTTGTATAATCCTTATCACAGACTTGTGAAACACTCAGCAAGTTGTGAGTCAATTGAGCCATGTAGTTCACATTTTCGAAGCTAACTTTCCCGTTAGTTAGCGTACCTTTCCCAGAAATAATTCCTCCTGTATCTCCAGCAAATGCAACATGTCCTCCAGAATGTGGTTTAACATCCGTCAGAAGGGACACATCGCCTGTCATGTGTCGTGAACAGCCACTATCGACAAACCACTCGCTGTCTTTAACGCGATCTGACTGCTGCAACACAAAAGTAGGAGATTAGTGAGAAACGGTGACCCAAGACTTTACAGACTTAGGTCGACCACAGTCATCAACAATAATCACATCAGACAAGACTTTATTTTTAAACAGATCAGATTTTGCATCTGATGTGTTATTATTGATGACAGTGGAGTCTGCAGTAGACTCCTTTATTTTCCAAACAGTAGATGGTTTGGAAATTTGCTTTGGAGTAATGTTGGGTTCTTGTTTTGGCAAAGCTTTTTGCCCAACATTACTTGTTTTAGCAACAGGTTTGGGAGAGACAGAGTAACGCCTAGGAGGAGGTCTTGAAAGAGAATTGCGATAAACAGAAATCCTAGGCATTTCCCTCCCGTAATTCTGATGAGACAGTTTGGGACAATCACGAATTAAATGTCCCTGTCTCTTGCAGTAAAAGCATGATCGATTTTCAACAACTGGTTGAACCTGAGGTTTTACCGCTGGAGTTGAAGAAACATTTCTAGAACATGCACATTTCGTGCATGTCTTAGAATTTTCTTGTTTCGGTTGAGTGGTTGACGTAGAAGGTTTATTACAAACATCATTTGCAGATTTAGATTTGTTTTGCAAAATCTTTACAGGTGACTGTAAAGTTTTAGATTTTGTACTTAAAACCTTATTCTTTTCTTTGTTAGATTGAACTTTAATTGTAGGTTCAACCTTTAACACTTTTTCACATTTTACCTCAACCTTTTAAACTCGGGATACTCCTCATCGGTAATATCCTCAATCTCAACTATTTCCTCAACATTAACAGGAGATTCACACTTTGATTTAACAAACTGAGGTGAAGGGTACTCTGACCGTTTAGTTTTCTCCTTCACCTGTTTGTTAACCTTATCAACCTTAGATTTGACACCGTATAACAATGCATAATCAACCGGAATCTCTTCGGTGCCTTCCTTAACTGGCATAGGACAGTATTCAGTAGGAGGCGGGACTACACAATAGCGTAGTCCCGTCTTCGTTTTGTGATCTGTCCTTTGCTTAGTAAGTATATCATTAAAGACAACAGTAGACGAGGAGGAACTTAAAATCTTACTCTTATAGTTGTCATATTCTACTTTAAGATTAGAAAGTTCCTTGTTTAGACGGTCAATTTCTGCAAGATAGCTATCAATAGCATCCTGTTGACTGAAAACTTTTGACTTATACCTAAGTTAATCCTGTTGATGAGCCTCTATTTTCTTATCATACAATTGTTCATTTGCTTTTAGGTATTTGTTTGAGTCATTAAGTTTTTCGACCTTTCGTCTTAAGTCTACATTGTCTACCTGAAAGCACCTCAAGGATTCGGTTAACTTAATGCATGATACACAGTTTAAGGGTTCTTCAGTTTCATTACATACCTCATTCGAGATGTGAGCCATAAGACACTGCTGATAGTTCTCAGCATAGATACTCCAATCTGTATTGGTTGGCTCAAAAACCACTAGTGCATCTGCTGTTGCTTGCTTTATTTGATCCTTCTCCGGAGTTCTAGGAGCATCAGGCTTAGTGAAACCAGACAGAGGAACCTTAGGCTTCTCACATTCTCTTGCAAAGTGTCCCAAATTCTGACAATTGTAACATTTTACTTTGCTTTTATCAAAACCGAAGCTGGTTTTGCCATCTCCCTCCAAACTCTTGCGACCAGTTCGTTGCAAGAATTTCTGAACACGCCTGGATATCATAGCAATGTTCCAGTTAAGATCCATCTGCTCAAGATCATCATCATCAAGTTGAGCATAGTCTTCCTTGGCCAATTCCAAAGTGGCATTTGGTTGTGAGACCAAATCCTTGTAAGAACTTAGAAAGGCTGTATAGATAGCAGCCTGCTCTTGAATTGCAGGAGAGACCCCCGCTGTTTTGACCCCTGAGAGGGTCCAGAAGCATATACTGGATGAGAAGCACCAGTAGAGTACAAAGGAGTCTGAAGTGGAGAGCTTGTAGAAGAAACAAAAGCCATTCCCCCATACGTTTTGCCCGTGTTAACTTGTCCTCCATACAGGGATGGATCTTGAACAAAACCACCTGTCTTGCATTCTTTCTTCTTCATCTCCATTGCATGAGCTTAAAGAACGCCAATTAGCTCATCCAATTTCATGGTAGCTAATTCATGACCTTCCTTGAGAAGCTGTACTTTAACATCCTAAGAGCTAGGCAAAACATCAAGTAATTTCTTGTTTACTTCAAGTGGAGTAAAATCGTAACCTCCCTCCGTTAACTCACTCACCAGTTGTGAGTATCTAGTAAAAACTCCTGCAGTCATCTCATTTGGCAAAGAATCGAACATATCGTACTGTTTCTTAATGAGTTCCAACTTGGCTGCTTTGTACCTTTGATTTCCACCACATCTAGTTTCTATTGCATTCCACAGCTCATATGTGGTTTCATGTGATTTGAACATTCGCAATACATCTTTAGATAGGCACATACAAATAGCCGCGTGTGCCTTTTTCTCCATATCGTAATCTTTCTTTTCCTCTGGAGTCATGGACCTGTACAACTTTTTCGGAGGCATATTCATAGTAGGAAAAACTCCTTCAGCTAGAGGAGCTACATATTTCTCGGTGAGTGGACCCCAGAGCTCCGGACAGTGAAAGTTGATGTATTGTTCAAATCGAGCACGCCAATATACGTAATCCATATCGACTGTAAATAGAGGAGGTTTGTTATTAGAGCCAACATCATGATTCTGTTTTAACATATCTCTTAGTCCTCTGATATCGTCTTTATCAGCAATAGAAGCCATTGAAGATCTACCTGAAATGGTACGCAAAAACAAGAACTTGCAAACTAATTAGTACCAAAGGCGTCACTAGGTAAGTGACGCACTCAAGTGTCGCAGCGAATAGCGACACTTAGCAAGTGACGCTATCGAGTGACGTACAAAGTGACGGATGACACTATCAATAAGTGTCGGTCAGTTAAGCAAGTGACGCACTCAAGTGTCGTACTTGAGTGTTGTGCTAAATCAAATAGGCGTCACTAGTAAAAGTGACGCTATAAATCAAACAGGCGTCACTAACAGAAGTGACGCTTAAGGATCAAGTGACGTGCAACAGTGACGCACTTGAGTGACGGTGTATTAGGGTAGACGACACTTAAGTTAAGTGTCGTATAATCTCAACTGACGCTTCAAGTGACGCGTCTTAGTGACGGTAAAACCCTAATTTTGGGATTAGCTAGTGCCGCTATAAGTGACGCGTCCAAGTGACGGATCGAGTGTCGCAAAACGGCTGAAAAATCCCAAAACCCTAAAAATGTCGAATTTTCGTAAACCAAACGAAAATTCCTTGAACCCTAATGGACGAAACCTGTAGATTATGTAGAATCTTGACTGTAAATCACCTAAGCTACTCCAAAACCGTATGTAATCTCAATTAATTATTCGAACAAAGTCGAAATCAACCCAAAATCGAATCTAAACGTCAATGTATTCACCTAGAAGCTCTGATACCAGTTGAGAGTGCCCCTTGTCGTGGACCTAGATGTCAATTGACAGCAATCGTAAGGCGGAATCAAACAATTGCTTGTATTGCTAACAAATCACAAACCGAACACAATGAATTCAATAAAGTAAACGTGTATATTAGCTTGTATAACTGATTGGGAACGATTACAATAAGGTTTAGTCGACAAATGGTGCTAGGGTTTCGTCAACCCTAGCCTAAAACCCGTAGGTTTCTATTTATACTAAAAAGTCAGCCGACATGCGTCACTTGTGGAAGTGTCGCATGTGGCCACCTTCATGCGTCACTTACCTAAGTGACGCTATGCGTCACTAAGTCAAGTGACGCCTAACCTAAAATACGAGTGTCGCATATAATAAAACTATATTTCTATTAAGTAACTAACGACACTTATTTACAACTCAATAGACCAACTGACAGACACCTAATATGTATCAACAGTTTTAGGCCCTTTATATACTCACACCACACACAAAGTTTAAGAATATAAACTTGTAGAAAGAAAACAAAACTACTCTTGCAACCAAAAGGACTACATTGTTACTAGCTACTACTTTCTCCGTACATACATGTAAATAGAAGGACTATATATACAACCTTTTCATACTTCAAACTACTAAATGTGAAGAACATGCTCAAAGCCAATTTCTACAATTTCATGTTAAATATAAGGAACGTGGGACATGCCAATAACTAAACAAAAAAAAACTAACTAATCAAGATATTCCTTATCCATGCTCCAGCCGACTGATTCTTAATCCACTTCCACATGTACATGCACATGACCACTGTTCATTATCCAAGCTTATGATTTGGTAGCCACATGCAAGACCCATGCACATGAATATGTCAACTTGTACCCGTTTTATGCAAAGCATCAAGATTAAGCCCAACATTCACCCCCTTAATCTTGATGACCTTGACCAATTCAACTTTCTACTTTCTTTTACTTCTTGCTACTGTCTTCTTGCTACTTGCTATCTTTTGCTTAGATCAACCAAAAAAAGTGATCAATCTTGCTACTTGCTTGCTTGATTTGATTTTCTTTCTTGCTAGCATCAAATCTTCTTGCTTTCTAACTTGCTATTCGAACAATAAGGTCCGGTCTTGCTACTTGCTACGAGTCACACATGACCCGGTTCATGCTACTTGCTTTCTTTCCTTTCTTGCCTATCGTTTCTTGATAGCTAACATGCTAGGAATTCATGTTGCTTGCTAGTCGATGCGGCTTCTTTCTTGCTTTATTGTTGAATGATTCGTGATACTGCTTTTATTCTTACCAACAAAAACTGCTACTGTCCAACCTTAAAATAAAGACTTCCGGATCTCTAATGAAGATTTGAACGGTCAAAACATTAGCCTAGATGTCAGGAAGAAACTGTCCAAAAATGAGAACAATCCGACAGTACAATCTACGTGGATCTTTAGTTTTCTGACTTGCTACTATCAAAAATGGGAAATTGCAAAACCCCCTTTTTTCTCTATTGAAAGTGGCTGATCTTTCTTGCTTGCTAACATACAATAACTTGCTGCTTACGAGCCCTAGGCTCTGATACCAAGTATTGGTTGAGGCCCTTTATATACTCACACCACACACAAAGTTTTAGAATATAAACTTGTAGAAAGAAAACAAAACTACTCTTGCAACCAAAAGGACTACATTGTTACTAGCTACTACTTTCTCCGTACATACATGTAAATAGAAGGACTATATATATAGCCTTTTCATACTTCAAACTACTAAACATGAGGAACATGCACAAAGCCAATTTCTACAATTTCATGCTAAATATACGGAACGTGGGATATGCCAATAACTAAACAAAAAAAAACTAACTAATCAAGATATTCCATATCCATGCTCCAGCCGACTCATTCTCAATCCACTTCCACATGTACATGCACATGACCACTGTTCATTATCCATGTTTATGATTTGGTAGCCACATGCAAGACCCATGCCATGAATATGTCAACTTCTACCCGTTTACAGAAACATGCAAACATGCAAAGCATCAAGATTAAGCCCAACATTCACCCCCTTAATCTTGATGATCTTGACCAATTCAACTTGCTACTTTCTTTTACTTCTTGCTACTGTCTTCTTGCTACTTGCTATCTTTTGCTTAGATCAACCAAAAAAAAATGATCAATCTTGCAAGACCCATGCCATGAATATGTCAACTTCTACCCGTTTACAGAAACATGGAAACATGCAAAGAATCAAGATTAAGCCCAACATTCACCCCCTTAATCTTGATGATCTTGACCAATTCAACTTGCTACTTTCTTTTACTTTTTTCTACTGTCTTCTTGCTACTTGCTATCTTTTCCTTACATCAACCAAAAAAAAAAATGATCAATCTTGCTACTTGCTTGCTTGATTTGATTTTCTTTCTTGCTAGCATCAAATCTTCTTGCTTTCTAACTTGCTATTCGAACAATAAGGTACGGTCTTGCTACTTGCTACGAGTCACACATGACCCGACTCATGCTACTTGCTTTCTTTCCTTTCTTGTCTATCATTTCTTGATTGCTAACATGCTAAGAATTCATGTTGCTTGCTACTCGCTGCGGCTTCTTTATTGCTTTATTGTTGAATGATTATTGCTACTGCTTTTATTCTTACCAACAAAAACTGCTACTGTCCAACCTTAAAATAATGACTTCCGGATCTCTTATGAAGATTTGAACGGTCAAAACATTAGCCTAGATGTCAGGAAGAAACTGTCCAAAAATGAGAACAATCCTACGGTACAATCTCCGGGGATCTTTAGTTTTCAGGCTTCCTGTAGTAAAAAACGGGAAATGGCAAAACCCCCTTTTTTTCTGTGACAACCGTCAGAAATCTCAGGTCATTACCGCACTTGAATCTTAAATTTACAGCATTCCTTAAAATCCTAGTGAAAACTCTAGGTTATGACTCCTTAAATTGTTAAAGTTGTAGAACGTCTTAGAGATTGCTTAGTGAACCATAAGTTCATTCAGACATGCTAAATTAAGTTATGAAGTGCCATGAAAAACAAAAGAATCAAGTCTCATGAATTATCATAAAAATACTATCTTGTCGCACAATCAAGGTTTGCTAAAATTCCGTAAACCCGTAAATGAAACTCGAATATAATAAACTAACACTTGAATACCTATTGGAAGCAATTCAATCATAAATTAAAGTACTTTTATAAACTAAAGAACACAAACTTTTATAGCTCAAATATTAATCACCAAAACATCCCAAAATAAACCTTATACCATACAATATACTTACACATCTTTAATACAAACTTAATACAACTTTTATAAACTTTATTTAACAAATAAAAAGAAATTAAAAGGCCTCCTTGGGACCCCAAAACCGGCCTCCCCCTTATCCCCACACATCTCCCCTCTTTTCTTACACCAAATCATTCATTTCACCCTCCCAAAACACACACTTCTCTCTAACTCTTCTCTCTAACCTTTCACACTCTTTTCTCTCTAAAACCTCTTAAGAAATCAGTCATTTTGCAACCTAAACCCAGAAACTTTAAGGTGTCCTCAAGCTATTTCAAGAACATAAAGGTAAAACACAACGTCTCTAACATCTTTCTTTACTTACAATCTCTAAAAATATGTTTTTCCTTCATAAATTTCGGAATTTATGCCTTTTTCATGGCTAAAATCCTAATACAAAACTTGATGTTTGTAGGTTATCTCTTTTCACATCTTTATGTGTTAAAAGAAAGGGAAACCCATGATCAAACCAAAAATCAAGTGAAAACCGATTATTGTTGGTAAACTTGTGGAAATATTGTTCATCTTTATTTAAAAACTTGTTCTTATGTTAATAATCATATCTAACACATCTTGGATGTATTTCAACACCATGCATGTGTTAGAACATGGATTTAAAGATCAAAAGATGATAATCTTCCTTATTTCATGTTTGGTGTTCATTATTTTGAATGAAACACTCAAACATGAGTTTACAACTTTCTGTCTAGAAGGCTTCTTCCACTTCAACGATTTTTATAAAAATCATTTCTTCATGAAAATGGACGTTTTTATAGTCTAGAATCAAGTTCTAGAAGTTAACTTTCCAACCACATAAGCCTCATGTTTTTATGAGTTCATTTGATATTTTTTATAATTTTTGTGAATAGAGATGTATAATCTGTTAGATTAAGGCAGAAACTTTCATTTCAATGTTTTAATCATAACTGGAGCATTACAACTCCAAATGACTTGAAACCAACGCCAAAAGTTTAAAATTTCCATTGGCTACAACTTTCAAGAAGACCACTTTTATTGATTCCTTGTACATTTTGTACAAAAATAATAATTGCATGCATGTGTTCAGATCTGACCTCAGATGGTAAAAGTAAAAATAATAAATACTTGGACTTCACTACAATCCATGGAAAAATTACAGTAGATAGATAACATATTGAAGATGATCTGTGATTTTTGCCTTATTTGATTTCGGATCATAATTATTTTTAATAAATTAAACCAACTGAGGCAATTTTCTGGAAATAAGAATATGGACCGATTTTGGTAAAAGTTAAAAACCGACACTTGCGGACTTGTTACTTAAGGAAAGACTAACTCTTTTTTTTTTTTTTTTTGACCCATAAATATGTTTAAGGATTGATTAAAAGTCTCGGGTAAAACCGAGAAGGTTTGACCGAGTCAACAATAATCGGTCCCAATTTTGAAAACGGGAAATTTACTATTTTTGGGAATAAATGATAACCAAAAGGGGTTCGGGCGTCTTATGATGTATTTATTGATTTGTGTGTTGTTAACCATAATTCGGAAGGAACCAAAGTTCCAAAGCTCAAAACATTATGATTCTAAGACACTAACAATCGTGAGATATTATACACTTGTATAATCATTATTATATTCCATGCGATTATTGGACACTAACAAACTTCAAAAGCAAATAAACCATGTTGGCACTTCGTAATCTAAATACTTAGTTAAGCAATCCTAACAAACCTAAATTACCAAGGAACTAATTAGAAACCTCGTGTTCATAGGTCTTGGATAGGAGTCATACACGACAAGCACGCGCGCTACATTCATCGTTTACTCATACGCTCAATTGTGAGTTTTCACAACCCCTTTTTACTTGTTTATTAGTTTGGGGTGAAAAGCATGATCTCGAACTTTAACTAAATTGGTTGTACTCTTTATGAACTTGTTGAACTTTTGTTATACTATTTATGTGAATTGGTATATACTATTGTTATGCTTGAGTACTATCGTGCTAAAGTCCCCGGAAATACAGTTTACACTACTTATTAACTCGTCCGAGAGCCAGACAAGCCGTTGATATTTATGGATAGCGCTACTTAGGGGGAAACCACTCCTCACTCACACTGTTCGTGAGTGCATAGTATCACCTTACTCATGTTAGCGATAGAACATGGAGCTTGGGGCATGTGTCGGTTGAATCGGTTTAGTAGTGGCCTCAATTGCATTAACACTCTTGTATATTACCTTTCATATTCGCTACAATTACAACCAATCATTTTTATTCATGTCTTTATGGACAAAAGCTTTTAGTTCATTTATGTATAACATTAAACCTGTGAACTCACCAACTATGTCCATAGTTGACCTGTTGTTTTATCATGCTTTTCAGGAGAACGACAGTAAGATGCACTCTAGGAGTACATTAGCATGGATGCATGTTCACACGCGTTTGCTTTATTTTGAAACTATGACTCTCTTTTGAAAACTTTAAGAGCTTATTATAATTTCTTTTCGAACTGTGGTTGAAACTTGTAGTAATGTGTGATATTATCTCTAAATTATGTATGGTGTTGCTACTATATCTTATGCATTGTTACCCGGTGCTGTTACATCTCGTGTTTCCGCTTTAGCGGGGTGTGACAGATTTGGTATCAGAGCCTAAGGTTATAGAGAATGCTGGTTTTTCAAACAAAAACCCCAACTATAACCAACATTTTTAAATAATATTTTCTTAAAACACCAAAAACGTTACTAGTTTAACTAAACCGAGCATAACTAGTATAACTAACCCGTGTGTTGCATTATTAGACCTCAATTAGACATAGCCTGATCACCTATGTTTAATTTAGGTAAGATTATGCGAGACACGGAGTAGGTGTACTATGATTATGTTCGATTTTCTTTCTTATTTAAACCTATGAAAAGCAAACGTTGTGTGTGTGCATTGCATATTGTAGGCATCCATAGTAGCACTGTTAGTAACTAAGTATACCTCCATTTTAGTCTTATCATTTCGAGGTTAACATGTTAGTGCATAATGTCAATGTAGCTTGTTTAAGGTGTTAGTCAAATCTTGATCTTTGTAAGAGACACTAAGTACATGATAGCAACACTTGGGGTGTTGCTATAGCTACTGTATATATATACAGTGGTTGTGTCTTGATTTGTGACTGTTCGTTCTGTCTGTGCTTGAGCAATATTATGTGATACTGTAATCGTTTCTGATTAATTATAGAGAAATAGTTTTACTACTCTTGTTTGTATTAAATGGCACTTGATTTCGCATACATAAACTCGTTAAACAATATTCCGCACGTTTAACTAGTGAATCGAACCCTAAAGATCAATAGAGTGGAAACCACACATCTATTTCCCACACTGCTTACTCAACAAACCCGTCAGGACACATCACTAATCGTCTTAGGGACTAAATCTTCTATTTGTAGTCTTACCTTGTCGCAACCCTCATCCCACGCCGCCATATCAACTGACGATTATGATTACGTCACTGGTCGCCCTCGCGACAACCTACCAAGTACCAATGAGGAGAATCTATCCATAAAATGACCCATTTGAGGAGGTTCCGCTTGAGGATGAACCAACAAAACTGGACCAACACAAGAACTCGTCACCTAGGCACGTTACATCTACTTCTTCTATTTCACACTCTTCCTCCCACTCTTTTCGAAGACCTATGAATCGCGTGAGTTATACACGACTAGAATTACTGACAGTTCACCTTGAACTAGACCTTACACTATCTACACTATTACTGATACTCCAACCACTTGGACCCGTCGTCGGTCAGATGTCCGTCAATGGAATTAATTACCCGCAACTCTTGAGGCTTGGAGAATAGAAGAAGGAATATAGATTCTTACAGAGGACGAAGAAGCTTTCTACACGCAAATCTCTCTGCACGCACATGAACTCACTCACCATACCTTCCCGGTACTAGCTGCTAGGCTACGCCACCACGAGAATAGAATAGATACTAAGAAGTTAGAACAACATGAAACCCGTTTACGCTAGGTGTGACTGGCACAAGGCCGAGATGTACAGATCTATGAGGACCAACAGGGTCTTAGTGAAACCATAGAAACTACCCATCTTCCGGTGATGGAGACCAGAGGCAAAGTCGTTGCCTTGCGATTAAAACTAGTGTGCAAAATAGAACTCACTTAAGATTAGTAGAAATTCTACTAAACATGTACAATGTGTTGGAAACGGTTTCAACCAAATCTTCATCGGACATTTTCCATGGATTTTTCACAAACATAAATCTTTCAACAAATTTTTAATAAAACATAACTTTCAACACTTTTCAATGACCATGAACGTATTTTATTGACTCAAGCCTTCAATGGATTTTCATCAGACATTTAATCAAAAAATTTCACAACTTCAATTTTTTCGAACGGATTTCGTTAAACAGAATTTTATAACGATTTGTCAGTAATAAGAGTTTTCAACGTATTTTAATTGACTCAAAAAAAAAAAAATTTTTTTTTTTAACCAACTCTAAGTTGTAAAACAAATTATCAACAAGATTTTACAACAACCTATTCACGAAATATTTTATAAAACTTTCAAAATTCTTAAGTATATAAACTAATTTATATAAAACATATCATTTGGTCAAGGTTTTATCACTATATATACCTACAGCAACTGATTTACAAACAAGTTTACCAAGTGTTTTATCAACTCTTTAGTCACGATTAGACTACTTTGTAAACGACTACTCTGTAACGTTTTTGACTACGATTTGAACAATGAAATGATCATGAATTGACTGCTTTTAAACATGACTTAGACATTGTTATGTCTACTTTTTAAATCAATGATTTGATTTCCAACTAATTTCTAATGAAAGACGTACTTGCAACGAACTTTTCCCCATAGACTTCATACCCGTCGAAATCGAAAGCATTGATATCATAGTAGGCATGGATTGCTTATCCAAGCACCATGCCGAAATTACTTGTTTTGAGAAAATCATTCGTATTCCCCTTGTTACCGGTAGAACTTTGATCCTACAAGGAGAGACGTAAGATGAGCTTGAACATTGTTTCCTTTATAAAAACCCGAAAATACCTAAGAAAAGAGTACCATGTAATCCTCGCACCCATAACCGAGTAGAAGCCGGAGGCGAACCAACTTGAGGATGTACCCCTTTATGTAGAATTTTCTGGAAGTCTTTCCGCGAAGACTTGCCTGGCCTTCCCCACCCAGACAAGTCAAATTCCAAATCGATCTTGTGCCCCGAACTGCACCCGTGGCACGAGCCCCATATAGAATATCCCCTTTAGAGTTGCAGGAGTTGTCTAACTAACTCCAAGAACTCTCCGATAAGGGATTTATTCGCCCTAACTCATCACCATGGGGTGCTCCTGTTTTATTCGTTAATAAAAAGGACGGATCCTCATGAATGTAAATTGATTATAGAGTACTGAACAAATTAACAACTAAGAATAGGTACCCGCTCCCTTGAATCGACGATCTATTCGATCAGCTGCAAGGCGCCTCCTATTTCTCTAAACTCGACCTATAGTCAGGTTATCACCAATTATGGATTCACAAAGAAGTTATACCCAAAACGGTGTTCCAAACACGATATGGACATTATGAGTTTATGCTTATGCCCTTCAGCCTAACCAATGCTCCTGCGGCATTCATGAACTTAATGAACAGAGTTTGGAGAGCATACTTGGATAAATTTGTGATTTTTATCGATGACATACTAGTCTACTCGCGTAGTAAAGAGGATCACGAGCAACATTTAGGGCAAGTGTTGCAACCACTCAAGGAAGAGAAGTTGTACTCCAAATTCTCTAAGTGTGAGTTTTGGAACAGAGAAGTACACTTTCTCGGTCATATGGTGAACATAGAAGGGATCCATGTGGATCCAACTAAAATCGAGACGATTGAGAAATGGAAAGTCCCGAGAACCCCTACGGAAATCCGTCAATTTCTAGGATTTGCTGTATACAATAGAAGGTCCATAGAAAATTTCTTAGAAATCGCCAAGCCCTTGACAGAACTAACCCAAAAGATGAAGGAATTCATTTGGGATATTGAAAAGGAGAAGGCATCCCAAACGCTGAAGGAGAAACTGTGCAATGCGCCAATCATATCATTGCCTGAAGGAACAGATTGTGGTATATTGTGATGCGTCACACTAGGGATTGGGCTGCCATCTGATGCAGAAGAATAAAGTAATTACGAATGCTTCCACACAGCTCAAGAAAAATGAGGCGAACTGTACTACGCATAACTTGGAACTAGGAGCAGTGGTCTTCATACTTAAAACCCTGAGACATTACCTATACGGTTCCAGATGTTCTGTGTTTACTGATCATAAGAGTCTCCAGGACATACTCGAGTAGAAGATGCTCTACATGAGGCAAAAAAAAGGTGGATGGAGTTACTTAACGACTATGATTGCGAAATTATGTACCAAAAGCCGTTAGGATTATTACAACAACCCGAAATACCCCAATGGAAATGGGAATAGGTAACAATGGAATTCGTCACTAAGTCACCTCGAACTTCCAAAGGTCACGAATTCATTTGAGTTATTGTCGACCAACTGACAAAATTCGTGCATTTTCTACTTATCCGAGAGGATTACATAATGGAGAGACTTGCTCAAAGCTATATTGAAGAAATTATGTCATGTCACGGAGTGCCCATTTCAATTATCTACGACAGAGATTGTCATTTTACCTCACGGTTTTGGCTATCAATGCAAAAGGTGTTGAATACCCAACTAAACGTGAGTACAGCTTATCACCCTCGAACAGATGGGCAAGTGAGTGAACTATTCAAAGCTTAGAAGATATGCTACGAGTCTGTGTACTAGACTTTGGAGGAAGTTGGGATGTACACTTACTTACCCCTGATAGAGTTCTCTTACAACAACAATTACCAGACTAGCGTCAAGTGTGCGCCATTTGAGGCCATATATGGACAAAAATGCCTATCACCGTTGTGTTGGCATGAAGTCGGTGAGAAGCACTTGACAAGGCTAGACGTCATTCAGAAAAGCTACGTTGACAATCGCAGAAAGCCATTAAAATTCCAAACGGGTTATAGAATGTTCCTGAGAGTATCACCTCAGAAAGGACTTGTGCACTTCAACAAGAAAGGCAAGCTAAGCCCAAGCTAAATTGGACCATACAAAATCTTGAAACAAATAGGCCCGGTGGCTTATGAACTAGAATCACCCAAAGAGTTGGATGGCGTTCATGACATATTTCATGTCTCAAACCTTAACAAGTGTCTAGTTGACAACTCTCAGACTTTGCCCTTAGAAGAGTTCGAATCGATGATTGACTACTTTCTTTTAGTGAAACACCCACTGAAATCCTTAATAGAGGTACCAAACAGTTGTGACCTGAGTTCACATAGGAACAGGAAGATTTAATGAGACGAAACTACCCCCACCGATTCACTAGTGCTTCGTCACCCAATAGCACCAGTTGAATTTCGGGACGAAATTCATTTCAACAGTGGGATAATGTGACAACCGTCAGAAATCTCAGGTCATTACCGCACTTGAATCTTAAATTTACAGCATTCCTTAAAATCCTAGTGAAAACTCTAGGTTATGACTCCTTAAATTGTTAAAGCTGTAGAACGTCTTAGAGATTGCTTAGTGAACCATAAGTTCATTCAGACATGCTAAATTAAGTTATGAAGTGCCATGAAAAACAAAAGAATCAAGTCTCATGAATTATCACAAAAATACTATCTTGTCGCACAACCAAGGTTTGCTAAAATTCCGTAAACCCGTAAATGAAACTCGAATATAATAAACTAACACTTGAATACCTATTGGAAGCAATTCAATCATAAATTAAAGTACTTTTATAAACTAAAGAACACAAACTTTTATAGCTCAAATATTAATCACCAAAACATCACAAAATAAACCTTATACCATACAATATACTTACACATCTTTAATACAAACTTAATACAACTTTTATAAACTTTATTTAACAAATAAAAAGAAATTAAAAGGCCTCCTTGGGACCCCAAAACCGGCCTCCCCCTTATCCCCACACATCTCCCCTCTTTTCTTACACCAAATCATTCATTTCACCCTCCCAAAACACACACTTCTCTCTAATTCTTCTCTCTAACCTTTCACACTCTTTTCTCTCTAAAACCTCTTAAGAAATCAGTCATTTTGCAACCTAAACCTAGAAACTTTAAGGTGTCCTCAAGCTATTTCAAGAACATAAAGGTAAAACACAACGTCTCTAACATCTTTCTTTACTTACAATCTCTAAAAATATGTTTTTCCTTCAAAAAATTCGGAATTTATGCCTTTTTCATGGCTAAAATCCTAATACAAAACTTGATGTTTGTAGGTTATCTCTTTTCACATCTTTATGTGTTAAAAGAAAGGGAAACCCATGATCAAACCAAAAATCAAGTGAAAACCGATTATTGTTGGTAAACTTGTGGAAATATTGTTCATCTTTATTTAAAAACTTGTTCTTATGTTAATAATAATATCTAACACATCTTGGATGTATTTCAACACCATGCATGTGTTAGAACATGGATTTAAAGATCAAAAGATGATAATCTTCCTTATTTCATGTTTGGTGTTCATTATTTTGAATGAAACACTCAAACATGAGTTTACAACTTTCTGTCTAGAAGGCTTCTTCCACTTCAATGATTTTTATAAAAATCATTTCTTCATGAAAATGGATGTTTTTATAGTCTAGAATCAATTTCTGGAAGTTAACTTTCCAACCACATAATCCTCATGTTTTTATGAGTTCATTTGATATTTTTTATAATTTTTGTGAATAGAGATGTATAATCTGTTAGATTAAGGCAGAAACTTTCATTTCAATGTTTTAATCATAACTGGAGCATTACAACTCCAAATGACTTGAAACCAACGCCAAAAGTTTAAAATTTCCATTGGCTACAACTTTCAAGAAGACCACTTTTATTGATTCCTTGTACATTTTGTACAAAAATAATAATTGCATGCATGTGTTCAGATCTGACCTCAGATGGTAAAAGTAAAAATAATAAATACTTGGACTTCACTACAATCCATGGAAAAATTACAGTAGATAGATAACATATTGAAGATGATCTGTGATTTTTGCCTTATTTGATTTCGGACCATAAGTATTTTTAATAAATTAAACCAACAGAGGCAATTTTCTGGAAATAAGAATATGGACTGATTTTGGTAAAAGTTAAAAACCGACACTTGCGGACTTGTTACTTAAGGAAAGACTAACTCTTTTTTTTTTTTTTTTTTTGACCCATAAATATGTTTAAGGATTGAGTAAAAGTCTCGGGTAAAACCGAGAAGGTTTGACCGAGTCAACAATAATCGGTCCCAATTTTGAAAACGGGAAATTTACTATTTTTGGGAATAAATGATAACCAAAAGGGGTTCGGGCGTCTTATGATGTATTTATTGATTTGTGTGTTGTTAACCATAATTCGGAAGGAACCAAAGTTCCAAAGCTCAAAACATTATGATTCTAAGACACTAACAATCGTGAGATATTATACACTTGTATAATCATTATTATATTCCATGCGATTATTGGACACTAACAAACTTCAAAAGCAAATAAACCATGTTGGCACTTCGTAATCTAAATACTTAGTTAAGCAATCCTAACAAACCTAAATTACCAAGGAACTAATTAGAAACCTCGTGTTCATAGGTCTTGGATAGGAGTCATACACGACAAGCACGCGCGCTACATTCATCGTTTACTCATACGCTCAATTGTGAGTTTTCACAACCCCTTTTTACTTGTTTATTAGTTTGGGGTGAAAAGCATGATCTCGAACTTTAACTAAATTGGTTGTACTCTTTATGAACTTGTTGAACTTTTGTTATACTATTTATGTGAATTGGTATATACTATTGTTATGCTTGAGTACTATCGTGCTAAAGTCCCCGGAAATACAGTTTACACTACTTATTAACTCGTCCGAGAGCCAGACGAGCCGTTGATATTTATGGATAGCGCTATTTAGGGGGAAACCACTCCTCACTCACACTGTTCGTGAGTGCATAGTACCTTACTCATGTTAGCGATAGAACATGGAGCTTGGGGCATGTGTCGGTTGAATCGGTTTAGTAGTGGCCTCAATTGCATTAACACTCTTGTATATTACCTTTCATATTCGCTACAATTACAACCAATCATTTTTATTCATGTCTTTATGGACAAAAGCTTTTAGTTCATTTATGTGTAACATTAAACCTGTGAACTCACCAACTATGTCTATAGTTGACCTGTTGTTTTATCATGCTTTTCAGGAGAACGACAGTAAGATACACTCTAGGAGTACATTAGCATGGATGCATGTTCACACGCGTTTGCTTTATTTTGAAACTATGACTCTCTTTTGGAAACTTTAAGAGCTTATTATAATTTCTTTTCGAACTGTGGTTGAAACTTGTAGTAATGTGTGATATTATCTCTAAATTATGTATGGTGTTGCTACTATATCTTATGCATTGTTACCCGGTGCTGTTACATCTCGTGTTTCCGCTTTAGCGGGGTGTGACATTTTCTCTTTTGAAAGTGGCTGATCTTTCTTGCTTGCTAACATACGATAACTTGCTGCTTACGAGCCCTAGGCTCTGATACCAAGTGTTAGTTCAGGCCCTTTATATACTCACACCACACACAAAGTTTAAGAATATAAACTTGTAGAAAGAAAACAAAACTACTCTTGCAACCAAAAGGACTACATTGTTACTAGCTACTACTTTCTCCGTACATACATGTAAATAGAAGGACTATATATACAGCCTTTTCATACTTCAAACTACTAAATGTGAGGAACATGCTCAAAGCCAATTTCTACAATTTCATGTTAAATATAAGGAACGTGGGACATGCCAATAACTAAACAAAAAAAAACTAACTAATCAAGATATTCCTTATCCATCCTCCAGCCGACTGATTCTCAATCCACTTCCACATGTACATGCACATGACCACTGTTCATTATCCAAGCTTATGATTTGGTAGCCACATGCAAGACCCATGCACATGAATATGTCAACTTGTACCCGTTTTATGCAAAGCATCAAGATTAAGCCCAACATTCACCCCCTTAATCTTGATGACCTTGACCAATTCAACTTTCTACTTTCTTTTACTTCTTGCTACTGTCTTCTTGCTACTTGCTATCTTTTGCTTAGATCAACCAAAAAAAATGATCAATCTTGCTACTTGCTTGCTTGATTTGATTTTCTTTCTTGCTAGCATCAAATCTTCTTGCTTTCTAACTTGCTATTCGAACAATAAGGTCCGGTCTTGCTACTTGCTACGAGTCACACATGACCCGGTTCATGCTACTTGCTTTCTTTCATTTCTTGCCTATCGTTTCTTGATAGCTAACATGCTAGGAATTCATGTTGCTTGCTAGTCGATGTGGCTTCTTTCTTGCTTTATTGTTGAATGATTTTTGCTACTGCTTTTATTCTTACCAACAAAAACTGCTACTGTCTAACCTTAAAATAAAGACTTCCGGATCTCTAATGAAGATTTGAACGGTCAAAACATTAGCCTAGATGTCAGGAAGAAACTGTCCAGAAATGAGAACACTCCGACAGTACAATCTACGTGGATCTTTAGTTTTCTGGCTTGCTACTATAAAAAATGGGAAATGGTAAAACCCCCTTTTTTTCTCTATTGAAAGTGGCTGATCTTTCTTGCTTGCTAACATACAATAACTTGCTGCTTACGAGCCCTAGGCTCTGATACCAAGTATTGGTTGAGGCCCTTTATATACTCACACCACACACAAAGTTTTAGAATATAAACTTGTAGAAAGAAAACAAAACTACTCTTGCAACCAAAAGGACTACATTGTTACTAGCTACTACTTTCTCCGTACATACATGTAAATAGAAGGACTATATATATAGCCTTTTCATACTTCAAACTAATAAACGTGAGGAACTTGCACAAAGCCAATTCTACAATTTCATGCTAAATATAAGGAACGTGGGATATGCCAATAACTAAACAAAAAAAAACTAACTAATCAAGATATTCCATATCCATGCTCCAGCCGACTCATTCTCAATCCACTTCCACATGTACATGCACATGACCACTGTTCATTATCCATGTTTATGATTTGGTAGCCACATGCAAGACCCATGCCATGAATATGTCAACTTCTACCCGTTTACAGAAACATGCAAAAATGCAAAGCATCAAGATTAAGCCCAACATTCACCCCCTTAATCTTGATGATCTTGACCAATTCAACTTGCTACTTTCTTTTACTTCTTGCTACTGTCTTCTTGCTACTTGCTATCTTTTGCTTAGATCAACCAAAAAAAAATGATCAATCTTGCAAGAGCCATGCCATGAATATGTCAACTTCTACCCGTTTACAGAAACATGCAAACTTGCAAAGCATCAAGATTAAGCCCAACATTCACCCCCTTAATCTTGATGATCTTGACCAATTCAACTTGCTACTTTCTTTTTCTTCTTTCTACTGTCTTCTTGTTACTTGCTATCTTTTCCTTAGATCAACCAAAAAAAAAATGATCAATCTTGCTACTTGCTTGCTTGATTTGATTTTCTTTCTTGCTTGCATCAAATCTTCTTGCTTTCTAACTTGCTATTCGAACAATAAGGTCCGGTCTTGCTACTTGCTACGAGTCACACATGACCCGACTCATGCTACTTGCTTTCTTTCCTTTCTTGCCTATCGTTTCTTGATTGCTAACATGCTAGGAATTCATGTTGCTTGCTACTCGCTGCGGCTTCTTTATTGCTTTATTGTTGAATGATTATTGCTACTGCTTTTCTTCTTACCAACAAAAACTGCTACTGTCCAACCTTAAAATAATGACTTCCGGATCTCTAATGAAGATTTGAACGGTCAAAACATTAGCCTAGATGTCAGGAAGAAACTGTCGAAAAATGAGAACAATCCTACGGTACAATCTCCGGGGATCTTTAGTTTTCAGGCTTCCTGCAGTAAAAAACGGGAAATGGCAAAACCCCCTTTTTTTCTCTTTTGAAAGTGGCTGATCTTTCTTGCTTGCTAACATACGATAACTTGCTGCTTACGAGCCCTAGGCTCTGATACCAAGAGTTGGTTCAGGCCCTTTATATACTCACACCACACAAAGTTTAAGAGTATAAACTTGTAGAAAGAAAACAAAACTACTCTTGCAACCAAAAGGACTACATTGTTACTAGCTACTACTTTCTCCGTACATACATGTAAATAGAAGGACTATATATACAGCCTTTTCATACTTCAAACTACTAAATGTGAGGAACATGCTCAAAGCCAATTTCTACAATTTCATGTTAAATATAAGGAACGTGGGACATGCCAATAACTAAACAAAAAAAAAACTAACTAATCAAGATATTCCTTATCCATGCTCCAGCCGACTGATTCTCAATCCACTTCCACATGTACATGCACATGACCACTGTTCATTATCCAAGCTTATGATTTGGTAGCCACATGCAAGACCCATGCACATGAATATGTCAACTTGTACCCGTTTTATGCAAAGCATCAAGATTAAGCCCAACATTCACCCCCTTAATCTTGATGACCTTGACCAATTCAACTTTCTACTTTCTTTTACTTCTTGCTACTGTCTTCTTGCTACTTGCTATCTTTTGCTTAGATCAACCAAAAAAAATGATCAATCTTGCTACTTGCTTGCTTGATTTGATTTTCTTTCTTGCTAGCATCAAATCTTCTTGCTTTCTAACTTGCTATTCGAACAATAAGGTCCGGTCTTGCTACTTGCTACGAGTCACACATGACCCGGTTCATGCTACTTGCTTTCTTTCCTTTCTTGCCTATCGTTTCTTGATAGCTAACATGCTAGGAATTCATGTTGCTTGCTAGTCGATGCGGCTTCTTTCTTGCTTTATTGTTGAATGATTCTTGCTACTGCTTTTATTCTTACCAACAAAAACTGCTACTGTCTAACCTTAAAATAAAGACTTCCGGATCTCTAATGAAGATTTGAACGGTCAAAACATTAGCCTAGATGTCAGGAAGAAACTGTCCAGAAATGAGAACACTCCGACAGTACAATCTACATGGATCTTTAGTTTTCTGGCTTGCTACTGTAAAAAATGGGAAATGGTAAAACCCCCTTTTTTTCTCTATTGAAAGTGGCTGATCTTTCTTGCTTGCTAACATACAATAACTTGCTGCTTACGAGCCCTAGGCTCTGATACCAAGTATTGGTTGAGGCCCTTTATATACTCACACCACACATAAAGTTTTAGAATATAAACTTGTAGAAAGAAAACAAAACTACTCTTGCAACCAAAAGGACTACATTGTTACTAGCTACTACTTTCTCCGTACATACATGTAAATAGAAGGACTATATATATAGCCTTTTCATACTTCAAACTAATAAACGTGAGGAACTTGCACAAAGCCAATTCTACAATTTCATGCTAAATATAAGGAACGTGGGATATGCCAATAACTAAACAAAAAAAAACTAACTAATCTAGATATTCCATATCCATGCTCCAGCCGACTCATTCTCAATCCACTTCCACATGTACATGCACATGACCACTGTTCATTATCCATGTTTATGATTTGGTAGCCACATGCAAGACCCATGCCATGAATATGTCAACTTCTACCCGTTTACAGAAACATGCAAAAATGCAAAGCATCAAGATTAAGCCCAACATTCACCCCCTTAATCTTGATGATCTTGACCAATTCAACTTGCTACTTTCTTTTACTTCTTGCTACTGTCTTCTTGCTACTTGCTATCTTTTGCTTAGATCAACCAAAAAAAAATGATCAATCTTGCAAGACCCATGCCATGAATATGTCAACTTCTACCCGTTTACAGAAACATGCAAACTTGCAAAGCATCAAGATTAAGCCCAACATTCACCCCCTTAATCTTGATGATCTTGACCAATTCAACTTGCTACTTTCTTTTACTTCTTTCTACTGTCTTCTTGTTACTTGCTATCTTTTCCTTAGATCAACCAAAAAAAAATGATCAATCTTGCTACTTGCTTGCTTGATTTGATTTTCTTTCTTGCTTGCATCAAATCTTCTTGCTTTCTAACTTGCTATTCGAACAATAAGGTCCGGTCTTGCTACTTGCTACGAGTCACACATGACCCGACTCATGCTACTTGCTTTCTTTCCTTTCTTGCCTATCGTTTCTTGATTGCTAACATGCTAGGAATTCATGTTGCTTGCTACTCGCTGCGGCTTCTTTATTGCTTTATTGTTGAATGATTATTGCTACTGCTTTTATTCTTACCAACAAAAACTGCTACTGTCCAACCTTAAAATAATGACTTCCGGATCTCTAATGAAGATTTGAACGGTCAAAACATTAGCCTAGATGTCAGGAAGAAACTGTCAAAAAATGAGAACAATCCTACGGTACAATCTCCGGGGATCTTTAGTTTTCAGGCTTCCTGCAGTAAAAAACGGGAAATGGCAAAACCCCCTTTTTTTCTCTTTTGAAAGTGGCTGATCTTTCTTGCTTGCTAACATACGATAACTTGCTGCTTACGAGCCCTAGGCTCTGATACCAAGAGTTGGTTCAGGCCCTTTATATACTCACACCACACAAAGTTTAAGAGTATAAACTTGTAGAAAGAAAACAAAACTACTCTTGCAACCAAAAGGACTACATTGTTACTAGCTACTACTTTCTCCGTACATACATGTAAATAGAAGGACTATATATACAGCCTTTTCATACTTCAAACTACTAAATGTGAGGAACATGCTCAAAGCCAATTTCTACAATTTCATGTTAAATATAAGGAACGTGGGACATGCCAATAACTAAACAAAAAAAAAACTAACTAATCAAGATATTCCTTATCCATGCTCCAGCCGACTGATTCTCAATCCACTTCCACATGTACATGCACATGACCACTGTTCATTATCCAAGCTTATGATTTGGTAGCCACATGCAAGACCCATGCACATGAATATGTCAACTTGTACCCGTTTTATGCAAAGCATCAAGATTAAGCCCAACATTCACCCCCTTAATCTTGATGACCTTGACCAATTCAACTTTCTACTTTCTTTTACTTCTTGCTACTGTCTTCTTGCTACTTGCTATCTTTTGCTTAGATCAACCAAAAAAAATGATCAATCTTGCTACTTGCTTGCTTGATTTGATTTTCTTTCTTGCTAGCATCAAATCTTCTTGCTTTCTAACTTGCTATTCGAACAATAAGGTCCGGTCTTGCTACTTGCTACGAGTCACACATGACCCGGTTCATGCTACTTGCTTTCTTTCCTTTCTTGCCTATCGTTTCTTGATAGCTAACATGCTAGGAATTCATGTTGCTTGCTAGTCGATGCGGCTTCTTTCTTGCTTTATTGTTGAATGATTCTTGCTACTGCTTTTATTCTTACCAACAAAAACTGCTACTGTCTAACCTTAAAATAAAGACTTCCGGATCTCTAATGAAGATTTGAACGGTCAAAACATTAGCCTAGATGTCAGGAAGAAACTGTCCAGAAATGAGAACACTCCGACAGTACAATCTACGTGGATCTTTAGTTTTCTGGCTTGCTACTGTAAAAAATGGGAAATGGTAAAACCCCCTTTTTTTCTCTATTGAAAGTGGCTGATCTTTCTTGCTTGCTAACATACAATAACTTGCTGCTTACGAGCCCTAGGCTCTGATACCAAGTATTGGTTGAGGCCCTTTATATACTCACACCACACACAAAGTTTTAGAATATAAACTTGTAGAAAGAAAACAAAACTACTCTTGCAACCAAAAGGACTACATTGTTACTAGCTACTACTTTCTCCGTACATACATGTAAATAGAAGGACTATATATATAGCCTTTTCATACTTCAAACTAATAAACGTGAGGAACTTGCACAAAGCCAATTCTACAATTTCATGCTAAATATAAGGAACGTGGGATATGCCAATAACTAAACAAAAAAAAACTAACTAATCAAGATATTCCATATCCATGCTCCAGCCGACTCATTCTCAATCCACTTCCACATGTACATGCACATGACCACTGTTCATTATCCATGTTTATGATTTGGTAGCCACATGCAAGACCCATGCCATGAATATGTCAACTTCTACCCGTTTACAGAAACATGCAAAAATGCAAAGCATCAAGATTAAGCCCAACATTCACCCCCTTAATCTTGATGATCTTGACCAATTCAACTTGCTACTTTCTTTTACTTCTTGCTACTGTCTTCTTGCTACTTGCTATCTTTTGCTTAGATCAACCAAAAAAAAATGATCAATCTTGCAAGAGCCATGCCATGAATATGTCAACTTCTACCCGTTTACAGAAACATGCAAACTTGCAAAGCATCAAGATTAAGCCCAACATTCACCCCCTTAATCTTGATGATCTTGACCAATTCAACTTGCTACTTTCTTTTACTTCTTTCTACTGTCTTCTTGTTACTTGCTATCTTTTCCTTAGATCAACCAAAAAAAAAATGATCAATCTTGCTACTTGCTTGCTTGATTTGATTTTCTTTCTTGCTTGCATCAAATCTTCTTGCTTTCTAACTTGCTATTCGAACAATAAGGTCCGGTCTTGCTACTTGCTACGAGTCACACATGACCCGACTCATGCTACTTGCTTTCTTTCCTTTCTTGCCTATCGTTTCTTGATTGCTAACATGCTAGGAATTCATGTTGCTTGCTACTCGCTGCGGCTTCTTTATTGCTTTATTGTTGAATGATTATTGCTACTGCTTTTATTCTTACCAACAAAAACTGCTACTGTCCAACCTTAAAATAATGACTTCCGGATCTCTAATGAAGATTTGAACGGTCAAAACATTAGCCTAGATGTCAGGAAGAAACTGTCGAAAAATGAGAACAATCCTACGGTACAATCTCCGGGGATCTTTAGTTTTCAGGCTTCCTGCAGTAAAAAACGGGAAATGGCAAAACCCCCTTTTTTTCTCTTTTGAAAGTGGCTGATCTTTCTTGCTTGCTAACATACGATAACTTGCTGCTTACGAGCCCTAGGCTCTGATACCAAGAGTTGGTTCAGGCCCTTTATATACTCACACCAAACAAAGTTTAAGAGTATAAACTTGTAGAAAGAAAACAAAACTACTCTTGCAACCAAAAGGACTACATTGTTACTAGCTACTACTTTCTCCGTACATACATGTAAATAGAAGGACTATATATACAGCCTTTTCATACTTCAAACTACTAAATGTGAGGAACATGCTCAAAGCCAATTTCTACAATTTCATGTTAAATATAAGGAACGTGGGACATGCCAATAACTAAACAAAAAAAAAAACTAACTAATCAAGATATTCCTTATCCATGCTCCAGCCGACTGATTCTCAATCCACTTCCACATGTACATGCACATGACCACTGTTCATTATCCAAGCTTATGATTTGGTAGCCACATGCAAGACCCATGCACATGAATATGTCAACTTGTACCCGTTTTATGCAAAGCATCAAGATTAAGCCCAACATTCACCCCCTTAATCTTGATGACCTTGACCAATTCAACTTTCTACTTTCTATTACTTCTTGCTACTGTCTTCTTGCTACTTGCTATCTTTTGCTTAGATCAACCAAAAAAAATGATCAATCTTGCTACTTGCTTGCTTGATTTGATTTTCTTTCTTGCTAGCATCAAATCTTCTTGCTTTCTAACTTGCTATTCGAACAATAAGGTCTGGTCTTGCTACTTGCTACGAGTCACACATGACCCGGTTCATGCTACTTGCTTTCTTTCCTTTCTTGCCTATCGTTTCTTGATAGCTAACATGCTAGGAATTCATGTTGCTTGCTACTCGCTGCGGCTTCTTTATTGCTTTATTGTTGAATGATTATTGCTACTGCTTTTATTCTTACCAACAAAAACTGCTACTGTCCAACCTTAAAATAATGACTTCCGGATCACTAATGAAGATTTGAACGGTCAAAACATTAGCCTAGATGTTAGGAAGAAACTGTCGAAAAATGAGAACAATCCTACGGTACAATCTCCGGGGATCTTTAGTTTTCAGGCTTCCTGCAGTAAAAAACGGGAAATGGCAAAACCCCCTTTTTTTCTCTTTTGAAAGTGGCTGATCTTTCTTGCTTGCTAACATACGATAACTTGCTGCTTACGAGCCCTAGGCTTTGATACCAAGAGTTGGTTCAGGCCCTTTATATACTCACACCACACACAAAGTTTAAGAATATAAACTTGTAGAAAGAAAACAAAACAACTCTTGCAACCAAAAGGACTACATTGTTACTAGCTACTACTTTCTCCGTACATACATGTAAATAGAAGGACTATATATACAGCCTTTTCATACTTCAAACTACTAAATGTGAGGAACATGCTCAAAGCCAATTTCTACAATTTCATGTTAAATATAAGGAACGTGGGACATGCCAATAACTAAACAAAAAAAAACTAGCTAATCAAGATATTCCTTATCCATGCTCCAGCCGACTGATTCTCAATCCACTTCCACATGTACATGCACATGACCACTGTTCATTATCCAAGCTTATGATTTGGTAGCCACATGCAAGACCCATGCACATGAATATGTCAACTTGTACCCGTTTTATGCAAAGCATCAAGATTAAGCCCAACATTCAATCCCTTAATCTTGATGACCTTGACCAATTCAACTTTCTACTTTCTTTTACTTCTTGCTACTGTCTTCTTGCTACTTGCTATCTTTTGCTTAGATCAACCAAAAAAATGATCAATCTTGCTACTTGCTTGCTTGATTTGATTTTCTTTCTTGCTAGCATCAAATCTTCTTGCTTTCTAACTTGCTATTCGAACAATAAGGTCCGGTCTTGCTACTTGCTACGAGTCACACATGACCCGGTTCATGCTACTTGCTTTCTTTCCTTTCTTGCCTATCGTTTCTTGATAGCTAACATGCTAGGAATTCATGTTGCTTGCTAGTCGATGCGGCTTCTTTCTTGCTTTATTGTTGAATGATTCTTGCTACTGCTTTTATTCTTACCAACAAAAACTGCTACTGTCTAACCTTAAAATAAAGACTTCCGGATCTCTAATGAAGATTTGAACGGTCAAAACATTAGCCTAGATGTCAGGAAGAAACTGTCCAGAAATGAGAACACTCCGACAGTACAATCTACGTGGATCTTTAGTTTTCTGGCTTGCTACTGTAAAAAATGGGAAATGGTAAAACCCCCTTTTTTTCTCTATTGAAAGTGGCTGATCTTTCTTGCTTGTTAACATACAATAACTTGCTGCTTACGAGCCCTAGGCTCTGATACCAAGTATTGGTTGAGGCCCTTTATATACTCACACCACACACAAAGTTTTAGAATATAAACTTGTAGAAAGAAAACAAAACTACTCTTGCAACCAAAAGGACTACATTGTTACTAGCTACTACTTTCTCCGTACATACATGTAAATAGAAGGACTATATATATAGCCTTTTCATACTTCAAACTAATAAATGTGAGGAACTTGCACAAAGCCAATTCTACAATTTCATGCTAAATATAAGGAACGTGGGATATGCCAATAACTAAACAAAAAAAACTAACTAATCAAGATATTCCATATCCATGCTCCAGCCGACTCATTCTCAATCCACTTCCACATGTACATGCACATGACCACTGTTCATTATCCATGTTTATGATTTGGTAGCCACATGCAAGACCCATGCCATGAATATGTCAACTTCTACCCATTTACAGAAACATGCAAAAATGCAAAGCATCAAGATTAAGCCCAACATTCACCCCCTTAATCTTGATGATCTTGACCAATTCAACTTGCTACTTTCTTTTACTTCTTGCTACTGTCTTCTTGCTACTTGCTATCTTTTGCTTAGATCAACCAAAAAAAAATGATCAATCTTGCAAGAGCCATGCCATGAATATGTCAACTTCTACCCGTTTACAGAAACATGCAAACTTGCAAAGCATCAAGATTAAGCCCAACATTCACCCCCTTAATCTTGATGATCTTGACCAATTCAACTTGCTACTTTCTTTTACTTCTTTCTACTGTCTTCTTGCTACTTGCTATCTTTTCCTTAGATCAACCAAAAAAAAAATGATCAATCTTGCTACTTGCTTGCTTGATTTGATTTTCTTTCTTGCTTGCATCAAATCTTCTTGCTTTCTAACTTGCTATTCGAACAATAAGGTCCGGTCTTGCTACTTGCTACGAGTCACACATGACCCGACTCATGCTACTTGCTTTCTTTCCTTTCTTGCCTATCGTTTCTTGATTGCTAACATGCTAGGAATTCATGTTGCTTGCTACTCGCTGCGGCTTCTTTATTGCTTTATTGTTGAATGATTATTGCTACTGCTTTTATTCTTACCAACAAAAACTGCTACTGTCCAACCTTAAAATAATGACTTCCGGATCTCTAATGAAGATTTGAACGGTCAAAACATTAGCCTAGATGTCAGGAAGAAACTGTCGAAAAATGAGAACAATCCTACGGAACAATCTCCGGGGATCTTTAGTTTTCAGGCTTCCTGCAGTAAAAAAGGGGAAATGGCAAAACCCCCTTTTTTTCTCTTTTGAAAGTGGCTGATCTTTCTTGCTTGCTAACATACGATAACTTGCTGCTTACGAGCCCTAGGCTCTGATACCAAGAGTTGGTTCAGGCCCTTTATATACTCACACCACACACAAAGTTTAAGAATATAAACTTGTAGAAAGAAAACAAAACTACTCTTGCAACCAAAAGGACTACATTGTTACTAGCTACTACTTTCTCCGTACATACATGTAAATAGAAGGACTATATATACAACCTTTTCATACTTCAAACTACTAAATGTGAGGAACATGCAGAAAGCCAATTTCTACAATTTCATGTTAAATATAAGGAACGTGGGACACGCCAATAACTAAACAAAAAAAAACTAACTAATCAAGATATTCCTTATCCATGCTCCAGCCGACTGATTCTCAATCCACTTCCACATGTACATGCACATGACCACTGTTCATTATCCAAGCTTATGATTTGGTAGCCACATGCAAGACCCATGCACATGAATATGTCAACTTGTACCCGTTTTATGCAAAGCATCAAGATTAAGCCCAACATTCACCCCCTTAATCTTGATGACCTTGACCAATTCAACTTTCTACTTTCTTTTACTTCTTGCTACTGTCTTCTTGCTACTTGCTATCTTTTGCTTAGATCAACCAAAAAAAGTGATCAATCTTGCTACTTGCTTGCTTGATTTGATTTTCTTTCTTGCTAGCATCAAATCTTCTTGCTTTCTAACTTGCTATTCGAACAATAAGGTCCGGTCTTGCTACTTGCTACGAGTCACACATGACCCGGTTCATGCTACTTGCTTTTTTCCTTTCTTGCCTATCGTTTCTTGATAGCTAACATGCTAGGAATTCATGTTGCTTGCTAGTCGATGCGGCTTCTTTCTTGCTTTATTGTTGAATGATTCGTGCTACTGCTTTTATTCTTACCAACAAAAACTGCTACTGTCCAACCTTAAAATAAAGACTTCCGGATCTCTAATGAAGATTTGAACGGTCAAAACATTAGCCTAGATGTCATTAAGAAACTGTCCAAAAATGAGAACAATCCGACAGTACAATCTACGTGGATCTTTAGTTTTCTGGCTTGCTACTATCAAAAATGGGAAATGTCAAAACCCCCTTTTTTCTCTATTGAAAGTGGCTGATCTTTCTTGCTTGCTAACATACAATAACTTGCTGCTTACGAGCCCTAGGCTCTGATACCAAGTATTGGTTGAGGCCCTTTATATACTCACACCACACACAAAGTTTTAGAATATAAACTTGTAGAAAGAAAACAAAACAACTCTTGCAACCAAAAGGACTACATTGTTACTAGCTACTACTTTCTCCGTACATACATGTAAATAGAAGGACTATATATATAGCCTTTTCATACTTCAAACTACTAAACGTGAGGAACATGCACAAAGCCAATTTCTACAATTTCATGCTAAATATAAGGAACGTGGGATATGCCAATAACTAAACAAAAAAAAACTAACTAATCAAGATATTCCATATCCATGCTCCAGCCGACTCATTCTCAATCCACTTCCACATGTACATCCACATGACCACTGTTCATTATCCATGTTTATGATTTGGTAGCCACATGCAAGACCCATGCCATGAATATGTCAACTTCTACCCGTTTACAGAAACATGCAAACATGCAAAACATCAAGATTAAGCCCAACATTCACCCCCTTAATCTTGATGATCTTGACCAATTCAACTTGCTACTTTCTTTTACTTCTTGCTACTGTCTTCTTGCTACTTGCTATCTTTTGCTTAGATAAACCAAAAAAAATGATGAATCTTGCAAGACCCATGCCATGAATATGTCAACTTCTACCCGTTTACAGAAACATGCAAACATGCAAAGCATCTAGATTAAGCCCAACATTCACCCCCTTAATCTTGAAGATCTTGACCAATTCAACTTGCTACTTTCTTTTACTTCTTTCTACTGTCTTCTTGCTACTTGCTATCTTTTGCTTAGATCCACCAAAAAAAAAAGATCAATCTTGCAAGACCCATGCCATGAATATGTCAACTTCTAACCGTTTACAGAAACATGGAAACATGCAAAGCATCAAGATTAAGCCCAACATTCACCCCCTTAATCTTGATGACCTTGACCAATTCAACTTTCTACTTTCTTTTACTTTTTGCTACTGTCTTCTTGCTACTTGCTATCTTTTGCTTAGATCAACCAAAAAAAATGATCAATTTTGCTACTTGCTTGCTTGATTTGATTTTCTTTCTTGCTAGCATCAAATCTTCTTGCTTTCTAACTTGCTATTCGAACAATAAGGTACGGTCTTGCTACTTGCTACGAGTCACACATGACCCGACTCATGCTACTTGCTTTCTTTCCTTTCTTGTCTATCGTTTCTTGATTGCTAACATGCTAAGAATTCATGTTGCTTGCTACTCGCTGCGGCTTCTTTATTGCTTTATTGTTGAATGATTATTGCTACTACTTTTATTCTTACCAACAAAAACTACTACTGTCCAACATTAAAATAATGACTTCCGGATCTCTAATGAAGATTTGAACGGTCAAAACATTAGCCTAGATGTCAGGAAGAAACTGTCCAAAAATGAGAACAATCCTACGGTACAATCTCCGGGGATCTTTAGTTTTCAGGCTTCCTGCAGTAAAAAACGGGAAATGGCAAAACCCCCTTTTTTTCTCTTTTGAAAGTGGCTGATCTTTCTTGCTTGCTAACATACGATAACTTGCTGCTTACGAGCCCTAGGCTCTGATACCAAGTGTTGGTTCAGGCCCTTTATATACTCACACCACACACAAAGTTTAAGAATATAAACTTGTAGAAAGAAAACAAAACTACTCTTGCAACCAAAAGGACTACATTGTTACTAGCTACTACTTTCTCCGTACATACATGTAAATAGAAGGACTATATATACAGCCTTTTCATACTTCAAACTACTAAATGTGATGAACATGCTCAAAGCCAATTTCTACAATTTCATGTTAAATATAAGGAACGTGGGATGTGACAACTCTCCAAATTAGGTAATAATTAACATTTAAGCATGTGCATTCTTACGCTAATTTCCTGATTAAGTTTAAAATAAAACTTCTGAAGTGATGTAAGTCTAGCAGCCTAGTACTTTTAAACAAAAAGTATTACTAATACGCAAGTATTTAAAGTTGCGTACGAATGTGTCGGAACGAACCCGACTGATAAGTACAACAAAAGTTGGTGATATAACATAATTAATAATTCAATTATTAATTACGAGTACTATTGTATCTATAACATATAGATAAAACGGGTTAAAAATACGTTTAACATAAAACGTATTATAAAACGAACAGAAACAATTTTAAAATGCATTCAGAGATCAAGATGAGAAAAATTCAAATTTTCTCATTCATTTGGAAACAATTGTAACATTACCTCAAAATAGGAGCCCGAAATTCGACTGAAATTTGGCACTCAATTTAAAATGTTAGCAGTCCAACGCAGAAATTAAACAACAGTTAAAAATAATGAAAACATCATTATTCCGAGTTTAAATAACGAACCAGGAGAGCATCTACAAAATAAAAATATAAAATGTTTACTTTTATATTGCTAAAATTATACCCGTACTCGAAATTAACGGGCTTAAACTACACAACAAACACCAATAATTGGGAGACCACAGACTGTGATCTCCCATACTTGACTGCTATTTCTTCTCCTTCCTGATCATTTGAGCAACACACACACTAACACACACATCATCATCTACCTTCATCTTCTTCTTCTCCTTTGCTAAGCACACACACACAAGAGAGAAGCAGCAGAGAGCAGCAAGAAGAGGAGTAGAACAACAAGCCCAGACCAACGCCCTCATCATCTTCTTCGCATCATCATCGTCACCATCAACTTCACCATTGTAAGGGAACTTCAAAACCTTCGAATTCCATACCTAAATTTCGTTGTATAACTCGTATATATATATCACAATCCATGTATATAACACATAAAGTTTGATGATTATATGTTGTTTTTCTTGAAATGGGTTATATGAAACCAAACCATAAATCCATGAATCATATATGTTAAACTTGTTAAAATGAGATATAATGACATATATTGTTGTTACTAAGCATCTAAACACGAAAATCACTCGAAAAAGGGCACAAACACACTTTGATTTCGAGTTTGGAAGTGGGAAGAACGAACAGAGCCTGGACTCGAGCCAAAGCCGAACGGCTAAGGCCACAAAGCCGAACGGCTAAGAGACCAAAGCCGAACGGCTAAGTGCTCAAAGCCGATCGGCTGTGTACGAGTCTGGTGGGCTGTGTATTTGGGCCGGACTAAAATGATTATTGGGCCGGACTAAAATGCTAAATGGACCGAGTGTTGTGGACTGGATCGAAATAAATAACGGGCCTATTATATTGGACTGGATCGAGTAAAGTGTGGGTTGGGCCGGAAGCCAAGCCGAACGGCTGATGGCCAAGCCGAACGGCTATCCAAGCCGAACGGCTAGCCCAAGCCGAACGGCTGGGCTGGGCTACAAACTGGACAGAATGTTTCTTGGGCCTAAGACTTTGGGTTGGGCTGAGTATTGTAAAGACAAATGAATTAAAATAAATAAACGGGCCATTGAACAAGACTTGTAATGGGCCAAAGAGATTATGTAAATGGGTTAAGATAGTGAACCAAAAACAAAACAAATCGGACCGAGCCCAATAAACTTCCAAAACATTCCAAACATAAGACGTGACCCGAATCGTTTCACGAAACGAATATTCATAAAATGGAACGTGTATGATATATATATATATACACACTTGATAAGGCATACGACGTGTGAAATAATAACAATATTTCAACACAACATCACCAACGAATGCAACGACTTAAATTACTGAGAAATTAACAATTTCTACAAAACAAACAAACTGTTAACATAAGTTGATTAAACAAATCAAACGTACTTATGTTAATACATTTATGGTATATAGGTTAACAAACCTTTGGGCTATTACCTGTCAGCTGCCAGCATTCATACCGAGCAAACCACAGTGAGTTTACAACCCCTACTTTTAAATGTTTTCTGCTTTTAAACACAGGGGTGTTAAACATAGAAATTGCATGCCAACACATGCAATCAAGCTATAAATGCTTTACTGCTTTTATCCAAATGTTGATTTGTGATATTACATTTTCACAACTAATTGGGAATTAGACAAAGGATCCTAGTACGGACCTAGACTTGGAATGTGTGCATGAAAGACCTCATGACATGCTACTGTAACCATTAGCTAGGTGACTCTAGCCACTGAGTATACGGATAGTACTATTGCCGTGACGACCCTCCTACGGTGGAGCGTATACTTAAATGTCCGTTCAGGCAAACAACATAAGTTCTGGTTGTGGTTTGGTTATAGGGTTAGGTCGCGTTACTTTAACCTGCGAGGTTTAGCTCACCTTTCAGGGGATCACAGTCTAAGTAAAATTCCCACATACTTTTAGGAAGAACGAATCCTACAACTGTTGGACACCGGAAAACATACCGGTAACTGGTTTTACACTGGTAAACAACCGGTAACATGTTTTGGGACGACATCCCACGTATAACAATACTTTATGGTAACAACCCTACATAACTTGTATTTTTATAAATGAATAACAAATCATTTATACAGACTTGGTTTAACAAACCACATACACATGTAAACCTGTAAATTCACTCAACATATTTGTTGACGACTTTCTCTATGTTTTTCAGGAAATTAGCTGGGTAAGAAATCGCATGCATTCAGGATGGACAACCCTGGACCTATTAGGATGCCACATACTGTAGGGACCACTTTTGGGGATTTCATTTGTATAACTGCAGACATTGCGGTCATACTTATGAAATCTTATTTTTAACCTTATGTATTTTTGATTTAAAACTAAAATGTGTTGAACGTCACTACTACTGTTACGACTTACATAGTCGTACTACTTTTGTAACAAATGTTTGAATTGGCATCCTTAACCATTATGTTGTGCAATAACCATATGCTCTGAGTGTGTATGTAACGGTTGGTTGAAATTACTGTTCGCAGCCCCGCCACATTATTAAAGCTTCCGCAAACTAAACATAACTAATCGAAATTACCGTTTGGCGGGGTGTGACAGACTTGGTATCAGAGCCATTGGTTATAGCGAACTAGAAGTCTTTAAGCGACCTAAAACCTTAGAGACCTAGACTATAGCCTTGGCTAAAACATTCATTGCATGCATACACATTTTGCATACAGCTAACATACGACTGACACGTCACCTACGACTTCTTTGTCTCAGCATGTCGAGGCACAGTCCGATCTATTTGTATGCTTCTGATGAGGAGCCGACCGAGGATTCCTACCATAGCGACGCTAGCACCGAAGTCGTGAGTCCACCAGTTCAGCTGAGAGCTCTATCGGATGACACCGGTGATGCCTACATCACCCCACCACCTACTGCACATGTGGTCCCACCTACTACTGCCCCCACTGACCCTACCACTCGTATGTTAGGGTCTACCTTCATGGCGACACACCATACGACTGCTGGACCTTCTAGAGGACCGGTACCTAGGAGGACACCGCGGATGTGTGTCCGAGATTTCCCTAGAGGACCACTTGCGCCCCGTGATAAGGCGCCGATGGCAGAGGAGAGGGTGATGCACTGTGATGAGCCGCCACAGAGGGTACCTAGGCTTGCTCACTTGGAGTGGATGACTCCTATGTTGGGGCGGTGGAGGTCGTTAGAGGGTTTTCCTGCTACTTTTGAGACCGGGGAGTCCTCCCGATCCTCCGCACCACTGCCTACTACTGGAGAGCCCGTAGAGTTGACTCTCCCTACCATTGTGGCTGTGATTCGCACATTGTTTCGCATTTCTGGTAGCAGGGGTGCTCACCTTACCGAGCTACAGAGCGATGTCTCCCGTCTGGATGGAGACATGGCAGACATTCATGAGCGTTGCCACTTTTTGTTGAGCAACGTGGTTGCTGCCAGGGAGATAGCCGAGACTGCACGTGCTCGTGTCAGAGTACTAGAGAGGCGTGCGAGGACAACAGGGATGATACTTGGAGCTTGTGTGATGATAGCTGTGCTAAGGACAGCTGTGGGATTGTTTCTACCTTATTTTCACTAGGCTTGTGTACGGCGGTTTGTGCCTACTGGGCGTCAGGCCGGCCACTTTTTGGATGATGGATATGTTAGTAAATCCATCACGTGTAGTATAGACTAGTATCAGATGGTAGATGTATGTATGTACTGGACATGTACTAAACGGGGAAAAACAGTTGTTAGAATGGGTATATGTATAGGAAAACCCATTGACTTTTGTATAGCGCTAACTGCTGATGGGGCGTATTTGGGATCCCATCTTGTTTTGTATAAAACTGATGTATCAGCGCTACACCTTTTGATATAATATAACTTATGTTTGGATGTATTTCATATTCATTTCATTTAACAACGATTTTAGTAGTATATCTACATGTATATACGTGTGTTAGAAACGGTAGCCAACCAATAACATTTGACCATTCCTTGGAAACCATGAAACACACCACACCTTGACTATTGATTCCTATCTTGAACTTTCTTTAAACTCGATTGTGTTGAATGATGATGAAAGGAAATATGTATTTAGCATTATATAATGACGCCTGGCCAACGTGATTATATTGTACTAACTACATATGGGCGTTTCAAAGTCGTGTGACATGTGATACCAAAAACCTGTTCTTCAAATTTTCCATATCGTTTCTTTGTTAAAAATGTGAAATCTTGTTCATCACATTCAATACCTTGGCATTGACTCCTGCAATTTATTTCATCGCAGAACGGAATCATGCCACCAAAACGACGGGTGACTAAGAACAGTCGACGAACGACACCTTCTTCCAATCCTGAAACTGTTCCCCCACCCAACAATAATGAAACTACCGAGCAAATGATAGCACGGCGAATAGCTGAAGGTATTGCTGAGTACGAAGCTAGCCGAAATCGCGAGAATGGAATGAATAACAGCGGTTCTACCCCTGTTAATACTGAGGCACCTGCGAATACTCGCCGAGGGTGTTCATACAAGACATTCCAGGCTTGTAAGCCAGTTACTTTTCGTGGCACCGAGGGTGCTATTGGGATTATCCACTGGATAGAAAAGACAGAGTCGGTGTTGGACATTAGTGACTGTTCACCAGACTGTATGGTGAAATATGCCACCTGCACTCTTGCTGACAAAGCTCTCACTTGGTGGAACAGTCAAGTCCAATCATTGGGACGACCAGCTGCCTACTCCATGTCATGGGAAGTACTGAAAAACATGATGTTGGAGGAATTCTGTCCCCGTAGCGAGATGCAGAAAGTCGAAACTGAGCTGTGGAACATCACTATGATTGGTGCCGATATCACTGGTTATACAACCAAGTTTCAGGAACTAGCACGTCTAGTGCCACATATGGTAACACCTGAGTACAAGCGCATCGAGCGTTATGTCTATGGTCTGGCACCGCAAATCAGGAGTTTGGTTACATCCTCCAAACCTGACACATTCAGGAGCGCTGTTGTTTTAGCGCAAAGTCTGACCGATGAGGCAGTCAGGATGGGGACACTGATCAAGAAAACTGCACCGGGCAAGGTTGAGCCGAGCAGTACTGAAACTGGTAGTTCTGGAGGTACAAAGCGTAAGTGGAATGACAGAGGAAGTGACCGTCAGGGTCAAACGAATAAGAAGGGATCGGGGAACCCAAAGTCCTATGCTGCCACCACTATGGAATCCAAACCATACTTGGGCAACAAACCTAAATGTGACAAATGTGGCAAACATCACGACGGTGAATGTTGGTATTGCAACAACTGTAGAATTTGGGGTCACAAAACCCAAAACTGCAAGGCTAACCCTACCACTAGGGAGAACACCGAACGCCGGAACCAAGGGTGTTTTGAATGTGGCGACATGAGGCACTATCGGAACCGTTGCCCTCGACTCAACAACCAAAACCGCAACAACACCAACAACCGTGGTAACAACAACCGAGCCAACAACATCAACAATCAGCCAGCTCAAGGACGAGCATTTGTGATCGGAGCACAGGAGGCACGCCAGGACCCTAACACCGTCACTGGTACGTTTCTTGTAAACAACCATTATGCCTCTGTGTTAATCGATTCAGGTGCTGATTTAAGTTTTGTGTCTAATGAGTTTAGACCACTATTAGAACTCGAATCACATAAGCTAGATAACAAATATACTATTGAACTAGCCGATGGTGAGTTAATCGAGTCAGGAGAAATAGTACCGGGATGCACCTTGGAATTAGAAGGTCATCTCTTCAAAATAGACTTGCTACCGGTTAAGTTGGGGAGTTTCGACGTTGTAGTCGGCATGGATTGGTTGTCGAAGAATCACGCTGAAATAGTATGTTACGATAAGTTAGTACGCTTACCACTACCGACAGGAGAAACTCTTATGGTCAAAGGTGAGAAACGAAAAAGTGCCACAAAAATGATTACATGCTTGAAAGCCCGTAAATATCTCCGAAAGGGATATCAAGCATTCTTAGCACACGTTGTAGAAAAGAAATCCGAGGAGCGATGTATAGACGACGTACCTATCGTACGTGACTACCCGGGAGTGTTTCCTGATGAGTTACCAGGATTACCACCCCCACGACAGGTTGAATTTCATATCGACCTAGTGCCTGGAGCAGCGCCAATTGCACGTGCGCCTTACCGTCTTGCTCCATCAGAAATGCAAGAGCTGTCTGCACAACTGCAGGAACTCTTAGACCTAGGATTCATCCGACCGAGTTTTTCACCTTGGGGAGCTCCGGTTTTGTTCGTTAAGAAAAAGGATGGATCAATGCGAATGTGTATTGATTATCGGGAACTGAACAAAGTAACTATAAAGAATCGATATCCACTACCTCGCATCGATGACTTATTTGACCAGCTACAAGGGTCAAGTTATTATTCGAAGATCGACTTGCGATCTGGTTACCATCAACTGAAGGTTCGGGATGAGGATATTCCTAAGACTGCGTTTAGGACTCGGTACGGCCATTACGAGTTCCTAGTCATGCCATTCGGACTGACAAACGCACCAGCAGTGTTCATGGACCTCATGAATAGAGTATGCAAACCTTATCTTGATAAATTCGTGATTGTGTTTATCGATGACATATTGATATACTCCCGAACGAAGGAGGATCACGAGCAACATCTGAGATTGATTCTTGAATTACTGGAGAAAGAGAAGCTTTACGCCAAGTTCTCTAAGTGTGAATTTTGGATACGCGAGGTTCATTTCCTTGGTCATGTGATCAATAACAAGGGAATTCATGTGGACCCGTCCAAAATCGAGGCAATTAAGAACTGGGAAGCCCCGAAAACACCATCCGAAATACGACAATTTCTTGGGCTAGCCGGCTATTACCGACGCTTCATCGAGAACTTCTCGAAAATAGCCCAACCACTTACCGCTCTAACTCAAAAGGATAAGAAATTTGATTGGGGCGAGAAGCAAGAGATTGCTTTCCAATTGTTGAAACAGAAACTAAGTACCGCACCAATCCTATCACTACCCGAGGGAGTAGAAAACTTTGTTGTCTACTGTGATGCTTCACATCAGGGATTGGGTTGCGTATTGATGCAAAATGACAAGGTCATTGCTTACGCATCTCGACAATTGAAAGTTCACGAAAAGAACTATACGACGCATGACTTAGAGCTAGGAGCCGTCGTTTTTGCACTTAAGATTTGGAGACACTACCTATACGGTACAAAGTGCACTATCTTCACGGATCACAAAAGTCTCCAACATATATTCGACCAGAAAGAACTCAACATGAGACAACGTCGTTGGGTTGAATTACTGAACGATTACGACTGTGAGATTAAGTATCACCCGGGCAAAGCAAACGTTGTAGCTGATGCCTTGAGTCGTAAGGAACGAGTCAACCCTCGAAGAGTTCGAGCTTTAGGTTTGACAATACACTCAAATCTCATTACTCAAATTCGTGACGCTCAACAATCAGCCTTCATTCCCGAACGCCTTAAGGAAGAATCCTTGAAGGGAATGGAGAAACAGCTTGAAACCAAAGACAATGGAGTATTGTACTTCATGAACTGAATTTGGGTACCATGCGTAGACGAATTACGCCGATTGATTTTGGACGAAGCACATAAGTCCAACTACTCGATACATCCTGGTGCAGATAAGATGTATCACGACTTGAAAGGATTTTACTGGTGGCCTGGCATGAAACGAGACATTGCCACATACGTTAGTAAGTGCTTGACTTGTGCAAAAGTCAAAGTTGAATATCAAAAGCCGTCTGGGCTTTTGCAACAACCCGAAATGCCCAAATGGAAATGGGAATACATCACGATGGACTTCATCACGAAGTTACCGAAAACAACATCCGGAGTTGACACCATATGGGTAATTGTCGATCGATTGACGAAATCAGCCCACTTCCTTGCTATCAAGGAAACAGACAAAATGGAGAAGCTGACTAGAATCTATTTGAAAGAGGTCATTTCTCGACATGGTGTGCCATTGTCTATCATCTCTGATAGAGATGCACGATTCATCTCCCGCTTCTGGCAAACACTTCAACATGCGTTGGGTACTAGACTCGACATGAGTACTGCTTACCACCCACAAACTGACGGCCAGAGCGAGCGAACGATACAAACGCTCGAAGATCTATTGAGAGCATGTGTGATAGACTTTGGAGGTAATTGGGATACACACCTACCTCTAGCAGAATTTTCATATAATAACAGTTACCACACCAGCATACAAATGGCACCATTTGAGGCATTGTATGGACGAAAGTGCCGATCGCCACTCTGTTGGGCAGAGTTGGGCGACAGACAATTATCGGGTCCTGAGATAGTCCAAGAAACTACGGACAAGATATCTCAAGTGCTTAATCGATTGAAAACAGCACGCGACCGACAAAAGAGTTATGCCGATAACAGACGGAAACCTTTAGAATTTCAAGTAGGTGACAAAGTCCTACTCAAAGTTGCACCCTGGAAAGGGGTCGTACGATTTGGTAAACGAGGTAAACTGAACCCACGATACATCGGGCCATTCGAAATCCTTGCAAGGATTGGTCCTGTCGCCTACAAACTCAAACTACCACAAGAGCTTAGTAGTATTCATGACACCTTTCATATATCTAACTTGAAAAAGTGTCTTACTGATGAAACACATATCATCCCTCCGGACGAAGTCTTCATTGACTCAAAATTAAACTTTGTGGAGGAACCTATCGAAGTTATGGACACGAAAATGCAGAAACTTCGACACAAACGAATCAAACTAGTTAAAGTTCGTTGGAACTCAAAGCATGGCCCAGAGTTCACCTGGGAACGAGAGGATGAGATGCGAAGGAAGTATCCCCAACTGTTTGAAAACGTGACCGCGACTCACGACACGAATTAAATCTCGGGACGAGATTTCCCTAACGGGGGGAGAATGTGACAACTCTCCAAATTAGGTAATAATTAACATTTAAGCATGTGCATTCTTACGCTAATTTCCTGATTAAGATTAAAATAAAACTTCTGAAGTGATGTAAGTCTAGCAGCCTAGTACTTTTAAACAAAAAGTATTACTAATACGCAAGTATTTAAAGTTGCGTACGAATGTGTCGGAACGAACCCGACTGATAAGTACAACAAAAGTTGGTGATATAACATAATTAATAATTCAATTATTAATTACGAGTACTATTGTATCTATAACATATAGATAAAACGGGTTAAAAATACGTTTAACATAAAACGTATTATAAAACGAACAGAAACAATTTTAAAATGCATTCAGAGATCAAGATGAGAAAAATTCAAATTTTCTCATTCATTTGGAAACAATTGTAACATTACCTCAAAATAGGAGCCCGAAATTCGACTGAAATTTGGCACTCAATTTAAAATGTTAGCAGTCCAACGCAGAAATTAAACAACAGTTAAAAATAATGAAAACATCATTATTCCGAGTTTAAATAACGAACCAGGAGAGCATCTACAAAATAAAAATATAAAATGTTTACTTTTATATTGCTAAAATTATACCCGTACTCGAAATTAACGGGCTTAAACTACACAACAAACACCAATAATTGGGAGACCACAGACTGTGATCTCCCATACTTGACTGCTATTTCTTCTCCTTCCTGATCATTTGAGCAACACACACACTAACACACACATCATCATCTACCTTCATCTTCTTCTTCTCCTTTGCTAAGCACACACACACAAGAGAGAAGCAGCAGAGAGCAGCAAGAAGAGGAGTAGAACAACAAGCCCAGACCAACGCCCTCATCATCTTCTTCGCATCATCATCGTCACCATCAACTTCACCATTGTAAGGGAACTTCAAAACCTTCGAATTCCATACCTAAATTTCGTTGTATAACTCGTATATATATATCACAATCCATGTATATAACACATAAAGTTTGATGATTATATGTTGTTTTTCTTGAAATGGGTTATATGAAACCAAACCATAAATCCATGAATCATATATGTTAAACTTGTTAAAATGAGATATAATGACATATATTGTTGTTACTAAGCATCTAAACACGAAAATCACTCGAAAAAGGGCACAAACACACTTTGATTTCGAGTTTGGAAGTGGGAAGAACGAACAGAGCCTGGACTCGAGCCAAAGCCGAACGGCTAAGGCCACAAAGCCGAACGGCTAAGAGACCAAAGCCGAACGGCTAAGTGCTCAAAGCCGATCGGCTGTGTACGAGTCTGGTGGGCTGTGTATTTGGGCCGGACTAAAATGATTATTGGGCCGGACTAAAATGCTAAATGGACCGAGTGTTGTGGACTGGATCGAAATAAATAACGGGCCTATTATATTGGACTGGATCGAGTAAAGTGTGGGTTGGGCCGGAAGCCAAGCCGAACGGCTGATGGCCAAGCCGAACGGCTATCCAAGCCGAACGGCTAGCCCAAGCCGAACGGCTGGGCTGGGCTACAAACTGGACAGAATGTTTCTTGGGCCTAAGACTTTGGGTTGGGCTGAGTATTGTAAAGACAAATGAATTAAAATAAATAAACGGGCCATTGAACAAGACTTGTAATGGGCCAAAGAGATTATGTAAATTGGTTAAGATAGTGAACCAAAAACAAAACAAATCGGACCGAGCCCAATAAACTTCCAAAACATTCCAAACATAAGACGTGACCCGAATCGTTTCACGAAACGAATATTCATAAAATGGAATGTGTATGATATATATATATATACACACTTGATAAGGCATACGACGTGTGAAATAATAACAATATTTCAACACAACATCACCAACGAATGCAACGACTTAAATTACTGAGAAATTAACAATTTCTACAAAACAAACAAACTGTTAACATAAGTTGATTAAACAAATCAAACGTACTTATGTTAATACATTTATGGTATATAGGTTAACAAACCTTTGGGCTATTACCTGTCAGCTGCCAGCATTCATACCGAGCAAACCACAGTGAGTTTACAACCCCTACTTTTAAATGTTTTCTGCTTTTAAACACAGGGGTGTTAAACATAGAAATTGCATGCCAACACATGCAATCAAGCTATAAATGCTTTACTGCTTTTATCCAAATGTTGATTTGTGATATTACATTTTCACAACTAATTGGGAATTAGACAAAGGATCCTAGTACGGACCTAGACTTGGAATGTGTGCATGAAAGACCTCATGACATGCTACTGTAACCATTAGCTAGGTGACTCTAGCCACTGAGTATACGGATAGTACTATTGCCGTGACGACCCTCCTACGGTGGAGCGTATACTTAAATGTCCGTTCAGGCAAACAACATAAGTTCTGGTTGTGGTTTGGTTATAGGGTTAGGTCGCGTTACTTTAACCTGCGAGGTTTAGCTCACGTTTCAGGGGATCACAGTCTAAGTAAAATTCCCACATACTTTTAGGAAGAACGAATCCTACAACTGTTGGACACCGGAAAACATACCGGTAACTGGTTTTACACTGGTAAACAACCGGTAACATGTTTTGGGACGACATCCCACGTATAACAATACTTTAGGGTAACAACCCTACATAACTTGTATTTTTATAAATGAATAACAAATCATTTATACAGACTTGGTTTAACAAACCACATACACATGTAAACCTGTAAATTCACTCAACATATTTGTTGACGACTTTCTCTATGTTTTTCAGGAAATTAGCTGGGTAAGAAATCGCATGCATTCAGGATGGACAACCCTGGACCTATTAGGATGCCACATACTGTAGGGACCACTTTTGGGGATTTCATTTGTATAACTGCAGACATTGCGGTCATACTTATGAAATCTTATTTTTAACCTTATGTATTTTTGATTTAAAACTAAAATGTGTTGAACGTCACTACTACTGTTACGACTTACATAGTCGTACTACTTTTGTAACAAATGTTTGAATTGGCATCCTTAACCATTATGTTGTGCAATAACCATATGCTCTGAGTGTGTATGTAACGGTTGGTTGAAATTACTGTTCGCAGCCCCGCCACATTATTAAAGCTTCCGCAAACTAAACATAACTAATCGAAATTACCGTTTGGCGGGGTGTGACATGGGACATGCCAATAACTAAACAAAAAAAAACTAACTAATCAAGATATTCCTTATCCATGCTCTAGCCGACTGATTCTCAATCCACTTCCACATGTACATGCACATGACCACTGTTCATTATCCAAGCTTATGATTTGGTAGCCACATGCAAGACCCATGCACATGAATATGTCAACTTGTACACGTTTTATGCAAATCATCAAGATTAAGCCCAACATTCACCCCCTTAATCTTGATGACCTTGACCAATTCAACTTTCTACTTTCTTTTACTTCTTGCTACTGTCTTCTTGCTACTTGCTATCTTTTGCTTAGATCAACCAAAAAAAATGATCAATCTTGCTACTTGCTTGCTTGATTTGATTTTCTTTCTTGCTAGCATCAAATCTTCTTGCTTTCTAACTTGCTATTCGAACAATAAGGTCCGGTCTTGCTACTTGCTACGAGTCACGCATGACCCGGTTCATGCTACTTGCTTTCTTTCCTTTCTTGCCTATCGTTTCTTGATAGCTAACATGCTAGGAATTCATGTTGCTTGCTAGTCGATGCGGCTTCTTTCTTGCTTTATTGTTGAATGATTCTTGCTATTGCTTTTATTCTTACCAACAAAAACTGCTACTGTCTAACCTTAAAATAAAGACTTCCGGATCTCTAATGAAGATTTGAACGGTCTAAACATTAGCCTAGATGTCAGGAAGAAACTGTCCAGAAATGAGAACAATCCGACAGTACAATCTTCGTGGATCTTTAGTTTTCTGACTTGCTACTGTAAAAAATGGGAAATGGTAAAACACCCTTTTTTTCTCTATTGAAAGTGGCTGATCTTTCTTGCTTGCTAACATACAATAACTTGCTGCTTACGAGCCCTAGGCTCTGATACCAAGTATTGGTTGAGGCCCTTTATATACTCACACCACACACAAAGTTTTAGAATATAAACTTGTAGAAAGAAAACAAAACTACTCTTGCAACCAAAAGGACTACATTGTTACTAGCTACTACTTTCTCCGTACATACATGTAAATAGAAGGACTATATATATAGCCTTTTCATACTTCAAACTAATAAACGTGAGGAACTTGCACAAAGCCAATTCTACAATTTCATGCTAAATATAAGGAACGTGGGATATGCCAATAACTAAACAAAAAAAAACTAACTAATCAAGATATTCCATATCCATGCTCCAGCCGACTCATTCTCAATCCACTTCCACATGTACATGCACATGACCACTGTTCATTATCCATGTTTATGATTTGGTAGCCACATGCAAGACCCATGCCATGAATATGTCAACTTCTACCCGTTTACAGAAACATGCAAACTTGCAAAGCATCAAGATTAAGCCCAACATTCACCCCCTTAATCTTGATGATCTTGACCAATTCAACTTGCTACTTTCTTTTACTTCTTGCTACTGTCTTCTTGCTACTTGCTATCTTTTCCTTAGATCAACCAAAAAAAAAAATGATCAATCTTGCTACTTGCTTGCTTGATTTGATTTTCTTTCTTGCTTGCATCAAATCTTCTTGCTTTCTAACTTGCTATTCGAACAATAAGGTCCGGTCTTGCTACTTGCTACGAGTCACACATGACCCGACTCATGCTACTTGCTTTCTTTCCTTTCTTGCCTATCGTTTCTTGATTGCTAACATGCTAGGAATTCATGTTGCTTGCTACTCGCTGCGGCTTCTTTATTGCTTTATTGTTGAATGATTATTGCTACTGCTTTTATTCTTACCAACAAAAACTGCTACTGTCCAATCTTAAAATAATGACTTCCGGATCTCTAATGAAGATTTGAACGGTCAAAACATTAGCCTAGATGTCAGGAAGAAACTGTCCAGAAATGAGAACAATCCGACAGTACAATCTACGTGGATCTTTAGTTTTCTTGCTTGCTACTGTAAAAAATGGGAAATGGTAAAACACCCTTTTTTTCTCTATTGAAAGTGGCTGATCTTTCTTGCTTGCTAACATACAATAACTTGCTGCTTACGAGCCCTAGGCTCTGATACCAAGTATTGGTTGAGGCCCTTTATATACTCACACCACACATAAAGTTTTAGAATATAAACTTGTAGAAAGAAAACAAAACTACTCTTGCAACCAAAAGGACTACATTGTTACTAGCTACTACTTTCTCCGTACATACATGTAAATAGAAGGACTATATATATAGCCTTTTCATACTTCAAACTAATAAACGTGAGGAACTTGCACAAAGCCAATTCTACAATTTCATGCTAAATATAAGGAACGTGGGATATGCCAATAACTAAACAAAAAAAAACTAACTAATCAAGATATTCCATATCCATGCTCCAGCCGACTCATTCTCAATCCACTTCCACATGTACATGCACATGACCACTGTTCATTATCCATGTTTATGATTTGGTAGCCACATGCAAGACCCATGCCATGAATATGTCAACTTCTACCCGTTTACAGAAACATGCAAAAATGCAAAGCCTCAAGATTAAGCCCAACATTCACCCCCTTAATCTTGATGATCTTGACCAATTCAACTTGCTACTTTCTTTTACTTCTTGCTACTGTCTTCTTGCTACTTGCTATCTTTTGCTTAGATCAACCAAAAAAAAATGATCAATCTTGCAAGACCCATGCCATGAATATGTCAACTTCTACCCGTTTACAGAAACATGCAAACTTGCAAAGCATCAAGATTAAGCCCAACATTCACCCCCTTAATCTTGATGATCTTGACCAATTCAATTGGCTACTTTCTTTTACTTCTTTCTACTGTCTTCTTGCTACTTGCTATCTTTTCCTTAGATCAACCAAAAAAAAAATGATCAATCTTGCTACTTGTTTGCTTGATTTGATTTTCTTGCTTGCTTGATTTGATTTTCTTTCTTGCTTGCATCAAATCTTCTTGCTTTCTAACTTGCTATTCGAACAATAAGGTCCGGTCTTGCTACTTGCTACGAGTCACACATGACCCGACTCATGCTACTTGCTTTCTTTCCTTTCTTGCCTATCGTTTCTTGATTGCTAACATGCTAGGAATTCATGTTGCTTGCTACTCGCTGCGGCTTCTTTATTGCTTTATTGTTGAATGATTATTGCTACTGCTTTTATTCTTACCAACAAAAACTGCTACTGTCCAACCTTAAAATAATGACTTCCGGATCTCTAATGAAGATTTGAATGGTCAAAACATTAGCCTAGATGTCAGGAAGAAACTGTCCAAAAATGAGAACAATCCAACGGTACAATCTCCGGGGATCTTTAGTTTTCAGACTTCCTGCAGTAAAAAACGGGAAATGACAAAACCCCCTTTTTTTCTCTTTTGTAAGTGGCTGATCTTTCTTGCTTGCTAACATACGATAACTTGCTGCTTACGAGCCCTAGGCTCTGATACCAAGTGTTGGTTCAGGCCCTTTATATACTCACACCACACACAAAGTTTAAGAATATAAACTTGTAGAAAGAAAACAAAACTACTCTTGCAACCAAAAGGACTACATTGTTACTAGCTACTACTTTCTCCGTACATACATGTAAATAGAAGGACTATATATACAGCCTTTTCATACTTCAAACTACTAAATGTGAGGAACATGCTCAAAGCCAATTTCTACAATTTCATGTTAAATATAAGGAACGTGGGACATGCCAATAACTAAACAAAAAAAAAACTAACTAATCAAGATATTCCTTATCCATGCTCCAGCCGACTGATTCTCAATCCACTTCCACATGTACATGAACATGACCACTGTTCATTATCCAAGCTTATGATTTGGTAGCCACATGCAAGACCCATGCACATGAATATGTCAACTTGTACCCGTTATATGCAAAGCATCAAGATTAAGCCCAACATTCACCCCCTTAATCTTGATGACCTTGACCAATTCAACTTTCTACTTTCTTTTACTTCTTTCTACTGTCTTCTTGCTACTTGCTATCTTTTGCTTAGATCAACCAAAAAAAATGATCAATCTTGCTACTTGCTTGCTTGATTTGATTTTCTTTCTTGCTAGCATCAAATCTTCTTGCTTTCTAACTTGCTATTCGAACAATAAGGTCCGGTCTTGCTACTTGCTACGAGTCACACATGACCCGGTTCATGCTACTTGCTTTCTTTCCTTTCTTGCCTATCGTTTCTTGATAGCTAACATGCTAGGAATTCATGTTGCTTGCTAGTCGATGCGGCTTCTTTCTTGCTTTATTGTTGAATGATTCGTGCTACTGCTTTTATTCTTACCAACAAAAACTGCTACTGTCCAACCTTAAAATAAAGACTTCCGGATCTCTAATGAAGATTTGAACGATCAAAACATTAGCCTAGATGTCAGGAAGAAACTGTCCAGAAATGAGAACAATCCGACAGTACAATCTACGTGGATCTTTAGTTTTCTGGCTTGCTACTGTAAAAAATGGGAAATGGCAAAACCCCCTTTTTTTCTCTATTGAAAGTGGCTGATCTTTCTTGCTTGCTAACATACAATAACTTGCTGCTTACGAGCCCTAGGCTCTGATACCAAGTATTGGTTGAGGCCCTTTATATACTCACACCACACACAAAGTTTTAGAATATAAACTTGTAGAAAGAAAACAAAACTATTCTTACAACCAAAAGGACTACATTGTTACTAGCTACTACTTTCTCCGTACATACATGTAACTAGAAGGACTATATATATAGCCTTTTCATACTTCAAACTACTAAACGTGAGGAACATGCACAAAGCCAATTTCTACAATTTCATCCTAAATATAAGGAACGTGGGATATGCCAATAACTAAACAAAAAAAAACTAACTAATCAAGATATTCCATATCCATGCTCCAGCCGACTCATTCTCAATCCACTTCCACATGTACATGCACATGACCACTGTTCATTATCCATGTTTATGATTTGGTAGCCACATGCAAGACCCATGACGTGAATATGTCAACTTCTACCCGTTTACAGAAACATGCAAACATGCAAAGCATCAAGATTAAGCCCAACATTCACCCCCTTAATCTTGATGATCTTGACCAATTCAACTTGCTACTTTCTTTTACTTCTTGCTACTGTCTTCTTGCTACTTTCTATCTTTTGCTTAGATCAACCAAAAAAAAATGATCAATCTTGCAAGACCCATGCCATGAATATGTCAACTTCTACCCGTTTACAGAAACATGCAAACATGCAAAGCATCAAGATTAAGCCCAACATTCACCCCTTAATCTTGAAGATCTTGACCAATTCAACTTGCTACTTTCTTTTACTTCTTTCTACTGTCTTCTTGCTGCTTGCTATCTTTTCCTAAGATCAACAAAAAAAAAATGATCAATCTTGCTACTTGCTTGCTTGATTTGATTTTCTTTCTTGCTAGCATCAAATCTTCTTGCTTTCTAACTTGCTATTCGAACAATAAGGTCCGGTCTTGCTACTTGCTACGAGTCACACATGACCCGACTCATGCTACTTGCTTTCTTTCCTTTCTTGCCTATCGTTTCTTTATTGCTAACATGCTAGGAATTCATGTTGCTTGCTACTCGCTGCGGCTTCTTTATTGCTTTATTGTTGAATGATTATTGCTAATGCTTTTATTCTTACCAACAAAACCTGCTACTGTCCAACCTTAAAATAATGACTTCCGGATCTCTAATGAAGATTTGAACGGTCAAAACATTAGCCTAGATGTCAGGAAGAAACTGTCCAAAAATGAGAACAATCCTACGGTACAATCTCCGGGGATCTTTAGTTTTCAGGCTTCCTGCAGTAAAAAACGGGAAATGGCAAAACCCCCTTTTTTTCTCTTTTGAAAGTGGCTGATCTTTCTTGCTTGCTAACATACGATAACTTGCTGCTTACGAGCCCTAGGCTCTGATACCAAGTGTTGGTTCAGGCCCTTTATATACTCACACCACACACAAAGTTTAAGAATATAAACTTGTAGAAAGAAAACAAAACTACTCTTGCAACCAAAAGGACTACATTGTTACTAGCTACTACTTTCTCCGTACATACATGTAAATAGAAGGACTATATATACAGCCTTTTCATACTTCAAACTACTAAATGTGAGGAACATGCTCAAAGCCGATTTCTACAATTTCATGTTAAATATAAGGAACGTGGGACATGCCAATAACTAAACAAAAAAAAACTAACTAATCAAGATATTCCTTATCCATGCTCTAGCCGACTGATTCTCAATCCACTTCCACATGTACATGCACATGACCACTGTTCATTATCCAAGCTTATGATTTGGTAGCCACATGCAAGACCCATGCACATGAATATGTCAACTTGTACCCGTTTTATGCAAAGCATCAAGATTAAGCCCAACATTCACCCCCTTAATCTTGATGACCTTGACCAATTCAACTTTCTACTTTCTTTTACTTCTTGCTATTGTCTTCTTGCTACTTGCTATCTTTTGCTTAGATCAACCAAAAAAAATGATCAATCTTGCTACTTGCTTGCTTGATTTGATTTTCTTTCTTGCTATCATCAAATCTTCTTGCTTTCTAACTTGCTATTCGAACAATAAGGTCCGGTCTTGCTACTTGCTACGAGTCACACATGACCCGGTTCATGCTACTTGCTTTCTTTCCTTTCTTGCCTATCGTTTCTTGATAGCTAACATGCTAGGAATTCATGTTGCTTGCTAGTCGATGCGGCTTCTTTCTTGCTTTATTGTTGAATGATTCTTGCTACTGCTTTTATTCTTACCAACAAAAACTGCTACTGTCTAACCTTAAAATAAAGACTTCCGGATCTCTAATGAAGATTTGAACGGTTAAAACATTAGCCTAGATGTCAGGAAGAAACTGTCCAGAAATGAGAACAATCCGACAGTACAATCTACGTGGATCTTTAGTTTTCTGGCTTGCTACTGTAAAAACTGGGAAATGGCAAAACCCCCTTTTTTCTCTATTGAAAGTGGCTGATCTTTCTTGCTTGCTAACATACAATAATTTGCTGCTTACGAGCCCTAGGCTCTGATACCAAGTATTGGTTGAGGCCCTTTATATACTCACACCACACACAAAGTTTTAGAATATAAACTTGTAGAAAGAAAACAAAACTACTCTTGCAACCAAAAGGACTACATTGTTACTAGCTACTACTTTCTCCGTACATACATGTAAATAGAAGGACTATATATATAGCCTTTTCATACTTCAAACTACTAAACGTGAGGAACATGCACAAAGCCAATTTCTACAATTTCATGCTAAATATAAGGAACGTGGGATATGCCAATAACTAAACAAAAAAAAACTAACTAATCAAGATATTCCATATCCATGCTCCAGCCGACTCATTCTCAATCCACTTCCACATGTACATGCACATGACCACTGTTCATTATCCATGTTTATGATTTGGTAGCCACATGCAAGACCCATGCCGTGAATATGTCAACTTCTACCCGTTTACAGAAACATGCAAACATGCAAAGCATCAAGATTAAGCCCAACATTCACCCCCTTAATCTTGATGATCTTGACCAATTCTACTTGCTACTTTCTTTTACTTCTTGCTACTGTCTTCTTGCTAATTTTTTATCTTTTGCTTAGATCAACCAAAAACAAATGATCAATCTTGCAAGACCCATGCCATGAATATGTCAACTTCTACCCGTTTACAGAAACATGCAAACATGCAAAGCATCAAGATTAAGCCCAACATTCACCCCCTTAATCTTGAAGATCTTGACCAATTCAACTTGCTACTTTCTTTTACTTCTTTCTACTGTCTTCTTGCTACTTGCTATCTTTTCCTAAGATCAACAAAAAAAAAATGATCAATCTTGCTACTTGCTTGCTTGATTTGATTTTCTTTCTGGCTAGCATCAAATCTTCTTGCTTTCTAACTTGCTATTCGAATAATAAGGTCCGGTCTTGCTACTTGCTACGAGTCACACATGACCCGACTCATGCTACTTGCTTTCTTTCCTTTCTTGCCTATCGTTTCTTGATTGCTAACATGCTAGGAATTCATGTTGCTTGCTACTCGCTGCGGCTTCTTTATTGCTTTATTGTTGAATGATTATTGCTACTGCTTTTATTCTTACCAACAAAAACTGCTACTGTCCAACCTTAAAATAATGACTTCCGGATCTCTAATGAAGATTTGAACGGTCAAAACATTAGCCTAGATGTCAGGAAGAAACTGTCCAAAAATGAGAACAATCCTACGGTACAATCTCCGGGGATCTTTAGTTTTCAGGCTTCCTGCAGTAAAAAACGGGAAGTGGCAAAACCCCCTTTTTTTCTCTTTTGAAAGTGGCTGATCTTTCTTGCTTGCTAACATACGATAACTTGCTGCTTACGAGCCCTAGGCTCTGATACCAAGTGTTGGTTCAGGCCCTTTATATACTCACACCACACACAAAGTTTAAGAATATAAACTTGTAGAAAGAAAACAAAACTACTCTTGCAACCAAAAGGACTACATTGTTACTAGCTACTACTTTCTCCGTACATACATGTAAATAGAAGGACTATATATATAGCCTTTTCATACTTCATACTACTAAACGTGAGGAACATGCTCACAGCCAATTTCTACAATTTCATGTTAAATATAAGGAACGTGACACCTGTCAATAACTAAACAAAAAAAAACTAACTAATCAAGATATTCCTTATCCATGCTCCAGCCGACTGATTCTTAATCCACTTCCACATGTACATGCACATGACCATTGTTCATTATCCAAGCTTATGATTTGGTAGCCACATGCAAAACCCATGCACCTGAATATGTCAACTTGTACCCGTTTTATGCAAAGCATTAAGATTAACCCCAACATTCACCCCCTTAATCTTGATGACCTTGACCAATTCAACTTTCTACTTTCTTTTACTTCTTGCTACTGTCTTCTTGCTACATGCTATCTTTTGCTTAGATCAACCAAAAAAAATGATCAATCTTGCTACTTGCTTGCTTGATTTGATTTTCTTTCTTGCTAGCATCAAATCTTCTTGCTTTCTAACTTGCTATTCGAACAATAAGGTCCGGTCTTGCTACTTGCTACGAGTCACACATGACCCGGTTCATGCTACTTGCTTTCTTTCCTTTCTTGCCTATCGTTTCTTGATAGCTAACATGCTAGGAATTCATGTTGCTTGCTAGTCGATGCGGCTTCTTTCTTGCTTTATTGTTGAATGATTCTTGCTACTGCTTTTATTCTTACCAACAAAAACTGCTACTGTCCAACCTTAAAATAAAGACTTCCGGATCTCTAATGAAGATTTGAACAGTCAAAACATTAGCCTAGATGTCAGGAAGAAACTGTCCAGAAATGAGAACAATCCGACAGTACAATCTACGTGGATCTTTAGTTTTCTGGCTTGCTACTGTAAAAAATGGGAAATGGCAAAACCCCCTTTTTTTCTCTATTGAAAGTGGCTGATCTTTCTTGCTTGCTAACATACAATAACTTGCTGCTTACGAGCCCTAGGCTCTGATACCAAGTATTGGTTGAGGCCCTTTATATACTCACACCACACACAAAGTTTTAGAATATAAACTTGTAGAAAGAAAACAAAACTACTCTTGCAACCAAAAGGACTACATTGTTACTAGCTACTACTTTCTCCGTACATACATGTAAATAGAAGGACTATATATATAGCCTTTTCATACTTCAAACTACTAAACGTGAGGAACATGCACAAAGCCAATTTCTACAATTTCATGCTAAATATAAGGAACGTGGGATATGCCAATAACTAAACAAAAAAAAACTAACTAATCAAGATATTCCATATCCATGCTCCAGCCGACTCATTCTCAATCCACTTCCACATGTACATGCACATGACCACTGTTCATTATCCATGTTTATGATTTGGTAGCCACATGCAAGACCCATGCCGTGAATATGTCAACTTCTATCCGTTTACATAAACATGCAAACATGCAAAGCATCAAGATTAAGCCCAACATTCACCCCCTTAATCTTGATGATCTTGACCAATTCAACTTTCTACTTTCTTTTACTTCTTGCTACTGTCTTCTTGCTACTTGCTATCTTTTGCTTAGATCAACCAAAAAAAAAATGATCAATCTTGCAAGACCCATGCCATGAATATGTCAACTTCTACCCGTTTACAGAAACATGCAAACATGCAAAGCATCAAGATTAAGCCCAACATTCACCCCCTTAATCTTGATGATCTTGACCAATTCAACTTGCTACTTTCTTTTACTTCTTTCTACTGTCTTCTTGCTACTTGCTATCTTTCCTTAGATCAACCAAAAAAAATGATCAATCTTGCTACTTGCTTGCTTGATTTGATTTTCTTTCTTGATAGCATCAAATCTTCTTGCTTTCTAACTTGCTATTCGAACAATAAGGTCCAGTCTTGCTACTTGCTACAAGTCACACATGACCCGGCTCATGCTACTTTCTTTCTTTCCTTTCTTGCCTATCGTTTCTTGATTGCTAACATGCTAGGAATTCATGTTATGCTACTCGCTGTGGCTTCTTTATTGCTTTATTGTTGAATGATTCTTGCTACTGGTTTTATTCTTACCAACAAAAACTGCTACTGTCCAACCTTAAAATAATGACTTCCGGATCTCTAATGAAGATTTGAACGGTCAAAACATTAGCCTAGATGTCAGGAAGAAACTATCCAAAAAGGAGAACAATCCGACAGTACAATCTACAGGGATCTTTAGTTTTCTGGCTTGCTACTGTAAAAAATGGGAAATAGCAAAACCCCCTTTTTATCACTATTGAAAGTGGCTGATCTTTCTTGCTTGCTAAAATACAATAACTTGCTGCTTAAGGGCCCTAGGCTCTGATACCAAGTATTGGTTGAGGCCCTTTATATACTCACACCACACACAAAGTTTTAGAATATAAACCTGTAGAAAGAAAACAAAACTACTCTTGCAACCAAAAGGACTACATTGTTACTAGCTACTACTTTCTCCCTACATACATGTAAATAGAAGGACTATATATATAGCCTTTTCATACTTCATACTACTAAACGTGAGGAACATGCTCACAGCGAATTTCTACAATTTCATGCTAAATATAAGGAACGTGGGACATGCCAATAACTAAACAAAAAAAAACTAACTAACCCAGATATTCCAAATCCATGCTCCAGCCGACTCATTCTCAATCCACTTTCACATGTACATGCACATGACTACTGTTCATTATCCATGCTTATGATTTGGTAGCCACATGCAAGACCCATGCCATGAATATGTCAACTTCTACCCGTTTACAGAAACATGCAAACATGCAAAGCATCAAGGTTAAGCCCAACATTCACCCCCTTAATCTTGATGATCTTGACCAATTCAACTTGCTACTTTCTTTTACTTCTTTCTACTGTCTTCTTGCTACTTGCTATCTTTTGCTTAGATTAACCAAAAAAAATGATCAATCTTGCAAGACCCATGACATGAATATGTCAACTTCTACCCGTTTACTGAAACATGGAAACATGCAAAACATCAAGATTAAGCCCAACATTCACCCCCTTAATCTTGATGATCTTGACCAATTCAACTTGCTACTTTCTTTTACTTCTTTCTACTGTCTTCTTGCTAGTTGCTATCTTTTCCTTAGATCAACCAAAAAAAAAAATGATCAATCTTGCTACTTGCTTGCTTGATTTGATTTTCTTTCTTGCTAGCATCAAATCTTCTTGCTTTCTAACTTGCTATTCGAACAATAAGGTCCGGTCTTGCTATTTGCTACGAGTCACACATGACCCGGCTCAGGCTACTTGCTTTCTTTCCTTTCTTGCCTATCGTTTCTTGATTGCTAACATGCTAGGAATTCATGTTGCTTGCTACTCGCTGCGGCTTCTTTATTGCTTTATTCTTGAATGATTCTTGCTACTACTTTTATTCTTACCAACAAAAACTGCTACTGTCCAACCTTAAAATAAAGACTTCCGGATCTCTAATGAAGATTTGAACGGTCAAAACATTAGCCTAGATGTCAGGAAGAAACTGTCCAAAAATGCGAACAATCCGACGGTACAATCTCTGGGGATCATTAGTTTTCAGGCTTGCTGCAGTAAATAACGGGAAATGGCAAAACCCCCTTTTTTTCTCTTTTGAAAGTGGCTGATCTTTCTTGCTTGCTAACATACGATAACTTGCTGCTTACGAGCCCTAGGCTCTGATACCAAGTGTTGGTTCAGGCCCTTTATATACTCACACCACACACAAAGTTTTAGAATATAAACTTGTAGAAAGAAAACAAAACTACTCTTGCAACCAAAAGGACTACATTGCTACTTGCTACTACTTTCTCCGTACATACATGTAAATAGAAGGACTATATATATAGCCTTATCATACTTCAAACAACTAAATGTGAGAAACATGCACAAAGCCACTTTCTACAATTTCCTGCTAAATATAAGGAACGTGGGACATGTCAATAACTAAACAAAAAAAAAACTAACTAATCAAGATATTCTATATCTATGCTCCAGCCGACTCATTCTCAATCCAATTCCACATGTACATGCACATGACCACTGTTCATTATCCATGCTTATGATTTGCGAGCCACATGCAAGACCCATGCACATGAATATGTCAACTTCTACCCGTTTACAGAAACATGGAAACATGCAAAGCATCAAGATTAAGCCCAACATTCACCCCTTTAATCTTGATGGTCTTGACCAATTCAACTTGCTACTTTCTCTTACTTCTTGCTACTGTCTTCTTGCTACTTGATATCTTTTTCTTAGATCAACCAAAAAAAATGATCAATTTTGCTACTTGCTTGCTTGATTTGATTTTCTTTCTTGCTAGCATCAAATCTTCTTGCTTTCTAACTTGCTATTCGAACAATAAGGTCCAGTCTTGCTACTTGCTACGAGTCACACATGACCCGGTTCATGCTACTTGCTTTCTTTCCTTTCTTGCTTATCGTTTCTTGATTGCGAACATGCTGTGAATTCATGTTGCTTGCTACTCGATGCGGCTTCTTTCTTGCTTTATTATTGAATGATTCTTGCTACTGCTTTTATTCTTACCAACAAAAACTGCTAGTGTCCAGCCTTAAAATAATGACTTCTGAATCTCTAATGAAGATTTGAATGGTCAAAACATTAGCCTAGATGTCACGAAGAAACTGTCCAAAAATGAGAACAATCTGACAGTACAATCTCCGGGGATCTTTAGTTTTCTGGCTTGCTACTGTAAAAAATGGGAAATGGCAAAACCCCCCTTTTTTCTCTTTTGAAAGTGGCTGATCTTTCTTGCTTGCTAACATACGATAACTTGCTGCTTACGAGCACTAGGCTCTGATACCAAGTGTTGGTTCAGGCCCTTTATATACTCACACCACACACAAAGTTTTAGAATACAAACTTGTAGAAAGAAAACAAAACTACTCTTGCAACCAAAAGGACTACATTGCTACTAGCTACTACTTTCTCTGTACATACATGTAAATAGGACTATATATATAGCCTTTTCATACTTCAAACTACTAAACGTGAGGAACATGCACAAAGCCACTTTCTACAATTTCATGCTAAATATAAGGAACGTGGGATGTCACACCCCCAAAATCAGTAATCGTGTTTATTAAATGGTTTAGCAGAAGCTTTACTTAATTAGCGGAAGCATCTGTCTATTAGCGGAAGCATTTTAAGTTACAGTTTAACAGCGGGGGTGCTGATGTTACAATAGTGCATTCATTGTATCAGAGTATATGATCATACAGAACATAATTATTTAAGATGCCATAAGTTTCAACGTTATTACAAAAAGGGTACGACTTATAAAGTCGTACAAGTAGTGATGTTGTAGAACAACATAAGTTTACAAAACATGAGTTTATAAAAGAGGGATTTCGTAGGTATAACCAATGGAATTGATAATACAAAGGAAATCCAAGTGTCCCAAAAGTGGCATCATAAATAGTCTGGGTTGCCTACGTCCTTTATGCATGCAGAAGTACCTGAGTCCTAATTCCCTGAAAAACATAGTAAACCGTCAACATTGAATGTTGAGTGTAAGGAAGTATAAAGGATGGTGTATGGTTTAAATTGTCAACGTAGGGAGTATGGTTCAACAGGAGAATGTTCTCCAGATATTTTAGTTGGTTTAAAATTGTAGGCTTTTAACATGTTAATTTCGTATAACATCTTATATTATTTCAATAATATAAGTTACTAATATTAGTAATTAATAATTTTCGAATTATTAATTATTTTGTGTCACCAACTTTATTGTATTTTAGTTTGTCAAGTCTAGTACGTTTATTTCACCCGTAATTATATACATATAACTACGAATTTAATATATCACATATCACATAGTAAGTTTCATAAACTTAACATATAGAAATTGTTTTGAATTCACTAATCAGGGAATTACTCTAGGTAATGCATGAAATTAAGAAAGGATTAATACTCTAATTGGAGGATTGTCACATTCTCCCCCCGTTAGCGAAATCTCGTCCTGAGATTTAAGTTGAGTTGTTCGTGACATGCGTTTGTTCAAACAGGTGAGGGTATTTCTTTCGTATCTCATCCTCGCGTTCCCAAGTAAACTCTGGGCCATGTTTCGAGTTCCAACGAATCTTGACAAGTTTGATTCGTTTGTGTCAGAGTTTCTGTGTTTTCGTATCAGTTACTTCGATAGGTTCCTCCACAAAGTTAAGTTTTGAGTTAATAAAGAATTCGTCGGGAGGGATGATAAGTGTTTCATCGGAAAGACACTTCTTCAAGTTACACACATGAAAAGTGTCGTGAATGCTACTAAGCTCTTGTGGCAACTTTAGTTTGTAAGCAACAGGACCAATCCTCGCAAGGATTTCAAAAGGTCCAACATATCGCGGGTTAAGTTTTCCTCGTTTGCCAAATCGTGCTACCCCTTTCCAGGGCGATACTTTGAGTAGGACCTTGTCTCCTACTTGGAACTCAAGAGGTTTACGACGGTTATCGGCGTAACTCTTTTGTCTGTCCCTTGCCGTTTTCAGTCGGTTGAGTACTCGTGATATCTTGTCTGTGGTTTCCTGGACAAGTTCGGGTCCGGATAGTTGTCTGTCACCCAACTCTGCCCAACAGAGTGGTGATCGGCATTTGCGTCCATACAGTGCTTCGAATGGAGCCATCTGTATGCTGGTGTGATAACTGTTGTTATAGGAGAATTCAGCTAATGGGAGGTGAGTATCCCAGTTTCCCCCAAAGTCAATCACACACGCTCTCAATAAGTCCTCGAGTGTTTGAATCGTTCGTTCACTCTAGCCATCTGTTTGTGGATGATAGGCTGTACTCATGTCGAGTCGAGTACCTAAAGCCTGTTGTAGTGATTGCCAGAAGCGAGATGTGAATCTGCTATCTCTATCAGATATAATGGACAATGGTACACCGTGTCGAGAAATGATCTCTTTGATATAGATCTTCGCCAGTTTCTCTAGTTTGTCAGACTCTTTGATAGCAACGAAGTGGGCTGATTTCGTCAATCGATCGACAATCACCCATATGGAATCAACTCCAGTTGATGTCTTTGGTAGTTTTGTGATGAAATCCATCGTTATGTGCTCCCATTTCCATTTTGGCATTTCTGGTTGTTGCAAAAGTCCTGAAGGTTTTTGATACTCAACCTTGACCTTTGAACAAGTTAGACACTTGCTGACATAAGTAGCGATGTCTCTTTTCATGTTAGGCCACCAATAGAAACCTTTCACATCTTCGTACATCTTATCTGCACCAGGATGAATCGAGTAGTTGGACTTGTGAGCTTCGTCCAAAATCAGTTTGCGTAGTTCATCATCGCATGGTACCCAAATTCGATTCATTAAGTATAAAACTTCATTTTCTTTGGTTTCGAGTTGTTTCTCCATTCCTCTCAGGGATTCATCTTTCATGCGTTCGGTGGTGAAAGCTATTCGTTGTGCATCACGAATTTGAGTAATAAGATTCGAGTGGATTGTTAATACCAAAGCTCGAACTCTACGAGGTTTTACATTCTCTTTATGACTCAGGGCATCCGCTACTACATTAGCCTTGCCCGGATGGTACTTAATCTCACAGTCGTAATCGTTCAGCAATTCGACCCAACGTCTTTGTCTCAAGTTGAGCTCTTTTTGGTCGAATATGTGTTGTAGACTCTTGTGGTCGGTGAAGATCGTACACTTTGTACCGTATAGATAGTGTCTCCAGATCTTGAGTGCAAAGACGACTGCTCCCAACTCTAAGTCATGAGTTGTATAATTCTTCTCGTGAATCTTTAATTGACGAGATGCATAAGCAATAACTTTGTCGTTTTGCATGAGAACACAACCTAATCCTTGATGTGAGGCATCACAGTAAACGATGAAGTTTTCTGTTCCCTCAGGTAGAGATAGGATTGGTGCGGTGCTCAACTTTTGTTTCAATAGTTGGAAGGCGTTTTCTTGTTTTTCGCCCCATTCGAATTTCTTATCCTTTTGAGTTAATGTGGTGAGTGACTGGGCTATTTTGGAAAAGTTTTCGATAAATCGACGGTAATAGCCAGCCAAACCAAGAAATTGTCGAATCTCGGTTGGGGTCCTTGGAGCTTCCTAGTTTCTGATCGCCTCTATTTTGGATGGGTCCACATGAATTCCTTTATCATTTATCACGTGACCGAGGAAATGAACCTCTCTAATACAAAATTCACATTGGAGAACTTATCATACAGCTTCTCGTTTTCGAGTGGTTGGAGGATAAGTTTCAAGTGTTGTTCGTGATCCTCTTTTGTTTTCGAGTAAATCAGGATGTCGTCAATGAACACAATGACAAACTTATCAGGATAAGGTTTGCATACTCAGTTCATGAGATCCATGAATACTGCAGGCGCGTTAGTCAATCCAAACGGCATGACTAGGAACTCATAATGACCATAACGAGTCCTGAACGCGGTCTTCGGTACATCCTCTTCTCGTACCTTCAGTTGATGGTAACCAGATCGCAGATCGATCTTCGAGTAGTAATCCGATCCTTGTAACTGATCGAACAGGTCATCTATGCGAGGAAATGGGTATCGGTTCTTAATAGTTACCTTATTTAGCTCTCTGTAGTCAATACACATCCGCATAGATCCATCCTTCTTCTTGACAAACAAAACCGGAGATCCCCAAGGTGAAAAGCTCGGTCGGATGAATCCTAAGTCTAAGAGCTCCTACAACTGTGTAGACAGTTCTTGCATTTCTGATGGAGCTAGACGATATGGTGAGCGAGCGATTGGTGCGGCTCCAGGCACCAGATCGATGCGAAACTCGACTTGTCGCGGAGGTGGTAATCCTGGAAGGTCATCAGGAAACACTCTCGGATAGTCTCGCACTACAGGTATATCATTTAAACTTTGCTCCTCGGGTCTCTTTTCTACAACATGTGCTAAAAACGCTTGGTATCCCTTTCGGAGATACTTAGTGGCTTTTAAGCAATTGATCATTTTAGCAGCACTCGCCCTCTTATCTCTCCTTGAATCACCAAGGTTTCTCCAGTTAATAATGGTAAACGTACAATTTTATCAAAACAAACAATCTCCGCACGATTCTTCGACAACCAGTCCATACCGACTACGATGTCAAAGCTTCCCAACTCAACCGGTAGTAAGTCTATTTTGAAAGGATGACTCTCCAATGTTAGAGTACATCCTGGTACTATTTCTCCTGATTCAATCAACCTACCACCGGATAGTTCTAAAGTGTACTTGTTGTCTAGTTTACGGGTTTTAATGTCTAACAGTGATCTAAATTTCGTAGACACAAAACTCAAATCGGCGCCTGAATCAAATAACACAGAGGCATAATGGTTGTTAACTAGAAACGTACCAGTGACAGTGTTGGGGTCCTGGCGTGCCTCCTGTGCTCCAATGACAAACGCACGACCTCGAGCTGGTTGGTTGTTGGTGTTACCACGGTTGTTGCTGTTCGGGTTTGCATTGCGGTTCTGATTGTTTTGGTGGCTGCGGTTTAGTTTAGGGCACTTGTTTCTGAAATGACCTTGCTAGCCACATTCGAAACATCCATTAGCTGGTCGATCCCTATTTGCTATAGTAGTAGGGTTCGATTTACAGTATTGGGCCAGATGCCCCCAGCGTTTGCAATTCCTACAGAAGATACAATCACCATCATGGTGACGTTCACACTTTCCACACTTGGGCTTGTTCCCCAAGTAAGTCTTTTGTTCAGCAGTCGTGGCAAGGTAAGCTTTCGTGGTTCCAGTCGGTTTCTTGTTCTGCTGACCCTGACGGTCATTCCACTTACGTTTTCCTTTTCCAGCATCAGCACTGCTCGATTCAACTTTTCCCGAAGCGGCTTTCTTAGTAAGGGTTCCCATTCGGATTGCTTCATCTGTCAAGCGTTGTGCTAGTTCCACAGCACTCTTAAAGGTGGCAGGATTAGACGAAGTCACCAAGCTTCTAATCTGCGGCACCAAACCCCAGATATACCTTTCAGTGCGCTTGTACTCAGGTGTGACCATGTGTGGTACAAGGCGTGCCAGTTCTTGAAATCTGGTGGTATATCCAGTGATATCAGTACCAACCATAGTAATGTCCCAGAGCTCAGTCTCAATCTTCTGCAGCTCACTGCGGGGACAAAATTCTTCTGCAGCTCACCCAGGTCATCGAGTGGGCGGTTGTGCATCCAAGTGCTTGAACTTGGCTATTCCACCATGTCAATGCCTTATCAGAAAATGTGCAGGTAGCATACTTTACCATGCAGTCTCGAGCACAGTTGCTAATATCTAGCACAGACTCCATTTTCTCTATCCAATGAATGATTCCAATAGCACCCTCAGTACCACGAAAGTGGCTCGGTTTGCAAGCTAGGAATGTTTTGTACGAACATCCTCTTTGGGTACTCTCAGGGTTACCGTCAGATACAACAGGTTCGGTATTTCTGCTACCGCTGACCCTGTCGCTACGGTTTCGGTCAGTATCATACTGAGCAAGTGCTTCAGCAATCCTTCAGTTGACCATTTGTTCAGTCGTCTCATCAACAGCAGGAGGTGGTGAAGGGTTTCTGCGGACGTTCCGGGTATTCCTATGCTTAGGCGGCATGATTCAGTCCTAATCACACACAAGAAACACTCGTAAGATACCCTAATCAAATCATCACTCATAATGTATGTGATAAATATAGATATAGTATGATAATCAATCACCAATTGATATCACTCACAGTGTACACAGTGACATAAACTAAACATAAGTTATATATCATATATAAGGCAAAAGGTGTTACATAAGTTTTGTACAATGATGGGGTTGACAATAACGAGAAAATACACCCATCAGATCAAACATGATCTACAAAATGTGATGGATTTAACCTATACATCCATCTAGTCAAAAGTTTTGTCCTACTACATCATAGCTATAATCCTAATACATCATAGATACCATCCTAACATGGTGAATCTAATAGAAATATGCTAAAAACATCCCTACAACTATCCTAACAGCTGCCATCAGTACACAAACTCCAACTGCAGAACCTACTATCCCCAGACGTCTCTCAAGCCTAATCAGACGTGCCCTAGTCGCATCGGCGGACTCTCGATCCATCTCAATGTGTACCTCAGAAGTGGCAAGACGTCCATAGATAGTAAGCACATCACCGTCCAGTCGAGAGGCATCACTGTGCAACTCTCCGATAGAATCCTGCGTACCATAATGAAATCCAAGAAGGGTACGGACAACTGCAACTACAGTAGGGATAGTGAGCTCCAGAGGCTCCTCAGTCAGATGTAAGGGGGTCGATGAGTGAGATGACTCCCCAGTCTCGAAAGTGGAAGGAATCCTCTCAAGTGTCCTCCAGTAGCGTAGTATACGCGGCATCCAGTCAAGATGCGGGACTCTAGTCCTCTGTAATGACTGCTGATCACAAGGTATCTCTCTCTCCTCAGTCACCGGATCCTTGTCACGAGGTGCCAAGGGTCCTACAGGTGGGGATCTAACGCTCATCCTAGCAGTCCTACATAATCCAGGCCCACGTGAAGCCTCTCCAACATGGCGAGTCACCATGAAAGTAGATCCTAGCATACGAGTAGTGGGATCAGTGGGTGGTGATGGTGGAGTGCCTATGGTGCCATCCGAAGTAGCTCTAGGGAATGTGGGTGGGTAGACCTCCTCAGAAGGGTCATCACTAGCATAGTCAGGCTCCTCCTCTAACTCTGAGATGTAAACCGGAAACTGCCTAGACATAACTGTGACAAAGGCAATTGTTGTGACACCCGACGATTTAGGGTTACTGTTAAACCTACTTGATATCCTAATTACGTGTGTTTAGTTTAGTATTAGGCTAAATACTTGTAATTACTTGTAACTATTTGTATATTTATGTGAATATTCGCTCCCATAATTGTTTTATATTACGCTTACGTAATTAGTTGAAATTACGCGAAACAACCGGACGGAGTCCGAGAAACTATATGACGTTGGTGAAGATCTTTCTATAAATAACTTAAATATATTTTTAGAAGTTATTTATCATTATTTATTATTTTGTTAAAACAATACACGAAAAACCTAGACGTTTCGATTAAAACGTCTCAAACGCAACGATAACACGCGAACTTTATTCGGCAGCCAAATAAATGTCAATAATTAATTTGACAACTCAAATTAAGTATTTTAAATAATACTTCAATAAAAATTTATCCAAATTATATCGTTAATTTAAACAACTCAAAATAACATTAGGCGATTTAACGTTTAAACCCGAATAACGAACAAACAACCACAGTACGCGAATACAGTGTAAATTTTAAATTAAAACATTTCAGCCCTTGAAGGGCCCCCCCCTAAAATCTGCCATCCCACCACCACCCTCACTCTCCAATCACCTTCAAACCTCCTTTTCTTTTCTTACACAACCACTCACATCCCATGCAATCTTCATTTCTCATTTGCACACACACTTCCCACACCTCTCTCTACTCCAAATTCTCTCTCAAAAACTGATGGAAAATCAGTTTTAAAACCACCACAAGAACACCTCTATCTTGAAGATAAATCAAAAACAAAAGAAGAAGCAAAACACAAGATCAACACCATCATCATCCTCTTTTCTTCATCTCTATCATTTCTTTGTAAGATTCACCAAAACCCTCACTTATTTTGATTGCATGTTACTGATTTAGATGTTATAAAGCTCATCCAACAAGATTATGTCCAAAATAATTGTTAAAATACGTTTTTATAATTTATTCATGAAAGATACATAATCTGTCTATAAAAACTCAGTTTAGTAAGAATGTCATATCTTGAGTTCTATGAGGAGTTAGACGATGTATGTTTTTTTAAAATTTGCGTATTGAAAAGATCTACAACTTTCATGTTTTACGTTTTTACCAGATCCGTACACGTTTTTCTCTATAATTTGATTTGTGGGACTGATCTGCATGAAATCAGAATCTGAGATTAAGAACTTTTGTGCATTTTATTTACCCACTTAGATGACCCTTGTAAAGGTTATAAAATTTATTTTAGACACTAGAAACATGGACGATTAATGGATAATTCTTGTGAGAACTGATTTTAACCAGAAAGTGTAGAAAATAATTGGTGAAACAAACCGACAAAACCGAAACAACCCTCTTTTTGGACTGATTTTGTACCAAGTGTAAAAACGACACTTCGGACCGACTAAAAAGTGTACCAACAGTTTTCTAAGGCTTAATAAACTATTTTAAGACTTGGGTAAAAATTTCGGGTCAAACCGAGAAGGTTTGACCAAGTCAACAAAAACAGGGCTCTATTTCTAAAAACCGACAAACTTACTATTTTTGGAAAGTGGTAACAAAAATGGGCTTGGGGTGACTAAATAAATGAATTTGACCAACTTTGACTCAGTTTGACCAACTTTGACCAGTTTGACCAGCTTTGACCAGTTTGACCAGCTTTGACCCAGTTTGACCAACTTTGACTAGTTTGACCAGGCTTGACCAGGTTTGACCAACTTTGACCAGGTTTGACCAACTTTGACTAGCTTGACCAGCTTTGACCAACGAGTTGACCAACTTTGACCTACGGTTTGAGGATGTTACGAACTAAATAATTTGTTAGCAACACACGATATATACTAATGAATAATGTACAACGAAACAAACTTGATAATGATGTCTAAATGAATTATTATTACAAAACTTTTACCAAAGGGTCGTACGCGTCCTTGATAAACGAACTTGAATAACTTATTTGGACATAACTAGTTGAATAAGCTAACTATAGGTGGACATTAACCCTCCACTTACATATATGATCTTTTAAGACATCTACTCATACAACCTTATACGTTTAGGACGTTAAAAGGTTGCACATTGGATCACACTTTACTTGCTATTTGACACTGCTTGCTTACTATTTGCTAGAACTCAGGTGAGTTTCATAGCCCCTCTTTTTACTGTTTTACAACTATTTTTGGGGGAGAATACATACTACAACTGCTTTATAAAATTGCTTTACACAACTGTTTTTATGATCACAAGTAACGAAAAACACAAACGGATTGCATGAGTTGTTTCACTATCTAATCCACAGAACAGAAGTCCTCTTACCACATAGTTTCGTTAGTATGGATTTAGCGCAAATATTAATGAATAGATCTATTTGGGATTAACCATCCCCGTCCGGGTTGGACGCATCAGTATTTGAACTTAACGAGTGTACTGGATTAGGCACTCGCGGAGGCACGAGTTGGTATTTGACTATACACTACTCACTCACGGTTAAGCTTCGACTATGGGCTCATGGCATTAGTATACTTTTACTTATCATTGTTTAACGAACATACAAATCTTGTGATTTATACCATTACTTCTGTAACTGTTAAAACCTATGAACTCACCAACTTTATGTTGACCTTTTAGTATGTATTTCTCAGGTAACCCGCCGCAGTAGGAAGCTTTTGGAAAGCTTAGCTCGAGTCGCATTGTTTTCAAAACATCAAGAGATTAGATTGCATGTAGCTATATTTTGTAAATTCAGTAATGTATTAGAAATCTCTAAATGGTTTATGCGAACTCCAGAATTATTTTGTAAACATTTGAATTATGGTAATGTAATATTTTCAAACGTCTCATATAGAGGTCGTTTGCTTGATCTTTGTGTTGATGATATTTGATTTGGTCGGCGCCCCCGTGACACCTCCCACTTCCGCTGCCACGTGTTTTGGGGGTGCGACAGATTGGTATCAGAGCCTAAGGTTATAGCGAACTAGGATTGCATTGGTGACCTAGACTATAATCGTTAGGTTAGTATTCTTCGTTTGTTATGACTGGTTCAGCAATTGCATCATTTGAATTTAATTTAACATAGCTTGATCAACTATGTACAATTAAAGAAGAATCGATGAAAAACCTGAAATGGTTATAGTGAACGAGAATGCATTAGAAGACTTTGACCGAGGATAGAACGGGACAAACCTTTATACGTGCTTATGTGCTAGGTTATTATATTTCTATATATAACCTTAACCTTTCGTATGCTAAACTCTTTGGCACTTTACATGGCAACCACACCCATAACTATGTCACATGACATCGAACACAAAACACAAACCTCACTTACTACTATAGAGATATCCACGATACCCGCTCGCCCAACCGCACCGGGCAACGATATAATCGAATATGACTCACTTTAGGAGAATCCACCAAAGGATTCGCCACCCAATTAAGTGACACCTACTTCACCCCCTTCTTTCTTCTCGCAACCAAATTACTCGAGAACACATATAGAACTTAAACCGCACGATACCTCGTCACCTATAAGAACTACACCTAATCCCATCACTTCACACTCCTCATCCCCACCTTTATCGTAGACCCATGGAGCGCGCGTGCTACACACGACTAGACGGACAAACACACCACTTCGAACTAGACCTTGTCCTATTCATACCACTACTACGGATACTCCAGCCACTAGGACCCATCGTCATACAGGAGTCTACCAGTGAACTTGGTCAACCACGACACCTTCGAATTAATATCTCCAATAATCGAATGGATTTCGATGATTCACTCAACTCTTTACCTGAATCACGATTGATCACCTTTTTAGCTTGTATGTCAACAATTCATTCAAAACCCGAGACTTACTACTTGATCATGTTTGGCCACTATTCTGACACGTTCGTCAAATGATTTACCCATAACTTGATTCGTGACTTTGACTGATCCGAACACATTTATCAAACATTCGTTCATTTCGAACCAATAACATAGTCATGGCTGACTACCTTGAGGACATTACTCGGTCGTTATTATGACTACTTCTAAATCTTATTGCTAAATTCAATGTTTCAATAGAATTCCCCCTTGATAAAGATGGCGAAATTGTGTTTACCTCATGTTATAACAGAAACTTCTATCCCAATGGGTGTATGAAAACCCCATCACATTTTGTATAAGATCTATGTATTCGTCCGGAAGTAGCTATGCCCGACATATTTTTCAAACATCAATCATGTAATCTATTAAACTTTTGCCTTGGTGGACTTTAAATCATTTCATATTATCGTTGTACTGCGATTTACTTCCGAACAGGCCTACGATAATCTTAATTCTCATGCAAAGATCCAATTCATTCTTTTATCCCCTTCTCATTCAAGGATACGCCACTATGAGAAACAATAGAATTTCCCCAGCACTTTACAATAACAAGAAGTTTTCAATGGATTTCTACCAACCCAAATTTTCATAGAAATTTCACCGAACATCTACCCAGAAATTTATTTACAACTGCTATATTTCAACTGATAATGTTAGACAGAAGTTTTTCCAACATAGTCAATCAACTAGAAGTTTTCAACGGACATTAAATTTCAAACAATTTTCATCATAGAAATTCTCGGCAAATTTTATGTCAGCTCTTCCACAAAATGATTCATAGAAATTTTTCAAAAAGCTTGTAAACTACTTATCTAAACATTTGTACAAAGTCCAAATCTTGACATTCTTAACAAAGATTTTTACTGACATTTTATTAGGCGAAAATTTTACGTAAGAACAAACACTTGCTTTTCACTCAGTATTTCTAAAAGACAGATCGCGATGTTAATTTAACCAGAAATGGTATCGGCAGGTTTGGGTTAATACATGAGATAGTTACAACTCTTTTCATATACTGTAGCTTTATAGGCTAAACTCTCTATTACAAATACACTATTTTGATAAAACACTTTTCTCGTAGGAAATGGCGAGTCCCTCTATAGATCAACACGTGTCTAATTACAACCAACTCTGTGATGAACCCTAACTTTGATATGGGTACATTCCTTTTCAATGACTTAATGTTTTCAACCTCATACGGTACCAATTAAATTAGTCCTTTTACACGATAGCACCCAACCAACGTGGACACTAAGTGTAACTCAGAACTGACCAACTGATTCGAGACAACCGAACAACCATAGATTCGCATTCTAACAAAACAAACTCTTCCCACATAGATTTTTTAGATTACGATCTATGTCATCTAAACAATCGATTACGACTTGTACTTTAAAAGACCTACGGGACTTCTAACTAATTATATATTGAAATGCGTCTCTAATAACTTATATTAAGTGCAACCCAATGACTTACTCACGTCTACACGAACTTATGGCTGGAATGTTTTTCCACCATACTTTTATGAAACTAATTTCTTGACCTCGATTAACTACTACTTTGACTTGTGCGTCAACGATACATTCAAAACACAAGACTTAATACCCATTGAAATTGAAATCTTTCTCCCTCATTTCTCTTCTTGATAACATCATTGCCATCATTTAGCACCTTTGAAATTCGCACCTACAACGTCCATGACGAGGAAATCGTTCGTACACCTCTCTATACTCACACGAACCCACTTACCATACCGTTTTGGTACCAGCTGCTAGACTACGACGCCATGAAAATAGAATAGACCCTATGGAGTTAGAACAACGTGAAACCCGTTTAGGCTGGAAGCACCTAGCATAGGGCCGAGTTGCACAGATCTAGGTGGATAGGCAGAATCTTAGCGAAATAATAGAAACTACCCATCTCCAGGTGATGGAGACCAGAGACGAAGTCACTGCCTTGCGATTAAGACTAGGGTGCCGGATATAATTCGCTTAGGACTAGCAAAGTTTCCACTAAACATGTACAATGTGTGGAAAATGGTTTTCAAACAAATTTCCGTCAGGCATTTTCCACGAATTACTCATAAACATAAATCTTCCATCAAATTTTTGACAAACAAAATTTTCCCCGTTTTGTTAATGACAAGAGTTTTCAACGGATTTTCATCAACTAAAGTTTTCAACAGATTTACGTCAGCCGCAATTTTAAACAAATTTTGCCACAAATGTTCTTATAAGAATTTTCAAAATTTATAAATTATTGACAAAGTTATCAAAAATTACGATGACGCTTGTGGCAAAAGGAAACCATCTATATCGACAAATACTTGATCTGCACTTAATCTTTCTCTATGATCTAACCTTTCATCCCATTTTGAAACTAGAAAAGCGATTCACCTTAAACATTGCTAAGGAAATCGTAAGATAAGAACTTGGATTGTGGTTTTTTTTTTCCAATAAAGGCATAAGTACGATAGACTGGTATGAAATAAGATTCACTTAGTAGTCGGTATGATAGTAGCAATACACGATCTTGCAAAATCAGATGAAGTTAAATTCCTATAAGGACAAACTATGATGTTAGCGATAGAGGTGACAACAACCCCTACGAAACTATTAGAGGATGAAACTAAAGGAGATAATGAAATAATTATTTCAACCTTATACGATGCTAGATTAGTTTAGTTCACTTCACAATATCACACCCTACAGACTTAAGCTAAGAATAATGCAGAACTAATAGATTGATTTCACCCGTGTAATCATGATTCAGAACCTCACTCTGGGATTGCAGATAAACTTTTCTCCTTAGACGTAAAAACCATCGAAAATCGAAATCCTTCTTTCTCTTTCTTTTCTCGATGCCATCTTAGAATCTCATCCGAATCGTTGCCATGAGAAACCTATTGTATTTTCTTTTACTATTACTAGTGGAACATTGATCTAACAAGGGGAGAAAAGGTGAAACAGGAATGATCTCACTAAGAAACCTTAAAACAGAATACCGAGAACTTAGACCATGATGGCTTACCCATCATTCCAGGCCCGGTGAATATCAGGACGAAGTCTGGATCCACCCGTAGATAAGAAACTCAGATACATTAGAAAAACACACTAAATCTCTCACATAACCCACACAGACCGTAACTGAAAATAAATTTCGGAACGAAATTCTCCTAACAAGGGGAGAATGTGACACCCGACGATTTAGGGTTACTGTTAAACCTACTTGATATCCTAATTACGTGTGTTTAGTTTATTATTAGGCTAAATACTTGTAATTACTTGTAACTATTTGTATATTTATGTGAATATTCGCTCCCATAATTGTTTTATATTACGCTTACGTAATTAGTTGAAATTACGCGAAACAACCGGACGGAGTCCGAGAAACTATATGACGTTGGTGAAGATCTTTCTATAAATAACTTAAATATATTTTTAGAAGTTATTTATCATTATTTATTATTTTGTTAAAACAATACACGAAAAACCTAGACGTTTCGATTAAAACGTCTCAAACGCAACGATAACACGCGAACTTTATTCGGCAGCCAAATAAACGTCAATAATTAATTTGACAACTCAAATTAAGTATTTTAAATAATACTTCAATAAAAATTTATCCAAATTATATCGTTAATTTAAACAACTCAAAATAACATTAGGCGATTTAACGTTTAAACCCGAATAACAAACAAACAACCACAGTACGCGAATACAGTGTAAATTTTAAATTAAAACATTTCAGCCCTTGAAGGGGCCCCCCCTAAAATCTGCCATCCCACCACCACCCTCACTCTCCAATCACCTTCAAACCTCCTTTTCTTTTCTTACACAACCACTCACATTCCATGCAATCTTCATTTCTCATTTGCACACACACTTCCCACACCTCTCTCTACTCCAAATTCTCTCTCAAAAACTGATGGAAAATCAGTTTTAAAACCACCACAAGAACACCTCTATCTTGAAGATAAATCAAAAACAAAAGAAGAAGCAAAACACAAGATCAACACCATCATCATCCTCTCTTCTTCATCTCTATCATTTCTTTGTAAGATTCACCAAAACCCTCACTTATTTTGATTGCATGTTACTGATTTAGATGTTATAAAGCTCATCCAACAAGATTATGTCCAAAATAATTGTTAAAATACGTTTTTATAATTTATTCATGAAAGATACATAATCTGTCTATAAAAACTCAGTTTAGTAAGAACGTCATATCTTGAGTTCTATGAGGAGTTAGACGATGTATGTTTTTTTAAAATTTGCGTATTGAAAAGATCTACAAATTTCATGTTTTACGTTTTTCCCAGATCCGTACACGTTTTTCTCTATAATCTGATTTGTGGGACTGATCTGCATGAAATCAGAATCTGAGATTAAGAACTTTTGTGCATTTTATTTACCCACTTAGATGACCCTTGTAAAGGTTATAAAAATTATTTTAAACACTAGAAACATAGAGGATTAAGGGATAATTCTTGTGAGAACTGATTTTAACCAGAAAGTGTAGAAAATAATTGGTGAAACAAACCGACAAAACCGAAACAACCCTCTTTTTGGACTGATTTTGTACCAAGTGTAAAAACGACACTTCGGACCGACTAAAAAGTGTACCAACAGTTTTCTAAGGCTTAATAAACTATTTTAAGACTTGGGTAAAAATTTCGGGTCAAACCGAGAAGGTTTGACCAAGTCAACAAAAACAGGGCTCGATTTCTAAAAACCGACAAACTTACTATTTTTGGAAAGTGGTAACAAAAATGAGCTTGGGGTGACTAAATAAATGAATTTGAACAACTTTGACTCAGTTTGACCAACTTTGACCAGTTTGACCAGCTTTGACCAGTTTGACCAACTTTGACCAGCTTTGACCAGTTTGACCAGCTTTGACCCAGTTTGACCAACTTTGACTAGTTTGACCAGGCTTGACCAGGTTTGACCAACTTTGACCAGGTTTGACCAACTTTGACTAGCTTGACCAGCTTTGACCAACGAGTTGACCAACTTTGACCTACGGTTTGAGGATGTTACGAACTAAATAATTTGTTAGCAACACACGATATATACTAATGAATAATGTACAACGAAACAAACTTGATAATGATGTCTAAATGAATTGTTATTACAAAACTTTTACCAAAGGGTCGTACGCGTCCTTGATAAACGAACTTGAATAACTTATTTGGACATAACTAGTTGAATAAGCTAACTATAGGTGGACATTAACCCTCCACTTACATATATGATCTTTTAAGACATCTACTCATACAACCTTATACGTTTAGGACGTTAAAAGGTTGCACATTGGATCACACTTTACTTGCTATTTGACACTGCTTGCTTACTATTTGCTAGAACTCAGGTGAGTTTCATAGCCCCTCTTTTTACTGTTTTACAACTATTTTTGGGGGAGAATACATACTACAACTGCTTTATAAAATTGCTTTACACAACTGTTTTTATGATCACAAGTAACGAAAAACATAAACGGATTGCATGAGTTGTTTCACTATCTAATCCACAGAACAGAAGTCCTCTTACCACATAGTTTCGTTAGTATGGATTTAGCGCAAATATTAATGAATAGATCTATTTGGGATTAAACATCCCCGTCCGGGTTGGACGCATCAGTATTTGAACTTAACGAGTGTACTGGATTAGGCACTCACGGAGGCACGAGTTGGTATTTGACTATACACTACTCACTCACGGTTAAGCTTCGACTATGGGCTCATGGCATTAGTATACTTTTACTTATCATTGTTTAACGAACATACAAATCTTGTGATTTATACCATTACTTCTGTAACTGTTAAAACCTATGAACTCACCAACTTTATGTTGACCTTTTAGTATGTATTTCTCAGGTAACCCGCCGCAGTAGGAAGCTTTTGGAAAGCTTAGCTCGAGTCGCATTGTTTTCAAAACATCAAGAGATTAGATTGCATGTAGCTGTGTTTTCTAAATTCAGTAATGTATTAGAAATCTCTAAATGGTTTATGCGAACTCCAGAATTATTTTGTAAACATTTGAATTATGGTAATGTAATATTTTCAAACGTCTCATATAGAGGTCGTTTGCTTGATCTTTGTGTTGATGATATTTGATTTGGTCGGCGCCCCCGTGACACCTCCCACTTCCGCTGCCACGTGTTTTGGGGGTGCGACAATTGTGTATGTCGTGTTAGACGTATGCAAAGTATGAATGCAGAAATGTGTTAGCCAAGGCTATAGTCTAGGTCTCTAAGGTTTTCAGTCACTTAAAGGCTCCTAGTTCTCTATAACCAATGGCTCTGATACCAAGTTCTGTCACACCCCCAAAATCAGTAATCGTGTTTATTAAATGGTTTAGCGGAAGCTTTAGTTAATTAGCGGAAGCATCTGTCTATTAGCGGAAGCATTTTAAGTTACAGTTTAACAGCAGGGGTGCTGACGTTACAATAGTGCATTCATTGTATCAGAGTATATATGATCATACAGAACATAGTTATTTAAGATGCCATAAGTTTAAACGTTATTACAAAAAGGGTACGACTTATAAAGTCGTACAAGTAGTGATGTTGTAGAACAACATAAGTTTACAAAACATGAGTTTATAAAAGAGGGATTTCGTAGGTATAACCAATGGAATTGGTAATACAACGGAAATCCAAGTGTCCCAAAAGTGGCATCATAAATAGTCTGGGTTGCCTACGTCCTTTATGCATGCAGAAGTACCTGAGTCCTAATTCCCTGAAAAACATAGTAAACCGTCAACATTGAATGTTGAGTGTAAGGAAGTATAAAGGATGGTGTATGGTTTAAGTTGTCAACGTAGGGAGTATGGTTCAACAGGAGAATGTTCTCCAGATATTTTAGTTGGTTTAAAATTGTAGGCTTTTAACATGTTAATTTCGTATAACATCTTATATTATTTCAATAATATAAGTTACTAATATTAGTAATTAATAATTTTCGAATTATTAATTATTTTGTGTCACCAACTTTATTGTATTTTAGTTTGTCAAGTCTAGTACGTTTATTTCACCCGTAATTATATACATATAACTACGAATTTAATATATCACATATCACATAGTAAGTTTCATAAACTTAACATATAGAAATTGTTTTGAATTCACTAATCAGGGAATTACTCTAGGTAATGCATGAAATTAAGAAAGGATTAATACTCTAATTGGAGGATTGTCACATTCTCCCCCCGTTAGCGAAATCTCGTCCTGAGATTTAAGTTGAGTTGTTCGTGACATGCGTTTGTTCAAACAGGTGAGGGTATTTCTTTCGTATCTCATCCTCGCGTTCCCAAGTAAACTCTGGGCCATGTTTCGAGTTCCAATGAATCTTGACAAGTTTGATTCGTTTGTGTCGGAGTTTCTGTGTTTTCGTATCAGTTACTTCGATAGGTTCCTCCACAAAGTTAAGTTTTGAGTTAATAAAGACTTCGTCGGGAGGGATGATAAGTGTTTCATCGGAAAGACACTTCTTCAAGTTACACACATGAAAAGTGTCGTGAATGCTACTAAGCTCTTGTGGCAACTTTAGTTTGTAAGCAACAGGACCAATCCTCGCAAGGATTTCAAAAGGTCCAACATATCGCGGGTTAAGTTTTCCTCGTTTGCCAAATCGTGCTACCCCTTTCCAGGGCGATACTTTGAGTAGGACCTTGTCTCCTACTTGGAACTCAAGAGGTTTACGACGGTTATCGGCCTAACTCTTTTGTCTGTCCCTTGCCGTTTTCAGTCGGTTGAGTACTCGCGATATCTTGTCTGTGGTTTCCTGGACAAGTTCGGGTCCGGATAGTTGTCTGTCACCCAACTCTACCCAACAGAGTGGTGATCGGCATTTGCGTCCATACAGTGCTTCGAATGGAGCCATCTGTATGCTGGTGTGATAACTGTTGTTATAGGAGAATTCAGCTAATGGGAGGTGAGTATCCCAGTTTCCCCCAAAGTCAATCACACACACTCTCAATAAGTCCTCGAGTGTTTGAATCGTTCGTTCACTCTGGCCATCTGTTTGTGGATGGTAGGCTGTACTCATGTCGAGTCGAGTACCTAAAGCCTGTTTTAGTGATTGCCAGAAGCGAGATGTGAATCTGCTATCTCTATCAGATATAATGGACAATGGTACACCGTGTCGAGAAACGATCTCTTTGATATAGATCTTCGCCAGTTTCTCTAGTTTGTCAGACTCTTTGATAGCAACGAAGTGCGCTGATTTCGTCAATCGATCGACAATCACCCATATGGAATCAACTCCAGTTGATGTCTTTGGTAGTTTTGTGATGAAATCCATCGCTATGCACATGCACATGACCACTGTTCATTATCCATGCTTATGATTTGCTAGTCACATGCAAGACCCATGCACATGAATATGTCAACTTCTACCCGTTTACAGAAACATGCAAACATGCAAAGCATCAAGATTAAGCCCAACATTCACCCCTTTAATCTCGATGATCTTGATCAATTCAACTTGCTACTTTCTTTTACTTCTTGCTACTGTCTTCTTGCTACTTGATATCTTTTGCTTAGATCAACCAAAAAAAATGATCAATCTTGCTACTTGCTTGCTTGATTTGATTTTCTTTCTTGCTAGCATCAAATCTGATTGCTTTCTAACTTGTTATTCGAACCATAAGGTCCGGTCTTGCTACTTGCTACGAGTCACACATGACCCGGTTCATGCTACTTGCTTTCTTTCCTTTCTTGCTTATCGTTTCTTGATTGCGAACATGCTGTGAATTCATGTTGCTTGCTACTCGCTGCGGCTTCTTACTTGCTTTATTGTTGAATGATTCTTGCTACTGCTTTTATTCTTACCAACAAAAACTGCAACTGTCCAACCTTAAAATAATGAGTTCCGAATCTCTAATGAAGATTTGAACGGTCAAAACATTAGCCTAGATGTCAGGAAGAAACTTTTCAAAAATGAGAACAATCCGACAATACAATCTTCGGGGATCTTTAGTTTTCAGGCTTGCTGTAGTAAAAAACGGGAAATGGCAAAACCCCCTTTTTCTCTTTTGAAAGTGGCTGATCTTTCTTGCTTGCTAACATACGATAACTTGCTGCTTACGAGCCCTAGGCTCTGATACCAAGTATTGGTTGAGGCCCTTTATATACTCACACCACACACAAAGTTTAAGAATATAAATTTGTAGAAAGAAAACAAAACTACTCTTGCAACCAAAAGGACTACATTGCTGCTAGCTACTACTTTCTCCGTACACACATGTAAATAGAAGGATTATATATATAGCCTTTTCATACTTCAAACTACTAAACGTGAGAAACATGCACAAAGCCATTTTCTACAATTTCATGCTAAATATAAGGAACGTGGGACATGCCAATAACTAAAAAAAAAACTAACAAATCAAGATATTCCATATCCATGCTCCAGCCGACCCATTCTCATTCCATTTCCACATGTACATGCACATGACCACTGTTCATTATCCATGCTTATGATTTGGTAACCACATGCAAGACCCATGCACATGAATATGTCAACTTCTACCCGTTTACATAAACATGCAAACATGCAAAGCATCAAGATTAAGCCCAACATTCACCCCATTAATCTTGATGATCTTGACCAACTCAACTTGCTACTTTCTTTTACTTTTTGCTACTGTCTTCTTGCTACTTTCTATCTTTTGCTTAGATCAACCAAAAAAAAATGATCAATCTTGCTACTTGCTTGCTTGATTTGATTTTCTTTCTTGCTAGCATCAAATCTTCTTGCTTTCTAACTTGCTATTCGAACAATAAGGTCCGGTCTTGCTACTTGCTACGAGTCACACATGACCCGATTCATGCTACTTGCTCTCTTTCCTTTCTTGCTTATCGTTTCTTGATTGCGAACATGCTGTGAATTCATGTTTCTTGCTTTATTTGTTGCTTATCAGGATCTTAATATGTATTACTTTGATTAATTATTAATAAGCTTGCGGAATAGTTTATTAATAACTTGAAGAACTAAACTTATAACACAGAATATTAATCAAAAGCTTCAATATTATTATCAATAATACGAACACACAATTTGTGTTAGGGTTTACAACCTTGAAGCTAATAACTAGAGATTCGTCTACCTCCTAGAGTTTTACAGGATCTCTATTTATATCACATAGAGTCCTTTACAGAATCAAACTATTATGGAAATTCTATCTATTCCATATTTCTCTCTAACCGACTTCTAACAGTGGTTGAGCTATACACTAACAGGGGTAGTACTTGTATTACCAACAATGGTTAAGTACTTGATACAAAATACACTTATACCAACAGTGGCACTGTTAGACTAATTCTAACTGACAGTGGCACTGTCAATACAAAACTAACTAACAGTGGTATACTTCTTCTAGCAGTGGCACAAGACTTATCTTTTGAGCAAATCTGGCAGTGGCTCAGGTCTCAACAATCTCCCCCTAAACTTGATCATTCTCAGTAATGAGTCAAGTTTCTTCATCTTTCTCTTCATCCTTAGGAGCTTGATTCTGTTTTCTCTTTTTCTCCTCCTCTCTTAATCTTTCCAACTCCATTCTTTTATGAAACTGATTGAACACCATATATAAAGCATTGAATGCACCTTCTGAGATCACTGTAGTTCTTAGTTGAGATGCAAGCACATTTCTTAAAATCTGAGTCCCCAAAACATATTGTCTTTCATCAAGCTTGTAAATTGTGACTCCATCTCTGAACAAAATCATATGAACTCCAGCTCTAACAAAGTGTCTCCAGGTATTCACCAGCTCAATACAGTTTAAGAACAAATTTGTGAATGGTTCAGGCTCAAACAACATATTTAAACACCTTCCCAAATCTCTTTCCATTATCACCAGTGAAGCCTGCCTGTTTCTTTGACTGTTCAGCTCATACAAATCTAAAATGTCTAACCTATTCACATTTTTCAGCACATCAGCTACAGATGTCAAATATTGCTTATTTCCATCCTCTCTGACAATCTTTATCTGTTCTTTAACAACATCAGCAACCTTTGATTTCTGTCCTTCCCATTTAACTATTCTTGATGATCTATCATGATTAATATGAATATTTTCTTTACTGTCCTTCACCTCTTTAATATATTTTCTCAATTCTGCTGCATCCTTTTCCAAATCAGGAACTACATTGTCACAAGCAAGAACTCCATCCCATCTAATCTTTAGATTCCTATCAGAAAGCCTTTTTAATTCTCTCTCTTCAGCTTCTGCTTTCTCTTGCTATTCCTTTTCAATTCTGTTTTGTTCCTCTTTTCTTATCTGCTCAGCAATCTTCTTTCTATCTTCAGACAACTTTTTCTCAATGAATTTGTCTTGCATGAGCTTCTTTTCAAAATCCATCTTTCCTTCATTCTGATGTCTAGCATAAGCTTTCTCCAACCTCTCTAAATCATCATTACCATCCTTTTTGTTGATCATTTCATGAATCTTCTGTGCAGATAACCCTTTACCAATTACAGCCATATCATTGAGCATCTTTGCAGCCTTCTGAGATAGGGTTACCACACTCATATCTTCCAGTACAACATCAACATCAGGACCTTCTAGTCTATTGGATTCAACTGCCATTCTTAGCATTCTCTCATCATGCTCCTCCTGAGCTCTCCTGGCCTCATCCAAATCAATTTGAGACTCTACTACCTTCTTAATTTTTCTTTCTTCTTTTAGTTTTCCCTTACCTTTGTCCTTAGCATCAATCTTTGGAAGGTCAGACTTAGGTTTGGGTGATGATGAGGGTTCTTCAATAATAACAGGGGGTAGAATAGATCTTGGTGTAGTGGTGATAACAGTGGTTGTTGTGACAGTGGTGGGAATATTTGAAGTATTTACAGGGGTTGATGCAACAGTGGTTGACTCTGTGATAACAGGTGTAGGTAGTATAACAGTGCTTGCTGCTGAAGTACTAACAGGGGTAGATACCTCAACAGTGGTAGAAACCAAACTGCTAACAGTGGTTATAGGTTGAGTTATAACAGTAGTTTTCTTGACAGAGGAAGACTTTCTGAATGGAATTGATTTCTTTCTATTATAATTTTTCACGCTTACCTCCTCTTCAGCTGCAGATTTGGACTCTAAACACTCCCCCTCAACCTCTATATTTCCACCTTCCATTTCTGTTTCAACAGATTTATCAATCACCATCCTATCACTGAAGCTCACTCTTTTGCCCATGTCAATATTTTCTCCCATAACATCCCAGAAATACAAATTAGCCACAGCCTCAAAAGGTAATCCTTTGTTCAATGGAAACACATTCAAAGCTGGACCTCTTTGTGTATTATCCTCTGCAACATTCTGACTTGCTTGCACATTTTCACCCACATACACCACCATGCTTCTATCAATCTCAGTATTCACCACTTCCTCATCCAAGCATTCATTAACCACATAACCTGTCACATTCAATTCATCCTCAACATTTTCAGTAATCTCAGATGTATCCATGAAGCTAATACCACCAGCACCTCCATCATTATCATCATGATTCCCATCAGAACCATCATTACCATCATCCTTATCTTCAGGCACATTATCTTTCTCTTGATCTTTTTCTTTTCTCTCCCCCTTGCCTGAAGATTTTATTAATTCTGCAGCAGGCTTTAAGACCTGTAACACAACATCCTCTACCACTGCCAATCTGGTTTTCAAATCATTGATTTCCTCCTGCTGCTGCTTAATCAATTCATCCTGGGCAGCCAACTTGAGTTGTTGCTCCCTTCTCAACTCCCTTTCCCTCTCAAATTTTGTCCATATCAGCCTGACATCATGTACCAAATCATCAATCGTTAATTCCTTAGTTATATGACTAGTCTCATCAACATTGGAGTGTGACCTCCTAGATGAATCATTGACTACATCTGTCACTTGCCCTGCAAGATGTTCAGATGCCCCTTGATTCGTGGTACTGGGACCTTCATTTGACTCATTACCCATAGGTTCATCAAACAAAGTTGCCTCTGGTTGGGTCTGATTGATGTTACCACTGTCCCGTCCTACCAGTGGGCTAGAAACAGTAGTGGCAGCCCTTCCAGAGTGAACATTTTCATCAAGTATGTTCACCTGTTGTGATTGCTCATTTGACTGAGACTGTGGAGAAACAGGAATCTCCATAGCCTGCTTAGTTTTCTTGGATCGCTTGGTTTTTCTTTGGGTAGGCTGTTGGTTCCCTTGTTTTCTTTTTGTGCCACCTCCTGATGTGTGTTCAGAACCAACTGGTGTTGTTGTCCTGTCATCATTTGGTCCAAGTGATGTTGGTCATACACCACCAGTGGCAGAAGGAGCAACTAACATTGTAGAAAACAATGCAGTTTCCTTCTTGGAAAAGGTGTTTTGATATTGATACATGGCTCTAATAGTTTTCAAAGATAAAGTAGAACTAACTATTACACTTTTATCTGCTGGCAAATTTGACAACTGCTTATTCAACAAAAGTTGAACAAATCTAGGGTACATAATAAATGTATCACCCTTTATATTTTTGATCATATTATCTAAGATAAACCTAGACATATTAAATTTAAGACCCTGTGCCAAGCAGATTATAGGATATGCAATACTAGAACTAAATTAATTAAAACTAGTCCTCTTTTGAGATAAACATACCAGAAAGGTATGAATGTAGAACTTCCATTGAGGACAGAACCATGACTTCAAGAATGTATATTCAGACCTTGCTTTTCCAGCACCTTCATAACCCATATCTTTTATTCCTTGAAATAGATCCTCTCTTGACAATTCCAGAACTCCTCCTTCATCATCAAACTGCAGAAGTTCTCTAAGAACAATCTCAGTCACCATTACTCTGTTGCCTTTGACAGTGGAATGAATGTGAGTAATGCCATTAACATTCCCTTCCTTTGCATTCTTCCAGAATTCTTGAATATGTGATCTGACCAATCTTGGAGCGACAGTAAGAGCATATGTGACCGGACAGTTACTTAAGAAATCAATAATCGGATGAAAATACTCATCTGCGACTTCTTTGTCCAAGAAAGCCCTCATGTTGTGTTCAGAATGAACACTCAACGTAGAATTACCAGAATCAGATGAAGATGATGATGCCATGAATGAAAGTGATGAAAGAAAGAAGAATGGTTTACAATGATGAAACACAAACGAGAGCGTTTATTAAAGAATTTTGTGAATTTAGAAAGCGTAAATGAAAAAGTGAAGTGTTTGGATACTTATGTGATGACAGTGCCAAGCCCTAGTAAATAGAACTAGCAGTGGCACTGTCAGGTATGCACCAACAGGGGCACAACAAACACTTAAGCCCAACAGGGGTACATGACTATCAAATTCAACCATTTATAATCCTCAATAAAGCCAGCAGGGGTACTAGTACTAGCAGGGGTACACTAGAACTAGCAGGGTCATAGACTTCATAAAATAACACGATTTTTTTTTTAACAAATAAGAAAAATCAACAAATAAAACATTAGACTCCAGCTCTCCTAATGTCTCCTGACAGTGGCTTAATCCTGCAATATTAAACTAAGAAAAACAACTAGCAGGGGTTAAACTACACAAACATACAGCAGAGGTTGAAAATATATTGACAGTGGCATACGTAAACTAACAGTGGAACCAACTGTTATCATGATGAAGCTAACAGTGGCAACACTTGACCCTGTCACACACAATATACTTCACCTCTGTTAGTATCAAATCCTGACCAAAACACTAAGTGAGGTTGATCATACCAATATTAGATATCAAAAATATAAACCTTCCTACATCAAATGATTTGGTAAACAGATCTGCAAGTTGATTATCAGTATGAATTTTGAAAATATGAATCAATCATTTATCATAACAATCTCTTATAAAATGATATCTGATTTCAATGTGTTTGGTTTTTGAATGCTTAACAGGATTTTGTATGATACTAATAGCAGATGTATTATCAATGTAAATAGGAGTGTTCATGAAAGTCAAACTATAGTCCATCATTTGGTTCTGAATCCAGAGCACCTGTGCACAACAACTGGATGCTGCAACATACTCTGCTTCTGCTGTAGATGTAGAAACTGTGGTCTGCTTCTTGCATTGCCATGACACTAGCCTACTTCCAAGAAATTGACATCCTCCACTGGTTGATTTTCGATCCATGTTTTCACCACCATAGTCACTATCTGTGAAAGCCTTTAGTTCAAAGTCTGATCCTTTAGCATACCAAAGTCCCAAATCTGGTTGACCTTTCAAGTATCTAAAGATCCTTTTCACAGCATACATGTGTGACTGCTTTGGATTGGTTTGGTACCTAGCACAAAGACACACTGCAAACATAATATCAGGTCTAGATGAAGTTAAATACATCAAAGAACCAATCATTGACCTGTACAGGTGCACATCTACTTCCTCCCCCTCAGGATCAAAATTAAGATGTTTGTGTTACTCCATGGGAGTGCTAGCTATCTTTACATCTTTATAACCAAATTTATTCAAAATATCATTCACATACTTCCCTTGGTTAATAAAGATTCCATCTGGCTTCTGCTTAACCTGCAATCCTAAAAAGAAAGTGAGTTCTCCTATTGAACTCATCTTAAACTTCTGATGCATTAGCTCTTCAAAGTCTTTACACAGTGAATCACTTGTAGATCCAAAAATAATATCATCTACATAGACCTGTACCAGCAAAATATCTTTCTGAATCCTCTTGATAAACAGAGTCTTGTCAATAGTACCTCTCTTGAATCCATTATTGAGAAGATACTCAGATAGAGTATCATACCAAGCTCTTGGTGCTTGATGTAAACCATACAAAGCTTTCTTCAATCTGCACACTCTATCTGGATATGTTGGATCTTCAAACCCTGGAGGTTGGCATACATACACCTCATCATCAATTAGACCATGAAGAAAAGCACTCTTCACATCCATTTGATAAACCTTGAAACCTTGATAAGATGCATAAGCTAAAAACAATCTAATAGCTTTTATCCTAGCAACAGGAGCAAAAACATCATCATAATCAATTCCTTCTTCCTGTGTATACCCCTGTGCTACCAACCTGGCTTTATTCTTGATGACAATCCCTCTTTCATCTCTCTTGTTCTTAAAAATCCACTTGGTGCCTATAGCTCTCTTTCCTTTTGGTAAATCAACCAAATCCCATACATCCTGCAGCTTGAATTGTAGCAATTCTTCTTGCATGGCTTCAATCCAGCTGGAATCTTTTAAAGCTTCCACTGCTTTTTTTGGTTCCATCTGAGAAAGAAAACAAACATATAAAGAAGTATGTAAATCTTCTTCTCTTATCTTTGACTGCTGTCTGGTCAGAACATGTGAACCAATATCACCAATGACCAAATCCAAGGAATGATCTTTATGAACCAGATACTTAGATGTGGATGTATCAAGCAATTCTCTTTCCAAATTAGGACCCACAAGATTATCCATTTCTGATTCTGAAAAAGAATCTCTTTCCTTTCTATCTTTTGAAAGCTTTGGAGTTGTTTCAGAATCTGACAAAGAATTTCTTTCCAAAACTTGAAATGGTGGACTTTGTTCATAGTTCTTTGGTGATCTCTGCTCTTCATCTGATAATCCAGGTATCTCTAATTCACTTTCTGAATCTTCATGTGAACCCCTTAAACCATGTGTACCCTTATCTGAATCATCCTTTGCAAATGATCCATTTGTTTCTGGAGTTAATCCATCAGTTTCTTTGTAGTCCTGTTGAAAGACTGCTGGTGGATCTGGAGACCAAATTGGAAATAATACATACTCCAAGGTATCCTTTGTAGGCTGACTTGAGCTGCTATCTCCATTTGCATCATCACCTGCACTAGAAGACAAATCTGGATATCTAAAAGCATGGGTTAGTGCATCAATATCAAACAATACTTCTGGACCTTTTCCTTCTACATTTGGTGTATTTTCATTAAAGGTCACATTCATAGTCTCCTCTATGATCCTAGTCCTTTTATTAAACACTCTATAAGCCTTGCTTTGAATAGAGTATCCAACAAAAACAGCCTCATTTACCTTACTTTGAAACTTACCTAAGTGATCTCTGGTATTTAAGATAGTACAAGGACATCCAAATGATTTTAAAAAGCTAACCAAAGGTTTTCTCTTAAAGAATAACTCATAGGGTGTCTTGTTATGAGGTTTGACTATCAAAATCCTATTCAAAACATAACAAGCAGTGCTGACTGCCTCTGCCCAAAAGGACATTGGAAGTTTAGCATCTGCTAGCATGCTTCTAGCAGCCTCAATTAATGTCCTATTCCTACTTTCAGCTACTCCATTTTGTTGTGGAGTCCAAGGGGCACTAAACTGTCTTTCTATACCTTTCTCCTCACAGAACTTATTCATCTCATGATTCTTAAATTCTGTCCCATTATCACACCTGATGATCTTAACCTTTTGATTAGTTGAATTTTCAATCCTAGTTATGAAGGATCTAAGTGTTTCACCTGTCTCATCCTTGGTTCTAAGAAAGAATACCCAACCCATTCTAGAATAGTCATCAGTTATCACCAAACAGTAAGATTTCTTCCCTTGACTAGCTACATTGGTAGGACCAAACAAGTCCATATGTAACAGGTGTAAGGGAGTGGTATTTGTATTCACAAGCTTGGTCATATAAGAAGTCTTGTTTTGCTTGCCTTTGAGACAAGCTACACAGTGGTCACTACATTCAAATAACTTTTCAGGTAAGCCTCTCACTAGCCTATTCCTAACAAGTTTATTCATGGTCTTGAAATTCAAGTGACACATCCTCCTATGCCATAATTCAGATTCAGAAACAGTAGCTTTAGATATAAGATAGTTAACATTTTGAGATTCCATCTTGTTTAAATCACTATAGTATACATTATTCTTTCTTGGAACTCTCATTAAAATTTTATCTTCAGGTATTTTGAGTTTTTCAGAAAGTATAATGCATTCTGTGTCAGTGAAATAAACAGGATTTTGCTTATCTGTGATTTGACTCACACTTAGCAAATTATATCTCAATTGTTCAACATAATAAACATCATTGAAAGTGAGCTTACTGCTTTTTACCTTGCCTTTACCTGTGATTTTTCCTCCTTTAGGATTACTGCCAAATGCCACATCTCCTCCATTGAAAGCTTTAAAATCTTGCAGTTTCTCCCTATCTCCAGTCATGTGCCTTGAGCATCCTGAATCAATATGCCATAAGCTTGGCTTGCCCTGCACATATAAAAAGAGAAATAATTAGTTTCTCTTGGGAACCCAAACCAATCTGGCTTTGGGTTTCCCTTGAGCATTTTTGACATCAACCCTCTTAAAGGTGATTGATCTCAATGCTTCATTGATTTTGGACACTTTTGATGTAGATGCATTCTTATGTCTCCAAAAACAATCTGTTTTAGACCTGACAGGGGTAAATGGTCTGACAGTGGTCACCTTCAAATTCGTATTTATTACCCTGGCAGTGGTAGCTTTACTTGGTATAAAAATTCTTTGCAAATGCTTAATACCAGCAGAGGTACCATGCCTGACAGTGGTCAAACCCTCCCATGTTCTTGTCTTGCCTCTGTTAGCTTCTGACAGTGGCACTGCTGCAGTATTAACAGTGGTTGCAGCATTGCCTCTGTTAGGCTGATTTCTCAACACTTGTCGTGTACCACGGTTCCTATTATTTTTAGGATTATGGTAACAGTCCTGTTGAAGATGATTATACCTACCACAAATAAAACATGATTTTCTTTTCACACATTCAAACCCATTACCCAGCCTTTGTGACACCAATTGATTCCAATTCCTATTATTCCCTCTAGGTGTAGGTTTGATTATTTTCTTTGCAGGATTTTTATCATGATTGCTAGCACACTTAACACATTCAGCCATTTTATTGGACTAATGATTAACCTTGTTATTCACATAACCTAGACCAGTTCTAGATTTGTTAGTCCTATTCACTTGTTCAAGCTGCACCTTAGCTTTCTCCATGAACAACTTCTTGCCTTTTTCTAGTTTATCACTCTTATGTTCTGAAACTAGACCAGTAATAGACTTAACACATCCATCCATATAATTACCACTAGATGAACTATCACTATCAATCTCATCTTCCTCAGTCCAATCAGATATTTCCACTTTATCAAAATTTATATTATCAGCACAATTAAGTACTGGATCTACCTTTTTAACCTCCTCAGACACCTACCTTAAGTTTTTCTAAGTCAAAATCAATTTTAGATGGGAAGTAAGTATGATTATAAGGTGGGGGTACAGCACTAAGATTGTAACCTAATCCAGTTTTCAATTTATCATGAATCTGAGACTTGATTAAGTTTTGAACACCTTTTGAGGCATTTTCCAATTCATCAACTTTCAACTTTATGGACTCTTTATCAGAAATTGCCTCAGCCAACTTGGCACTTAGCATATCAACTTTTGTTTGTAAGACTTTCTTTTCCCAATTCAGATATTTAATATCTAAGTGAAATTGTGATTCATTCTTTTCAAAAGCCTTAATTTGTTTTTCAAGATTTTCAATAGCTAAAGTTGCATGTTGACTTTTGACTTCAAAGGCTTTCAACTCATTGCACACAACAACATTATGATCCCTGTAAAATTTAACCATTTTCTTACATTCAGATGAACATAATTTAACTTGTACCTCATGTGGAATGTCTGAATGTTCTGGTTCTTCTGTGATAGCCATCAAAGCTTGATTCTTTACCACAAGCTCTTCTTGATCACTCCAGTCAAATCCTCCTATTCCATCTTGTGCTACCAATGAGTCTGAAGTGGTGTTCTGTACAGGTACCAATCTTCTTTGAGGACCAGAACTATTTCTCATTATTCCATTATTCCATTAACTGTATTTTGTGATCCTCCATCCTGTGTGTTCCTGCATTCTCTTGCAAAGTGACCCAACTTGTGATAGTTGAAACACTCAACTTTGCTTTTGTCAAAACCAGCTACACCATCTCTCTTGAATGTGAAGTTTCTATTACCAGACCTCTGCATAAACCTTTTTGCCCTTATGGTGATCATAGCCATTTGCCATCTCAAATCCATCTCCTCAAGGTCCTCTTCACTGACCTGCTCCAAATCCTCTGTAGTTAATGATGAATTCACATAGCTAGCAAAGAATGCTTCTAGCACATTATCATTAGCACCAGATGTGCTACTACTTCCAGCTTCACCAACAGACACAAAAGCAGTATTATTAGAACTACCAGTAGACTGTTTTATAGCCAAAACCTCAGGCTCAAAGTTTCTCAGATCATTGTACAGATCCTCAATTTCCTTCTGATCAAGGTCTGCACTTTGTCTTAGTCCCACAGTGTACATGTTCCATTCTGTACCAAGTGATCTTAAAAATTTTCTATTAAGATCATCCTTGTCTATCTTAACATTGTGATTTTCAAGATCTCCCACCAGTTTCTGAAACCTATCAAAGGTTTGAGTTAATGTTTCTGACTTTACTCCAGCAAAGTTCTCAAACTGTTGTTTGAGAAGAGACCTCTTGTTCTTCTTTGTATTATCATTACCTCCAAACCTTGTGACTATTGCTTCCATGAGTACTTTAGCATCTATACATTTATCAAATTTCTTTTGATACTCATTAGGAATTGACAAGAGTAATGTACTCAATGCCTTCCATTCAGTGGCTCTTTCTTTTCTCCCAGCATCTGTCTTGGGTGGTGGTCTCTCCAATTTTTCACCATCTGGACCCTTTGGATAATTAGGTCCATTGATAACCACCTCCCACATCATATAATCTGTGAGAAGCATGTACTGCCTTATTCTTGTCTGCCATAACTCAAACTCATCAGGTTTGAGCATAGGAATCTTTGTTGCCTGTATTCCTTCCATCGTTTCAGTAGACATCTTAGTATTTGAAGAGAAAGCTGCAAACTTTAATAGTATTCTTCAAGATCAAAGTAATATCTAGCTCTGATACCACTTGTTGATCCCAATCAGGATCTTAATATGTATTACTTTGATTAATTATTAATAAGCTTGCGGAATAGTTTATTAATAACTTGAAGAACTAAACTTATAACACAGAATATTAATCAAAAGCTTCAATATTATTATCAATAATACGAACACACAATTTGTGTTAGGGTTTACAACCTTGAAGCTAATAACTAGAGATTCGTCTACCTCCTAGAGTTTTACAGGATCTCTATTTATATCACATAGAGTCCTTTACAGAATCAAACTATTATGGAAATTCTATCTATTCCATATTTCTCTCTAACCGACTTCTAACAGTGGTTGAGCTATACACTAACAGGGGTAGTACTTGTATTACCAACAGTGGTTAAGTACTTGATACAAAATACACTTATACCAACAGTGGCACTGTTAGACTAATTCTAACTGACAGTGGCACTGTCAATACAAAACTAACTAACAGTGGTATACTTCTTCTAGCAGTGGCACAAGACTTGTCTTCTGAGCAAATCTGGCAGTGGCTCAGGTCTCAACACTAACAAATCAAGATATTCCATATCCATGCTTTAGGAGACCCATTCTCATTCCATTTTCGCATGTACATGCACATGACCACTATACATTATCCATGCTTATGATTTTGTCACCACATGTAAGACCCATGCACATGAATATGTCAACTTCTACCCATTTACAGAAACACGCAAACATGCAAAGCATCAAGAATAAGCCCAACATTCACCCCCTTAATGTTGATGATCTTGACCAATTCAACTTGCTACTTTCTTTTACTTCTTGCTACTTGCTATCTTTTGCTTAGATCAACAAAAAAAAAAATGATCAATCTTGCTACTTGCTTGCCTGATTTGATTTTCTTTCTTGCTAGCATCAAATCTTCTTGCTTTCTAACTTGCAATTCGAACAATAAGGTCCGGTCTAGCTACTTGCTATGAGTCACACATGACCCGATTCATGCTACTTGCTTTCTTTCCTTTCTTGCCTATCGTTTCTTGATTGCTAACATGCTGTGAATTCATGTAGCTTGCTACTCGCTGCGGCTTCTTTCTTGCTTTATTGTTGAATGATTCTTGCTACTACTTTTATTCTTACCAACAAAAACTGCTACTGTCCAGCCTTAAAATAATGACTTCCGGATCTCTAATGATGATTTGAACGGTCAAAATATTAGCCTAGATGTCAGAAAGAAACTGTCCAAAAATGAGAACAATCCGATAGTACAATCTCCGGGGATCTTTTGTTTTCTTGCTTGCTGCTGTAAAAAACGGGAAATGGCAAACCCCCCTTTTTTTCTCTTTTGAAAGTGGCTGATTTTTCTTGCTTGCTAACATACGATAACTTGCTGCTTACGAGCACTAGGCTCTGATACCAAGTGTTTGTTCAGGCCCTTTATATACTCACACCACACACAAAGTTTTAGAATATAAACTTGTAGAAAGAAAACAAAACTACTCTTACAACCAAAAGGACTGCATTGCTACTAGCTACTACTTTCTCCGTACATACATGTAAATAGAAGGACTATATATATAGCCTTTTCATACTTCAAACTACAAAACGCGAGGAACATGCACAAAGCCACTTTCTACAATTTCATGCTAAATATAAGGAACGTAGGACATGCCAATAACTAAACAAAAAAAAAAACTAACTAATCAAGATATTTCATATCCATGCTCCAGCTTACTCATTCTCAATCCCCTTCCACATGTACATGCATATGACCACTGTTCATTATCCATGCTTATGATTTGCTAGTCACATGCAAGACCCATGCACATGAATATGTCAACTTCTACCCGTTTACAGAAACAGGAAAACATGCAAAGCATCAAGATTAAGCCCAACATTCACCCTCTTAATCTTGATGATCTTGACCAATTCAACTTGCTACTTTCTTTTACTTCTTGTTACTGTCTTCTTGCAACTTGCTATCTTTTGCTTAGATCAACCAAAAAAAAATGATCAATCTTGCCACTTGCTTGCTTGATTTGATTTTCTTTCTTGCTAGCATCAAATCTTCTTGCTTTCTAACTTGCTATTCGAACAATAAGGTCTGGTCTTGCTACTTGCTACGAGTCACACATGACCCGGTTCATGCTACTTGCGTTCTTTCCTTTCTTGCTTATCGTTTCTTGATTGCGAACATGCTGTGAAAATATGTTGCTTGCTACTCGATGCGGCTTCTTTCATTGTTTTATTGTTGAATGATTCTTGCTACTGCTTTTATTCTTACCAACAAAAACTGCTACTGTCCAGTCATCAAATAATGACTTCCGGATCTCTAATGAAGATTTGAACGGTCAAAACCAAAAATAAGAACAATCCGTCAGTACAATCTCCGGGGATCGTTAGTTTTCTGGCTTGCTGCAGTAAAAAATGGGAAATGGCAAAACCCAGTTTTTTTCTCTTTTGAAAGTGGCTGATCTTTCTTGCTTGCTAACATACGATAACTTGCTGCTTACGAGCCCTAGGCTCTGATACTAAGTGTTGGTTCAGGCCCTTTATATACTCACACCACACACAAAGTTTTAGAATATAAACTTGTAGAAAGAAAACAAAACTACTCTTGCAACCAAAAGGACTACATTGCTACTAGCTACTACTTTTCTCCGTACATACATGTAAATAGAAGGACTATATATATAGCCTTTTCATACTTCAAACTACTAAACGTGAGAAACATGCACAAAGCCACTTTCTACAATTTCATGCTAAATATAAGGAACGTGGGACATGCCAATAACTAAACAAAAAAAAACTAACAAATCAAGATATTCCATATCCATGCTCCAGCTGACCCACTCTCATTCCATTTCCACATGTACATGCACATTACCACTGTTCATTATCCATGCTTATGATTTGGTAGCCACGTGTAAGACCCATGCACATGAATATGTCAACTTGTACCCGTTTACACAAACATGAAAACATGTAAAGCATCAAGATTAAACCCAACATTCACCCCTTAATCTTGATGATCTTGACCAATTCAACTTGCTACTTTCTTTTACTTCTTGCTACTGTCTTCTTGCTACTTGATATCTTTTGCTTAGATCAACCAAAAAAAATGATCAATGTTGCTACTTGCTTGCTTGATTTGATTTTCTTTCTTGCTAGCATCAAATCTTCATGCTTTCTAACTTGCTATTTGAACTATAAGGTCCCGCCTTGCTACTTGCTATGAGTCACAGATGACCCGCTTCATGCTACTTGCTTTCTTTCCTTTCTTGCTTATCGTTTCTTTATTGCTAACATGCTCTGAATTCATGTTGCTTGCTACTCGCTGCGGCTTCTTTCTTGCTTTATTATTGAATGATTCTTGCTACTGCTTTTATTCTTACCAACAAAAACTGCTACTGTCCAGCCTTAAAATAATGACTTCCGGATCTTTAATGAAGATTTGAACGGTCAAAACATTAGCCTAGATGTCAGGAAGAAACTGTCCAAAAATGAGAACAATCCGACAGTACAATCTCCGGGGATCTTTTGTTTTCTGGCTTGCTACTGTAAAAAACGGGAAATGGCAAAACCCCCTTTTTTTCTCTTTTGAAAGTGGCTGATCTATCATGCTTGCTAACATACGACAACTTGCTACTTACGAGCACTAGGCTCTGATACCAAGTGTTGGTTCAAGCCCTTTATATACTCACACCACACACAAACTTTTAGAATATAAACTTGTAGAAAGAAAACAAAACTACTCTTGCAACCAAAAGGACTACATTGCTACTAGCTACTACTTTCTCCGTACATACATGTAAATAGAAGGACTATATATATAGCCTTTTCATACTTCAAACTACTAAACGTTAGGAACATGCACAAAGCCACTTTCTACAATTTCATGCTAAATATAAGGAACGTGGGACATGCCAATAACTAAACAAAAAAAAACTAACTAATCAAGATATTCCATATCCATGCTCCAGCCGACTCATTCTCAATCCACTTCCACATGTACATGCACATGACCACTGTTCATTATCCATGCTTGAGAGTGCCTTAGTGCTTGGATCTAGATGACAATTGACAGTAATTGATAGGCGGAATCAATCAATTACACTTAATGCTAACAAACTCAAACCGAAACAATGAAATTCAAACAAAGCAAACTTGTTTATTAGATTGTATAACGTATTGGGATCGATTACAAAGAAGCTTAGTCGACAAATGGTGCTAGGGTTTCGTCAACCCTAGCCTAAAACCCGTAGGTTTCTATTTATACTAAAAAGTCAGCTGACATGCGTCACTTGTGGAAGTGTCGCATGTGGCCGCCTTCATGCGTCACTTACCTAAGTGTCGCTATGCGTCACTTAATCAAGTGTCGCTATGCGTCACTCAGGCAAGTGTCGCCTAAACTAAAACACGAGTGTCGCACTATACAAAAGCTATATTTCTATTAAGAAACTAACGACACTTATTACAACTCGATAGACCAACTGACAGACACCTAATATGCATCAACAAACTCCCCCGTGTCTTCAGCTTGGTCTTCAAAATCTTCAAACTCTTTGAAATCGTTGAGTCTTTATTTCCAACCAGCAGGAAATACACCACCAGCGTGTACTCCATTGGCTACGCAAATATCGATAATCTTCTGAAATTTAATCGCTTCAGCTCTATCTCTTTCTTTGAACTGAATCCTATTCTGATGTAATCTTTTCATATCTTGTTCAGAGAGATTAATCAAACTCAAAGGGTCAAATACACAAAATCTATTCCTTTTTAGACCCCAAATAGACCTCCTTTTAGGTTGAACAACATCCCATGCTGTTTTCTCTTCAACCTCCAACTCAACGTGTAACACCCCCAAATTTATTGTTTAGCGGAAGCAGGATTTGGGTGTTACTAATCAATAATCGAAGCACAGAGATTAATAATGAACGACCACTACATGCGTCGTTTTACATTGATATTGATAAAATAAAAGTTTACATCAAAGTATCGTTTACATTAGCTCCTTTTGAAATTGAGAGATTTAAGTACATAATTAAACTATACAAAATGTAATAATGCAGCTAAATCTCTGATTGTTTGCATGCTGACTCGAGCTAATGGATCTTGATTAAGCAGTCCAACCTACTGCTGGTCACCTGTGATACATGCTAAAATGGGTCAGCGAAACGCTGGTGAGCTCACAGGTTTGTATATCAACATATATTTGTATGAACCGCAAGATTTTATAATTGAATTTAAAATGCAATTAAGCAAAATAAAAGTTATACAGCCATGAGCACATAGTCTGAGCTTAACTTGAGTGTCAGGTCCAATTAAGGAAACCCAACTGAGTTGCCTCCTACGAGTGCCTAATCCACACTCGTCTTCCCAAATGCTAATACATCCGTTTGACCAGTTAGTGCGTGCTAACCCGGACGAGGATTGTCAATCCTATATGATATCATATACTAACATTCACGCTACAGATGTATTACCAGACTATGCTATGGAGGGCTTTATTGATTAGTTGAAAACAACTCATGTAGTATTTGATTGAATTGTACTTGCGTTCTACTTGTAAAACAAAACGAGCAATAATATCACACCCCTTAATGAAAAACAGTAAAATAGGGGCTATGAGACTCACCTGAGCCTTGAGTGTTTATTAAAATAAACTTGAATTGATTAGCGGTAGATTGATGTCCGAAGACTTGTAACCTGAGGGTGTCCAAGACACACAATGGTTATAACATGAGTAGGCATCTCGAAAGACTGCCCTTGTAATTGTTCGTCCAACTTAGAATGTCCAAATTACTACGATTTGGTTAATTGAATTATCCAAATTACTACGATTTGGTTGTTTGACTTGTGTTTTGAAAACGTGTACGGCCCGTTGGTGATTTGTTTGTAATGATAATCCCATATCATTATTTTGATGATTTTGAAGCATTATACTAAAAATAAATTCCATTGTGTTTTAGAAGTTGTATCGCATTCGTGTTTGATGTTATACAAGTTTAACACTTGGTGTGAAAGTTTATATGTAACACCGTTACTTGTGAACCTAGGGTAAGGGCGAAGCCCGTTAATGACGGGGGTCCGGGGGCAGCGCCCCTAGTAGCGGGGTCCAAGGGGCGGCAGCCCCTGGCGGGGTCCAAGGGGCAGAGCCCCTGGCTGGGGTCTAGTTGAAAATTTTTATTTCAACTAAATTGCTTTGGTGAAAAACGCATCTGGACTTGAATTTCGGTGAAATTGAGTGTCAAATTTTGAGTCTCAAAACTTAGTGAAAAATGAGTTTTAAACTCTCTGTTTTTAGCGACACAGCATGCGACACAATGGTCATGTATGCGACACAAGGGTTGTATCGCATAAGAATGCGACACAAGAGCTTAGCGACACAAGGGTTGTGTCGCATAAGTGTACGATGCTGATTTAACAGCGACATAGTGATTGTGTCGCATGGGATTTGCGACATAAGGTACGACACAATATTGTGTCGCAAAGATGAACACTCAGACAGTCCCCAGCGACTGTCGTGGTTTTCAAACCCAAAACCCAAATCTAACCCGTTTTTAGGCTATAAAATCATGTTTTCCTCATACATTTGGACAATACTAAGTTGTGTAAACATTTTAACACCGAAATAATACACCAAAATGAGTAGATCTAAATATTTAGAGAATTTCTTACAATTTCAAATCGAAGCTAGAGGAGGCCGAAAACGATGATGATGCTTTTGTAAATCTTATTCCTTGCTTGATGGTGATTCCGAAAATACAACTTTTGTTGGTTGGTTTACAAATCCGAAAATTGATGAAATCTTGGGAGAGAATTTAGGGAGTGTGTGTGTTTTGTTGAAATGGAAATGGAAGAAAGAGGGAAAGAGGTGGGGTGTAGGTGAAAGCCTCACCTTTTTCAGTCCTCGCAATCGCACTCCGTGCGGTGTTCGTTCTCCCGTTCGTTTAAACGTTAAATGTTTATTTTATACGTTTAAATACACGTTTTAAATACGAATAATTACCCAATATTTTGATGAAGTATTTTACCAAATACTTAATGGTTGCGTTATAAGGTATAACTTTAACTTGTTTCGATTTGTTTGCGCGGTTAATAATCTAATCGTGTAGCCCTTGTTTGTACGATACGAATTTGAATTGAAATATTATCTAAATAATATTTTGGATATAATTGCGTTATTAAATAATATTATATTATTTAATAAAATTTTCACCAACGTCCGTATTAATTGAATCGAATTGCATTCGATTTGAAACTCGTACGATTTAATCAAATCGCATACTTGTATATATATATATACTCATCAATATATATGTTGATACATTAATTAGCCTAACACAGAACTAATTACACGTATTAAAACTTGATTAGGCACTAACTACTAGTCCTAATTTGACGGGTGTCACATTCTCCCCCTGTTAGAAGAATTTCGTCCCGAAATTTAAGTTGAAGTCGTGTTTGAAGTAGCTTCAGTGAATAACTGAGGGTACTTGAGTCGCATTTGGTCTTCCCGTTCCCAGGTGAATTCCGGCCCACGCCACGAATTCCACCTGACTTTGACAATGGGGATACGACTTTGTTTGAGTTGTTTGACCTCACGGTCCATGATTTCGGCGGGTTCTTCAACAAAATGAAGCTTGTCGTCAATTCGAATTTCATCGAGTGGAATGATAAGTGTCTCATCAGACAGACATTTCTTTAAATTTGAAATGTGAAAAGTGGGATGCACACTGCCGAGCTCGGATGGCAGTTGCAATCGATATGCCACTGGACCTATCCTCTCGAGGATTTCAAATGGTCCAATGTATCTGGGATTCAATTTCCCGCGTTTACCGAATCGGATAACACCTTTCCAAGGTGAAACCTTGAGTAGTACTCGATCCCCAACCTGGAATTCGAGGGGTTTGCGTCTCACGTCAGCATAACTTTTCTGACGATCACGTGCAGCTTTGAGTTTGTTTTGGATCTCGAAGATCTTTTCAGTTGTTTCGTGAATGATCTCAGGACCAGTGAGTTGACTGTCTCCCACTTCTGTCCAACAAATCGGTGAGCGGCACTTACGACCGTACAGTGCCTCGAAAGGAGCAGCCTTGATGCTGGTGTGATAGCTGTTGTTGTACGAAAACTCGCACAATGGTAGATGTTTTGCCCAATTTACACCGAAATCAACTACGCAGGCTCGTAGCATGTCTTCCAGTGTTTGAATGGTCCGTTCACTTTGGCCGTCGGTTTGAGGATGGTATGCGGTACTCATATCAAGACGGGTACCCAATGATTTCTGAAGTGATTGCCAAAAGTGAGATGTGAAGCGACTATCCCTATCGGAGATAATTGAGATTGGAACACCGTGTCGAGAAACAACCTCTTTGATGTAGATTTGTGTGAGGCGTTCCATCTTGTCGGTTTCCTTGATTGCCAGAAAATGAGCAGATTTTGTGAGACGATCAACGATCACCCAAATGGTATCGCAACCGCTCGATGACTTTGGTAGTTTACTTATGAAATCCATGGCAATTTGTTCCCATTTCCATTCAGGAATGCTGGGTTGTTGGAGTAAACCAGAAGGTTTTTGGTATTCAGCTTTGACTTTTGAGCAAGTGAGGCACTTGCTGACGTACGTAGCGATTTCAGCTTTCATATTCGGCCACCAATAGAATTCCTTGATGCCATGATACATTTTGTCGGATCCAGGATGGATAGAATATTTGGACTTGTGAGCTTCATCCATCACCAAGTCTCGTAGATTTCCAAAACTGGGTAGCCAGATTCGGTTTGAGAAATACCTAATCCCGTTAGGTTTGGTTTCGAATTGTTTGTCCATGCCTCGCAAGGCTTCGTTTTCGATATTATCGGGTTTCAGAGCTTCGAGTTGAGCAGTGAGAATCTGAATGTTTAGATCATTGTGAATAGTCATGCTGAGGGCTCGGACTCGAAGTGGTTTCGTTCGTTCTTTTCGACTGAGGGCATCGGCAACAACATTTGCTTTGCCCGGATGGTATTTGATTTCACAATCATAGTCGGTGAGCAACTCGACCCACCGGCGTTGTCTCATGTTGAGATCCTTCTGATCGAATATGTGTTGGAGGCTTTTGTGGTCGGTAAAGATTGTGCACTTAGTGCCATAGAGGTAATGTCTCCAGATTTTGAGGGCAAAGACGACAGCTCCCAGCTCGAGATCGTGGGTGGTGTAGTTATTTTCATGAATTTTGAGCTGTCACGAAGCATAAGCAATAACTTTGTCTCGTTGCATCAGCACGCAACCGAGACCTTGATGAGAAGCGTCGCAGTATACCACGAAGTCATCGGTGCCTTCGGGTAAGGATAGAATCGGAGCACTGCAAAGCTTTTGTTTTAGAAGTTGAAATGCTGACTCTTGTTTATTAGTCCAATCGAACTTTCTGTCTTTCTGAGTCAGGGTTGTGAGTGGTTGAACTATTTTTGAGAAATTTTCAATGAATCGCCGATAATACCCGGCAAGACCCAAGAATTGACGTACTTCGGTTGGAGATGTTGGTGCTTGCCGGCATTTGATGGCGTTAAATGTTTATTTTATACGTTTAAATACACGTTTTAAATACGAATAATTACCCAATATTTTGATGAAGTATTTTACCAAATACTTAATGGTTGCGTTATAAGGTATAACTTTAACTTGTTTCGATTTGTTTGCGCGGTTAATAATCTAATCGTGTAGCCCTTGTTTGTACGATACGAATTTGAATTGAAATATTATCTAAATAATATTTTGGATATAATTGCGTTATTAAATAATATTATATTATTTAATAAAATTTTCACCAACGTCCGTATTAATTGAATCGAATTGCATTCGATTTGAAACTCGTACGATTTAATCAAATCGCATACTTGTATATATATATATACTCATCAATATATATGTTGATACATTAATTAGCCTAACACAGAACTAATTACACGTATTAAAACTTGATTAGGCACTAACTACTAGTCCTAATTTGACGGGTGTCACATTCTCCCCCTGTTAGAAGAATTTCGTCCCGAAATTTAAGTTGAAGTCGTGTTTGAAGTAGCTTCAGTGAATAACTGAGGGTACTTGAGTCGCATTTGGTCTTCCCGTTCCCAGGTGAATTCCGGCCCACGCCACGAATTCCACCTGACTTTGACAATGGGGATACGACTTTGTTTGAGTTGTTTGACCTCACGGTCCATGATTTCGGCGGGTTCTTCAACAAAATGAAGCTTGTCGTCAATTCGAATTTCATCGAGTGGAATGATAAGTGTCTCATCAGACAGACATTTCTTTAAATTTGAAATGTGAAAAGTGGGATGCACACTGCCGAGCTCGGATGGCAGTTGCAATCGATATGCCACTGGACCTATCCTCTCGAGGATTTCAAATGGTCCAATGTATCTGGGATTCAATTTCCCGCGTTTACCGAATCGGATAACACCTTTCCAAGGTGAAACCTTGAGTAGTACTCGATCCCCAACCTGGAATTCGAGGGGTTTGCGTCTCACGTCAGCATAACTTTTCTGACGATCACGTGCAGCTTTGAGTTTGTTTTGGATCTCGAAGATCTTTTCAGTTGTTTCGTGAATGATCTCAGGACCAGTGAGTTGACTGTCTCCCACTTCGGTCCAACAAATCGGTGAGCGGCACTTACGACCGTACAGTGCCTCGAAAGGAGCAGCCTTGATGCTGGTGTGATAGCTGTTGTTGTACAAAAACTCGCACAATGGTAGATGTTTTTCCCAATTTACACCGAAATCAACTACGCAGGCTCGTAGCATGTCTTCCAGTGTTTGAATGGTCCGTTCACTTTGGCCGTCAGTTTGAGGATGGTATGCGGTACTCATATCAAGACGGGTACCCAATGATTTCTGAAGTGATTGCCAAAAGTGAGATGTGAAGCGACTATCCCTATCGGAGATAATTGAGATTGGAACACCGTGTCGAGAAACAACCTCTTTGATGTAGATTTGTGTGAGGCGTTCCATCTTGTCGGTTTCCTTGATTGCCAGAAAATGAGCAGATTTTGTGAGACGATCAACGATCACCCAAATGGTATCGCAACCGCTCGATGACTTTGGTAGTTTACTTATGAAATCCATGGCAATTTGTTCCCATTTCCATTCAGGAATGCTGGGTTGTTGGAGTAAACCAGAAGGTTTTTGGTATTCAGCTTTGACTTTTGAGCAAGTGAGGCACTTGCTGACGTACGTAGCGATTTCAGCTTTCATATTCGGCCACCAATAGAATTCCTTGATGCCATGATACATTTTGTCGGATCCAGGATGGATAGAATATTTGGACTTGTGAGCTTCATCCATCACCAAGTCTCGTAGATTTCCAAAACTGGGTAGCCAGATTCGGTTTGAGAAATACCTAATCCCGTTAGGTTTGGTTTCGAATTGTTTGTCCATGCCTCGCAAGGCTTCGTTTTCGATATTATCGGGTTTCAGAGCTTCGAGTTGAGCAGTGAGAATCTGAATGTTTAGATCATTGTGAATAGTCATGCTGAGGGCTCGGACTCGAAGTGGTTTCGTTCGTTCTTTTCGACTGAGGGCATCGGCAACAACATTTGCTTTGCCCGGATGGTATTTGATTTCACAATCATAGTCGGTGAGCAACTCGACCCACCGGCGTTGTCTCATGTTGAGATCCTTCTGATCGAATATGTGTTGGAGGCTTTTGTGGTCGGTAAAGATTGTGCACTTAGTGCCATAGAGGTAATGTCTCCAGATTTTGAGGGCAAAGACGACAGCTCCCAGCTCGAGATCGTGGGTGGTGTAGTTATTTTCATGAATTTTGAGCTGTCACGAAGCATAAGCAATAACTTTGTCTCGTTGCATCAGCACGCAACCGAGACCTTGATGAGAAGCGTCGCAGTATACCACGAAGTCATCGGTGCCTTCGGGTAAGGATAGAATCGGAGCACTGCAAAGCTTTTGCTTTAGAAGTTGAAATGCTGACTCTTGTTTATTAGTCCAATCGAACTTTCTGTCTTTCTGAGTCAGGGTTGTGAGTGGTTGAACTATTTTTGAGAAATTTTCAATGAATCACCGATAATACCCGGCAAGACCCAAGAATTGACGTACTTCGGTTGGAGATGTTGGTGCTTGCCAGCATTTGATGGCGTTAAATGTTTATTTTATACGTTTAAATACACGTTTTAAATACGAATAATTACCCAATATTTTGATGAAGTATTTTACCAAATACTTAATGGTTGCGTTATAAGGTATAACTTTAACTTGTTTCGATTTGTTTGCGCGGTTAATAATCTAATCGTGTAGCCCTTGTTTGTACGATACGAATTTGAATTGAAATATTATCTAAATAATATTTTGGATATAATTGCGTTATTAAATAATATTATATTATTTAATAAAATTTTCACCAACGTCCGTATTAATTGAATCGAATTGCATTCGATTTGAAACTCGTACGATTTAATCAAATCGCATACTTGTATATATATATATACTCATCAATATATATGTTGATACATTAATTAGCCTAACACAGAACTAATTACACGTATTAAAACTTGATTAGGCACTAACTACTAGTCCTAATTTGACGGGTGTCACATTCTCCCCCTGTTAGAAGAATTTCGTCCCGAAATTTAAGTTGAAGTCGTGTTTGAAGTAGCTTCAGTGAATAACTGAGGGTACTTGAGTCGCATTTGGTCTTCCCGTTCCCAGGTGAATTCTGGCCCACGCCACGAATTCCACCTGACTTTGACAATGGGGATACGACTTTGTTTGAGTTGTTTGACCTCACGGTCCATGATTTCGGCGGGTTCTTCAACAAAATGAAGCTTGTCGTCAATTCGAATTTCATCGAGTGGAATGATAAGTGTCTCATCAGACAGACATTTCTTTAAATTTGAAATGTGAAAAGTGGGATGCACACTGCCGAGCTCGGATGGCAGTTGCAATCGATATGCCACTGGACCTATCCTCTCGAGGATTTCAAATGGTCCAATGTATCTGGGATTCAATTTCCCGCGTTTACCGAATCGGATAACACCTTTCCAAGGTGAAACCTTGAGTAGTACTCGATCCCCAACCTGGAATTCGAGGGGTTTGCGTCTCACGTCAGCATAACTTTTCTGACGATCACGTGCAGCTTTGAGTTTGTTTTGGATCTCAAAGATCTTTTCAGTTGTTTCGTGAATGATCTCAGGACCAGTGAGTTGACTGTCTCCCACTTCGGTCCAACAAATCGGTGAGCGGCACTTACGACCGTACAGTGCCTCGAAAGGAGCAGCCTTGATGCTGGTGTGATAGCTGTTGTTGTACGAAAACTCGCACAATGGTAGATGTTTTTCCCAATTTACACCGAAATCAACTACGCAGGCTCGTAGCATGTCTTCCAGTGTTTGAATGGTCCGTTCACTTTGGCCGTCGGTTTGAGGATGGTATGCGGTACTCATATCAAGACGGGTACCCAATGATTTCTGAAGTGATTGCCAAAAGTGAGATGTGAAGCGACTATCCCTATCGGAGATAATTGAGATTGGAACACCGTGTCGAGAAACAACCTCTTTGATGTAGATTTGTGTGAGGTGTTCCATCTTGTCGGTTTCCTTGATTGCCAGAAAATGAGCAGATTTTGTGAGACGATCAACGATCACCCAAATGGTATCGCAACCGCTCGATGACTTTGGTAGTTTACTTATGAAATCCATGGCAATTTGTTCCCATTTCCATTCAGGAATGCTGGGTTGTTGGAGTAAACCAGAAGGTTTTTGGTATTCAGCTTTGACTTTTGAGCAAGTGAGGCACTTGCTGACGTACGTAGCGATTTCAGCTTTCATATTCGGCCACCAATAGAATTCCTTGATGCCATGATACATTTTGTCGGATCCAGGATGGATAGAATATTTGGACTTGTGAGCTTCATCCATCACCAAGTCTCGTAGATTTCCAAAACTGGGTAGCCAGATTCGGTTTGAGAAATACCTAATCCCGTTAGGTTTGGTTTCGAATTGTTTGTCCATGCCTCGCAAGGCTTCGTTTTCGATATTATCGGGTTTCAGAGCTTCGAGTTGAGCAGTGAGAATCTGAATGTTTAGATCATTGTGAATAGTCATGCTGAGGGCTCGGACTCGAAGTGGTTTCGTTCGTTCTTTTCGACTGAGGGCATCGGCAACAACATTTGCTTTGCCCGGATGGTATTTGATTTCACAATCATAGTCGGTGAGCAACTCGACCCACCGGCGTTGTCTCATGTTGAGATCCTTCTGATCGAATATGTGTTGGAGGCTTTTGTGGTCGGTAAAGATTGTGCACTTAGTGCCATAGAGGTAATGTCTCCAGATTTTGAGGGCAAAGACGACAGCTCCCAGCTCGAGATCGTGGGTGGTGTAGTTATTTTCATGAATTTTGAGCTGTCACGAAGCATAAGCAATAACTTTGTCTCGTTGCATCAGCACGCAACCGAGACCTTGATGAGAAGCGTCGCAGTATACCACGAAGTCATCGGTGCCTTCGGGTAAGGATAGAATCGGAGCACTGCAAAGCTTTTGTTTTAGAAGTTGAAATGCTGACTCTTGTTTATTAGTCCAATCGAACTTTCTGTCTTTCTGAGTCAGGGTTGTGAGTGGTTGAACTATTTTTGAGAAATTTTCAATGAATCGCCGATAATACCCGGCAAGACCCAAGAATTGACGTACTTCGGTTGGAGATGTTGGTGCTTGCCAGCATTTGATGGCGTTAAATGTTTATTTTATACGTTTAAATACAAGTTTTAAATACGAATAATTACCCAATATTTTGATGAAGTATTTTACCAAATACTTAATGGTTGCGTTATAAGGTATAACTTTAACTTGTTTCGATTTGTTTGCGCGGTTAATAATCTAATCGTGTAGCCCTTGTTTGTACGATACGAATTTGAATTGAAATATTATCTAAATAATATTTTGGATATAATTGCGTTATTAAATAATATTATATTATTTAATAAAATTTTCACCAACGTCCGTATTAATTGAATCGAATTGCATTCGATTTGAAACTCGTACGATTTAATCAAATCGCATACTTGTATATATATATATACTCATCAATATATATGTTGATACATTAATTAGCCTAACACAGAACTAATTACACGTATTAAAACTTGATTAGGCACTAACTACTAGTCCTAATTTGACGGGTGTCACATTCTCCCCCTGTTAGAAGAATTTCGTCCCGAAATTTAAGTTGAAGTCGTGTTTGAAGTAGCTTCAGTGAATAACTGAGGGTACTTGAGTCGCATTTGGTCTTCCCGTTCCCAGGTGAATTCCGGCCCACGCCACGAATTCCACCTGACTTTGACAATGGGGATACGACTTTGTTTGAGTTGTTTGACCTCACGGTCCATGATTTCGGCGGGTTCTTCAACAAAATGAAGCTTGTCGTCAATTCGAATTTCATCGAGTGGAATGATAAGTGTCTCATCAGACAGACATTTCTTTAAATTTGAAATGTGAAAAGTGGGATGCACACTGCCGAGCTCGGATGGCAGTTGCAATCGATATGCCACTGGACCTATCCTCTCGAGGATTTCAAATGGTCCAATGTATCTGGGATTCAATTTCCCGCGTTTACCGAATCGGATAACACCTTTCCAAGGTGAAACCTTGAGTAGTACTCTATCCCCAACCTGGAATTCGAGGGGTTTGCGTCTCACGTCAGCATAACTTTTCTGACGATCACGTGCAGCTTTGAGTTTGTTTTGGATCTCGAAGATCTTTTCAGTTGTTTCGTGAATGATCTCAGGACCAGTGAGTTGACTGTCTCCCACTTCGGTCCAACAAATCGGTGAGCGGCACTTACGACCGTACAGTGCCTCGAAAGGAGCAGCCTTGATGCTGGTGTGATAGCTGTTGTTGTACGAAAACTCGCACAATGGTAGATGTTTTTCCCAATTTACACCGAAATCAACTACGCAGGCTCGTAGCATGTCTTCCAGTGTTTGAATGGTCCGTTCACTTTGGCCGTCGGTTTGAGGATGGTATGCGGTACTCATATCAAGACGGGTACCCAATGATTTCTGAAGTGATTGCCAAAAGTGAGATGTGAAGCGACTATCCCTATCGGAGATAATTGAGATTGGAACACCGTGTCGAGAAACAACCTCTTTGATGTAGATTTGTGTGAGGCGTTCCATCTTGTCGGTTTCCTTGATTGCCAGAAAATGAGCAGATTTTGTGAGACGATTAACGATTACCCAAATGGTATCGTAACCGCTCGATGACTTTGGTAGTTTACTTATGAAATCCATGGCAATTTGTTCCCATTTCCATTCAGGAATGCTGGGTTGTTGGAGTAAACCAGAAGGTTTTTGGTATTCAGCTTTGACTTTTGAGCAAGTGAGGCACTTGCTGACGTACGTAGCGATTTCAGCTTTCATATTCGGCCACCAATAGAATTCCTTGATGCCATGATACATTTTGTCGGATCCAGGATGGATAGAATATTTGGACTTGTGAGCTTCATCCATCACCAAGTCTCGTAGATTTCCAAAACTGGGTAGCCAGATTCGGTTTGAGAAATACCTAATCCCGTTAGGTTTGGTTTCGAATTGTTTGTCCATGCCTCACAAGGCTTCGTTTTCGATATTATCGGGTTTCAGAGCTTCGAGTTGAGCAATGAGAATCTGAATGTTTAGATCATTGTGAATAGTCATGCTGAGGGCTCGGACTCGAAGTGGTTTCGTTCGTTCTTTTCGACTGAGGGCATCGGCAACAACATTTGCTTTGCCCGGATGGTATTTGATTTCACAATCATAGTCGGTGAGCAACTCGACCCACCGGCGTTGTCTCATGTTGAGATCCTTCTGATCGAATATGTGTTGGAGGCTTTTGTGGTCGGTAAAGATTGTGCACTTAGTGCCATAGAGGTAATGTCTCCAGATTTTGAGGGCAAAGACGACAGCTCCCAGCTCGAGATCGTGGGTGGTGTAGTTCTTTTCATGAATTTTGAGCTGTCGCGAAGCATAAGCAATAAGTTTGTCTCGTTGCATCAGCACGCAACCGAGACCTTGATGAGAAGCGTCGCAGTATACCACGAAGTCATCGGTGCCTTCGGGTAAGGATAGAATCGGAGCACTGCAAAGCTTTTGTTTTAGAAGTTGAAATGCTGACTCTTTTTTATTAGTCCAATCGAACTTTCTGTCTTTCTGAGTCAGGGTTGTGAGTGGTTGAACTATTTTTGAGAAATTTTCAATGAATCGCCGATAATACCCGGCAAGACCCAAGAATTGACGTACTTCGGTTGGAGATGTTGGTGCTTGCCGGCATTTGATGGCTTCGATTTTCGATGGATCGACATGGATTCCTTGACTATTAACAACATGTCCAAGGAATTGAACGGATTGTATCCAGAACTCACACTTGGAGAATTTGGCGTAAAGCTCTTCGTGTTTAAGTAGTTCTAGAATGGTTTTGAGGTGTTGAGCATGTTCTTGTTCATTTCGCGAGTATATGAGGATGTCGTCAATGAAGACAATGACAAACTTGTCGAGATATGGTTTGCACACCCGATTCATAAGGTCCATGAATACAGCCGGTGCGTTAGTTAGGCCGAATGGCATTACTTGAAATTCATAATGCCCGTAACGAGTTCGGAAAGCAGTTTTCGGGATATCGGTGTTGCGAACTCGAAGTTGATGATAACCTGACCGAAGATCGATCTTTGAATAAATGCTTGACCCTTGGAGTTGGTCAAAAAGGTCATCAATACGAGGGAGTGGATATCGGTTCTTGACGGTCAATTTGTTCAACTCTCGGTAGTCGATGCACATTCAGAAAGAACCGTCTTTCTTTTTCACGAATAAGACCGGAGCTCCCCAAGGTGAAGAACTCGGTCGAATGAATCCTCTATCCAGGAGTTCCTGTTACTGGGTGGACAGCTCATGAAGTTCAGATGGGGCTAAGCGGTATGGTGCTCGGGCCACAGGTGCGGCACCTGGCAAGAGGTCGATTGAGAACTCAACCTGTCTTGTTGGTGGCAGACCAGGCAGTTCTTCGGGAAAGACTTCTGGGAAGCCTCGAACGATGGGTACATCCTCAAGTCGCTTCTCCTCCGACTTTTTCTCCATGATGTGCGCGAGGATTGCTGGATAACCTTTTCTCAGGAATTTCCGAGTTTTCAAGCAAGATATGATGTTTAGTCTCGTCCCACCGGTCTCCCCCTGTATGACTAAGGTTCTACCGACGGCGAGAGGAATACGAACGAGTTTATCATAACAAATGATTTCAGCACGATGTTTGGATAACCAGTCCATACCGATGATGACGTCGAAACTTCCAATTTCAACAGGCATAAGATCGATTGAAAAGATTTCGTTGGCTAGGTTTAAAGTGCAATTAGGTATCACACTATTGGTTTCTATGAGTTTACCATTTTCAAGTTCTACGGTGTACTTAACATCTAAGGCAATTGGGGTGATGTCAAGTAGTGGGAAAAACTCATCAGAAATAAAGCTTCTATCGGCACCAGTATCAAATAGAATAGAAGCAGATAAGTTGTTGAGGAGGAACATACCCGTGACCACATTCGGGTCCTGACGGGCATCCCCAGAGTTGAGTACGAACGCTCTTCCCCTTGCGTTGTTGTTGTTGTTGTTGTTGTTGTTGTTGTTGCCCTTGTTTTTGTTTTTAGGACATTCGTTCTTGAAGTGTCCTGTTTCCCCACACCCAAAGCAGGATTTGGGTTGGTTGGAATTGTTGCGAGAGGTGTTGTTGTTGGATTTAGGGGCTCGGCAATCTCGGGTCAAGTGCCCATACCTCCTGCAGTTGTTGCAGGGAGTATTGCATGGACCGTCGTGGTGGTAGTTGCACTTGGAACAATATGGCCTGTCCCCAGTGTAAGCACGTTTGGGTTCAGAGTTGGTGTTGTAAACTTGGATGGTGTTGGCTTTCTTGTTCTGGTTGTTTTGGTGTTCGGAAGATTTGCGTTTGTTGTTGTTGGAGGAGGATGTATTGGATTTCTCACGGCTGATAACCATTGCCATGAGTTCATGCGCTAGCCGGATAGCACTTTAGGTAGTGGTTGGCTTGGATGAAGCGACATTCCCCTGGATATTTTCCGGGAGGCCGCGGATGTATCTTTTGATGCATTTTTCCTCCGGATCAACCAAACCCGGGTATAACACAGCGAATTGTTGGAATTTGGTGGTATATCCAGCAATGTCAGTTCCCTGCACAGTCAGGTGCCAGAACTCTTCCTCCAACCGATGTAGTTCTTCTTCGGGGCAATATTTTTCTCTTAGCTTTTTCTTCAATTCAGCCCAGGGGAGTTGGTTTGCTATTTCGATGCCTACAGAGTTGGCGTGGGTGTTCCACCATGTGAGTGCACCTTCTTGAAAGGTGTAAGCAGAGAATTTGACCTTGTTTTCCTCAGCACAGTTGCAGAGGTTGAAGACGGATTCCATACGTTCAATCCATCGGATCAGACCAATGGCACCTTCCGTGCCTTTGAAGTAAAGTGGTTTACAGCTGAGAAAATCCTTGTAGGAACAAGGCTTGATGACAGGGGTAATGACTAGGGTTTCACCAGTACTTCGGGAGTTTCGTGGTGAATCCCGAGCAGCCAAAGCATCGGCCACTGCTCGAGATACAACAGCAGCGAGTTCAGCGTCACTGTAACTTTTCCTCTTTGGCGGCATGATTCTTCAAGGAAGAAACAAGAGGCACATGAGAAGTTGTTCCAGAACGATAATTTGACAGAGGTGTATATATATATTAAAGCGGTAATATACAACATCACAAAGAGAAAATTAACAATGTAAGACAGTCGAGAGAAATTGTCGGTTGATATTACGATGTTAAACGATTACAGACAATTTCGAGTTATGAGTTTCAAAAGTTACTAACTTAGAAGGTTTTCAAAAGTGCCGGGAATTGTCACTTCCGGTCGAATTACATAGGTCCTACGAAAGCATGATAAAGTACAGATTTAGCCCTAGCTAATGCTGTTGTAGATTGAGTTGTGGCAGCAGTGTAGTGAGATGGTCTACAGATTCTGCAAGTCTGCTAACCATTCGGAGGGCGTCTTCGGTTTCCCTTAGACGTGTCTCGCACTGATTCAGCCTTGACTGTAGGACGGAAATTTCACTTCGGTTGCCAATCACTTGGTTGTGGACAACCTCCATGGTTTCGATGGTTTCTCCCATTTGATTCTGAAGGGTACCCATGGTGTTGATGGTGTTTTTGTGGTCTTCGAAGACTTGATTGATTCGTTCGAGTGAAGTGAGTCTCCAGTTTTCGTTGGTTTCTTGAAGTTCGATCTCCATAGCGTTAAGTCGTTGCTCGTAGTGGTGTACCCTATCGGCTAAATCCGGTAGAGTAAGGTGAGCAGGATATGGGCTAGCCCGAGGCGACCTGGGGTCCCTCCTAGCCACTCTTGGATTTCATGATCCATACGGATAAGAGTGTGATGAATTGGGTGGTGTGTTTGCCATTCTGAGACAAAGCGTTAGAAAGAATGAGGCCTATATTCATATAATACCTATATAATATAGCCTAAGATATTGAGCGTGAGATAGGCCTATCTATGTATATATATATATGTATCACATAATAGCCTAAAGTGTCTAACACAGACATGTTTGAGTCTCGGTTTCTCTCGTGGTCAGAGTCAACTACTGTATCCTGTTCAGTCATGACTCTTTTCAGGTCTCACATCGTATTCTTTTAATTGTACATAGTTGATCAGGCTATGTTAAATTAAACCAATATCATGTAGTCGCTGAACCTAATCATACTTAATAAGGAATACTGTCTAACGGTCATAGTCTAGGTCCACTAAATGCAACCTAGTTCACTATAACCTTAGGCTCTGATACCAATCTTTAACACCCCCAAATTTATTGTTTAGCGGAAGCAGGATTTGGGTGTTACTAATCAATAATCGAAGCACAGAGATTAATAATGAACGACCACTACATGCGTCGTTTTACATTGATATTGATAAAATAAAAGTTTACATCAAAGTATCGTTTACATTAGCTCCTTTTGAAATTGAGAGATTTAAGTACATAATTAAACTATACAAAATGTAATAATGCAGCTAAATCTCTGATTGTTTGCATGCTGACTCGAGCTAATGGATCTTGATTAAGCAGTCCAACCTACTGCTGGTCACCTGTGATACATGCTAAAATGGGTCAGCGAAACGCTGGTGAGCTCACAGGTTTGTATATCAACATATATTTGTATGAACCGCAAGATTTTATAATTGAATTTAAAATGCAATTAAGCAAAATAAAAGTTATACAGCCATGAGCACATAGTCTGAGCTTAACTTGAGTGTCAAGTCCAATTAAGGAAACCCAACTGAGTTGCCTCCTACGAGTGCCTAATCCACACTCGTCTTCCCAAATGCTAATACGTCCGTTTGACCAGTTAGTGCGTGCTAACCCGGACGAGGATTGTCAATCCTATATGATATCATATACTAACATTCACGCTACAGATGTATTACCAGACTATGCTATGGAGGGCTTTATTGATTAGTTGAAAACAACTCATGTAGTATTTGATTGAATTGTACTTGCGTTCTACTTATAAAACAAAACGAGCAATAATATCACACCCCTTAATGAAAAACAGTAAAATAGGGGCTATGAGACTCACCTGAGCCTTGAGTGTTTATTAAAATAAACTTGAATTGATTAGCGGTAGATTGATGTCCGAAGACTTGTAACCTGAGGGTGTCCAAGACACACAATGGTTATAACATGAGTAGGCATCTCGAAAGACTGCCCTTGTAATTGTTCGTCCAACTTAGAATGTCCAAATTACTACGATTTGGTTAATTGAATTATCCAAATTACTACGATTTGGTTGTTTGACTTGTGTTTTGAAAACGTGTACGGCCCGTTGGTGATTTGTTTGTAATGATAATCCCATATCATTATTTTGATGATTTTGAAGCATTATACTAAAAATAAATTCCATTGTGTTTTAGAAGTTGTATCGCATTCGTGTTTGATGTTATACAAGTTTAACACTTGGTGTGAAAGTTTATATGTAACACCGTTACTTGTGAACCTAGGGTAAGGGCGAAGCCCGTTAATGACGGGGGTCCGGGGGCAGCGCCCCTAGTAGCGGGGTCCAAGGGGCGGCAGCCCCTGGCGGGGTCCAAGGGGCAGAGCCCCTGGCTGGGGTCTAGTTGAAAATTTTTATTTCAACTAAATTGCTTTGGTGAAAAACGCATCTGGACTTGAATTTTGGTGAAATTGAGTGTCAAATTTTGAGTCTCAAAACTTAGTGAAAAATGAGTTTTAAACTCTCTGTTTTTAGCGACACAGCATGCGACACAATGGTCATGTATGCGACACAAGGGTTGTGTCGCATAAGAATGCGACACAAGAGCTTAGCGACACAAGGGTTGTGTCGCATAAGTGTACGATGCTGATTTAACAGCGACATAGTGATTGTGTCGCATGGGATTTGCGACATAAGGTACGACACAATATTGTGTCGCAAAGATGAACACTCAGACAGTCCCCAGCGACTGTAGTGGTTTTCAAAACCAAAACCCAAATCTAACTCGTTTTTAGGCTATAAAATCATGTTTTCCTCATACATTTGGACAATACTAAGTTGTGTAAACATTTTAACACCGAAATAATACACCAAAATGAGTAGATCTAAATATTTAGAGAATTTCTTACAATTTCAAATCGAAGCTAGAGGAGGCCGAAAACGATGATGATGCTTTTGTAAATCTTATTCCTTGCTTGATGGTGATTCCGAAAATACAACTTTTGTTGGTTGGTTTACAAATCCGAAAATTGATGAAATCTTGGGAGAGAATTTAGGGAGTGTGTGTGTTTTGTTGAAATGGAAATGGAAGAAAGAGGGAAAGAGGTGGGGTGTAGGTGAAAGCCTCACCTTTTTCAGTCCTCGCAATCGCACTCCGTGCGGTGTTCGTTCTCCCGTTCGTTTAAACGTTAAATGTTTATTTTATACGTTTAAATACACGTTTTAAATACGAATAATTACCCAATATTTTGATGAAGTATTTTACCAAATACTTAATGGTTGCGTTATAAGGTATAACTTTAACTTGTTTCGATTTGTTTGCGCGGTTAATAATCTAATCGTGTAGCCCTTGTTTGTACGATACGAATTTGAATTGAAATATTATCTAAATAATATTTTGGATATAATTGCGTTATTAAATAATATTATATTATTTAATAAAATTTTCACCAACGTCCGTATTAATTGAATCGAATTGCATTCGATTTGAAACTCGTACGATTTAATCAAATCGCATACTTGTATATATATATATACTCATCAATATATATGTTGATACATTAATTAGCCTAACACAGAACTAATTACACGTATTAAAACTTGATTAGGCACTAACTACTAGTCCTAATTTGACGGGTGTCACACAACGTCTAAAGACTTCGAATCTGTAGCTGGTTCCGATTTTGGAATAAAAACAATTACAGCTTCACCAGTAATATCATCATATTCCCAGTATAACAACCTATTCAAAAAATCCAAAGGAATGATCTCTAGAGGTATCTTCTGTAAGCACTTTGCTGGTGGATAGATCATCCTTACGATTGGTTGTCGTGTAACCGGATCCAACTTCTTCTTAAACTTATACCTCATACCCAATGTCGGTTTAATCAGATTATACTTTTTGCTATTAATCTCCCGACGAATAACCACTTGAAAGAAATCAGCACGTGAATCTCGAGCACAGTTAATCAAGGGTATCTGAGATAATCTCTGAAGCTCACATTTTGGCAAAGTACTTATTTTATAAAACTTTAAGTTGAAGTACTGAATGCCATCACTCCTTTTAATCATAAACACTGAATTATTCTCATCAAACTTCCAGCTTTTTATCAAACCCGTGTAATCAGTTCTGACTTTGTAGAATTTACAAGTAACGGGTACCTCAACTATAGGTTTGAGCACTATGTCAGGCTTTATCATTGAAGATTGAGCTGTAGAAGTTGATTGCTCATTGGTCTCTGTTTCAGAATCGTGACCTAATTCATCTTCTGAAGAATCCGATTCAATAATTGGAGCGTCGTCATAACATTCATCACTTTGAAGTTGCTCCCCCTCAACCTCAACTTCATCATTTTCTTCAAAGAAATAGTCCTCTGCTACAGGATCATTCATCACCTCTTCCTCAGGTATCGTTGTATTGTCATTCATCAAATTTTGCAGATATGTGAGATCTACATAAGAATAATCAACCGCTATAGGTCTTGCCTGACCTTGAACCTCAACGAAATAATCCAAAGATATGTTTTCATTAATAGCAGAAGGAAGTACATTTTCTGGTTCCGGGGAAGGAGTTACATTTGTTTCTAACTCTCTAGGACCTACCTCCCCCGAAACATGTGTAACGGATTCCAACTCTAACAACCTAGATGACAGATTCGTCACTTGAGACTGTAGAGAGTCATCCGTAGCAGCTCGAGCTTCCAACTCCCTGATCTGAGAGGCTTGAGCTTCAATTATAGCCTTCTGATCATCAAAACGTTTTGCCAAAAGCTCCATCTGAGCCAAAACCATCTGAAGAGACGGCATGTCAGATGTTGGCGGTGGTTGTTGGCGTTGAGAAGTCGGCTCCTCAATAGTCACTGTCGTCCGCTGGCGTCTACGAAGAGGTAGATCGGCATAAGAGGGTGAAGACCCAGCAGGACGTTTTCCCGGATTCCTCGGGTCATGGACCCTGCCAGCAGAGATCCGTCTCAGTATACGCTTAAAGCGTCGAGGATCGGCAAGTTGAATTCCATCAAAAGCCGATTGTGGTGGCACGTCACCCTCAGAATCAGGAGGAGTGGGCCCACCGTCATCTGAATCGGCCTCAACCCGATCAACGTGATCAATATCATCGAGGTCCTGAGCAATATTGGCATCAACTAAGTCGTCCTCGTTGACCGGAGGCACGACATCATCCAAAAATCCATGATCGTGCGGCGCAACGTAGTTTTCATTTACTACGTGCCCGAAGAGTTCAAGATCGGCCAAAACGGGCTCGCCGTTTGGTGCAAGCTTGCAGTCATTGAAGACTCGCAGAAGCATGGGCGTCGGAACCAAAAGAGACCTCTGATCTGGTGCAATACCGAGATCCAGGTCATTCAACAAAAGCTGCACAAACCGAGGATACTGCAGCCATTTGTCCTTTCCTGCACGAATATTCTCCACCATGTTGCCGAAGATGTAACCGCTAAAGTTGTACGGTTTGTTGTAAATCAAGGCCAACATGAGAGAGAGAGTAAGATGGCTCGCAGCATCATAACCTCCCTTTCTCGGAGACAAGCAAACGATGATAATATGGCACAGAAACCTCCAGACCCTGCAGAGGTATTGCTTCCTGAAGTCGGAAAGCTGGTTAGCGGGATAACCCATCCTTTGAAGTCCCCCGTAGATAAATGTAGTCGGGAAGATAGTAGGCATGGTTGAATTATCGGTGAACTGTAAAACCCTTCGAATCGAGTTCTCAGTAATCTCGATTTCCTCTCCAAACATAGTTGAAACAATCCGGGGAACGTCACCCTGAACTCTGATCACGGCATGATCATAGAACTCCTCGATTTGGTTCATGTATACCGGAGTCGTTGCCGTAATCGCATAATGAATTCTTGATCGGCGAAGAAACTCGATCATAGGCCTGAATGGAGCCGAGTTGGCGTGTGTTGACTCCAAAAACGCCGTTATGTTGTGACGAGTGTTGGTGCGACGGTAATAATTTTGTAACTCAGCCATTGGAAAGCTAAAAATACAAAGAAAGATAATCGAAAACGTTATAAAGTTAGCCCGAACACAGAAAGGTTAGAAAACAAATTTTGACTTTAGGCGTCACTTAGGGTAAGTGACGCATGGTCACTACCGTCACTTAAGGAGTGTCGTAATGTACAGTGTGTAAAATTGAAATCAATGTGTAGCGTCACTTATTGGAAGTGACGCTATCAAGCGTCACTGGTGTAAGTGACGTTTGGATTTGGTGATTTAAATTATACGACACTTGCAAAGTGACGGGTGAAGAACATGCGACATTTAACGTAGTGACGGTATCCTAAGACAGTCACTTAAGAAGTGACGGTATAAGTGACGGAAATAAATAGGCGTCACTTAGACAGTCACTTGGGGTAGTGACGCATGTAAAGGCGTCACTAGGAAGAGTGACGGTTTGAACAATTAAAAAAAGTATATGCGTCACTACATGAGTCACTTAAGAAGTGACGCAAAATTAAGCGTCACTTGTTAAGTGACGGTATGGGTTACCAAATTACCAAGGAGCGTCACTTGAGGTAAGTGACGCAAGAAGTGTTGCAACGATGAAGATCATCGTGCACTGTTCATACCCAGATTTGAAATTTGGGGTTTTCGAAAAGCAAAGTTACCAGGGTGTGCGCATGGTAAAAACGAATATTACACACCCTTTATTATACGAAAACATTAACAATTCAACCATTTAATCGAACGAATTCAAAGTTAAACCCAAACCGTAACCCTAACTCTAATATACAGCATGAATATTGATTGAACGAGGTTAAAGTTAGTACCAAATAGATCGTGGGAAGGATGGGAACAAAGATGTAACACAGGAATGCACGAATAAGCCGTAGAACTCACGAATCGATCGAAGGAAAAACGCACAGCCGAAGTGACGCAGAGACAGTACTAGTGTCGGTATGTCAGTGCAAGTGACGCTATGAGTGTTTGAAAGTGATGAGTGATAGTGTCGTGGGGAAGGGGTATTTATACACCGACCCTTGTATGCGACACTCAACCCGGCACTTATAATGAAACTTATCCCGGCACTGACTGCGTCACTTAAGTGAGTGACGCAATATCGCATGCGTCACTGGTAGCGTCACTTATGAAAGTGACGCACAGTTCACTTTTAGTGAAAAATTTGCGATTTCTTCGATGGTTTCGCGTTGTGATTTCGGTACTCAAATTTGAAAATGTAACTGTAACTTGGATAATAACTAAAATTACACTAACTTAGAGAAAATAAGACGTATACAAGAAAATGTAAATTGACAATTATTCTTATAACGGATACCACATGTAGGTATTGAGATAACGATCCGTTAGATCAGAGATAAGGGAACCTCTTCACTCTGTCTCTCTAAATTGACCATTAGAGAATTAACACATTCTTTTTGGTGACGGAGTTGATAAAGTCTGATTAGGGATCATATCGGAATAACATGCATTTATTAGGAACAGTAAGTGTTATTTCGATCATCAGTATCTTTGTCCTCTTTAAATTTACTTGACATACTAAAAACACTGTTTATAAAGACTATTTCAAGACGATTATTAGTATATATGTCCACTTAAACATGTTATACGTACAACTAAGAGGTATTTTATTATTATTGGTATGTTTATTTCGCTGTGGTTCCCATCTTAGATATACATCTTAACTTAATACATAGACCATGTTTCCATTTACAGATAGAATATAAGAAAATCAATTTTAAGAATCAAGTCAGCGGTGACAGGTCTGTACTTACGTACCACAGAGCGACATAACTTGATCCAGGTTTAAGCAAAACCAAACTTGGTCAAACCATTTTGGCGACCTTGTAAGGTATCTTAATTTTTAAAGACTTTTCAAGTACTTTGACTTGTGTGTGCTTAGTTTTAAAGTATATATTAACAGAAACCAGGTCTATACTTACGTATAACAAAGGAGACTGTCAATATATACCCCCAAATGAAATCATATAAACATCTTTCACAAAAACATGTCTAGTATAAGTAAGAAATTAAGACTTTTGTCGTACATCTAATAATGTTGTACCACTTGAAATAGACAATTATTGATTAAGCTTCTTAAGACTTCTCAAAGTGTTTTGTATAACATGCCTACTAATATATCGTATGATGAAGACAATGTTTATAAAAACTGTTTTCAATACGTCAGATAAATCTACTGACACATCAAAGATAAACCTTAAAAATTCCATTTTTATGCATGTCACCCGATGTACTATCATATCCCAAGTTGTTTACAGACACAACTTCAACGTCTATTTTAAAATGTAGCAACCTTGCTTTTCATTAATACTAGAAAGTATAATGAGTGGCAATTGCGTGGGTTGCATATATATATATATATATATATATATATTTTTTTTTTTTTTTTTGTATAAAATTACTAAAAAATCCAAGTCACAAGTTACTTTTTAGCAAGAAAGAATCTTAAACCAATCATGTTGATTAGTTCGTCAAATCGAGTACGCGTAAAGGCTTTAGTGAAAAGGTCGGCATTTTGCTTTAAGGTGTCTATCTGGACAAGGTCAATTAGGTATTTTTCATAACAATCCCGTATAAAATGGAACCTAAGTTCAATGTGTTTAGTTTTAGAGTGCTGTACGGGATTGCGCGTGATAGATATAGCAGCAGTATTATCAATATGAATAGGAGTCATAGAAAGAAGTAACCCGTAATCACGCAGTTGATGTTGTATCCATAGAACCTGAGAGCAGCAACTTGCAGCAGCAACGTACTCAGCTTCCGCAGTTGAAAGAGAAACGGTAGTCTGTTTCTTGCACTGCCATGACACTAGGCGAGTTCCTAGGAATTGACATCCACCTGTGGTTGACTTCTTATCTATGCTGCAGCCGCCATGATCTGAATCCGAGTAGGCAGAAAGAGCGAAGGATTTCTCATTTGAATACCATAGACCAAGATTGGGTCTATGTTTGAGATAACCAAAGATTCGCTTTACTGCCCTCATATGAGACACCTTTGGTTTAGCTTGAAAGCGAGAGCATACGGATACCGCAAAGACAATATCCGGTCGAGAAGCTGTCAAGTACATCAAAGAACCTATCATTGATCGATAGTCCTTTTCTTTGCAATCTTCTTCATCCTCAGCAAGTCGGAGATTGTGATTAAGCTCGATGGGAGTCCCATAGGTTTTACAATTGAGCAGATCGTATCGAGTCAGCATGTCTTTGACATACTTTGACTGATGAATATAAATACCTTTTGAAGACTGCTCGACTTGCACACCTAAAAAGAATTTGAGCTCCCCCATCGCACTCATCTCAAACTCAGCTTTCATGATTTCCTCAAAGTGCTTGCACATTGCTTCATTGGTAGAACCAAAAATAATGTCGTCCACATACACCTGCACAAGTAGCATATCCTCTCGATCGCCAGTCCGTTCTTTGCGAATGAACAAAGTACTGTCGATATTTCCACGAACAAATCCATGCTTGACCAAATGATTGGATAACCTCTCGTACCATAATCGCGGGGCTTGATGAAGACCGTATAACGCCTTGTTCAACTTGCAGACGTATTCTGGATGCTCAGGGTCTTCAAAGCCAGGAGGCTGTTTCACGTAGACATCAGTGTCCACTTTCCCATATAAAAATGCACTCTTGACATCGAGTTGGTGAACGCAAAACTCTTTGTAAGATGCAAATGAGAGAAAGATCCGAATGGATTCAAGTCTTGCCACAGGAGCGAAGACTTCATCATAATCTAAGCCTTCAATTTGACTAAATCCTTGAACTACCAGTCGGGCTTTATTCCGAATGACAATACCCCTATCATCCATTTTATTCCGAAATACCCATCGAGTGCCAGTTAAATGAGCACCTTTGGGTAATGGAACTATATCCCACACGTGCAGCTTGTTGAACTGCTGCAACTCTTCTTGCATAGCCTCGACCCAAGATGGATCTTTCAAGGCTTCATCAACTTTCTTCGGTTCAATTTGGGATAAATGACAGGAATTTATCCGGGCGATCAAATTCAACATTTCCTGATTTGGATTTTGATGCACTTGATGCCTTGTTCGAACAGCAGCTTCAGGATCACCGATAATGTTATCAATGGGGTGATCCCTGTGTACACGTGTGACTGGAATTCGATCAGGTGCAAGTACTAACTCCAAATTATTCATGTCCCCTTCAATGATGGGAACGGTGTTAGATGCAGGAACGGTAGTATTTTCTGGTTGCACTAGAGTTTCCGTATCATCTTCATTAGAGAAAAGATGAGAGTGAACCATGTCATCATCCTCGTCCTCCTCCAATGGTGGCATGTTGGGGTCATCGGGATATTCTGTTGTTTTAGATGTTCCTGAAGACGAAGGAACATCCGAAGGTGGAACCGTAGACAGAGGTGTGGATGTGGTAGCTATTGGTGTAGTAGTAGGTGGTGGAGGTGACGGAGTGGATGTAGCTGTAGGCGGGGATGCCGGTGTTAAGGTAGAATTGTCCTGACACAAACTAATACCATGAAGTAGAGTGACAATTTCGTCCTCATCAGAAGTTCCTTCTGGTATGTCGAATGAGTTGAACACATCCTTGTAATTGAATAACCAATCCGGACCCGTTCCTTGAGGAGGATCCGTGTATCGTAAGCATTTCACCTCAAAATGCTCTTCCACTTGATGAGTCGACTTGATGTAGACTCGTTTATTTGGAGAGTTGACGGAATAACCAAGGAAAATTCTTTCAACTGCTTTAGCTCCAAACTTCGAGACTTTGTCTTTAGAGACCATAATCAGACATGGACACCCGAAAGGTTCCAGAAACTGCAAGGTGGGCTTACGGTTATTAAAGAGTTCATAACATGTCTTATTTTTCTTCTTAACCGTGAGCACTCGGTTCAACACATAGCAAGCAGTGCTGACTGCTTCTGCCCAAAAGATTATAGGAAGCTTAGAATCGGCCAGCATAGTCCGAGCTGTCTCGATAATAGTCCTATTTTTACGCTCAGCAACTCCATTCTGTTGAGGAGTTCGAGGGGCACTGAACTGATGATCAATGCCTTTTGAGGCACAGTATAACTCAAGAGTAGAGTTCTTGAATTCAGTCCCGTTATCACTTCGCAGTCTTTTCACCTTTAAGTTGCATAAGTTTGCCAACTTATCTAACAAATACACCAGAATGTCTGGTGTTTCACTCTTCGCACCCAGAAAGTACACCCAAGAGAATCGTGAGTAGTCATCGGTGACTACTAAGCAGTACGATCTTCCACCAATACTCTTTGTTGAAATAGGACCGAATAAGTCCATATGCAATAATTCCAATGGTGCTGCAATGGAATTCACTAACTTAGGCTTGTGAGGTTTCTTATGAAGTTTCCCTTTATGGCAGGCGACACAGTCATCTTTTAGTGCAAATGACTGTTTAGGGACTCCATTTACCAAGTCATTGTTTATCAAGAAGTTCATCTTGCGAAAATGAATGTGTCCCATTCGTCGATGCCACAGTAGTGATTCCTTTTCTGAAGCCTTAGATAGGAGACATGTATATTCATCCTTAGTCTCAACAGTACGCATATTCATGACGTAGGTATCATTTCTCCTAGGTGCTCTTAAAAGCACCCATTCCTCGGGGATAACGAAACCCGGCTTCAAAATCACACACTCTGTCTTTGTGAACGCTGTTGTATAATCCTTATCACAGACTTGTGATACACTCAGCAAGTTGTGAGTCAATTGAGCCACGTAGTTCACATTTTCGAAGCTAACTTTCCCGTTAGTTAGCGTACCTTTCCCAGAAATAGTTCCTCCTGTATCTCCAGCAAACGCAACATGTCCTCCAGAATGTGGTTTAACATCCGTCGAAAGGGACACATCGCCTGTCATGTGTCGCGAACAGCCACTATCGACAAACCACTCGCTGTCTTTAACGCGATCTGACTGCTGCAACACAAAAGTAGGAGATTAGTGAGAAACGGTGACCCAAGCCTTTACAGACTTAGGTCGACCACAGTCATCAACAATAATCACATCAGACAAGACTTTATTTTTAAACAGATCAGATTTTGCATCTGATGTGTTATTATTGATGACAGTGGAGTCTGCAGTAGACTCCTTTATTTTCCAAACAGTAGATGGTTTGGAAATTTGCTTTGGAATAATGTTGGGTTCTTGTTTTGGCAAAGGTTTTTGCCCAACATTACTTGTTTTAGTAGCAGGTTTGGGAGAGACAGAGTAACGCCTAGGAGGAGGTTTTGAAAGAGAAGTGCGATAAACAGAAATCCTAGGCATTTCCCTCCCGTAATTCTGATGAGACAATTTGGGACAATCACGAATTAGATGTCCCTGTCTCTTGCAGTAAAAACATGATCGATTTTCAACAACTGGTTGAAACTGAAGTTTTACCGCCGGAGTTGAAGAAACATTTCTAGAACATGCACATTTCATGCATGTCTTAGAATGTTCTTGTTTCGGTTGAGTGGTTGACGTAGAAGGTTTATTACAAACATCATTTGCAGATTTAGATTTGTTTTGCAAAATCTTTACAGGTGACTGTAAAGTTTTAGATTTTGTACTTAAAACCTTATTCTTTTCTTTGTTAGATTGAACCTTAATTGGAGGTTCAACCTTTAACACCTTATCACATTTTACCTCAACCTTTTTAAACTCAGGATACTCCTCATCGGTAATATCCTCAATCTCAACTATCTCCTCAACATTAACAGGAGATTCACACTTTGCTTTAACAAACTGAGGTGAAGGGTACTCTGAATGTTTAGTTTTCTCCTTCACCTGTTTGTTAACCTTATCAACCTTAGATTTGACACCGTATAACAATGCATAATCAACCGGAATCTCTTCGGTGCCTTCCTTAACCGGCATAGGACAGTATTCAGAAGGAGGCGGGACTACACTATAGCCTAGACCCGTCTTCTTTTTGTGATCTGTCCTTTGCTTAGTAAGTATATCATTAAAGGCAACAGTAGACGACGAAGAACTTAAAATCTTACTCTTATAGTTGTCATATTCTACTTTAAGATTCGAAAGTTCCAAGTTTAGACGGTCAATTTCTGCAAGATAGCTATCAATAGCATCCTGTTGACTGAAAACTTTTGACTTATACCTAAGTGTGTCCTGTTGATAAGCCTCTATTTTCTTATCATACAATTGTTCATTTGCTTTTAGGTATTTGTTTGAGTCATTAAGTTTTTTGACCTTTCTTCTTAAGTCTACATTGTCTACCTTAAAGCACCTTAAGGATTCGGTTAATTTAATACATGATACACAGTTCAAGGGTTCTTCAGTTTCATTACATACCTCATTCGAGATGTGAGCCATAAGACACTGCTGATAGTTCTCAGCATAAATACTCCAATCTGTATTGGTTGGCTCAAAAACCACTAGTGCATCTGCTGTTGCTTGCTTTATTTGATCCTTCTCCGGAGTTCTAGGAGCATCAGGCTTAGTGAAACCAGACGGAGGAACCTTAGGCTTCTCACATTCTCTTGCAAAGTGTCCCAAATTCTGACAATTGTAACATTTTACTTTGCTTTTATCAAAACCGAAGCTGGTTTTGCCATCTCCCTCCAAACTCTTGCGACCAGTTCGTTGCAAGAATTTCTGAACGCGCCTGGATATCATAGCGATGTTCCAGTTAAGATCCATCTGCTTAAGATCATCATCATCAAGTTGAGAATAGTCTTCCTTGGCCAATTCCAAAGTGGCATTTGGTTGTGAGACCAAATCCTTGTAAGAGCTTAGAAAGGCTGTATAGATAGCAGCCTGCTCTTGAATTGCAGGAGAGACAGGGACCTGCTGTTTTGACCCCTGAGAGGGTCCAGAAGCATATACTGGATGAGAAACACCAGTAGAGTACAGAGGAGTCTGAAGTGGAGAGCTTGTAGAAGAAACAAAAGCCATTCCCCCATACGTTTTACCCGTGTTAACTTGTCCTCCATACAGGGATGGATCTTGAACAAAACTACCTGTCTTGCATTCTTTCTTCTTCATCTCCATTGCATGAGCCTGAAGAACGCCAATTAGCTCGTCCAATTTCATGTAGCTAATTCATGACCTTCCTTGAGAAGCTGTACTTTAACGTCCCAAGAGCTAGGTAAAACATCCAGTAATTTCTTGTTTACTTCAAGTGGAGGAAAATCGTAACCTCCCTCCGTTAACTCACTCACCAGTTGTGAGTATCTGGTAAAAACTCCTGCAGTTGTCTCATTTGGGAGAGAATCAAACAGATCGTACTGTTTCTTAATGAGCTCCAACTTGGCTGCTTTGTACCTTTGATTTCCACCACATCTAGTTTCTATTGCATTCCACAGCTCATATGTGGTTTCATGTGATTTGAACATTCGCAATACATCTTTAGATAGGCACATACAAATAGCCGCATGTGCCTTTTTCTCCATATCGTAATCTTTCTTTTCTTCTGGAGTCATGGACCTGTACAACTTTTTCGGAGGCATATTCATAGTAGGGAAAATTCCTTCAGCTAGAGGAGCTACATATTTCTCGATGAGTGGACCCCATAGCTCCGGACAGTGAAAGTTGATGTATTGTTCAAATCGAGCACGCCAATATACATAATCCATATCGGCTGTAAACAGAGGAGGTTTGTTATTAGAGCCAACATCATGATTTTGTTTTAACATATCTCTTAGTCCTCTAATATCGTCTTTATCAGCAATAGAAGCCATTGAAGATCTTCCTGAAATGGTACGCAAAAACAAGAACTTGCAAAGTAATTAGTACCAAAGGCGTCACTTGGTAAGTGACGCACTCAAGTGTCGCAGCGAATAGCGACACTAAGAAAGTGACGCTATCGAGTGACGTACAGAGTGACGGATGACACGATCAGTAAGTGTCGGTCAGTTAAGCAAGTGACGCACTCAAGTGTCGCACTTGAGTGTCGTGCTAAATCAACTAGGCGTCACTAGTAAAAGTGACGCTATAAATAAAACAGGTGTCACTCACAGAAGTGACGCTTAAGAATCAAGTGACGTGCAACAGTGACGCACTTGAGTGTCGGTGTATTAGGGTGGACGACACTTAAGTTAAGTGTCGTGTAACCTCAAGTGACGCTTTAAGTGACGCGTCTAAGTGACGGTAAAACCCTAATTCTGGGATTAGCTAGTGCCGCTATAAGTGACGCGTTCAAGTGACGGATCGAGTGTCGCAAAACGGCAGAAAAATCCCAAAACCCTAAAAATGTCGAATTTTCGTAAACCAAACGAAAATTCCTTGAACCCTAATGGACGAAACCTGTATATGTTGAAGAATATCGACTGTAATTCAGCTGTGCACCTCAAAATCCGTATGAATTCGTGATTTTTGAATCAAGCAAAACCGAAATCAATCCAAAATACCTTATAAACGTCAATGTTATCACCGCAAGGCTCTGATACCAGTTGAGAGTGCCTTAGTGCTTGGATCTAGATGACAATTGACAGTAATTGATATGCGGAATCAATCAATTACACTTAATGCTAACAAACACAAACCGAAACAATGAAATTCAAACAAAGCAAACTTGTTTATTAGATTGTATAACGTATTGGGATCGATTACAAAGAAGCTTAGTCGACAAATGGTGCTAGGGTTTCGTCAACCCTAGCCTAAAACCCGTAGGTTTCTATTTATACTAAAAAGTCAGCTGACATGCGTCACTTGTGGAAGTGTCGCATGTGGCCGCCTTCATGCGTCACTTACCTAAGTGTCGCTATGCGTCACTTAATCAAGTGTCGCTATGCGTCACTCAGGCAAGTGTCGCCTAAACTAAAACACGAGTGTCGCACTATACAAAAGCTATATTTCTATTAAGAAACTAACGACACTTATTACAACTCGATAGACCAACTGACAGACACCTAATATGCATCAACAATGCTTATGATTTGGTAGTCACATGCAAGACCCATGCAGATGAATATGTCAACTTCTACCCGTTTACAGAAACAGGCAAACATGCAAAGCATCAAGATTAAGCCCAACATTCACCCCCTTAATGTTGATGATCTTGACCAATTCAACTTGCTACTTTCTTTTACTTCTTGCTACTGTCTTCTTGCTACTTGATATCTTTTGCTTAGATCAACCAAAAAAAATGATCAATCTTGCTACTTGCTTGTTTGATTACATTTCTTTCTTGCTAGAATCAAATCTTCTTGCTTTCTAACTTGCTATTCGAACAACAAGGTCCGGTCTTGCTACTTGCTACAAGTCACACATGACCCGGTTCATTCTACTTGCTTTCTTTCCTTTCTTGCCTATCGTTTCTCTATTGCTAACATGTTTTGATATCATGTTGCTTGCAACTCGTTGCGGCTTCTTTGTTGCTTTATTGTTGAATGATTCTTCCTACTACTTTTATTCTTACCAATAAAAACTGCTACTGTCCAGCCTTAAAATAATGACTTCCGGATCTCTAATGAAGATTTGAACGGTCAAAACATTAGCCTAGATGTCAGGAAGAAACTATCCAAAAATGAGAACAATCTGACGGTACAATCTCCAGGTATCGTTAGTTTTCCGGCTTGCTACAGTAAAAAACAGGAAATGGTAAAACCCCCTTTTTTCTCATTTGAATGTGGCTGATCTTTCTTGCTTGCTAACATACGATAAATTGCTGCTTACGAGCCCTAGGCTCTGATACCAAGTGTTGGTTCAGGCCCTTTATATACTCACACCACACACAAAGTTTAAGAATATAAACTTGTAGAAAGAAAACAAAACTACTCTTGCAACATAAAGGACTATATTGCTACTAGCTACTACTTTCTCCTTACATACATGTAAATAGAAGGACTATATATATAGCCTTTTCATACTTCAAACTACTAAACGTGAGGAACATACACAAAGCCACTTTCTACAATTTCATGCTAAATATAAGGAACGTGGGACATGCCAATAACTAAACAAAAAAAAACTAACAAATCAAGATATTCCATATCCAACCTCCAGCTGACCCATTCTCATTCCATTTCAACATGTACATGCAGATGACCACTGTTCATTATCCATGCTTATGATTTGGTAGCCACATGTAAGACCCATGCACATGAATATGTCAACTTGTACCCGTTTACACAAACATGCAAACATGTAAAGCATCAAGATTAAACCCAACATTCACCCCCTTAATCTTGATGATCTTGACCAATTCAACTTGCTACTTTCTTTTACTTCTTGCTACTGTCTTCTTGCTACTTGATATCTTTTGCTTAGATCAACCAAAAAAAATGATCAATGTTGCTACTTGCTTGCTTGATTTGATTTTCTTTCTTGCTATCATCAAATCTTCTTGCTTTCTAACTTGCTATTGGAACAATAAGGTACGGTCTTGCTACTTGTTACGAGTCACACATGACCCGATTCATGCTACTTGCTTTCTTTCCTTTCTTGCCTATCGTTTCTCTATTGCTAACATGCTGTGAATTCATGTTGCTTGCTACTCGCTGCGGCTTCTTTCTTGCTTTATTGTTGAATGATTCTTGCTAATGCTTTAATTCTTACCAACAAAAACTGCTATTGTCCAACCTTAAAGTAATGACTTCCAGATCTCTAATGAAGATTTGAGCGGTCAAAACATTAGCCTAGATGTTACGAAGAAACAGTCCGAAAATGAAAACAATCCGACGGTACAATCTCCGGGGATCGTTAGTTTTCTGGCTTGCTGCAGTAAAACACGGGAAATGGCAAAACCCCCTTTTTTTCTCTTTTGAAAGTGGCTAATCGTTCTTGCTTGCTAACATACGATAACTTGCTGCTTACGAGCCCTAGGCTCTGCTACCAAGTGTTGGTTCATGCCCTTTATATACTCACACCACACACAAAGTTTTAGAATATAAACTTGTAGAAAGAAAACAAAACTACTCTTGCAACAAAAAGGAATACATTGCTACTAGCTACTACTTTCTCCGTACATACATGTAAATAGAAGGACTATATATATAGCCTTTTCATACTTTAAACTACTAAACGTGAGAAACATACACAAAGCCACTTTCTACAATTTCATGCTAAATATAAGGAACGTGGGACATGCCAATAACTAAACAAAAAAAACTAACGAATCAATATATTCCATATCCATGCTTCAGCCGACCCATTCTCATTCCATTTCCACATGTACATGCACATGACCACTGTTCATTATCCATGCTTATGATTTGGTAGCCACATACAAGACCCATGCACATGAATATGTCAAATTCTACCCATTTAGAGAAACATGCAAACATGCAAAGCATCAAGATTAAGCCCAACATTCACCCCCTTAATCTTGATCACCTTGACCAGTTCAACTTGCTACTTTCTTTTACTTCTTGCTACTGTCTTCTTACTACTTTCTATCTTTTGCTTAGATCAACCAAAAAACAATGATCAATCTTGCTACTTGCTTGCTTGATTTGATTTTCTTTCTTGCTAGCATTAAATCTTCTTGCTTTCTAACTTGCTATTCGAACAATAAGGTCCGGCCTTGCTACTAGCTACGAGTCATACATGAGCCGGTTCATGCTACTTGCTTTCTTTCCCTTCTTACTTATCGTTTCTTGATTGCTAACATGCTGTGAATTCATGTTGCTTGCAACTCGCTGCGGCTTCTTTCTTGCTTTATTGTTGAATGATTCTTGCTACTGCTTTTATTCTGACCAACAAAAACTGCTACTGTCCAGCCTTAAAATAATGACTTCCGGATCTCTAATGAAGATTTGAACGGTCAGAACATTAGCCTAGATGTCAGCAAGAAACTGTCCAAAAATGAGAACAATCTGACAGTACAATGTCCGGGGATCGTTAGTTTTCTGGCTTGTTGCAGTAAAAAATAGGAAATGGCAAAACCCCCTTTTTTTCTCTTTTGAAAGTGGCTGATCTTTCTTGCTTGCTAACATACGATAACTTGCTGCTTACGAGCCCTAGGTTCTGATACCAAGTGTTGGTTCAGGCACTTTATATAGTCACACCACACACAAAGTTTTAGAATATAAACTTGTAGAAAGAAAACAAAACTACTATATATATAGCCTTTTCATACTTCAAACTACTAAACGTGTGGAACATACACAAAGCCACTTTCTACAATTTCATGCTAAATATAAGGAACGTGGGACATGCCAATAACGAAACAAAAAAAAACTAACAAATCAAGATATTCCATATCCAACCTCCAGCTGACCCATTCTCATTCCATTTCAACATGTACATGCACATGACCACTGTTCATTATCCATGCTTATGATTTGGTAGCCACATGTAAGACCCATGCACATGAATATGTCAACTTGTACCCGTTTACACAAACATGCAAACATGTAAAGCATCAAGATTAAACCCAACATTCACCCCCTTAATCTTGATGATCTTGACCAATTCAACTTGCTACTTTCTTTTACTTCTTGCTATTGTCTTCTTGCTACTTGATATCTTTTGCTTAGATCAACAAAAAAAAATGATCAATGTTGCTACTTGCTTGCTTGATTTGATTTTCTTTCTTGCTATCATCAAATTTTCTTGCTTTCTAACTTGCTATTCGAACAATAAGGTCCGATCTTGCTACTTGTTATGAGTCACACATGACCCGGTTCATGCTACTTGCTTTCTTTCCTTTCTTGCCTATCATTTCTCTATTGCTTACATGCTGTGAATTCATGTTGCTTGCTACTCGCTGCGGCTTCTTTCTTGCTTTATTGTTGAATGATTCTTTCTAATGCTTTAATTCTTACCAACAAAAACTGCTACTGTCCAGCCTTAAAATAATGACTTCCGGATCTCTAATGAAGATTTGAGCGGTCAAAACATTAGCCTAGATGTTACGAAGAAACAGTCCAAAAATGAAAACAATCCGACGGTTCAATCTCCGGGGATCGTTAGTTTTCTGGCTTGCTGCAGTAAAACACGGGAAATGGCAAAACCCCTTTTTTTCTCTTTTGAAAGTGGCTAATCTTTCTTTCTTGCTAACATACGATAACTTGCTGCTTACGAGCCCTAGGCTCTGCTACCAAGTGTTCGTTCAGGCCCTTTATATACTCACACCACACACAAAGTTTTAGAATTTAACCTTGTAGAAAGGAAACAAAACTACTCTTGCAACAAAAAGGAATACATTGCTACTAGCTACTACTTTCTCCGTACATACATGTAAATAGAAGGACTATATATATAGCCTTTTCATACTTTAAACTACTAAACGTGAGAAACATGCACAAAGCCACCTTCTACAATTTTATGCTAAATATAAGGAACGTGGGACATGCCAATAACTAAACAAAAAAAACTAACGAATCAATATATTCCATATCCATGCTTCAGCTGACCCATTCTAATTCCATTTCCACATGTACATGCACATGACCACTGTTCATTATCCATGCTTATGATTTGGTAGCCACATACAAGACCCATGCACATGAATATGTCAACTTCTACCCATTTACAGAAACATGCAAACATGCAAAGCATCAAGATTAAGCCCAACATTCACCCCCTTAATCTTGATGACCATGACCAATTCAACTTGCAACTTTCTTTTACTTCTTGCTACTATCTTCTTACTACTTTCTATCTTTTGCTTAGATCAACCAAAAAAAATGATCAATCTTGCTACTTGCTTGCTTGATTTGATTTTCTTTCTTGCTAGCATTAAATCTTCTTGCTTTCTAACTTGCTATTCGAACAATAAGGTCCGGCCTTGCGACTAGCTACGAGTCATACATGAGCCGGTTCATGCTACTTGCTTTCTTTCCCTTCTTGCTTATCGTTTCTTGATTGCTAACATGCTGTGAATTCATGTTGCTTGCAACTCGCTGCGGCTTCTTTCTTGCTTTATTGTTGAATGATTCTTGCTACTGCTTTTATTCTTACCAACAAAAACTGCTACTGTCCAGCCTTAAAATAATGACTTCCGGATCTCTAATGAAGATTTGAACGGTCAAAACATTAACCTAGATGTCAGCAAGAAACTGTCCAAAAATGAGAACAATCCGACAGTACAATCTCCGGGGATCGTTATTTTTCTGGCTTGTTGCAGTAAAAAATAGGAAATGGCAAAACCCCCTTTTTTCTCTTTTGAAAGTGGCTGATCTTTCTTGCTTGCTAACATACGATAACTTGCTGCTTACGAGCCCTAGGTTCTGATACCAAGTGTTGGTTCAGGCACTTTATATAGTCACACCACACACAAAGTTTTAGAATATAAACTTGTAGAAAGAAAACAAAACTACTCTTGCAACCAAAAGGACTACATTGCTACTAGCTACTACTTTCTCCTTACATACATGTAAATAGAAGGACTTTATATATAGCCTTTTCATACTTCAAACTACTAAACGTGTGGAACATACACAAAGCCACTTTCTACAATTTCATGCTAAATATAAGGAACGTGGGACATGCCAATAACGAAACAAAAAAAAACTAACAAATCAAGATATTCCATATCCAACCTCCAGCTGACCCATTCTCATTCCATTTCAACATGTACATGCACATGACCACTGTTCATTATCCATGCTTATGATTTGGTAGCCACATGTAAGACCCATGCACATGAATATGTCAACTTGTACCCGTTTACACAAACATGCAAACATGTAAAGCATCAAGATTAAACCCAACATTCACCCCCTTAATCTTGATGATCTTGACCAATTCAACTTGCTACTTTCTTTTACTTCTTGCTATTGTCTTCTTGCTACTTGATATCTTTTGCTTAGATCAACAAAAAAAAATGATCAATGTTGCTACTTGCTTGCTTGATTTGATTTTCTTTCTTGCTATCATCAAATCTTCTTGCTTTCTAACTTGCTATTCGAACAATAAGGTCCGGTCTTGCTACTTGTTATGAGTCACACATGACCCGGTTCATGCTACTTGCTTTCTTTCCTTTCTTGCCTATCATTTCTCTATTGCTACCATGCTGTGAATTCATGTTGCTTGCTACTCGCTGCGGCTTCTTTCTTGCTTTATTGTTGAATGATTCTTGCTATTGCTTTAATTCTTACCAACAAAAACTGCTACTGTCCAGCCTTAAAATAATGACTTTCGGATCTCTAATGAAGATTTGAGCGGTCAAAACATTAGCCTAGATGTTACGAAGAAACAGTCCAAAAATGAAAACAATCCGACAATTCAATCTCCGGGGATCGTTAGTTTTCTGGCTTGCTGCAGTAAATCATGGGAAATGGCAAAACCCCTTTTTTTCTCTTTTGAAAGTGGCTAATCTTTCTTGCTTGCTAACATACGATAACTTGCTGCTTACGAGCCCTAGGCTCTGCTACCAAGTGTTGGTTCAGGCCCTTTATATACTCACACCACACACAAAGTTTTAGAATTTAACCTCGTAGTAAGAAAACAAAACTACTCTTGCAACAAAAAGGAATACATTGCTACTAGCTACTACTTTCTCCATTCATACATGTAAATAGAAGGACTATATATATAGCCTTTTCATACTTTAAATTACTAAACGTGAGAAACATGCACAAAGCCACCTTCTACAATTTCATGCTAAATATAAGGAACATGGGACATGCCAATAACTAAACAAAAAAAACTAACGAATCAATATATTCCATATCCATGCTTCAGCCGACCCATTCTAATTCCATTTCCACATGTACATGCACATGACCACTATTCATTATCCATGCATATGATTTGGTAGCCACATACAAGACCCATGCACATGAATATGTCAACTTCTACCCATTTACAGAAACATGCAAAGCATCAAGATTAAGCCCAACATTCACCCCCTTAATCTTGATGACCATGACCAATTCAACTTGCTACTTTCTTTTACTTCTTGCAACTGTCTTCTTACTACTTTCTATATTTTGCTTAGATCAACCAAAAAAAATGATCAATCTTGCTACTTGCTTGCTTGATTTGATTTTCTTTCTTGCTATCATCAAATCTTCTTGCTTTTTAACTTGTTATTCGAAAAATAAGGTCCGGTCTTGCTACCTGCTACGAGTCACACATGACCCGGTTCATGCTACTTGCTTTCTTTCTTTTCTTGCCTATCGTTTCTCTATTGCTAACATGCTGTGAATTCATGTTGCTTGCTACTCGCTGCGGCTTCTTTCTTGCTTTATTGTTGAATGATTCTTGCTAATGCTTTAATTCTTACCAACAAAAACTACTACTGTCCAGCCTTAAAGTAATGACTTCCGGATCTCTAATGAAGATTTGAGCGGTCAAAACATTAGCCTAGATGTTACGAAGAAACAGTCCGAAAATGAAAACAATCCGACGGTACAATCTCCGGGGATCGTTAGTTTTCTGGCTTGCTGCAGTAAAACACGGGAAATGGCAAAACCCCCTTTTTTTCTCTTTTGAAAGTGGCTGATCTTTCTTGCTTGCTAACATATGATAACTTGCTGCTTACGAGCCCTAGGCTCTGCTACCAAGTGTTGGTTCAGGCCCTTTATATACTCACACCACACACAAAGTTTTAGAATATAAACTTGTAGAAAGAAAACAAAACTACTCTTGCAACAAAAAGGAATACATTGCTACTAGCTACTACTTTCTCCGTAAATACATGTAAATAGAAGGACTATATATATAGCCTTTTCATACTTCAAACTACTAAACATGAGGAACATGCACAAAGCCACTTTCTACAATTTCATGCTTAATATAAGGAACGTGGGACATGCCAATAACTAAACAAAAAAAACTAACAAATCAAGATATTCTATATCCAAGCTCCAGCTGACCCATTCTCATTCCATTTCAACATGTACATGCACATGACCACTGTTCATTATCCATGCTTATGATTTGGTAGCCACATGTAAGACCCATGCACATGAATTTGTCAACTTGTACCCGTTTACACAAACATGCAAACATGTAAAGCATCAAGATTAAACCCAACATTCACCCCCTTAATCTTGATGATCTTGACCAATTCAACTTGCTACTTTCTTTTACATCTTGCTACTGTCTTCTTACTACTTTCTATCTTTTGCTTAGATCAACCAAAAAAAATGATCAATGTTGCTACTTGCTTTTTTGATTTGATTTTCTTTCTTGCTAGCATCAAATCTTCTTGCTTTCTAACTTGCTATTCGAACAATAAGGTCCGGTCTTGCTACCTGCTACGAGTCACACATGACCCGGTTCATGCTACTTGCTTTCTTTCCTTTCTTGCCTTTCGTTTCTTGATTGCTAACATGTTTTGAATTCATGTTACTTGCTACTCGCTGCGGCTTCTTTCTTGCTTTATTGTTGAATGATTTTTGCTAATGCTTTAATTCTTACCAACAAAAACTGCTACTGTCCAGCCTTAAAGTAATGACTTCCGGATCTCTAATGAAGATTTGAGCGGTCAAAACATTAGCCTAGATGTCAGGAAGAAACTGTCCAAAAATGAAAACAATCCGACGGTACAATCTCCGGGGATCGTTAGTTTTCTGGCTTGCTGCAGTAAAACACAGGAAATGGCAAAACCCCCTTTTTTTCTCTTTTGAAAGTGGCTGATCTTTCTTGCTTGCTAACATACGATAACTTGCTGCTTACGAGCCCTAGGCTCTGCTACCAAGTGTTGGTTCAGGCCCTTTATATACTCACACCACACACAAAGTTTTAGAATATAAACTTGTAGAAAGAAAACAAAACTACTCTTGCAACAAAAAGGAATACATTGCTACTAGCTACTACTTTCTCCGTACATACATGTAAATAGAAGGATTATATATATAGCCTTTTCCTACTTTAAACTACTAAATGTGAGAAACATGCACAAAGCCACTTTCTACAATTTCATGCTAAATATAAGGAACGTGGAACATGCCAATAACTAAACAAAAAAAAAACTAACGAATCAATATATTCCATATCCATGCTTCAGCCGACCCATTCTCATTCCATTTCCACATGTACGTGCACATGACCACTGTTCATTATCCATGCTTATGATTTGGTAGCCACATGTAAGACCCATGCACATGAATTTGTCAACTTGTACCCTTTTACACAAACATGCAAACATGTAAAGCATCAAGATTAAACCCAACATTCACCCCCTTAATCTTGATGATCTTGACCAATTCAACTTGCTACTTTCTTTTACTTCTTGCTACTGTCTTCTTGCTACTTGATATCTTTTGCTTAGATCAACCAAAAAAAATGATCAATGTTGCTACTTGCTTGCTTGATTTGATTTTCTTTCTTGCTATCATCAAATCTTCTTGCTTTCTAACTTGCTATTCGAACAATAAGGTACGGTCTTGCTACTTGTTACGAGTCACACATGACCCGATTCATGCTACTTGCTTTCTTTCCTTTCTTGCCTATCGTTTCTCTATTGCTAACATGCTGTGAATTCATGTTGCTTGCTACTCGCTGCGGCTTCTTTCTTGCTTTATTGTTGAATGATTCTTGCTACTGCTTTTATTCTTACCAACAAAAACTGCTACTGTCCAGCCTTAAAATAATGACTTCCGGATCTCTAATGAAGATTTGAGCGGTCAAAACATTAGCCTAGATGTTACGAAGAAACAGTCTGAAAATGAAAACAATCCGACGGTACAATCTCCGGGGATCGTTAGTTTTCTGGCTTGCTGCAGTAAAACACGGGAAATGGCAAAACCCCCTTTTTTTCTCTTTTGAAAGTGGCTGATCTTTCTTGCTTGCTAACATACGATAACTTGCTGCTTACGAGCCCTAGGCTCTGCTACCAAGTGTTGGTTCAGGCCCTTTATATACTCACACCACACACAAAGTTTTAGAATATAAACTTGTAGAAAGAAAACAAAACTACTCTTGCAAAAAAAAGGAATACATTGCTACTAGCTACTACTTTCTCCATACATACATATAATAGAAGGATTATATATATAGCCTTTTCCTACTTTAAACTACTAAACGTGAGAAACATGCACAAAGCAACTTTCTACAATTTCATGCTAAAGATAAGGAACGTGGGACATGCCAATAACTAAACAAAAAAAAAACTAACGAATCAATATATTCCATATCCATGCTTCAGCCGACCCATTCTCATTCCATTTCCACATGTACGTGCACATGACCACTGTTCATTATCCATGCTTACGATTTGGTAGCCACATACAAGACCCATGCACATGAATATGTCAATTTCTACCCATTTACAGAATCATGCAAACATGCAAAGCATCAAGATTTAGCCCAACATTCACCCCCTTAATATTGATGACCATGACCAATTCAACTTGCTACATTCTTTTACTTCTTGCTACTGTCTTCTTACTACTTTCTATCTTTTGCTTAGATCAACCAAAAAAAATGATCAATCGTGCTACTTGCTTTTTTGATTTGATTTTCTTTCTTGCTAGCATCAAATCTTCTTGCTTTCTAACTTGCTATTCGAACAATAAGGTCCGGTCTTGCTACCTGCTACGAGTCACACATGACCCGGTTCATGCTACTTGCTTTCTTTCCTTTATTGCCTTTCGTTTCTTGATTGCTAACATGTTGTGAATTCATGTTACTTGCTACTCGCTGCGGCTTCTTTCTTGCTTTATTGTTGAATGATTCTTGCTAATGCTTTAATTCTTACCAACAAAAACTGCTACTGTCCAGCCATAAAGTAATGATTTCCGGATCTCTAATGAAGATTTGAGCGGTCAAAACATTAGCCTAGATGTCAGGAAGAAACTGTCCAAAAATGAAAACAATCCGACGGTACAATCTCCGGGTATCGTTAGTTTTCTGGCTTGCTGCAGTAAAACACGTGAAATGGCAAAACCCCCTTTTTTTCTCTTTTGAAAGTGGCTGATCTTTCTTGCTTGCTAACATACGATAACTTGCTGCTTACGAGCCCTAGGCTCTGCTACCAAGTGTTGGTTCAGGCCCTTTATATACTTACACCACACACAAAGTTTTAGAATATAAACTTGTAGAAAGAAAACAAAACTACTCTTGCAAAAAAAAGGAATACATTGCTACTAGCTACTACTTTCTCCGTACATACATGTAAATAGAAGGACTATATATATAGCCTTTTCATACTTTAAACTACTAAACGTGAGAAACATGCACAAAGCCACTTTCTACAATTTCATGCTAAAGATAAGGAACGTGGGACATGCCAATAACTAAACAAAAAAAAAACTAACGAATCAATATATTCCATATCCATGCTTCAGCCGACCCATTCTCATTCCATTTCCACATGTACGTGCACATGACCACTGTTCATTATCCATGCTTATGATTTGGTAGCCACATACAAGACCCATGCACATGAATATGTCAACTTCTACCCATTTACAGAATCATGCAAACATGCAAAGCATCAAGATTAAGCCCAACATTCACCCCCTTAATCTTGATGACCATGACCAATTCAACTTGCTACTTTCTTTTACTTCTTGCTACTGTCTTCTTACTACTTTCTATCTTTTGCTTAGATCAACCAAAAAAAATGATCAATCGTGCTACTTGCTTTTTTGATTTGATTTTCTTTCTTGCTAGCATCAAATCTTCTTGCTTTCTAACTTGCTATTCGAACAATAAGGTCTGGTCTTGCTACCTGCTACGAGTCACACATGACCCGGTTCATGCTACTTGCTTTCTTTCGTTTCTTGCCTTTCGTTTCTTGATTGCTAACATGCTGTGAATTCATGTTGCTTGCTACTCGCTGCGGCTTCTTTCTTTCATTATTGTTGAATGATTCTTATTAATGCTTTTATTCTTACCAACAAAAACTACTACTGTCCAGCCTTAAAATAATGACTTCCGGATCTCTAATGAAGATTTGAGCGGTCAAAACATTAGCCTAGATGTTATGAAGAAAAAGTCCAAAAATGAAAACAATCCGACGGTACAATCTCCGGGGATCGTTAGTTTTCTGGCTTACTGCAGTAAAACACGGGAAATGGCAAAACCCCCTTTTTTTCTCTTTTGAAAGTGGCTGATCTTTCTTGCTTGCTAACATACGATAACTTGCTGCTTACGAGCCCTAGGCTCTGCTACCAAGTGTAGGTTCAGGCCCTTTATATACTCACACCACACACAAAGTTATAGAATATAAACTTGTAGAAAAAAAACAAAACTACTCTTGCAACAAAAAGGAATACATTGCTACTAGCTACTACTTTCTCCGTACATACATGTAAATAGAAGGACTATATATATAGCCTTTTCACACTTTAAACTACTAAACGTGAGAAACATGCACAAAGCCACTTTCTACAATTTCATGCTAAATATAAGGAACGTGGGACATGCCAATAACTAAACAAAAAAAAACTAACTAATCAAGATATTCCGTATCCATGCTTCAGCCGACCCATCTCATTCCATTTCCACATGTACATGCACATGACCACTGTTCATTATCCATGCTTATGATTTGGTAGCCACATCCAAGACCCATGCACATGAATATGTCAACTTCTACCCATTTACAGAATCATGCAAACATGCAAAGCATCAAGATTAAGCCCAACATTCACCCCCTTAATCTTGATGACCATGACCAATTCAACTTGCTACTTTCTTTTACTTCTTGCTACTGTCTTCTTACTACTTTCTATCTTTTGCTTAGATCAACAAAAAAAAAATGATCAATCTTGCTACTTGCTTTTTTGATTTGATTTTCTTTCTTGTTAGCATCAAATCTTCTTGCTTTCTAACTTGCTATTCGAACAATAAGGTCCGGTCTTGCTACCTGCTACGAGTCACACATGACCCGGTTCATGCTACATGCTTTCTTTCCTTTCTTGCCTTTCGTTTCTTGATTGCTAACATGCTGTGAATTCATGTTGCTTGCTACTCGCTGCGGCTTCTTTCTTGCTTTATTGTTGAATGATTCTTGTTAAAGCTTTCATTCTTACCAATAAAAACTGCTACTGTCCAGCCTTAAAATAATGACTTCCGGATCTCTAATGAAGATTTGAACGGTTAAAACATTAGCCTAGATGTCAGGAAGAAACTGTCCAAAAATAAAAACAATCCGACGGTAAAATCTCCGGGGATCGTTAGTTTTCTGGCTTGCTGCAGTATAACACGGGAAATGGCGAAACCCCCTTTTTTCTCTTTTGAAAGTGGCTGATCTTTCTTGCTTGCTAACATACGATAACTTGCTGCTTACGAGCCCTAGGCAATGATACCAAGTTTTGGTTCAGGGCCTTTATATACTCACACCACACACAAAGTTTTAGAATATAAACTTTTTGAAAGAAAATAAAACTACACTTGCAACCAAAAGGACTACATTGCTACTAGCTACTACTTTCTCTGTACAAACATGTAAATAGAAGGACTATATATATAGCCTTTTCATACTTCAAACTACTAAACGTGAGACACATGCACAAAGCCACTTTCTACAATTTCATGCTAAATATAAGGAACGTGGGACATGCCAATAACTAAACAAAAAAAACGAACTAATCAAGATATTCCGTATCCATGCTCCAACCGACTCATTCTCAATCCACTTCCACATGTACATGCACATGACCACTGTTCATTATCCATGCTTATGATTAGGTAGCCACATCAAAGACCCATGCACATGAATATGTCAACTTCTACCCATCTACAGAAACATGCAAACATGCAAAGCATCAAGATTAAGCCCAACATTCACCCCTTAATCTTGAAGATCTTGACCAATTCAACTTGCTACTTTCTTTTATTTCTTTCTACTGTCTTCTTGCTACTTCATATCTTTTGCTTAGATCAACCAAAAAAAAAAATGATCAATCTTGCTACTTGCTTTCTTGATTTGATTTTCTTTCTTGCTAGCATTAAATCTTCTTGCTTTCTAACTTGCTATTCGAACAATAAGGTCCGGTCTTGCTACTTGATACGAGTCACACATGACCCGGTTCATGCCACTTGCTTTCTTTCCTTTCTTGCTTATCTTCTTGATTGCGAACATGCTGTGAATTCATGTTGCTTGCAACTCGTTGCGGCTTCTTTCTTGCATTATTGTTGAATGATTCTTATTAATGCTTTTATTCTTACCAACAAAAACTACTACTGTCCAGCCTTAAAATAATGACTTCCGGATCTCTAATGAAGATTTGAATGGTCAAAACATTAGCCTAGATGTCAGGAAGAAACTGCCCAAAAATAAAAACAATCCGACGGTACAATCTCCAGGGATCGTTAGTTTTCTGGCTTGCTGTAGTAAACACGGGAAATGGCAAAACCCCCTTTTTTTCTCTTTTGAAAGTGGCTGATCTTTCTTGCTTGCTAACATACGATAACTTGCTGCTTACGACCCCTAGGCAATGATACCAAGTTTTGGTTCAGACCCTTTATATACTCACACCACACACAAAGTTTTAGAATATAAACTTGTAAAAAGAAAATAAAACTACTCTTGCAACCAAAAGGACTACATTGCTACTAGCTACTACTTTCTCCGTACATACATGTAAATAGAAGGACTATATATATAGCCTTTTCATAATTCAAACTACTAAACGTGAGACACATGCACAAAGCCACTTTCTACAATTTCATGCTAAATATAAGGAACTTGGGACATGCCAATAACTAAACAAAAAAAACTAACTAATCAAGATATTCCGTATCCATGCTCCAGCCGACTCATTCTCAATCCACTTCCACATGTACATGCACATGACCACTGTTCATTATCTATGCTTATGATTTGGTAGCCACATCCAAGACCCATGCACATGAATATGTCAACTTCTACTAGTTTACAGAAACATGCAAACATGCAAAGCATCAAGATTAAGCCCAACATTCACCCCTAATCTTGAAGATCTTGACCAATTCAACTTGCTACTTTCTTTTATTTCTTTCTACTGTCTTCTTGCTACTTGATATCTTTTGCTCAGATCAACCAAAAAAAATGATCAATCTTGCTACTTGCTTGCTTGATTTGATTTTCTTTCTTGCTAGCATTAAATCTTCTTGCTTTCTAACTTGCTATTCGAACAATAAGGTCCGGTCTTGCTACTTGCTACGAGTCACACATGACCCGGTTCATGCTACTTGCTTTCTTTCCTTTCTTGCTTATCATTTCTTGATTGTGAACATGTTGTGAATTCATGTTGCTTGCTACTCGTTGCGGCTTCTTTCTTGCATTATTGTTGAATGATTCTTATTAATGCTTTTATTCTTACCAACAAAAACTACTACTGTCCAGCCTTAAAATAATGACTTCCGGATCTCTAATGAAGATTTGAACGGACAAAACATTAGCCTAGATGTCAGGAAGAAACTGTCCAAAAATAAAAAAATCCGACGGTACCATCTCCAGGGATCGTTAGTTTTCTGGCTTGCTGCAGTAAAACACGGGAAATGGCAAAACCCCCTTTTTTTCTCTTTTGAAAGTGGCTAATCTTTCTTGCTTGCTAACATACGATAACTTGCTGCTTACGAGTCCTAGGATCTGCTACCAAGTGTAGGTTCAGGCCCTTTATATACTCACACCACACATAAAGTTTTAGAATATAAACTTGTAGAAAGAAAACAAAACTACTCTTGCAACAAAAAGGAATACATTGCTACTAGCTACTACTTTCTCCGTACATACATGTAAATAGAAGGACTATATATATAGCCTTTTCATACTTTAAACTACTAAACGTGAGAAACATGCACAAAGCCACTTTCTACAATTTCATGCTAAATATATGGAGCGTGGGACATGCCAATAACTAAACAAAAAAAAACTAACTAATCAAGATATTCCGTATCCGTGCTCCTGCCGACTCATTCTCAATCCATTTCCTCATGTACATGCACATGACCACTGTTCATTATCCATGCTTATGATTTGGTAGCCACATACAAGACCCATGCACATGAATATGTCAACTTCTACCCGTCTACAGAAACATGCAAACATACAAAGCATCAAGATTAAGCCCAACATTCACCCCTTAATCTTGAAGATCTTGACCAATTCAACTTGCTACTTTCTTTTATTTCTTTCTACTGTCTTCTTGCTACTTCATATATTTTTCTTAGATCAACCAAAAAAAATGATCAATCTTGCTAATTGCTTGCTTGATTTGATTTTCTTTCTTGCTAGCATTAAATCTTCTTGCTTTCTAACTTGCTATTCGAACAATAAGGTCCGGTCTTGCTACTTGCTACGAGTCACACATGACCCGGTTCATGCTACTTGCTCTCTTTCCTTTCTTGCTTATCATTTCTTGATTGTGAACATGATGTGAATTCATGTTGCTTGCTACTCGTTGCGGCTTCTTTCTTGCATTATTGTTGAATGATTCTTATTAATGCTTTTATTCTTACCAACAAAAACTACTACTGTCCAGCCTTAAAATAATGACTTCCGGATCTCTAATGAAGATTTCAACGGACAAAACATTAGCCTAGATGTCAGGAAGAAACTGTCCAAAAATAAAAACAATCCGACGATACCATCTCCAGGGATCGTTAGTTTTCTGGCTTGCTGCAGTAAAACACGGGAAATGGTAAAACCCCCTTTTTTTCTCTTTTGAAAGTGGCTGATCTTTCTTGCTTGCTAACATACGATAACTTGCTGCTTACGAGCCCTAGGCTCTGCTACCAAGTGTAGGTTCAGGCCCTTTATATACTCACACCACACACAAAGTTATAGAATATAAACTTGTAGAAAGAAAACAAAACTACTCTTGCAACAAAAAGGAATACATTGCTACTAGCTACTACTTTCTCCGTACATACTTGTAAATAGATGGACTATATATATAGCCTTTTCATACTTCAAACTACTAAATGTGAGAAACATGCACAAAGCCACTTTCTACAATTTCATGCTAAATATAAGGAACGTGGGACATGCCAATAACTAAACAAAAAAAAAAACTAACGAATCAAGATATTCCATATCCATGCTTCAGCCGACCCATTCTCATTCCATTTCCACATGTACATGCACATGACCACTGTTCATTATCCATGCTTATGATTTGGTAGCCACATACAAGACCCATGCACATGAATATGTCAACTTCTACCCATTTACAGAAACATGCAAACATGCAAAGCATCAAGATTAAGCCCAACATTCACCCCCCTTAATCTTGATGACCATGACCAATTCAACTTGCTACTTTCTTTTACTTGTTGCTACTATCTTCTTACTACTTTCTATCTTTAGCTTAGATCAACCAAAAAAAATGATCAATCTTGCTACTTGCTTTTTTGATTTGATTTTCTTTCTTGCTAGCATCAAATCTTCTTGCTTTCTAACTTGCTATTCGAACAATAAGTTCCGGTCTTGCTACCTGCTACGAGTCACACATGACCCGGTTCATGCTACTTGCTTTCTTTCCTTTCTTGCCTTTCGTTTCTTGATTGCTAACATGCTGTGAATTCATGTTTCTTGCTACTCGCTGCGGCTTCTTTCTTGCATTATTGTTGAATGATTCTTATTAATGCTTTTATTCTTACCAACAAAAACTACTACTGTCCAGCCTTAAAATAATGACTTCCGGATCTCTAATGTAGATTTGAACGGTCAAAACATTAGCCTAGAAGTCAGGAAGAAACTGTCCAAAAATAAAAACAATCCGACGGTACAATCTCCGAGGATCGTTAGTTTTCTGGCTTGCTGCTGTAAAAAACGGGAAATGGCAAAAACCCCTTTTTTCTCTTTTGAAAGTGGTTGATCTTTCTTGCTTTCTAACATACGATAACTTGCTGCTTACGAGCCCTAGGCTCTGATACCAAGTGTTGGTTCAAGCCCTTTATATACTCACACCACACACAAAGTTTTAGAATATAAACTTGTAGAAAGAAAACAAAACTACTCTTGCAACCAAAAGGAATACATTGCTACTAGCTACTACTTTCTCCATTCATACATGTAAATAGAAGGACTATATATATAGCCTTTTCATACTTTAAACTACTAAACGTGAGAAACATGCACAAAGCCACTTTCTACAATTTCATGCTAAATATAAGGAACGTGGGACATGCCAATAATTAAACAAAAAAAAAAACTAACTAATCAAGATATTCCGTATCCATGCTCCAGCCGACTCATTCTCAATCCACTTCCACATGTACATGCACTTGACCACTGTTCATTATCCATGCTTATGATTTTGTAGCCACATGCAAGACCCATGCACACGAATATGTCAACTTCTACTAGTTTACAGAAACATGCAAACATGCAAAGCATCAAGATTAAGCCCAACATTCACCCCCTTAATCTTGATGACCTTGACCAATTCAACTTGCTACTTTCTTTTACTTCTTGCTACTGTCTTCTTGCTACTTGCTATCTTTTGCTTAGATCAACCAAAAAAAATGATCAATCATGCTACTTGCTTGCTTGATTTGATTTTCTTTCTTGCTAGCATCAAATCTTCTTACTTTCTAACTTGCTATTCGAACAATAAGGTCCGGTCTTGCTACTTGCTACGCGTCACACATGACCAGGTTCATGCTACTTGCTTTCTTTCCTTTCTTGCCTATCATTTCTCTATTGCTAACATGCTGTGAATTCATGTTGCTTGCTACTCGTTGCGGCTTCTTTCTTGCTTTATTGTTGAATGATTCTTATTAATGCTTTTATTCTTACCAACAAAAACTACTACTGTCCAGCCTTAAAATAATGACTTCCGGATCTCTAATGAAGATTTGAATGGTCAAAACATTAGCCTAGATGTCAGGAAGAAACTGCCCAAAAATAAAAACAATCCGACGGTACAATCTCCAGGGATCGTTAGTTTTCTGGCTTGCTGTAGTAAACACGGGAAATGGCAAAACCCCCTTTTTTTCTCTTTTGAAAGTGGCTGATCTTTCTTGCTTGCTAACATACGATAACTTGCTGCTTACGACCCCTAGGCAATGATACCAAGTTTTGGTTCAGACCCTTTATATACTCACACCACACACAAAGTTTTAGAATATAAACTTGTAAAAAGAAAATAAAACTACTCTTGCAACCAAAAGGACTACATTGCTACTAGCTACTACTTTCTCCGTACATACATGTAAATAGAAGGACTATATATATAGCCTTTTCATACTTCAAACTACTAAACGTGAGGAACATGCACAAAGCCACTTTCTACAATTTCATGCTAAATATAAGGAACGTGGGACATGCCAATAACTAAACAAAAAAAAAACTAAATAATCAAGATATTCCGTATCCATGCTTCAGCCGACTCATTCTCAATCCACTTCCACATGTACATGCACTTGACCACTGTTCATTATCCATGCTTATGATTTTGTAGCCACATGCAAGACCAATGCACACGAATATCTTTTGCTTAGATCAACCAAAAAAAATGATCAATGTTGCTACTTGCTTGCTTGATTTGATTTTCTTTCTTGCTATCATCAAATCTTCTTGCTTTCTAACTTGCTATTGGAACAATAAGGTACGGTCTTGCTACTTGTTACGAGTCACACATGACCCGATTCATGCTACTTGCTTTCTTTCCTTTCTTGCCTATCGTTTCTCTATTGCTAACATGCTGTGAATTCATGTTGCTTGCTACTCGCTGCGGCTTCTTTCTTGCTTTATTGTTGAATGATTCTTGCTAATGCTTTAATTCTTACCAACAAAAACTGCTATTGTCCAACCTTAAAGTAATGACTTCCAGATCTCTAATGAAGATTTGAGCGGTCAAAACATTAGCCTAGATGTTACGAAGAAACAGTCCGAAAATGAAAACAATCCGACGGTACAATCTCCGGGGATCGTTAGTTTTCTGGCTTGCTGCAGTAAAACACGGGAAATGGCAAAACCCCCTTTTTTTCTCTTTTGAAAGTGGCTAATCGTTCTTGCTTGCTAACATACGATAACTTGCTGCTTACGAGCCCTAGGCTCTGCTACCAAGTGTTGGTTCATGCCCTTTATATACTCACACCACACACAAAGTTTTAGAATATAAACTTGTAGAAAGAAAACAAAACTACTCTTGCAACAAAAAGGAATACATTGCTACTAGCTACTACTTTCTCCGTACATACATGTAAATAGAAGGACTATATATATAGCCTTTTCATACTTTAAACTACTAAACGTGAGAAACATACACAAAGCCACTTTCTACAATTTCATGCTAAATATAAGGAACGTGGGACATGCCAATAACTAAACAAAAAAAACTAACGAATCAATATATTCCATATCCATGCTTCAGCCGACCCATTCTCATTCCATTTCCACATGTACATGCACATGACCACTGTTCATTATCCATGCTTATGATTTGGTAGCCACATACAAGACCCATGCACATGAATATGTCAAATTCTACCCATTTAGAGAAACATGCAAACATGCAAAGCATCAAGATTAAGCCCAACATTCACCCCCTTAATCTTGATCACCTTGACCAGTTCAACTTGCTACTTTCTTTTACTTCTTGCTACTGTCTTCTTACTACTTTCTATCTTTTGCTTAGATCAACCAAAAAACAATGATCAATCTTGCTACTTGCTTGCTTGATTTGATTTTCTTTCTTGCTAGCATTAAATCTTCTTGCTTTCTAACTTGCTATTCGAACAATAAGGTCCGGCCTTGCTACTAGCTACGAGTCATACATGAGCCGGTTCATGCTACTTGCTTTCTTTCCCTTCTTACTTATCGTTTCTTGATTGCTAACATGCTGTGAATTCATGTTGCTTGCAACTCGCTGCGGCTTCTTTCTTGCTTTATTGTTGAATGATTCTTGCTACTGCTTTTATTCTGACCAACAAAAACTGCTACTGTCCAGCCTTAAAATAATGACTTCCGGATCTCTAATGAAGATTTGAACGGTCAGAACATTAGCCTAGATGTCAGCAAGAAACTGTCCAAAAATGAGAACAATCTGACAGTACAATGTCCGGGGATCGTTAGTTTTCTGGCTTGTTGCAGTAAAAAATAGGAAATGGCAAAACCCCCTTTTTTTCTCTTTTGAAAGTGGCTGATCTTTCTTGCTTGCTAACATACGATAACTTGCTGCTTACGAGCCCTAGGTTCTGATACCAAGTGTTGGTTCAGGCACTTTATATAGTCACACCACACACAAAGTTTTAGAATATAAACTTGTAGAAAGAAAACAAAACTACTATATATATAGCCTTTTCATACTTCAAACTACTAAACGTGTGGAACATACACAAAGCCACTTTCTACAATTTCATGCTAAATATAAGGAACGTGGGACATGCCAATAACGAAACAAAAAAAAACTAACAAATCAAGATATTCCATATCCAACCTCCAGCTGACCCATTCTCATTCCATTTCAACATGTACATGCACATGACCACTGTTCATTATCCATGCTTATGATTTGGTAGCCACATGTAAGACCCATGCACATGAATATGTCAACTTGTACCCGTTTACACAAACATGCAAACATGTAAAGCATCAAGATTAAACCCAACATTCACCCCCTTAATCTTGATGATCTTGACCAATTCAACTTGCTACTTTCTTTTACTTCTTGCTATTGTCTTCTTGCTACTTGATATCTTTTGCTTAGATCAACAAAAAAAAATGATCAATGTTGCTACTTGCTTGCTTGATTTGATTTTCTTTCTTGCTATCATCAAATTTTCTTGCTTTCTAACTTGCTATTCGAACAATAAGGTCCGATCTTGCTACTTGTTATGAGTCACACATGACCCGGTTCATGCTACTTGCTTTCTTTCCTTTCTTGCCTATCATTTCTCTATTGCTTACATGCTGTGAATTCATGTTGCTTGCTACTCGCTGCGGCTTCTTTCTTGCTTTATTGTTGAATGATTCTTTCTAATGCTTTAATTCTTACCAACAAAAACTGCTACTGTCCAGCCTTAAAATAATGACTTCCGGATCTCTAATGAAGATTTGAGCGGTCAAAACATTAGCCTAGATGTTACGAAGAAACAGTCCAAAAATGAAAACAATCCGACGGTTCAATCTCCGGGGATCGTTAGTTTTCTGGCTTGCTGCAGTAAAACACGGGAAATGGCAAAACCCCTTTTTTTCTCTTTTGAAAGTGGCTAATCTTTCTTTCTTGCTAACATACGATAACTTGCTGCTTACGAGCCCTAGGCTCTGCTACCAAGTGTTCGTTCAGGCCCTTTATATACTCACACCACACACAAAGTTTTAGAATTTAACCTTGTAGAAAGGAAACAAAACTACTCTTGCAACAAAAAGGAATACATTGCTACTAGCTACTACTTTCTCCGTACATACATGTAAATAGAAGGACTATATATATAGCCTTTTCATACTTTAAACTACTAAACGTGAGAAACATGCACAAAGCCACCTTCTACAATTTTATGCTAAATATAAGGAACGTGGGACATGCCAATAACTAAACAAAAAAAACTAACGAATCAATATATTCCATATCCATGCTTCAGCTGACCCATTCTAATTCCATTTCCACATGTACATGCACATGACCACTGTTCATTATCCATGCTTATGATTTGGTAGCCACATACAAGACCCATGCACATGAATATGTCAACTTCTACCCATTTACAGAAACATGCAAACATGCAAAGCATCAAGATTAAGCCCAACATTCACCCCCTTAATCTTGATGACCATGACCAATTCAACTTGCAACTTTCTTTTACTTCTTGCTACTATCTTCTTACTACTTTCTATCTTTTGCTTAGATCAACCAAAAAAAATGATCAATCTTGCTACTTGCTTGCTTGATTTGATTTTCTTTCTTGCTAGCATTAAATCTTCTTGCTTTCTAACTTGCTATTCGAACAATAAGGTCCGGCCTTGCGACTAGCTACGAGTCATACATGAGCCGGTTCATGCTACTTGCTTTCTTTCCCTTCTTGCTTATCGTTTCTTGATTGCTAACATGCTGTGAATTCATGTTGCTTGCAACTCGCTGCGGCTTCTTTCTTGCTTTATTGTTGAATGATTCTTGCTACTGCTTTTATTCTTACCAACAAAAACTGCTACTGTCCAGCCTTAAAATAATGACTTCCGGATCTCTAATGAAGATTTGAACGGTCAAAACATTAACCTAGATGTCAGCAAGAAACTGTCCAAAAATGAGAACAATCCGACAGTACAATCTCCGGGGATCGTTATTTTTCTGGCTTGTTGCAGTAAAAAATAGGAAATGGCAAAACCCCCTTTTTTCTCTTTTGAAAGTGGCTGATCTTTCTTGCTTGCTAACATACGATAACTTGCTGCTTACGAGCCCTAGGTTCTGATACCAAGTGTTGGTTCAGGCACTTTATATAGTCACACCACACACAAAGTTTTAGAATATAAACTTGTAGAAAGAAAACAAAACTACTCTTGCAACCAAAAGGACTACATTGCTACTAGCTACTACTTTCTCCTTACATACATGTAAATAGAAGGACTTTATATATAGCCTTTTCATACTTCAAACTACTAAACGTGTGGAACATACACAAAGCCACTTTCTACAATTTCATGCTAAATATAAGGAACGTGGGACATGCCAATAACGAAACAAAAAAAAACTAACAAATCAAGATATTCCATATCCAACCTCCAGCTGACCCATTCTCATTCCATTTCAACATGTACATGCACATGACCACTGTTCATTATCCATGCTTATGATTTGGTAGCCACATGTAAGACCCATGCACATGAATATGTCAACTTGTACCCGTTTACACAAACATGCAAACATGTAAAGCATCAAGATTAAACCCAACATTCACCCCCTTAATCTTGATGATCTTGACCAATTCAACTTGCTACTTTCTTTTACTTCTTGCTATTGTCTTCTTGCTACTTGATATCTTTTGCTTAGATCAACAAAAAAAAATGATCAATGTTGCTACTTGCTTGCTTGATTTGATTTTCTTTCTTGCTATCATCAAATCTTCTTGCTTTCTAACTTGCTATTCGAACAATAAGGTCCGGTCTTGCTACTTGTTATGAGTCACACATGACCCGGTTCATGCTACTTGCTTTCTTTCCTTTCTTGCCTATCATTTCTCTATTGCTACCATGCTGTGAATTCATGTTGCTTGCTACTCGCTGCGGCTTCTTTCTTGCTTTATTGTTGAATGATTCTTGCTATTGCTTTAATTCTTACCAACAAAAACTGCTACTGTCCAGCCTTAAAATAATGACTTTCGGATCTCTAATGAAGATTTGAGCGGTCAAAACATTAGCCTAGATGTTACGAAGAAACAGTCCAAAAATGAAAACAATCCGACAATTCAATCTCCGGGGATCGTTAGTTTTCTGGCTTGCTGCAGTAAATCATGGGAAATGGCAAAACCCCTTTTTTTCTCTTTTGAAAGTGGCTAATCTTTCTTGCTTGCTAACATACGATAACTTGCTGCTTACGAGCCCTAGGCTCTGCTACCAAGTGTTGGTTCAGGCCCTTTATATACTCACACCACACACAAAGTTTTAGAATTTAACCTCGTAGTAAGAAAACAAAACTACTCTTGCAACAAAAAGGAATACATTGCTACTAGCTACTACTTTCTCCATTCATACATGTAAATAGAAGGACTATATATATAGCCTTTTCATACTTTAAACTACTAAACGTGAGAAACATGCACAAAGCCACCTTCTACAATTTCATGCTAAATATAAGGAACATGGGACATGCCAATAACTAAACAAAAAAAACTAACGAATCAATATATTCCATATCCATGCTTCAGCCGACCCATTCTAATTCCATTTCCACATGTACATGCACATGACCACTATTCATTATCCATGCATATGATTTGGTAGCCACATACAAGACCCATGCACATGAATATGTCAACTTCTACCCATTTACAGAAACATGCAAAGCATCAAGATTAAGCCCAACATTCACCCCCTTAATCTTGATGACCATGACCAATTCAACTTGCTACTTTCTTTTACTTCTTGCAACTGTCTTCTTACTACTTTCTATATTTTGCTTAGATCAACCAAAAAAAATGATCAATCTTGCTACTTGCTTGCTTGATTTGATTTTCTTTCTTGCTATCATCAAATCTTCTTGCTTTTTAACTTGTTATTCGAAAAATAAGGTCCGGTCTTGCTACCTGCTACGAGTCACACATGACCCGGTTCATGCTACTTGCTTTCTTTCTTTTCTTGCCTATCGTTTCTCTATTGCTAACATGCTGTGAATTCATGTTGCTTGCTACTCGCTGCGGCTTCTTTCTTGCTTTATTGTTGAATGATTCTTGCTAATGCTTTAATTCTTACCAACAAAAACTACTACTGTCCAGCCTTAAAGTAATGACTTCCGGATCTCTAATGAAGATTTGAGCGGTCAAAACATTAGCCTAGATGTTACGAAGAAACAGTCCGAAAATGAAAACAATCCGACGGTACAATCTCCGGGGATCGTTAGTTTTCTGGCTTGCTGCAGTAAAACACGGGAAATGGCAAAACCCCCTTTTTTTCTCTTTTGAAAGTGGCTGATCTTTCTTGCTTGCTAACATATGATAACTTGCTGCTTACGAGCCCTAGGCTCTGCTACCAAGTGTTGGTTCAGGCCCTTTATATACTCACACCACACACAAAGTTTTAGAATATAAACTTGTAGAAAGAAAACAAAACTACTCTTGCAACAAAAAGGAATACATTGCTACTAGCTACTACTTTCTCCGTAAATACATGTAAATAGAAGGACTATATATATAGCCTTTTCATACTTCAAACTACTAAACATGAGGAACATGCACAAAGCCACTTTCTACAATTTCATGCTTAATATAAGGAACGTGGGACATGCCAATAACTAAACAAAAAAAACTAACAAATCAAGATATTCTATATCCAAGCTCCAGCTGACCCATTCTCATTCCATTTCAACATGTACATGCACATGACCACTGTTCATTATCCATGCTTATGATTTGGTAGCCACATGTAAGACCCATGCACATGAATTTGTCAACTTGTACCCGTTTACACAAACATGCAAACATGTAAAGCATCAAGATTAAACCCAACATTCACCCCCTTAATCTTGATGATCTTGACCAATTCAACTTGCTACTTTCTTTTACATCTTGCTACTGTCTTCTTACTACTTTCTATCTTTTGCTTAGATCAACCAAAAAAAATGATCAATGTTGCTACTTGCTTTTTTGATTTGATTTTCTTTCTTGCTAGCATCAAATCTTCTTGCTTTCTAACTTGCTATTCGAACAATAAGGTCCGGTCTTGCTACCTGCTACGAGTCACACATGACCCGGTTCATGCTACTTGCTTTCTTTCCTTTCTTGCCTTTCGTTTCTTGATTGCTAACATGTTTTGAATTCATGTTACTTGCTACTCGCTGCGGCTTCTTTCTTGCTTTATTGTTGAATGATTTTTGCTAATGCTTTAATTCTTACCAACAAAAACTGCTACTGTCCAGCCTTAAAGTAATGACTTCCGGATCTCTAATGAAGATTTGAGCGGTCAAAACATTAGCCTAGATGTCAGGAAGAAACTGTCCAAAAATGAAAACAATCCGACGGTACAATCTCCGGGGATCGTTAGTTTTCTGGCTTGCTGCAGTAAAACACAGGAAATGGCAAAACCCCCTTTTTTTCTCTTTTGAAAGTGGCTGATCTTTCTTGCTTGCTAACATACGATAACTTGCTGCTTACGAGCCCTAGGCTCTGCTACCAAGTGTTGGTTCAGGCCCTTTATATACTCACACCACACACAAAGTTTTAGAATATAAACTTGTAGAAAGAAAACAAAACTACTCTTGCAACAAAAAGGAATACATTGCTACTAGCTACTACTTTCTCCGTACATACATGTAAATAGAAGGATTATATATATAGCCTTTTCCTACTTTAAACTACTAAATGTGAGAAACATGCACAAAGCCACTTTCTACAATTTCATGCTAAATATAAGGAACGTGGAACATGCCAATAACTAAACAAAAAAAAAACTAACGAATCAATATATTCCATATCCATGCTTCAGCCGACCCATTCTCATTCCATTTCCACATGTACGTGCACATGACCACTGTTCATTATCCATGCTTATGATTTGGTAGCCACATGTAAGACCCATGCACATGAATTTGTCAACTTGTACCCTTTTACACAAACATGCAAACATGTAAAGCATCAAGATTAAACCCAACATTCACCCCCTTAATCTTGATGATCTTGACCAATTCAACTTGCTACTTTCTTTTACTTCTTGCTACTGTCTTCTTGCTACTTGATATCTTTTGCTTAGATCAACCAAAAAAAATGATCAATGTTGCTACTTGCTTGCTTGATTTGATTTTCTTTCTTGCTATCATCAAATCTTCTTGCTTTCTAACTTGCTATTCGAACAATAAGGTACGGTCTTGCTACTTGTTACGAGTCACACATGACCCGATTCATGCTACTTGCTTTCTTTCCTTTCTTGCCTATCGTTTCTCTATTGCTAACATGCTGTGAATTCATGTTGCTTGCTACTCGCTGCGGCTTCTTTCTTGCTTTATTGTTGAATGATTCTTGCTACTGCTTTTATTCTTACCAACAAAAACTGCTACTGTCCAGCCTTAAAATAATGACTTCCGGATCTCTAATGAAGATTTGAGCGGTCAAAACATTAGCCTAGATGTTACGAAGAAACAGTCTGAAAATGAAAACAATCCGACGGTACAATCTCCGGGGATCGTTAGTTTTCTGGCTTGCTGCAGTAAAACACGGGAAATGGCAAAACCCCCTTTTTTTCTCTTTTGAAAGTGGCTGATCTTTCTTGCTTGCTAACATACGATAACTTGCTGCTTACGAGCCCTAGGCTCTGCTACCAAGTGTTGGTTCAGGCCCTTTATATACTCACACCACACACAAAGTTTTAGAATATAAACTTGTAGAAAGAAAACAAAACTACTCTTGCAAAAAAAAGGAATACATTGCTACTAGCTACTACTTTCTCCATACATACATATAATAGAAGGATTATATATATAGCCTTTTCCTACTTTAAACTACTAAACGTGAGAAACATGCACAAAGCAACTTTCTACAATTTCATGCTAAAGATAAGGAACGTGGGACATGCCAATAACTAAACAAAAAAAAAACTAACGAATCAATATATTCCATATCCATGCTTCAGCCGACCCATTCTCATTCCATTTCCACATGTACGTGCACATGACCACTGTTCATTATCCATGCTTACGATTTGGTAGCCACATACAAGACCCATGCACATGAATATGTCAATTTCTACCCATTTACAGAATCATGCAAACATGCAAAGCATCAAGATTTAGCCCAACATTCACCCCCTTAATATTGATGACCATGACCAATTCAACTTGCTACATTCTTTTACTTCTTGCTACTGTCTTCTTACTACTTTCTATCTTTTGCTTAGATCAACCAAAAAAAATGATCAATCGTGCTACTTGCTTTTTTGATTTGATTTTCTTTCTTGCTAGCATCAAATCTTCTTGCTTTCTAACTTGCTATTCGAACAATAAGGTCCGGTCTTGCTACCTGCTACGAGTCACACATGACCCGGTTCATGCTACTTGCTTTCTTTCCTTTATTGCCTTTCGTTTCTTGATTGCTAACATGTTGTGAATTCATGTTACTTGCTACTCGCTGCGGCTTCTTTCTTGCTTTATTGTTGAATGATTCTTGCTAATGCTTTAATTCTTACCAACAAAAACTGCTACTGTCCAGCCATAAAGTAATGATTTCCGGATCTCTAATGAAGATTTGAGCGGTCAAAACATTAGCCTAGATGTCAGGAAGAAACTGTCCAAAAATGAAAACAATCCGACGGTACAATCTCCGGGTATCGTTAGTTTTCTGGCTTGCTGCAGTAAAACACGGGAAATGGCAAAACCCCCTTTTTTTCTCTTTTGAAAGTGGCTGATCTTTCTTGCTTGCTAACATACGATAACTTGCTGCTTACGAGCCCTAGGCTCTGCTACCAAGTGTTGGTTCAGGCCCTTTATATACTTACACCACACACAAAGTTTTAGAATATAAACTTGTAGAAAGAAAACAAAACTACTCTTGCAAAAAAAAGGAATACATTGCTACTAGCTACTACTTTCTCCGTACATACATGTAAATAGAAGGACTATATATATAGCCTTTTCATACTTTAAACTACTAAACGTGAGAAACATGCACAAAGCCACTTTCTACAATTTCATGCTAAAGATAAGGAACGTGGGACATGCCAATAACTAAACAAAAAAAAAACTAACGAATCAATATATTCCATATCCATGCTTCAGCCGACCCATTCTCATTCCATTTCCACATGTACGTGCACATGACCACTGTTCATTATCCATGCTTATGATTTGGTAGCCACATACAAGACCCATGCACATGAATATGTCAACTTCTACCCATTTACAGAATCATGCAAACATGCAAAGCATCAAGATTAAGCCCAACATTCACCCCCTTAATCTTGATGACCATGACCAATTCAACTTGCTACTTTCTTTTACTTCTTGCTACTGTCTTCTTACTACTTTCTATCTTTTGCTTAGATCAACCAAAAAAAATGATCAATCGTGCTACTTGCTTTTTTGATTTGATTTTCTTTCTTGCTAGCATCAAATCTTCTTGCTTTCTAACTTGCTATTCGAACAATAAGGTCTGGTCTTGCTACCTGCTACGAGTCACACATGACCCGGTTCATGCTACTTGCTTTCTTTCGTTTCTTGCCTTTCGTTTCTTGATTGCTAACATGCTGTGAATTCATGTTGCTTGCTACTCGCTGCGGCTTCTTTCTTTCATTATTGTTGAATGATTCTTATTAATGCTTTTATTCTTACCAACAAAAACTACTACTGTCCAGCCTTAAAATAATGACTTCCGGATCTCTAATGAAGATTTGAGCGGTCAAAACATTAGCCTAGATGTTATGAAGAAAAAGTCCAAAAATGAAAACAATCCGACGGTACAATCTCCGGGGATCGTTAGTTTTCTGGCTTACTGCAGTAAAACACGGGAAATGGCAAAACCCCCTTTTTTTCTCTTTTGAAAGTGGCTGATCTTTCTTGCTTGCTAACATACGATAACTTGCTGCTTACGAGCCCTAGGCTCTGCTACCAAGTGTAGGTTCAGGCCCTTTATATACTCACACCACACACAAAGTTATAGAATATAAACTTGTAGAAAAAAAACAAAACTACTCTTGCAACAAAAAGGAATACATTGCTACTAGCTACTACTTTCTCCGTACATACATGTAAATAGAAGGACTATATATATAGCCTTTTCACACTTTAAACTACTAAACGTGAGAAACATGCACAAAGCCACTTTCTACAATTTCATGCTAAATATAAGGAACGTGGGACATGCCAATAACTAAACAAAAAAAAACTAACTAATCAAGATATTCCGTATCCATGCTTCAGCCGACCCATCTCATTCCATTTCCACATGTACATGCACATGACCACTGTTCATTATCCATGCTTATGATTTGGTAGCCACATCCAAGACCCATGCACATGAATATGTCAACTTCTACCCATTTACAGAATCATGCAAACATGCAAAGCATCAAGATTAAGCCCAACATTCACCCCCTTAATCTTGATGACCATGACCAATTCAACTTGCTACTTTCTTTTACTTCTTGCTACTGTCTTCTTACTACTTTCTATCTTTTGCTTAGATCAACAAAAAAAAAATGATCAATCTTGCTACTTGCTTTTTTGATTTGATTTTCTTTCTTGTTAGCATCAAATCTTCTTGCTTTCTAACTTGCTATTCGAACAATAAGGTCCGGTCTTGCTACCTGCTACGAGTCACACATGACCCGGTTCATGCTACATGCTTTCTTTCCTTTCTTGCCTTTCGTTTCTTGATTGCTAACATGCTGTGAATTCATGTTGCTTGCTACTCGCTGCGGCTTCTTTCTTGCTTTATTGTTGAATGATTCTTGTTAAAGCTTTCATTCTTACCAATAAAAACTGCTACTGTCCAGCCTTAAAATAATGACTTCCGGATCTCTAATGAAGATTTGAACGGTTAAAACATTAGCCTAGATGTCAGGAAGAAACTGTCCAAAAATAAAAACAATCCGACGGTAAAATCTCCGGGGATCGTTAGTTTTCTGGCTTGCTGCAGTATAACACGGGAAATGGCGAAACCCCCTTTTTTCTCTTTTGAAAGTGGCTGATCTTTCTTGCTTGCTAACATACGATAACTTGCTGCTTACGAGCCCTAGGCAATGATACCAAGTTTTGGTTCAGGGCCTTTATATACTCACACCACACACAAAGTTTTAGAATATAAACTTTTTGAAAGAAAATAAAACTACACTTGCAACCAAAAGGACTACATTGCTACTAGCTACTACTTTCTCTGTACAAACATGTAAATAGAAGGACTATATATATAGCCTTTTCATACTTCAAACTACTAAACGTGAGACACATGCACAAAGCCACTTTCTACAATTTCATGCTAAATATAAGGAACGTGGGACATGCCAATAACTAAACAAAAAAAACGAACTAATCAAGATATTCCGTATCCATGCTCCAACCGACTCATTCTCAATCCACTTCCACATGTACATGCACATGACCACTGTTCATTATCCATGCTTATGATTAGGTAGCCACATCAAAGACCCATGCACATGAATATGTCAACTTCTACCCATCTACAGAAACATGCAAACATGCAAAGCATCAAGATTAAGCCCAACATTCACCCCTTAATCTTGAAGATCTTGACCAATTCAACTTGCTACTTTCTTTTATTTCTTTCTACTGTCTTCTTGCTACTTCATATCTTTTGCTTAGATCAACCAAAAAAAAAAATGATCAATCTTGCTACTTGCTTTCTTGATTTGATTTTCTTTCTTGCTAGCATTAAATCTTCTTGCTTTCTAACTTGCTATTCGAACAATAAGGTCCGGTCTTGCTACTTGATACGAGTCACACATGACCCGGTTCATGCCACTTGCTTTCTTTCCTTTCTTGCTTATCTTCTTGATTGCGAACATGCTGTGAATTCATGTTGCTTGCAACTCGTTGCGGCTTCTTTCTTGCATTATTGTTGAATGATTCTTATTAATGCTTTTATTCTTACCAACAAAAACTACTACTGTCCAGCCTTAAAATAATGACTTCCGGATCTCTAATGAAGATTTGAATGGTCAAAACATTAGCCTAGATGTCAGGAAGAAACTGCCCAAAAATAAAAACAATCCGACGGTACAATCTCCAGGGATCGTTAGTTTTCTGGCTTGCTGTAGTAAACACGGGAAATGGCAAAACCCCCTTTTTTTCTCTTTTGAAAGTGGCTGATCTTTCTTGCTTGCTAACATACGATAACTTGCTGCTTACGACCCCTAGGCAATGATACCAAGTTTTGGTTCAGACCCTTTATATACTCACACCACACACAAAGTTTTAGAATATAAACTTGTAAAAAGAAAATAAAACTACTCTTGCAACCAAAAGGACTACATTGCTACTAGCTACTACTTTCTCCGTACATACATGTAAATAGAAGGACTATATATATAGCCTTTTCATAATTCAAACTACTAAACGTGAGACACATGCACAAAGCCACTTTCTACAATTTCATGCTAAATATAAGGAACGTGGGACATGCCAATAACTAAACAAAAAAAACTAACTAATCAAGATATTCCGTATCCATGCTCCAGCCGACTCATTCTCAATCCACTTCCACATGTACATGCACATGACCACTGTTCATTATCTATGCTTATGATTTGGTAGCCACATCCAAGACCCATGCACATGAATATGTCAACTTCTACTAGTTTACAGAAACATGCAAACATGCAAAGCATCAAGATTAAGCCCAACATTCACCCCTAATCTTGAAGATCTTGACCAATTCAACTTGCTACTTTCTTTTATTTCTTTCTACTGTCTTCTTGCTACTTGATATCTTTTGCTCAGATCAACCAAAAAAAATGATCAATCTTGCTACTTGCTTGCTTGATTTGATTTTCTTTCTTGCTAGCATTAAATCTTCTTGCTTTCTAACTTGCTATTCGAACAATAAGGTCCGGTCTTGCTACTTGCTACGAGTCACACATGACCCGGTTCATGCTACTTGCTTTCTTTCCTTTCTTGCTTATCATTTCTTGATTGTGAACATGTTGTGAATTCATGTTGCTTGCTACTCGTTGCGGCTTCTTTCTTGCATTATTGTTGAATGATTCTTATTAATGCTTTTATTCTTACCAACAAAAACTACTACTGTCCAGCCTTAAAATAATGACTTCCGGATCTCTAATGAAGATTTGAACGGACAAAACATTAGCCTAGATGTCAGGAAGAAACTGTCCAAAAATAAAAAAATCCGACGGTACCATCTCCAGGGATCGTTAGTTTTCTGGCTTGCTGCAGTAAAACACGGGAAATGGCAAAACCCCCTTTTTTTCTCTTTTGAAAGTGGCTAATCTTTCTTGCTTGCTAACATACGATAACTTGCTGCTTACGAGTCCTAGGATCTGCTACCAAGTGTAGGTTCAGGCCCTTTATATACTCACACCACACACAAAGTTTTAGAATATAAACTTGTAGAAAGAAAACAAAACTACTCTTGCAACAAAAAGGAATACATTGCTACTAGCTACTACTTTCTCCGTACATACATGTAAATAGAAGGACTATATATATAGCCTTTTCATACTTTAAACTACTAAACGTGAGAAACATGCACAAAGCCACTTTCTACAATTTCATGCTAAATATATGGAGCGTGGGACATGCCAATAACTAAACAAAAAAAAACTAACTAATCAAGATATTCCGTATCCGTGCTCCTGCCGACTCATTCTCAATCCATTTCCTCATGTACATGCACATGACCACTGTTCATTATCCATGCTTATGATTTGGTAGCCACATACAAGACCCATGCACATGAATATGTCAACTTCTACCCGTCTACAGAAACATGCAAACATACAAAGCATCAAGATTAAGCCCAACATTCACCCCTTAATCTTGAAGATCTTGACCAATTCAACTTGCTACTTTCTTTTATTTCTTTCTACTGTCTTCTTGCTACTTCATATATTTTTCTTAGATCAACCAAAAAAAATGATCAATCTTGCTAATTGCTTGCTTGATTTGATTTTCTTTCTTGCTAGCATTAAATCTTCTTGCTTTCTAACTTGCTATTCGAACAATAAGGTCCGGTCTTGCTACTTGCTACGAGTCACACATGACCCGGTTCATGCTACTTGCTCTCTTTCCTTTCTTGCTTATCATTTCTTGATTGTGAACATGATGTGAATTCATGTTGCTTGCTACTCGTTGCGGCTTCTTTCTTGCATTATTGTTGAATGATTCTTATTAATGCTTTTATTCTTACCAACAAAAACTACTACTGTCCAGCCTTAAAATAATGACTTCCGGATCTCTAATGAAGATTTCAACGGACAAAACATTAGCCTAGATGTCAGGAAGAAACTGTCCAAAAATAAAAACAATCCGACGATACCATCTCCAGGGATCGTTAGTTTTCTGGCTTGCTGCAGTAAAACACGGGAAATGGTAAAACCCCCTTTTTTTCTCTTTTGAAAGTGGCTGATCTTTCTTGCTTGCTAACATACGATAACTTGCTGCTTACGAGCCCTAGGCTCTGCTACCAAGTGTAGGTTCAGGCCCTTTATATACTCACACCACACACAAAGTTATAGAATATAAACTTGTAGAAAGAAAACAAAACTACTCTTGCAACAAAAAGGAATACATTGCTACTAGCTACTACTTTCTCCGTACATACTTGTAAATAGATGGACTATATATATAGCCTTTTCATACTTCAAACTACTAAACGTGAGAAACATGCACAAAGCCACTTTCTACAATTTCATGCTAAATATAAGGAACGTGGGACATGCCAATAACTAAACAAAAAAAAAAACTAACGAATCAAGATATTCCATATCCATGCTTCAGCCGACCCATTCTCATTCCATTTCCACATGTACATGCACATGACCACTGTTCATTATCCATGCTTATGATTTGGTAGCCACATACAAGACCCATGCACATGAATATGTCAACTTCTACCCATTTACAGAAACATGCAAACATGCAAAGCATCAAGATTAAGCCCAACATTCACCCCCCTTAATCTTGATGACCATGACCAATTCAACTTGCTACTTTCTTTTACTTGTTGCTACTATCTTCTTACTACTTTCTATCTTTAGCTTAGATCAACCAAAAAAAATGATCAATCTTGCTACTTGCTTTTTTGATTTGATTTTCTTTCTTGCTAGCATCAAATCTTCTTGCTTTCTAACTTGCTATTCGAACAATAAGTTCCGGTCTTGCTACCTGCTACGAGTCACACATGACCCGGTTCATGCTACTTGCTTTCTTTCCTTTCTTGCCTTTCGTTTCTTGATTGCTAACATGCTGTGAATTCATGTTTCTTGCTACTCGCTGCGGCTTCTTTCTTGCATTATTGTTGAATGATTCTTATTAATGCTTTTATTCTTACCAACAAAAACTACTACTGTCCAGCCTTAAAATAATGACTTCCGGATCTCTAATGTAGATTTGAACGGTCAAAACATTAGCCTAGAAGTCAGGAAGAAACTGTCCAAAAATAAAAACAATCCGACGGTACAATCTCCGAGGATCGTTAGTTTTCTGGCTTGCTGCTGTAAAAAACGGGAAATGGCAAAAACCCCTTTTTTCTCTTTTGAAAGTGGTTGATCTTTCTTGCTTTCTAACATACGATAACTTGCTGCTTACGAGCCCTAGGCTCTGATACCAAGTGTTGGTTCAAGCCCTTTATATACTCACACCACACACAAAGTTTTAGAATATAAACTTGTAGAAAGAAAACAAAACTACTCTTGCAACCAAAAGGACTACATTGCTGCTAGCTACTACTTTCTCCGTAAATACATGTAAATAGAAGGACTATATATATAGCCTTTTCATACTTCAAACAACTAAACGTGAGGAACATGCACAAAGCCACTTTCTACAATTTCATGCTAAATATAAGGAACGTGGGACATGCCAATAATTAAACAAAAAAAAAAACTAACTAATCAAGATATTCCGTATCCATGCTCCAGCCGACTCATTCTCAATCCACTTCCACATGTACATGCACTTGACCACTGTTCATTATCCATGCTTATGATTTTGTAGCCACATGCAAGACCCATGCACACGAATATGTCAACTTCTACTAGTTTACAGAAACATGCAAACATGCAAAGCATCAAGATTAAGCCCAACATTCACCCCCTTAATCTTGATGACCTTGACCAATTCAACTTGCTACTTTCTTTTACTTCTTGCTACTGTCTTCTTGCTACTTGCTATCTTTTGCTTAGATCAACCAAAAAAAATGATCAATCATGCTACTTGCTTGCTTGATTTGATTTTCTTTCTTGCTAGCATCAAATCTTCTTACTTTCTAACTTGCTATTCGAACAATAAGGTCCGGTCTTGCTACTTGCTACGCGTCACACATGACCAGGTTCATGCTACTTGCTTTCTTTCCTTTCTTGCCTATCATTTCTCTATTGCTAACATGCTGTGAATTCATGTTGCTTGCTACTCGTTGCGGCTTCTTTCTTGCTTTATTGTTGACTGATTCTTGTTAAAGCTTTCATTCTTACCAATAAAAATAGCTACTGTCCAGCCTTAAAATAATGACTTCCGGATCTCTAATGAAGATTTGAATGGTAAAAATGTTAGCCTAGATGTAACGAAGAAAGAGTCCAAAAATGAAAATAATCCGACTGTAAAATCTCCGGGGATCATTAGTTTTCTGGCTTGCTGCAGTATAACACGGGAAATGGCAAAACCCCCTTTTTTTCTCTTTTGAAAGTGGCTGATCTTTCTTGCTTGCTAACATATGATAACTAGCTGCTTACGAGCCCCAGGCTCTGCTACCAAGTGTTGGTTCAGGCCCTTTATATACTCACACCACACACAAAGTTTTAGAATATAAACTTGTAGAAAGAAAACAAAACTACTCTAGCAACAAAAAGGAATACATTGCTACTAGCTACTACTTTCTCCGTAAATACATGTAAATAGAAGGACTATATATATAGCCTTTTCATACTTCAAACTACTAAACGTGAGGAACATGCACAAAGCCACTTTCTACAATTTCATGCTAAATATAAGGAACGTGGGACATGCCAATAACTAAACAAAAAAAAAACTAAATAATCAAGATATTCCGTATCCATGCTTCAGCCGACTCATTCTCAATCCACTTCCACATGTACATGCACTTGACCACTGTTCATTATCCATGCTTATGATTTTGTAGCCACATGCAAGACCAATGCACACGAATATGTCAACTTCTACTAGTTTACAGAAGAGTAAATTCCAAAGATGGTCCCTGTGGTTTACACAGATTTACGAAAGTGGTCCCTAAACTATTTTTTTCATGTTTTCAGTCCAATAACTTTCAATTATGCTCGAAAATAGTCCCTCCGTCTATCTTCGTTAGTTTTTGCCCGTTAAGTGGCATCACATGACTTGCACGCGAGGGTAATTTTGTCATTTCTCCTTTCACCCACCAATATTACCCCCTTTTCCTTTTAATTAAATGCACAGACTGAAATTTGAAAATCCTTTTCGTATTCCAATCCAAATTTTCAACCGGAAAGCCAACATTTTTCCGTTTCCGATCATGGTGCAAGCTTTGTGGCAGCTTCGTCATAGGAGCCTTACCATCGACGAACAAGTATTCTATGGTACGATTAACTTCTATTTTGCTCAGTTCGTAGTCGATTGTTTTCACAATAACGAGCCAACATTGTTTCTCATCTGTGGTTTTATACTTGATACAGAAGATAGGCCTGGGTTTTTCTCTCTGAAGATTCATCATGGTGGAAGATTTACAAAGAACCCTAGTTTGCTTTACGATGGAGGTAATATTCATTATGTTGATGTGATTGACTGTGACTTGTTTAGTATAGTTGAACTGGATGATATGTTAGAAAGCTTAGGTTATGATGATCAACCGAAGTGGTACCACTTTCGCAAGCCAAATATAGGGTTAGATGATGGACTTGTTGCTCTAGTTAGTGATACGGATGTAAGATTATTGACCACATTTGTATCTGATGTCAAACTTATTGAAGTCTATGTTGAGCATTGTTGGTCAAATCTCACAACATTTAAAGATCGAAAGTTAGATGACTTGGTTGAAAGTAGTTCCAATGCAAACAAATTTTTTATCGAAGTTAGCTTCAATGAAGATAGGTACTATGTTAAGGTTCCAGACAATGTTAGGAACATAGACCACAGTGCTGAACAGAATGATGAGAACAATGATGAGAACAATGAGGGCAGAGATGAAGGTAGTGATAGTGATACTAGTGAGTTTATTGTAGATGAGGAGAACTTGATTAATGAGGTTGATGTGGATATGAAGAACTTTGAGTTCATTGTAGACAAGGATGTTGAATGGGTTGGGACAACAAGAACACATGACAGCATAGTAGTTAAACAGACTGAGGGAGTTGAGCTTGAAGCACACATGACAACAAGCACACATGACCATCTTTGGAATTTACTCTTTACAGAAACATGCAAACATTCAAAGCATCAAGATTAAGCCCAACATTCACCCCTTAATCTTGATGACCTTGACCAATTCAACTTGCTACTTTCTTTTACTTCTTGCTACTGTCTTCTTGCTACTTGCTATCTTTTGCTTAGATCAACCAAAAAAAATGATCAATCATGCTACTTCCTTGCTTGATTTGATTTTCTTTCTTGCTAGCATCAAGATTAAGCCCAACATTCACCCCTTAATCTTGAAGATCTTGACCAATTAAATTGCTACTTTCTTTTATTTCTTTCTACTGTCTTCTTGCTACTTGATATCTTTTGCTTAGATCAACCAAGAAAAAATGATCAATCTTGCTACTTGCTTACTTGATTTCATTTTCTTTCTGGCTAGCATTAAATCTTCTTGCTTTCTAACTTGTTATTCGAACAATAAGGTCCGGTCTTGCTACTTGCTACGAGTCACACATGACCCGGTTCATGCTACTTGCTTTCTTTCCTTTCTTTCCTATCGTTTCTCTATTGCTAACATGCTGTGAATTCATGTTGCTTGCTACTCGCTGCGGCTTCTTTCTTGCTTTATTGTTGAATGATTCTTGTTAAAGCTTTCATTCTTACCAATAAAAACTGCTACTGTCCAGCCTTAAAATAATGACTTCCGGATCTCTAATGAAGATTTGAACGGTAACAATGTTAGCCTAGATGTAACGAAGAAACAGTCCAAAAATGAAAATAATCCGACTGTAAAATCTCCGGGGATCGTTAGTTTTTTGGCTTGCTGCAGTATAACACGGGAAATGGCAAAACCCCCTTTTTTTCTCTTTTGAAAGTGGCTGATCTTTCTTGCTTGCTAACATACGATAACTTGCTTCTTACGAGCCCTAGGCTCAGCTACCAAGTGTTGGTTCAGGCCCTTTATATACTCACACCACACACAAAGTTTTAGAATATAAACTTGTAGAAAGAAAACAAAACTACTCTTGCAACAAAAAGGAATACATTGCTACTAGCTACTACTTTCTCCGTACATACATGTAAATAGAAGGACTATATATATAGCCTTTTCATACTTTAAACTACTAAACGTGAGAAACATGCACAAAGCCACTTTCTACAATTTCATGGTAAATATAAGGAACGTGGGACATGCCAATAACTAAACAAAAAAAACTAAATAATCAAGATATTCCGTATCCATGCTCCAGCCGACTCATTCTCAATCCACTTCCACATGTACATGCACATGACGACCGTTCATTATCCATGCTTATGATTTGGTAGCCACATCCAAGACCCATGCACATGACTATGTCAACTTCTACCCGTCTACAGAAACATGCAAACATGCAAAGCATCAAGATTAAGCCCAACATTCACCCCTTAATCTTGAAGATCTTGACCAATTCAACTTGCTACTTTCTTTTATTTCTTTCTACTGTGTTCTTGCTACTTGATATCTTTTGCTTAGATCAACCAAAAAAAAAAAATGATCAATCTTGCTACTTGCTTTTTTGATTTGATTTTCTTTCTTGCTAGCATCAAATCTTCTTGCTTTCTAACTTGCTATTCGAACAATAAGGTCCGGTCTTGCTACCTGCTACGAGTCACACATGACCCGGTTCATGCTACTTGCTTTCTTTCCTTTCTTGCCTTTCGTTTCTTGATTGCTAACATGCTGTGAATCCATGTTGCTTGCTACTCGCTGCGGCTTCTTTCTTGCATTATTGTTGAATGATTCTTATTAATGCTTTTATTCTTACCAACAAAAACTACTAATGTCCAACCTTAAAATAATGACTTCCGGATCTCTAATGAAGATTTGAACGGTCAAAACATTAGCCTAGATGTCAGAAAGAAACTGTCCAAAAATAAAAACAATCTGACGGTACAATCGCCGGGGATCGTTAGTTTTCTGGCTTGCTGCAGTAAAACACGGGAAATGGCAAAACCCCCTTTTTTTTCTCTTTTGAAAGTGGCTGATCTTTCTTGCTTGCTAACATACGATAACTTGCTGCTTACGAGCCCTAGGCTCTGCTACCAAGTGTTGGTTCAGGCCCTTTATATACTCACACCACACACAAAGTTTTAGAATATAAACATTTAGAAAGAAAACAAAACTACTCTTGCAACAAAAAGGAATACATTGCTACTAGCTACTACTTTCTCCGTACATACATGTAAATAGAAGGACTATATATATAGCCTTTTCATACTTCAAACTACTAAACGTGAGAAACATGCACAAAGCCACTTTCTACAATTTCAAGCTAAATATAAGGAACGTGGGACATGCCAATAACTAAACAAAAAAAAACTAACGATTCAAGATATTCCGAATCCATGCTTCAGCTGACCCATTCTCACTCCATTTCCACATGTACATACACATAAACACTGTTCATTATCCATGCTTATGATTTGGTAGCCACATACAAGACCCATGCACATGAATATGTCAACTTCTACCCATTTACAGAAACATGCAAACATGCAAAGCATCAAGATTAAGCCCAACATTCACCCCCTTAATCTTGATGACCATGACCAATTCAACTTGCTACTTTCTTTTACTTCTTGCTACTATCTTCTTACTACTTTCTATCTTTTGCTTAGATCAACCAAAAAAAATGATCAGTCTTGCTACTTGCTTTTTTTATTTGATTTTCTTTCTTGCTAGCATCAAATCTTCTTGCTTTCTAAGTTGCTATTCGAACAATAAGGTCCGGTCTTGCTACCTGCTACGAGTCGCACATGGCCCGGTTCATGCTACTTGCTTTCTTTCCTTTCTTGCCTTTCGTTTCTTAATTGCTAACATGTTGTGAATTCATGTTGCTTGCTACTCGCTGCGGCTTCTTTCTTGCATTATTGTTGAATGATTCTTATTAATGCTTGTATTCTTACCAACAAAAACTACTATTGTCCAGCCTTAAAATAATGACTTCCGGATCTCTAATGAAGATTTGAACGGTCAAAACATTAGCCTAGATGTCAGGAAGAAACTGTCCAAAAATAAAAACAATCCGACGGTACAATCTCCGGGGATCGTTAGTTTTCTGGCTTGCTGCTGTAAAAAATGGGAAATGGCAAAAACCCTTTTTTCTCTTTTGAAAGTGGCTGATCTTTCTTGCTTTCTAACATACGATAACTTGCTGCTTACGAGCCCTAGGCTCTGATACCAAGTGTTGGTTCAGGCCCTTTATATACTCACACCACACACAAAGTTTTAGAATATAAACTTGTAGAAAGAAAACAAAACTACACTTGCAACCAAAAGGACTACATTGCTACTAGCTACTACTTTCTCCGTAAATACATGTAATGTGATAACCGGCAAAAATCTATGATTCAACTCCACTCAGGTAATAAACGTAGAGGAATTTTTTTTTAGCTAAACTATAATTTTATCGAATTAACGCCTATAATTAAGTAGCATTGAATTTAGGCGCCTTATCGTTACAGCCCGACACTAAACAAGCGTTTTTCCGTGGATGCATATAAATGTGACAAAGTGCTTACGTTTATGTTTATTAATTCATTTAGTAAACCCTAATATATATATATATATATATATATATGTATATATACTAATATATATATATATATGTATATATACTTATATATATATATATATAAGTATGTGTGAAACAATATTATAGTGATAAGTACACTTACTTGCATGAAAGTAACAAACCACCACCTTTGCATGAAATACAACATAATAATTAAATAAATACTTATACTTAAATCAATTAAAAACTTAATTAACTAATAAAATAAAATCTGATTTTTACTTATAAATTAATTAAATTAAAATAATTTAATTAATAATAACATTTAAATACCAACTAACCATTTAATCACCATCACTTCTCCACCAATCACCACCAAAACTCTTCCTCTTCCCCCCCCCCCCCCCCCACATGGCCGGCCACCCCTTCACTCCCCCCCCCCCCCTCATTTCTTCTATTTAAGCAACCTCATTCTAACCCTTTTTCATTTTACACACCCACACACTCTTCTCTCTTCAAAAACACTCTCTTCTCTTCCATTTTCTCTCCCAAAAATCTGCCATACTTCACCATCAAAAACCACCACAAATCACCACTCAAACAACCCTAAATCCACTCAAAAACAACCTACTTTTGTCTTAGATTCGTTGGTAAGAAGATACACAATTTTCTCTTCTTTACTTCCTTCAATTTCTATACACTAATCATCACCCATGGATGAATAATACAAGACTTATAATAATATATCTATATCTATGTATATACATCTTTTATCTTACTATATACATATGTAAGATTTTATGTAAGGCTATGCCTACAAATCTACATATGTATATATGCACTTTATATTTCATTTTTGTTAATATCTTATGTATGGCTATGCCTACGATCATATATGTATACATGCATCTTTATATTTTGTGTTGTTGTGATTCTTATGTATGGCTATGCCTACAAAATAGATGTAAACATGCATTATATTACTCATCTTCATCTCCATCTTCTTTTTATTTGAAGTATTGAAAAGTATGGCTAAGCCTACAAAAATGACTTGATGTTTGTAGATTATCACTTGCACATAATCATGTGTTAAAGATAAGTGATAATCCATGATCAAACCTATATCAAGTTGAAAGATGTAAATTTTACTTATTACATATCTACAAAATCTTTCAAGAATATCATGCTTGTAATATACTCAAAATCTGTAGAAAAATGATGGAAATTGCATGTGGGAAAAAGGGCTAAACAATGATTAGTGCCTATGTGTTAGGATGGTGGTCTATGACTTGAAATCCTAACCCACACATACCCATGCAATCTGTCCAGATTTCTATATCTCACTTTGTGAGGTCATAAATCCGTGTATACTTAACAAAATACCACCATTTTACTACTGAAATTACTATTATGTATTAGCTTTCAAACCCAAGTGGTCTCACTCAAAAACATGGAGTATTCGACCTCCAAACAGCCCATACGAAACTATTGCGCATGTTATGGAAGATTCGTATACCTCACTTTGCAAGGTCATAACCCCATGAATACTTAACCTAAGACTACCATTTTATTACTGATTTTAATGTTATAAAGCTTATCTAACAAGATTATGTTTAAATATAAGTTTAAAATACGTTTCTATAAATTTATACACAAGAGAACACAATCTGTCCAGAAAAACACAGGTTACTAAAATGGTCATAACTTGAGTTCTAGGAAGAGTTAGACGATGCATTTTTTTTAAAAGTTGCGTATTGAATAGACCTACAACCTTCATGTTTCACACTTTTTCCAGAAATGCACGCATTTTTCTCAGTAATCCGATTTATGGGTCTGGTCTGGAAACTTTCTGGAATTTTGTTGGATTCTTACTAAAGATCACTTAAAAAGGTGTAAATATACCCAAAAATGGTTAAATAAAACGTGACACTTAAACTAAAGCTATGGGTGATGAAACTTTACAAAAATTAGAATTAATATATATATACGATATGACTAAACTTAAACATTTTATGTGATCTAGGAAGCATAAGCCCCACCAAGACCCAAACAAGTACTTGCAACTTTCCGCTCTCTCACTAAGGTGAGTCTCATGGCCCCTACTTCTTTTTAAATGCTTTGACATGTTTTTGGGGTGAGAATACATGTTCTTTTCTTTGTGGACACAAACTAAACTGTTACGTATTGCATGAGTTGACACTATCCATTATGTGGGCCTTTATCATGAATTGTTAGTTAAGGACTTAAACGTGAATGTCATGAATAGATCTATTTGGGTTGACGCCCCCATCCGGGTTGGTAGCGCCAACATGACTATAAGTCAAACGGGTGCATTGTCATTTGAGAACTACTTGTGTTTGGATAGGACACTTGCGAGGCACTAAATGTTAAGGTTTCAATTCATGAGCTTATGGCAATAGTAATACAATTTTTACTATATTGTTGAATGGCAATATAACTTGAAATCTCGTGATCCACGGTAATGTTTTACAACTATTAAAACCTATGAGCTCACCAACTTTATGTTGACCCATTTTTACATGTTATTCTCAGGTAATTAAGATGCTTGCTATTTGTGAAGATGGCATACCCCTTTTGAAGTTAGGAACTACATTTGCATGGACGAACATTGCTTTTGATCTTAAATTCTTAAACTCCTAACTATTTTGTAACTTATGGGAATTGTTTGTAAACTTTTTAAAGACAAATGGTCTAAGTCTGTAAGACATTTTAAACTTTTATGAAATATGTTTAAAACGACTCATGTAGAGGTCGTTCATTGTAATTCTTGTGTTGTGATCTCATGATAGTCGCATCTCGCAACCTTCTGCCGAGGCGGGGTGTGACAGATTGGTATCAAAGCCCAAGGTTATAGTGAACTAGATTGCATTAGTGGGCCTAGACTATAGCCATGACTAGAATAAGGACCTTTAGGTGTACTTGCTAATTATTAAATCCATACATCCTTGCCTACTTACCGAATGTGGTTCCATGCATGCTTATTACATGTTAATTGTTAAGTTAGTACATACATGTTAAATAATTACTTATTTTATATACTCCCTATTTTTATACTATTATCTTATATGACAGAGTATGTCGAACCCTAATAGCCCTGTCCAAGTCGTGTCCGACGATGACTCCGAGACGGCTGCATGCCTCCTCACCTCGCTTAAGTCACCCTCATTCATACGTGTGTCCGCTACCCGAGTTGAGAAGACCGGTTCCTCCAATGAGACTGAGCCATTTGAGGATGAGACCGAGCCAATGGAGGAAGAGTCCGAGCCTACTGAGGACAAGTCCGATTCCAAAGAATCCCATCCCTCCCCTGTCATACCTACTAAGGCTGCCCCTGCTCCCCCTACCCAACCAAAACCAGCTTCTTCACTCCGATCATTCCGCCCCGGGGGACCATGACTGATGCGTACCCCTCGGATAACCGTGTTCCCACCTTTGACTGAGACGTTCTCCATCCCCCCTATTGAGACCCCCTCCATTCCCCCTACCGAGACTACCAACACTACTACTAGGCAAGTGCGACCCCGCAAGTGGACTTGGATGCAGGAGCAGATTCAGTCTTGGAGAAAAGAAGAAGGGATACCCGAGACACTGGAAGTTGGGGAGCCCTCCACCACTACACCCATACCCTCTCTCACTTTGGAGCCTGTACATCACACTATCCCAGTTGTGGTAGGACGTTTGGTTGGTCAGGAGAGGAGACTTAATCAGTTGGAGTACGACCAGGATGAGTCACGTTCCGATAAAGTGGAACTCATACAGGCACAAATTTCAGAAGTTGAGAGGAGGATCGGTAACATGGACTACTCGGTTTACTGTGCTGATGACGACATCAAGATACTTCGAGAGGAGGTCACTGAGTTACGCCGACGGGTGAAGCACAGCGAAAGGCGCGCTTAATTAGCGGAAGAGCACGCGACTAGGGCAGAGCAGCGTATGTCCGTGATGGAGCATAGTTTGGGACGTGTTAGTGCACTTTTGGGCCAGTTTCGCGGATAGTTTCATTTCGATTTCTAACCTACTATGGCGGGTTGTGCCTAGAGGATAAATTTATGGATTTGCTTGTATTTTTCCGGATGTTTCATTCCCGGCCTGTTTTTGTGAACAATGAATCAACTATATTGACTAAGTTTATGCTCTTGTTGGGTTATTAATCTTACTATCTTGTGACTTTGGTTGTGTGATTTGTACTTATTTATTCCTTACACGCATGATAAAGTTCTATCTTGTACAGTATCTCATTGTCTTGTTGTGCTTTGTAATTTCAAGAAACATGCCACCCAAGAGAACATCCACGATGAGTAATGCAGCTATCGAGCGACTTGTAGCACAAAGAGTAGCTGAGGCAATCGCTACCCAAAGGACTGAGAGGAATGATGGAAACGAAAGAACCGGTAGAAGGAATGAAACCGGAGAAGGTTCGGGAAATGTAACCCGAGAATGCACCTATAAGGACTTTTCGAATTGCAAACCCCATCACTTCAATGGAACCGAAGGAGCTGTCGGTTTGGTTCGGTGGTTTGAGAAGCTAGAGTCAGTTTTCCGTATTAGCAACTGCAAGGAAGATTGTAAGGTTAAGTATGCAACATGCACCCTTCAAGATGGTGCGTTATCATGGTGGAATTCATACGCCCATTCGGTGGGCATTGATGCTGCTTATCAGATTTCTTGGGAAGATCTTAAGAAAATGATGATGGAAGAGTACTGTCCTCGGAATGAACTGCAGAAGTTGGAGGTAGAATTTTGGAATCTGGTTGTCATTGGGGCTGATATAGCTAGATATACAAGGAGATTCCATGAATTGGCACTTCTTTGCCCATCTATGGTCACTCCCGAGTACAAGAGAATTGAACGTTATATCTGGGGACTTCCCTCCCAAATCCAAGGAAATGTAACTTCATCTAAACCCAATACGATCCACGATGCCGTCCGCATGGCACACAGTTTAATGGATCAAATTGTGCGACGTGGGGCTTTGGAAAGGGGAAATGTTGATAAGAATTCCAATGGTAAAAGGAAATGGGAGGAGAGTTCTAGGGGAAACACCAGCCAACAACAAAATAAGAAGACCGAGACAGTTAGGGCTTATGCTGCAGGGCCAGATGCTAAGAAAGGTTATGCTGGAAACAAACCATATTGTAAGCGTTGCAACCTACACCACAAAGGTCCCTGTAGCAACGCATGTGGGAGATGTAAGAAGCCTGGCCATCAAGCCAAGGATTTTCGGAGCCCTGCACCTGTCGCCAACACTAACACTCCAAACACATGCTACGGGTGCGGGAGTGCTGGACACTTTAAAAAGGATTGTCCGAAGCTGAAAAATCAGAATAACAATGCGGCGCGCGGCAGAGCATTCGTGATCAATACCAATGAAGCACGCCAGGATCCCAACCTAGTCACGGGTACATTTCTCCTAAATGACAAGGTTGTTTCAGTCTTAATTGATACTGGTGCTGATGAGAGTTTCGTGTCAAACGAGTTTAGCCCCTTACTTAATATCACTCCAACTGCCTTAGATACTAAATACACGATAGAGTTAGCTAATGGTAAATTAATTGAAGCTGATAGCATAATTCGAAACTGTTCCCTAAACTTAGCAAGCGAAATCTTTCCCATAAATTTGATACCCGTCAAAATAGGAAGCTTTGACGTCATCGTTGGCATGGATTGGCTATCCAAGAATCGTGCTGAAATAGTATGCTATGACAAGATTGTCCGCATACCCCTCTCTAGCGGAGCAACTTTAATAATACAAGGAGAAAAGAGTGGAACGAGATTGAACATCATATCGTGCATGAAAACACAGAAGTACCTAAGAAAAGGGTACCAAGCAATCTTAGCTCATGTTGTAGAGGAGAAACCGGAAGAGAGACGACTCGAGGATGTCCCTATCGTACGGGATTTTCCCGAAGTTTTCCCTGAAGACTTGCCTAGACTACCACCAGCCCGGCAAGTGGAGTTTCATATCGACTTGGTGCCTGGTGCTGCACCCGTTGCCCGAGCACCATATCGATTAGCCCCTTCCGAAATGCAAGAGTTGTCAAGTCAACTGCAAGAGCTTTTAGATAAAGGGTTTATCCGGCCAAGTTCCTCACCCTGGGGAGCTCCCGTCTTATTTGTGAAAAAGAAGGATGGATCCTTAAGGATGTGCATCGATTACCGGGAATTGAATAAACTAACCGTGAAGAACCGTTACCCACTCCCTAGAATTGATGACTTATTCGATCAACTGCAAGGCTCGAGTTTTTACTCAAAAATTGACCTACGATCGGGGTATCATCAGTTGAGAGTCGGAGAAGAAAGCATCCCAAAGACGGCATTTAGGACTCGGTATGGTCATTACGAGTCCCAAGTAATGCCGTTCGGTCTTACTAACGCACCAGCTGTATTCATGGACCTCATGAACCGCGTGTGTAAACCGTACTTAGATAAGTTCGTCATCGTATTCATCGATGACATTTTGATCTATTCGAAGAACAAAGAGGACCATGAAAAGCATTTGAGATCAATCTTGGAGTTGCTTAAAAAGGAGGAGTTGTATGCTAAGTTCTCAAAGTGTGAGTTTTGGTTACGAAGAGTGCAATTTCTAGGACATGTTATTGATAGTCAAGGAATACATGTCGACCCTGCCAAGATTGAGGCTATCAAAAATTGGGAGACGCCTAGAACCCCAACAGAAGTACGACAATTCTTAGGTCTTGCTGGTTACTATAGACGATTCATCGAGAATTTTTCTAAAATAGCCAAACCCTTGACACTGCTAACTCAGAAAATGGCAAAGTATAATTGGAGTGATGAGCAGGAGGAAGCTTTCCAATTGTTGAAGCAAAAACTTTGTAGCGCACCAGTATTATCATTGCCGGAGGGAACTGATGATTTTGTAGTCTTCTGCGATGCATCACGACAAGGGCTAGGATGTGTGTTAATGCAAAAGGAGAAGGTCATAGCTTATGCTTCTCGTCAACTTAAGGTGCATGAGAAAAACTACACAACCCATGATCTAGAATTGGGAGCAGTGGTGTTTGCACTCAAGATTTGGAGGCATTACCTTTATGGTACAAAGTGTACCGTGTTTACAGATCATAAAAGCCTTCAGCACATTTTCAATCAAAAGGATCTGAACATGAGACAGCGTAGGTGGGTTGAATTGCTCAGTGATTACGATTGCGAAATTCGTTATCACCCGGGCAAGGCAAATGTTGTAGCTGATGCTTTGAGCAGAAAAGAACGGATGAAACCACTACGAGTTAGGGCTTTAGGTATGACCATTCATACGAACCTTACCTCTCAAATTCGTGATGCTCAACTCGAGGCAATCAAGGAGGAGAATGTAAAGGGTGAATCTCTACGTGGTATGGATAAGCAATTTGAGGTCAAGTCCGATGGAATCCGATATTATATAAATCGCATATGGATACCAAGTTTTGGTAACTTGAGGAAGTTGGTAATGGACGAGGCTCATAAATCCAGGTATTCCATCCATCCGGGTGCTGACAAGATGTACCATGGACTTAAGGACCTGTATTGGTGGCCTAACATGAAGGCTGAGGTGGCCACCTATGTTAGTAAATGCTTGACGTGTGCCAAGGTAAAGGTCGAGTATCAGAAACCATCAGGTCTATTGCAACAACCCGAAATACCCCAATGGAAGTGGGAGCAAATAACAATGGACTTTATTACTAAGCTTCCTAAGACAACAAATGGTTGTGATACAATTTGGGTAATTGTTGATCGCCTGACAAAATCCGCCCACTTTCTAGCAATCAAGGAGACCGACACAATGGAAAGATTGACTAGGATTTACTTGAAGGAGGTGGTGACAAGGCACGGGGTGCCCATCTCGATTATCTCTGATCGAGATAGCCGTTTCACCTCTAGGTTTTGGCAATTACTCCAAAAAGCCCTAGGTACTCGCTTGGATATGAGTACCGCATACCACCCTCAGACAGATGGCCAAAGCGAAAGGACAATTCAAACCCTAGAAGATATGTTACGCGCATGTGTTATCGACTTTGGACGTGGCTGGGAGAACCACCTGCCATTATGCGAGTTCTCTTACAACAACAGTTATCACACCAGCATCAAGGCCGCCCCATTCGAAGCACTTTACGGACGAAAGTGTCGATCGCCTGTATGTTGGACTGAGGTGGGAGATAGTCAACTCCTTGGTCCAGAGATTATACACGAAACGACCGAGAAGATTGTGCAAATCCAAAATAGACTGAAGGCAGCCCGTGACCGCCAAAAGAGTTATGCAGATACGAGGCGCAAACCGCTAGAATTTCAAATTGGAGATAGAGTCATGTTGAAAGTGTCGCCTTGGAAAGGCGTAGTCCGTTTTGGGAAACGGAGAAAGCTAAACCCTAGATATGTTGGACCATTCGAAATACTGGAGAGAATTGGTCCAGTTGCATACAAACTTAAGTTGCCTCAAGAACTCAGTAATGTACATGACACGTTTCATGTGTCAAATCTGAAAAAGTGTTTATCAGACGAATCACTTGTCATACCAGTCGGAGAAGTACAAATCGATGAGAAATTGCATTTTATCGAAGAACCAATTGAGATCATGGACCGAGAGATAAAGACCTTGAAGCGGAGTCGTATACCCATTGTAAAGGTTAGGTGGAATTCGAAACGAGGTCCAGAATTCACCTGGGAGCGCGAGGATCAAATCCGTCGAAAGTATCCCCACTTATTCTCAAACCCTGCACCACCCGAGGTCACGAACTAAATTTCGGGATGAAATTCTTTTAACAGGGGGAGAATGTGACAACCGGCAAAATCTATGATTCAACTCCACTCAGGTAATAAACATAGAGGAATTTTTTTTTTAGCTAAACTATAATTTTATCGAATTAACGCCTATAATTAAATAGCATTGAATTTAGGCGCCTTATCGTTACAGCCCGACACTAAACAAGCGTTTATCCGTGGATGCATATAAATGTGACAAAGTGCTTACGTTTATGTTTATATATGTATATATACTTATATATATATATATATATATATAAGTATGTGTGAAACAATATTATAGTGATAAGTACACTTACTTGCATGAAAGTAACAAACCACCACCTTTGCATGAAATACAACATAATAATTAAATAAATACTTATAATTAAATCAATTAAAAACTTAATTAACTAATAAAATAAAATCTGATTTTTACTTATAAATTAATTAAATTAAACTAATTTAATTAATAATAACATTTAAATACCAACTAACCATTTAATCACCATCACTTCTCCACCAATCACCACCAAAACTCTTCCTCTTCCCCCCCCCCCCCCCATGGCCGGCCACCCCTTCACTCCCCCCCCCCCCCCCCCTCATTTCTTCTATTTAAGCAACCTCATTCTAACCCTTTTTCATTTTACACACCCACACATTCTTCTCTCTTCAAAAACACTCTCTTCTCTTCCATTTTCTCTCCCAAAAATCTGTCATACTTCACCATCAAAAACCACCACAAATCACCACTCAAACAAACCTAAATCCACTCAAAAACAACCTACTTTTGTCTTAGATTCGTTGGTTAGAAGATGTAAATTTTACTTATTACATATCTACAAAATCTTTCAAGAATATCATGCTTGTAATATACTCAAAATCTGTAGAAAAATGATGGAAATTGCATGTGGGAAAAAGGGCTAAACAATGATTAGTGCCTATGTGTTAGGATGGTGGTCTATGACTTGAAATCCTAACCCACACATACCCATGCAATCTGTCCAGATTTCTATATCTCACTTTGTGAGGTCATAAATCCGTGTATACTTAACAAAATACCACCATTTTACTACTGAAATTACTATTATGTATTAGCTTTCAAACCCAAGTGGTCTCACTCAAAAACATGGAGTATTCGACCTCCAAACATCCCATACGAAACTATTGCGCATGTTATGGCAGATTCGTATACCTCACTTTGCAAGGTCATAACCCCATGAATACTTAACCTAAGACTACCATTTTATTACTGATTTTAATGTTATAAAGCTTATCTAACAAGATTATGTTTAAATATAAGTTTAAAGTACGTTTCTATAAATTTATACACAAGAGAACACAATCTGTCCAGAAAAACACAGGTTACTAAAATGGTCATAACTTGAGTTCTAGGAAGAGTTAGACGATGCATTTTTTTTAAAAGTTGCGTATTGAATAGACCTACAACCTTCATGTTTCACACTTTTTCCAGAAATGCACGCATTTTTCTCAGTAAGCCGATTTATGGGTCTGGTCTGGAAACTTTCTGGAATTTTGTTGGATTCTTACTAAAGATCACTTAAAAAGGTGTAAATATACCCAAAAATGGTTAAATAAAACGTGACACTTAAACTAAAGCTATGGGTGATGAAACTTTACAAAAATTAGAATTAATATATATATACGATATGACTAAACTTGAACATTTTATGTGATCTAGGAAGCATAAACCCCACCAAGACCCAAACAAGTACTTGCAACTTTCCGCTCTCTCACTAAGGTGAGTCTCATGGCCCCTACTTCTTTTTTAAATGCTTTGACATGTTTTTGGGGTGAGAATACATTTTCTTTTCTTTGTGGACACAAACTAAACTGTTACGTATTGCATGAGTTGACACTATCCATTATGTGGGCCTTTATCATGAATTGTTAGTTAAGGACTTAAACGTGAATGTCATGAATAGATCTATTTGGGTTGACGCCCCCATCCGGGTTGGTAGCGCCAACATGACTATAAGTCAAACGGGTGCATTGTCATTTGAGAACTACTTGTGTTTGGATAGGACACTTGTGAGGCACTAAATGTTAAGGTTTCAATTCATGAGCTTATGGCAATAGTAATACAATTTTTACTATATTGTTGAATGGCAATATAACTTGAAATCTCGTGATCCACGGTAATGTTTTACAACTATTAAAACCTATGAGCTCACCAACTTTATGTTGACCCATTTTTACATGTTATTCTCAGGTAATTAAGATGCTTGCTATTTGTGAAGATGGCATACCCCTTTTGAAGTTAGGAACTACATTTGCATGGACGAACATTGCTTTTGATCTTAAATTCTTAAACTCCTAACTATTTTGTAACTTATGGGAATTGTTTGTAAACTTTTTAAAGACAAATGGTCTAAGTCTGTAAGACATTTTAAACTTTTATGAAGTATGTTTAAAACGACTCATGTAGAGGTCGTTCATTGTAATTCTTGTGTTGTGATCTCATGATAGTCGCATCTCGCAACCTTCCGCCGAGGCGGGGTGTGACAGATTGGTATCAGAGCCCAAGGTTATAGTGAACTAGATTGCATTAGTGGGCCTAGACTATAGCCATGACTAGAATAAGGACCTTTAGGTGTACTTGCTAATTATTAAATCCATACATCCTTGCCTACTTACCGAATGTGGTTCCATGCATGCTTATTACATGTTAATTGTTAAGTTAGTACATACATGTTAAATAATTACTTATTTTATATACTCCCTATTTTTATACTATTATCTTATATGACAGAGTATGTCGAACCCTAATAGCCCTGTCCAAGTCGTGTCCGACGATGACTCCGAGACGGCTGCATGCCTCCTCACCTCGCTTAAGTCACCCTCATTCATACATGTGTCCGCTACCCGAGTTGAGAAGACCGGTTCCTCCAATGAGACTGAGCCATTTGAGGATGAGACCGAGCCAATGGAGGAAGAGTTCGAGCCTACTGAGGACAAGTCCGATTCCGAAGAATCCCATCCCTCCCCTGTCATACCTACTAAGGCTGCCCCTGCTCCCCCTACCCAACCAAAACCAGCTTCTTCACTCCGATCATTCCGCCCCGGGGGACCACGACTGATGCGTACCGCTCGGATAACCGTGTTCCCACCTTTGACTGAGACATTCTCCATCCCCCCTACTGAGACCCCCTCCATTCCCCCTACCGAGACTACCAACACTACTACTAGGCGAGTGCGATCCCGCAAGTGGACTTGGATGCAGGAGCAGATTCAGTCTTGGAGAAAAGAAGAAGGGATACCCGAGACACTGGAAGTTGGGGAGCCCTCCACCACTACACCCATACCCTCTCTCACTTTGGAGCCTGTACATCACACTATCCCAGTTGTGGTAGCACGTTTGGTTGGTCAGGAGAGGAGACTTAATCAGTTGGAGTACGACCAGGATGAGTCACGTTCCGATAAAGTGGAACTCATACAGGCACAAATTTCAGAAGTTGAGAGGAGGATCGGTAACATGGACTACTCGGTTTACTGTGCTGATGACGACATCAAGATACTTCAAGAGGAGGTCACTGAGTTACGCCGACGGGTGGAGCACAGCGAAAGGCGCGCTGAATTAGCGGAAGAGCGCGCGACTAGGGCAGTGCAGCATATGTCCGTGATGGAGCATAGTTTGGGACGTGTTAGTGCACTTTTGGGCCAGTTTCGCGGATAGTTTCATTTCGATTTCTAACCTACTATGGCGGGTTGTGCCTAGAGGATAAATTTATGGATTTGCTTGTATTTTTCCGGATGTTTCATTCCCGGCCTGTTTTTGTGAACAATGAATCAAGTATATTGACTAAGTTTATGCTCTTGTTGGGTTATTAATCTTACTATCTTGTGACTTTGGTTGTGTGATTTGTACTTATTTATTCCTTACACGCATGATAAAGTTCTATCTTGTACAGTATCTCATTGTCTTGTTGTGCTTTGTAATTTCAAGAAACATGCCACCCAAGAGAACATCCACGATGAGTAATGCAGCTATCGAGCGACTTGTAGCACAAAGAGTAGCTGAGGCAATCGCTACCCAAAGGACTGAGAGGAATGATGGAAACGAAAGAACCGGTAGAAGGAATGAAACCGGAGAAGGTTCGGGAAATGTAACCCGAGAATGCACCTATAAGGACTTTTCGAATTGCAAACCCCATCACTTCAATGGAACCGAAGGAGCTGTCGGTTTGGTTCGGTGGTTTGAGAAGCTAGAGTCAGTTTTCCGTATTAGCAACTGCAAGGAAGATTGTAAGGTTAAGTATGCAACATGCACCCTTCAAGATGGTGCGTTATCATGGTGGAATTCATACGCCCATTCGGTGGGCATTGATGCTGCTTATCAGATTTCTTGGGAAGATCTTAAGAAAATGATGACGGAAGAGTACTGTCCTCGGAATGAACTGCAGAAGTTGGAGGTAGAATTTTGGAATCTGGTTGTCATTGGGGCTGATATAGCTAGATATACAAGGAGATTCCATGAATTGGCACTTCTTTGCCCATCTATGGTCACTCCCGAGTACAAGAGAATTGAACGTTATATCTGGGGACTTCCCTCCCAAATCCAAGGAAATGTAACTTCATCTAAACCCAATACGATCCACGATGCCGTCCGCATGGCACACAGTTTAATGGATCAAATTGTGCGACGTGGGGCTTTGGAAAGGGGAAATGTTGATAAGAATTCCAATGGTAAAAGGAAATGGGAGGAGAGTTCTAGGGGAAACACCAGCCAACAACAAAATAAGAAGACCGAGACAGTTAGGGCTTATGCTGCAGGGCCAGATGCTAAGAAAGGTTATGCTGGAAACAAACCATATTGTAAGCGTTGCAACCTACACCACAAAGGTCCCTGTAGCAACGCATGTGGGAGATGTAAGAAGCCTGGCCATCAAGCCAAGGATTTTCGGAGCCCTGCACCTGTCGCCAACACTAACACTCCAAACACATGCTACGGGTGCGGGAGTGCTGGACACTTTAAAAAGGATTGTCCGAAGCTGAAAAATCAGAATAACAATGCGGCGCGCGGCAGAGCATTCGTGATCAATACCAATGAAGCACGCCAGGATCCCAACCTAGTCACGGGTACATTTCTCCTAAATGACAAGGTTGTTTCAGTCTTAATTGATACTGGTGCTGATGAGAGTTTCGTGTCAAACGAGTTTAGCCCCTTACTTAATATCACTCCAACTGCCTTAGATACTAAATACACGATAGAGTTAGCTAATGGTAAATTAATTGAAGCTGATAGCATAATTCGAAACTGTTCCCTAAACTTAGCAAGCGAAATCTTTCCCATAAATTTGATACCCGTCAAAATAGGAAGCTTTGACGTCATCGTTGGCATGGATTGGCTATCCAAGAATCGTGCTGAAATAGTATGCTATGACAAGATTGTCCGCATACCCCTCTCTAGCGGAGCAACTTTAATAATACAAGGAGAAAAGAGTGGAACGAGATTGAACATCATATCGTGCATGAAAACACAGAAGTACCTAAGAAAAGGGTACCAAGCAATCTTAGCTCATGTTGTAGAGGAGAAACCGGAAGAGAGACGACTCGAGGATGTCCCTATCGTACGGGATTTTCCCGAAGTTTTCCCTGAAGACTTGCCTAGACTACCACCAGCCCGGCAAGTGGAGTTTCATATCGACTTGGTGCCTGGTGCTGCACCCGTTGCCCGAGCACCATATCGATTAGCCCCTTCCGAAATGCAAGAGTTGTCAAGTCAACTGCAAGAGCTTTTAGATAAAGGGTTTATCCGGCCAAGTTCCTCACCCTGGGGAGCTCCCGTCTTATTTGTGAAAAAGAAGGATGGATCCTTAAGGATGTGCATCGATTACCGGGAATTGAATAAACTAACCGTGAAGAACCGTTACCCACTCCCTAGAATTGATGACTTATTCGATCAACTGCAAGGCTCGAGTTTTTACTCAAAAATTGACCTACGATCGGGGTATCATCAGTTGAGAGTCGGAGAAGAAAGCATCCCAAAGACGGCATTTAGGACTCGGTATGGTCATTACGAGTCCCAAGTAATGCCGTTCGGTCTTACTAACGCACCGGCTGTATTCATGGACCTCATGAACCGCGTGTGTAAACCGTACTTAGATAAGTTCGTCATCGTATTCATCGATGACATTTTGATCTATTCGAAGAACAAAGAGGACCATGAAAAGCATTTGAGATCAATCTTGGAGTTGCTTAAAAAGGAGGAGTTGTATGCTACGTTCTCAAAGTGTGAGTTTTGGTTACGAAGAGTGCAATTTCTAGGACATGTTATTGATAGTCAAGGAATACATGTCGACCCTGCCAAGATTGAGGCTATCAAAAATTGGGAGACGCCTAGAACCCCAACAGAAGTACGACAATTCTTAGGTCTTGCTGGTTACTATAGACGATTCATCGAGAATTTTTCTAAAATAGCCAAACCCTTGACACTGCTAACTCAGAAAATGGCAAAGTATAATTGGAGTGATGAGCAGGAGGAAGCTTTCCAATTGTTGAAGCAAAAACTTTGTAGCGCACCAGTATTATCATTGCCGGAGGGAACTGATGATTTTGTAGTCTTCTGCGATGCATCACGACAAGGGCTAGGATGTGTGTTAATGCAAAAGGAGAAGGTCATAGCTTATGCTTCTCGTCAACTTAAGGTGCATGAGAAAAACTACACAACCCATGATCTAGAATTGGGAGCAGTGGTGTTTGCACTCAAGATTTGGAGGCATTACCTTTATGGTACAAAGTGTACCGTGTTTACAGATCATAAAAGCCTTCAGCACATTTTCAATCAAAAGGATCTGAACATGAGACAGCGTAGGTGGGTTGAATTGCTCAGTGATTACGATTGCGAAATTCGTTATCACCCGGGCAAGGCAAATGTTGTAGCTGATGCTTTGAGCAGAAAAGAACGGATGAAACCACTACGAGTTAGGGCTTTAGGTATGACCATTCATACGAACCTTACCTCTCAAATTCGTGATGCTCAACTCGAGGCAATCAAGGAGGAGAATGTAAAGGGTGAATCTCTACGTGGTATGGATAAGCAATTTGAGGTCAAGTCCGATGGAATCCGATATTATATAAATCGCATATGGATACCAAGTTTTGGTAACTTGAGGAAGTTGGTAATGGACGAGGCTCATAAATCCAGGTATTCCATCCATCCGGGTGCTGACAAGATGTACCATGGACTTAAGGACCTGTATTGGTGGCCTAACATGAAGGCTGAGGTGGCCACCTATGTTAGTAAATGCTTGACGTGTGCCAAGGTAAAGGTCGAGTATCAGAAACCATCAGGTCTATTGCAACAACCCGAAATACCCCAATGGAAGTGGGAGCAAATAACAATGGACTTTATTACTAAGCTTCCTAAGACAACAAATGGTTGTGATACAATTTGGGTAATTGTTGATCGCCTGACAAAATCCGCCCACTTTCTAGCAATCAAGGAGACCGACACAATGGAAAGATTGACTAGGATTTACTTGAAGGAGGTGGTGACAAGGCACGGGGTGCCCATCTCGATTATCTCTGATCGAGATAGCCGTTTCACCTCTAGGTTTTGGCAATTACTCCAAAAAGCCCTAGGTACTCGCTTGGATATGAGTACTGCATACCACCCTCAGACAGATGGCCAAAGCGAAAGGACAATTCAAACCCTAGAAGATATGTTACGCGCATGTGTTATCGACTTTGGACGTGGCTGGGAGAACCACCTGCCATTATGCGAGTTCTCTTACAACAACAGTTATCACACCAGCATCAAGGCCGCCCCATTCGAAGCACTTTACGGACGAAAGTATCGATCGCCTGTATGTTGGACTGAGGTGGGAGATAGTCAACTCCTTGGTCCAGAGATTATACACGAAACGACCGAGAAGATTGTGCAAATCCAAAATAGACTGAAGGCAGCCCGTGACCGCCAAAAGAGTTATGCAGATACGAGGCGCAAACCGCTAGAATTTCAAATTGGAGATAGAGTCATGTTGAAAGTGTCGCCTTGGAAAGGCGTAGTCCGTTTTGGGAAACGGGGAAAGCTAAACCCTAGATATGTTGGACCATTCGAAATACTGGAGAGAATTGGTCCAGTTGCATACAAACTTAAGTTGCCTCAAGAACTCAGTAATGTACATGACACGTTTCATGTGTCAAATCTGAAAAAGTGTTTATCAGACGAATCACTTGTCATACCAGTCGGAGAAGTACAAATCGATGAGAAATTGCATTTTATCGAAGAACCAATTGAGATCATGGACCAAGAGATAAAGACCTTGAAGCGGAGTCGTATACCCATTGTAAAGGTTAGGTGGAATTCGAAACGAGGTCCGGAATTCACCTGGGAGCGCGAGGATCAAATCCGTCGAAAGTATCCCCACTTATTCTCAAACCCTGCACCACCCGAGGTCACGAACTAAATTTCGGGACGAAATTCTTTTAACAGGGGGAGAATGTGACAACCGGCAAAAATCTATGATTCAACTCCACTCAGGTAATAAACGAAGAGGAATTTTTTTTTTAGCTAAACTATAATTTTATCGAATTAACGCCTATAATTAAATAGCATTGAATTTAGGCGCCTTATCGTTACAGCCCGACACTAAACAAGCGTTTATCCGTGGATGCATATAAATGTGACAAAGTGCTTACGTTTATGTTTATATATGTATATATACTTATATATATATATATATAAGTATGTGTGAAACAATATTATAGTGATAAGTACACTTACTTGCATGAAAGTAACAAACCACCACCTTTGCATGAAATACAACATAATAATTAAATAAATACTTATACTTAAATCAATTAAAAACTTAATTAACTAATAAAATAAAATCTGATTTTTACTTATAAATTAATTAAATTAAACTAATTTAATTAATAATAACATTTAAATACCAACTAACCATTTAATCACCATCACTTCTCCACCAATCACCACCAAAACTCTTCCTCTCCCCCCCCCCCCTGGCCGGCCACCCCTTCATTCCCCCCCCCCCCCCCTCATTTCTTCTATTTAAGCAACCTCATTCTAACCCTTTTTCATTTTACACACCCACACACTCTTCTCTCTTCAAAAACACTCTCTTCTCTTCCATTTTCTCTCCCAAAAATCTGTCATACTTCACCATCAAAAACCACCACAAATCACCACTCAAACAAACCTAAATCCACTCAAAAACAACCTACTTTTGTCTTAGATTCGTTGGTAAGAAGATGTAAATTTTACTTATTACATATCTACAAAATCTTTCAAGAATATCATGCTTGTAATATACTCAAAATCTGTAGAAAAATGATGGAAATTGCATGTGGGAAAAAGGGCTAAACAATGATTAGTGCCTATGTGTTAGGATGGTGGTCTATGACTTGAAATCCTAACCCACACATACCCATGCAATCTGTCCAGATTTCTATATCTCACTTTGTGAGGTCATAAATCCGTGTATACTTAACAAAATACCACCATTTTACTACTTAAATTACTATTATGTATTAGCTTTCAAACCCAAGTGGTCTCACTCAAAAACATGGAGTATTCGACCTCCAAACAGCCCATACGAAACTATTGCGCATGTTATGGCAGATTCGTATACCTCACTTTGCAAGGTCATAACCCCATGAATACTTAACCTAAGACTACCATTTTATTACTGATTTTAATGTTATAAAGCTTATCTAACAAGATTATGTTTAAATATAAGTTTAAAGTACGTTTCTATAAATTTATACACAAGAGAACACAATCTGTCCAGAAAAACACAGGTTACTAAAATGGTCATAACTTGAGTTCTAGGAAGAGTTAGACGATGCATTTTTTTTAAAAGTTGCGTATTGAATAGACCTACAACCTTCATGTTTCACACTTTTTCCAGAAATGCACGCATTTTTCTCAGTAAGCCGATTTATGGGTCTGGTCTGGAAACTTTCTGGAATTTTGTTGGATTCTTACTAAAGATCACTTAAAAAGGTGTAAATATACCCAAAAATGGTTAAATAAAACGTGACACTTAAACTAAAGCTATGGGTGATGAAACTTTACAAAAATTAGAATTAATATATATATACGATATGACTAAACTTGAACATTTTATGTGATCTAGGAAGCATAAACCCCACCAAGACCCAAACAAGTACTTGCAACTTTCCGCTCTCTCACTAAGGTGAGTCTCATGGCCCCTACTTCTTTTTAAATGCTTTGACATGTTTTTGGGGTAAGAATACATGTTCTTTTCTTTGTGGACACAAACTAAACTGTTACGTATTGCATGAGTTGACACTATCCATTATGTGGGCCTTTATCATGAATTGTTAGTTAAGGACTTAAACGTGAATGTCATGAATAGATCTATTTGGGTTGACGCCCCCATCCGGGTTGGTAGCGCCAACATGACTATAAGTCAAACGGGTGCATTGTCATTTGAGAACTACTTGTGTTTGGATAGGACACTTGCGAGGCACTAAATGTTAAGGTTTCAATTCATGAGCTTATGGCAATAGTAATACAATTTTTACTATATTGTTGAATGGCAATATAACTTGAAATCTCGTGATCCACGGTAATGTTTTACAACTATTAAAACCTATGAGCTCACCAACTTTATGTTGACCCATTTTTACATGTTATTCTCAGGTAATTAAGATGCTTGCTATTTGTGAAGATGGCATACCCCTTTTGAAGTTAGGAACTACATTTGCATGGACGAACATTGCTTTTGATCTTAAATTCTTAAACTCCTAACTATTTTGTAACTTATGGGAATTGTTCGTAAACTTTTTAAAGACAAATGGTCTAAGTCTGTAAGACATTTTAAACTTTTATGAAGTATGCTTAAAACGACTCATGTAGAGGTCGTTCATTGTAATTCTTGTGTTGTGATCTCATGATAGTCGCATCTCGCAACCTTCCGCCGAGGCGGGGTGTGACATGTAAATAGAAGGACTATATATATAGCCTTTTCATACTTCAATCAACTACACGTGAGGAACATGCACAAAGCCACTTTCTACAATTTCATGCTAAATATAAGGAACGTGGGACATGCCAATAACTAAACAAAAAAAAAACTAAATAATCAAGATATTCCGTATCCATGCTCCAGCCGACTCATTCTCAATCCACTTCCACATGTACATGCACTTGACCACTGTTCATTAACCATGATTATGATTTTGTAGCCACATGCAAGACCCATGCACACGAATATGTCAACTTCTACTAGTTTATAGAAACATGCAAACATGCAAAGCATCAAGATTAAGCCCAACATTCACCCCCTTAATCTTGATGACCTTGACCAATTCAACTTGCTACTTTCTTTTACTTCTTGCTACTGTCTTCTTACTACTTTCTATCTTTTGCTTAGATCAACCAAAAAAAATGATCAATCTTGCTACTTGCTTTTTTTATTTGATTTTCTTTCTTGCTAGCATCAAATCTTCTTGCTTTCTAAGTTGCTATTCGAACAATAAGGTCCGGTCTTGCTACCTGCTACGAGTCACACATGACCCGGTTCATGCTACTTGCTTTCTTTCCTTTCTTGCCTTTCGTTTCTTGATTGCTAACATGTTGTGAATTCATGTTGCTTGCTACTCGCTGCGGCTTCTTTCTTGCATTATTGTTGAATGATTCTTATTAATGCTTTTATTCTTACCAACAAAAACTACTACTGTCCAGCCTTAAAATAATGACTTCCGAATCTCTAATGAAGATTTGAACGGTCAAAACATTAGCCTAGATGTCAGGAAGAAACTGTCCAAAATAAAAATAATCTGACGGTACAATCTCCGGGGATCGTTAGTTTTCTGGCTTGCTGCTGTAAAAAACGGAAAATGGCAAAACCCCCTTTTTTTTCTCTTTTGAAAGTGGCTGATCTTTCTTGCTTGCTAACATATGATAACTTGCTGCTTACGAGCCCTAGGCTCTGATACCAAGTGGTTGTTCAGGCCCTTTATATACTCACACCACACACAAAGTTTTAGAATATAAACTTGTAGAAAGAAAACAAAACTACTCTTGCAACCAAAAGGACTACATTGCTACTAGCTACTACTTTCTCCGTAAATACATGTAAATAGAAGGACTATATATATATAGCCTTTTCATACTTCAAACAACTACACGTGAGGAACATGCACAAAGCTACTTTCTACAATTTCATGCTAAATATAAGCAACGTGGGACATGCCAATAACTAAACAAAAAAAAAAACTAAATAATCAAGATATTCCGTATCCATGCTCCAGCCTACTCATTCTCAATCCACTTCCACATGTACATGCACTTGACCACTGTTCATTATCCATGCTTATGATTTTGTAGCCACATGCAAGACCCATGCACACGAATATGTCAACTTCTACTAGTTTATAGAAACATGCAAACATGCAAAGCATCAAGATTAAGCCCAACATTCACCCCCTTAATCTTGATGACCTTGACCAATTCAACTTGCTACTTTCTTTTACTTCTTGCTACTGTCTTCTTACTACTTTCTATCTTTTGCTTAGATCAACCAAAAAAAATGATCAATCTTGCTACTTGCTTTTTTGATTTGATTTTCTTTCTTCCTAGCATCAAATCTTCTTGCTTTCTAAGTTGCTATTCGAACAATAAGGTCCGGTCTTGCTACCTGCTACGAGTCACGCATGACCCGGTTCATGCTACTTGCTTTCTTTCCTTTCTTGCCTTTCGTTTCTTGATTGCTAACATGTTGTGAATTCATGTTGCTTGCTACTCGCTGCGGCTTCTTTCTTGCATTATTGTTGAATGATTCTTATTAATGCTTTTATTCTTACCAACAAAAACTACTATTGTCCAGCCTTAAAATAATGACTTTCGGATCTCTAATGAAGATTTGAACGGTCAAATCATTAGCCTAGATGTCAGGAAGAAACTGTCCAAAAATAAAAATAATCCGACGGTACAATCTCCGGGGATCGTTAGTTTTCTGGCTTGCTGCTGTAAAAAACGGGAAATGGCAAAACCCCCTTTTTTTCTCTTTTGAAAGTGGTTGATCTTTCTTGCTTGCTAACATACGACAACTTGCTGCTTACGAGCCCTAGGCTCTGATACCAAGTGTTGGTTCAGGCCCTTTATATACTCACACCACACACAAAGTTTTAGAATATAAACTTGTAGAAAGAAAACAAAACTACTCTTGCAACCAAAAGGACTACATTGCTACTAGCTACTACTTTCTCCGTAAATACATGTAAATAGAAGAACTATATATATAGCCTTTTCATACTTCAAACAACTACACATGAGGAACATGCACAAAGCTACTTTCTACAATTTCATGCTAAATATAAGCAACGTGGGACATGCCAATAACTAAACAAAAAAAAAACTAAATAATCAAGATATTCCGTATCCATGCTCCAGCCGACTCATTCTCAATCCACTTCCACATGTACATGCACTTGACCACTGTTCATTATCCATGCTTATGATTTTGTAGCCACATGCAAGACCCATGCACACGAATATGTCAACTTCTACTAGTTTATAGAAACATGCAAACATGCAAAGCATCAAGATTAAGCCCAACATTCACCCCCTTAATCTTGATGACCTTGACCAATTCAACTTGCTACTTTCTTTTACTTCTTGCTACTGTCTTCTTACTACTTTCTATCTTTTGCTTAGATCAACCAAAAAAAATGATCAATCTTGCTACTTGCTTTTTTGATTTGATTTTCTTTCTTCCTAGCATCAAATCTTCTTGCTTTCTAAGTTGCTATTCGAACAATAAGGTCCGGTCTTGCTACCTGCTACGAGTCACGCATGACCCGGTTCATGCTACTTGCTTTCTTTCCTTTCTTGCCTTTCGTTTCTTGATTGCTAACATGTTGTGAATTCATGTTGCTTGCTACTCGCTGCGGCTTCTTTCTTGCATTATTGTTGAATGATTCTTATTAATGCTTTTATTCTTACCAACAAAAACTACTACTGTCCAGCCTTAAAATAATGACTTTCGGATCTCTAATGAAGATTTGAACGGTCAAATCATTAGCCTAGATGTCAGGAAGAAACTGTCCAAAAATAAAAATAATCCGACGGTACAATCTCCGGGGATCGTTAGTTTTCTGGCTTGCTGCTGTAAAAAACGGGAAATGGCAAAACCCCCTTTTTTTCTCTTTTGAAAGTGGTTGATCTTTCTTGCTTGCTAACATACGACAACTTGCTGCTTACGAGCCCTAGGCTCTGATACCAAGTGTTGGTTCAGGCCCTTTATATACTCACACCACACACAAAGTTTTAGAATATAAACTTGTAGAAAGAAAACAAAACTACTCTTGCAACCAAAAGGACTACATTGCTACTAGCTACTACTTTCTCCGTAAATACATGTAAATAGAAGGACTATATATATAGCCTTTTCATACTTCAAACAACTACACATGAGGAACATGCACAAAGCTACTTTCTACAATTTCATGCTAAATATAAGCAACGTGGGACATGCCAATAACTAAACAAAAAAAAAAACTAAATAATCAAGATATTCCGTATCCATGCTCCAGCCGACTCATTCTCAATCCACTTCCACATGTACATGCACTTGACCACTGTTCATTATCCATGCTTATGATTTTGTAGCCACATGCAAGACCCATGCACACGAATATGTCAACTTCTACTAGTTTATAGAAACATGCAAACATGCAAAGCATCAAGATTAAGCCCAACATTCACCCCCTTAATCTTGATGACCTTGACCAATTCAACTTGCTACTTTCTTTTACATCTTGCTACTGTCTTCTTACTACTTTCTATCTTTTGCTAAGATCAACCAAAAAAAATGATCAGTCTTGCTACTTGCTTTTTTTATTTGATTTTCTTTCTTGCTAGCATCAAATCTTCTTGGTTTCTAAGTTGCTATTCGAACAATAAGGTCCGGTCTTGCTACCTGCTACGAGTCACACATGGCCCGGTTCATGCTACTTGCTTTCTTTCCTTTCTTGCCTTTCGTTTCTTAAATGCTAACATGCTGTGAATTCATGTTGCTTGCTACTCGTTGCGGCTTCTTTCTTGCATTATTGTTGAATGATTCTTATTAATGCTTTTATTCTTACCAACAAAAACTACTACTGTCCAGCCTTAAAATAATGACTTCCGGATCTCTAATGAAGATTTGAACGGTCAAAACATTAGCCTAGATGTCAGGAAGAAACTGTCCAAAAATTAAAATAATCCGACGGTACAATCTCCGGGGATCGTTAGTTTTCTGGCTTGCTGCTGTAAAAAACGGGAAATGGCAAAACCCCCTTTTTTTCTCTTTTGAAAGTGGCTGATCTTTCTTGCTTGCTAACATACGACAACTTGCTGCTTACGAGCCCTAGGCTCTGATACCAAGTGTTGGTTCAGGCCCTTTATATACTCACACCACACACAAAGTTTTAAAATATAAACTTGTAGAAAGAAAACAAAACTACTCTTGCAACCAAAAGGACTACATTGCTACTAGCTACTACTTTCTCCGTAAATACATGTAAATAGAAGGACTATATATATAGCCTTTTCATACTTCAAACAACTACACATGAGGAACATGCACAAAGCTACTTTCTACAATTTCATGCTAAATATAAGCAACGTGGGACATGCCAATAACTAAACAAAAAAAAAACTAAATAATCAAGATATTCCGTATCCATGCTCCAGCCGACTCATTCTCAATCCACTTCCACATGTACATGCACTTGACCAATGTTCATTATCCATGCTTATGATTTTGTAGCCACATGCAAGACCCATGCACACGAATATGTCAACTTCTACTAGTTTATAGAAACATGCAAACATGCAAAGCATCAAGATTAAGCCCAACATTCACCCCCTTAATCTTGATGACCTTGACCAATTCAACTTGCTACTTTCTTTTACATCTTGCTACTGTCTTCTTACTACTTTCTATCTTTTGCTTAGATTAACCAAAAAAAATGATCAATCTTGCTACTTGCTTTATTGATTTGATTTTCTTTTTTGCTAGCATCAAATCTTCTTGGTTTCTAAGTTGCTATTCGAACAATAAGGTCCGGTCTTGCTACCTGCTACGAGTCACACATGGCCCGGTTCATGCTACTTGCTTTCTTTCCTTTCTTGCCTTTCGTTTCTTGATTGCTAACATGCTGTGAATTCATGTTGCTTGCTACTCGCTGCGGCTTCTTTCTTGCATTATTGTTGAATGATTCTTATTAATGCTTTTATTCTTACCAACAAAAACTACTACTGTCCAGCCTTAAAATAATGACTTCCGGATCTCTAATGAAGATTTGAACGGTCAAAACATTAGCCTAGATGTCAGGAAGAAACTGTCCAAAAATAAAAACAATCCGATGGTACAATCTCCGAGGATCGTTAGTTTTCTGGCTTGCTGCTGTAAAAAACGGGAAATGGCAAAAACCCCTTTTTTATCTTTTAAAAGTGGCTGATCTTTCTTGCTTTCTAACATACGATAACTTGCTGCTTACGAGCCCGAGGCTCTGATACCAAGTGTTGGTTCAGGCCCTTTATATACTCACACCACACACAAAGTTTTAGAATATAAACTTGTAGAAAGAAAACAAAACTACTCTTGCAACCAAAAGGACTACATTGCTACTAGCTACTACTTTCTCCGTAAATACTTGTAAATAGAAGGACTATATATATAGCCTTTTCATACTTCAAACAACTACACGTGAGGAACATGCACAAAGCCACTTTCTACAATTTCATGCTAAATATAAGGAACGTGGGACATGCCAATAACTAAACAAAAAAAAAGCTAAATAATCAAGATATTCCGTATCCATGCTCCAGCCGACTCATTCTCAATCCACTTCCACATGTACATGCACTTGACCACTGTTCATTAACCATGCTTATGATTTTGTAGCCACATGCAAGACCCATGCACACGAATATGTCAACTTCTACTAGTTTACAGAAACATGCAAACATGCAAAGCATCAAGATTAAGCCCAACATTCACCCCCTTAATCTTGATGACCTTGACCAATTCAACTTGCTACTTTCTTTTACTTCTTGCTACTGTCTTCTTACTACTTTCTATCTTTTGCTTAGATCAACCAAAAAAAATGATCAATCTTTCTACTTGCTTTTTTGATTTGATTTTCTTTCTTGCTAGCATCAAATCTTCTTGCTTTCTAAGTTGCCATTCGAACAATAAGGTCCGGTCTTGCTACCTGCTACGAGTCACACATGACCCGGTTCATGCTACTTGCTTTCTTTCCTTTTGTTGCCTTTCATTTCTTGATTGCTAACATGTTGTGAATTCATGTTGCTTGCTACTCGCTGCGGCTTCTTTCTTCCATTATTGTTGAATGATTCTTATTAATGCTTTTATTCTTACCAACAAAAACTACTACTGTCCAGCCTTAAAATAATGACTTCCGGATCTCTAATGAAGATTTGAACGGTCAAAACATTAGCCTAGATGTCAGGAAGAAACTGTCCAAAAATTAAAATAATCCGACGGTACAATCTCCGGGGATCGTTAGTTTTCTGGCTTGCTGCTGTAAAAAACGGGAAATGGCAAAACCCCCTTTTTTTCTCTTTTGAAAGTGGCTGATCTTTCTTGCTTGCTAACATACGACAACTTGCTGCTTACGAGCCCTAGGCTTTGATACCAAGTGTTGGTTCAGGCCCTTTATATACTCACACCACACACAAAGTTTTAGAATATAAACTTGTAGAAAGAAAACAAAACTACTCTTGCAACCAAAAGGACTACATTGCTACTAGCTACTACTTTCTCCGTAAATACATGTAAATAGAAGGACTATATATATAGCCTTTTCATACTTCAAACAACTACACATGAGGAACATGCACAAAGCTACTTTCTACAATTTCATGCTAAATATAAGCAACGTGGGACATGCCAATAACTAAACAAAAAAAAAACTAAATAATCAAGATATTCCGTATCCATGCTCCAGCCGACTCATTCTCAATCCACTTCCACATGTACATGCACTTGACCACTGTTCATTATCCATGCTTATGATTTTGTAGCCACATGCAAGACCCATGCACACGAATATGTCAACTTCTACTAGTTTATAGAAACATACAAACATGCAAAGCATCAAGATTAAGCCCAACATTCACCCCCTTAATCTTGATGACCTTGACCAATTCAACTTGCTACTTTCTTTTACATCTTGCTACTGTCTTCTTACTACTTTCTATCTTTTGCTAAGATCAACCAAAAAAATGATCAGTCTTGCTACTTGCTTTTTTGATTTGATTTTCTTTCTTGCTAGCATCAAATCTTCTTGCTTTCTAAGTTGCTATTCGAACAATAAGGTCCGGTCTTGCTACCTGCTACGAGTCACACATGGCCCGGTTCATGCTACTTGCTTTCTTTCCTTTCTTGCCTTTCGTTTCTTAATTGCTAACATGCTGTATATTCATGTTGCTTGCTACTCGCTGCGGCTTCTTTCTTGCATTATTGTTGAATGATTCTTACTAATGCTTTTATTCTTACCAACAAAAACTACTACTGTCCAGCCTTAAAATAATGACTTCCGGATCTCTAATGAAGATTTGAACGGTCAAAACATTAGCCTAGATGTCAGGAAGAAACTGTCCAAAAATAAAAACAATCCGACGGTACAATCTCCGGGGATCGTTAGTTTTCTGGCTTGCGGCTGTAAAAAACGGGAAATGGCAAAAACCCCTTTTTTATCTTTTGAAAGTGGCTGATCTTTCTTGCTTTCTAACATACGATAACTTGCTGCTTACGAGCCCGAGGCTCTGATACCAAGTGTTGGTTCAGGCCCTTTATATACTCACACCACACACAAAGTTTTAGAATATAAACTTGTAGAAAGAAAACAAAACTACTCTTGCAACCAAAAGGACTACATTGCTACTAGCTACTACTTTCTCCGTAAATACTTGTAAATAGAAGGACTATATATATAGCCTTTTCATACTTCAAACAACTACACGTGAGGAACATGCACAAAGCCACTTTCTACAATTTCATGCTAAATATAAGGAACGTGGGACATGCCAATAACTAAACAAAAAAAAAGCTAAATAATCAAGATATTCCGTATCCATGCTCCAGCCGACTCATTCTCAATCCACTTCCACATGTACATGCACTTGACCACTGTTCATTAACCATGCTTATGATTTTGTAGCCACATGCAAGACCCATGCACACGAATATGTCAACTTCTACTAGTTTACAGAAACATGCAAACATGCAAAGCATCAAGATTAAGCCCAACATTCACCCCCTTAATCTTGATGACCTTGACCAATTCAACTTGCTACTTTCTTTTACTTCTTGCTACTGTCTTCTTACTACTTTCTATCTTTTGCTTAGATCAACCAAAAAAAATGATCAATCTTTCTACTTGCTTTTTTGATTTGATTTTCTTTCTTGCTAGCATCAAATCTTCTTGCTTTCTAAGTTGCCATTCGAACAATAAGGTCCGGTCTTGCTACCTGCTACGAGTCACACATGACCCGGTTCATGCTACTTGCTTTCTTTCCTTTTGTTGCCTTTCATTTCTTGATTGCTAACATGTTGTGAATTCATGTTGCTTGCTACTCGCTGCGGCTTCTTTCTTCCATTATTGTTGAATGATTCTTATTAATGCTTTTATTCTTACCAACAAAAACTACTACTGTCCAGCCTTAAAATAATGACTTCCGGATCTCTAATGAAGATTTGAACGGTCAAAACATTAGCCTAGATGTCAGGAAGAAACTGTCCAAAAATTAAAATAATCCGACGGTACAATCTCCGGGGATCGTTAGTTTTCTGGCTTGCTGCTGTAAAAAACGGGAAATGGCAAAACCCCCTTTTTTTCTCTTTTGAAAGTGGCTGATCTTTCTTGCTTGCTAACATACGACAACTTGCTGCTTACGAGCCCTAGGCTTTGATACCAAGTGTTGGTTCAGGCCCTTTATATACTCACACCACACACAAAGTTTTAGAATATAAACTTGTAGAAAGAAAACAAAACTACTCTTGCAACCAAAAGGACTACATTGCTACTAGCTACTACTTTCTCCGTAAATACATGTAAATAGAAGGACTATATATATAGCCTTTTCATACTTCAAACAACTACACATGAGGAACATGCACAAAGCTACTTTCTACAATTTCATGCTAAATATAAGCAACGTGGGACATGCCAATAACTAAACAAAAAAAAAACTAAATAATCAAGATATTCCGTATCCATGCTCCAGCCGACTCATTCTCAATCCACTTCCACATGTACATGCACTTGACCACTGTTCATTATCCATGCTTATGATTTTGTAGCCACATGCAAGACCCATGCACACGAATATGTCAACTTCTACTAGTTTATAGAAACATACAAACATGCAAAGCATCAAGATTAAGCCCAACATTCACCCCCTTAATCTTGATGACCTTGACCAATTCAACTTGCTACTTTCTTTTACATCTTGCTACTGTCTTCTTACTACTTTCTATCTTTTGCTAAGATCAACCAAAAAAATGATCAGTCTTGCTACTTGCTTTTTTGATTTGATTTTCTTTCTTGCTAGCATCAAATCTTCTTGCTTTCTAAGTTGCTATTCGAACAATAAGGTCCGGTCTTGCTACCTGCTACGAGTCACACATGGCCCGGTTCATGCTACTTGCTTTCTTTCCTTTCTTGCCTTTCGTTTCTTAATTGCTAACATGCTGTATATTCATGTTGCTTGCTACTCGCTGCGGCTTCTTTCTTGCATTATTGTTGAATGATTCTTACTAATGCTTTTATTCTTACCAACAAAAACTACTACTGTCCAGCCTTAAAATAATGACTTCCGGATCTCTAATGAAGATTTGAACGGTCAAAACATTAGCCTAGATGTCAGGAAGAAACTGTCCAAAAATAAAAACAATCCGACGGTACAATCTCCGGGGATCGTTAGTTTTCTGGCTTGCGGCTGTAAAAAACGGGAAATGGCAAAAACCCCTTTTTTATCTTTTGAAAGTGGCTGATCTTTCTTGCTTTCTAACATACGATAACTTGCTGCTTACGAGCCCGAGGCTCTGATACCAAGTGTTGGTTCAGGCCCTTTATATACTCACACCACACACAAAGTTTTAGAATATAAACTTGTAGAAAGAAAACAAAACTACTCTTGCAACCAAAAGGACTACATTGCTACTAGCTACTACTTTCTCCGTAAATACTTGTAAATAGAAGGACTATATATATAGCCTTTTCATACTTCAAACAACTACACGTGAGGAACATGCACAAAGCCACTTTCTACAATTTCATGCTAAATATAAGGAACGTGGGACATGCCAATAACTAAACAAAAAAAAAGCTAAATAATCAAGATATTCCGTATCCATGCTCCAGCCGACTCATTCTCAATCCACTTCCACATGTACATGCACTTGACCACTGTTCATTAACCATGCTTATGATTTTGTAGCCACATGCAAGACCCATGCACACGAATATGTCAACTTCTACTAGTTTACAGAAACATGCAAACATGCAAAGCATCAAGATTAAGCCCAACATTCACCCCCTTAATCTTGATGACCTTGACCAATTCAACTTGCTACTTTCTTTTACTTCTTGCTACTGTCTTCTTACTACTTTCTATCTTTTGCTTAGATCAACCAAAATAAATGATCAATCTTGCTACTTGCTTTTTTTATTTGATTTTCTTTCTTGCTAGCATCAAATCTTCTTGCTTTCTAAGTTGCCATTCGAACAATAAGGTCCGGTCTTGCTACCTGCTACGAGTCACACATGACCCGGTTCATGCTACTTGCTTTCTTTCCTTTTGTTGCCTTTCATTTCTTGATTGCTAACATGTTGTGAATTCATGTTGCTTGCTACTCGTTGCGGCTTCTTTCTTGCATTATTGTTGAATGATTCTTATTAATGCTTTTATTCTTACCAACAAAAACTACTACTGTCCAGCCTTAAAATAATGACTTCCGGATCTCTAATGAAGATTTGAACGGTCAAAACATTAGCCTAGATGTCAGGAAGAAACTGTCTAAAAATAAAAATAATCCGAAGGTACAATCTCCGAGGATCGTTAGTTTTCTGGCTTGCTGCTGTAAAAAACGGGAAATGGCAAAACCCCCTTTTTTTCTCTTTTGAAAGTGGCTGATCTTTCTTGCTTGCTAACATACGACAACTTGCTGCTTACGAGCCCTAGGCTCTGATACCAAGTGTTGGTTCAGGCCCTTTATATACTCACACCACACACAAAGTTTTAGAATAAAACCTTTTAGAAAGAAAACAAAACTACTCTTGTAACTAAAAGGACTACATTGCTACTAGCTACTACTTTCTCCGTAAATACATGTCAATAGAAGGACTATATATATAGCCTTTTCATACTTCAAACAACTACACATGAGGAATATGCACAAAGCTACTTTCTACAATTTCATGCTAAATATTAGCAACGTGGGACATGCCAATAACTAAACAAAAAAAAAACTAAATAATCAAGATATTCCGTATCCATGCTCCAGCCGACTCATTCTCAATCCACTTCCACATGTACATGCACTTGACCACTGTTCATTATCCATGCTTATGATTTTGTAGCCACATGCAAGACCCATGCACACGAATATGTCAACTTCTACTAGTTTATAGAAACATGCAAACATGCAAAGCATCAAGATTAAGCCCAACATTCACCCCCTTAATCTTGATGACCTTGACCAATTCAACTTGCTACTTTCTTTTACATCTTGCTACTGTCTTCTTACTACTTTCTATCTTTTGCTTAGATTAACCAAAAAAAATGATCAATCTTGCTACTTGCTTTTTTGATTTGATTTTCTTTCTTGCTAGCATCAAATCTTCTTGCTTTCTAAGTTGCTATTCGAACAATAAGGTCCGGTCTTGCTACCTGCTACGAGTCACACATGGCCCGGTTCATGCTACTTGCTTTCTTTCCTTTCTTGCCTTTCGTTTCTTGATTGCTAACATGCTGTGAATTCATGTTGCTTGCTACTCGCTGCGGCTTCTTTCTTGCATTATTGTTGAATGATTCTTATTAATGCTTTTATTCTTACCAACAAAAACTACTACTGTCCAGCCTTAAAATAATGACTTCCGGATCTCTAATGAAGATTTGAACGGTCAAAACATTAGCCTAGATGTCAGGAAGAAACAATCCAAAAATAAAAACAATCCGACGGTACAATCTCCGGGGATCGTTAGTTTTCTGGCTTGCGGCTGTAAAAAACGGGAAATGGCAAAAACCCCTTTTTTATCTTTTGAAAGTGGCTGATCTTTCTTGCTTTCTAACATACGATAACTTGCTGCTTACGAGCCCGAGGCTTTGATACCAAGTGTTGGTTCAGGCCCTTTATATACTCACACCACACACAAAGTTTTAGAATATAAACTTGTAGAAAGAAAACAAAACTACTCTTGCAACCAAAAGGACTACATTGCTACTAGCTACTACTTTCTCCGTAAATACATGTAAATAGAAGGACTATATATATAGCCTTTTCATACTTCAAACAACTACACGTGAGGAAAATGCACAAAGCCACTTTCTACAATTTCATGCTAAATATAAGGAACGTGGGACATGCCAATAACTAAACAAAAAAAAAAGCTAAATAATCAAGATATTCCGTATCCATGCTTCAGCCGACTCATTCTCAATCCACTTCCACATGTACATGCACTTGACCACTGTTCATTAACCATGCTTATGATTTTGTAGCCACATGCAAGACCCATGCACACGAATATGTCAACTTCTACTAGTTTACAGAAACATGCAAACATGCAAAGCATCAAGATTAAGCCCAACATTCACCCCCTTAATCTTGATGACCTTGACCAATTCAACTTGCTACTTTCTTTTACATCTTGCTACTGTCTTCTTACTACTTTCTATCTTTTGCTTAGATCAACCAAAAAAAAATGATCAGTCTTGCTACTTGCTTTTTTGATTTGATTTTCTTTCTTGCTAGCATCAAATCTTCTTGCTTTCTAAGTTGCCATTCGAACAATACGGTCTGGTCTTGCTACCTGCTACGAGTCACACATGACCCGGTTCATGCTACTTGCTTTCTTTCCTTTCTTGCCTTTCATTTCTTGATTGCTAACATGTTGTGAATTCATGTTGCTTGCTACTCGCTGCGGCTTCTTTCTTGCATTATTGTTGAATGATTCTTATTAATGCTTTTATTCTTACCAACAAAAACTACTACTGTCCAGCCTTAAAATAATGACTTCCGGATCTCTAATGAAGATTTGAACGGTCAAAACATTAGCCTAGATGTCAGGAAGAAACTGTCCAAAAATTAAAATAATCCGACGGTACAATCTCCGGGGATCGTTAGTTTTCTGGCTTGCTGCTGTAAAAAATGGGAAATGGCAAAACCCCCTTTTTTTCTCTTTTGAAAGTGGCTGATCTTTCTTGCTTGCTAACATACGACAACTTGCTGCTTACGAGCCCGAGGCTCTGATACCAAGTGTTGGTTCAGGCCCTTTATATACTCACACCACACACAAAGTTTTAGAATATAAACTTGTAGAAAGAAAACAAAACTACTCTTGCAACCAAAAGGACTACATTGCTACTAGCTACTACTTTCTCCGTAAATACATGTAAATAGAAGGACTATATATATAGCCTTTTCATACTTCAAACAACTACACATGAGGAACATGCACAAAGCTACTTTCTACAATTTCATGCTAAATATAAGCAACGTGGGACATGCCAATAACTAAACAAAAAAAAAAAACTAAATAATCAAGATATTCCGTATCCATGCTCCAGCCGACTCATTCTCAATCCACTTCCACATGTACATGCACTTGACCACTGTTCATTATCCATGCTTATGATTTTGTAGCCACATGCAAGACCCATGCACACGAATATGTCAACTTCTACTAGTTTATAGAAACATGCAAACATGCAAAGCATCAAGATTAAGCCCAACATTCACCCCCTTAATCTTGATGACCTTGACCAATTCAACTTGCTACTTTCTTTTACATCTTGCTACTGTCTTCTTACTACTTTCTATCTTTTGCTTAGATCAACCAAAAAAAATGATCAGTCTTGCTACTTGCTTTTTTGATTTGATTTTCTTTCTTGCTAGCATCAAATCTTCTTGCTTTCTAAGTTGCTATTCGAACAATAATGTCCGGTCTTGCTACCTGCTACGAGTCACACATGGCCCGGTTCATGCTACTTGCTTTCTTTCCTTTCTTGCCTTTCGTTTCTTAATTGCTAACATGCTATGAATTCATGTTGCTTGCTACTCGCTGCGGCTTCTTTCTTGCATTATTGTTGAATGATTCTTATTAATGCTTTTATTCTTACCAACAAAAACTACTACTGTCCAGCCTTAAAATAATGACTTCCGGATCTCTAATGAAGATTTGAACGGTCAAAACATTAGCCTAGATGTCAGGAAGAAACTGTCCAAAAATAAAAATAATCCGACGGTACAATCTCCGGGGATCGTTAGTTTTCTGGCTTGCTGCTGTAAAAAACGGGAAATGGCAAAACCCCCTTTTTTTCTCTTTTGAAAGTGGCTGAGCTTTCTTGCTTGCTAACATACGACAACTTGCTGCTTACGAGCCCTAGGCTCTGATACCAAGTGTTGGTTCAGGCCCTTTATATACTCACACCACACACAAAGTCTTAGAATATAAACTTGTAGAAAGAAAACAAAACTAGTCTTGCAACCAAAAGGACTACATTGCTACTAGCTATTACTTTCTCCGTAAATACATGTATATAGAAGGACTATATATATAGCCTTTTCATACTTCAAACAACTACACATGAGGAATATGCACAAAGCTACTTTCTACAATTTCATGCTAAATATAAGCAACGTGGGACATGCCAATAACTAAACAAAAAAAAAACTAAATAATCAAGATATTCCGTATCCATGCTCCAGCCGACTCATTCTCAATCCATTTCCACATGTACATGCACTTGACCACTGTTCATTATCCATGCTTACGATTTTGTAGCCACATGCAAGACCCATGCACACGAATATGTCAACTTCTACTAGTTTATAGAAACATGCAAACATGCAAAGCATCAAGATTAAGCCCAACATTCACCCCCTTAATCTTGATGACCTTGACCAATTCAACTTGCTACTTTCTTTTACATCTTGCTACTGTCTTCTTACTACTTTCTATCTTTTGCTTAGATTAACCAAAAAAAATGATCAATCTTGCTACTTGCTTTTTTGATTTGATTTTCTTTCTTGCTAGCATCAAATCTTCTTGCTTTCTAAGTTGCTATTCGAACAATAAGGTCCGGTCTTGCTACCTGCTACGAGTCACACATGGCCCGGTTCATGCTACTTGCTTTCTTTCCTTTCTTGCCTTTCGTTTCTTGATTGCTAACATGCTGTGAATTCATGTTGCTTGCTACTCGCTGCGGCTTCTTTCTTGCATTATTGTTGAATGATTCTTATTAATGCTTTTATTCTTACCAACAAAAACTACTACTGTCCAGCCTTAAAATAATGACTTCCGGATCTCTAATGAAGATTTGAACGGTCAAAACATTAGCCTAGATGTCAGGAAGAAACTGTCCAAAAATAAAAACAATCCGACGGTACAATCTCCGGGGATCGTTAGTTTTCTGGCTTGCTGCTGTAAAAAACGGGAAATGGCAAAAACCCCTTTTTTATCTTTTGAAAGTGGCTGATCTTTCTTGCTTTCTAACATACGATAACTTGCTGCTTACGAGCCCGAGGCTCTGATACCAAGTGTTGGTTCAGGCCCTTTATATACTCACACCACACACAAAGTTTTAGAATATAAACTTGTAGAAAGAAAACAAAACTACTCTTGCAACCAAAAGGACTACATTGCTACTAGCTACTACTTTCTCCGTAAATACATGTAAATAGAAGGACTATATATATAGCCTTTTCATACTTCAAACAACTACACATGAGGAACATGCACAAAGCTACTTTCTACAATTTCATGCTAAATATAAGCAACGTGGGACATGCCAATAACTAAACAAAAAAAAAAAACTAAATAATCAAGATATTCCGTATCCATGCTCCAGCCGACTCATTCTCAATCCACTTCCACATGTACATGCACTTGACCACTGTTCATTATCCATGCTTATGATTTTGTAGCCACATGCAAGACCCATGCACACGAATATGTCAACTTCTACTAGTTTATAGAAACATGCAAACATGCAAAGCATCAAGATTAAGCCCAACATTCACCCCCTTAATCTTGATGACCTTGACCAATTCAACTTGCTACTTTCTTTTACATCTTGCTACTGTCTTCTTACTACTTTCTATCTTTTGCTTAGATCAACCAAAAAAAATGATCAGTCTTGCTACTTGCTTTTTTGATTTGATTTTCTTTCTTGCTAGCATCAAATCTTCTTGCTTTCTAAGTTGCTATTCGAACAATAATGTCCGGTCTTGCTACCTGCTACGAGTCACACATGGCCCGGTTCATGCTACTTGCTTTCTTTCCTTTCTTGCCTTTCGTTTCTTAATTGCTAACATGCTATGAATTCATGTTGCTTGCTACTCGCTGCGGCTTCTTTCTTGCATTATTGTTGAATGATTCTTATTAATGCTTTTATTCTTACCAACAAAAACTACTACTGTCCAGCCTTAAAATAATGACTTCCGGATCTCTAATGAAGATTTGAACGGTCAAAACATTAGCCTAGATGTCAGGAAGAAACTGTCCAAAAATAAAAATAATCCGACGGTACAATCTCCGGGGATCGTTAGTTTTCTGGCTTGCTGCTGTAAAAAACGGGAAATGGCAAAACCCCCTTTTTTTCTCTTTTGAAAGTGGCTGAGCTTTCTTGCTTGCTAACATACGACAACTTGCTGCTTACGAGCCCTAGGCTCTGATACCAAGTGTTGGTTCAGGCCCTTTATATACTCACACCACACACAAAGTCTTAGAATATAAACTTGTAGAAAGAAAACAAAACTAGTCTTGCAACCAAAAGGACTACATTGCTACTAGCTATTACTTTCTCCGTAAATACATGTATATAGAAGGACTATATATATAGCCTTTTCATACTTCAAACAACTACACATGAGGAATATGCACAAAGCTACTTTCTACAATTTCATGCTAAATATAAGCAACGTGGGACATGCCAATAACTAAACAAAAAAAAAACTAAATAATCAAGATATTCCGTATCCATGCTCCAGCCGACTCATTCTCAATCCATTTCCACATGTACATGCACTTGACCACTGTTCATTATCCATGCTTACGATTTTGTAGCCACATGCAAGACCCATGCACACGAATATGTCAACTTCTACTAGTTTATAGAAACATGCAAACATGCAAAGCATCAAGATTAAGCCCAACATTCACCCCCTTAATCTTGATGACCTTGACCAATTCAACTTGCTACTTTCTTTTACATCTTGCTACTGTCTTCTTACTACTTTCTATCTTTTGCTTAGATTAACCAAAAAAAATGATCAATCTTGCTACTTGCTTTTTTGATTTGATTTTCTTTCTTGCTAGCATCAAATCTTCTTGCTTTCTAAGTTGCTATTCGAACAATAAGGTCCGGTCTTGCTACCTGCTACGAGTCACACATGGCCCGGTTCATGCTACTTGCTTTCTTTCCTTTCTTGCCTTTCGTTTCTTGATTGCTAACATGCTGTGAATTCATGTTGCTTGCTACTCGCTGCGGCTTCTTTCTTGCATTATTGTTGAATGATTCTTATTAATGCTTTTATTCTTACCAACAAAAACTACTACTGTCCAGCCTTAAAATAATGACTTCCGGATCTCTAATGAAGATTTGAACGGTCAAAACATTAGCCTAGATGTCAGGAAGAAACTGTCCAAAAATAAAAACAATCCGACGGTACAATCTCCGGGGATCGTTAGTTTTCTGGCTTGCTGCTGTAAAAAACGGGAAATGGCAAAAACCCCTTTTTTATCTTTTGAAAGTGGCTGATCTTTCTTGCTTTCTAACATACGATAACTTGCTGCTTACGAGCCCGAGGCTCTGATACCAAGTGTTGGTTCAGGCCCTTTATATACTCACACCACACACAAAGTTTTAGAATATAAACTTGTAGAAAGAAAACAAAACTACTCTTGCAACCAAAAGGACTACATTGCTACTAGCTACTACTTTCTCCGTAAATACATGTAAATAGAAGGACTATATATATAGCCTTTTCATACTTCAAACAACTACACGTGAGGAACATGCACAAAGCCACTTTCTACAATTTCATGCTAAATATAAGCAACGTGGGACATGCCAATAACTAAACAAAAAAAACTAAATAATCAAGATATTCCGTATCCATGCTCCAGCCGACTCATTCTCAATCCACTTCCACATGTACATGCACTTGATCACTGTTCATTATCCATGCTTATGATTTTGTAGCCACATGCAAGACCCATGCACACGAATATGTCAACTTCTACTAGTTTACAGAAACATGCAAACATGCAAAGCATCAAGATTAAGCCCAACATTCACCCCCTTAATCTTGATGACCTTGACCAATTCAACTTGCTACTTTCTTTTACATCTTGCTACTGTCTTCTTACTACTTTCTATCTTTTGCTTAGATCAACCAAAATAAATGATCAATCTTGCTACTTGCTTTTTTGATTTGATTTTCTTTCTTGCTAGCATCAAATCTTCTTGCTTTCTAAGTTGCTATTCGAACAATAAGGTCCGGTCTTGCTACCTGCTACGAGTCACACATGACCCGGTTCATGCTACTTGCTTTCTTTCCTTTCTTGCCTTTCGTTTCTTGATTGCTAACATGTTGTGAATTCATGTTGCTTGCTACTCGTTGCGACTTCTTTCTTGCATTATTGTTGAATGATTCTTATTAATGCTTTTATTCTTACCAACAAAAACTACTACTGTCCAGCCTTAAAATAATGACTTCCGGATCTCTAATGAAGATTTGAACGGTCAAAACATTAGCCTAGATGTCAGGAAGAAACTGTCCAAAAATAAAAATAATCCGACGGTACAATCTCCGGGGATCGTTAGTTTTCTGGCTTGCTGCTGTAAAAAACGGGAAATGGCAAAACCCCCTTTTTTTCTCTTTTGAAAGTGGCTGAGCTTTCTTGCTTGCTAACATACGACAACTTGCTGCTTACGAGCCCTAGGCTCTGATACCAAGTGTTGGTTCAGGCCCTTTATATACTCACACCACACACAAAGTCTTAGAATATAAACTTGTAGAAAGAAAACAAAACTAGTCTTGCAACCAAAAGGACTACATTGCTACTAGCTATTACTTTCTCCGTAAATACATGTATATAGAAGGACTATATATATAGCCTTTTCATACTTCAAACAACTACACATGAGGAATATGCACAAAGCTACTTTCTACAATTTCATGCTAAATATAAGCAACGTGGGACATGCCAATAACTAAACAAAAAAAAAACTAAATAATCAAGATATTCCGTATCCATGCTCCAGCCGACTCATTCTCAATCCATTTCCACATGTACATGCACTTGACCACTGTTCATTATCCATGCTTACGATTTTGTAGCCACATGCAAGACCCATGCACACGAATATGTCAACTTCTACTAGTTTATAGAAACATGCAAACATGCAAAGCATCAAGATTAAGCCCAACATTCACCCCCTTAATCTTGATGACCTTGACCAATTCAACTTGCTACTTTCTTTTACATCTTGCTACTGTCTTCTTACTACTTTCTATCTTTTGCTTAGATTAACCAAAAAAAATGATCAATCTTGCTACTTGCTTTTTTGATTTGATTTTCTTTCTTGCTAGCATCAAATCTTCTTGCTTTCTAAGTTGCTATTCGAACAATAAGGTCCGGTCTTGCTACCTGCTACGAGTCACACATGGCCCGGTTCATGCTACTTGCTTTCTTTCCTTTCTTGCCTTTCGTTTCTTGATTGCTAACATGCTGTGAATTCATGTTGCTTGCTACTCGCTGCGGCTTCTTTCTTGCATTATTGTTGAATGATTCTTATTAATGCTTTTATTCTTACCAACAAAAACTACTACTGTCCAGCCTTAAAATAATGACTTCCGGATCTCTAATGAAGATTTGAACGGTCAAAACATTAGCCTAGATGTCAGGAAGAAACTGTCCAAAAATAAAAACAATCCGACGGTACAATCTCCGGGGATCGTTAGTTTTCTGGCTTGCTGCTGTAAAAAATGGGAAATGGCAAAAACCCCTTTTTTCTCTTTTAAAAGTGGCTGATCTTTCTTGCTTTCTAACATACGATAACTTGCTGCTTACGAGCCCTAGGCTCTAATACCAAGTGTTGGTTCAGGCCCTTTATATACTCACACCACACACAAAGTTTTAGAATATAAACTTGTAGAAAGAAAACAAAACTACTCTTGCAACCAAAAGGACTACATTGCTACTAGCTACTACTTTCTCCGTAAATACATGTAAATAGAAGGACTATATATATAGCCTTTTCATACTTCAAACAACTACACGTGAGGAACATGCACAAAGCCACGTTCTACAATTTCATGCTAAATATAAGCAACGTGGGACATGCCAATAACTAAACAAAAAAAAAAACTAAATAATCAAGATATTCCGTATCCATGCTCCAGCCGACTCATTCTCAATCCACTTCCACATGTACATGCACTTGACCACTGTTCATTATCCATGCTTATGATTTTGTAGCCACATGCAAGACCCATGCACACGAATATGTCAACTTCTACTAGTTTACAGAAACATGCAAACATGCAAAGCTTCAAGATTAAGCCCAACATTCACCCCCTTAATCTTGATGACCTTGACCAATTCAACTTGCTACTTTCTTTTACTTCTTGCTACTGTCTTCTTACTACTTTCTATCTTTTGCTTAGATCAACCAAAAAAAATGATCAATATTGCTACTTACTTTTTTGATTTGATTTTCTTTCTTGCTAGCATCAAATCTTCTTGCTTGCTAACATACGATAACTTGCTGCTTACGAGCCCTAGGCTCTGATACCAAGTGTTGGTTCAGACCCTTTATATACTCACACCACACACAAAGTTTTAGAATATAAACTTGTAGAAAGAAAACAAAACTACTCTTGCAACCAAAAGGACTACATTGCTACTAGCTACTACTTTCTCCGTAAATACATGTAAATAGAAGGACTATATACATAGCCTTTTCATACTTCAAACAACTACACGTGAGGAACATGCGCAAAGCCACTTTCTACAATTTCATGCTTAATATATGGAATGTGGGACATGCCAATAACTAAACAAAAAAAATCTAACTAATCAAGATATTACGCATCCATGCTCCAGCCGACTCATTCTCAATCCACTTCCACATGTACATCCATATGACCACTGTTCATTATCCATGCTTATGATTTGGTAGCCACATGCAAGACCCATGCTCATGAATATGTCAACTTCTACCCGTCTACAGAAACTTGCAAACATGCAAAGCATCAAGATTAAGCCCAACATTCACCCCTTAATCTTGAAGATCTTGACCAATTCAACTTGCTACTTTCTTTTATTTCTTTCTACTATCTTCTTGCTACTTGATATCTTTTGCTTAGATCAACCAAAAAAAAAATGATCAATCTTGCTACTTGCTTGCTTGATTTGATTTTCTTTCTTGCTAGCATTAAATCTTCTTGCTTTCTAACTTGCTATTCGAACAATAAGGTCCGGTCTTGCTACCTGCTACGAGTCACACATGACCCGGTTCATGCTACTTGCTTACTTTCCTTTCTTGCCTTTCGTTTCTTGATTGCTAACATGCTGTGAATTCATGTTGCTTGCTACTCGTTGCGGCTTCTTTCTTGCATTATTGTTGAATGATTCTTATTAATGCTTTTATTCTTACCAACAAAAACTACTACTGTCCAGCCTTAAAATAATGACTTCCGGATCTCTAATGTAGATTTGAACGGTCAAAACATTAGCCTAGATGTCAGGAAGAAACTGTCCAAAATTAAAAACAATCCGACGGTACAATCTCTGAGGATCGTTAGTTTTCTGGCTTGCTGCTCTAAAAAATGGGAAATGGCAAAAAACCCTTTTTTCTCTTTTGAAAGTGGTTGATCTTTCTTGCTTGCTAACATACGATAACTTGCTGCTTACGAGCCCTAGGCTCTGATACCAAGTGTTGGTTCAGGCCCTTTATATACTCACACCACACACAAAGTTTTAGAATATAAACTTGTAGAAAGAAAACAAAACTACTCTTGCAACCAAAAGGACTACATTGCTGCTAGCTACTACTTTCTCCGTACATACATGTAAATAGAAGGACTATATATATATAGCCTTTTCATACTTCAAACTACTAAACGTGAGAAACATGCACAAAGCCACTTTCTACAATTTCATGCTTAATATAAGGAACGTGGGACATGCCAATAACTAAACAAAAAAAAACTAACTAATCAAGAAATTCCGTATCCATGCTCCAGCCGACTCATTCTCAATCCACTTCCACATGTACATGCACATGACCACTGTTCATTATCCATGCTTATGATTTGGTAGCCACATGCAAGACCCATGCACATGAATATGTCAACTTCTACCCGTCTACAGAAACATGCAAACATGCAAAGCATCAAGATTAAGCCCAACATTCACCCCTTAATCTTGAAGATCTTGACCAATTCAACTTGTTACTTTCTTTTATTTCTTTCTACTATCTTCTTGCTACTTGATAGCTTTTGCTTAGATCAACCTAAAAAAAATGATCAATCTTTCTACTTGCTTGCTTGATTTGATTTTCTTTCTTGCTAGCATTAAATCTTCTTGCTTTCTAACTTGCTATTCGTACAATAAGGTCTGGTCTTGCTACTTGCTACGAGTCACACATGACCCGGTTCATACTACTTGCTTTCTTTCCTTTCTTGTTTATCGTTTCTTGATTGCGAACATGCTGTGAATTCATGTTGCTTGCTACTCGTTGCGGCTTCTTTCTTGCTTTATTGTTGAATGATTCTTTCTACTGCTTTTAGTCTTACCAACAAAAACTGCTACTGTCCAACCTTAAAATAATGACTTCCGGATCTCTAATGAAGATTTGAACGGTCAAAACATTAGCCTAGATGTCTGGAAGAAACTATCCAAAAATGAGAACAATCCGACGGTACAATCTCCGGAGATCGTTAGTTTTCTGGCTTGCTGCAGTAAAAAATGAGAAATGGCAAAACCCCCTTTTTTTCTCTTTTAAAAGTGGTTGATCTTTTTTGCTTGCTAACATACGCTAACTTGCTACTTACGAGCCCTAGGCTTTGATACCAAGTGTTGGTTCAGGACCTTTACATACACACACCACACATAAAGTTTTAGAATATAAACTTGTAGAAAGAAAACAAAACTACTCTTGCAACCAAAAGGACTACATTGCTAATAGCTACTACTTTCTCCGTACATACATGTAAATAGGACTATATATATATAGCCTTTTCATACTTCAAACTACTAAACGTGAGAAACATGCACAAATCGACTTTCTACAATTTCATGCTAAATATAAGGAATGTGGGACATACCAATAACTAAACAAAAAAAGACTAACTAATCAAGATATTCCGTATCCATGCTCCAGCCGACTCATTCTCAATCCACTTCCACGTGTACATGCACATGACCACTATTCATTATCCATGCTTATGATTTGGTAGCCACATGCAAGACCCATGCACATGAATATGTTAACTTCTACTCGTTTACAGAAACATGGAAACATGCAAAGCATCAAGATTAAGCCCAACATTTACCCCCTTAATCTTGATGATCTTGACCAATTCAACTTGCTACTTTCTTTTACTTCTTTCTACTGTCTTCTTGCTACATGCTATCTTTTGCTTAGATCAACTAAAAAAATGATCAATCATGGTACTTGCTAGCTTGATTTGATTTTCTTTCTTGCTAGCATCAAATCATCTTGCTTTCTAACTTACTATTCGAACAATAAGGTCCGGTCTTGCTACTTGCTATGAGTCACACATGACCCGGTTCATGCTACTTGCTTTCTTTCCTTTCTTTCTTATCGTTTCTTGATTGCTAACATGCTGTGAATTCATGTTGCTTGCTACTCGCTGCGGCTTCTTTCTTGCTTTATTGTTGAATAATTCTTGTTGCTGCTTTTATTCTTACCAACAAAAGCTGCTACTGTCCAGTCTTTAATTAATGACTTCCGGATCTCTAATGAAGATTTTAAGAGTCAAAACAGTAGCCTAGATGTCAGGAAGAAACTGTCCAAAAATGAGAACAATCCGACGGTACAATCTCCGGGGATCATTAGTTTTCTGGCTTGCTGCAGTAAAAAACCGGAAATGGCAAAACCCCTTTTTTTCTCTGTTGAAAGTGGCTGATCTTTCTTGCTTGCTTACATACGATAACTTGCTGCTTATGACCCCTAGGCAATGATACAAAGTTTTGATTCAGGCCCTTTATATACTCACACCACACACAAAGTTTTAGAATATAAACTTGTAGAAAGAAAACAAAGCTACTCTTGTAACCAAAACGACTACATTGCTACTAGCTACTACTTTCTCCGTACATACATGTAAAAAGAAGGACTATATATATAGCCTTTTCATACTTCAAACTACTAAACGTGAGGAACATGCACAAAGCCACTTTCTACAATTTAATGCTAAATATAAGGAACGTGGGACATGCCAATAACTAAACAAAAAAAAAACTAACAAATCAAGATATTCCATATCCATGCTCCAGCCGACCCATTCTCATTCCATTTCCACATGTACATGCACATGACCACTGTTCATTATCCATGCTTATGATTTGGTAGCCACATGCAAGACCATGAACAGGAATATGTCAACCTGTACCCGTTTACAGAAACATGCAAAGCAACAAGATTAAGCCCAACATTCACCCCCTTAATCTTGATGATCTTGACCAATTCAACTTGCTACTTTCTTTTACGTCTTGCGACCGTCTTCTTGCTACTTGCTATTATTTGTTTAAATCAACCAAAAAAAATGTTCAATCTTGCTGCTTGCTTGCTTGATTTGATTTTCTTTCTTGCTAGCTTCAAGTCTTCTTGCTTTCTAACTTGCTATTCGAACAATAAGGTCCGGTCTTGCTACTTGCTATGAGTCACACATGACCTGGTTCATGCTACTTGCTTTCTTTCCTTTCTTTCTTATCGTATCTTGATTGCTAACATGCTGTGAATTCATGTTGCTTGCTACTCGTTGCGGCTTCTTTCTTGCTTTATTGTTGAATGATTCTTGCTACTGCTTTTATTCTTGCCAACAAAAACTGCTACTGTCCAGCCTTAAAATAATGACTTCCGGATCTCTAATGAATATTTGAATGGTCATAACATTAGCCTAGATGTCAGGAAGAAACTGTCCAAAAATGAGAACAATCCGATGGTACAATCTCCGGGGATCGTTAGTTTTCTGGCTTGCTGCAGTAAAAAATGAGAAATGGCAAAAAACACCCTTTTTCTCTTTTATAAGTGGCTGATCTTTCTTGCTTGCTAACATACGATAACTTGCTACTTACGAGCCCTAGGCTCTGATACCAAGTGTTGGTTCAGGCCCTTTATATACTCACACCACACATAAAGTTTTGGAATATAAACTTGTAGAAAGAAAACAAAACTACTCTTGCAACCAAAAGGACTACATTGCTACTAGATACTACTTTCTCCGTACATACATGTAAATAGAAGGACTATATATATATAGCCTTTTCATACTTCAAACTACTAAACGTGAGAAACATGCACAAAGCCACTTTCTACAATTTCATGCTAAATATAAGGAACGTGGGACATGCCAATAACTAAACAAAAAAAAAACAAACTAATCAAGATATTCCGTATCCATGCTCCAGCCGACTCGTTCTCAATCCACTTCCACATGTACATGCACATGACCACTATTTATTATACATGCTTATGATTTGGTAGCCACATGCAAGACCCATGCACACGAATATGTTAACTTCTACTCGTTTATAGAAACATGGAAACATGCAAATCATCAAGATTAAGCCCAACATTTACCCCCTTAATCTTGATGATCTTGACCAATTCAACTTGCTACTTTCTTTTACTTCTTTCTACTGTATTCTTGCTACTTGCTATCTTTAGTTTAGATCAACCAAAAAAATGATCAATCATGGTACTTGCTAGCTTGATTTGATTTTTTTCTTGCTAGCTTCAAGTCTTCTTGCTTTCTAACTTGCTATTCGAACAATAAGGTCCGGTCTTGCTACTTGCTATGAGTCACACATGACCTGGTTCATGCTACTTGCTTTCTTTCCTTTCTTTCTTATCGTATCTTGATTGCTAACATGCTGTGAATTCATGTTGCTTGCTACTCGTTGCGGCTTCTTTCTTGCTTTATTGTTGAATGATTCTTGCTACTGCTTTTATTCTTGCCAACAAAAACTGCTACTGTCCAGCCTTAAAATAATGACGTCCGGATCTCTAATGAATATTTGAATGGTCATAACATTAGCCTAGATGTCAGGAAGAAACTGTCCAAAAATGAGAACAATCCGATGGTACAATCTCCGGGGATCGTTAGTTTTCTGGCTTGCTGCAGTAAAAAATGAGAAATGGCAAAAAACCCCTTTTTTCTCTTTTATAAGTGGCTGATCTTTCTTGCTTGCTAACATACGATAACTTGCTACTTACGAGCCCTAGGCTCTGAAACCAAGTGTTGGTTCAGGCCCTTTATATACTCACACCACACATAAAGTTTTGGAATATAAACTTGTAGAAAGAAAACAAAACTACTCTTGCAACCAAAAGGACTACATTGCTACTAGATACTACTTTCTCCGTACATACATGTAAATAGAAGGACTATATATATATAGCCTTTTCATACTTCAAACTACTAAACGTGAGAAACATGCACAAAGCCACTTTCTACAATTTCATGCTAAATATAAGGAACGTGGGACATGCCAATAACTAAACAAAAAAAAAACAAACTAATCAAGATATTCCGTATCCATGCTCCAGCCGACTCGTTCTCAATCCACTTCCACATGTACATGCACATGACCACTATTTATTATCCATGCTTATGATTTGGTAGCCACATGCAAGACCCATGCACACGAATATGTTAACTTCTACTCGTTTATAGAAACATGGAAACATGCAAATCATCAAGATTAAGCCCAACATTTACCCCCTTAATCTTGATGATCTTGACCAATTCAACTTGCTACTTTCTTTTACTTCTTTCTACTGTATTCTTGCTACTTGCTATCTTTAGTTTAGATCAACCAAAAAAATGATCAATCATGGTACTTGCTAGCTTGATTTGATTTTTTTCTTGCTAGCTTCAAGTCTTCTTGCTTTCTAACTTGCTATTCGAACAATAAGGTCCGGTCTTGCTACTTGCTATGAGTCACACATGACCTGGTTCATGCTACTTGCTTTCTTTCCTTTCTTTCTTATCGTATCTTGATTGCTAACATGCTGTGAATTCATGTTGCTTGCTACTCGTTGCGGCTTCTTTCTTGCTTTATTGTTGAATGATTCTTGCTACTGCTTTTATTCTTGCCAACAAAAACTGCTACTGTCCAGCCTTAAAATAATGACGTCCGGATCTCTAATGAATATTTGAATGGTCATAACATTAGCCTAGATGTCAGGAAGAAACTGTCCAAAAATGAGAACAATCCGATGGTACAATCTCCGGGGATCGTTAGTTTTCTGGCTTGCTGCAGTAAAAAATGAGAAATGGCAAAAAACCCCTTTTTTCTCTTTTATAAGTGGCTGATCTTTCTTGCTTGCTAACATACGATAACTTGCTACTTACGAGCCCTAGGCTCTGAAACCAAGTGTTGGTTCAGGCCCTTTATATACTCACACCACACATAAAGTTTTGGAATATAAACTTGTAGAAAGAAAACAAAACTACTCTTGCAACCAAAAGGACTACATTGCTACTAGATACTACTTTCTCCGTACATACATGTAAATAGAAGGACTATATATATATAGCCTTTTCATACTTCAAACTACTAAACGTGAGAAACATGCACAAAGCCACTTTCTACAATTTCATGCTAAATATAAGGAACGTGGGACATGCCAATAACTAAACAAAAAAAAAACAAACTAATCAAGATATTCCGTATCCATGCTCCAGCCGACTCGTTCTCAATCCACTTCCACATGTACATGCACATGACCACTATTTATTATCCATGCTTATGATTTGGTAGCCACATGCAAGACCCATGCACACGAATATGTTAACTTCTACTCGTTTATAGAAACATGGAAACATGCAAATCATCAAGATTAAGCCCAACATTTACCCCCTTAATCTTGATGATCTTGACCAATTCAACTTGCTACTTTCTTTTACTTCTTTCTACTGTATTCTTGCTACTTGCTATCTTTAGTTTAGATCAACCAAAAAAATGATCAATCATGGTACTTGCTAGCTTGATTTGATTTTTTTCTTGCTAGCTTCAAGTCTTCTTGCTTTCTAACTTGCTATTCGAACAATAAGGTCCGGTCTTGCTACTTGCTATGAGTCACACATGACCTGGTTCATGCTACTTGCTTTCTTTCCTTTCTTTCTTATCGTATCTTGATTGCTAACATGCTGTGAATTCATGTTGCTTGCTACTCGTTGCGGCTTCTTTCTTGCTTTATTGTTGAATGATTCTTGCTACTGCTTTTATTCTTGCCAACAAAAACTGCTACTGTCCAGCCTTAAAATAATGACTTCCGGATCTCTAATGAATATTTGAATGGTCATAACATTAGCCTAGATGTCAGGAAGAAACTGTCCAAAAATGAGAACAATCCGATGGTACAATCTCCGGGGATCGTTAGTTTTCTGGCTTGCTGCAGTAAAAAATGAGAAATGGCAAAAACCCCCTTTTTCTCTTTTATAAGTGGCTGATCTTTCTTGCTTGCTAACATACGATAACTTGCTACTTACGAGCCCTAGGCTCTGATACCAAGTGTTGGTTCAGGCCCTTTATATACTCACACCACACACAAAGTTTTGGAATATAAACTTGTAGAAAGAAAACAAAACTACTCTTGCAACCAAAAGGACTACATTGCTACTAGATACTACTTTCTCCGTACATACATGTAAATAGAAGGACTATATATATATAGCCTTTTCATACTTCAAATTACTAAACGTGAGAAACATGCACAAAGCCACTTTCTACAATTTCATGCTAAATATAAGGAACGTGGGACATGCCAATAACTAAACAAAAAAAAACAAACTAATCAAGATATTCCGTATCCATGCTCCAGCCGACTCGTTCTCAATCCACTTCCACATGTACATGCACATGACCACTATTTATTATCCATGCTTATGATTTGGTAGCCACATGCAAGACCCATGCACACGAATATGTTAACTTCTACTCGTTTATAGAAACATGGAAACATGCAAATCATCAAGATTAAGCCCAACATTTACCCCCTTAATCTTGATGATCTTGACCAATTCAACTTGCTACTTTCTTTTACTTCTTTCTACTGTATTCTTGCTACTTGCTATCTTTAGTTTAGATCAACCAAAAAAATGATCAATCATGGTACTTGCTAGCTTGATTTGATTTTTTTCTTGCTAGCTTCAAGTCTTCTTGCTTTCTAACTTGCTATTCGAACAATAAGATCCGGTCTTGCTACTTGCTATGAGTCACACATGACCTGGTTCATGCTACTTGCTTTCTTTCCTTTCTTTCTTATCGTATCTTGATTGCTAACATGCTGTGAATTCATGTTGCTTGCTACTCGTTGCGGCTTCTTTCTTGCTTTATTGTTGAATGATTCTTGCTACTGCTTTTATTCTTGCCAACAAAAACTGCTACTGTCCAGCCTTAAAATAATGACTTCCGGATCTCTAATGAATATTTGAATGGTCATAACATTAGCCTAGATGTCAGGAAGAAACTGTCCAAAAATGAGAACAATCCGATGGTACAATCTCCGGGGATCGTTAGTTTTCTGGCTTGCTGCAGTAAAAAATGAGAAATGGCAAAAAACCCCTTTTTTCTCTTTTATAAGTGGCTGATCTTTCTTGCTTGCTAACATACGATAACTTGCTACTTACGAGCCCTAGGCTCAGATACCAAGTGTTGGTTCAGGCCCTTTATATACTCACACCACACATAAAGTTTTGGAATATAAACTTGTAGAAAGAAAACAAAACTACTCTTGCAACCAAAAGGACTACATTGCTACTAGATACTACTTTCTCCGTACATACATGTAAATAGAAGGACTATATATATATAGCCTTTTCATACTTCAAACTACTAAACGTGAGAAACATGCACAAAGCCACTTTCTACAATTTCATGCTAAATATAAGGAACGTGGGACATGCCAATAACTAAACAAAAAAAAAACAAACTAATCAAGATATTCCGTATCCATGCTCCAGCCGACTCGTTCTCAATCCACTTCCACATGTACATGCACATGACCACTATTTATTATCCATGCTTATGATTTGGTAGCCACATGCAAGACCCATGCACACGAATATGTTAACTTCTACTCATTTATAGAAACATGGAAACATGCAAATCATCAAGATTAAGCCCAACATTTACCCCCTTAATCTTGATGATCTTGACCAATTCAACTTGCTACTTTCTTTTACTTCTTTCTACTGTATTCTTGCTACTTGCTATCTTTAGTTTAGATCAACCAAAAAAATGATCAATCATGGTACTTGCTAGCTTGATTTGATTTTTTTCTTGCTAGCATCAAATCATCTTGCTTTCTAACTTGCTATTCGAACAATAAGGTCCGGTCTTGCTACTTGTTATGAGTCACACATGACCCGGTTCATGCTACTTGCTTTCTTTCCTTTCTTTCTTATCATTTCTTGATTGCTAACATGCTGTGAATTCATGTTGCTTGCTACTCGCTGTGGCTTCTTTCTTGCTTTATTGTTGAATGATTCTTGCTACTGCTTTTATTCTTACCAACAAAAATTGCTACTGTCCAGCCTTAAAATAATGACTTCCGGATCTCTAATATTAGATTTTCAGAGACAAAACAGTATCCTAGATGTCAGGAAGAAACTATCCAAAAATGAGAAAAATCTGACGGTACAATCTCCGGGGATCGTTAGTTTTCTGGCTTGCTGCAGTAAAAAACCGGAAATGGCAAAACCCCCTTTTTTCTCTTTTGAAAGTGGCTGATCTTTCTTGCTTACTTACATACGATAACTTGCTGCTTACGACCCCTAGGCAATGATACCCAGTGTTGGTTCAGGCCCTTTATATACTCACACCACACACAAAGTTTTAGAATATAAACTTGTAGAAAGAAAACAAAACTACTCTTGCAACCAAAAGGACTACATTGCTACTAGCTACTACTTTCTCCGTACATACATGTAAATAGAAGGACTATATATATAGCCTTTTCATACTTCAAACTACTAAACGTGAGGAACATGCACAAAGCCACTTTCTACAATTTAATGCTAAATATAAGGAACGTGGGACATGCCAATAACTAAACAAAAAAAAAACTAACAAATCATTCCATTTCCACATGTACATGCACATGACCACTGTTCATTATCCATGCTTATGATTTGGTAGCCACATGCAAGACCATGAACATGAATATGTCAACCTGTACCCGTTTACAGAAACATGCAAAGCATCAAGATTAAGCCCAGCAATCACCCCCTTAATCTTGATGATCTTGACCAATTCAACTTGCTACTTTCTTTTACGTCTTGCGACTGTCTTCTTGCTACTTGCTATTATTTGCTTAGATCAACCAAAAAAAATGATCAATCTAGCTGCTTGCTTGCTTAATTTTATTTTCTTTCTTGCTAGCATCAAGTCTTCTTGCTTTCTAACTTGCTATTCGAACAATAAGGTCCGGTCTTGCTACTTGCTACGAGTCACACATGACATGGTTCATGCTACTTGCTTTCTTTCCTTTCTTGCTTATCGTATCTTTATTGCTAACATGCTGTAAATTCATGTTGCTTGCTACTCGCTGCGGCTTCTTTCTTGCTTTATTGTTGAATGATTCTTGCTACTGCTTTTATTCTTGCCAACAAAAACTGCTATTGTCCAGCCTTAAAATAATGACTTCCGGATCTCTAATGAATATTTGAATGGTCATAACATTAGCCTAGATGTCAGGAAGAAACTGTCCAAAAATGAGAACAATCCGACGGTACAATCTCCGGGGATCGTTAGTTTTCTGGCTTGCTGCAGTAAAAAACGGGAAATGGCAAAACCCCCTTTTTTTCTCTTTTGAAAGTGGCTGATCTTTCTTGCTTGCTAACATACGATAACTTGCTGCTTACGAGCCCTAGGCTCTGATACCCAGTGTTGGTTCAGGCCCTTTATATACTCACACCACACACAAAGTTTTAGAATATAAACTTGTAGAAAGAAAACAAAACTACTCTTGCAACCAAAAGGACTACATTGCTACTAGCTACTACTTTCTCCGTACATACATGAAAATCGAAGGACTATATATATAGCCTTTTCATACTTCAAACTACTAAACATGAGGAACATGCACAATGCCACTTTCTACAATTTCATGCTAAATATAAGGAATGTGGGACATGCCAATAACTAAACAAAAAAAAACTAACAAATCAAGATATTCCATATCCATACTCCAGTCGACCTATTCTCATTCCATTTCCACATGTACATGCACATGACCACTGTTCATTATCCATGCTTATGATTTGGTAGCCACATGCAAGACCCATGCACATGAATATGTGAACTTCTACCCGTTTACAGAAACATGCAAACATGCAAAGCATCAAGATTAAGCCCAACATTCACCCCTTAATCTTGATGATCTTGACCAATTCAACTTGCTACTTTCTTTTACTTCTTGCCACTGTCTTCTTGCTACTTGCTATCTTTTGCTTAGATCAACCAAAGAAAATGATCAATCTTGCTACTTGCTTGTTTGATTTGATTTCCTTTCTTGCTAGCATTAAATCTTCTTGCTTTCTAACTTGCTATTCGAACAATAAGGTCCGGTCTTGCTACTTGCTATGAATCACACATGACCCGGGAATTCATGCTGCTTGCTACTTGTTGCGGCTTCTTTCTTGCTTTATTGTTGAATGATTCTTGCTACTGCGTTTTATTCTTAACAACAAAAACTGCTACTCTCCAGCCTTAAAATAATGACTTCTGAATCTCTAAATGAAGATCTGAACGATCAAAACATTGGCCCAGATGTCGGGAAGACACTGTACAAAATTGAGAATGATCCGACGGTTCAATCTCCGGGAATCATCAGTTTTCACCCCTGCTGGAGTAAAAAATGGGAAATGGCAAAACCCTCTTTTTCTTTCTCTCTTATGAAAGCGGCTGATCTTTCTTGCTTGCTAACATACGATCAATTGCTGCTTACGAACCCTAGGCTCAGATACCAAGTGTTGGTTCAGGCCCTTTATAAACTCACACCACACACAAAGTTTTAGAATATAACTTGCAGGAAGAAAACAAAACTACTATTGCAACCAAAAGGACTACATTGCTACTAGCTACTACTTTCTCCGTACATACATGTAAATAGAAGGACTATATATATAGCCTTTTCATACTTCAACTACTAAACGTGAGGAACATGCACAAAGCTACTTTCTACAATTTCATGCTAAATATAAGGAACGTGGGACATGCCAATAACTAAACAAAAAAAACTAACAAATCAAGATATTCCATATCCATGCTCTAGCTGACCCATTCTCATTCCATTTCCACATGTACATGCACATGACCACTGTTCATTATCCATGCTTATGATTTGGTAGCCACATGAATATGTCAACTTGTACCCGTTTACACAAACATGCAAACATGTAAAGCATCAAGATTAAACCCAACATTCACCCCCATAATCTTGATGATCTTGACCAATTCAACTTGCTACTTTCTTTTACTTCTTGCTATTGTCTTCTTGCTACTTGCTATTATTTGCTTAGATCAACCAAAAAAAAGATCAATCTTCCTACTTGCTTGCTTGATTTGATTTTGTTTCTTGCTAACATCATATCTTCTTCCTTTTTAACTTGCTATTCGAACCATACGGTCTGGTCTTGCTACTTGCTACGAGTCACACACAACCCGGTTCATGCTACTTGCTTTCTTGCCTTTCTTTCTTATCGTTTCTTGCTTGTTAACATGTTGTGAATTCCTGCTAGCTTGCTATTTGCTGCTGCTTCTTTCTTGCTTTCTTTCTGAATGATTTTTGCTACTGCTTTTTATTCTTAACAACAAAAATTGCTACTCTCCAGCCTTAAAAACAATGACTTCCGAATCTCTGAATGAAGATTTGAATGATCAAAACATTGGCCCAGATGTCAGGAAGAAACTGTACAAATTGAGAACGATCCGACAGTTCAATCTCCGGGAATCGTCAGTTTTCCCCCCTGCTGCAGTAAAAAATGGGAAATGGCAAAACCCTCTTTTTCTTTCTCTCTTATGAAAGTGGCTGATCTTTCTTGCTTGCTACATTACGATAAATTGCTGCTTACGAACCCTAGGCTCAGATACCAAGTGTTAGTTCAGGCCCTTTATAAACTCTCACCACACACAAAGTTTTAGAATATAACTTACAGGAAGAAACAAAACTACTATTGCAACCAAAAGGACTACATTGCTACTACTTTCTCCGTACATACATGTAAATAGAAGGACTATAAATATAGCCTTTTCGTACTACAAACTACTAAACGTGGGGAACATGCAAAAAGCCACTTTCCACAATTTTACGCTAAATATAAGGAACCTGGGACATGCCAATAACTAAACAAAAAAAAACTAATTAAGCAAGATATTTGATATCGCGTAAAAAATCATATTTTTACTACCGATATCTCTCTCATTCTAGAACGAATCTTGGCATTTTAAACTCAAAACCAATACAAATTAATGATATTATGCCAAGATGGTCAAAACAAGGTTGCACGATAAAAATTAACCAAAATGGGTGATAAACAAAGATTCCAGACACGTTTGAAGATTCAAGACATCAAAATGAGATTTCAAGACAAAAGTGCCCATCATCAACATCCATCTCACCCAAGATGTTTGTTTTCAAATTACGAATCCAACAGAAGAAGAATCAACAAAAACGGATAAAGAATGAAGATTCTACGCCCACCGGAAGATCTAAATGATTCGTATGCAATATCTGAAGATAGGAGACATATTTTTGGGATATCTTTAAGTCTTCGTTTTTGAATTAAGAATCCAACGCAAAAAAATCAATGCAAACGGATGCATAACAAAGAAGATACGCACGAATTAAGCAACGCAGCGAAAGACGACGGACCGGGGCAGGTGGCAGCCAGCCGCCGCTGGCCTACTGGTGGGTGGCGCCGGCATCCACCCCCCTATCTCTTTTGCACTTTTTCGTCCTTGCTTGTACCTGGTGCACCACCTTTCGCTACTTTTTTGTACCCGATGCACCACCTTTCGCTACTTTTTTTTACCCGGTGCACCACCTTTCGCTACTTTTTCGTACCTAGTGCACCACCTTTCACTCTTTTTCTAATATGAGCCTAGGGATGCTAATGTGAGCCATATTTTCCCTATAAATAGAGGCCCTAAGGCTTCATTTTCACACACACCATTCTTAGAACAATATACTTCTCTTAAGATATTGCTTCTACTTTCTTTCTATTTTCTTACTTAAAATTAGTTTTAGGCTAGTTTAGTTGCTTGTTTAGAATAGAAGGAAAGTACAGAACGCATTGTAAATCTTCGGTGTAAGCTTGGAATTGTGTCAATTAATTCAAGTCTATTTTCTCCCGCATTTAATCCTGGTACTTTCTAATCCTTATCTATCTTAATTAGTTACGTTTATATTGATTATGCTAGATTTAGTTATTGCCATGATTAGAGAATAGTATACTTGTTGTGTTTGCTTGCGATGTAGTTAATTAATTATGGGATGATTTATAATTAAATATTAAAGATCGGTAGTATCGCTTTGATCGTCTTATTGCATGTTCTTATTTGATTGTTGCCTTAGGATCATCATAGTGGTAAAATATAAACGGTCTTAATTATCGCAACGTAATATGATGGCCCCTATTCGACTGTTACTCGATATAGTATTGGAAACACTTCAAGGTGGAGTACAAATGTATGGAAGTCGAGGAATGACCGAAGGTAGTCATATTACGAAACGGTACAATATTACGAAGTAATATGATGGCCCCTATTCGACTGTTATTCGATATAGTACTGGAAACACTTCAAGGTGGAGTACAAATGTATGGAAGTCGAGTAACGACCGAAGGTAGTTATATTACGGACTAACATATAAAATGAGAAACCTAGTTTAATTAACCTTTCTAAATAGAATTTTAAACTTCAAATTAATCTAATCGCCTTTCCACTAATAAACGTGATTACAACACCTTTTTAACGACGTCCAATTGAGAGGTAGTCAGTCATCTATGTCAATATAATTTGTCAAAGGTATGAAACTCTGGAACCGCAAGGCTACATGGGGGATTATCGCAGGACAAGACATGGCCAAGGTTTGAAGCGGTGGAACCACTTTAAGTGAGGAACGCTGTGGATAATTAGGGGATTTATTGGGTAGTCTTAAGCAAAGGATAGTTTAAAGTCATTAATGAACTTTTTAAATACATGAATCTGTTAGGATGACGAGGAATCGTTATATGATTCGGTTATGTCTAGTACCTTAAGATTTTGTTCCCATTCATATGAAAGTATTATTAAACCATAATCAAGATTTTGCTTATTATTCTAAATACTTTGTGATGTTACCATAACCTAGCTCCCAGTGTGACATGCTAATGGGATTTTAATTAGTAGGGAATCTAGTGTTTACATCACGAGTATTCAAGATTAATAATTAACAAATATCTTTCAACACAGTTTCTCCAAATATCATCCCATAACTTAATTAACGAAGTCGCAGCAAACACTATCTTTATTTATCTGCTTTATCTTTTATTTTTATTTCGCTTTTATTTTTATTTAGCTTTTATTTATTTATTTGCCTAAGTTAGTTAATAGAAAAATCAAAACTCCCCCACTATTTTATAAACCTTTCACTAGTTTGAAAGCCCTCATCTGCCACGCCTTAGTTTCAATTCAGTCGGTTTGAAGAACGACTCTAGGTCATACCTACCACTTGCTCACCCTTAGGATTAGCATTGTTACGGAAAACTTAGGCCCCGCAATTACAAATTTAAAACACTCACTGATCCCCATCGCCAGTAGCTGGTGCAATGACAAGGGTAAAATCCTTACCGACCTTTGGTGACGCATCAAGTTTTTGGCGCCGCTGCCGGGAAACCAACTGTACGATCCTTGGGCGTTATGACGAACTTACTTACTAGTGAACCTTTAAGATTTTTTTTAGATCCCTACGTCTTTCTTTATTTTTCCTTCCTTTTACCACTTTTAGAAATGACCACCCCTATCCATTCAACTAGTCAACCACATGCCAATGAGACTATGACTGTTGCACGTATAACTCTCGCTGAAGACTCTAAACCTTTGATTGAAGGTCGAGGAGGACCAATCGTCTATCTGGAAACCGGTAGAAATTCATTTGAATTAAAGCCCCATATTGTTCAGTTAGTCCAAAACCTCTGTCAATTTCGTAGCCTACCAAATGATGATCCAAACTCCCACCTTGACAAATTCATTTCCTTATCTAACTCCTTTAAGTCGATTGGGGTTAATCAGGACATAGTCTATCTATACCAATTTCCCTATTCACTGACTCTCAATGCACAAACCTGGTTTGAGGAACTAGAGATTAACTCTATAACATCTTGGGTAGAATTAGCAACCAAATTTTTGGCCAAATATTTTTCCCCCATCAAAACAAGCCACGTTTAGGTCCAACATCATAAACTTCCGCCAAGTTCACGATGAATCAATTTACGATGCATGAGAACGCTTTAAGAAATTGCTTAAGAAATGTCCAAATCATCGTTTTGAGCACTCAGACCAGTTGCGCATTTTCTACAATGGTCTCTTCCCACATCACCGTCCTTTACTTGATACCGCCTCTCAAGGCAGTTTTATGAACTGTACGGTCGATGGCGCTTGGAGCCTTATTGAGAAAATGACAATGCACAACCATGATTGGAACGGTGAAACTCACCCCTCCCTGATTAGTTTACCTACTACAATCGGGAATGAAGCTATAAAAACTCTCGCCCAGCAAGTGGCATAACTAACCAAGGAGATCAAGGAATTGAAAAGTCAACCACAACAAGTCTGTCAAGTTCAAACCTGCCTTAATTGTGCTAATCCGAACTACTCAGCCCAAATTCCTCAATCTCATCTAACGCCGCCGAATACTAACCCACCTAGGAATAGCCCACTAACTTACCAACTTCAACCTTTGGAACCCTCTTCCTCACAAACCTCTAGTTTTGACAATACCCTGATACAAGTCATTCAAGGACTCTCGGATAGACAAGACCAAACTGATCTCATCTTAAGAGATCATTTGACTTTGTTAAAAGCTTTCGAATCCCAATTAGGACAATTAGCACAGCGTATTAACGCTAAACCTCAGGATAGTCCAACTAGTTACCATAAAGAGGCTTACCATATTCAAAACTCTCAGGTAGCACATAGCCCACCTACGATTTCTTCTCCGGCAAAGGAGCCACCTATTGTCCCATCAACAATAGATTTAGAGTCTACACCAAATAGGAAAGTAAACATTCCATTTCCGGCTCATCTTAAACAACGACCCGACAAGCTTAAGTCTTTTAAGCTTGATAGGAAATTCCTAGATACCGTATCTGAAGTACTTCTGAAAGCTTCTTACAACCAAGGATAAGGTACCCGAAGTACCCAATGTCCCATTGAACGAGGAATGTTCAGCTATCTTGAAAAATACCATTCCAGAAAAACTCGGAGACACCGGACGTTTTACTCTCCCCTATTCTATCTACAACTCAGGCATTATCTGTTCTCTTGCCGACATAGGAGCTAGTGTCAATCTTATGCCATACTCGCTTTTCAGGAGGCTTGAGTTAGAAAATCTTCGACCTACCAAAATGAGTATACAGCTTGCTGACCACTCGGTCAAATACTGAGAGTGTCCCTTAATTTGGATCTAGATGACAATTGACTACAATTGAAAGGCGGAATCAATCAATTGCACGTAATGCTAACAAACACAAACCGAAACAAATGTAATTAGCAAAGTAAACGAATATATCAGCTTGTATTATGAATTGGGAATGATTACAGAGATATTTAGTCGACAAATGGTGCTAGGGTTTCGTCAACCCTAGCCGGAAACCCGTAGGTTTGTATTTATACAAAAAGTCAGCCGACATGCGTCACTGGTGGAAGTGTCGCATGTGGCTGCCTTCATGCGTCACTTACCTAAGTGACGCTATGCGTCACTGAGGCAAGTGACACCTAACCTAAAACTTAAGTGTCGCATATAACAAAACTATACTTTCACTATAAGACTAACGACACTTATTACAACTCGATAGACCAACTGACAGACAACCTAATATGCATCAACAAACTCCCCCGTGTCTTCAGCTTGGTCTTCAAAAACTTCAAAATTTTTGAGTCTTTAATTATTTCCAGCCAGCAGGAAATACACCACCAGCGTGTACTCCATTGGCTACGCAGATATCGATAATCTTCTGAAATTTGAAAGCTTCAGCTCTATCTCTCTCTTTGAACTGAATCTTGTTCTGATGTAGTCTTTTCATATCTTGTTCCGAAAGATTAATCAAACTCAGAGGGTCAAATACACAAAATCTATTTCTCTTTAGACCCCAAGTAGACCTCTTTTTAGGTTGAACATCATCCCATGCTGTTTTCTCTTCAATCTCCAAATCTGCATCTAAAGACCCCGAATCCGTAGCTAGTTCTGATTTTGGAATAAAAACAATCAAAGCTTCACCAGTAATATCATCATATTCCAAGTATAACAACCTATTCAAAAAGTCCAAAGGAATGATCTCTAAAGGTATCTTCTGTAAGCACTTTGCTGGTGGATAGATCATCCTTACAATTGGTTATCGTGTAAACGGATCCAACTTCTTCTTAAACTTATATCTCATACCCAATGTCGGTTTAATCAGATTATACTTCTTGTTGTTAATCTCCCGACGAATAACCAGTTGAAAGAAATCAGCTCGTGAATCTCGAGCACGGTTGATCAAGGGTATCTGAGATAATCTCTGAAGCTCACATTTTGGCAAAGTACTTATTTTATAAAACTTTAAGTTGAAGTACTGAATGCCATCACTCCTTTTAATCATAAATACCAAATTATTCTCATCAAACTTCCAGCTTTTTATCAAACCCGTGTAATCAGTTCTGACTTTGTAGAATTTACACGTAACTGGTACCTCAGCTATAGGCTTAAGCACTATGTCAGGCTTTATCATTGAAGATTGAGCTATAGAAGCTGATTGCTCATTTGTTTCTATCTCAGAAGCATGACCTGATTCATCTTCTAAAGAATCTGATTCGATAATAGGAGCATCGCCATAACATTCATCACTTTGAAGCTGCTCCCCCTCAACCTCAACTTCATCATTTCCTTCAAAGAAATAATCCTCTGCCACTGGATCATTTATAACATCTTCCTCACGTATCGATGTATTTTCATTTATCATACTTTGAAGAAATGTAAGATCTACATATGAGTAATCCATAGCAATCGGTCTTGCCTGACCCTGAACCTCAACGAAGTAATCCAAAGATATGTTTTCATTAATAGTAGAAGGAAGTACATTTTCTGGTTCCGAGGAAGGAGTTACATTTGTTTCTAACTCACTAGGACCTACCTCCCCCGAAACATTTGTAACGGATTCCAGCTCTAACAACCTAGATGACAGATTCATCACTTGAAGCTGTAGAGTGTCAACCTCAACAGCTTTAGCTTCCAATTCCTTGATCTGAGAGGCTTGAGCTTCAATAATAGCCTTCTGATCATCAAACCTTTTCGCCAAAAGCTCCATCTGAGCCAAAACCATCTGAATAGACGGCATGTCAGACGGTGGTGGTGGTTGTTGTCGCTGAGATATTGGTTCCTCAATAACCACTGTAGTCCGCTGGCGTCTTCGGAGAGGTAAATCGGCATAAGAAGGCGAAGACCCAGCCGGACGCTTTCTTGGATTCCTCGATACATGGACTCTGCCAGCAGAAATCCGTCGCAAAATACGCTTGAAGCGTCGAGGATCCGCTAACTGAATCCCATCCAAAGCTGATTGTGGTGGCACATCACCCTCAGAATCAGGAGGAGTGGGCCTACCATCGTCAGAATCAACATCAACCTGGTCAACACGCTCAATATCATCTAAATCCTGAGCAATGTCGGTGTCAACCAAGTCTTCCTCATTAATCGGAGGAATTACATCATCCTCGAAACCATCATCTCGTGGCGCAACATAGTTTTCGTTTACTATGTGCCCGAATAAGTCAGATCAGCCAATACTTGCTCACCCTTTGGCGCGAGCTTGCAGTCGTTGAAGACTCGAAGAAGCATCGGTGTCGGCACCAGAAGGGATCGCTGATCTGGAGCAATATCAAGATTAAGGTCATTCAACAAAAGCTGTACAAACTGAGGATACTGCAGCCATTTATCCTTTCTAGCTCGTATGTTCTCAACCATGTTGCCGAAAATATAACCGCTGAAGTTATACGGTTTGTTGTAGATGAGGGCCAACATGAGAGATAAAGTAAGATGACTCGCAACGTCATATCCCCCCTTCCTCGGAGATAAACAAACGATCACAATATGACACAGATACCTCCAAACCCGGCAGAGGTACTGTTTCCTGAAATCGGAGAGCTGGTTTGCCGGATAACCCATTCTCTGAAGTTCCCCATAGATAAACGTGGTAGGGAACATGGTGGGTATCGTAGAGTTGTCGGTCAACTGGAGAACCCGTCTAATCGAGTTCTCGGTGATCTCGATTTCCTCACCAAACATAGTGGAAACAATCCTGGGAACATCACCCTGAACCCTGATCACTGCATGATCATAGAACTCCTCGATTTGGTTCATGTAAACCGGAGTCGATGCAGTAATCGCATAATGAATCCTTGACCTGCGTAGGAACTCGATCATTGGCCTAAAAGGCGCCGAATTTGCATGCGTAGACTCTAGAAAAGCTGTAATGTTGTGTCGGGTGTTGGTACGGCGGTAATAATTCTGTAGCTCAGCCATCTGTAAGCTAAAATACATAGAAAAATAACCGAAATCGTTATAGAGTTAGCCCGAACACAGAGAGGTTAAAAAACGAACTTTGACTTTAGGCGTCACTTATGGTAAGTGACGCATGGCCACTACCGTCACTTAGGGAGTGTCGTATTGTACATTACTTAAAATTAAAATCAATGTATAACGTCACTTATAGGAAGTGACGCTATCATGCGTCACTGATGTAAGTGACGTTTATATTTAGTGATTAAAAAATACAACACTTAAGAAGTGACGGGTGAAGAACATGCGACAGTTAACATAGTGACGGTATCCTAAGGGAGTCACTTAAGAAGTGATGGTATAAGTGACGTATAAACATAGGCGTCACTTAGACAGTCACTTGGGGAAGTGACGCATTTAGAGGCGTCACTAGGATGAGTGACGGTGTTAACAATGAAAGCAAGTATATGCGTCACTACACGAGTCACTTAAGAAGTGACGCAAAGCAAGCGTCACTTATTAAGTTTCGGTATGGGCTTCCTAAATTACCAAATAGCATCACTTGAGGTAAGTGACGCACCAAGTGACGCAACGATGAAGATCAACGTGTCACTGTTCATACCCAAATTTCAAAATTGGGGGTCTTTGAAATCGAAGTTACCAGGGTGTGCGCATGGTAAAAACGAGTATTACACACCCTTTATTACACGAAAACATTAACAAATCAAAAGTTTAATCGAACAATTTCAAAGTTAAACCCAAACCCGTAACCCTAAATCAAATAACAACATATATAACAAGAATTAACGGTTAAAGTAAGTACCAAACGGTTCGTGTGATGGTGAGGAACAAGAATATGGGACTGGAATGCAAGAACAAGCCGCAGAATGCACAATCAAATCGAAGAAAAATGCACAGAGCAAGTGACGCAGAGACAATCAAAGTGACGGTATGTCAGAGCAAGTGTCGGTATAAGTATTTGAAAAGTGGTGAAGTTGAGTGTCGTGGGTTGGGGTATATATACACCGACCCTTGGATGCGTCACTCAACCCGGCACTTAACGCGTAGCTTACACCGGCACTTACTGCGTCACTAAAGTGAGTGACGCAACATCGTATGCGTCACTGGCAGCGTCACTTATGAAAGTGACGCGCAGTTCACTTTTAGTGAATAAATGGCGATTTTATCGATTTTCGCGTTGTGATTTTGGTACTCAAATTTGAAAATGTAACTATAACTTGGATAATAACTAAAATTACACCAACTTAGATAAGATAAAACTCATACAAAGATGTAAATTGACAACTAGAAAAATAACACATTCTTTTTGGTGACGGAGTTGATATAGTCTGGTTAGGGATCATATCGGAATAACATGCATTTATTAGGAACAGTTAGTGTTATTTCGATCATCAGTATATTTGTCCTCTTTAAATTTACTTGACATACTAAAAAAACTTTTTATAAAAATTATTTCAAAAACGATTATTAGTATATTTGTCCACTTAAACATGTTATACTCACATCTAGGAGATATTTTATTATTATTGGTATGTTCATTTTGCTGTGGTTCCCATCATAGATATACATCTTAACTTACAGATATTTTAAGAATCAAGTCAGCGGTGACAGGTCTGTACTTACGTACAACAGAGCGACATAACTTGATTCAGGTTTAAGCAAAACCAAAACTTGGTCAAACCATTTTGGCGACCTTGTAAGGTATCTTAATTTTAAAGACTTTTCAAGTACTTTGACTTGCGTTTGCTTAATTTTAAAGTATATATTAATAGAAGCCAGGTCTATACTTACGTATAACAGAGGAAACTATCAATATATACCCCCAAATGATATCAAATAAACATCTTTCACGAAAGCATGTCTAGTATAAGTAAGAAATTAAGACTTTTGTCATACATCCAATGATGTTATACCACTTAAAATAGACAATTAATGATTAGGCTTCTTAAGATTTCTCAAAGAGTTTTGCGTAACATGCCTACTAATATATCGTATGATGAAGACAATGTTTATAGAAACTGTTTTCAATACGTCAGATAAATCTACTGACACATCCAAGATAAACCTTAAATTTCCATTTTTATGCATGTCACATGATGTACTATCATATCCCAAGTTGTTTACAGACACAACTTCAACGTCTATTTTTAAAATGTAGCAACCTTGCATTTCTTTAATACTAGAAAGTGTAAAGAGTGGCTGTTGCGTTGGTTGCAGTTTTTTTTTTTTTTTTTTTTTTTTTTAATAAAACATTACTTTAAAACAAACCAAGTCACAAATTACTTTTTAGCGACAAAGAATCTTAAACCAATCACATTGATTAGTTCGTCAAATCGAGTACGTGTAAAGGCTTTAGTGAAAAGGTCGGCATTCTGCTTTAAGGTGTCTATTTGGACTAGGTCTATCAGGTGTTTTTCATAGCAATCCCGTATAAAGTGGAACCTAAGTTCAATGTGTTTAGTCTTAGAGTGTTGTACGGGATGATACACACGGAGGGGATTAAAGTATCCCAAAATATTCACTAGGGTACTAAGGTTTATGATTTGACGAAAATATAACTCAACTTTTAAAACCTCCCCCGAGTGAAAAATAAGCTGGTAAAGATTCATTTATTTGAATAATTTTATAAACTTTGATTATCTTTGTAAACATTTTAATAAACTTTAGTTATCCTTGTAAACATATTAATAAACTTTAGTTAGCCTTAAACACAATACGTATAGTTAAATCATAGTTTTGTCAAATCATAAACTTTAGTACCCCAAGTGAACATTTTGAAATACTTTAATCCCCTCCGTGTGTATTAACCCGTACGGGATTGCGTGTGATAGAAATAGCAGCAGTATTATCAATGTGAATAGGAGTCATAGAAAGAAGTAACCCGTAATCACGCAGTTGAAGCTGTATCCATAGAACCTGAGAGCAGCAACTTGCAGCAGCGACGTACTCAGCTTCTGCAGTTGAAAGAGAAATTGTAGTCTGTTTCTTTCACTGCCACGATACTAATCGAGTTCCTAGGAATTGACATCCACCAGAGGTTGACTTCTTGTCTATGCTGCAGCCGCCATGATCTGAATCCGAATAGGCAGAAAGAGTGAAGGATTTCTCATTTGAATACCATAGACCAAGATTGGGTCTATGTTTGAGATAACCAAAGATTCGCTTTACAGCCCTCATATGAGACACCTTTGGTTTGGCTTGAAAGTGAGAGCATACGGATACCGCAAACACAATATCCAGTCGAGAAGCAGTCAAGTACATCAAAGAACCTATCATTGATCGATAGTCCTTTTCTTTGCAATCTTCTTCATCTTGAGCAAGTCTGAGATTGTGATTAAGCTCGATGGGAGTCCCATAGGTTTTACAATTGAGCAGATCATATCGAGTCAACATGTCTTTGACATACTTTGATTGATGAATATAAATACCTTTTGGAGACTGCTCAACTTGTACGCCTAAAAAGAATTTGAGCTCCCCCATCGCACTCATCTCAAACTCAGATTTCATGATCTCCTCGAAGTGTTTGCACATCGCTTCATTTGTAGAGCCAAAAATAATGTCGTCCACATACACCTGCACAAGTAGCATATCCTCTCGATCGCCAGTCCGTTCTTTGCGGATGAACAAAGTACTGTCGATATTCCCACGAACAAATCCATGCTTAACTAAGTGAGTAGTAAGCCTCTCATACCATAATCGCGGGGCTTGATGAAGACCATATAACGCCTTGTTTAACTTGCAGACATATTCTGGATGTTCAGGGTCTTCAAAGCCAGGAGGCTGCTTCACGTAGACATCAGTGTCCACTTTTCCATATAAAAATGCGCTTTTAACATCGAGTTGGTGAACGCGAAACTCTTTGTAAGACGCAAATTAAAGGAAGATTCGAATGGACTCAAGTCTTGCCACAGGAGCGAAGACTTCATCATAATCCAAGCCCTTGATTTGACTGAATCCTTGAACGACCAATCGGGCTTTATTCCGAATTACAATACCCCTATCATCCATCTTATTGCGAAACACCCATCGAGTGCCAGTTAAATGAGCACCTTTGGGTAATGGAACTATATCCCACACGTGCAGCTTGTTGAACTGCTGCAACTCTTCTTGCATAGCCTTGACCCAAGATGGATCTTTTAAGGCCTCATCAACTTTCTTCGGTTCAATTTGGGATAAATGACAGGAATTTATCCGGGCGACCAAATTCAACATTTCTTGATTCGGATTTTGCTGCACTTGGTGCCTTGTTTGAACAGCAGCATCAGGATCACCGATGATGTTATTGATGGGGTGATCCCTGTGTACACGTGTGACTAGGATTCTATCAGGTGCAAGTACTAACTCCAAATTATTCATGTCCCCTTCAGTGACAGGAACAGTGTTAGTTGCAGGAGCAGTAGGATTTTCAGGTTGCACATGAGGTTCCGTATCATCTTCATTAGAGAAAAGATGAGAATGGACCATTTCTTCTTCCTCGTCTTCCTCTAATGGTGGCATGTTGGGATCATCTGGATGTTCTGTTGTATTAGTTGTTCCTGAAGTTGAAGGAACATCCGAAGTTGGAACTGTAGGCAATGGTGTGGATGTAGTAGGTAGTGGTGAGGGTGTAGTAATAGGTGTTGGAGGTGATGGAGTGGGTGTTGGTGTAGGTGGAGATGCTGGTTTTAATGTAGAAGTATCTTCACACAGACTTATACCATGAAGCAAAGTAACTATCTCATCCTCGTCATCATGTCCTTCGGGTATGTCAAAAGAATTGAACACGTCCTTGTAATTAAATAACCATTCAGGACCTGTTCCTTGAGGAGGATCTGTGTATCTCAAGCATTTCACCTCAAAATGCTCTTCAACCTGATGAGTTGATTTGATGTAGACTCGTTTATTCGGAGAGTTGACTGAATATCCAAGGAAGATTCCTTCAACTGCTTTAGCTCTAAACTTCGAGACCTTGTCTTTGGAGACCATAATCAAACACGGACACCCGAAAGGTTCCAGAAACTGCAAAGTGGGCTTACGGTTGTTGAAGAGTTCATAACATGTCTTATTCTTCTTCTTAACCGTGACCACGCGGTTCAAAACATAGCAAGCAGTACTGACTGCTTCTGCCCAAAAGATTATAGGAAGCTTAGAATCGGCCAGCATAGTCCGAGCTGTCTCGATAATAGTCCTATTTTTACGCTCAGCAACTCCGTTCTGTTGAGGAGTGCGAGGGGCACTGAACTGATGGTCAATGCCTTTCGTGGCACAGTATAACTCAAGAGTAGAGTTCTTGAATTCAGTCTCGTTGTCACTGCGCAGTCTTTTCACCTTTAAGTTGCATAAATTTGCCAACTTATCTAACAGATACACCAGAATGTCTGGTGTTTCACTCTTCGCACCCAGAAAATACACCCATGAAAATCTCGAGTAATCATCAGTGACTACTAAGCAATAAGATTTCCCACCAATGCTCTTGGTAGAAATAGGACCAAATAGGTCCATATGCATTAACTCCAATGGTGCCGCAATGGAATTCACTAATTTTGGCTTGTGAGGTTTTTTATGAAGTTTCCCTTTATGGCAAGCGATGCAGTCATCTTTTAGCGCAAATGACTGTTTAGGGACTCCATTTACCAAGTCACTGTGTATCAAGAAGTTCATCTTACGAAAATGGATGTGTCCCATTCGTCGATGCCTCCGAGACATTTAGTCGACAAATGGTGCTAGAGTTTCGTCAACCCTAGCCGGAAACCCGTAGGTTTGTATTTATACAAAAAGTCAGCCGACATGCGTCACTGGTGGAAGTGTCGCATGTGGCCGCCTTCATGCGTCACTTACCTAAGTGACGCTATGCGTCACTGAGGAAAGTGACGCCTAACCTAAAACTTAAGTGTCGCATATAACAAAACTATACTTTCACTATAAGACTAACGACACTTATTACAACTCGATAGACCAACTGACAGACAACCTAATATGCATCAACAAATACCCTAGGGGAATAGCTAAAAATGTTTTAGTTAGGATTGACAAATTTCTTTACCCAGCAGATTTTGTAGTAATGGATATGCAGGAAGACGTACACATCCCAATTATACTAGGAAGACCTTTCATGAATACGGCCAAGGAAATCATCAACGTCTTCGCACAAACCATCAGCTTGCAGTCTCAGGGAGAAACCATCACTTTCCATATTGACAATCCTAACGCTGGAAACCAAGCCGATATGTACATGATCTCCATGAACAAGACCACAAAGGACAAAGAAACTGCAAGGTCAACAAGTGAAAGTAAATCTAGTAAGGAACTGGCAATCATGCCATATTTTCCGATTGACCTCCGACGAATAGGACAAGAGATGAAAAATACATCTCCATTAGTGAAAAACTCAACGATGGAGGAAATTGGGATGAGAAAGATGGAAAAAGAAAACAAAAGCAGCATACCACTAATTAATCCATTTACCACTGAAGAAATGGCAGGATGTAACCACAACCATCTTACGAGAAGAGAAACATTGGAGGAATATTCAAAACGCACAAGACACCAACCGCACACCATCATAGATCACAAAGTGCTCGAAGAATTCATCCAAATATTTGACAAAGTAGTGGGAGGAATTAGCGGCATAGTCAACATGTTGGCTCTTTCCCCTGCTGAACTGCAATTCTATCAACAACAGAAAAGGACTTACGCTAGGATCTACAATGCCCTTAAAAGATCTAACATCCCATTCACCTCAACGCAATGGGAGATGTTAGGATCCATTAGAGCACATATGAAAGAGACTACTGGACATCCGAGCAGTTGTGCCGACATTTCAATGATGAATGACCTCACATCATTGCTTAACTTGCTAAGTAGAGAAGATCACCTCAGTTCCAAGAAAAGCGGATATATGGTTATCAACTCCACTATTGAAAAACAAGTTGAGTTATTGATTGAAGAACTTAGTGATCTTGTTTGGGAGGAATCAAGGAGCGAACGACCTTTTAGGGCCGCACATGAATCACCACTTGATATCGCTACTTTTGTTACGATCCATCTACGTGAGATTCAACAACGGAAAAGTAACTCCAGAACAAAGTTCTTATTCTACTCAGGATGCAAGGAGAGACTTCGTCAGCTTGTTCTAGTTTTCTCAGAATCCGACTTTCCATTCAACAATCATCAGCACCGGCAAATAGAGGACCTGTGTGCGTCCATTAGAAGATTCAACGGAGACCCAAAGACCGATAATTATGAAGACATAAAACTGCAATTCTTGGCGTTTGTATGCTCTCTCTGGCAAAACCCACCGCCAAGAGAGGTTGTTAAGACAGACACAACCACCATGACCGACCCTAGTGGGACTGTCACGAAAGCAATCGATTACATCACCTTCGAACTTCACGGACTTGCAAGGACAACTTCAGAGCACCTTCTGAACTACAAGGAAACATCAAGAGATAGTCGACTTGAATTGATTACGACAATTATCAACCAATTCATGAGAATCTATCCACCTCGATACACTTTTCCGCAACCTAGGACACACAACATCAACGGGAATTCCAGGGATGCATCCATCTCCATCTAGCTAGGAGAGAAGAAGTCGAGCTCTTGACTTTAAAAGAGCACTTCTCGGGAGGCAATCCGTGTTTACATTTCTGCAATTTTACATTCCAAGAAGTGATGAAGTCTCCGACTATCTTTCACACTTGGATATACGAAGAAGAACGACACATCAAGTTTTTGGCACCGGAATTAAGAAAAGTATATCCAACGTGTTCACACCTACGAGACAAATCACAAAAGACTTGAAGAAATTGAAGCATACAACAGCAACGAAGGGACTCTATGGAAAAGTCGGCAATCATGTGCTTCGGAGCACTCCTCATCATCACCAACAAGTCACATATATAAATGGGGAGTACTTCTGTTCTAATCTCTTTCTTTCGTTTATAAGTATACCATATCCACTATGCTTATCACTAAGGGTGGGATTCAAACCCAACACACACTACTGAAAGAATACGTCTTAGATGTTTCAATTCTCAAGTGTGGGATTTTACCCCAGAGCTTAGAATAACATCGAGGACGATATTCCTTTAAGTGTGGGATAGCAGTAGTTACACTACTGTAAAATGGATAATGGTATATGCTTGATTCTAAGCTCGTTGCTCTTTAGACCATCCTTCTCCAATAAGCAAACAAAATTTTTCAAAATTGAGTTAAAAATATGTTGAAAATGAAAAATTTTAGATGAAGAATAATTTACTTTGGGGAAGAAGGATAAATAAAATACAAATTCCTTTGGAAAATTAATTTAGTAATCCCATAAAGAGCATCGCATGACTAGGCACACAACAAACCAACTTTCGATTCGTGAGGTATCTTGAGCAATATAAAGCATTCACCTTTAATGCTTCACATCTTCGATTCTTGAGTGTGCCGATGTATGCGTTTAGAATCAGAACTTGCTCGTGCTATGCATATCGAATCCAGATTGGTTAGTGAAAAGGAGATTGAATCACATCATTCTAAAACCCATTCATACACCCAAACACCCAAAAATAGACACATTACCCTTGATTTCTCAAAAGCAACCCCCAAACTTTAAAATAAAGTTCCAAAGATGAAAGAAGAGAAAGCGCAAGGAGATGACGTCGGAAAAAAAAGTTCAAGAAGAAAAATTTGAAGACAAAGAAAATCAATTGGAGAAAAAGACTCCTCCCGCAAACATCAAAAGAAAAAGGGCATCAATCTTCCCAAAAATTCTAACTTCAACAAAAAGAGACCCACGAAAAACCCAACAAAACCCCCTCTCATATCACCAACACTTCACTTCGAAAAACCCTACATCACTTCCCTTAGAATGATTGTGGCTAGATCGACTTCGCGCTCACCAAAAAGGGTAACGATTTGATTCTCGATCAAGCCTATGATGATAAACGATACATGACTGGCGTTCTGAGTGATTGATAATATTATAATAGGAAACCCTAAACACTTTGAGTGATTTGAGTAACCACCTGGAGAGGATCGCCTATTCATGTATCCAAGATCAAAGATCAAAAGCATGCTCCCAAAGATTACAACCTTCTTTTTCAAAGAACAAATATTTCACTTTTTCCAAAACCCCCTTTGGTAAAAAGTTCCTCCTTAAAATATTTCATTATCTGCTTATCTTTAACCATGTTGAAATTCGAGTTTGCTTGAGGACAAGTAAAGTTCTAAGTGTGGGATACTTGATATCGCGTTAAAAGTTATGTTTTTACTACCGATATCTCTCTCATTCCAGAACGATTCTTGTCATTTTAAACTCAAAACAAATACAAATCAATGATATTATGCCAAGATGATCAAAACAAGGTTGCACGATAAAAATCAAGCAAAACGGGTGAAAAACGAAGATTCCACACACGTTTGAAGATTCAAGGCATCAAAATGAGATTTCAAGACAAAAGTTCCCATCATCAACATCCATCTCACCCAAGATGTTCGTTTTCAAATTATGCATCCAAGAGAAGAAGAATCAACAAAAACGGATAAAGAATGAAGATTCTACGCCCGTCAGAAGATCCAAATGATTCGTACGCAATATTTGGAGATAGGAGACATATTTTTGGGATATCTTTACATCAAAGTCTTCTTTTTTTAATTACGAATCCAACGCAAAAAGAATCAACACAAAAGGGCGCATAACGAAGAAGATACGCACGAATTAAGCAACGCAACGAAAGATGACGGACCGGGGTGGGTGGCAGACAGCCGCCGCCGGCCAGCAGCCAGCCGCCGCTGGCCTGCTGGTGGGTGGTGCCGGCCTCCACCCGCCCATCTCTTTTGCACTTTTTCATCCTTGTTTGTACTTGGTGCACCACCTTTCGCTACTTTTTCGTACCCGGTGCACCACCTTTCGCTACTTTTTCGTACTCGGTGCACCAGCTTTCGCTACTTTTTTATACCTGGTGTACCACCTTTCACTCTTTTTCTAATGTAAGCCTAGGGATGAAAATTTGATCCATATTTTCCCTATAAATAGAGGCCCTAAGGCATCATTTTCACGTACACCATTCTTAGAACAATATACTTCTCTTAAGATATTGCTTCTACTTTCTTTCTATTTTCTTACTAAAAATTAGTTTTAGGCTAGTTTAGGAGCTTGTTTAGAATAGAAGGAAAGTACGGAACGCATTGTAAATCTTCGATGTAAGCTTGAAATTGTGTCAATTAATTCAAGTCTACTTTCTCCCGCATTTAATCCTGGTACTTTCTAATCCTTATCTATCTTAATTAATTACGTTTATATTGATTATGCTAGATTTAGTTATTGCCATGATTAGAGAATAGTATACTTCTTGTGTTTGCTTGTGATGTAGTTAATTAATTACAGGATGATTTGTAATTAAATATTAAAGATTGGTAGTATCGCTTTGATCGTCTTATTGCATGTTATTGTTTGGTTGTTGCCTTAGGATCATCATAGTGGTAAAATATAAACGGTCTTAATTATCGTAACGTAATATGATGGCCCCTATTCGACTGTTACTCGATATAGTATTGGAAACACTTCAAGGTGGAGTACAAATGTATGGAAGTCGAGGAATGACCGAAGGTAGTTATATTACGAAACGGTACAATATTACGAAGTAATATGATGGCCCTATTCGACTGTTATTCGATATAGTACTGGAAACACTTCAAGGTGGAGTACAAATGTATGGAAGTCGAGTAACGATCGAAGGTAGTTATATTATGGACTAACATATAAAATGAGAAACCTAGTTTAATTAACCTTTCTAAATAGAATTTTAAACTTCAAATTAATCTAATCGCCTTTCCACTAATAAACGTGATTACAACACCTTTTTAACGACGTCCAATTGAGAGGTAGTCAGTCATCTCTGTCAATATAATTTGTCAAAGGTACGAAACTCTGGAACCGCAAGGCTGCATGGGGGATTATCGCAAGCCAAGACATGGCGAAGGTTTGAAGCGGTGGGACCACTTTAAGTGAGGAACGTTGTGGATAATTAGGGGATATATTGGGTAGTCTTAAGCAAAGGCTAGTTTAAAGTCATTAATGAACTTTTTAAATACATGAATCTGTTAGGATGACAAGGAATCGTTATATGATTCGGTTATGTCTAGTACCTTAAGATTTTGTTCCCGTTCATATGAAAGTATTATTAAACCATAATCAAGATTTTGCTATTATTCTAAATACTTTGTGATGTTACCATAACCTAGCTCCCGGTGTGACATGCTAATGGGATTTTAGTTAGTAAGGAATCTAGTGTTTACATCACAAGTATTCAAGATTAATAATTAACAAATATCTTTCAACACAGTTTCTCCAAACATCATCCCATAACTTAATTAACAAAGTCGCAACAAACACTATCTTTATTTATCTTTTATTTTTATTTCGCTTTTATTTATTTATTTGCCTAAGTTAGTTAATAGAAAAACCAAAACACTCCCACTATTTTATAAACCCTTCACTAGTTTGAAAGCCCTCATCTGCCACGCCTTAGTTTCAATTCAGTCGGTTTGAAGAACGACTCTAGGTCATACCTACCACTTGCTCACCCTTAGGATTAGCATTGTTAGGAAAAACTTAGGCCCCGCAATTACAAATTAAAACACTCACTGATGCCCGTCGCCAGTAGCTGGTGCAACGACAATATTTCGTATCAATATTTCGTATCCATGCTCCAGCCGACCCATTCTCATTCCTTTTCCACATGCACATGCACATGACCATTGTTCATTATCCATGCTTATGATTTGGTAGCCACATGCAAGACCCATGTACATTAATATGTCAACTTCTACCCATTTATAGAAACATGCAAACATGCAAAGCATCAAGATTAAACCCAATATTCATGTAACACCCTCAGATTTCAGGTTGCGGAAGCGGTCGAGTCGGGTGTTACTAAATCGAATATCACTGCACAAAAGTTAATAATGAATGACTCTAAATGAGACATTTGAAAATAGTTATACAATTCCCAAAATAAAAGTGTATACAAGTTGCGAGTTCGCCAAATTAATTCCAGTACATAATTTGAAATACAAAAGTTATGCAGGGAAATCCAATTGTGAAAACATGCGACTAGAGCTAGCATAATCTTGTAGCAATCTTAATCCTGCCGGGCACCTGAGAACACATGCTAAAATGAGTCAGCTATAAAGCTGGTGAGTTCATAGGATTTATCCTTGAAACATAAAGTATATATCTTGTATGTTTTGAAAGATGGTTTCAAAATCCACAATTTTGATTTGTTTTGTAATATTGTTGTAATACCAGTGTATATACATCTAACGGGGTATTTCATACCCAAATAGTGGTGATGTCTACCTAAGTACATAGAGAGGGTGGCATACTATGCCTAGATACCCATCAGGTATAATTGAGTCTACAGTCATGAGTAAATACATGCCTAATTATGAATCATGTGATTGTATGACCGCGTCATATGTTAACGAGTAATGGTGTTACTTATGTTGTATAAAAACGTGAGGATGCCCCCGTGGCATAATATGTGGCATCCAGCAAATATTAAATTGTAGTCCTACAGACTATGATCGAGTAACTAGTGTATTGCATCCAGCAATAGTTAATTGTAGACCCGCAGATCTATGATTGAAATGTTTAGTGTGTCTGTTTGACCAGTTAGTGTAAGCTAACCCGGACATGATTTGAGCTAACGACCTCGCGTGGAAACTCCACCGACCCGTTAACTTGTTGTGGATTATGAGCATAAGCTCGCCCCTCCGTGAATGAGTGTGGATCACGAGCATAAGCTCGCCCATCCACCGAGTGTATCGCTTTACAGCGATATCGTACTTGTGTCCACTTCTCACCGTGGCATCATTATGTGCCCACTTTACCATGGCATCGTTTGGTGTGCACTTCTCACCGTGGCATCGTTTTGTGCCCACTTTACCGTGGCATCGTTTAATGTGCACTTCTCACCGTGGCATCGTTTTGTGCCTATCTGGCATCGACCAAATTGCTCACAAGGAAAGTTTATAATGGAGTCGGCAGTACTACGACATGCCCGACTTGAGTAGTTGAGAGCCAACAGTACTACGACATGTCCGACTAGTATGATCGTGTTTGTCAAAGTATATGTATATTTATATACATAAGTAAATTGTATGTAGCACCAAGTGCTCGATATTGAGTACGAATATGTGTATACATATATAAATATATATATATATATATATATATATATATATATATATATATATATATGTCAAATCAAACACACACATGTAACCATGTGTAACACCCGCCAAATTAGGACTAGTGATTAGTGCCTAATCAACTGTTAATACATGTAATTAGTTCTGTGTTAGGCTAATTAATGTATCGGATTTTATATTGATGAATATATACAATTTTTGCGACTTGATTAAATCGTACACAATTTAAATCGAATGTAATTCGATTCAACTTTATACGGACGTTGGTGAACAAAAATTATTAAATAAGATAACATTATTTAATAACGCTATTATATCTAAAATAGTATTTTGATGATAATTCATGCATGTTTCGTATCGTACAATTAAAAGCCTACGCGATTAGAATGTTAAACGCGCAAACAATGTTAAGCTAAACTTTATAACTGAATTATTAAAGTAATTGGTGAAATACTTTAAGTAAAGATATCGGGTAATTATTCATGCCTTAAAACAGGTGTATAACGCGCGAAATAATTATTTAAACGGTTAAACAATCGGGAAAACGAACACCGCACGGAGCGCAAACGCGAGGAATAAGTTTGGGACACACCCACATGGGGTGGGCCCCACAAAAAATCTGCCAAAAGGGGTGAGGTCACCACCTCCCCACCCCATTTTCACTTTACTTTCTCTCTCTTCCTCTCTTTTCTCTCTAAATCACAAACCACCACCTCACTAAATCCTAAAATAACACCTCCATACGATCTCGAATCTTCACACTCATTTGGAAGAAAATAACCACGAAGCAACGATCTACGTTTCCTTCTTTTCGGAATTTCATTTCGACAAATTGTAAGTTTCCGACAAATCCCGAAACCTTTAGATTTTCGAGTATTTTTAGCAAGTAGTTGTTTATATAAGCTTAGAATGTCCTTATAAGGGTTGGGTAAAAGAATCAAGCCAAGATATGGCCGGAAAACACGTTTTGGCTCAAAAATCCGTAAAACAGTTGTAAGTGTCGCAAAGACGACCAGTATTGCGTCACTTCATGCGTCACTTAAGTGACGCATTGAGTGTCGCATGAAACCCTAATCTTGCCTAAGTGCCGCATAAAGCCCCTTTTCCCGACACTTCAACCGTCACTTGCTTAGTGACGCCTAGGACCCTTACCGTCACTAATAACCCGACATTGCTTTAATGACGCCCAAGTATGCGTCACTCCTTTAAGTGACGCCTAACCGACACTTACACCCGTCACTGATGAAGTGACGCCACCTTATGCGTCACTTCCTAAGTGACGCCCAAGCCACCCAGTGACGCCTCATTATGCATCACTTCCATAAGTGACGCCATAAGTGACGCCCAGCCCCTAAGTGACGCTATAAGTGACGCATAAAACAGAAGGTTTCAAACTAATTTTACACTAAGTATTGGGGCCCAAATTTGACGCCCCATTTCACCCAAATTCACGTCCAGCTCGACCCCAGCCAGGGGCTCTGCCCCTTGGACCCCGCCAGGGGCTGCCGCCCCTTGGACCCCGCTACCAGGGGCGCTGCCCCCGGAACCCCGTCATTAACGGGCTTCGCCCTTATCCTAGGTTCCCGAGTAACCATGTTACATCTAAACTTTCACACAAAGTGTCAAACTTGTATAACAGCAAACACGAATGCGACACAACTTCTAAAACACATTGGAACTTACTTTTAGGTATAACACTTCAAAATCATCAAAATAATTATGTGGGATTATTATTGCAAACAATCACCAACGGGCCGTACACATTTTCAAACACTTAAACAAACAACCAAATCGTGGTAATTTGGACATTCTAGTTGAACAAACAACTACAAGGGTGATCTTTGAGATACTCAATCATGTCATAACCATCGCGTGTCGTGGACACCCTCAGGTTACAAGTCGTTGGACTTCGACTCTTGGCTAATCAATCTAAGTTTATTAAGATAAACTCTTCAGGCTCATGTGAGTCTCATGGCCCCTCTTTTTACTGTTTTACTAGGGGTGTGATACATTGCTCTATTTTTAACACGTGAACGCGAGTACATATTTCCATATACTACATGAGTTGTTTTCAACTAATCAAACCAAAGTCCTCCGTCAGTATAGTCTGGTAATACGAAAGTAGCGTGAATATTAGTATATGGTACCATATAGGATTGACCCTCCTCGTCCGGGTTAGCAAGCACTAACCGGGTAAACGGACGTACTAATATTAGGGAAGAGGAGTGTAAATTAGGCACTCATGGAGGCACCTCGCTCGGAATTCTCTATATGGGACCCGACCCTCGAGTTAAGCTCAGACTATGCGCTCATGGTTGTATACATTATCTGTAACTTTATTTGCGGAATGCAAATCAATACTTAAATCTTGCGGTTCATAGAATATTATTTGATACTCAAACCTGTGAGCTCACCAGCGTTAGCTGACCCATTTTAGCATGTATCACAGGTACTCAGCAGTAGATTTGGACTGCCCATCAGGATGCATCTTAGCTCAAGTCTTCATGCAAACTTCAGAGATTTCATTGCATTATTAGATTTTGTATAACTAATTATGTACTTAAATCTCTCATAATACGAACACAAGCTATGTATGAGTTCAAACTGTTGTAAACCTTTTAATATTAATATATTTTGTAAAACGACGCATATAGAGTCGTTTGCTATATATCTGTGTGCTTTGATTCTTGATTAGTAACACCCAAAGTATGCTTGCGCGATTCATTAAATTTGGGGGTGTTACAGATTGGTATCAGAGCCTAAGGTTATAGTGAACTAGGTTGCATTTAGTGGGCCTAGACTATGACCGTTAGGCAGTATTCCTTACTAAGTATGATTAGGTTCAATGACTACATGGTGTTGGTTTAATTTAACATAGCCTGATCAACTATGTGTAATTAAAAGAATATGATGTGGAATCTGAAAGGAATCATGACTGAACAGGATACACTAGTTGACTCTGACCACGAGAGAAACCGGGACCCAAACATGTCTGTGTTAGACACCTTAGGCTATTATGTAATATATATATATATATATATATGTATATACATAGATAGGCCTCACTCTTTTTAACGCTTTATCTCAGAATGGCAAACATACCACCCAATTCGTCACGCTCTCAATCCGGGTCGCAGAACCTGAGGGTAGCTAGGAGGAACGCCAGGTTGCCTCGAGCTGGCCCGTACTCCACTCACTTTACTCTGCAGGCCTTGGCCGCTAGGCTGGACCGTCACGAGCAACAACTTCGCACCATGGATGTCGCTTTGCAAGAAACCAATGAAAATTGGAGACTCACAGTGCTTGAGCGTATCAACCAAGTCTCCGAGGATCATGAAAACACCGTTAGCAACATGAACATACTCCACGACCGAGTGGTGGAATCAGGAATAGAAGTCGAACTTTTGCGACTCAGGTTGGAACAATGCGAGCAACGCCTGCAAGAGGCTGAAGAATACTCAAGAATGTTGGTACAACGACTAGCATTGGCCGAAGACAACGCCCGACAAACCAGCAGACTCGTAGCCACCGTCGATCGACTCGTCACACTAATGGAAAGGATCAACTTGCATTAGAACTAGTGTGGCTGTCATCTTGTAACCTATATCTATCTATGTAGGACTTTTACTATTCTAACCGGATGTAACAATTCCCGGTGCTTTTTGTACTCCCCGTATTATGTAATCTTTTGAAAACTCGTGTCATGTACCAAACATGGTTATTTAAATGAAATATAATTATCACTTTATATCGTATATTCCACCATATACACATGTGATACATCAGAATTTCATGCGAGAATCTCATTATCTTTTCTTGATCTTGTTCAGCAAGATGCCACCGAAGCGATTCACCTTCAACGAAACTGAAATCGCCCAACTCATAGCCCAAAGCGTGGCTCAAGCTATGGCTACCCGGCAACCCAGTTCGAGCAGCGAAGACACAGCTGCCAACGGGCCTCAATCCAAGCCTTGTTCATACAAGGACTTCCTGAGCTGCAAACCCTTGAACTTCAAGGGAACTGAAGGAGCCATCAGACTGATCAGATGGTTCGAGAAAATGGAGTCCGTCTTCCACATCAGCAAGTGTGCGGAAGAGGACAGAGTCAAGTACTCTACCTGCACCCTCGAGGATGGTGCACTCTCATGGTGGAATTCATATGCCCAGTCTGTGGGTATTGATACCGCCTACCTACTACCCTTGGAGGAACTGAAGACAATGCTTACTGCTAAGTATTACCCCATCGAACAACTCCAAAAGCTAGAGGAAGAGTTTTGGCACCTAAAGGTGCAGGGAACTGACATTGACGGATATACCGTCAGATTCCAACAGCTTGCCATCCTTCGCCCAACAATGGTGAGCACTGAACCCGATAAAATCCGAAGGTACATCCGCGGTCTTCCGGAACCTGTCCGGGGGAACGTCGCCTCCTCAAACCAGACCACCATTGATGGTGCTATCCGATTGTCCCATGAACTCATGGCCATGAACAAGGACTCAGAACCACCCACTTCTTCCTCCAACCACCTCAAAAGGAAGCGGTCTGACAACCACAGCAACAACCAAAACAAGAAACCCGACACCATCAAAGCCTACAACTCAACCACCGAACCCAGGCGTGGTTACACCGGGAATAAGCCCTACTGTTCCAAGTGCAACCGCCACCATGAAGGTCCTTGCGGTCCTTATTGCAACAATTGCAAGAGGTACGGACACCTCTCCAAGGACTGTAGATCCCGCACCAACAACAACAACTCCAACTACAACCCTAAGGCACCCAAGACATGTTTCGGGTGTGGAAACACCGGGCACTTCAAGAATGATTGCCCAAACCAGAAGAAGAAGGGCAACAACAGCAACAACAACAACATTAACGCAAAAGGTAGAGCGTTCATACTCAACTCTGGGGACGCCCGGCAGGACCCGAATGTGGTCTCGGGTATGTTTCTCCTCAACAACTTAACTACTTTTGTTCTGTTTGATACTGGTGCTGATAGGAGCTTTATTTCTGATGAGTTTTACCCCTTACTTGACATCACTCCTGTTGCCTTAGATGTCAAGTACACTGTAGAGCTAGCAAATGGTAAACTCATAGAAACCAACAGTGTGATACCTAATTGCACTTTAAACCTATCCGATGAAATCTTTTCGATCGACCTTATGCCTGTTGAAATTGGGAGTTTCGACGTCATCATTGGAATGGACTGGTTGTCCAAACATCGAGCCGAAATCGTCTGTTACGATAAAATCATCCGCATCCCTCTCGCCGTCGGTAGAACCTTGATCATACAGGGGGAGACTGGCAGGACGAGACTAAACATCATCTCTTGTTTGAAAACCCGAAAATTTCTCTTAAAGGGTTATCCAGCAATCCTCGCGCACATCACGAAGAAAAAGTCGGAGGAGAAGCGACTTGAGGATGTACCAATCGTTAGAGACTTTCCCGAAGTCTTTCCGGAAGAAATACCTGGCTTACCTCCACATAGACAGGTTGAGTTCTCAATCGATCTCGTGCCGGGTGCCGCACCGGTAGCCGGAGCACCATATCGCCTAGCCCCATCCGAACTTCAGGAGTTGTCCACCAAGTTACAGGAACTCCTGGACAGAGGATTTATTAGACCGAGTTCTTCACCATGGGGAGCTCCGGTCTTATTCGTGAAAAAGAAAGACGGTTCTTTCCGAATGTGTATCGACTATCGAGAGTTGAACAAGTTGACTGTCAAGAACCGGTATCCACTTCCTCGCATTGATGACCTGTTTGACCAACTACAAGGGTCGAGTATTTATTCAAAGATCGATCTTCGGTCAGGTTATCATCAACTTCGAGTTCGTGACATCGATATTCCGAAAACTGCTTTCCGAACTCGTTATGGGCATTATGAATTTCAGGTGATGCCCTTCGGTTTAACAAACGCACCGGCTGTATTCATGGATCTTATGAACCGGGTGTGCAAACCTTACCTCGACAAGTTTGTCATTGTCTTTATCGATGACATTCTCATCTATTCGCGCAACGAACGAGAACACGCACAACACCTCAAAACCATCCTAGAGCTACTTAAACATGAGGAGTTATATGCCAAATTCTCCAAGTGTGAGTTCTGGATACAATCCGTTCAATTCCTTGGACATGTTGTTAATAGTCAAGGAATCCATGTCGATCCATCGAAAATCGAAGCTATCAAAAACTGGCAAGCGCCAACTACTCCAACCGAAGTACGCTAATTTATGGGATTGGCCGGGTATTATCATCGTTTCATCGAAAATTTCTCCAAAATAGCTCAACCACTCACGACACTGACTCAGAAGGAAAAGAAGTTTGATTGGACTGATAAACAAGAGTCAGCATTTCAGCTATTAAAACTCAAGCTTTGCAGTGCTCCTATTCTATCCTTACCCGAAGGCACCGACGACTTCGTGGTATACTGCGATGCTTCCCACCAAGGTCTCGGTTGTGTGTTGATGCAACGAGATAAGGTCATTGCTTACGCTTCCCGACAACTCAAAGTTCATGAGAAGAACTACATGACTCACGACCTCGAGCTAGGGGCCGTGGTGTTCGCCCTCAAAATCTGGAGACACTACCTTTATGGTACCCGAAGTACCGTATTCACCGATCATAAAAGTCTCCAGCACATCTTCGACCAAAAAGACCTTAATATGCGACAACGTCGTTGGGTCGAGTTGCTCACCGATTATGACTGCGAAATCAAATACCACCCAGGCAAGGCAAATGTTGTTGCCGATGCCCTCAGTCGAAAGGAACGGCCGAAACCACTTCGAGTTCGAGCCCTCAAGATGACCATTCATAATGATCTCACCATTCAGATTTATACCGCTCAACTCGAAGCTTTGAAACCCGAAAATGTCAGAAGCGAAGCCTTACGAGGCATCGATAAGCAATTCGAAATCAAACCTAATGGTGTTAGGTACTTCTCAAATCGAATCTGGTTGCCTAGTTTTGGGAACCTGCGAGACTTGGTGATGGATGAAGCTCACAAGTCTAAATATTCTATCCACCCTGGATCTGACAAAATTTATTACGGCATCAAAGAATTCTAGTGGTGGTCGAACATGAAAGCCGAAATCGCCACATATGTCAGCAAGTGCCTTACTTGCTCGAGAGTCAAAACCGAACATCAAAAACCTTCTGGTTTACTTCAACAACCCAACATTCCTGAATGGAAATGGGAACAAATCGCCATGGATTTCATAACCAAACTACCCAAGTCATCGAGCGGTTACGATACCATTTGGGTGATCGTCGATCGTCTGACCAAATCTGCTCATTTCCTGGCGATCAAGGAAACCGATAAAATGAAACGCCTCTCGCAAATCTACATCAAAGAAATTGTTTCTCGACATAGTGTTCCAACCTCAATTATCTCTGACAGAGACGCTTGTTTCACATCTCACTTTTGGCAATCACTCCAAAAATCATTAGGTACCCGACTTGATATGAGTACCGCATACCATCCTCAAACCGATGGCCAAAGTGAACGAACCATTCAGACACTGGAAGACATGCTACGAGCTTGCGTGGTTGACTTCGGTGCAAACTGGGAAAGATACTTGCCATTGTGCGAGTTTTCCTACAATAACAGTTATCATACCAGCATTAAGGCTGCACCATTCGAGGCACTGTACGGTCGTAAGTGCCGATCACCGATCTGTTGGACCGAAGTGGGAGACAGCCAACTCACTGGTCCTGAACTCATACACGAAACCACTGAGAAAATCCTCGAAATCCAAAACCGACTTAAAGCCGCACGTAATCGTCAGAAAAGTTATGCTGACGTGAGACGCAAACCACTTGAGTTCCAAGTGGGGGATCGAGTACTCCTGAAAGTATCACCTTGGAAAGGCGTAATCCAATTCGGCAAACGCGAGAAGTTAAACCCCTGGTACATTGGGCCCTTTCAGATCCTTGAGAGGATTGGCCCCGTGGCATATCGATTGCAGCTGCCAGCCGAGCTCACCAGCGTACACCCTACCTTTCACATTTCTAACCTAAAGAAATACCTGTCTGACGAGACACTTATCATCCCACTCGACGAAAATCACATTGATAACAAACTTCATTTTGTCGAGGAACCTACGGAAATCATGGACCGTGAGGTCAAACAACTCAAACAAAGTCGTATTCCTATCATTAAGGTCAAGTGGAATTCGCGGCGCGGTCCGGAGTTCACTTGGGAATGGGAAGATCAAATGCGACTCAAGTATCCTCAGTTGTTCAATGAATCTACATCAAACGCTACATCGAACTAAATTTCGGGACGAAATTCTCCTAACAGGGGGAGAATGTAACACCCGCCAAATTAGGACCAGTGATTAGTGCCTAATCAACTGTTAATACATGTAATTAGTTATATGTTAGGCTAATTAATGTATCGGATTTTATATTGATGAATATATACAATTTTTGCGACTTGATTAAATCGTACGCAATTTAAATCGAATGTAATTCGATTCAATTTATACGGACGTTGGTGAACAAAAATTATTAAATAAGATAACATTATTTAATAACGTTATTATATCTAAAATAGTATTTTGATGATAATTCATGCATGTTTCGTATCGTACAATTAAAAGCCTACGCGATTAGAATGTTAAACGCGCAAACAATGTTAAGCTATACTTTATAACTGAATTATTAAAGTAATTGGTGAAATATTTTAAGTAAAGATATCGGGTAATTATTCGTGCCTTAAAACAGGTGTATAACGCGCGAAATAATTATTTAAACGGTTAAACAATCGGGAAAACGAACACCGCACGGAGCGCAAACGCGAGGAACAAGTTTGGGACACACCCACATGGGGTGGGACCCATGAAAAATCTGCCAAAAGGGGTGAGGTCACCATCTCCCCACCCCATTTTCACTTTACTTTCTCTCTCTTCCTCTCTTTTCTCTCTAAATCACAAACCACCACCTCACTAAATCCTAAAATAACACCTCCATACGATCTCGAATCTTCACACTCGTTTGGAAGAAAATAACCACGAAGCAACGATCTACGTTTCCTTCTTTTCGGAATTTCATTTCGACAAATTGTAAGTTTCCGACAAATCCCGAAACCTTTAGATTTTCGAGTATTTTTAGCAAGTAGTTGTTTATATAAGCTTAGAATGTCCTTATAAGGGTTGGGTAAAAGAATCAGGCCAAGATATGGCTGGAAAACTCATTTTGGCTCAAAAATCCGTAAAACAGTCGTAAGTGTCGCAAAGACGACCAGTATTGCGTCACTTCATGCGTCACTTAAGTGACACATTGAGTGTCGCATGAAACCCTAATCTTGCCTAAGTGCCGCATAAAGCCCCTTTTCCCGACACTTCAACCGTCACTTGCTTAGTGACGCCTAGGACCCTTACCGTCACTAATAACCCTGTAACACCCTCAAATTTATCGTTTAGCGGAAGCAAGATTTGGGTGTTACTAATCAATAACAAAGCACATAAGATAAAGTGAATGACTCTAAATGCGTCGTTTTAAACATTACATAAATAATATAAATGTTTTACATTGTTGTTCTTGTTACAAAAGCTTGCAGCTAACGTAAAAGATTCTAAGGCATATCTAATTTTACAAAATATAGAAATGCATGTGAATCTTCTGTAATCTGAATGCGACTCGAGCTAATATATCCTGAGCAGATCTACTACTGTTGGGTACCTGAGAATACATGCTAAAAGGTCAGCTAAAAAGCTGGTGAGCTCACAGGTGTAAGTTGATGAAATCCATGTTATGAACCACAAGATTTAGTTTAGTGATTTGCAAACATGAAAATAAAATATAAGTGTATATTATTGCCATGAGCACATAGTTTGAGCTTAACTGAGTGTGCCAGGATCCACATTCAAGGACCTGATCGAGTTTGCCCCCGGCATGTGCCTAATCTACACATGTATGAACAAATGAAAATGCGTCCGTTCGACCGCAGTCGTGGTAGCGCGACTACCCCGGACGGGGATTGTCAATCCCATATGGTACCATACACTAACATTCACGCTATCGCAATATAAACAAACTATGTTGTGAGGGACTTCATGATTAGATAAAACAAACTCATGCAATCAATATATCGATTTTTCGTACTTGTGTTCATATGTAAAACAAATCTGAGCATGTATTCCCACCCCTGGGTTGAAAACAGTAAAAATGAGGGGCTATGAGACTCACCTGAGTCTTAGGTGTTTGCTAATCAGCAAATAATGATGAGATACTATGAGGTGTCCGAAGACTGTAACCTGTCGGGCGTTCACAACGCTCACAGTTAGTAAATGTGTAGGTGTCTCTAGAGAGCACCCATGCTAGTTGTTCATCCAACTAGTTATGTCCAAATAATTTGGTTGTTTGATTGATTAGTTTGAGTTTTGAAAATATGTACGGCCCGTTGGTGACGGAGGTGTAATAATAATTCAAACATTATTATTATTATTTGTTTTTGGCTTTGATGTATACTTATCAATGGATTTGTTTTTGATTGACCAATTGTTGTACCAATGTATAAGGATTTTCGGAAAAAAAATTCATGCGACAATTGTGAAAAATACTTGATTATCCGACAATAGATTTATGCGACAATGGGAAATTCACGGATACTATTCATGCGACACTAAGGGATTCACGGATACTATTTATCTGACAATGAGAAGTGTCGGGTACTGTTTATCCGACAATGAGGATTGTCGGATTTACTTATGCGACAAAGTCGAAGTTCATGGCTTGGGATTCACGGAAGGCATTATCCGACAGTGGCATTGTCGGATAATGGGATTCACGGACTTGGTTAAGTGTTAATGATTATTCACGGATTTGTTATGCGTTGAATGATTATTCACGGATTTGTTCTGCGTGAATGATTATTCACGGACTTAAGATTTCATATGATAATAATGAGGATTGACGGACTAAATAACTCACGGGTTTTTGTTTATGCGTGAATGATTATTCACGGATTCTATCCTACAACAATGGTATTCACGGATTTCTACTCGTGCGTCAATATGTATTCTCGGATTATTACTCATGCATCAATAGATTAGTTACTCATGGAATGTTATTTACGGATTGTTATTTATGGATTGTTATTCACGAATTGTGACAGTGAGTAGTGCGACATTAAGTTATGCGGCATTGAGTTACAAAGTATATATGTTATGTATCACTAAAGTTATGGTCCGAAAGTGTAAATTTTGAAACTTAGGGTCCAAAAGTGCAGTTTTTCGAGAGTTAATCCGACAGTCAAAGTCAATCCGTGAGTCAAAAGGTCAAATTGTCGGAGTCATTGTCGGATTTTTACTATTGTCGGACTTTTACTATTGTCGGACTTAGATTTTTACCCGTGTTAAGACATTAATTTGGTTAAGTAAAACTTAACGAATCATTCTGAAATTTTTACACAAGATTTCCCTATGTCTTAGCTTTCCAAAAAGTATTTTTGCATCGATTTTAACCAAGCACAACTCTAGATATAATTTTACAAAGTGAAAGTGGTCCAACAGCTCTTTTAGTTGACATATGTGTACCAATCTGGTCATATCTCAAGTTTTACAAAACTTCACAAAACGTTCCAGTATGATTTGGAAAACTAACAAAATTTGTGATCTTTTCCCACTAGTCTAAAGTTCTAATTCGTTCCATAGCCCAAGATATACCCATTTTGATTTGGTCAAAGTTCTGGTCAGATTCATGAGATCTGCTATGTACTTTTATTTCAGTAACTAAAAATAGCAAATGAACTTATATTTTTGTGAGGCTTATGGATTCGAAAAGTAGACTTCTTAAAGTTGATTTTAGGCTCAAGAAATGTTCAATTTCATGTCGTAATGATTTTTATATAATTTGTTGAAGTGAGAACAGAAATCTGGGCAGGAAACAAAACTCAAGATTGCAAGTTCTAAAATGCGATTCGACTTATGTTTTGGACATTTTCTAGTTAAATGAGCAACTAAACATGTATACAAGTGTATTCCAAGTAAATCTAGCAAAAGATCAAGAGTTCTTACAAGGAAATGATGGAGAGATGAAGAAACAAAGCCGAAGATTCGTTTTATCGTGTTTTCTTGATTTCCGGCGTGGCGGTTTGTGGTGGCACTATGGTGGTGGAATGGTGGACTTGTGGTGGAGTGAGGGTGGTGTGGTGACTGACCTCTGGTCGTTTTTAGAGAGAGAGACAAGTAGAGAGAGGCTAGAGGAGGTGTGGGTTGGTTGATGATTGAAATGAAAGGGTGTGGGGGGTGTTGGAGTGAAGTAGAAGGAAGGGAAGGAGGTCAAGGAAGTATGGGTGGAGATTTCCCAGCAGAATTACAGTGGGTCCCACCCCCATGTAATGTTTAAATCATTTTTCTAAAGCTATGCTACGCGCGGTGTTCGTTTACCCGTTCGTTTCGACGTTAAACGTTTGATACGCATGTTTAACTAACGATTTAAATCTCGATATTTTTATATGAAAGTATTATTCTAAATACTTTACTTTGAGTTACTAAAATGTTGTCGGGTCTCGGTTTGCGCGTTCGTTGCGTAGTTGTACGTTTATTTAATTCGTGTAATGTTTTTAAACGTTTTATTCGTGCGCGTGTAAACGTAATATTTTTACTCGAAGTATTTTGTCAAAATACTTAATAATGAATAATAAAAATATAATTTGTGTTTATTTCGTTTGTTGGGCGCGTTTCACGCGTTTTTAGTCGTTTCTGAGCATTATATGTGATACGAAATGTTTATGAAACATTATCGCATTAATATTTGGAAATAAGTATGTTTATCAAATAATCTCATATTATTTAATAAATAGAGTTCACCAACGTCCGCATTAATGTATCGGGATCCGCCCGATATGAAAATGCACGATTTATCAAATCGCGTACGTGTGTATTTATATAAATATATCAATACACATAATGATACATATAATTAATCCTAATTACATGTATTTACACATATGATTAGGCACTAAATATAGTCCTAATTTGTCGGGTGTTACAAACCCGACACTGCTTTAATGACGCCCAAGTATGCGTCACTCCTTTAAGTGACGCCTAACCGACACTTACACCCGTCACTGATGAAGTGACACCACCTTATGCGTCACTTCCTAAGTGACGCCCAAGCCACCCAGTGACGCCTCACTATGCGTCACTTCCATAAGTGACGCCATAAGTGACGCCCAGCCCCTAAGTGACGCATAAAACAGAAGGTTTCAAACTAACTTTACACTAAGTATTGGGGCCTAAATTTGACGCCCCATTTCACCCAAATTCACGTCCAACTCGACCCCAGCCAGGGGCTCTGCCCCTTGGACCCCGCCAGGGGCTGCCGCCCCTTGGACCCCGCTACCAGGGGCGCTGCCCCCGGACCCCCTTCATTAACGGGCTTCGCCCTTATCCTAGGTTCCCGAGTAACCATGTTACATCTAAACTTTCACACAAAGTGTCAAACTTGTATAACAGCAAACACGAATGCGACACAACTTCTAAAACACATTGGAACTTACTTTTAGGTATAACACTTCAAAATCATCAAAATAATTATGTGGGATTATTATTGCAAACAATCACCAACGGGCCGTACACATTTTCAAACACTTAAACAAACAACCTAATCGTGGTAATTTGGACATTCTAGTTGAACAAACAACTACAAGGGTGATCTTTGAGATACTCAATCATGTCATAACCATCGCGTGTCGTGGACACCCTCAGGTTACAAGTCGTTGGACTTCGACTCTTGGCTAATCAATCAAAGTTTATTAAGATAAACTCTTCAGGCTCAGGTGAGTCTCATGGCCCCTCTTTTTACTGTTTTACTAGGGGTGTGATACATTGCTCTATTTTTAACACATGAACGCGAGTACATATTTCCATATACTACATGAGTTGTTTTCAACTAATCAAACCCAAGTCCTCCGTCAGTATAGTCTGGTAATACGAAAGTAGCGTGAATATTAGTATATGGTACCATATAGGATTGACCCTCCTCGTCCGGGTTAGCAAGCACTAACCGGGTAAACTGACGTACTAATATTTGGGAAGACGAGTGTAGATTAGGCACTCGTGGAGGCACCTCGCTCGGAATTCTCTATATGGGACCCGACCCTCGAGTTAAGCTCAGACTATGCGCTCATGGTTGTATACATTATCTGTAACTTTATTTGCGGAATGCAAATCAATACTTAAATCTTGCGGTTCATAGAATATTATTTGATACTCAAACCTGTGAGCTCACCAGCGTTAGCTGACCCATTTTAGCATGTATCACAGGTACTCAGCAGTAGATTTGGACTGCCCATCAGGATGCATCTTAGCTCGAGTCTTCATGCAAACTTCAGAGATTTCATTGCATTATTAGATTTTGTATAACTAATTATGTACTTAAATCTCTCATAATACGAACACGAGCTATGTATGAGTTCAAACTGTTGTTAACCTTTTAATATTAATATATTTTGTAAAACGACACATATAGAGTCATTTGCTATATATCTGTGTGCTTTGATTCTTGATTAGTAACACCCAAAGTATGCTTCCGCGATTCATTAAATTTGGGGGTGTTACACCATGAGTCATGCAGTGCATGAGAGTAATGTATTGTATCTAAATATGTATATGCAATACTTAAATATTTTGTGCTTTGCAATATGCCTAGGTATGACTAATCATCACCTAGTTGTTCCGTATTAGTGTAACGAATCTATACTAGCATACGATACCATCGTATACTCCTAGTCTCAGCCTAGCATGTATATGGAAATCTTGGGTTATTGTTTACTTGAGTTCAATTCCAATTTTGACATCCTGAACGTCTGTGCAGTCTTAGTTCCTAAAAGAAAACTAATCCTGTATTGGTAGAACTAACCAGTTCTATTGTAGTTAATAAGGGTGTCCCGTGACAATAAGGTCAATGTATAATAGTGACTTAACCTAGTCAGGTGATGGTGATTGTTAGACAACAATCTAATGGTGTACAATGGTAACCTAACTAGGTTAAACAGTGATATTGTTCCACAACAATATATTGGGTGTAATTCCTAAGTATTACACATTCGTATTTCCAAACAGTGATATAGAAACATGTGAATTATAAAAGTTTAGCATTATAATTCGAAAACAGTAATTAAGCATGTGTCTCACCCCGAAAACAGTAAAACAGTTGAAAGAGTGGGGCTATGAAACTCACCTATGAGTTGTCAGCGATCCTAAGATACGCGTGTCGTCCGATGGGTAACCTCCTAGTGTCCTAAACACGTGAGGTTATATAAGTAAGAGACAAATCAATTTGTCTAAGCGAGTTGTGTAAATATTTGTTCATCGCTCAGGTTTGAAAACTGTGTACGGGGGTCCGGGGGCAGCGCCCCTGGTAGCGGGGTCCAAGGGGCAGAGCCCCTGGCTGGGGTCGAGCTGCCAGGTCAGCTTGGAAAATTTTTATTTCTATTATATTGCTTTAGTGAAAACGCTCCAAAATTTCATTTCGGAGTAATATTAGGCGGTAAAATTTGAGTTTCGACACTTAGTGAAAAATAAGTATTTTCTGTTTTAGGCGACACTAGGCAAGTGTCGCTATAGGCTACACTTAAGATTGGCATCACTTGGGAAGTGACGCTACGGGCGTCACTAAGGGGCGTCACTAGGGAAGTGACGCTACGGGCGTCACTTAAGGGCGACACTCAAAGGTGTCTATTGCGTTGCGCACCGGTCGTTGAGATTTCTAATGGTGACGTGACACAGCAGTGGATTTTTAATTTATAAGGCTGGGGCCTAGGGTTACTTATTATGCTAGCACATGACAAGTATGACCTAGGATCATTCTTCAAAGCGCGACAAATTGAAACTAGGGGGTTTAGGAGCTTTTATGTGTTCAGCTGGGGTTGAAAGAGTTGGTTTTCGTTTTGGATTTTCTTATCCTAATTTAAACTGGACTGAATTAAAAGGTGGAGGTTACTTCGGGCGTTCAGCAATTAAAGCGATTGTCTACTATAATGTGATTTAGAAGTGGTTAAATATGGAAAGTTCTAATGAGGATAAGTTCATAAATTGATGTGAACTATTCTACAATCCTTCTATCGGGATGATGCGGAGGTGTCCACAATCCGGCAAATAGAATGTCACGGGGATTGCACAATATATAAAAGTGTACACCGAAAGTTCTCTCAAATGTACACCCACACTATCCAACAGTTAACCTCGAATCCTATTCCCCAATCTAGGTCGTCAAAGATGCCCGAATCATGGCATAGTTTGTTGAATAAACAATCTTATGAATGAGGGTTATCCTCACCGGAATAGGTTGGGCTAACTGGTCTAAACGGTTGGATAATATGTCATCACTTATTCGTACGAGTTATCATCATTACTTGGGGATGCTACAAGACAGGGGTGGTTTGTGTTACAAATGGAGACCCAGGTAATACGTTTGCTATTCGATCCATAATACAACTACCTTCGGTCGTTCTGACTTCCATAAATTTGTACTCCGCCGTAAGCGTTTCCAGTACTATATCAAAGAAACGTCGAATAGGGGCCATCATATTATTTCACGATGATTAAAGTCGTTTAAATTTTTACTCTTATGATGATCACAAGGCAACAATCAAATAAGAACATGCAATAAGATGATCAAGGCGACAATTTAATTTAAGCATACAAAAATATTATCTAAGTTGAGGATATTCCTAAAGTTGTCTCAAAAATATCGTCTATATGAATTTAATCTTAATCTACCTCTACTCCCATGTTCCGTGTCTCTTGGATCCTGTTTTGGTCTGGAGAACACCGGCCATGCCGAGCTCAGTGATTCAATCTAACATAGTATAACTAAGTGACCTGTATCCTATGAGTTAGCTACGTTCATTTTTGGATAAAGATTTAGTCATAACATGAGTTGGGCAGATAAACGATAAAGATTTAATTCCTATATCCATTTGTAATATAAACCATCCGTAATCTCACAACATACCACTTAGTCACATATTTGATACTTTCTAAACGACTATCATAGCAGACAATTGAGTTATTTAGCTAATCATGGCAATTCTAGCATACATATTTAAATTTATTAAAGAAAGGACAAGTATATTAAATATGAAAGATAGATTAATACCTGGAAAGAAGTACAATAACTCGTAGCTAAAATATGCATCCCGGAGCACCTCCGTACAAATCTTCCGTGGCTAGTTAATTATCTAGCCTAATTAACTAGGAAGAATAAAAGAAAAGAAAATACAAGTAGGTGTAACCAAATGTGTTGGTATTTTTAAGTGTGTTGAGGTGTGTTGGTGTGTTTTTCAAATGAGCCCCATGCCTCCTATTTATAGAGGGGTTTTGGTGCATTTTAGCAAATGGACGCACACATTAGCAATAGGTGGAAAAGGTAGTGGCACCAAGTACGAAAAGGTGAAAAAGGTAGTGGCACCAGGTACGAAAAGCAAGAAAAGGTCTAGCACTGGGTACGAAAAAGGACAGAAAAGCGCAATCCGTGCGGGTGACAGGCAGCCGGCGGAGGCCTACTGCCAGCCGGCGGCGGTGGGGTGGTGGCCGGCGGCGGCTGGCACTCCCCCGCACCGGTTCGCTGCCCGTTGCTTCGTTTCTCGATTCGTGCGTGTTTTCTTCGTTATGCGCCCGTTTGTGTCGATTCTTTTTGCGTTGGATTCGTAATTCAAAAAAAAAGCTTTTGATGGAAAGAAATCCCAAAAATATGTCTCTGAGTTCTAGATGTGTCGTACGAATCGTTTGGATCTTTCGGCGTACGTAGAATCTTCATTCTTCGTCCGTTTTTGTTGATTCTTCTTCTGTTGGATTCGTAATTTGAAAATGAACATCTTGGGTCAAATAGATGTTGGTGATGGGCTCTTTTATCTTGAACTCTCGTTTTGATGTCTTGAATCTTCAAACGTGTGTGGAATCTTCGTTTTTCATCCGTTTCGCTTGATTTTCATCGTGCAACCTTGTTTTGACCATCTTGGCATAATACTATTGATTTGTAATGTTTTTGAGTTAAAGTGCCAAGAATCGTTCCAGAATGAGAGAGATATCGGTAGTAAAAACGTGACTTTTTACGCGATATCAAGTATCCCACACTTAGAGCTTTGCTTGTCCTCAAGCAAATCTTCATAAAATTGTGATGAAAGGTAGGAAGGGTGTTTGTATTCTAGAGAACTTTGATTCCTGCAAGTTTGGTAAAAAGATTTCGGGCGAGGTTCCATCCTTTGATGTTTCCCCAAACCTTTGGTTCTAACAAGCTTTCTTTTCAATCTTTATAATGTAAGATATACATGACTGGGATCCTCACAGGTGGTCACTCAATTCACTCAAGTGTATCGGGTTTCTAACTTTTAATTCACTCAGGGGCCAGTCATGTAGCTCTTCCGTTGCCATAAGCCTAATCGAGAATCAAATCTACAATACTTAAATGAGGATGGTGCTAATTATCCCTAGACATTCGCAAGATGGTGAAAGTGGTGTATATGGATGAAGGGTTTTGTAGGTGGTTTATTTGGGGGTTTAATATAGCATAAGAGTTGTTTATGATGACTTATCTTTGGTGCTTAGTAGTGCTTCTTTCTGGATTTCTCTCTTTGAGAGCCTTCTTTTGCATCTTTTCTTTTCAAGTTTTCTTTTGATGAACCTTTCCCTTGGCTTTAGATGATCCTTGGGCATTCAGGTTCCTTCTGACAGCTTTGCTTTTGCTGGATTTTCTTTTTCTTGGAGCTCCTTTTACGGATGGTGTTCATCCTTTGGGGAACGCTCCGTACTTCCTTGCTGGATTTTCTTTTTCTTGAAGCTCCTTTTACGGATGGTGTACATCCTTTGGGGAACGCTCCGTACTTTCTTGTTGGATTTTCTTTTTTCTTGGAGCTCCTTTTACGGATGGTTTACATCCTTTGGGGAACGCTCCGTACTTTTGATAATAATTCTTCTGTCAGCACAGAAACTTAGGCTATGGCCAAAAGATGAAAGAAGGGAGTGAGTTTTTGAAAAGGCTAAGGCTCAGCATGTTTTCCGCTGAAGGTAAGCACTGGTTAGGTTTGAAAGTGAGGGTTTTATGAGAGGGTTCTTATCCTAGGGAATGTCGAGGTTTTCTAATTGCACCTTCGTCACGTATGACGCCCATTTTCATAATCTCGAAATGTATTCCTTGAACAAGTTCTGATTCTTGAGAGCATACATCGGCACGCTCACAATTGAAAAGTGAAGCATGAATGCTTTTATATGGCTCAAGATTCCTCACTCATTTTGGGTGGTTTTGTGCCTAGTCATGCGATCGCTTGTTTTGAAACTTGGTTTGAAAGTTTATCAAAGAGTTTTGCTTGTCATAGTCGTTTTACCAAACCTTTTGAACTTTTGTTGACCAGAAATACCCTTTTTTGACTTTGATTTAAAAATTTTGAAAATTTTGCTGAAAATATGAGTTTTGCTAAAAAGTTTATGTTGCAATACAGTAGTCAATACTACTGCTATCCCACACTTAAAAGAACATTGTCCCTAATGTTCTACTTCTAAGTTAGGTCAATCCCACACTTAGATTTCTGAATACGGGTCAATATTTTCGAAGTCATTCTCTATTTGCGAGTTGTAATCCCACACTTAGAGTTTTACTTAGAATTTTAGCGTGTTAGATCAAGCAAAATAAGGTTAGAAGAGATACTTCCTTGTGCTGCGTGAGTTGCCATTGGATTTTATGGACCAGGCTCAAGTGTGTGAATTAGCTGGAAATGGACCAGGCTCATTAAAAATGAACTGGTTCCACAAATTCTACTTTGAATTCTGCATAGTACACATCCTTCAGAAAACACAAGTGTTAATACAAGTTAATATTAAACATAAGATAACTAATGAAAGCTAATCCGTGTCAGGATAGAGCGCCTCCCAATCGGTGAAGTCATCATCCATAAAGATCGTGTTTTCCACGATCGATGTAGGAGATGCTGACTCCTCGATGGTATAGACAGGAGATGTCGTTCCATCCTCTGGATCCTGAATCCAAGTGTCTAGGGCAGCAGTTTCCTCCTCCAGTTAGTCCATGAAAGTGGGGTGGTCCTGCGCAGTCAAGCTCCAAGGTGGGAATAAGTCCCACGGTGGAATGTGCGGAGAGGGATCAGGTCCCATCTGAAAGGGGCACACAGGTGTGGAGGTAAGGCCCAGAGCAATGTGGATCTCAGAGATGGCGGTGTGCTGGACCTCGAGGTCTCTCAGTATAGACCAAGTGACAGCAGGGTCTGCAGTAGTAACCCCATGCTCAAAGGTGGGTACTCTGGAGGTCCCTGCGGTCTGTCCCGCTGGTCGGTGAGATGAAGGTAACCTGGAATGGATGGGACGTTACAGGAATGACTCCTGAACGTACACCTCCACCGAGTTTGCTGAAATCTCATCCAACCTAGGAGGTGGTGACTGGGATCCTCTGACAGTCCTCATGCTACTACCCGGTGATGAACTCCGGGAGTGATGCATGGCACGTGAGCGTCGTTGACTGGGGGTTCGTGCTTTTTCTGACTGCGAACTCATCCTGCAAAATACAAAAGGTTAATGGTCTAAGATTATTATTCTTTTGTAAGGCGAGGTACTGCATAAAAATTTGGATTAGTTTAAACATAACAGTAAAGGAAAATTAATGCTGAAAATGTAAGATAGGCTTGGGGTGCCTCCCAAGAGCGCTTTGTTTATCGAGTCTCGTAGCTTGACTCTTTTATACCCATTTTTCTATTAGGGTGGTTCGTAGTTATAGACTTCCTCACTTGAGGGGAAGTCTTCTACGTAGTGTTTTAATCGGTGAACGTTTACCTTGAAATTTCTGTCTGGAGCTTCGAGTTCGATAGCACCATAGGGAAATACTTTAGAGATTGTGAAGGGGCCGCTCCATCGTGTTTTGAATTTACCAGAAAATTTCTTAAATCGGGAGTTAAAGAGTAGAACTTTATCACCTGGATTGAAGCGTGTGGGGCGGAGCTTTGAATCGTGGAGTAACTTGGTTCTTTCCTTAAATTTGTAGGAACTTTCGTAAGCTTGATCCCTCAACTCTGCTAGTTCATTTAGCTGCATTTTCCAGTGAGTTCCTGTTATCGTAGGATCTAAACTACAGTTCTTCAGTGCCCAGTAAGCTTTGTATTCTAGTTCAATCGGGAGATGACATGCTTTTCCATAAATGAGCCTATAGGGAGTTGTTCCTAATGGCGTCTTATAAGCTGTCCGAAATGCCCATAAAGCATCGTCTAGCTTGTCTACCCATCTTTCCTTGTGTTGACCAATTGTTCGTTCCAAGATCCTCTTTAGTGCATGGTTTGTAACTTCTGCTTGCCCATTCGTCTGCGGGTGATAGGCCATAGAGGTTTTATGGGTAACACCATATTGTTGCAATAGTTTCATAAACTGAGTATTGCAAAAGTGCATGCCTCTATCGCTGATGATTGCTCGAGGTGTTCCAAACCAATAGAATAGCTGCTTTAAGAACTTGGTTACGACCCTTGAATCATTTGTTGGAAAGGCTTGGGCTTCGACCCATCTTGATAGGTAATCGACAGCTACTAGAATGTATTCTTTTCCGTAAGATTTCGGAAATGGTCCCATGAAGTCTAATCCCCATATGTCAAATATTTCACATGCTTGGATATTCGTTAACGGCATTTCGTTACGCGCTGTGATATTTCCAAACCTTTGGCAAATATCGCAGCGTTTCACCAAGTCTTGTGCGTCTCTGAAAATGGTAGGCCAGTAGAATCCTAAGTCGTAGACTTTCTTTGCTGTCAGATTAGCTGCATGATGTCCTCCGGTGGGTCCGTGATGGCTTTGGTGGAGTATCTATTCGGCTTCTTTCCCATCGACACATCTTCTTACTATTTGGTCGGGACAGACCTTGAACAAATATGGATCATCCCAAAAGTAATATTTGACGTCGCGAAAGAACTTTTGTCTCCGCGATGAGATCATTCCTTTTCTTGCGATCCCTCCAACTACAAAATTGGCAATGTCTGCAAACCAAGGATCGTCAGTGAATTGCGAGCCTTGTTCTCCTAAACTCATTAACTGTTCTTCTGGAAATTGATCTTTAATATATCATTCTGCAAGTTGTTCCATTGACGGATTTTCGAGTCGACTTAAATGATCTGCGGCGACATTGTCTGCTCCTTTCTTATCCTTTATTTCTATATCGAATTCTTGTAGGAGTAAAATCCATCGTAACAGTCTAGGCTTTGCGTCTTGCTTTTTGAAGAGGTATTTTAGAGTTGAGTGATCCGTATATACTATTGTTTTGGACAATATTAGGTAGGATCTTAATTTTTCGAAGGCAAATACTACGGCTAGCAACTCCTTTTCTGTAGTTGTATAGTTTTCTTGAGCATCTGTAAGTGTTTTGCTAGCGTAATAGATTGGTCGAAAGTGGTTATCCTTCCATTGACCTAGAACTGCCCCAACTGCGAAGTCACTAGCATCGCACATGATTTCAAATGGTAGGTTCCAATCTAGGGCGACCATGATTGGTGCATTTGTAAGCTCCTTCTTCAGGTAGTTGAAAGCCTTCATGCAGTTCTCGTCAAACACAAACTTGATGTCTTTTCCTAGAAGGTGGGTGAAGGGTCGAGAAATCTTGGAGAAGTCCCTGATAAAACGGCGGTAGAACCCAGCATGTCCTAGAAAGCTTCTAATGGCCTTGACGTTGGTTGGTGGTGGAAGTTTGGCAATGGTTTTGACCTTTGCTTTGTCTACTTCAATTCCGGACTTGGATATTCGATGTCGTAAAACTATTCCTTCCTTCACCATAAAGTGACACTTTTACCAATTTAACACGAGGTTTGATTCTTCACACTTGGCGAGCATTCTATCGAGGTTGGATAGACATGATGCGAAGGATTCTCCAAAGACAGAGAAATCATCCATAAAGACTTCCACGCATTGTTCAATCATGTCATGGAAAATTGCAACCATGCATCTCAGAAATGTTGCAAGTGCGTTTCATAATCCAAATGGGATTCGTCGGTATGCGAATGTTCCGTAGGGACATGTGAATGTTGTCTTCTCTTGGTCCTTCGGATCGAGTGGGATTTGGAAATACCCGGAAAAACCATCGAGGAAACAGTAGAATTCGTTTCCTGATAACCTTTCGAGCATTTGGTCAATAAACGGAAGCGGGAAGTGATCTTTGCGAGTTGCTTCGTTTAACTTCCGATAATCGATGCAGACTCTCCAACCGGTAACCGTCCGAGTTGGTATAAGCTCATTTTCTTCGTTTGTAATGACCATCATTCCTCCTTTTTCGGTACGACTTGAACAAGGCTAACCCAAGGTGAGTCGGATATTGGGTAGATCAATCCAGCATCTAAGAGTTTGATAACCTCTTGTTTGACCACGTCATGAATCTTAGGATTTACCCTTCTCTGCCTTTGTACGGATGGTTTGAAATCATTTTCCATGAGGATCTTGTGTGTGTAGTAGTTTGGACTGATTCCTTGTATATCGGAAATTTTCCATGCAATTGCCTTCTTGTGCGATTTCAGAACATCAATGAGTTGGGCTTTCTCCTCGGGTTTTAACTCTTTTGATATTATCACCGGTTGTTGGGATGTTACATGGAGGTAAGCGTACTCAAGGTGAGGTGGTAGTTCTTTTAATTCTAGGTTTGGTGGTTCTTCGATAGACGGCTTCATTCTAGCTATCTCATCTCTATTCAGCTTCTCGTAATCAGCTTGGAATGGTGCTTCGTCTGTCTCAGGTTCAGATGTGGAGATTGATGCTATTTCAACCCACTCGGTTTTATTTGAGAATTCATCTGTCTTTAGATCGTACATGTTGACTGACGATGAGGAAACTTCATTGTTTCTGGTGATGAGGATCTCTTCGTCATTAGTGTTGGAATTCTTGAAATTAAGCGGATGAAGATTGGTTTATGGTGATTTCAGGGTTTGAAAACGGCAGTGGTTCGGGTTGATTGGCTAATTGTAGTTCAAACGATGGTGGCTCAACACTCAATTTTTTGAATGAATCCAAGATCTCTCTAATTGAGGGAAATGGGTTTGGTTCATTGAATATGGGTTTACCTCTCTTTAGCCAAGGTATCGGTGTACCGCATCCTAATGGAACAGCGATTGTTTTCCCATCGATGTAAGGAGACTTCTTTTCAAACAGCGGAAACAGTTGTTCGTTGGATGTTGTTGGCGAAGCGATTGTGAAGTGCAGCCCAGGGTCCTCATTACACAGTTTTCGAACGGTGATTATGGTGTTAGGTACTGGATCCTGGATGGTTAGTGCTAGTACTTCGTGGAGATGCTCATCAAAAATATCCTGCATGGTATCACACAAACCAAGGTCCTCTTCCAGAGGTTGCTTCATTAATCGATCGACATTAAAGGTGACTTCCTCTTTCCCAACTCTTAATTTTAAAGATTTTTCGTTAACATCAATTACAGCCTTGGCAGTATTTAGGAATGGTCTGCCTAGGATGAGCGGGATATGTGTGTCTTCTTTTATGTCCATGACAATAAAGTCCACTGGAAAAACGAACTTATCGATTTTGACCATGACATCTTCAGTAATTCCTCGAGGGAGTTTTACTGATCTGTCAGTAATTGGATAGTCATACGAGTAGGTAATAGGTCATCTAATCGTAATTTCTTGTAAAGGGAATAAGGCATAAGATTAACACTAGCACCTAGGTCTGCTAAGGCGTTACTAATTTAAATTCCTTGGAGAAAACAGGATATAGTAAAACGTCCAGTATCGCCTAATTTAGGTGGGAGACCACATTGTACAATTAATGAACATTCAGCATTCAAGAGTAAACTAACTATTTGCCTAAGTTTTTCTTTGTTTGAAAGGAGTTCTTTAAAGAATTTAGCACACGAGGGCATTTCTACTAAAGCATCTAATAATCTAACATTTAAGTGTAGGCTTTTAAATATTTCCATATATTTACCGAATTGGGCTTCTTGCTTTTCCTTTTTAAGTCTGCCAGGATAAGGTATTCTCGTTCGAGGTATATTATCTGGAGTTTTGGCTGGTGATTGGTCAGGTACTGTGACAGGGATGCCAATTGACACATTTTCACTAGGTATAGGTGTGGGCAAAGAAGTGTTTTCGGGGGTGTTATCTGGTGGTGGCAGATCAACTTTGGTCACTTTTCCTCCTCTAGTCACGATTAACAGATCATCACTTGGTGGATGAGTAGTGTCACTAGTGATTACCGACGTACTTTCCTCAATAAAACTTAAGTTTTTCAAAATGGACTTCATGTTAGAGATTAATTTTTCTGAAATTTTTATCATGGCGTCAATGTTATCTTGAAATCCGGTCACTCTTTTGTTTATAACGTTTTGTTCAAACATAAATTCTGACAAAGATTGTTTTGAGGAAGGTAAGTGGTTTGTAGGTGAGGAAACAGCTAAAAGTTAGGCCAAAGACTCATTTGGTGTGAGGTTGGTCCAATCGAAGTGTGTTGTCATAATTGATTAAAAAGCGGTTACTAAAACTAAACTAATCGTAAGGGCAAAAAAGGTAACTTTTGACTGATGTTAATCTTTCAAAAGGATCGCTTAAACACTAAAGTTACTGAATCCTAAAATCAGTTGCCGACGCTCCCCGGCAGCGGCGCCAAAAACTTGTTGCGTTGTGCACCGGTTGTTGAGATTTCTAATGGTGACGTGACACAGCAGTGGGTTTTTAATTTATAAGGCTGGGGCCTAGGGTTACTTATTATGCTAGCACAGGACAAGTATGACCTAGGATCGTTCTTCAAAGAGGGACAAATTGAAACTAGGGGGTTTAGGAGCTTTTATGTGTTCAGCTGGGGTTGAAAAAGTTGGTTTTGGTTTTGGATTTTCTTATCCTAATTTAAACTAGACTGAATTAAAAGGTGGAGGTTACTTCGGGCGTTCAGCAATTAAAGCGATTGTCTACTATAATGTGATTTAGAAGTGGTTAAATATGGAAACTTCTAATGATGATAAGTTCGTAAGTTGATGTGAGCTATTCTACAATCCTTCTATCGGGCTGACCCGGAGGTGTCCACAATCAGGTAAATAGAATGTCATGGGGATTGCACAATATATTAAAGTGTACACCGAAAGTTCTCTCAAATGTACACCCACACTATCCAACAGTTAACCTCGAATCCTATTCCCCAATCTCAGTCATCAAAGATGCGCGAATCATGACATACTTTGTTGAATAAACAATCTTATGAACGAGGGTTATCCTCACCGGAATAGGTTGGGCTAACTGGTCTAAACGGTTGGATAATATGTCATCACTTATTCGTACGAGTTATCATCATTACTTGGGGATGCTACAAGACAGGGGTGGTTTGTGTTACAAATGGAGACCCAGGTAATACGTTTGCTATTCGATCCATAATACAACTACCTTCGGTCGTTCTGACTTCCATACATTTATACTCCGCCGTAAGCGTTTCCAGTACTATATCAAAGAACCGTCGAATAGGGGCCATCATATTATTTCACGATGATTAAAGTCGTTTAAATTTTTACTCTTATGATGATCCTAAGGCAACAATCAAATAAGAACATGCAATAAGATGATCAAGGCGACAATTTAATTTAAGCATACAAAAGTATTATCTAAGTTGAGGATATTCCGAAAGTTGTCTCAAAAATATCGTCTATATGAATTTAATCTTAATCTACCTCTACTCCCATGTTCCGTGTCTCTTGGATCCTGTTTTGGTCTGGAGAACACCGGCCATGCCGAGCTCAGTGATTCAATCTAACATAGTATAACTAAGTGACCTGTATCTTATGAGTTAGCTACGTTCATTTTTGGATAAAGATTTAGTCATAACATGAGTTGGGCAGATAAACGATAAAGATTTAATTCCTATATCCATTTGTAATATAAACCATCCGCAATCTCACAACATACCACTTAGTCACATATTTGATACTTTCTAAACGACTATCATAGCAGACAATTGAGTTATTTAGCTAATCATGGCAATTCTAGCATACATATTTAAATTTATTAAAGAAAGGACAAGTATATTAAATATGAAAGATAGATTAACACCTGGAAAGAAGTACAATAACTCGTAGCTAAAATATGCGTCCCGGAGTACCTCCGTACAAATCTTCCATGGCTAGTTAATTAGCTAACCTAATTAACTAGGAAGGATAAAAGAAAAGAAAATACAAGTAGGTGTAACCAAATGTGTTGGTATTTTTAAGTGTGTTGAGGTGTGTTGGTGTGTTTTTCAAATGAGCCCCATGCCTCCTATTTATAGAGGGGTTTTGGTGCATTTTAGCAAATGGACGCACACATTAGCAATAGGTGGAAAAGGTAGTGGCACCAAGTACGAAAAGGTGAAAAAGGTAGTGGCACCAGGTACGAAAAGCAAGAAAAGGTCTAGCACTGGGTACGAAAAAGGACAGAAAAGCGCAATCCGTGCGGGTGACAGGCAGCCGGCGGTGGCCTACTGCCAGCCGGCGGCGGTGGGGTGGTGGCCGGCGGCGGCTGGCACTCCCCCGCACCGGTTCGCTGCCCGTTGCTTCGTTTCTCGATTCGTGCGTGTTTTCTTCGTTATGCGCCCGTTTGCGTCGATTCTTTTTGCGTTGGATTCGTAATTCAAAAAAAAAAGCTTTTGATGAAAAGAAATCCCAAAAATATGTCTCTGAGTTCTAGATGTGTCGTACGAATCGTTTGGATCTTTCGGCGTACGTAGAATCTTCATTCTTCGTCCGTTTTTGTTGATTCTTCTTCTGTTGGATTCTTAATTTGAAAACGAACATCTTGGGTCAAATAGATGTTGGTGATGGGCGATTTTATCTTGAACTCTCGTTTTGATGTCTTGAATTTTCAAACGTGCGTGGAATCTTCGTTTTTCATCCGTTTCGCTTGATTTTCATCGTGTAACCTTGTTTTGACCATCTTGGCATAATACTATTGATTTGTAATGTTTTTGAGTTAAAGTTCCAAGAATCATTCCAGAATGAGAGAGATATCGGTAGTAAAAACGTGACTTTTTACGCAATATCAGCGTCACTAGGATGCGTCACTAATATGCGACACTTACATGCGTCACTTAGGCAAGTGACGCTATACTGCAGGTCTGTGTGTGACATTTGCAACTGTTCGACGGGTTTTCACCCAAAAATGCAATCTAACCCATTTTTAGGCCGAATCTTGTTGTTATAATGTTAATACATGATATATTAAGTGTTTTTAACAAGAAATAACAAAGAGAAGCGTGAAATTCCTTACGATTTAAAGATCTAGGGTTTGAGGATGATGATGGTGTTCTTGAAGATGGAGAAGATAAAGATGATGGTGATGGATGCTTGTTGTTGCTCTTGTTGATGATGATTCCGAAAATGATGTTGATGATGATAATGTTGTTGTTGATTATTGTTGGTTGAGTATGAAAGAAAGAAAAGAGAGAGAGAGAGGTATAGATGTGTGTGTTTTGTGTATAATGAAAACAAAGAGGGGAATTGGTGGGGGTTTGGGGTTTGGCCGATCAAGAGAAGAGAGGAGGGGGTTTTCCCCCACTTCGTCTCCAATTCGCAGTATAAAATACTCGTATATTCATACCCGATTATTATACAAATTTAATATGTTAAATTTATAATTTTGTTCAAACTATTTCGTAAATATTTTAAATGAAAATATTTCACTTGAATTACAAAAATGTAATTTGGTCTCAGCTCGTTTCAATTGTGATTATTAAATAATCCTTGTCTATTATATAAAAATATATAAAAATTTTGATCACTTGGTTGTAATTGCATATAATAATATAATTATTTAAAGTTTAAATTTGGCGCAAAAATTTGATTTTTGACCGGGTGTTACAATTCACCCCCTTAATCTTGATGATCTTGACCCATTCAACTTGCTACTTTCTTTTACTTCTTGCTACTTGCCATCTTTTTCTTAGATCAACCAAATAAATGATCAATCTTGCTACTTGCTTGCTTGATTTGATTTTCTTTCTTGCTAACATCAAATCTTCTTGCTTTTTAACTTGCTATTCGAACCATAAGATCCGGTCTTGCTACTTGCTACAAGTCACACATGACCCGGTTCATGCTACTTGCATTCTTGCCTTTCTTGCTTTTCGTTTCTTGCTTGCTAACATGTTGTGAATTCCTGCTGCTTGCTACTTGCTGCTGCTTCTTTCTTGCTTTCTTGCTGAATGATTCTTGTTACTGATTTTTATTCTTACCAACAAAAACTGCTACTGTCCAGCCTTAATATAATGACTTCCTGATCTCTGAATCAAGATCTGAATGGTCAAAACATTATCCCAGATATCAGGAAGATACTGTCCAAAAATGAGAACGATCCGATGGTTCAATCTTCGGGATCATCAGTTTTCCCCCCTGCTGCAGTAAAAAAGGGAAATGGCAAAACCCTCTTTTTCTTTCTCTCTTTTGAAAGTGGCTGATCTTTCTTGCTTGCTAACATACGATTACTTGTTGCTTACACTCTGATACCAAGTGTTGTTTCAGGCCCTATATAAACTTACACCACACACAAAGTTTTAGAATATAAACTACTAACATGGGGAACATGCACAAAGCCACTTTTTCTGTACATACTTGCAAAATAGAAGGACTATATATATGGGGAACATGCTACAAACTGCTAACATGGGGAACATGCACAAAGCCACTTTCCACAATTTTATGCTAAATATAAGGAACGTGGGACATGCCAATAAGAAAACAATAAAAAAAATAACAAATCAAGATATACCATATCCATGCTCCAGCCAACCCATTCTTATTCCACTTCCACATGCACATGCACATGACCATTGTTCATTATCCATGCTTATGATTTTGTAGCCACATGCACGACCCATGCACATGAATATGTCAACTTCTACCCATTTATAGTAACATGCAAACATGCAAAGCATCAAGATTAAACCCAACAAGTCCAAGTTGGGTGCATGCCCAAAGACTTATCCCTTCGTATAAAGAATAGTTAGCCTAACTTGTGTCATACTCATTATTGTGTGATCCATCTTTTTATAGTATTATAAAAATGAATACATGATTTAAGGGACTCCAAGTAAGGATTTTTATTAAAAATTGCCAGCAGTTTTACTCTGTGCTTGATACAAGAGTTTACTCTGTGCTTGATACAAGAGTATGTGATATTCTGAAGTATTTCTAATTATTAACTCGTTGTGCTGAGTGCAACAATAAAGAATCAATATGTGAGATACTAATATTATAGGTACTTTGACATACCTTTTTGGCATTGTTTATTTTATTGGATCCATTGTCTGTAAATTTCCAAGTTCACTGTTAAATTTGTAATAGATCTTGTAGTTTGGTGATTTTTATGAGAATGCACATTATGTTATGCCTTTTATGTATGACCAGTTATTGCTAATAGTTTCATGCACTTAGTTCCTGTCTTTCAATTAATTAGTGGTTTAACATAGTAATGTGTTAGATTGAACAGGAAATAACAACATGTTCGTATCTGATAGGTGTCTTTGTTGGGACTGCAGATATTTGTAATTGGTGAAGACAATGATTTATACATTGAAGATGACAAGATTGAACATGATCAAGCATTCGATTACATGAGTGCTTAACAATTTATTAAGTTTATGGGGGTGAATCGGATCTTCACACTATAATCATTATTTTAACCCGAGTTGCGTAAACCAGGTGGTGAAAATCCGATCAGGTAAGTGTTCCTGGAGAAGATAAGGTTTTCTTGCTATAAAAATGATCTCCCGAGCATTTGGCTTATCCTTGAGCTTTTATACCTCCATGGATAGCCGTTCACATTGTAACACCCACAAATTCGGTCAGCGCGGTCAACACGCGATTTGCGGAAGCATTAGAGTAAGCGGGGGTGCTGACGTCAACATTTGACACTCATTTCAGATCAGAGCATATGATTATTGCTGAACAATAAATTAAGATTCCATTTAGTAAGTTAGTTTGTAACAAAAAGAACTACAACTCGTTAAAGTCGTAGAATAGTATTATAAAATACAATCTATTTTAATATACACAGTTTCCGAAAGAAGATTTTATAAGTATGATTAATGTAAATCAGTTGTACAAAGAAATCTTAAGTGTCCCAAAATGTGGCATCCTAATTAGTCTTGGGTCACCTAACTCCATATGCATGCAGTCTTATCTGTGCTGCTAGTTACCTGAAAAACATAGTAAAACGTCAACACATGCTTGAGTGAATTCACAGGTTTTTATATGTATGGGTTGTTAAACCAAGTCATTTGTAGTTTTTCATGAGAGTCAAATAAACTCCACTCACAAAAGTTTATATGAAGGCACGTAATCCTAATCATATTAGTAAAAAGTCCTATAAGTATTCCCACATAGTTCGCAATCCTAACATGAAACCATTTATATAATCAATAACACAAAAGCACCAAAGCAATCATAAACAGATATTGCATGTTATACAAAAACAAGTTCTATATTTTTCACCCATGATTTAAAAGCAATAAAACATGTAAAAAATGGGGCTGTGAACTCACGGTAGTTGCGGTGGATGTGAGAGTGATATCGCGTAAAAAGTCATATTTTTACTACCGATATCTCTCTCATTTCAGAACGATTCTTGGCATTTTAAACTCAAAACCAATACAAATCAATAATATTATGCCAAGATGGTCAAAACAAGGTTGCACGATAAAAATCAAGCAAAACGGGTGAAAAATGAAGATTCCACACACGTTTAAAGATTCAAGGTATCAAAACGAGATTTCAAGAAAAAAGTTCCCATCATCAACATCCATCTCACCCAAGATGTTCATTTTCAAATTACGAATCCAACAGAAGAAGAACCAACAGAAACGGATAAAGAATGAAGATTCTACGCCCGCCGGAAGATCCAAATGATTCATACGCAATATCTGGAGATAGGAGACATATTTTTGGGATATCTTTACATCAAAGTCTTCTTTTTTGAATTATGAATCCAACGCAAAAATAGTCAATGCAAACGGACGCATAACGAAGAAGATACGCGCGAATTAAGCAACGCAGCAAAAGACGACGGACCGGGGCGGGTGGCAGCCAGCCGCCGCCGGCCAGCCACCAGCCGCCACTGGCCTAGTGGTGGGCGGCTCTTCGTCCCCTACCCCCATCTCTTTTGCGCTTTTCCGTCCTTGCGTGTACCAGGTGCACCACCTTTCGCTACTTTTTCGTACCCGGTGCACCACCTTTCACTCTTTTTCTAATGTGAGCTTAGGGATGCTAACGTGAGCCACTTTTTACTTATAAATAGCAGCCCCTAAACCTCATTTGAAAATACACTCAAAATATACTCAAAATACACTCCTACATTCTAATACACTCACATACTCCTTTTCCATTTTCACTTTCTCATTCTAGAAATTCTCTTATAGTCTAGGATTATTGTAATTAATCTTCGGATTAGTATAGAGGCTAGAACGAACGTTAGGAGATTTGAAGATTCATATTTGTACGTGTAAAAGAGTTGTCAATAATAATAATACGTTGCTACGCATTTATTTCCGGGTGATATCTAAACCTTTATCATACTTGTTTTATTCCTCATTTTAAATATGTGTTATTGCTTGGTATGTGATATATTCATTGCCGTGAATTGCGAGTAGTTTATTATTGTGACTGTTGATGATGTAGATAATTATAAGTAAGGATGACATTATATAATCAATATATGACAATCGTAAAGAGATATGACGGCCCCTATTCGACTGTTTATCCGATATAGTACTGGAAATGCTTTAAGGCGGAGTACAAATGTATGGAAGTCGGTAAACGACCGAAGGTAGTTATATCTCTAGAATCAGCTCTGATTTAATAGTTGGAATCCCAAAGGGGTAATACAACTTCATAACTAACTGGTATATCCTACGAAAGTCAAAACACTATAAAATAATGTTCGTGAGATACATTCAGATAAAATAGGAATTAGTATCCCTTGTAGCGTCAAGACTTTATGAATTCAAGTTTAATTCATGGATTACCCTTTCTGGTCATCCACATGACTACAACCTAGTAATTAGGACCTGATCAACCTTAATAATGGTAAGTAGTTATCTGTGGCCATGACATGCAATAAGTAAGATACATTGAAACCACTCGTTGTATATATTAGGGTTTTTTTTCTGCACTGCTTTACATTTAGTTAGATAGAGTGTCACTTTCACTGTTAATTACTCTCGACCGCATGTTGATGTGAGAAGCTGTGGAACTACTACGTAAAGTACACTGTCTATCATTGAAAGTCATGGTCCGCATATGAAACACATTTTAACAAACTGCGAATAATCCGCGGATGTATAACTATTTTAAAAGGAGAGATTTTAATCATAAGTCGAAGTAACTAGAGCTTAAATGAATGATACAGGATTTCGGAATAATATCAAAGTCGTAATGACCTAGAATCTTTAAAACACCAAATCTTATAAAATCAGCAGTCTAAACATCCAAAGTTATTAATCTGCATGCTAATAGAACAGTAAACTACCTTAGGAGTTAAGAACGGTCGGACCTATGAGACGATACGCTAGTGATTCATGAACCTCGGTATAGAATCAAAATAGGTTTCTTATCTTTCAACTAGATAAGTATTGGAAGTTTGCGTATTGCTCCGATCAGAATCATGATAACCTAGTTCCTAGTGACATGCCAATGGGAAATCGAGTTGGTAGGGTTCTAGAGTTTACGCCTAGTAGTTTGGTTGCCACATTAGTATCATCCTTATTTATTCTGTCATCCTGAAATATTAATTATCAAAATCTCAACAATCACATATTTATCTTTATCTGCTTTCCTGTACTTTAATTTCCTGCATTTTAATTACTTGTCTTTAGTTTAAAACCCCCAAACCAACCTACTTTGTTCCATCCTAGATACTTCCCTACTGAAAGTGCCAACTTTAATTGCCCACACGTTTGGATTCATAGAACGATCTTAGGTTATACTTACCGCTTATTAACCAGAGTAGGTAGTATATATAATTTAAGCCCCGCTAATTATAAATTTTAAAACCCCTGTTGGCACCCGATTAGTTACCATCAACGACACCGATGCTTTCGGGTACCACCAAGTTATTGTCACCGCTGCCGGGGAATCACAAACATACAATTTAAAGTCACCTTAAGTAGTAGTATTTAGGAGATCCTTCCGAACGAAACCTTTCCAGGTATCTTTCGGAAGTTAATTTGAGTAATTTAGTATTAATTATTAATTTAGTATTAGTTTAGTATTAGTTAATTAGGATAGTATTAGTTTAAAATGACAACTCGAAAACCCACTTCTTACCTCATTTCAAAAGACAAACTGACGGCAATGGACGATACGGAATTCTTTGACTACTTAGTAGGAGAAATAGGATCTGATTTCTTTTCACCCTCTTCCTCTAAAGAAACCTCCGAAACCCTAGAAGAATTTAGGACCTCACTTTCTATTCCAAAACATTGCCTGGACTTTGATGACACGGATCAGTTGCCTGACCTGGCATCATCTCTCGAAGATCACTTTCCAACTTTGCATTCACCTCAAATACCAAATTCTTTCCACTTCGATAGTCCTTCCAAAGAAGATTACGAAGAAAAACCTCCAAAATTATGTGACTTAATCACCCTCATTCCTGAAACGTCAGTGTATGGAAACACTTTGTCAAATTCTTGTAATGACGGCATCTTGCCATTCCTTTCACAAGAACACAAATACACCATCTATCGAGTGGTGGATAAAGTTCCATCAGTTGAGGCAGAAAAACCTTGTTCTGAAGAACGCCACCTCGGCGCATCCTTTAATCCTTCTCGCACAATAGATGTTTATAGGGCATTCGTTAGCAAATTAGACTCCTCCGACTTTCCTTTTTCATGTGACCAACGAGAAAAGATTACCAATCTTGACGAACAACTCAATTTCTTATCTCGCCTGTCAAATCATGAATGCGAAAGCACTTCCACCAATTTCAGAGACTAAGAACTGAAGCTTATAGCATATTTAGATATACTTTTTGAATCACTTGTCGACATGGATTTCCATCCAATATCTATGATATTAATCAATCATAATGTTGTTGCAATGATCAATGAACTTGAGTTTTGGGTAGAACGGGACCCGATGATTCCTATCATCATCCCTGGTAAAATTTCATTCTTTGTTGACCCCGCTTCTTACTTGATCTCAAAATTGCGAGACTTTTTCCTGATTCCACCAAAAGACCTGACACCACTTTCTTCGCTAAACGGAAAGACCTTCACATTAAGCTTGATCAAATCTTCACTTTCACCAAATACCCCTTCACTTCCACACAAAAAGCCCTAATCAGCAAACTCGTAGGAATAGTCAATTCTACAACCGGAGAACCTAATTCGCAAGAAGATAAAGCATTCCTGGAAATCATGGATAAACTCAATCACAATCTAAATTACAAAGATCAAAGACCTCGCGATGGATTGTCAAACCCTAAGAAGATAAGAAAGGCATATAATAAGTTAATTAGTGATCTTGTCAATTTAGGATATGAAGAAAGAGAAACCCTAGGGGACATAGAGAACAGTCATTATTTAATTTATAACATTATCTGGGAGCTTTCAAAATGTTTTGTGCCTAAAAACATTCGTCTAAGGGAACAAATCTCGACCCTTTCCCTACGGAGAGATCGGAACGAATCATAAAAAAATTATTTCCTAAAACGTCGAGGCTCGCAACTTTAAACGAACTTATTTTTGAAAGTTTCTATTAAAAATAATATATATATATATATATATATATATATATATATATATATAATAACTTAAGTTCAATATTTTAGGTTGATTATAATCGTCCCGCAAAAATATGCGCGTTCCCTAAATTGTTTATAACGTGACAAGAAACTAACAAGTAACAAGTCACAATAAATACACTTAGGATTCATAATCATTATTAACAAGACATTATAAGTTAACTTAGATTATTAGCTTAAAAGTACATTAGGGACCATGTAAGGAATATGGTACTTGGAACTAGGACATATATTCTTAGGGGACCATTAAGACTTCCATGCACTCCCATAATTCAAAAACAAAAACACCTTCTTTCTCCCTTTTGATCTCCATGGCCGGCCAACCCTCCACACAAAACCCACACCACCACGAACCACCATTAAATCTCCATCAAACTCTATAATTTTGCGTCCTTTTGAACTCCTCGTTGCATATTATTCTCGGTTGTACATTTGTTTTGAAGTTTTACGAACTACAAGAAAGGTATGATCATGAGAAACCTACTTTGAACTTTGAATACCCTATTTTATGAAATTAGCTAAGTAAGTAACTAGGAATTACTACTTTTCTTGGTTAGATGCTTAGAAATTACATATTACTACCACTTACCCATGCTAATTCACACACGTTTGACTTTGTTAAAAGGATAAACGTTGACATATTAATTAAGTCTATAATTTTGCTTGATTAAGTGTAGTTGTTAGGTATTTAAATGATCATGGTGATTTAAATGATTACTCTATGTTAATTGCAAAATGCGAATGAATTAGGATTAGCAAGTTGACTTTTGAAAGTCTACGAAAGATTAGCTAGCTTGCTTGAATAGAATGGTGAATTAAGATCACTTGACAATTCTTGCTCACTAGAATCTTGTACTTGCTTGACTAGTCAAAGTAGGAAAAATAACTAGAAAATCATTATTGTGAAAATAAAAGTCTTGAATAAAATCAAACACATGGATGACACAACTCTTATTGCATGACCTGTCTTGTTTACTAATTAGGAAATGCTTGAAATAGTTTGGGTCATATGCATAAGATATAACTTTGGCATATGAAGTTATCATTTGAAGTAAGCTTTGACCTAAAAAGTCAACTTGAAGTATTGCATTCTTAAAACGAATCAATTGAATTTTTAAACCTTATTTCAACTTTGTGACAACCGGCAAAAATCTATGATTCAACTCCGCTCAGGTAATAAACTTAGAGAAAATTTTTTTTTTAGTTAAACTATAATTTTAGTGAATTAACGCCTATAATTAAATAACATTGAATTTAGGCGCCTTATCGTTACAACCCGACACTAAACAAGCGTTTATCCGTGGATGCATATGAATGTGACAAAGTGCTTACGTTTATGTTTATTAATTCATTTAGTAACCCTAATATATATATATATATACTTATATATATATATATATATAAGTATGTGTGAAACAATAATATAGTGATAAGTACACTTACTTGCATGAAAGTAACAAACCACCACCTTTGCATGAAATACAACATAATAATTAAATAAATACTTATACTTAAATCAATTAAAAACTTAATTAACTAATAAAATAAAATCTGATTTTTACTTATAAATTAATTAAATTAAACTAATTTAATTAATAATAACATTTAAATACCAACTAACCATTTAATCACCATCACTTCTCCACCAATCACCACCAAAACTCTTCCTCTTCCCCCCCCCCCATGGCCGGCCACCCCTTCACTTCCCCCCCCCCCCCCCCCCTCATTTCTTCTATTTAAGCAACCTCATTCTAACCCTTTTCCATTTTACACACCCACACACTTTTCTCTCTTCAAAAACACTCTCTTCTCTTCCATTTTCTCTCCAAAAATCTGCCATAAACAACCACCCTAAACCACCACAAATCACCACTCAAACAACCCTAAATCCACTCAAAAACAACCTACTTTTGTCTTAGATTCGTTGGTAAGAAGATACACAATTTTCTCTTCTTTACTTCCTTCAATTTTTATACACTAATCATCACCCATGGATGAATAATACAAGACTTATAATAATATATCTATATCTATGTATATACATCTTTTATCTTACTATATACATATGTAAGATTTTATGTAAGGCTATGCCTACAAATCTACATATGTATATATGCACTTTATATTTCATTTTTGTTAATATCTTATGTATGGCTATGCCTACGATCATATATGTATACATGCATCTTTATATTTTGTGTCGTTGTGATTCTTATGTATGGCTATGCCTACAAATGTAACACCCCCAATTTCGTCGATTTAGTTTAGCGGAAGCGTTTAGTTAAGTATGGGGAATGCCACAATATACAGTACATGCATACGTATCAGAGCATATGATTACAACAGAACAATTATATTAAGATGCCAAATGTAATAGTTACAAAGTTTACGATTTTTCAAATCGTGCAATTGTGAAAGTTATTAAGTTACAAAAGTAGATTTCATAAATATGACTAAAACAGGTTAGTTATATAAAAGAAATCCAGTTGTCAAAAGTTGGCATCCTAGTTTCATCGTGGGTCGCCTAGAATCCATATGTGCAGGCGGTCCTTACGTGTGCTGCTAATTCCCTGAAAAACATAGTAAAAGTCAACAACGAGGTTGAGTGAATTCACAGGTTTTATGTTTGCAATAGTTAAATCAAGTTTGTAAGCACAGTTGTTAAAACCAATACGTTCACAAATAGTTATTGCCATAATAGTCAAGTAATTGTTTTGTGGAATGTTATCCAAAATACAGTTCGCGTGGGATGTTACCCAAATTACTATTTACGTGGGATGTTACCCAAAATACAGTTTACGTGGGATGTTACCCAAAATACAGTATACGTGGGATGTTACCCAAATACAGTTAAAGTTACCCAAACAGTACCGGTCGTTCTCCGGTCAAAAGACGCACGGGTCGTTCTCCCGTCCAATAAAACAGTTTACCGGTCGTTCTCCGGTCTAGATACGCACGGGTCGTTCTCCCGTCCAAACACTGCTGGTCGTTCTCCAGCGAAATACGCACCGGTCGTTCTCCGGTCCAGAATACGCACGGGTCGTTCTCCCGTCCACTTGGCCAGTCGTTCTCTGGCACTAAAGTACGTAGCTGGTCGTTCTCCAGCATTTTTATAAAAGTATCGGTCGTTCTCCGGTATACCAAACAAAGTTTAACACGACATTCGTATGAAAATGTGGTATCATAAATTCCAGTTTTGTGTATGAGTTTAACAGTTCAAGCACTCTAATCGTGTGAGCAAACAAGTATGATAAACAATCATATGAGTAAAAGCAGTTATGGCAATAAGTAAAACAGTTGACTATGTTTTCCACCCCTGTTCAAAAGCAGTTAAAATAGTAAAAGTAGGGGCTGTGAACTCACCTGTTGAGTTAAGTAATGTGCGAGTGCTAGCCAAGCCTAAAGCCCAAGTATAGTCCAGAATCTCCTAACGCCCTAAACGTATGAGATTTGATAAGTATGTGGATGTCTTAGTTTGACCATCCATGCTAGCGTTCGTTCAACCAAATTATGTCCAAAGTGTTTGTTTGTCGTTTGAGTTTGTAGTTTTTGAAATGTATACGACTCGTTGGTAGCGGTTTATAATAATAATTTCTGAAAACATCATTATACTCGTTTCGTTTTATACTTAGCAAAAGTATCGATCTTGGTATGTCAATCATCATTGTAAGAAGTGTAACTGTCATTACGCGAACGTCAAATCACTGTACAAAACTCATTTTGCAGACCAGGTCTGTTCGGCTCGCTCGTTCGACTCGCTCGTTCGGCTCGCAAGCTCGGCTCGCAAGGGTTCAGTTCGCAGCTCAGTTCGATTCGCAGATCGGTTCGGCTCGCAGCTCGGTTCGACTCACAACTCGTTCGGCTCGCAGCTCGGTTCGGCTCGCAACTCGGTTCGGTTCGCATCGCGAGCTCGGCTCGCAGCTCGGTTCGGCTCGCAACTCGGTTCGGTCCGCATCGCGAGCTCGGCTCGCAGCTCGGCTCGGTTCGCAGGAAGAACAGATCTCAGCTTGCAGAACGAGCTGTTCGTGTTTTTAACTTTTAAAAATGCATTTTTAAGTCATTTTTGGACATAATAAGTTGGTAGAACACTAAAACATGATGTATTAATCATTATTAACATGAAATAACAAAGAAAATATCGAAATCTATGAGTTTTCGAAAAGTGTCAGAAACTTACGCGCGTCGGTTTTAAAATCCGAAAAGGTAGAAATGTTGCTCGTGATCTTGTGAATGTTTTATTCCAAAGGAGCTAGATGATTCGAGTGCGTTTTGTGGTGTTATTTTAGTGATTTAAGTGGTGGAGGTGTGGTGGTTGTGGTTAGAGAGAAAAGAGAGAAAAGAGATGGAAGAGAGAGAGTGAGTGGGTGAAATGAGGGTGGGGAGGAGGGAAAATGCAGATTTTTGGGGGATTAGGGGGAGGGAATCTCCCAAATTTTAACCCCGCGTTTGCGCTCCGTGCGGTGTTCGTTTTCCCCGTTTATTAAATGTTATAATCTTTTAAATGGTAATTATTTAAATACGTTTTTGCTTATATTTTTGGTTGAAATATTTTATGAGAGTAATTTAGTTAGGTTTAATAAAAATTTTAACTTTGTTTCGTTTTAGTTTACAAAGTAAATGTTTATACGTTATGAAATACTTTGTAAATATTATCGTCATAATATTTAATAAACGTTAATGTTATTTAATAATTTTGTTTTATTAAATGATTTTGTTCACCAACAGTCATATATTTTTGTCGCGTTGTCTAAATTGTTCTGTACATAATTACTACCAATTATGAATAAGTATTACTACGCGTAATAGCTAGTTGGGCTTTGCTAGACTTACCTCTAAAATGGATTGTGAATTCACTCAAAGTAGGGAATTAGCCTAATAATGCAAATGTTTAAAGCTCATAATTACGTTTAAATTTGCGAGTTGTTACAACAAAATAGATGTAAACATGCATTATATTACTCATCTTCATCTCCATTTTCTTTTTATTTGAAGTATTGAAAAGTATGGCTAAGCCTACAAAAATGACTTGATGTTTGTAGATTATCACTTGCACATGATCATGTGTTAAAGATAAGTGATAATCCATGATCAAATCTATATCAAGTTGAAAGATGTAAATTTTACTTATTACATATCTACAAAATCTTTCAAGAATATCATGCTTGTAATATACTCAAAATCTGTAGAAACATGATGGAAATTGCATGTGGGAAAAAGGGCTAAACAATGATTTGGTACCTAGGAGTTAGGATAGTAGTCTATGACTCGAAATCCTAACCCACACCCATTACATGCAATCTGTCCAGATTTCTATATCTCACTTTGTGAGGTCATAAATCCGTGTATACTTAACAAAATACCACCAATTTACTACTGAAATTACTTTTATGTATTAGCTTTCAAACCCAAGTGGTCTCACTCAAAAACATGGAGTATTCGACCTCCAAACAGCCCATACGAAACTGTTGTGCATACTGTGACAGATTCGTATACCTTACTCTGCAAGGTCATAACTCCATGAATACTTAACCAAAGACTACCATTTTGTTACTGATTTTCAACGTTATCAAGCTCATCTACAAGATTATGTTCAAATACAAGTTTAAAATACGTTTCTATAAATTTATACACAAGAACACACAATCTGTCTAGAAAAACACAGGTTACTAAAATGGTCATAACTTGAGTTCTAGGAAGAGTTGGAAGATGCATTGTTTTTTGAAATTTGCGTATTGAAAAGATCTACAACTTTCATGTTTTAGACTTTTTCCAGAAATGCACACATTCTTCTCTACAAGCCGATTTAAGGGTCTGGTCTGGAAGTATCTGGAAATAAGTTGGACTTTTACTAAGAATCACTCAAAAGGGTGTATATGCACCCATCAATGGTTAAATAAAACGTGACACTTAAACTAAAACTATGGGTGATGAAACTTAACAAAAATTAGAATTAATATATATATATATACCATATGACTAAACTTAAACATTTTATGTGATCTAGGACGCATAAACCCCATCGAGACCCAAACAAGTACTTGCAACTTTCCGCTCTCTCACTAAGGTGAGTCTCATGGCCCCTACTTCTTTTTAAATGCTTTGACATGTTTTTGGGGTGAGAATACATGTTCTTTTCTTTGTGGACACAAACTAAACTGTTACGTATTGCATGAGTTGACACTATCTATTATGTAGGCCTTTATCATGAATTGTTAGTTAAGGATTTAAACGTGAATGTCATGAATAGATCTATTTGGGTTGACGCCCCTATCCGGGTTGGTAGCGCTAACATGACTATAAGTCAAACGGGTGCATTGTCATTTGAGAACTACTTGTGTTTGGATAGGACACTTGCGAGGCACTAAATGTTAAGGTTTCAATTCATGAGCTTATGGCAATAGTAATACAATTTTTACTATATTGTTGAATGGCAATATAACTTGAAATCTCGTGATCCACGGTACTGTTTTACAACTATTAAAACCTATGAGCTCACCAACTTTATGTTGACCCATTTTTACATGTTATTCTCAGGTAATTAAGATGCTTGCTATTTGTGAAGATGGCATACCCCTTTTGAAGTTAGGAACTACATTTGCATGGACGAACATTGCTTTTGATCTTAAATTCTTAAACTCCTAACTATTTTGTAACTTATGGGAATTGTTTGTTAACTTTTTAAAGACAAATGGTCTAAGTCTGTAAGACATCTTAAACTTTAATGAAGTATGTTTAAAACGACTCATGTAGAAGTCGTTCATTGTAATTCTTGTGTTGTGATCTCATGATAGTCGCATCTCGCAACCTTCCGCCGAGGCGGGGTGTGACAGATTGGTATCAGAGCCCAAGGTTATAGTGAACTAGGTTGCATTAGTGGGCCTAGACTATAGCCATGACTAGAATAAGGACCTTTAGGTGTACTTGCTAACTGTTAAATCCATACATCCTTGCCTACTTACCGAATGTGGTTCCATGCATGCTTATTACATGTTAATTGTTAAGTTAGTACATACATGTTAAATAATTACTTATTTTATATACTCCCTATTTATATACTATTATCTTATATGACAGAGTATGTCGAACCCTAATAGCCCTGTCCAAGTCGTGTCCGACAATGACTCCGAGACGGCTGCATGCCTCCTCACCTCGCTTAAGTCACCCTCATTCATGCCTGTGTCCGCTACCCGAGTTGAAAAGACGGGTTCCTCCAATGAGACTGAGCCATTTGAGGATGAGACCGAGCCAATGGAGGAAGAGTCCGAGCCTACTGAGGACAAGTCCGATTCCGAAGAATCCCATCCCTCCCCTGTCATACCTACTAAGACTGCCCCTGCTCCCTCTACCCAACCAAAACCAGCCTCTTCACTCCGATCATTCCGCCCCGGGGGACCACGATTGATGCGTACCCCTCGGATAACCGTGTTCCCACCTTTGACTGAGACATTCTCCATCCCCCCTACTGAGACCCCCTCCATCCCCCCTACTGAGACTACCAACACTACTACTAGGCGAGTGCGATCCCGCAAGTGGACTTGGATGCAGGAGCAGATTCAGTCTTGGAGAAAAGAAGAAGGGATACCCGAGACACTAGAAGTTGGGGAGCCCTCCACCACTACACCCATACCCTCTCTCACTTTGGAGCCTGTACATCACACTATCCCCGTTGTGATAGCACATTTGGTTGATCAGGAGAGGAGACTTAATCAGCTGGAGTACGACCAGGATGAGTCACGTTCCGATAAAGTGGAACTCATACAGGCACAAATTTCGGAAGTTGAGAGGAGGATCGGTAACATGGACTACTCGGTTTACTGTGCTGATGACGACATCAAGATACTTCGAGAGGAGGTCACTGAGTTGCGCCGACGGGTGGAGCATAGCGAAAGGCGCGCTGAATTAGTGGAAGAGCGCGCGACTAGGGCAGAGCAGCGTATGTCCGCGATGGAGCATAGTTTGGGACGTGTTAGTGCACTTTTGGGCCAGTTTCGCGGATAGTTTCATTTCGATTTCTAACCTACTATGGCGGGTTGTGCCTAGAGGATAAATTTATGGATTTGCTTGTATTTTTCCGGATGTTTCATTCCCGGCCTGTTTTTGTGAACAATGAATCAAGTATTTTGACTAAGTTTATGCTCTTGTTGGGTTATTAATCTTACTATCTTGTGACTTTGGTTGTGTGGTTTGTACTTATTTATTCCTTACACACATGATAAAGTTCTATCTTGTATAGTATCTCATTGTCTTGTTGTGCTTTGTAATTTCAAGAAACATGCCACCCAAGAGAACATCCACGATGAGTAATGCAGCTATCGAGCGACTTGTAGCACAAAGAGTAGCTGAGGCAATCGCCACCCAAAGGACTGAGAGGAATGATGGAAACGAAAGAACCGGTAGAAGGAATGAAACTGGAGGAGGTTCGGGGAATGTAACCCGAGAATGCACCTATAAGGACTTTTCGAATTGCAAACCCCATCACTTCAATGGAACCGAAGGAGCTGTCGGTTTGGTTCGGTGGTTTGAGAAGCTAGAGTCAGTTTTCCGTATTAGCAACTGCAAGGAAGATTGTAAGGTTAAGTATGCAACATGCACCCTTCAAGATGGTGCGTTATCATGGTGGAATTCATACGCCCATTCGGTGGGCATTGATGCTGCTTATCAGATTTCTTGGGAAGATCTTAAGAAAATGATGACGGAAGAGTACTGTCCTCGGAATGAACTGCAGAAGTTGGAGGTAGAATTTTGGAATCTGGTTGTCATTGGGGCTGATGTAGCTAGATATACAAGGAGATTCCATGAATTGGCACTTCTTTGCCCATCTATGGTCACTCCCGAGTAAAAGAGAATTGAACGTTATATCTGGGGACTTCCCTCCCAAATCCAAGGAAATGTAACTTCATCCAAGCCCAATACGATCCACGATGCCGTCCGCATGGCACACAGTTTAATGGATCAAATTGTGCGACGTGGGGCTTTGGAAAGGGGAAATGTTGATAAGAATTCCGATGGTAAAAGGAAATGGGAGGAAAGTTCTAGGGGAAACACCAGCCAACAACAAAATAAGAAGACCGAGACAGTTAGGGCTTATGCTGCAGGGCCAGATGCTAAGAAAGGTTATGCTGGAAACAAACCATATTGTAAGCGTTGCAACCTACACCACAAAGGTCCCTATAGCAACGCATGTGGGAGATGTAAGAAGCCTGGCCATCAAGCCAAGGATTGTCGGAGCCCTGCACCTGTCGCCAACACTAACACTCCAAACACATGCTACGGGTGCGGGAGTGCTGGACACTTTAAAAAGGATTGTCCGAAGCTGAAAAATCAGAAAAACAATGCGGCGCGCGGCAGAGCATTCGTGATCAATACCAATGAAGCACGCTAAGATCCCAACCTAGTCACGGGTACGTTTCTACTAAATGACAAGGTTGTTTCAGTCTTATTTGATACTGGTGCTGATGAGAGTTTCGTGTCTAACGAGTTTAGCCCCTTACTTAATATCACTCCAACTGCCTTAGATACTAAATACACGATAGAGTTAGCTAATGGTAAATTAATTGAAGCTGATAGCATAATTTGAAACTGTTCCCTAAACTTAGCAAGCGAAATCTTTCCCATAAATTTGATACCCGTCAAAATCGGAAGCTTTGACGTCATCGTCGGCATGGATTGGCTGTCCAAGAATCGTGCTGAAATAGTATGCTATGATAAGATTGTCCGCATACCCCTCTCTAGCGGAGCAACTTTAATAATACAAGGAGAAAAGAGTGGAACGAGATTGAACATCATATCGTGCATGAAAACACAGAAGTACCTAAGAAAAGGGTACTAAGTAATTTTAGCTCATGTTGTAGAGGAGAAACCGGAAGAGAGACGACTCGAGGATGTCCCTATCGTACGGGATTTTACCGAAGTTTTCCCTGAAGACTTGCCTGGACTACCACCAGCCCAGCAAGTGGAATTTCATATCGACTTGGTGCCTGGTGCGGCACCCGTTGCCCGAGCACCATATCGATTAGCCCCTTCCGAAATGCAAGAGTTGTCAAGTCAACTACAAGAGCTTTTAGATAAAGGGTTTATCCGGCCAAGTTCCTCACCCTGGGGAGCTCCCGTCTTATTTGTGAAAAAGAATGATGGATCCTTAAGGATGTGCATCGATTATCGGGAATTGAATAAATTAACCGTGAAGAACCGTTACCCACTCCCTAGAATTGATGACTTATTCGATCAACTGCAAGGCTCGAGTTTTTACTCAAAAATTGACCTACGATCGGGGTATCATCAGTTGAGAGTCGGAGAAGAAAGCATCCCAAAGACGGCATTTAGGACTCGGTATGGTCATTACGAGTTCCAGGTAATGCCGTTCGGACTTACTAACGCACCGGCTGTATTCATGGACCTCATGAACCGCGTGTGTAAACCGTACTTAGATAAGTTCATCATCGTATTCATCGATGACATTTTGATCTATTCGAAGAACAAAGAGGACCATGAAAAGCATTTGAGATCAATCTTGGAGTTGCTTAAAAAGGAGGAGTTGTATGCTAAGTTCTCAAAGTGTGAGTTTTGGTTACGAAGAGTGCAATTTCTAGGACATGTTATTGATAGTCAAGGAATACATGTCGACCCTGCCAAGATTAAGGCTATCAAAAATTGAGAGACGCCTAGAACCCCAACAGAAGTACGGCAATTCTTAGGTCTTGCTGGTTACTATAGACGATTCATCGAGAATTTTTCTAAAATAGCCAAACCCTTGACACTGCTAACTCAGAAAATAGCAAAGTATAATTGGAGTGATGAGCAGGAGGAAGCTTTCCAATTGTTGAAGCAAAAACTTTGTAGCGCACCAGTATTATCATTGCCGGAGGGAACCGAAAATTTTGTAGTCTTTTGCGATGCATCACGACAAGGGCTAGGATGTGTGTTAATGCAAAAGGAGAAGGTCATAGCTTATGCTTCTCGTCAACTTAAGGTGCATGAGAAAAACTACACAACCCATGACCTGGAATTGGGAGCAGTGGTGTTTGCACTCAAGATTTGGAGGCATTACCTTTATGGTACAAAGTGTACCGTGTTTACTGATCATAAAAGCCTTCAGCACATTTTCGATCAAAAGGATCTGAACATGAGACAGCGTAGGTGGGTTGAATTGCTCAGTGATTACGATTGCGAAATTCGTTATCACCCGGGCAAGGCAAATGTTGTAGCTGATGCTTTGAGCAGAAAAGAACGGATGAAACCACTACGAGTTAGGGCTTTAGGTATGACCATTCATACGAACCTTACCTCTCAAATTCGTGATGCTCAACTCGAGGCAATCAAGGAGGAGAATGTAAAGGGCGAATCTCTACGCGGTATGGATAAGCAATTTGAGGTCAAGTCCGATGGAATCTGATATTATATAAATCGCATATGGATACCAAGTTTTGGTAACTTGAGGAAGTTGGTAATGGACGAGGCACATAAATCTAGGTATTCCATCCATCCGGGTGCTGACAAGATGTACCATGGGCTTAAGGACTTGTATTGGTGGCCTAACATGAAGGCTGAGGTGGCCACCTATGTTAGTAAATGCTTGACATGTGCCAAGGTAAAGGTCGAGTATCAGAAACCATCAGGTCTATTGCAACAACCCGAAATACCCCAATGGAAGTGGGAGAAAATAACAATGGACTTTATTACTAAGCTTCCTAAGATAACAAATGGTTGTGATACGATTTGGGTAATTGTTGATCGCCTGACAAAATCCGCCCACTTTCTAGCAATCAAGGAGACCGACACAATGGAAAGATTGACTAGGATTTACTTGAAGGAGGTGGTGACAAGGCACGGGGTGCCCATCTCGATTATCTCTGATCGAGATAGCCGTTTCACCTCTAGGTTTTGGCAGTTACTCCAAAAAGCCCTAGGTACTCGCTTGGATATGAGTACCGCATACCACCCTCAGACAGATGGCCAAAGCGAAAGGACAATTCAAACCCTAGAAGATATGTTACGCGCATGTGTTATCGACTTTGGACGTGGCTGGGAGAACCACCTGCCATTATGCGAGTTCTCTTACAACAACAGTTATCACACCAGCATCAAGGCCGCCCCATTCGAAGCACTTTATGGACGAAAGTGTCGATCGCCTGTATGTTGGACTGAGGTGGGAGATAGTCAACTCCTTGGTCCAGAGATTATACACGAAACGACCGAGAAGATTGTGCAAATCCAAAATAGACTGAAGGCAGCCCGTGACCGCCAAAAGAGTTATGCAGATACGAGGCGCAAACCGTTAGAATTTCAAATTGGGGATAGAGTCATGTTGAAAGTGTCGCCTTGGAAAGGCGTAGTCCGTTTTGGGAAACGAGGAAAGCTAAACCCTAGATTTGTTGGACCATTCGAAATACTGGAGAGAATTGGTCCAGTTGCATACAAACTTAAGTTGCCTCAAGAACTCAGTAATGTACATGACACGTTTGATGTGTCAAATCTGAAAAAGTGTTTATCAGACGAATCCCTTATCATACCAGTCGGAGAAGTACAAATCGATGAGAAATTGCATTTTATCGAAGAACCAATTGAGATCATGGACCGAGAGATAAAGATCTTGAAGCGGAGTCGTATACCCATTGTAAAGGTTAGGTGGAATTCGAAGCGAGGTCCGGAATTCACCTGGGAGCGCGAGGATCAAATCCGTCGCAAGTATCCCCACTTATTCTCAAACCCTGCACCACCAGAGGTCACGAACTAAATTTCGGGACGAAATTCTTTTAACAGGGGGAGAATGTGACAACCGGCAAAAATCTATGATTCAACTCCGCTCAGGTAATAAACTTAGAGAAAAAATTTTTTTTTAGTTAAACTATAACTTTAGTGAATTAACGCCTATAATTAAATAACATTGAAGTTAGGCGCCTTATCGTTACAACCCGACACTAAACAAGCGTTTATCCGTGGATGCATATGAATGTGACAAAGTGCTTACGTTTATGTTTATTAATTCATTTAGTAAACCCTAATATATATATATATATATATATATATATATATATATACTTATATATATATATATAAGTATGTGTGAAACAATAATATAGTGATAAGTACACTTACTTGCATGAAAGTAACAAACCACCACCTTTGCATGAAATACAACATAATAATTAAATAAATACTTATACTTAAATCAATTAAAAACTTAATTAACTAATAAAATAAAATCTGATTTTTACTTATAAATTAATTAAATTAAACTAATTTAATTAATAATAACATTTAAATACCAACTAACCATTTAATCACCATCACTTCTCCACCAATCACCACCAAAACTCTTCCTCTTCCCCCCCCCCATGGCCGGCCACCCCTTCACTTCCCCCCCCCCCCCTCATTTCTTCTATTTAAGCAACTTCATTCTAACCCTTTTCCATTTTACACACCCACACACTTTTCTCTCTTCAAAAACACTCTCTTCTCTTCCATTTTCTCTCCAAAAATCTTCCATAAACAACCACCCTAAACCACCACAAATCACCACTCAAACAACCCCAAATCCACTCAAAAACAACCTACTTTTGTCTTAGATTCGTTGGTAAGAAGATACACAATTTTCTCTTCTTTACTTCCTTCAATTTTTATACACTAATCATCACTCATGGATGAATAATACAAGACTTATAATAATATATCTATATCTATGTATATACATCTTTTATCTTACTATATACATATGTAAGATTTTATGTAAGGCTATGCCTACAAATCTACATATGTATATATGCACTTTATATTTCATTTTTGTTAATATCTTATGTATGGCTATGCCTACGATCATATATGTATACATGCATCTTTATATTTTGTGTCGTTGTGATTCTTATGTATGGCTATGCCTACAAAATATATGTAAACATGCATTATATTACTCATCTTCATCTCCATTTTCTTTTTATTTGAAGTATTGAAAAGTATGGCTAAGCCTACAAAAATGACTTGATCTTTGTAGATTATCACTTGCACATGATCATGTGTTAAAGATAAGTGATAATCCATGATCAAACCTATATCAAGTTGAAAGATGTAAATTTTACTTATTACATATCTACAAAATCTTTCAAGAATATCATGCTTGTAATATACTCAAAATCTGTAGAAACATGATGGAAATTGCATGTGGGAAAAAGGGCTAAACAATGATTTGGTACCTAGGAGTTAGGATAGTAGTCTATGACTCGAAATCCTAACCCACACCCATTACATGCAATCTGTCCAGATTTCTATATCTCACTTTGTGAGGTCATAAATCCGTGTATACTTAACAAAATACCACCAATTTACTACTGAAATTACTTTTATGTATTAGCTTTCAAACCCAAGTGGTCTCACTCAAAAACATGGAGTATTCGACCTCCAAACAGCCCATACGAAACTGTTGTGCATACTGTGACAGATTCGTATACCTTACTCTGCAAGGTCATAACTCCATGAATACTTAACCAAAGACTACCATTTTGTTACTGATTTTCAACGTTATCAAGCTCATCTACAAGATTATGTTCAAATACAAGTTTAAAATACGTTTCTATAAATTTATACACAAGAACACACAATCTGTCTAGAAAAACACAGGTTACTAAAATGGTCATAACTTGAGTTCTAGGAAGAGTTGGAAGATGCATTGTTTTCTGAAATTTGCGTATTGAAAAGATCTACAACTTTCATGTTTTAGACTTTTTCCAGAAATGCACACATTCTTCTCTACAAGCCGATTTAAGGGTCTGGTCTGGAAGTATCTGGAAATAAGTTGGACTTTTACTAAGAATCACTCAAAAGGGTGTATATGCACCCGTCAATGGTTAAATAAAACGTGACACTTAAACTAAAACTATGGGTGATGAAACTTTACAAAAACTAGAATTAATATATATATATACCATATGACTAAACTTAAACATTTTATGTGATCTAGGACGCATAAACCCCACCGAGACCCAAACAAGTACTTGCAACTTTCCGCTCTCTCACTAAGGTGAGTCTCATGGCCCCTACTTCTTTTTAAATGCTTTGACATGTTTTTGGGGTGAGAATACATGTTCTTTTCTTTGTGGACACAAACTAAACTGTTACGTATTGCATGAGTTGACACTATCCATTATGTAGGCCTTTATCATGAATTGTTAGTTAAGGATTTAAACGTGAATGTCATGAATAGATCTATTTGGGTTGACGCCCCCATCCGGGTTGGTAGCGCCAACATGACTATAAGTCAAACGGGTGCATTGTCATTTGAGAACTACTTGTGTTTGGATAGGACACTTGCGAGGCACTAAATGTTAAGGTTTCAATTCATGAGCTTATGGCAATAGTAATACAATTTTTACTATATTGTTGAATGGCAATATAACTTGAAATCTCGTGATCCACGGTACTGTTTTACAACTATTAAAACCTATGAGCTCACCAACTTTATGTTGACCCATTTTTACATGTTATTCTCAGGTAATTAAGATGCTTGCTATTTGTGAAGATGGCATACCCCTTTTGAAGTTAGGAACTACATTTGCATGGACGAACATTGCTTTTGATCTTAAATTCTTAAACTCCTAACTATTTTGTAACTTATGGGAATTGTTTGTTAACTTTTTAAAGACAAATGGTCTAAGTCTGTAAGACATCTTAAACTTTAATGAAGTATGTTTAAAACGACTCATGTAGAAGTCGTTCATTGTAATTCTTGTGTTGTGATCTCATGATAGTCGCATCTCGCAACCTTCCGCCGAGGCGGGATGTGACAAACTTGAACTTTTTAAAGTCAAAATCTACCAATAATTATAAATTGAGAAATAATGACATTATGGGTAACACCAAACATTGTAAATTACATTACTTCACAATAAACCTATTGCCATTTTAGGACTATATATTTTTCACATATTAATGATTGCCTTATTATTTGTTTAAACTAATTATTGGTCACTTGGGGACATTTGATATTTACTGTAATCTTTGGACTGTCAAAAATTTAAAGCCCTCATTTCAAATCTTCCATTGGAAATTTCAATAAGCACTTTAAATTTTCTCCTTCTTGAGAATCCATTACTTTAAATCTCTTATGTTCTCAGGTATTATGTCGTCGAAGAAGAAAAAACTAAACCCAGCACGACCACTTACAGGATCTCTCACCTATCTTAGTGCATCACCTGATCACGATCAGATGGCACGCATTTGGAGAGACAAGAAGTTCGGGCGTTTTAGATACGTGGACTGGGAAAAGTTGCAAGTATTGGGATTCGGACAAAGACTAGAGAGCCTACTCAGTTATCCAGTTGAGGGTCAGTAGTTCGAGTCCTTCAAGAAACTGTTCAGCATTGATGAACCAGTATACATGGAAATGGTTACCGAGTTCATGACCACATACACATTTAAGACAAGGAGTAGAGTTGGAGACAGTTTGATCAAGTTTCGATACATGGGAAGTTCATTCACCTTGTCACTGGCTCAGTTCGCACAACATTTGGATCTATACACACCTGAGGAGATATATTCCCCTCTATTTACTAATGGTGCCACTTCGATATCTATCTCAACCACACCAGCCGAAGCATGGAGTAAGTTATCATCAGCAAGATATTTCTAGGGTATAAAAGCTACCAGACTCAGAGATCCAGTCTTACAAATCCTACACAAGATGATAGCTTGTTCATTTGACGGAATATACACGACAAGCGATCGAGTTGCCAGATTTGATATTGCTATGATGACATGCATCCTCGAGAAGAGGAATATTCAGGTTGCCCATTTAGTTGCCCAGCGGATTCTGGAAGAACAGGATTTTGGTGCAAAGAGATCATATATGGGTCCAATAATTACAAGGCTGATTCGCAGAATGGGATTTCTTAAGACGACAGAGGTAGAAAAATTCAAAAGCCTGCCAGTATGGAGTGCCCACCCGATAGATTATGAATTCCTTAAGAGCATGGATATACTCAAGATTATGAGAGACGGCACCGTTTACATCAGGGCACGATCATCAGACACAGAAAGTATGGATGAATTAGTACCAGGTCTAATTTTACCAAGAGAGGGAAGAAAGAGACATCAACCAAAAGAGCCAAATAACTCAGATTCAGACTCAAATTCAAACGAAGATAAGGATGATTATGACGACCCAGTTGCACCACCACCAGTAGTGCCACAGCCTACTAGAGCAGGACCTTCCACCCCAGCTCCTAGATCTCAGGTGCCCCCTTACATATACCACAATAGGACACCACCAGGGCCAGACTATTGGTACTAGCTGATGCAGATGCAAGTCCGATGTTATAAGGCTATGAGACAGCAAACAACAGGGATACCAGTGAGCCTACTTCCTGACTTACCCTGTGGATTAGGCCGAGCACCACCACACTTATATCCCCCTGCAGTTCCTACTCCAGCACCTCACCGACATCCAGTTCTTGACCGTGGCCATGGTTTACCACCTCGCACAGTTCCACCTAGGCCACAAGCACCACCAGCACAGGTTCCTATTCAGAGACAGCATGTTCCTTCAGTTGTCGGTTCGGCTAGAGGGCAGACTTCGAGAGGCAGTAGGATATCCAAAGTCCCTACACGAGCCACCATTGTTCAGTGTCACAGGATTCTCAGGAGCACCAGCCCTGTAGCTACACCGATTGATCCAGTATCCTCTCATAGACAGACTGGTTTATTCAGAGGACACTCTCAGCAGAGGACACCTGAGATTCCACTTGACAGCTTCGACATGCCCGCAGGGGAATTTGTTGATCATTTGATACAGGATGGAGTATTCACCATAGGTACACCAGATGTAGAGGCTGATCGAGATGCATCAGAGAAAGGCACCCACTATCAGCATGATGATTCTTCATCGGATGAGACATCTCCTGGACCTATAGTATCTTCCGCTTTCTGACTCCTTTCTATTTTCTATCAAGACCTTATTATTATTATGTGTATTTGATGTACTGTGGATGCATAGACATCACATCTATCCAGTTATTACTTTATTATGCTATTACTTTACCTTTCTTATTAGTAGCTATTACTTGATTGAATTGAGTGGTTTGTTTGAGAAACTATCCATAGAAGACCAAAGCAAGGGAAGCTGCGGACCACAAGATGAAGAATGCCGAGAGCCATAAGCTACAAGCTGCGGACTAGCAGGCTTCTAACGAGTAACCAACAACGTGCACAGCAAAAGCGGTACACCGTTCCAAAACCCTCTACCCGTTTAAAGAATTGATTATATTATCCGATATTCCAAAAAACTAAGTCTGGGATCATCAAAACCACACTACACTTACGAAACAATCCAAACATAAGTAGAATCTCTAAGTATGGGATACTTCAACAAGAGGTACTCAACAAATAAATTCGAATATTAGGGACAATGTTCCTCTAAGTGTGAGATATACGCCCTTCAACCGTAAGTTTTTACCTCTTTTCCATAAGTCAAACAATATTTTCATTAAAAGGCTAAAAATGGATAAAAATTTCAAAATTTTTAGATTCAAAAACATTGTTATTTAGAAATCCTATCTTTCAAAATTATAAATTACAGCAAGAAACGAGTTTTGACAACGAAACAAAACTGTTTAAGAATAAGATACGGACGAAAAGGGCAACACATGGCTAGGCACACATTGACCAAAATATTCGATTCATGAGGATTGAGCCCATCATTAGCATTCATCTCTAAAATGCTTCACTTTTCGTTTCATGTGTGCGCCGATGTATGCATTTGAATTAGAACTTGCTCTTGTAATGCATTTCGAGATCACACCGATGAGTGCCATACGTGGCATACGTACAACCCATCTTGATAACTTATAAGGAATCCAAACACCCTTCCACCATCAAACATCCACCCACTCAACATTCACTCTTCACACCCAATCAAAACCTCCTAGTATTCGTCCTGAACCTACAGAAGTTTCATCTTCAAACAAACTCTCAAAGACACTCTTGATTTCCCAAGATTTCTGCAACCTAATACAAGGCCATAAAATATATCGGTAGGATCGGCATAGGAAAAGAAAACAAAAGAAAAAGAAATCAAAAAGATTATGCCGACACAACCAAGAAAAGGGCCAAGAAAAGAAAAATTCCAAAGAAAAGGGAAGAAAAAGGCTATGTAGTCCTTTCAAAATCTGAGAAATTCCAAAGAAACTCTCTCGAGAAAATTTTCGAGAAAACACAAGGAAAACCATCACACCTTCTTCAACCCAAACATCCAATTCCTTCCAAAATATCTCGAAAGGTTAGTACCGTCCTCATCAAAAGTGATGGAAATCTGATTCTCGATCAAGCCTATGAAGATAATGCTGCATGACAGGCTATCTGAGTGATTGACACTAGTAAGTAGAAAACCCTAAACACTTGAGTGATTTGAGTGACCCACTTGTGAGGATTGCCTAGTCATGATCATTATATATGTTGCTCGAAGAAGGTATCAAATTCTATAAACCCTTAGTTTTCGGTAAAAACTCTTTCATAACTGTAACTTTATATTCTTTGGAAAATGGTATCTCTAAAAACTAATGCGATTAGAATCCTTCCAGAAGCTTTTTAAGAATAAGTTTGCTTGAGGACAAGCAAAGTTCTAAGTGTGGGATACTTGATATCGCGTAAAAAGTTATGTTTTTACTACCGATATCTCTCTCATTCTAGAATGATTCTTGGCATTTTAAACTCAAAACCAATACAAATCAATAATATTATGCCAAGATGGTCAAAACAAGGTTGCACGATAAAAATCAAGCAAAACGGGTGAAAAACGAAGATTCCACACACGTTTGAACATTCAAGACATCAAAACAAGATTTCAAGACAAAATCGCCCATCATCAACATCCATCTCACCCAAGATGTTCGTTTTCAAATTACGAATCCAACAGAAGAAGAATCAACAGAAACGGATAAAGAATGAAGATTCTACGCCCACCGGAAGATCCAAATGATTCATACGCAATATCTGGAGATAGGAGACATATTTTTAGGATATCTTTATATCAAAGTCTTCATTTTTGAATTATGAATCTAACGCAAAAATAATCAACACAAACGGACGCATAACGAAGAAGATACGCGTGAATTATGCAACGCAGTGAAAGACGACGGACCGGGGCGGATGGCAGCCAGCTGCCGCTGGCCTGGTGGTGGGAGGTGGCGCCTCCCCTACCCCCGTCTCTTTTGCGCTTTTCAGTCCTTGTGTGTATAACACACCACAATTTTTGCATGCCATTTTTTATTTTATTTTTAAGTCCCTTTTTTTATATCACATAGATGACATCGTATCATTAACCAAACATTATACAAGTTATAAATATCAACTATTACGTAAAAAAACATTTTATAAAGTATCTGGCAATATATATAAAGGTTTCAAAACATTATCAGAGTGCTATGGTCAAACATCTTCTAGTCACTCCTTTCCCAGCCCAAATCATCTCAAAACCTGCAAGGAGTAAATGATGGGATTAGCACGAAGCTAAGTGAATAAACCTGTCACAAACAGTTTGACTTAGCTCAACAATATTAATTATCAACAAATAACACATAGACACTACATCATCAAGAGGATCGGTGGTCCTTGTGGCGCCCTCAGTCCGCGGTGGCCCACCAAGTGACACTTATGATCACTGCAGGCCAATACAGTGATTTACCGATAACTGGTTGCTACCTTTAGTCAATATGTGTTCCATTCTGAACACATGATTACAAATCTCACATTGACTAACTTGTAGCAATTAGTCCAACAATCGTTGACCTCTAATTCATCAAAATGCTCAAAAGCAACATATCACAATTATATATATCTCAGCAATAATGATAAACAATAAACTATGTTTATTCCGTTGTAACCAATTATGTCACAACCAAACCACACTGAAGTTCCAAGTCTAATCACCTGTCAACTTCGGTCCAACTACTCAGCTGACTAAATCACTGAGTCTTCTGCGTGTATGAAAACACAGCCAAATATAAGTCAATAATATGTTTAACAACTTTTATCACAATTAGGAATGATAATTAAAACAAAGAGTATAATCCTGTGCAGGCCAGAGGACCCACCGGCTAGGGTCTAAGACCCGCCGGTACCAGTCACCTACCCGCCGGCTCAGCTGCCTTAGCCATCGGGTACTATGGTTATTGAGGAAACAGAACCAAGTTGCGTTTTAAAGCTTCTGATAGCATCCGGCTAGGGCAAACAACCCGCCGGTTCAAGGCTACAAGCCACCGGCTAGGTTATTTAACCCACCGGCTAGCTTACACCCACACGACCCGCCGGCTTGGCTCATTGAGCCACCGGCTGGTTCATAATTTTCACAACAACAGCAGCAGCAGCAAGTGCTATTGTTAGGATTTGAAGTTTACTACAACTGTTGGTAAAAAGCTTACAAGGCATTAACACTGTTAGTGTTAATGTTACCACTGTCTTTAGAAAATTAATATTGTTATTGAAGATTTAAGGAAGACAAAGAGTTGCCACTGTTAGTAGTAAAGTGTTATAACTGTTAGCTTGTTTTACAACAGTTATCACTGTTTGTCTGATTTTGTAATTAGCTATGTCAAGTTTTTAAGTGTTAACACTGTTGATAGTATTTACCACTGTTTGTATAGTTGTGGTAGTTAACACTGTTTATGATTAACACAGGTCGGTTAGATAAGTTTGAGTTGTTATGGAAGTTATCTTATTTCCATAATTGTAGGAGATTGTAAATAGGACTCTATGAATTATTAATAGAGATCCTAATACCTAGAATAGGTACGTACAATAGAACTCAATTAGCTTCAAGGTGTAAACCCTAATACAGCCGTGTATTCGTATTATTAACAATTAATAATATTAAAGCTTTTGGTGATAATTCGTGTTATACAAGTAATTAGTATTCTGCAAGTATTCTTATTATTCTTGATTGTTATTAAGTCTTATTCCGCAATTCTTAATAATATTCTTAAAGCTTTTACTGAAGATCTATAAGGGATTAATAAGTGGTATCAGAGCTTTAGGAAAAAGTTTTGAAATCAAGAAGATCTGGGAATACTGTTAAATTGAAGATTAAGTTTTAGAGAATATTCAAAGTTATTCAAGATGTCTTCAGAATCTAGTGATACGATCCAGGTTACTAAGATTCCCATGCTCAAACCTGATGAGTTCAAACTATGGAAGAACAGAATCAAGCAATACATGTTGCTCACAGATTACATGATGTGGGATGTAGTCGTAAATGGTCCAAGGTATACAGTGAATGTTGATGGTGTAAGACAGCCTAGAGCAACACCAACAACTGAACAAGAGAGGAAAGAAAGAGCTACGGAATGGAAAGCTCATTAATAATATTGAAGGTTTTGGTGATAATTCGTGTTATTCAAGTAATTAGTATTCTGCAAGTATTCTGATTATTCTTGATTGTTATTAAGTCTTATTCCACAATTCTTAATAATATTCTCAAAGCTTTTACTGAAGATCTATAAGGGATTAATAGCTCTGCACGACCAAACACACAAATTTTCAAATGTCCAGCTACCAATTTCAGTTGCAAACCTCAAATAACTTCAACCAAAACATGTAATAACATTTAGCAATTACTAACTCCTTATAACACAATCAAAACATCAATTTCTACCAAATTTACCTATTCAATTTATAACCTAATCAAGTTATGGAATTTCACAAAAACTTGAAGAACACTATACAATCATCATTTAACATCATGAATCAGCAAATAATCACCATACAGTTAGTATTCAGCTTCAATTTCATACAATTCAATCAATAACCTAATTACCCACATAATTCATGAAGAACATACAAGAATACTTACACTTTTGAAGATTACTAGCTTGATGGTGATGATAAAATCATGAACTAGAGCAAGAATCAAGCAACAACTTGTTATGGGTTTTATTGATTTGATTGGAACTTTTGTTTAAGTATATGTAAGTGTATAAGTTCTTGCAAGAAATGAACATACCAAATGGGGAAAGTTAGGAAGCAGAGGTTAACACCTCACAACCCAAAACCGACCCAGAGTTTAGATTATTATACCCGTCCTAACTCTATTGTCTGGAACTTAAATATTAATTGCGAGAAAACTATTTTATTTTACCGTGAACTAGAACTATTTAAATTGATTAATAATTCACTAGTCACAGTTAACCCTTTGACCAAATTTCCTAAGTTATAATTCAAAACACAGAAATACTCAATATTTAAAAATATAACAAATAAAAATATATAAGTAAAGGAAATTACCGAATTAACCTCAGATCACAAAAGCGGGTGTTACAAATCTTCCCCCCTTAGGAAGATTTCATCCCCGAAATCTCGCTAGACTCAAACAAATGAGGGTATCGCGAGCGCATGCTCGACTCAGTTTCCCAGGTAAGGTTTGCCCCCAAACTATGTCTCCATTTTACTAGAACCATCGGAACCTCTTTCTTACGTAACTTAGTCACCTTTTTATCAACTAATTCAATGGGCTCCTCGACTAATTTCTGACTAGAATCAATTCTAAGGTCCTGTAATGGAAGGATTTTGGATTGATCCTCCACATTACATTTCCTCAGATAACAAACATTAAAAGTGTCGTGAATACCCGATAACTCAGAAGGAAGATCCAAGGTGACTATCTGATCATTAACTACCTGTCTGATTTTGAATGGACCAACATACCTTGGAGCCAGTTTTTCACGTTTTCTAAATCTAATTACACCTTTCCACGGGGAAACTTTCAGATAAACTAACTCACCCTCAACAAAAGTAACGGGTTAACGGCGTGGGTCAGCATACTGTTTCTGTCTGTCTCTGTCTCTGGCAGCTTTCAGTTTCTTGCGAGCTATAGCAACCTTATCAGCTGTAATCTGTACAATGTCAGGACCAGCAAACTGCTTTTCTCCAGCCTCTAACCAACAAGTAGGCATTCTGCAGCGACGACCATATAACATTTCATATGGTGGCATGTCGATACTAGAATGATACGAGTTATTATAAGCAAACTCTACTAAAGGCAAGTGAGAATCCCAAGAACCACCATACTCTAATACATAAGCTCGCAACATATCTTCCAGAGTTTGATGGTACGCTCTGTCTGACCATCTGTCTGGGGATGATAAGCCGTACTGAGATTTACTCTGGTACCCAATTCCCGCTGTAAACTCTGCCAAAACCCGGAAATAAACCAGGAATCCCTGTCTGACACAATAGATAACAGAATCCCATGCCTCGAAACTATCTCATGAATGTACATTTGAGCTAGTCGAGTCAACGAAGCAATCTCACTGGTGGCCAGAAAATGAGCACTCTTAGTCAATCTGTCGACAATTACCCAAATCATATCATTACCTTTCTGAGTTTTGGGAAGTTTGGTGACGAAATCCATAGTAATATGCTCCCATTTCCACTCGGGAATATCAAGCTGTCTCAATGAACCATATGGTTTCTGATGCTCTGCTTTAACCTGAGAACATATATGACAAGTCTCCACAACACGTGCAACATCGGTTTTCATCGTAGGCCACCAATATAAAGGTTTCAGATCATTATACATTTTTGTACTTCCGGGATGAATAGAAAATCTAGATTTATGAGCCTTTGACAATATCAAATCCCAAAGTCCCCCAATCAATGGAACCCAAACCCGAGACTAAAAAGTTTTCAAACCCCAAGAATCATCAACTAATAAATCATTTCGTTTCAGCATAATTTTAGACTTCAAATTAACATCCAATAAAGCTTCTAATTGGGCAACTTTTATTTTAGAAATCAAATCAGAAAAAATCTCTAAACGCATAAAACATACCCGATCAGAAGATGACTTTCTGCTCAGCGCGTCTGCTACCACATTAGCTTTACCCGGGTGATATAGGATTTCACAATCATAATCCTTAATTAGCTCCAACCAACGTCTTTGTCACATATTTAAATCTTTCTATGTAAACATATACTGCAAACTTTTATGGTCAGTACAAATCACACATTTAGTACCGTATAAGTAATGCCTCCAAATCTTTAATGCAAATACTACAGCTGCAAGTTCTAGATCGTGAGTAGGGTATTTCTTTTCATGAGTTTTCAACTGTCGAGAAGCATAAGCAATTACCCGATCCCTTTGCATCAAAACACATCCCAACCCAGCATGAGAGGCATCACAATAAACAATAAAATCATCATAACCATCCGGTAGAGCTAAAACTGGAGCCTAACATAATAGCTGTTTCAGAGTCTGGAAGGTTGTTTCTTGCTGATCATCCCACTGAAATCTAACATTCTTACGTGTTAATTTGGTCAACGGGCTAGCAATCTTAGAAAAGTCTTTAATGAACTTTCTGTAATAACCCACCAACCCCAGAAAACTTTTAATTTCAGAAAGAGATTTAGGTATATTCCAATTCATCACAGCCTCAACTTTAGACGGATCAACTTTTATCCCGTCATTACAAATAACATGCCCTAAAAATTGAACCTCCCGCAACCAGAATTTTCATTTTGAAAATTTAGCATACAGATGTTCCCTTTTTAGAGTTTCCAGAACAAGTCTCAAATACTGTTCATGTTCAGACTCAGATTTCGAATAAATCAGAATATCATCGATAAACACAATTACAAACTTATCCAGAAAAGGACGACATACCCGATTCATTAAATCCATAAACACAGCAGGGGCATTAGTCAACCCAAACGGCATAACTAAGAACTCATAATGGCCATACCTGGTATGACAAGTAGTCTTAGGAATGTCTTCTTCGCGAACTCGTACCTGGTGATAACCTGATCTCAAATCAATCTTAGAAAAATAAGAAGATCCCTGCAACTGGTCAAACAACTCATCAATTCTGGGCAAAGGGTATTTATTCTTTACAGTTCTTTTATTCAGCTCCCTGTAATCAATACACAAACGAAGAGTACCATCCTTTTTCTTTACAAATAAAACAGGAGCACCCTAGGGAGAAGAACTAGGCCTAATAAAACCCTTATCTAATAGTTGCTAAATCTGAGTCATCATTTCCCGAATTTCTGAAGGTGCTAATCTGTAAGGGGATTTGGCTACAGGGGAGGAACCAGGAATTAAATCAATTTGATACTCAACTTGGGGTAAACCGGGCAACTCATCAGGGAAGACTTCCGGGTATTCATAAATCACCTGGACATCGGACACAGTTTTCTTTTCTAGCTTGGTATTTACAACATTAGCCAAATAAAATTGACACCCTTTAGCTAGAGATTTTCTAGCTTCCATTACAGAAATAAGAGGAATACTGCCTTTCTCACGTTCTCCTCGAGCCACTACATATGACTCCTTAGAAATTGGGATTTTTATCAACTTTTTATGACATTCAATATTGGCTTTATTTTGACTCAGCCAATTCATGCCTAACACAACATCAAAACTAGGAATAGGCAACAGAAGAAACGAAACAGGAAAATCATAACCCTCTATTGTAATATTAGATCCAATTACCGAGGAGGTAACATGAACCATTTTGCCATTAGCCACTTCTACTTCGATAGGGTTTATAATCAACGAGGGAGTCAACTTTAACTTTTCACAGAAACTCACAGATATAAATGAACAGTTTGCTCCAGAATCAAAAAGAACACGTGCTGGTACATAATTAACAAGAAAAGTACCAGTAATGACGTCCTCAGTGACGACAGCCTCATCAACTGTCATCTGAAATGCACGACCAGCAGCGGATGGTATATTTTTCTGCTTTTGGCTCAAAGAAGAGGAACCACCACCCATACCCACACCCTGCCTCCTAACCTCAGGACAATCCCCTTCTCATTGACCTTCTTTATGACAATTCCAGCATACCTGATTAGGATAAGTACAATCTTTGGCTGAATGTCCCAACACCCCACATTTAATGCATCTAGCTGTCTGAGCAGTACAAGGCCCCATATGCTTAGATCTGCATTTGGTACAATAAGAACCGTCAGAGGATAAACCCCCAAAACTAACTCTCCTGCTCGGATGAGTACCCCACCACTTCTGCTTTCCCTTAGTCGAAGACTCACCTTTGGATCTCTGTTGAAACTTTTCTTTGTTTTGTTGTTTCTTAGCCAGAATATCACTATCCATAGAACGAGCTAGATCAAAAGCCTGGGGAAGCGTACCTGCTAATCTCACGGTGGTACGGTAATCAGGAGGTAATGTTCTCAAAAACTGATCAATTTTGGTCCTGTCAGTCGAGACCCACTGTTGCACGAATCGCAATATCTCAGAAAACTGTCTAATAAGCTCATCAATGGACATCTGATCAGTCTTCTGCAAGTCAAGCAACTCCTATCTGATATGCGAAATATTATACTCAGAACAAAACTGCTTACAAACCTCAGCATGAAAATCTAACCATCTGATAACACTCAGTTGTTGTGGAGTCAGTGGAGCAGTGATAGAATCCCACCAAGACATGGCTTCACCTTTTAACAACTGAACCGCATATGGTACTTTATCCTCCTCCTCACAATGACAAGCATTCAGTTTTCTCTCAACATCTCGTAACCAGTCTAGGGTAATTGTAGGATCAAAACTCCCAGAATATTCAGAAGGTTTACTAGACATAAATGTTTTAAGAGAACAACCTTTCTTCGGCTGCTGAAATGGTGTAAATGTAGGCATCTGAAAACTAGAAGATCCAAACGTAGAAAATGGTGCAGAAGTCTGAAAACCATAACCCGGAGATTGTTGCTGAGGAATATACGGAACAGACATCGGAATCCGAAAAGTAGATATAATAGGTGGAGCAGTACTCTCAATATGCTGATAACTCGAAACATACTGTTGAGAAGAATCAGATAATCTTCTCCTATGCTCTATTACTTCAGATTCTAATCTCATCATATATTCTCGGTCTGTTTCTCCACCGACTGAATAAGATGTGCCCTGATTATCTGGTGGTACATCAGTCTATGAGGTATTATTAAGGGTAGGGTCCGGTTGCTCTTTTTTAGCCATTCCTGTAATCACAACACATCTCACTGTTCGTTAATTGTTAGTACTAATATACTAACCAATCTCATTTTATACTAATCCCCATAACCTAGAATGTTTGACCAATACTACTAGGTCTGGGATTGAACACCTTACTATTGCTTAATTTGCCCAAACCTAGGCTCTGATACCAATTTATAACACACCACAATTTTTGCATGCCATTTTTTTTTAAGCCGGAAGCGAAATCCCTTTTTTTATATCATATAGATGACATCGTGTCATCAACCAAACATTATACAAGTTATAAATATCAACTATTAGGTTACAAAACAAATATATACTATTAAGTATCTGGCAATATATATAAAGGTATCAAAACATTATCAGAGTGCTATGGTCAAACATCTTCTAGTCACTCCTTGCCCAGCCCAAATCGTCTCAAAACCTGCAAGGAGTAAATGATGGGATTAGCACGAAGCTAAGTGAATAAACCTGTCACAAACAGTTTGACTTAGCTCAACAATATTAATTATCAACAAATAACACATAAACACTACATCATCAAGAGGATCGGTGGTCCTTGTGGCGCCCTCAGCCCACGGTGGCCCACCAAGCGACACTTATGATCACTGTAGGCCAATACAGTGATTTACCGATAATTGGTTGCCTTTAGTCAATATGTGTTCCATTCTTAACACATAATTACAAATCTCACATTGACTAACCTGTAGCAATCAGTCCAACAATCGTTGACCTCTAATTCATCAAAATGCTCAAAAGCAACTTATCACAATTATATATATCTCAGCAATAATGATAAACAATAAACTATGTTTATTCCGTTGTAACCAATTATGTCACAACCAAACCACACTGAAGTTCCAAGTCTAATCACCTGTCAACTTCTGTCCAACTACTCAGCTGACTAAATCACTGAGACTTCTACGTGTCTGAAAACACAGCCAAATATAAGTCAATAATATGTTTAACAACTTTTATCACAATTAGGAATGATAATTAAAACAAAGACTATAATCATGTGTAGGCCAGAGGACCCACCGGCTAGGGTCTAAGAACCGTCGGTTCCAGTCCCCTACCCGCCGGCTCAGCTGCCTTAGCTGTCGGGTACTATGGTTTTTGAGGAAACAGAACTAAGTTGCATTTTAAAGCTTCTGATAGCAGCCGGCTAGGGCAAACAACCCGCCGGTTCAAGGCTACAAGCCGTCGGCTAGGTTATTTAACCCGCCGGCTAGCTTACACCCACACGACCTGCCGGCTTGGCTCATTGAGCCACCGTCTGGTTCATAATTTTCACAACAGCAGCAGCAGCAAGTGCTCTGCACGACCAAACTCACAAATTTTCAAATGTCCAGCTACCAATTTCAGTTGTAAACCTCAAATAACTTCAACCAAAACATGTAATAACATTTAGCAATTATAACTCCTTATAACACAATCAAAACATCAATTTCTACCAAATTTACCTATTCAATTTATAACCTAATCAAGTTATGGAAGTTCACAAAAACTTGAAGAACACAATACAATCATCATTTAACATCATGAATCAGCAAATAATCACTGTAAGTCCGTAATCTCGATCTTGAATCAAGTCACACAAATCAATTGATGGCGGAATCACCAATTGAATAATCACACAAACGAATCAATAAGACAAACGTGATATAAACGAAATCAAACAGTTATTTATTGATAATAATTGACTAGGTTACAGGTATTTTCGACTGATTGCGTTTAGGGTTTTTCGTCAACCCTAAAACTGATTACAAAATGTGTTTATATACGAAACACTCTATCCTGCGACGTTACACACAACGTCGCAGGTCCAGGCCCATGCGACATAGCCAACGTCGCAGGCCCAACTAACTGACGTCGCATGTGCGACATTACATACAACGTCGCACAAATCAGTAAACACAAAAATAATTACAAACTCGAACTAGACCAACTGACAGACATATCAAAATGCATCAACAAACTCCCCCGTGTCTTCAGCTTGGTCTTCACAAATTTCTTCAGTTAAGCCCATCCAACAGGAAACTTTCCATTGGCATGAATACCATGTGCTACATAAACTTTTACCACATTCTGAAATTGATCGGCAAGTTTCTTGTTGAATTCATTATTTGCATTAACCCGAATTCTATCATCGAAGAGTCATCTTAAATCTTTTTCATGCATATTTATCAGACTCATAGGATCAAAAACTCTGAACGTTGCTTGTCGCAAGTTCCAAATACCTCCGAATTCTAATCGCGGTTCAGAATCTGGAACGAACGTAATCACCGCTTCACCAGTATGTGAATCGAGCTCCCATTTAACGAATCTGCTGAGAAAATTATAGGGAACTGATTCCAAAGGAATCTCTGTCAAACAGAAAGCCGGCGAATAATGAACTTTAACCATAGGCTGCCCTGTCATTGGATCCAGTTTCTTCTTGAAAGTATACTGCATACCAAGTGTAGGCTTTATCTTGTTATATCTTTTGCTTCGAACCTTTTGACGCAAAGTTCTCTGAATATAATCAGCATAATCATCTTTCAAAGGATTAATCAAATTTAATTGTGCCAATCGATTGATCTCTCCTTTAGGCAACGTACTTAATTGTTTGAATCGAAGCTTGAAGTACTGAATGCCGTCCATTCTCTTAATCATAATCATTCTTTGACGAACCTTCCAACTCTTAATCAAACCGGTATAATCTCCACGAACCTTGTAAATTTTGCAAGTCACAGGTATTGGTTCTGCAGATCTACCTTGAGGCCACCACTGCTTATTTCTTTCTATTCTTTCTTCAGCAGTTTCACTTTTAGATGCCTCTTGAGTTGGTTGTACCGATTCAGAATCCTGAGTAGGCGTTGCATAAGCTGAACTAGATTCTCCATGAGAAGTTTTAGCAGGCCCCTCATCATCACTTGAATCTGTCTCAATAACAGGTGCATCATCATAATACTCATCTGAACCCAAATGTTCATCATCAACCGACACATCATCATCCATATCAAATACATATCCTTGTTCAGTCTCCGAACCAGTATCATTGACCATTCTCTGAATATATGTCAAATCAGCAAAAGAGTAATCTACCGCTAATGGTCTTGGCTGACCTGGAATATCATCAACACTGAAATAATCCAAACGTTGAACATTTTCATTAATAATATTTTCAATTACAGGGGTTAGAGTTACAAACTCTGGTCCTATTGACTCAACATTGGGTACCCCGGACCCAGACTCCCCTGAGGCAATAGACCTAGCCTCCAAAACAGAAACCCTAGACTGCAATTCTGCTATCAGCTTGGACTGGACTTCAATGATTGCTGACTGGGAAGCATTCCATTCAGCTTGTTCTTTCATCTGCTGTTGTATCTTCTGCATATTTTCCATCATTTGTTGCAGGATTGCAGGAGTGGGCTCAACAACCATTTCTTGTGATGGTTGAGGAGTCGGAGCAGTAGAGATACGATGTGCACGACGAGAAGAAGGTTGAAATTCAGTATCATCGTCAGCACGTGGACGTTTACCCATGTAATATTTGCCCGCACGAATACGTCACTGAATTCTTAAATAACGACGCAAGTCGTGTACCCTAATCCTGTCCATCTGCGATGGGTGGGGTATGTCACCATCAGAATCCATCGGTGTCTCACCACCATCCGTCGTTGTCACAAAAGCGGAATCAGAAGAAGATGATTCATCAGTAATATCCTGAGGAGAACCTGGTTGCTGAATCTGGACCAAAACATCCTCAATATCCTCCCCCGCATCTTGAACTGGAATATTCACAAGTGGTTGTTGTGGTTGCTGGGATGCTTGAACATCCATAAACTCAGGATCCGGCGGCGGTACATAATGCTCATCAAGAACTGCACCGAATAAAGGAACATCCAGTGGTGCCTGAACCCCCTTTTCATGAGCGGAGCACACCGTAAAGATACGATTCATCATTGGCATGATCTTCAGAACATTATCAACATCACCCTGTTGTTGAAGCTCTGGGTGATGACGATTTAGGAACAGTTGCACAAATCGTGGATATAAACCCCATTTACTAGTTCCAGCGTTGGCATTGTCTACCATAGCTTTGAAAATGAACCCAGAATAGTTGTAAGGCTTGTTGTAGACCAATGCAAGCATACCCGAAGCCAGACGATGACTGATACCGTCTGTTCCAGCCTTTCGATTTCCTAAACAAACAATAAATATATGCATAAGATATCTCCAGACCCATGTAAGATTCGCCTTGTGATACTGATCTGTTGGAATCCCCAGATAACCCATCCTATGCATGCCACCGGTAATAAAAGTGTTGTCGAAGAGAACAGGCATGTCGGGATGATAGTGCAGTTGAAGCAGGTCACGAATTCCCTGCTCAGTGATAACAACCTGCGTTCCGAACACAGTAGATACTAAACGTGGAATCTCGTTCTCAGTAACAACAGTCACATTTCTCCAGATCTGACCCACTAAATTCTTATAGACCACAGTGGAGTCTGATATAGCGTGAAAAATACGTGAGCGTCGGAGAAAAGCAATCATTGGCCTAAAAGGCTCGGCCTTAGAAAGCGTGTCATCCAAAAATGCAACCGTATTATGTCGCGGTTCGTAAGCTAAAGCCATATCTGGAAAAGACAGTACAACAAATATACTCGAAAAGCGTTAGGTTAAACGACAAACAAAGGCATGTAACATACTAAAAAACATTCTGTGTGCTGCGACATCACAGTTGATGTCACAGGTGAGAGTGCCAAATTACAAGGATGTCGCATAATTCAATGCAAAATCAACAGCGACGTAGAGCATAATGTCGCATTAAATGGAAGCGGCGTTAAAGGGGACGTCGCATTTTGTAATTAATTGTGAATATATTCACATAAGTTAGAAAATACAACGTAGCCCACGTCGTCGCCTGTGAGGTCGCAAAAATTTGCGACATAGCACCGGATGTCGCAATGGATGCGACATAGCATGTGATGTCGCAGTGTATGTGACATAGCATAAGGACGTTGCAATCAGGTATGAAATTACTAAAGAAATGCGACATCAGCTGCTACGTCGCAGCCGACGTCGCAAAGATGAACTGCATCCCAACCCAGAAAACCCTAAGTAATAAAATTGGGTTTTTTACGAAATCATTTATACCAGTTGATGCATCTTATCAAGGAGAACGTGAAAACACAAAGTTTACCGCATGCATCACACATTTACATAGCTAATTTACCCGTGAACCAAAACCCCCAAAACCGCAACATATATTCAATCAATACACCAAAATTAAACGGTTAAAGAAGGTAAAAATAGTACCTAATAATCGAGGAAAGAGAGTAGAACGAGAAATCGTAAGTGAATAGTAGTGAAAAAGGCCAGAAATCACAATCGAATCGATGGTCACGACGTCGCAATCGCCAAAGCCGATGTCGCAGTCTACGTCGCAAAAATAATTTGAATAGTGTACCAAAGGACGTCGCGGGGTGGAACTATATATAGTCTAACCCTAGCGGCGACGTGGCGTGCGATGTCGCATGCGACATCGATAATGATGTCGCATGATGTAGATGGCAGAAATATCAAATTCGATTTTGATTTCAAATTTTCGATGCGCGATTTGTAAAACTAACTTGTAACTTGGTGTAATAATACGAATTAAGAAAAAGAAAAATATGTGAACACAAACTTAATGCAAATTTACAAATATATAATGAACACATTCTTTTTGGTGACTGAGTTGATTTAATCTGGTTAAGGATCATATCGGAGTAACATGCATTTATTAGGAATAATAAGTGTTATTTCGATCATCAGTATATTTGTCCACTTTAAATTTACTTGACGTGCTAAAAACACTTTTTATAAAAATTATTTTAAAACGATTATCAGTATATTTGTCCACTTAAACATGTTACACTCACATCTAGGAGCTAATTTTATTATTATTCTCATGTACATTTCGCTGTGGTCCCCACCATAGATATACATCTTAACTTAAGACATAGACCATGTTTCCATTTACAGAGAGAATATAAGAAAATAAAATTTAAGAATCAAGTCAGCGGTGACAGGTCTGTACTTACGTACAACAAAGCGACATAGCTTGATTCAGGTTTAAGCAAAACCAGACTTGGTCAAACCATTTTGGCGACCTTGTAAGGTATCTTAATTTTAAAGACTTTGCAAGTACTTTGACTTGTGTTTGCTTAAGTTTTAAGTATATATTAACAGATTCCAGGTCTATACTTACGTATAACAGAGGAAACTGTCAATATATACCCCCAAATGAGATCAAATAAACTCCTTTCACAAAAACATGTCTAGCAAAAGTAAGAAATTAAGACTTGTGTCGTACATCTAATGATGTTATACCACTTGAAATAGACAATTAACTATTAGGCTTCTTAAGAGATCTCAAAGAGTTTTGCATAACATGTCTACTAATATATCGTATGATGAAGACAATATTTATAAAAACTGTATTCAACACTTCAGATAAATCTACTGACACATCCAAGATAAACCTTAAATTTTCATTTTTATGCATGTCACCCAATATACTATCATATCCCAAGTTGTTTACAGACACAACCTCAACGTCTATTTTAAAATGTAGCAACTGTGCATTTCTTTTAATACTAAAAAGTATAAAGAGTGGTTGTTGCATTTTTTTTTTTTAATCCAATCAAAAATTTACAAAACACAGCCAAGTCACAAATCATTTTTTAGTTTGAAAGAACCTCAAACCAATCATGTTGACCAATTCGTTAAAACGAGCGCGTGAAAAGGCTTTTGTGAAAAGATCGGCATTTTGCTTAAGGGTGTCTATATGGACAAGGTCTATCAGGTGTTTCTCATAGCAATCCCGTATAAAGTGGAACCTAAGTTCAATGTGTTTGGTCTTAGAATGCTGTACGGGATTGCGTGTTATGGAAATAGCTGGAGTATTATCTATATGAATAGGAGTCATAGAAAGAAGTAACCCATAATCACGTAGTTGATGCTGGATCCAAAGGACTTTAGAATAGCAGCTTGCAGCAGCAACATACTCGGCCTCCGCTGTAGAAGTTGCAACCGTGGTCTGCTTTTTACACTACCAAGTAACCAACCGCGATCCGAGAAACTGACATCCTCCAGTGGTAGACTTCTTATCCATTTTGCAGCCACCATGATCTGAATCCGAATAGGCAGTTAAAGCGAATGATTTCTCATTTGAATACCATAGACCAAGAGTTGGCCTATATTCGAGGTACCCAAAAATTCACTTTACAGCCTTCATATGAGTCACCTTAGGCTTCGCTTGATATCTCGTGCATAACAAAACCGCAAACACAATATCCGGTCTTGAGGCAGTAAGATACATTAAAGACCCTATCATAGAACGATAGTCTTTCTCCTTGCAGTCTTCTTCATGCTCATCGGGTCCAAGATTGTGATTTATGTCGATGGGAGTACCATAGGTTTTGCAATCAAGCAAGTCATACCTAGTCAACATATCATTGACATACTTTGACTGATGAATATAAATACCATTGACTGATTGCTCAACTTGCACACCTAAAAAGAAAGTAAGTTCTCCTATCGCACTCATCTCAAACTCAGACTTCATTAAAACCTCGAATTCCTTGCACAAAGCCTCATTTGGAGAACCGAAGATGATGTCGTCCACATAAACTTGAACCAGTAGCAAATCTTCTCCCTCTCCTTTGGTGAAAAGTGTGCTATCGATTTGGCCTCTCGTGAAACCATTCTTCAATAAATACGTAGTAAGCCTCTCATATCAGTGATTGATGAAGACCATACAAAGCTTTGCTCAGTTTGCACACATGATTAGGATGCCCAGGGTCTTCAAAGCCTGGAGGCTGTTTGACGTATATCTCAGCATCTACCACACCATAAAGAAATGCACATTTTACATCAAGTTAGTAAACTCAAAAACCTTTGAAAGAAGCAAATGCTAAGAAAATCCTAATGGACTCCAATTGAGCCACAGGAACAAATACTTCATCGTAGTCCAAACCTTCAATTTGACTGAAGCCTTGAACCACCAAATGTGCTTTATTCCGAATTACCACACCTCGGTCATCCATCTTGTTTCGAAATACCCAGCGAGTACCTATAAGATGAGCGCCTTTGGGTAATGGTACAATATCCCAAACTTGCAGCTTCTTAAATTGCTGCAATTCCTCTTGCATGGCCTCGACCCAAGATGGATCTTTCAATGCTTCCTCCACCTTTTTAGGTTTAATTTGAGAAAGATGGCATGATTCGACAGTTGCCATGAGGCCCAAAACCTATTGAGCCGAAGTTTGCTTGACTTCAGCTGTTTGCTTTGCTTGAGTTCGTGTTTGAACTTTAGAGTAAGGATCACCAATTATATTCTCAATGGGGTTATCCTTATGTATACGAGTAACTGGAATAACCTCCGGCACAAGAGTCAATCCCAAGTTGTTCAAATCTCCTTCAGTGACAGGAGTTGCTTCTTCATCTTCTTCATCATTAAGGAGATAAGAAGAAACCATTTCTTCTTCTGCTCCATCTTTTTCTAAAGGAGGCATGTCTTGATCATCAGGAAGATCCATTGCATTGATATTTCCTGAAGTAGAAGGATATCAGAAGATGGTCGTGTAGATATAGGTGTGGGTGTTGGTGAAGGAGTAGATGCAGGTATTGGAGTAGGTGTTGGAGAAGATTGGTTAGGTGTCGCATGGGGTTTTGGATCGGATGGTTTAGAAGAAGAACCAAATGTTTCTTGAGAAATATTGATTCCATGAAGCAAGGTAACAGACTCTTCCATATCATCTTCTTCCGGAATGTTGAAAGAGTTAAAGAGTTTACCATAGTTGAAAAACCAATCCGGACCCGTACCTTGAGGAGGTTCCGTATACCTTAAACATTTTACCTCAAAATGCTCCTCTATTTGATTAGTCGATTTATTGTAGACTCTTTTGTTTGGAGAGTTAACCGAATATCCAAGAAATATCCCTTCAACAGCTTTATCACCAAACTTAAAGATACGTTCTTTAGTAACCATAATCATGCATGGACACCCAAACGGCTCCAGAAACTGCAGGTTCGGCTTGCGGTTATTGAACAGCTCATAACATGTCTTGTTCTTTTTCTTAACTGAGAGCACCCGATTCAGAACATAACAGGCAGTATTAACTGCCTCAGCCCAGAAAATAATAGGCAGCTTTGAATCTGCTAGCATAGTTCGAGCTGTCTCGATAATAGTTCTGTTCTTCCATTCTGCAACTCCATTCTGTTGAGGAGTTCTTGGAGCACTGAATTGATGGTCAATGCCTCTTGAAGCACAGAATAGCTCGAGAGTTGAATTCTTGAATTCGGTTCCATTATCACTTTGCAGTCTCTTAACCTTTAAGTTGCACAAATTTGCCAACTTATCCAACAAATAAACCAGAATTCCCACTGTCTCATCCTTTGTTGCAAGAAAATAGACCCACGAAAACCTTGAGTAGTCATCGGTAACTACCAAACAATAAGACCGACCACCAATGCCAGGACCAAAAAGATCCATATGAAGTAGTTCCAACGGAGCAACAATGGAATTCACTACCTTAGACTTATGGGACTTCTTGTGGAGTTTGCCCTTGTGGCAAGAAATACAGTCATCCTTCAAAGCAAAGGACTGTTTTGGAACTCCTCTTACTAAGTCATTATTAATTAGAAAATTCATTTTACGGAAATGAATATGTCCCATCCGTCTGTGCCAAAGGAGTGATTCCTTTTCTGAAGCCTTGGAGAGTAGACAAGTAAATTTACTTGTAGTCTCCACTGTTCTCATATTCATCACATAGGTGTCATTTCTTCTAGGTGCTTGCATTAACACCCATTCCTCTGGAATGACATACCCTGGCTTCAGTATAACACACTCAGTCTTTGTAAATGATGTGGTATAGTCCTTATCACAAACTTGTGAAACACTTAGCAAGTTATGTTGAAGTTCTGCCACATAATTTACGTTCTCAAAGCTAACCTTCCCATTTGTTAGCGTTCCTCTACCAGAAATTGTTCCTCCCGTATCTCCTGCAAAGGCCACATGTCCTCCTGCGTATGGTTTAATATCCACAAGTAGAGACACATCACCAGTCATGTGTCGCGAGCAGCCACTATCCATAAACCATTCGCTATCTTTCACACGTTCAGACTACTGCAACACATAAAGATAAGGAGATTAGTGAGCAACGGTGACCCAAGCCTTTACAGACTTAGGTCTACCGAAATCATCAACAATAAGCACATCAGATAGAACTTTATTTTTAAACAATTCAAAATTTTTATCCAATGTGTTATTGTTGACGACGTTAGAGTCCACAATAGACTCTTTTCGCTTCCAAACTTTAGATAGTTCGGGATTTGGCTTGGGAGTTGTGTCGGGCTTTGATTTTGACAAAGGATTTTGCCCAGCATTACTCTGTTTCTCAGCAGGCTTGGGAGAGCTTGAATAACGCCTAAGAGGTGATTTTGAAAAAGAATTTCGATAAACTGATTTCCTAGGCATTTCTCTCCCATAGCGCTGATGAGAAAGTTTTGGACATTCACGAATTAAGTGTCCTTGTCTCTTGCAGTAGAAACAAGAACGAGTCTCAACAAAAGGTTGAGGCTGAGGACTTACCATAGGAGGTGGTAAAGCATTTCTAGAGCATGAACATTGCGTGCATGTCTTAGAAGTTGCTTGTTTTGGTTGAGAGGTTGAAGTGGAAGGTTTATCATTTAAAACTTTATGTTGCAAAATCTTTACAGGTGAATGTAAAGTTTGTGGTTTTGCATTTAAAACCTTGTTTTTTCCTTTTTGAGTTTGAACCTTAATTGCAGGTTCAACTTTTAAGATCACTTTTTCAGGTTTAACTTCAACCTTCTTAAATTCAGGATACTCCTGATCAGTAATGTCCTCAATCTCAACTACCTCATCAGTATAAACTGAAGATTTACTTTCAGACTTAACAAACTGAGGCAAAGGATACTCTGGCCTTTTGGTTTTCTCCTTTGTCAGTTTGTTTTGTTTAGCTTCTTTAGCTTCTTTAGATAAAATAGGAATTAGTAACCCTTGTAGCGTCAAGACTTTATGAATTCAAGTTTAATTTATGGATTACCCTTTCTGGTTATCCACGTGACTATAACCTAGTAATTAGGACCTGATCAACCTTAATTATGGTAAGTAGTTATCTGTGCCCATGACATGCAATAAGTAAGATACATTGAAACCACTCGTTGTATATATTAGGTTTACATTTCTGCACTGTTTTACATTTAGTTAGATAGAGTGTCACTTTCACTATTAATTACTCTCGACTGCATGTTGATGTGAGAAGATGTGGAAGTACTACGTAAAGTACATTGTCTATCATTGAAAGACATGGTCCGCATATGAAACACGTTTTAACAAACTGCGAATAATCCGGGGATGTATAACTGTTTGAAAAGGAGAGATTTGAATCATAAGTCAAAGTAACTAGAGCTTAAATGAATGATAACATGATTTCGGAATAAGATCAAAGTCGTAATGACTTAGAATCTTTAAAACACCAAATCTTATAAAATCGGCAATCTAACATACAAAGTTATTAATCTGCATGTTAATAGAATAGTAAACTACCTTAAGAGTTAAGAACAGTCGGACCTATGAGACGATACGCTACTGATTCATGAACCTCGGTATAGAATCAAAATAGGTTGCTTATCTTTCAACTAGAAAAGTATTGGAAGTTTGCGTATTGCTCCAATCAGAATCATGATAACCTAGTTCCTAGTGACATGCCGATGGGAAATCGAGTTGGTAGGGTTCTAGAGTTTACGCCTAGTAGTTTGGTTGACACATTAGTATCATCCCTATTTATTCTGTCATCCCAAAATATTAATCATCGAAATCTCAACAATCACATATTTATTTTTATCTGCTTTCCTGTACTTTAATTTCCTGCATTTTAATTACTTGTCTTTAGTTTAAAACCTCCAAACCTACCTACTTTGTTCCATCCTAGATACTTCCCTACTGAAAGTGCCAACTTTAATTGCCCACACGTTTGGATTCATAGAACGATCTTAGGTTATACTTACCGCTTACTAACCAGAGTAGGTAGTACATATAATTTAAGCCCCGTTAATTATAAATTTTAAAACCCCTGTTGGCGCCCGATTAGTTACCATCAACGACATTGACGCTTTCGGGTGCCATCAGAGAGCTAGCAAATGGTGGTAGCGTCACCCAAAAATAGTCAACCTATACACAATAATGTATAACCATAAGTACTTTGACAGTTTGTCAAATTATGTTAACATTTTGATTATTTTGAAGAAATTGTTAAGTTCTTAAATTTGTATAAGTCGTTGGTGATTTGTGCTGACAATAAGTATTATTTTCACAAATTTATAGTTATTGCCGATTCGTACGAAACGCGTAAGTATATATTCATATACTTATTAGTTGAATATATATTCATATCTATAATATTTTTGTCATGTATATACATATGTATATGTATACCTAGTTTGTCAAGTATGTTTTGAAAACATAAATTTGTTCGTTACGAAAATTTATTTCGTTTTGTACCATTGTATATATACACTTGTCGTAGTTTCGTAACTATGTATAATTGATATATATATATATATATATATATATATATAATAAAGTCAAACAAATAAAATTGATATATATATATATATATAATAAAGTCAAACAAATAAAAAAGTTTGTCACAGGTTTCGAACCTATGACCTTACTTTTCTTCACCACATGACACAACCACTTGGCCAAGGCATACATATTGGTTTTAAATGCAATAAAACATATTTAACTGTTTAGTATGTTACTAAGATTAACAGGAACCATTACGTGAAACTAGTTTAGCCTTTCGGCTAATACATTCTAGTCGTACGGCCAGTCACTTCAGAAGAACATTAGCAAACGAATGAAGATGTATCATGTATGAACCCAAAACACAGACAAAAGAGGGGGTTAATAGACAACAAGGGTATCAAACTTTCACAAAATGTTCAACTTAGGGAATAAACAAATTTTGTTTACTTAAATCAACTCTAACTATACGTAATGTGGGCAGTGAGAAATAAACTTTATAAAAAGTGTTTAAGGATTATTAAAGTTTATAAAATTGTTCAAAAAGATAATCAAAATGTTGCTAATCAATTCTATTTTCCACTAGATGACAAGTTCTGGAAGTTAAGTTACTTTTTGTTACAAAAATCAGATTATTCCATAAATTGAACATTTTGTACAAGTTTGATATCCTATCTGTGTATTAATTCTGTAGGAGGCTGGAAATAATGGGCAGCTGTTATCTTTTAAGGGGGAGAAAACAAAAAAACATCCTCGCAGTTACCTATGTCAAGAATATAAGCATGAAATTGCATCCACAATTGACAGTTTTATCTTGATTTACATCATTCATCCTGGAATTTTTGTATTGTTTCGGTAAATCACCAAATAAGAGAAGTACGTACATACAAATGAAAAATTCACATACATGGAACATTAAGTTGCTTATAATTTGGTTGACTTGCAATTAAAATCTCATCATCAATTACAATTCACTTGTTTCATTATGTCTTGAAACATGTTTGTTGGAAGTAGATATAGAACTGACAACCATAAATGGATCGATTGTATGCAAATCGTAACTATATGAAATTTAAACTTAAAATGATAAATGAAGATTGGTTACTACTAACACAAGGTACACCTAGTTTCTATAGGATGATATAGCATATGGAGTGACAATTTTGGTTGCAAAAGGATATCTTACTTGTGTTCTAATGGAGTAACCACCTTTTAGGATATCCTGCTAACATGACATCCCCCCAGGATACACCTAAGGTAGATCCACAGGGGTTAGACGCCGAGTATAGAGCGAGGCAACCCTAAGGATCGGCGCTCAGGCTCTAAATATTCTCTGACAAGGATAATTCAGAAATCGAACATGGCAGGAACAAAAATGCAGTAAAGAAAATCAAAAAGATCTTGAATGAGGGATAGCCAAGAAACGGGCGGCCACCCCCACACCGTACCTTCTCCTCTTTTCTTAAACACTGGATTTTTCCCCGGATACCTCCATTCCCGGCTCACCCCTAGAGGGAAAAGTACAGTCTCCTCATGATATGCGCGCATATGGATCGACGCATCCTCACACAGACCAAACAATTGAGGGTCATTATCGCGCTCCCGTTGGTGCTCATTCAGATCCTTATCGATCCCCTCAAGGTTCCAGTTGAGCAACCCCGCAGGGATGCGAGGAAAACAAGTGATGTCAACAAAAAAGAAACTGTTTTTCCAAGGTTTCAAACCTGGACCTTTTGATTTCTGAAAACGAGAGGAAGGCCTTTTGTCAAAGGAAAACCAACTGCCCTGCTTCGAAATACGAAAACGACGACAAAAAAGTACGACGCTAGGTTGCTTATTATGACCACGACAAAACATTTTGAAAATCATAACACGCTGCAAACCATGAGGATGGAACCGAGGAAACACAATACCATAATACTCGCAAACAACAACGACAAAAGAAGACACATGTAGACGGAAGTTAGAGTTTTTGAAATATTTACGATACACAGCGACTTTACCGGTCGGAGGGCGATTTGCCCTATCATCTGGCGACGGCGCCGTTGGATTACACTCGCTAAGACAAGGGTACACGATTTACAGCGCAGAAAGTGTAACATTTGTTACTTTACCAAGCTAACTAACAACCTCCGGTTCATCCCTATCCTCTTCCACTGGAATCACGACGGTTTCAGTCGGAATCTTACCGAGCTGACTTACCGAGCATCGTGTAAAGTACCATCCATAATTAACTGATGGAAATAAAAGCAAAACAAATGAAAGAACAAGAAAACGGACCTTCAAGAACGGGATCGAACGACGGAATGGTGAAATCAGAATGGAATACGCACCGGTGTCGAAAGTCAGAAAACCCTAACCAAAAAAGGAATTTTTTTTGAAATTATGGAAAATATGAAAACCGCCGATGCCTAAATAGCTCGGGTAAGTGGGTCAGGTTACCCACCGAACAAACAGATCCATGCCCTACACGTGGAAGGTGAGAACATACCATTGGGAAGTTAAAATGCGTGGATAACCACGCGCCATAAACGCACACCTACCCTCATGATGGCACTGCAGATATGACCGAAAAGACAGCGCAGGCTACTCATTCTACTCATTTACGAGGGGCACTGGAACAAACGATCTATCCTCGAAGGATAGGAACGTGGCTAAAAATGAATTTAACTCACCAACACAAGTACCATTGCCGAGTTAAATTGGGGGGACTTAATGGTGTAACCACCTTTCAGGATATCCTGCTAACATGACATCCCTCCAGGATATACCTAAGGTAGATCCCCAGGGGTTAGACGCCAAGTATCAAGCGAGGCAACCCTGAGGTTCGGCGCCCATGCTCTGAATATTCCCTGACAAGGATAATTCGGAAATCGTGCATGGCAGAAAAAGCATGCCCAAGTCAACTTACCAACCTCATTATCTACTGGATCAAAGCCAACTCATACTCCTGATAGCAACCCCGGCCAACACATTTTCCCACGGAAATATGGCCGTTGGGCGGGAACATGTATGTGACACCCCGCAAAATTCGAGTACAATTAAGTACAGTAAACTCATGAAATTTACGCTAATTTCCTGACAAAAATTTAAAACAAAAGTTTTGATGTGAAATAAGTCTAGCAAGCCCAAAATAATAATAAGAAAAGTATTACAAAACTTGTAATTTATATAATTACATATTAATATTTAAAAGGTTAGCGAAACACGCGTCAGAAAAACATCTCAGAAATGTTCCCAAAATCATTTTGAAATATTATTTGACTAAAATAATACGTGGAAAAAATTTTAAAACGAAATAATATTGTGTTTTAAATACATATTGAGCACGCAGAACATTTATAATGTACGAAATGTATAGCAGTCAAAAATAATGAAAATATCATTATTCTGACTTTAAATAACGCACCTGGAGAACATCTACAAAATAAAAATATAAACTATTAAATTTTATATTGTGCTAATTATACCCGTATCCGAAATTAACGGGTCAAAAATGCCACCCACCTCAAATAATTGAGGGATAGTCTCCTGTTTTAAACCGATACTCGTTGAAAATTTCTGAGATATATTCCCACCCTTTTCTTCTTCACTTGATCATTCTACACCAACACAAAATCATCATCTTCAATCTTGTTCTTCTTCATTAACAAATAGCAGAACCAGCAGCCCAAGTAATAGCAGAAGCAACTCAAACATTAACAAACTAAACAATAATATCATCATCACAGTATCATCAACATCATCAGTCGAAATCATCATCATCATAACCATTGTGAGAATTTTTCTATCTTTAAATTCTTACATTTATATTGATATATATATATATATATATATATATATATATATATATATATATATATATAGTAAGAACACCATAAATTATGTATATTCATGGACAAATTTGATGATGATTTATGGGATAAAAAAAAATAACACCTCTGTACAAACAAAAATGACCCTCTATGTGTGTAATAATGGGTAGAAAAAATTGTGGATAAAACTTGTAGTATGTTAAGCTAAACATTTTTGAAAATTATAACTTGAAACATCACAAAAACATATATGAAATCTGGACTGAAATTGGACTATGAAACAAAGCACAGACTGGAAACAACTGTACCCGATCGGCTATATGAAGTTAGCCGATCGGCTAAGTGAAGGGAGCTGAACGGCTCAAATGATCTAGCCGTACGGCTAGAATGTATTAGCCGAAAGGCTAAACTAGTTTCACGTTGTTGATCCCAGTATGGATCTTAATATGTATTACTTTGATTGATTATTAATAAGCTTGCGGAATAGTTTATTAATAACTTGAAGAATAAACTTAGAACACAGAATTAATCAAAAGCTTCAATATTATTATCAAATAATACGAACACACAAATTGTGCTAGGGTTTACAACCTTGAAGCTAATAACTAGAAAACTCATCTAATCCAGTATTCTACAGGATCTCTATTTATAACATATAGAGTCCTTTACAGAATCAAACTAATATGGAAATCATATCTATTCCATAATTATCTCTAACCGACAACTAGCAGTGGTTGAGCTATATACTAACAGGGGTTGTACCCTTATATAACCAACAGTGGTTAAACACTTATATACACAATACACTTATACTAACAGTGGCACTGTTAGACTAATTATAACCAACAGTGGTACTGTCAATACAAAACTAACTAACAGTGGTTCAATGCTAGCAGTGGCAAAACACTTGTATTCTGAGCAAATCTGGCAGTGGCTCAGGTCTTAACAATCTCCCCCTAAACTTGATCATTCTCAGTAATGACTCAAGTTTCTTCATCTTTCTTCTCATCATTCAAAGCTTGATTCTGTTTTCTTCTCTTCTCCTCCTCTCTTATCCTTTCCAATTCCATTCTCTTATGAAACTGATTTACAACCATATACAAAGCATTGAAAGCACCTTCTGAGACCACAGTAACTCTTAATCTTGAAGCAAGCACATTCCTCAAAATCTGAGTTCCCAAGACATATTGTCTGTCATCAAACATGAAAATTGTAGCTCCATCTCTAAACATAATCATGTGTATCCCAGCTCTAACAAAATGCCTCCAATTTAGCACATGTTCAATACAGTTCAAAAACAATTTTGTGAATGGTTCAGGCTCAAACATCATATTCAAACAACTGCCCAAATCTCTTTCCATTATCACCATAGATGCTTGCCTGTTCATCTGACTGTTTAGCTCATACAAATCCACAATATCTAACCTATTCACTTTTCTGATCACATCAACCACAGATGATAGATATTGCTCACTCCCATCCTCTCTCACAAGTTTGATCTGCTCTTTAATAACATCATCAATCTCTGACCTCAGTCCTTCCCATTGAACTATCTTTGAAGACCTATCATGATGAATATGAATATTTTCTTTATTATCATTCACTTCTTTGATATACTTTCTCAACTCTGTAAGATCTTTTTCCAGATCAGGTATCAAACTATCATTAGCAAGAACTCCATCCCATCTAATCTTAAGATTCTTATCAGAAAGCCTTTTTAATTCTCTTTCTTTAGCTTCTATCTGTTCTTGCTCTTCTCTTTCAATTCTTTCCTGTTCCTCCATCCTAACCTGCTTTTCAATCTTTTTCCTATCTTCAGAAAGCTTCTTCTCAATAAATTTATCTTTTATAAGCTTTTGTTCAAAATCAACCAGACCCTCATTTTGATGTCTAGCATAGGCCTTCTCCAATCTATCCAACTCCCATCCTTCTAAAATACTTCTAGCTTCTAGGTGCATACCTTCCACCAAGAATTTTAATTAAATCCTTTTTCCTCTGAGCAGCAGTTGGAGGTTTATTTCTTTTCTTTTCTAGCTCTGCCTGCCTTTTCTTTCTAGCCCTTTCTTCATTTGCTTGTTTCAACATGGCAAACCCTGGGCTCAACTCATCCTTATCTTCCTTCTTGTTGATCATCTTATGAATTTGTTGTGCAGTTATCCCTTTCCCTTTTGTAGCCATATCATTTAACATTTTTGCAGCTCTTTGAGATAAAGTCACTACACTCATATCCTCCAACACAACATCAACATCATGACCCTCATTCCTTCTGGACTCAACAGCCCTTCTCAACATCCTCTCATCATGCTCCTCCTGAGCTCTCCTTGCCTCAATCAAATCAATCTGAGGTTCTACCACCTTCTTTTTCTTTTCTTCCTCTACCAATTTGCCCTTACCTTTGTCTTTGGAATCAATCTTTGGAACATCAGACTTAGGTTTGGTTGGTGAAGATGGTTCTCTAATGATAACAGATGGTAAAATGGTTCTTGTGACAGTGGTTGAAGGTGTAGTAATAGCAGTGGTTGATATAGAACTGACAGTGGTTATAGGTGTATTGACAGTGGTTACTACTGGAATACTAACAGTGGTAATATCTCCAGCAGTGGTTGATATATTACTAGCAGTGGTACTAGCAGTGGGTATAATGCTGACAGAGGTAGTTTTCTTTGATTTTCTTTTCTTTGCTATTGACTTTTTCCTACCATAGGTCATCCCTATATCTTTTCCCTTAACATTCACACTTAATGTTCTGCTCTTAACATCCCTCACAAAAATATCCACTGCTTCCTTGTAGCTTAAACTGCTGTCAATTGGAAACACCTTGTCATCCACCACAACAGGTTCTGACTCTTTGGGTACTAATACTACCAACTGCTTTTCACCATCATCCATTCCTTCATTCACAATATAATCATCCACAGGAACATCAAGCGCATCCTCCATTACCTCAGTACTCTGCATATCATCACCAATATTCTCATCACCAATATTTGCATCACTAATATTTGCATCACCAGCTTCACCCATATCATCATCATTATCTTTCCTATCTTCAGGCATATTATCTCTCCCTTGATTTTCATCATTTTTCTCCCCCTTGCTTGAAGATTGCTTTAAAGCTGCAGCAGGTTGCAAGACTTGTGTGACTACATCTTCTACCACAGCTAGTCTAGCTCTCAAATCTGCAATCTCCTGTTGCTGCCTTTGCAGTAAATCATCCTGAGCAGCCAATTGTACTTGTTGTGCTCTTCTCAATTCTCTCTCCTTCACAAATTTCTCCCAGATCATTAGAACATCATGTGCCAGATCATCAATCGTCAATTCCTCAGTTTCATTACTAGTCTCATCAACATTAGAGTGTAACCTCCTAGAAGAATCATTGACTACATCTGGCACTTGCTCAGATGCCCCTTGATACATGGTACTGGGACCTTCACCTGCATCATTACCCTTAGGTTCAGCATTAGAAGTTGCCTCTGGTTGGGTCTGAGTAATGTTACCACTGTCCTGTCCTGCCAGTGGGCTAGAAACAGTAGTGGCAGCCCTTCCAGAATGAACATTTTCATCAAATATGTTCACCTGTTGTAAGATTTCCTGTGACTGAGACTGTGAAGAAACAGGAATCTTCACAGCCTGTGTAGCTTTCTTGGATTTCTTAGCTTTGGAGTGGGTAGTTTGTTTGGTCCCTTGTTTTCTTTTTGTGGTGCCACCTCTTGATGTGTGTTCAGAAACAACTGGTGTGGTTGTTCTGTCATCAATTGGTCCAAGTGATGTTGGTAATACATCACCAGTAGCAGAAGGAGTAACTAACATAGTAGAAAACAATGCAGTTTCCTTCTTTGAAAAAGTGTTTTGATACTGGTACATAGCTTTAATAGTTTTTACAGACAAAGTAGAACTAACTATGACACTTTTATCTGCTGGCAGATTTGGCAATTGTTTATTCAACAAAAGTTGAACAAACCTAGGATACATTATGAATGTATCACCCTTTACATTCCTAATCATATTATCTAAGATAAACCTAGACATATTAAACTTAATACCCTGTGCCAAGCAGATTATAGGATATGCAATACTAGAACTAAATTCATTAAAACTAGTTCTTTTCTGAGATAAACATACCAGGAAAGTATGAATATAGAACTTCCATTGTGGACAAAACCAAGACTTCAAGAAAGTATATTCTGATCTTGTCTTTCCTGTACCCTCATATCCCATAGCATTGATTCCTTGAAAAAGATCTGCTCGTGACAATTCCATAACTCCTCCTTCATCATTGAACTGTAGAAGTTCTCTCAAAACAATCTCAGTAATCATTACTCTATTCCCTTGAACAGTTGAGTGAATGTGAGAAATGCCATTGACAGTGCCTTCTTTAGCATTCTTCCAGAATTCCTGGATGTGTGATCGACTCAAACGAGGAGCAATAGTAAGAGCATAAGACACTGGACAATTACGCAAGAAATCGATAATAGGGTGAAAGTAATCATCTGCTATTTCTTTATTCAAGAAAGCCCTCATATTGTGTTCAGAATGAACACTCAGAGTCGAACAATCATTATCAGAAGAAGATGATGAAGCCATTTGTAAAAAAAATGAAAGAACAACAATTGATCGAATACACAGTACGAATGATTTGTAGAGAAGATGAAGAAATTTTGAAAGCGTAATTGAAAAAGTGAAGTGTTTAGATATTTATATGTTGACAGCGCCAAGCCCTAGTGAAAATAACTAACAGTGGCACTGTTAGTTATGCACCAACAGTGGCACAACCAACACATAACACTAACAGTGGTTACTTCACTTGGTCAAACTTCAACATTGACTCCGCATCAAACCAACAGAGGTAACAGCCTTAGCAGGGGTACACTAGAACTAACAGGGGCAAAATACTTCATTTTTTTTTTTTTTTTTTTTTTTTTTTTTTTTTTTTTCAAACACAAAACAAATAAACATTAAATTCCAGCTCCATTAATGTCTCTTGACAGTGGCTGAAACCTGTAAAATGCAGCTAAAAACAACCTAGCAGGGGTTAAATAAACAACATATACAACAGAGGTTGAAAATATACTGACAGTGGTATAGATAAACTAACAGTGGAACCAACTATTATCATGAAGAAGCTAACAGTGGTAATACTTAACCCTGTCACTATATTCTTCACCTCTGTTAGTATCAAATCCTGACCAAAACACTTAAGTGAGATTGATCATACCAATATTAGTTATCAAAAATGTAAACCTTCCTACATCAAATGCTTTGGTAAAAAGATCTGCAAGTTGATTATCAGTATGAATTTTGAAAATATGAATCAATCTTTTATCATAACAATCTCTTATAAAATGATATCGGATTTCAATGTGTTTGGTTTTTGAATGCTTAACAGGATTTTGTATGATACTAATAGCAGAAGTATTATCAATATAAATAGGAGTGTTCATGAAAGTCAAACCATAGTCCATCATTTGATTCTGAATCCAGAGTACCTGTGCACAACAACTAGATGCTGCAACATACTCTGCTTCTGCTGTAGATGTGGAAACTGTGGTCTGCTTCTTACATTGCCATGACACCAACCTATTTCCAAGAAATTGACATCCTCCACTTGTTGATTTCCTATCCATGTTTTCCCCTCCATAGTCACTATCTGTGAAAGCTTTGAGCTCAAAATCTGATCCTTTAGCATACCAAAGTCCCAAAGCTGGTTGACCCTTTAAATATCTAAAGATTCTTTTCACAGCATACATATGTGACTGCTTTGGATTTGTTTGATACCTAGCACAAAGACACACTGCAAACATAATGTCAGGTCTAGATGCAGTTAAATACATCAAAGAACCAATCATGGACCTATATAAATGCACATCTACTTCCTCCCCCTCAGGATCAGAATGAAGATGTTTGTGTGTCTCCATGGGAGTGCTAGCTATCTTCACATCTTGATAACCAAATTTAGTTAAGATATCTTTCACATATTTCCCTTGGTTAATGAAGATTCCATCTGACTTCTGTTTAACCTGTAGTCCTAGAAAGAAGGTGAGTTCTCCCATTGAACTCATTTTAAACTTCTTATGCATTAGCACCTCAAAATCTTTACACAAATAATCACTTGTAGATCCAAAGATGATATCATCAACATAGACTTGTACCAGCAGAATATCTTTCTGAATTCTCTTGATAAACAAAGTCTTGTCAATAGTACCTCTTTTAAAGCCATTCTTGAGAAGATACTCAGATAGAGTGTCATACCATGCTCTTGGTGCTTGATGTAAACCATACAAAGCTTTCTTCAATCTGCACACTTTATCTGGAAATGTTGGATCTTCAAAACCTGGAGGTTGACATACATATACCTCATCATCAATCAACCCATGAAGAAAAGCACTCTTCACATCCATTTGATAAACCTTGAAACCCTGATAAGATGCAAAAGCTAAAAATAACCTAATAGCTTCTATCCTAGCAACTGGAGCAAAGACATCATCATAATCAATGCCTTCTTCCTGTGTATATCCTTGAGCAACCAACCTGGCTTTATTCTTGATAACTATCCCTCTTTCATCCCTCTTATTCTTAAAGATCCACTTGGTGCCTATAGCCTTCTTTCCTTTTGGTAAATCTACCAAATCCCAAACATCTTGTAGTTTGAATTGCAATAACTCTTCTTGCATAGCTTCAATCCAACTATGATCCTTGAGAGCTTCCACTGCTTTCTTTGGTTCCATCTGAGAAAGAAAACAAACATATAGTGAAGTATGTAAGTCTTCTTCTCTTACCTTTAACTGCTGTCTTGTCACCACAGGAGTACTAATATCACCAATCACCAGATCCAAGGAATGATCTTTATGAACCAGATATTTAGATGTGGATGTATCAAGCAATTCCCTTTCCAAATTCTGACCCACAAAATCATCCATGTCTGATTCAGAAAAAGAATCTCTTTCCTGTCTTTCTTTTTCAACCTGTGGAGTTGTTTCAGAATCTGATAGAGAATTCCTTTCCAAGACTTGAAATGGTGAAAATCCCTTTGGAGATATCTGCTCTTCATCTGAATCATTCTCTACATCTGATCCATTTGGTGCAGGATTTGATTCTTCAGATTCTGTTTGATCCTTTTGGAAAACTGCTGGTGGATCTGGAGTCCAGTTTGGAAATAAGACATATTCCAAACCATTCTTTTTAGATTGACTGGAGTTGCTCTGATCATGTGCACCATCACCTGCACTAGTACCTGCACTAGTAGATACATCTGGATATCTAAAAGCATGAGTTAGTGCATCAATATCAAACAACACATCTGGACCTGTTCCTTCTACATTTAATGTATGTTCATTAAAAGTCACATTCATGGTCTCCTCAATAATCCTAGTCCTTTTGTTAAATACTCTATAAGCCTTGCTTTGAATAGAGTATCCAACAAAAACAGCCTCATCCACCTTACTTTGAAATTTACCTAGGTGATCTCTGGTATTTAAAACAGTACAAGGACATCCAAATGGTTTTAAGAAGTTAACCAAAGGTTTTCTCTTAAAGAATAACTCATAGGGTGTCTTGTTATGAGGTTTGACTATCAAGATCCTATTCAAAACATAACAAGCAGTGCTAACTGCTTCTGCCCAAAAGGACATTGGAAGTTTAGCATCTGCTAACATGCTCCTAGCAGCTTCAATTAGTGTCCTATTCCTCCTTTCAGCTACTCCATTTTGTTGTGGAGTCCTAGGTGCACTAAACTGTCTTTCTATACCTTTCTCATCACAGAATTTATTCATCTCACAATTCTTAAATTCTGTCCCATTATCACATCTGATGATCTTAACCTTTTGATTAGTTGAATTTTCAATCCTAGTTATGAAAGATCTAAGTGTTTCACTTGTCTCATCTTTTGTCCTAAGAAAGAATACCCAACTCATCCTAGAATAGTCATCAGTTATCACCAAGCAGTAAGATTTCTTCCCTTGACTAGCTACATTGGTAGGGCCAAATAAATCCATATGTAACAGGTGTAGGTGAGTGGTATTGGTATTAACAAGCTTGGACTTATAAGAAGTCTTGTGTTGCTTGCCTTTGAGACAAGCTACACAATGGTCACTACATTCAAATAACTTTTCAGGTAAGCCTCTCACTAGCCTATCCTTAACAAGTTTATTCATGGTCTTATAATTCAAGTGACACATCCTCCTATGCCATAAATCAGATTCAGAAACAGTAGCTTTAGATATAAAACAGTTTGCATTTTGAGAGTCCATCTTGTTTAAATCACTACAGTATACATTGTTCTTTCTTGGAACTCTCATTAAAATTTTGTCTTCAGGAATTTTGAGTTGTTCAGAAAGAATAATGCATTCTGTGTTAGTGAAATAAACAGGATTTTGCTTATCTGTGATTTGACTCACACTAAGCAAATTATATCTCAATTGCTCAACATAATAAACATCATTGAAAGTGAGCTTACTGCATTTTACCTTGCCTTTACCTGTGATTTTTCCTCCTCTAGGGTTACTGCCAAATCACAGTCATGTGCCTATCTCCAGTCATGCCACATCTCCTCCTTCAAATTCTTTAAAATCCTGCAGTTTCTCCCTATCTCCAGTCATGTGCCTTGAGCATCCTGAATCAATATGCCATAAGCTTGGCTTGCTCTGCACATATCAAAAGAGAAATAATTAGTTTCTCTTGGGAACCCAAACCAATCTGGCTTTGGGTTTCCCTTTAGCATTTTTGATATCAACCCTCTTAAAGGTGATTGATCTCAATGCTTCATTGGTTTTGAATACTTTTGATGTATATGCATTCTTATATCTCCAAAAACAATCTGTTTTAGACCTAACAGTAGTTATTGGTCTGACAGTGGTCACTTTTATGTTAGTGTTTATTACCCTAGCAGTGGTAGCTTTACTTGGTATACACATTTTATTCAAATGTTTAATACTAGCAGAGGTACCATGCCTGACAGTATTCAAACCTTCCCCTGTTGGTGTTCTGCCTCTGTTAGCCTTTGACAGTGGCACTGCTGCAGTATTAACAGTGGCTGAAGCATTGCCTCTGTTAGGCTTATTTCTCAGTACTTGACTTGTACCACTGTTCCTATTATTTTTAGGATTGTGATAGCAGTCTAGTTGAAGATGGTTATACTTACCACAGATAAAACATGATTTTCTTTTTACACATTCAAACCCATTACCCAGTCTTTGTGAGACTAATTGATTCCAATTCCTCTGATTCCCTCTAGGTGTAGGTTTGATCATTCTATTTACAGAATTTTCATCATGTTTGCAAGCACACTTACTACATTCAGCTTTGATGTTTGACACAGATCCTAGAGTGATTCTAGACTTTTTAATCCTATTCTTCTGTGCAATCTGTTCTTTAGATTTCTCTATGAACATCCTCTTGCCTTCTAATAGTTTATCACTCTTAAGTTCTGAGACAAGACCAGTAATAGACTTGTTGCTCTCATTCACAGACTTTGCACTAGAGGAACTATCACTATCATTCTCATCTTCCTCAGTCCAATCAGATATGTCTACTTTATCAAAATCTACATTATCATCACAATTAACTACTGGATCTACCTTAATAATCTCTTCTGACACACTTTTCTTAAGTTGTCCTAAGTCAAACTCAATTTTAGATGGAAAGTAAGTATGATTATAAGGTGGGGGAACAGCATTAAGATTGTATCCTAATCCAGTTTTTAATTTATCATGAATTTGAGACTTGATTAAGTTTTGAACACCTTTTGAAGCATTTTCTAATTCATCAACTTTCAGCTTAATTGACTCTTTATCAGAAATTGCCTCAGCCAACTTGGCACTTAGCATATCAACTTTTGTTTGTAAAGCTTTCTTTTCCCAATTTAGATATTTAATATCTAACTGAAATTGTGATTCATTTTTTTCAAAAGCTTTAATTTGTGTTTCCAAATTTTCAATAGCTAAAGTTGCATGTTGACTTTTTATCTCAGATGCTTTTAACTCATTGCACACAACCACATTATGATCCCTATAAAACTTAACCATTTTCTTGCATTCAGGAGAACATAATTTAACTTGTACCTCATGTGGAATATCTGAAGAATCTGATTCTTCTGTGACAGCCATCAAAGCTTGATTATTCATCACAAGCTCTTCTTGATCACTCCAATCAAATCCTCCCATTCCATCCTGTGCAACCAATGAGTCTGAAGTGGTGTTCTGTACAGGTACCATCCTTCTCTGAGGACCAGAATTATTCCTCACAATTCCATTAGCAGTATTCATTGAACCTCCTTCCTTGGTGTTCCTGCATTCTCTAGCAAAGTGACCCATCTTGTGACAATTAAAGCACTCCACCTTACTCTTGTCAAACCCTGCTACACCATCTCTCTTGAATGTAAAGTTTCTGTTACCAGATCTTTGCATAAACCTTTTAGCTCTTATGGTTATCATAGCCATTTGCCATCTTAAATCCATCTCCTCAAGGTCTTCTTCATTCACCTGTTCTAAATCTTCTGTGGTTAAAGATGAATTTATGTGGCTAGCAAAGAATGCTTCTAGCACATTATCATTGGCACCAGATATGCTATTGCTTCCAGTATCACCAACAGAAACAAAAGCAGCATTGTTAGAGATCCCATTGGACTGTTTCATAGCTACAACCTCAGGCTCAAAGTTTCTTAGATCATTGTACAGATCCTCAATCTCCTTTTGATCAAGATCTGTACTTTGCCTAAGACCCACTGTGTACATGTTCCATTCAGTACCAAGTGATCTTAAAAATTTCCTATTAAGATCATCCTTGTCAATCTTAACATTATGATTTTCAAGATCTCCTACCAGCTTTTGAAACCTGTCAAAGGTTTGAGTTAAAGTTTCTGACTTAACTCCAGCAAAGTTCTCAAACTGTTGTTTGAGAAGAGACCTCTTGTTCTTCTTTGTATTGTCATTCCCTCCAAATCTGGTAACAATAGCTTCCATGAGTACTTTTGCATCTACACATTTATCAAACTTCTTCTGATACTCATTGGGAATGGACAAAAGTAGAGTACTTAATGCTTTCCATTCTGTAGCTCTTTCTTTTCTCTCAGCATCTGTTTTGGGTGGTGGTCTTGCTAGGTTTTCACCATCTGGACCTTTTGGATAGTTTGGTCCATTGATAACCACCTCCCACATCATATAATCTGTGAGAAGCATATACTGCCTTATTCTTGTCTGCCATAACTCAAACTCATCTGGTTTGAGCATAGGAATCTTGGTAGCCTGTATTCCTTCCATTGTTTCAGTAGACATCTTAATTCTTCAAACAAACAGTTTGAACCTTCAAACAAATTCTTCAAGATCAAAGCAATATCTAGCTCTGATACCACTTGTTGATCCCAGTATGGATCTTAATATGTATTACTTTGATTGATTATTAATAAGCTTGCGGAATAGTTTATTAATAACTTGAAGAATAAACTTAGAACACAGAATTAATCAAAAGCTTCAATATTATTATCAAATAATACGAACACACAAATTGTGCTAGGGTTTACAACCTTGAAGCTAATAACTAGAAAACTCATCTAATCCAGTATTCTACAGGATCTCTATTTATAACATATAGAGTCCTTTACAGAATCAAACTAATATGGAAATCATATCTATTCCATAATTATCTCTAACCGACAACTAGCAGTGGTTGAGCTATATACTAACAGGGGTTGTACCCTTATATAACCAACAGTGGTTAAACACTTATATACACAATACACTTATACTAACAGTGGCACTGTTAGACTAATTATAACCAACAGTGGTACTGTCAATACAAAACTAACTAACAGTGGTTCAATGCTAGCAGTGGCAAAACACTTGTATTCTGAGCAAATCTGGCAGTGGCTCAGGTCTTAACACACGTAATGGTTCTTGTTAATCTTAGTAACACACTAAACACTTAAATATGTTTTATTGCATTTAAACCAATATGTATGCCTTGGCCAAGTGGTTGTGTCATGTGGTGAAGAAAAGTAAGGTAACAGGTTCGAAACCTGTGACAAACTTTTTTATTTGTTTATCTTTATTATATATATATATATATATATATACATATATATATATATATGTAACACCCTAAGGTCACAGGTTCGAAACCTGTGACAAACTTTTTTATTTGTTTATCTTTATTTTATATATATATATATATATGTGTGTGTGTGTGTGTGTGTAACACCCTAAAATTTCTGGTTGCGGAAGCGGTCGGGTCGGGTGTTACCAAACCAAATATCACACCATAAGATATAATGAACGAATCTAAATGAGACGTTTGAAAATAGTTATACATTTCCATAATAAAAGTGTATACAAGTTGCGAGTTCGCAAAATAATTTCAACACATAATTCGTAATACAAAAGTTATGCAGAGAAATCCGGTTGATTTGAAAACATGCGACTCGAGCTAGCATAATCTTGTAGCAATCCTAATCCTGCTGGGCACCTGAGAACACATGCTAAAACATGTCAGCTATAAAGCTGGTGAGTTCATAGGATTGTTAGCTGAAAACATTAAGTATAAACTTTGTATGTTTTGAAAAGTGATTCAAAATCTACGATTTTGAATTTGTATTGTTTTAAATTGTAACACCAATGTGTATACGTCAAATGAGGTATCTAATACCTATGACTAGTGGGGAGTACCTAAGTACATAATGAAATGTGGCAATCCATGCCTAGATACCTATCGGTAATAACGAGTATATAAACGTGAGGCAGTACATGCCTAATAGCTATGGAGTAATGGTATGACAACGTCATATGATAACGAATAATTGTAGTTCCGCCGAACTATGATTGAGTATATATATAGTGCGTTGCATCGAGCAACAATTGATTGTAGACCCACAGATCTATGATTGAATGTTTAGTGTGTCCGTTTGACCAGTTAGTGTGAGCTAACCCGGACATGTTGTAAATAATTGTAGTTCCGCAGAACTTATGGTTGAAAATGTTTAGTGTGTCCGTTTGACCAGTTAGTATGAACTAACCCGGACATGATTGAGCTAACGGCCTCGCGTGGAAACTCCACCGACCCGTTAAATTGTTGCGGATCACGAGCATAAGCTCGCCCATCCGTGAGTGTGTGTGGATCACGAGCATAAACCCGCACATCCATCGATTATATCGCTTTACCGCGATATCGTACTTGTGCCCACTGCAATACCGTGGCATCGTTTTATGCCCACTTCACCGTGGCATCGTTTTGTGCCTAATCATGCATCGACCGCATTGCTCGCAAGCAACTTATGTAATTGAGCCGTCAGTACTACGACATGCTCGACTTGAGATAATTGAGTCGACCGTACTACGACGAATCCGACTTGAGTATTCGTGTTTGTATAATTGTATGTATACTGATATACATATGTAATAACGTAGATAGCACCAGGTGCTCAAGATGATGTACAAGCATGTAGATATATATAAATATGTATATATATATATATATTTGTCAAATCAGCAACACATGTAACAATCATGCCATGCATGAGAATAATTGATTGTATCTAAATATGTATAAACAAATACTTAGATATTAAATAGCGCGTTGAACCTAGGTAGGAATACCCATCACTTAGTTGAGTTGTATTAGTATAAGGAATCTATACTAATGTATGATACTATTGTATACTCCTAGCCTTAAGCCTAGCAAGTATATTGGAGTCTCGGGAAAATGTTCACTTAAGTCCACTTCCCATTCTGATGATAGTGGAGTGTGTCGACAGTTTTAGTTCTTAAAAGGGAAACTAATCCTGTGAAAGTATAGATGTTCTCCAGTGTAGGTAGAACTAACTAGTTCTAATATATTCGATAATATTGTCCCGCGACAATATGGTCAATGGATAGTGATAACTTAATCAAGTTATGTATTAGTAACCGTTTCCAACAATCTAACGGTGTACGACTGCGACCTATCTAAGTTAGGTATTGATATTGTTCCAAAACAATATGATGGGTGTAATTCCTAAGTATTAAACATTTGTATTACATACACTAATATGAATAAGCGTGAATTATAAAAGATCATAAATATAATTCAAAAACAGTTGATGAGCATGTGTTTCACCCCGAAAACAGTAAAGCAGTTGGAAGAGTGGGGCTATGAAACTCACCTGTGAGTTGTTAGCGATCCTACGATACGCGCGTCGTCTGATAGGTAACCTCCTAGTGTCCTAAACACGTGAGGTCATATGAGTATGAGACAAATCAGTTCGTCTAAGTGAGTTGTGTAATTGTTTATTTCTCATTCAGGTTTAGAAATTGTGTACGGGGGTCCGGGGGCAGCGCCCCTGGTAGCGGGGTCCAAGGGGTGGCAACCCCTGGCGGGGTCCAAGGGGCAGAGCCCCTGGTTGGGGTCGAGCCAAATCCGGAGTAAAATCGAGTGTTAAAATCTGGTTCCGACACTTGGTGAAAATCATAGGTTTTTAAGGTCCTTTGTTTCGCGACATAAGGGTTGTGTCGCAAACGGTTATGCGACATAATGGTTGTGTCGCAAAAGGTTTATGCGACACAAAAGTCTGTGTCGCTATAGCGACATCCGCGCAATTAAATGTACATAAAGGCTTGCGTCGCACTATGCGACATAATTGATTTCTGGGACGTTGGCTGCAACATAGCCTGCGACATAGGTTATGTCGCAGCACTGTTCTTGGTCCCTGCGACATAACGGTCTGCTCGCCGGAATTTGAGTCGGAAACAAGTTTTTCGGCTCCCGTTAGGTCCGATTCTTTTACCCAACCCATATTTGAGCTTTTTAAGCTTATCTAAACCGCAAACAATCAAAATAACAAAGATTTGAGAGATTTCGAGAATTGTTGGAAACTTACAAATCTGCGCGAGGAGAATCCGAAAAGATAGGATTGTAGATCGTTGTGTGATGATCGTTTTTCCCTAAATGAGCTTCGAGGTTGGAGGTCGTTTAGTGGTAGTTTTTGGTGATTTAAGGTGGCGGTGGTGGATGGTGATATTAGAGAAAAGAGAGGAGAAGAGATAAAGAGAGAGAAAGAGAGGTGGTAAAATGAGGAAGAAGGAGGGGAGGTGGGGGTTTAAGCCTCCCACTTTCCTTCCTAGTAATTGCGCTCCGTGTTTTTGTACCCGATCGTAAAATAAATTTAATATTTTAAATTTATAAATTTTGTCAATATAATTTCGTAAATACTTTAAATAAAATATTTCACTTGAATTACAAAAATGTAACTTGGTTATAATTGTTTACAAAAATACAATTAATCAAGGTTTAAATCTGGCGCGAAAATTGACTTTTTGACCGGGTGTTACAATATATATATATATATATATATATATATATATATATATATATATATATATATATATATATATATATCACATATACATAGTTACGAAACTACGACAAGTGTATATATACAATGGTACAAAACGAAATAAATTTTTGTAACGAACAAATTTATGTTTTCAAAACATACTCGACAAACTAGGTATACATATACATATGTATATACATGACAAAAACATTATAGATACGAATATATATATTCAACTAATAAGAATATATATATATATATATATACTTACGCATTTCGAACGAATCGGCAATAACTATAAATTTGTGAAAATAATACTTATTGACAGCACAAATCACCAACGATTTATACAAATTTAAGAACTTAACAATTTCTTCAAAATAATCAAACTGTTAACATAATTTGACAAACTGTCAAAGTACTTATGGTTATACATTATTGTGTATAGGTTGACTATTTTTGGGTGACACTACCACCATTTGCTAGCTCTCACGTCCACCGCAACTACCGTGTGTTCACAGCCCCATTTTTTACTTGTTTTATTGCTTTTAAATCATGGGGTGAAAAACATAGAACTTGTTTTGCCATAACATGCAATATCTGTTTATGATTGCCTTGGTGCTTTTGTGTTATTGATTATATAAATGGTTTCATATTAGGATTGCGAACTATGTGGGAATACTTATAGAACTTGTTACTAATATGATTAGGATTACGTGCCTTCATATAAAATTTTATGAGTGGAGTTTATTTGACTCTCATGACAAATTATAAATGGCTTGGTTTAACAAACCATACATATAAAAACCTGTAAATTCACTCAATCATGTGTTGACGTTTTATTATGTTTTTCAGGTAACTAGCAGCACATATAAGACTGCATGCATATGGAGTTAGGCGACCCAAGACTAATTAGGATGTCACATTTTGGGACACTTAAGATTTCTTTGTACAACTGATTTATATTAATCATACTTATGAAATCTTCTTTCGGACACTGTGTATTTTATAACAGATTGTATATTTTATAATAATATTCTACGTCTTTAACGAGTTGTAGTTCTTTTTGTTACAAACTAACTTCCTAAATAGCATCTTAATTTATTGTTCAGCAATAATCATATGCTCTGATCTGACATGAGTGTCAAATGTTGACGTCAGCACCCCCACTTACTCTAATGCTTCCGCAAATCGCGCATTGACCGCGCTGACCGAATTTGGGGGTGTTACAGATTTGGTATCAAAGCCATTGGTTATAACGAACTAGAAGTCTTTAAGTGACATGAAAACCTTAGAGACCTAGAATATAGCCTTGGCTAGAACACATTTGCATATGTCTAACTCACCATATGACAACTATTGTCACAATACGTTTAAGAGAATAGTCACGTGTTCCTAGACGTGACTTCTCAAACATGGTTATGATAACAATGGAATCTCGGTACATGAGAAACCATCAACCAACACCATCACACATTTAATCTATGTGTCCACTATACAGATATACAAAAGTTATTGTCTGATGAATAGTTGATCCAACTTTGCATCCCCTGAAACAATCTACACTTGATTAAATCCCTCCTACTTGAGAATTAGAAGAATGCTTGAGGGCTGTTATTATATTAAAAATCTGTAATCCTTTTCATACATTACAACCTCCCATTGTTACGGGTAAACATATATAAAACTAATGGTCCCTACCTTAGTTACTATACTCCACACACTAATCAGGAAACTTCCTGACACATGAAATGAAATCTTAAGAACTACAAAGCAATATCCTCGATTAGATGGAGACATCATTCCCTCGAGCCTGTTAAAGGACACATGAACTTGGATGAAGAGAACGCCTATGATACTGTAACACCCCCAAATATGTCATTTAGCGGAAGCAGGATTTGGGTGTTACTAATCAATAATCAAAGCACAGAGATTAATAATGAACGACCACTATATGCGTCGTTTTACATTTGATATTGATAAAATAAAAGTTTACATCAAAATATTGTTTACATTAGCTCCTTTTGAAATTGAGAGATTTAAGTACATAATTAAACTATACAAAATGTAATAATGCAACTAAATCTCTGATTGTTTGCATGCTGACTCGAGCTAATAAATCTTGATTGAGCAGTCCAACCTACTGCTGGTCACCTGTGATACATGCTAAAATGGGTCAGCGAAACGCTGGTGAGCTTACAGGATTGTATATCAACATATATTTGTATGAACCGCAAGATTTTATAATTGAATTTAAAATGCAATTAAGCAAAATAAAAGTTATACAGCCATGAGCACATAGTCTGAGCTTAACTTGAGTGTCAGGTCCAATTAAGGAAACCCAACCGAGTTGCCTCCTACGAGTGCCTAATCCACACTCGTCTTCCCAAATGCTAATACGTCCGTTTGACCAGTTAGTGCGTGCTAACCCGGACGAGGATTGTCAATCCTATATGATATCATATACTAACATTCACGCTACAGATGTATTACCAGACTATGCTATGGAGGGCTTTATTGATTAGTTGAAAACAACTCATGTAGTATTTGATTGAATTGTACTTGCGTTCTACTTGTAAAACAAAACGAGCAATAATATCACACCCCTTAATGAAAAACAGTAAAATAGGGGCTATGAGACTCACCTGAGCCTTGAGTGTCTATTAAAATAACTTGAATTGATTAACTGTGAATTGATGTCCGAAGACTTGTAACCTGTCGGGCGTTCAAAACGCATAATATTATATGAGTGAGTAGATGTCTCAACAGACCATCTATGTTTGTTGTCCAACAATTTGTTATGTCCAAATGTTTGATTGTTCAACTTGGTTTATCAAAAAATGTGTACGACCCGTTGGTGAAAGTTTGTAATAATAATTCTTTAAGATATTATCATTAATTAAGTGTCATCGTATACATTGTTACATTATGTATCATGTGTGGTTATAAGTGATTACCCATGTTCAATACTTAGTGAAGAAACAAATCCCATAAATTCTGTCTTTAGCGACACTAGTAGCGACACTAGTGTCAGTGTGGCATGGGTAAGTGTCGCAGTGAGCCACTGCTAGTGTCGCAGAAGGTTACCACTGTTAGGTATTTTTAGTTTCCACTGTTGGTTATGCGACACTTAGGCAAGTGTCGCAGGTAGTGTCGCATAGTTAACACTGTTAGTGTCTCAAGGGTTACCACTGTTAGTGTCTCAAGGGTTACCACTGTTTGGTATGCGACACTAGGGGTAGTGTCGCAGGTTATGCGACATTAAGGTTAGTGTCGCATGGTCATGCGACACTAAGGGTCTGTCCAAAAATTCAATTTTTAGTTCAAGTGTTTTCAAGTGTCGGTTTTCGTTCGGGAAACTTTCTAAAATTAGTTTTTGGTCCAAGTTACTTAATTAAGTCAACCAAACCCATTTTTGTTACCACTTTCCAAAAATAGTAAGTTTTTCGAAAACTAGCCACTTTTGTTGACTTGGTCAAACTTACTCGGTTTGACCCGAAACTTTCACCCAACCCAAATATCAATTTATCGGGTCTAATTATGTTGTCGGTTCATGCCGGAGTTCACCAAAAGTCTTGGTTTTTATAAAAGTCCAAAAACAGTCCACACCTATGTTTTTCGGTTTTGTCGGTTCACTTCCTTTATTTTTCTTAACTAGTTATATTCCGAGTTAGAGTCCACAATTTTTACCAGCTGTTCCACCATGTGTCTAGAGCTTAACTTAATTTTCCCAGTAATTATAGTGTCCATCTTGATAGGTATAAAATTTATGGATGGAACCATACTCAGTTTTCCTGTACATGCAGACCAGTCACATAGATTCGTATTTATAAGAAAATCCGTGGATTTCTGGAAGGAGTCACAGAAGAACTTTTTGTAGATCTTTTCAATACGCAACTTTTAAAAAACAATTCATCTTCTAATTCTTTGTAGAACTCAAGTTATGGTCGATTTACTAAACTGACTTTTCTGAGACAGATTATGTGTTCATGTGTAAAATTCATAAAAACGTATTTTAAGCTTATATTTGGACATAATCTTGTTGGTTAAGCTTTATAACATGTAAATAAACAATATGAAAGTAAGAAAGAGTTTCCTTACAAAGATTTTGATGGAGATGAGATGAGGAGAAAGAGTAGTTGTTGTTGAGCTAGTGTTCTTGGTGAAATATTGACTTTTGTGGTGGTGGTGCTATGGTAGTTTATGGTGGTTGTGGTGGTGAGTTGGTGGTGATCAAGGACTGAATTTCTCTGGAGTTTTTGAGAGAGAAGTGTTAGAGAGAAGGTGGAGAAATGTGAGTGAATGAGTTAGTGGAAATGAAAGTGGTCTTGCATGTAACATGTATGGAAGCATATGTGAGTGGGTTTTGCATGGAAAGTGAGTGGGGGAAAAGGGTGGTGACCACATGGGGCAGGGGGGGGCCGGCCATGGGGGCCCACACATGGGTATTTTGGTCATTTTACTTGTTTATCCGATTTGTGCTTCGCGCGGTGTTCGTTTTCTCGTTCGGTTTGGTGTTAAACGTTTAATACGCGTTTTTAAACAACGATTTAAGTTTCAATATTTTCATTTGAAGTATTCTTATAAAATACTTGAAAAACATTTAATAAAATGTTTCGTTAATTTAGTGATCTCGATTTACGCGTTCGTTGTACAGATTCTAAATCGCGTAACTATTGTTTGTTCGATACGAATTTCTTACAAGGTATTATTATCAAAATAATATTTTGAGAAAGATATTGTCATTAAATAATGTTATATTATTTAATAAAATTGTTCACCAACGCTCGTATTTAATTGAATCGAAATACATTCGATTTGAAACTTGTACGATTTAAATCAAATCGCATAATTGTATATATTCAATAATATATATATAGGTACATTAATTAGCCTAACACAGAACTAATTACATGTATTATTAATTGATTAGGCACTAATTACTAGCCCTAATTTGACGGGTGTCACATTCTCCCCCTGTTAGGAGAATTTCGTCCCGAAATTTAGTTTGAAGTCGTGCTTGAAGTAGCATCAACAAATAATTGAGGGTACTTGAGTCGCATCTGGTCCTCCCGTTCCCAGGTGAATTCCGGCCCACGCCGCGAATTCCACCTGACTTTGACAATGGGAATACGACTTTGTTTGAGTTGTTTGACCTCACGGTCCATGATTTCGGCGGGTTCTTCAACAAAATGAAGCTTGTCGTCAACTCGAATTTCATCGAGTGGAATGATAAGTGTCTCATCAGACAGACACTTCTTTAAATTTGAAATGTGAAAAGTGGGATGCACACTGCTGAGCTCGGATGGCAGTTGCAGTCGATATGCCACTGGACCTATCCTCTCGAGGATCTCGAAAGGTCCAATATATCTTGGGTTCAGTTTACCGCGTTTTCCGAAACGAATGACACCTTTCCAAGGTGATACTTTGAGTAGTACTCGATCCCCAACCTGGAACTCGAGTGGTTTGCGTCTCACGTTAGCATAACTTTTCTGACGATCACGTGCGGCTTTGAGTTTGTTTTGGATCTCGAAGATCTTTTCAGTTGTTTCGTGAATGATCTCTGGACCAGTGAGTTGACTGTCTCCCACTTCGGTCCAACAGATAGGTGATCGGCACTTACGACCGTACAGTGCCTCGAAAGGTGCAGCCTTAATGCTGGTGTGATAGCTGTTGTTGTACGAAAACTCGCATAATGGTAGATGTTTTTCCCAATTTACACCGAAATCAACTACGCAGGCTCGTAGCATGTCTTCCAGTGTTTGAATTGTTCGTTCACTTTGGCCGTCGGTTTGCGGATGGTATGCGGTACTCATACCAAGACGGGTACCCAATGATTTTTGAAGTGATTGCCAAAAGTGAGATGTGAAACGACTATCCCTATCCGAGATAATCGAGATTGGAACTCCGTGTCGAGAAACAACCTCTTTGATGTAGATTTGTGTGAGGCGTTCCATTTTGTCGGCTTCCTTGATTGCCAGAAAATGAGCAGATTTTGTGAGACGATCAACGATCACCCAAATGGTATCACAACCGCTCGATGACTTTGGTAATTTGGTTATGAAATCCATAGAAATTTGTTCCCATTTCCATTCAGGAATGCTGGGTTGTTGGAGTAAACCAGAAGGTTTTTGATATTCGACTTTGACTTTGGAGCAAGTGAGGCACTTGCTGACGTATGTAGCGATTTCAGCTTTCATATTCGGCCACCAATAGAATTCCTTGATGCCATGATACATTTTGTCGGATCCAGGATGGATAGAATATTTGGACTTGTGAGCGTCGTCCATCACCAAGTCTCGTAGATTTCCAAAACTGGGTAACCAGATTCGGTTTGAGAAATACCTAATCCCGTTAGGTTTGATTTCGAATTGTTTGTCCATGCCTCGCAAGGCTTCGTTTTTGATGTTATTGGTTTTCAGAGCTTCGAGTTGAGCAGTGAGAATCTGAATGTTCAGATCATTGTGAATAGTTATACTGAGGGCTCGAACTCGAAGTGGTTTCGTTCGTTCTTTTCGACTGAGGGCATCAGCAACAACATTTGCTTTGCCCGGATGGTATTTGATCTCACAATCGTAGTCGGTAAGCAATTCGACCCACCGACGTTGTCTCATGTTGAGATCCTTCTGATCGAATATGTGTTGGAGACTTTTGTGGTCGGTAAAGATTGTGCACTTAGTGCTATAGAGGTAATGTCTCCAGATTTTGAGGGCAAAGACGACAGCTCCTAGCTCAAGATCGTGGGTGGTATAGTTCTTTTCATGAATTTTGAGCTGTCGCGAAGCATAAGCAATAACTTTGTCTCGTTGCATCAGCACGCAACCGAGACCTTGATGAGAAGCATCGCAGTATACCACGAAGTCATCAGTGCCTTCGGGTAAGGATAGAATCGGAGCACTGCAAAGCTTTTGTTTCAGAAGTTGAAATGCTGACTCTTGTTTATTAGTCCAATCGAACTTTTTGTCTTTCTGAGTCAAGGTTGTGAGTGGTTGAGCAATTTTTGAGAAATTTTCAATGAATCGCCGATAATACCCGGCAAGACCCAAGAATTGGCGTACTTCAGTTGGAGATGTTGGTGCTTGCCAGCACTTGATGGCCTCGATTTTTGATGGATCGACATGGATTCCTTGACTATTAACAACATGTCCAAGGAATTGAACGGATTGTATCCAGAACTCACACTTGGAGAATTTGGCGTAAACCTCTTCGTGTTTAAGTAGTTCTAGAATGGTTTTGAGGTGTTGAGCATGTTCTTGTTCATTTCGCGAATATATGAGAATGTCGTCAATGAAGACAATGACAAACTTGTCGAGATATGGTTTGCACACCCGATTCATAAGGTCCATGAATACAGCCGGTGCGTTAGTTAGGCCGAATGGCATTACTTGAAATTCATAATGCCCGTAACGAGTTCGGAAAGCAGTTTTCGGGATATCGGTGTCGCGAACTCGAAGTTGATGATAACCTGACCGAAGATCGATCTTTGAATAAATACTTGACCCTTGGAGTTGGTCAAACAGGTCATCAATACGAGGGAGTGGATATCGGTTCTTGACGGTCAATTTGTTCAACTCTCGGTAGTCGATGCACATTCGGAAAGAACCGTCTTTCTTTTTCACGAATAAGACCGGAGCTCCCCAAGGTGAAGAACTCGGTCGAATGAATCATCTATCCAGGAGTTCCTGTAACTGGGTGGACAGCTCCTGAAGTTCGGATGGGGCTAATCGGTAAGGTGCTCGGGCCACAGGTGCGGCACCTGGTACGAGGTCGATTGAGAACTCAACCTGTCTTGATGGTGGTAGACCAGGTAGTTCTTCGGGAAAGACTTCTGAAAAGTCTCGAACGATTGGCACATCCTCAAGTCGCTTCTCCTCTGACTTTTTCTCCATAATGTGTGCGAGGATTGCTTGATAACCCTTTCTCAGAAATTTCCGAGTTTTTAAGCAAGATATGATGTTTAGTCTCGTCCCACCGGTCTCCCCCTGTATGACCAAGGTTCTACCGACGGCGAGAGGAATACGAACAAGTTTATCATAACAAATGATTTCAGCGCGATGTTTGGACAACCAGTCCATTCCAATGATGACGTCGAAACTTCCAATTTCAACAGGCATAAGATCGATTGAAAAGATTTCGTTGGCTAGGTTTAAAGTGCAATTAGGTATCACACTATTGGTTTCTATGAGTTTACCATTTGCAAGTTCTACGGTGTACTTAACATCTAAGGCAATTGGGGTGATGTCAAGTAGTGGGCAAAACTCATCAGAAATAAAGCTTCTATCGGCACCAGTATCAAATAGAATAGAAGCAGTTAAGTTGTTGAGGAGGAACATACCCGTGACCACATTCGGGTCCTGACGGGCATCCCCAGAATTGAGTACAAACGCTCTTCCCCTTGCGTTGTTGTTGTTGTTGTTGTTGTTGCCCTTGTTCTTGTTTTTAGGACATTCGTTCTTGAAGTGTCCTGTTTCTCCACACCCAAAGCAGGATTTGGGTTGGTTGGAATTGTTGCGAGAGGTGTTGTTGTTGGATTTAGGGGCTAAGCAATCTCGGGTCAAGTGCCCGTACTTCTTGCAGTTGTTGCAGGGAGTACTGCATGGACCATCGTGGTGGTAGTTGCACTTGGAACAATATGGCCTGTCCCCAGTGTAAGCGCGTTTGGTTTCGGAATTGGTGTTGTAGACTTGAATGGTGTTGGATTTCTTGTTCTGGTTGTTTTGGTGTTCAGAAGGTTTGCGTTTGTTATTGTTGTTGGAGGAGGATGTATTGGGTTTCTCACGGCTGACAACCATTGCCATGAGTTCATGTGCTAGCCGGATAGCACTTTCAGTAGTGGTTGGCTTGGATGAAGCGACATTCCCTTAGATATTTTCCGGGAGGCCGCGGATGTATCTTTTGATGCTCTTCTCCTCCGGATCAACCAAACCCGGGCATAACAGTGCAAATTGCTGGAATTTGGTGGTATATCCAGTGATGTCAGTTCCCTGCACAGTCAGGTGCCAGAACTCTTCTTCCAACCGATGTAGTTCTTCTTCAGGGCAGTATTTTTCCCTTAGCTTCTTCTTCAATTCAGCCCAGGGAAGTTGGTTTGCTATTTCGATGCCTACAGAGTTTGCGTGGGTGTTCCACCATGTAAATGCACCTTCCTGAAAGGTGTAAGCAGAGAATTTGACCTTGTTTTCCTCAGCACAGTTGCAGAGGTTGAAGACGGATTCCATACGTTCAATCCATCGGATCAAACCAATGGCACCTTCCGTGCCCTTGAAGTAGAGTGGTTTGCAGCTAAGAAAATCCTTGTAGGAACAAGGCTTGATGACTGGGGTATTGACTGGGGTTTCATCATTGTTTCGTGAGTTTCGGGGTGAATCCCGAGCAGCCAAAGCATCAGCCACAGCTCGAGATACAACAGCAGCAAGTTCGGCATCACTGTAACTTTTCCTCTTTGGCGGCATGATTCTTCAAGAAAGAATGAGAGGTACATAAGAAATTGCACCAGGATGATAATTACGATAGATGTATATATGTAAGAAGGGTAATATACAACATCACAGAGTAACACTCATATTGTAGAAATAACGAAAGAGATTGTCAATTCATAATACGAAGTCAAACGATTACAGAAAATTTCTAGCTAGAGGTTTCAAAAGTTACAGATTTAGAAGTTTTACAAAAGTTCCGGGAATTATTACATCCGGTCGAATTACATAGGTCCTATGAAAGCATAATAAAGTACAGGTTCAGCCTAAGCTAATCCTGACGTAGATTGAGTTGTGGCAGTAGTGTGGTGAGACGGTCCACAGATTCTGCAAGTCTGCTAACTAGGCGGAGGGCATCCTCGGTTTCCCTTAGACGTGTCTCGCACTGGTTCAGCCTTGATTGTAGGACAGAAATTTCATTTCGGTTGCCAATCACTTGGTTGTGGACAACCTCCATGGTTTCGACGGTTTCACCCAGACGATTGTCAAGGGTGTTCACGTGGTTGATTGTATGTTCGTGATCCTCGGAGACTTGATTGATGCGTTCAAGTGATGTGAGTCTCCAGTTTTCGTTGGTTTCCTGGAGTTCGATATCCATAGTATCAAGTCGTTGTTCGTGTCGGTGTAGTCTAGTGGCTAAATCTGACAAAGTGAAGTGAATGGGGTATGGGTCAGCTCGAGGCAACCTGGTGTTCCTCCTAGCTACCCTTGGATTACGCGATCCATACGGATGAGAGCGTGATGAATTGGGTGGTGTGTTTGCCATTCTGAGACAAAGTGTTAGAAAAAGTGAGGCCTATATTCATATAATACATATATAATATAGCCTAAGATATAGAGTGAGAACGAGGCCTATCTATGTATATATATATATATATATCACATAATAGCCTAGAGTGTCTAACACAGACAAGTTTGAGTCTCGGTTTCTCTCGTGGTCAGAGTCAACTAGTGTATCCTGTTCAGTCATGACTCCTTTCAGATTCCACATTATATTCTTTTAATTGTACATAGTTAATCAGGCTATGTTAAATTAAACCAATACAATGCAGTCACTGAACCTAACCATACTTAATAAGGAATACTGCCTAACAGTCATAGTCTAGGCCCACTAAATGCAACCTAGTTCACTATAACCTTAGGCTCTGATACCAATCTGTAACACCCCCAAATATGTCATTTAGCGGAAGCAGGATTTGGGTGTTACTAATCAATAATCAAAGCACAAAGATTAATAATGAACGACCACTATATGCGTCGTTTTACATTTGATATTGATAAAATAAAAGTTTACATCAAAATATTGTTTACATTAGCTCCTTTTGAAATTGAGAGATTTAAGTACATAATTAAACTATACAAAATGTAATAATGCAACTAAATCTCTGATTGTTTGCATGCTGACTCGAGCTAATAAATCTTGATTGAGCAGTCCAACCTACTATTGGTCACCTGTGATACATGCTAAAATGGGTCAGCGAAACGCTGGTGAGCTCACAGGTTTGTATATCAACATATACTTGTATGAACCGCAAGATTTTATAATTGAATTTAAAATGTAATTAAGCAAAATAAAAGTTATACAGCCATGAGCACATAGTCTGAGCTTAACTTGAGTGTCAGGTCCAATTAAGGAAACCCAATCGAGTTGCCTCCTACGAGTGCCTAATCCACACTCGTCTTCCCAAATGCTAATACGTCCGTTTGACCAGTTAGTGCGTGCTAACCCGGACGAGGATTGTCAATCCTATATGATATCATATACTAACATTCACGCTACAGATGTATTACCAGACTATGCTATGGAGGGCTTTATTGATTAGTTGAAAACAACTCATGTAGTATTTGATTGAATTGTACTTGCGTTCTACTTGTAAAACAAAACGAGCAATAATATCACACCCCTTAATGAAAAACAGTAAAATAGGGGCTATGAGACTCACCTGAGCCTTGAGTGTCTATTAAAATAACTTGAATTGATTAACTGTGAATTGATGTCCGAAGACTTGTAACCTTTCGGGCGTTCAAAACGCATAATATTATATGAGTGAGTAGATGTCTCAACAGACCATCTATGTTTGTTGTCCAACAATTTGTTATGTCCAAATGTTTGATTGTTCAACTTGGTTTATCAAAAAACGTGTACGACCCGTTGGTGAAAGTTTGTAATAATAATTCTTTAAGATATTATCATTAATTATGTGTCATCGTATACATTGTTACATTATGTATCATGTGTGGTTATAAGTGATTACCCATGTTCAATACTTAGTGAAGAAACAAATCCCATAAATTCTGTCTTTAGCGACACTAGTAGCGACACTAGTGTCAGTGTCGCATGTCATGCGACACTAGGGTAAGTGTCGCAGTGAGCCACTGCTAGTGTCGCAGAAGGTTACCACTGTTAGGTATTTTTAGTTTCCACTGTTGGTTATGCGACACTTAGGCAAGTGTCGCAGGTAGTGTCGCATAGTTAACACTGTTAGTGTCTCAAGGGTTACCACTGTTAGTGTCTCAAGGGTTACCACTGTTTGGTATGCGACACTAGGGGTAGTGTCGCAGGTTATGCGACATTAAGGTTAGCGTCGCATCGTCATGCGACACTAAGGGTCTGTCCAAAAATTCAATTTTTAGTTCAAGTGTTTTCAAGTTTCGGTTTTCGTTCGGGAAACTTTCTAAAATTAGTTTTTGGTCCAAGTTACTTAATCAAGTCAACCAAACCCATTTTTGTTACCACTTTCCAAAAATAGTAAGTTTTTCGAAAACTAGCCACTTTTGTTGACTTGGTTAAACTTACTCGGTTTGACCCGAAACTTTCACCCAACCCAAATATCAGTTTATCGGGTCTAATTATGTTGTCGGTTCATGCCGGAGTTCACCAAAAGTCTTGGTTTTTATAAAAGTCTAAAAACAGTCCACACCTATGTTTTTCGGTTTTGTCGGTTCACTTCCTTTATTTTTCTTAACTAGTTATATTCCGAGTTAGAGTCCAAAATTTTTACCAGCTGTTCCACCATGTGTCTAGAGCTTAACTTAATTTTCCCAGTAATTATAGTGTCCATCTTGATAGGTATAAAATTTATGGATGGAACCATACTCAGTTTTCCTGTACATGCAGACCAGTCACATAGATTCGTATTTATAAGAAAATCCGTGGATTTCTGGAAGGAGTCACAGAAGAACTTTTTGTAGATCTTTTCAATACGCAACTTTTTAAAAAAAATGCATCTTCTAATTCTTTGTAGAACTCAAGTTATGGTCGATTTACTAAACTGACTTTTCTGAGACAGATTATGTGTTCATGTGTAAAATTCATAAAAACGTATTTTAAGCTTATATTTGGACATAATCTTGTTGGTTAAGCTTTATAACATGTAAATAAACAATATGAAAGTAAGAAAGAGTTTCCTTACAAAGATTTTGATGGAGATGAGATGAGGAGAAAGAGTAGTTGTTGTTGAGCTAGTGTTCTTGGTGAAATATTGACTTTTGTGGTGGTGGTGCTATGGTAGTTTATGGTGGTTGTGGTGGTGAGTTGGTGGTGATCAAGGACTGAATTTCTCTGGAGTTTTTGAGAGAGAAGTGTTAGAGAGAAGGTGGAGAAATGTGAGTGAATGAGTTAGTGGAAATGAAAGTGGTCTTGCATGTAACATGTATGGAAGCATATGTGAGTGGGTTTTGCATGGAAAGTGAGTGGGGGAAAAGGGTGGTGACCACATGGGGCAGGGGGGGGCCAGCCATGGGGGCCCACACATGGGTATTTTGGTCATTTTACTTGTTTATCCGATTTGTGCTTCGCGCGGTGTTCGTTTTCTCGTTCGGTTTGGTGTTAAACGTTTAATACGCGTTTTTAAACAACGATTTAAGTTTCAATATTTTCATTTGAAGTATTCTTATAAAATACTTGAAAAACATTTAATAAAATGTTTCGTTAATTTAGTGATCTCGATTTACGCGTTCGTTGTACAGATTCTAAATCGCGTAACTATTGTTTGTTCGATACGAATTTCTTACAAGGTATTATTATCAAAATAATATTTTGAGAAAGATATTGTCATTAAATAATGTTATATTATTTAATAAAATTGTTCACCAACGCTCGTATTTAATTGAATCGAAATACATTCGATTTGAAACTTGTACGATTTAAATCAAATCGCATAATTGTATATATTCAATAATATATATATAGGTACATTAATTAGCCTAACACAGAACTAATTACATGTATTATTAATTGATTAGGCACTAATTACTAGCCCTAATTTGACGGGTGTCACATTCTCCCCCTGTTAGGAGAATTTCGTCCCGAAATTTAGTTTGAAGTCGTGCTTGAAGTAGCATCAGCAAATAATTGAGGGTACTTGAGTCGCATCTGGTCCTCCCGTTCCCAGGTGAATTCCGGCCCACGCCGCGAATTCCACCTGACTTTGACAATGGGAATACGACTTTGTTTGAGTTGTTTGACCTCACGGTCCATGATTTCGGCGGGTTCTTCAACAAAATGAAGCTTGTCGTCAACTCGAATTTCATCGAGTGGAATGATAAGTGTCTCATCAGACAGACACTTCTTTAAATTTGAAATGTGAAAAGTGGGATGCACACTGCTGAGCTCGGATGGCAGTTGCAGTCGATATGCCACTGGACCTATCCTCTCGAGGATCTCGAAAGGTCCAATATATCTTGGGTTCAGTTTACCGCGTTTGCCGAAACGAATGACACCTTTCCAAGGTGATACTTTGAGTAGTACTCGATCCCCAACCTGGAACTCGAGTGGTTTGCGTCTCACGTTAGCATAACTTTTCTGACGATCACGTGCGGCTTTGAGTTTGTTTTGGATCTCGAAGATCTTTTCAGTTGTTTCGTGAATGATCTCTGGACCAGTGAGTTGACTGTCTCCCACTTCGGTCCAACAGATAGGTGATCGGCACTTACGACCGTACAGTGCCTCGAAAGGTGCAGCCTTAATGCTGGTGTGATAGCTGTTGTTGTACGAAAACTCGCATAATGGTAGATGTTTTTCCCAATTTACACCGAAATCAACTACGCAGGCTCGTAGCATGTCTTCCAGTGTTTGAATTGTTCGTTCACTTTGGCCGTCGGTTTGCGGATGGTATGCGGTACTCATACCAAGACGGGTACCCAATGATTTTTGAAGTGATTGCCAAAAGTGAGATGTGAAACGACTATCCCTATCCGAGATAATCGAGATTGGAACTCCGTGTCGAGAAACAACCTCTTTGATGTAGATTTGTGTGAGGCGTTCCATTTTGTCGGCTTCCTTGATTGCCAGAAAATGAGCAGATTTTGTGAGACGATCAACGATCACCCAAATGGTATCACAACCGCTCGATGACTTTGGTAATTTGGTTATGAAATCCATAGAAATTTGTTCCCATTTCCATTCAGGAATGCTGGGTTGTTGGAGTAAACCAGAAGGTTTTTGATATTCGACTTTGACTTTGGAGCAAGTGAGGCACTTGCTGACGTATGTAGCGATTTCAGCTTTCATATTCGGCCACCAATAGAATTCCTTGATGCCATGATACATTTTGTCGGATCCAGGATGGATAGAATATTTGGACTTGTGAGCTTCGTCCATCACCAAGTCTCGTAGATTTCCAAAACTGGGTAACCAGATTCGGTTTAAGAAATACCTAATCCCGTTAGGTTTGATTTCGAATTGTTTGTCCATGCCTCGCAAGGCTTCGTTTTTGATGTTATTGGTTTTCAGAGCTTCGAGTTGAGCAGTGAGAATCTGAATGTTCAGATCATTGTGAATAGTTATACTGAGGGCTCGAACTCGAAGTGGTTTCGTTCGTTCTTTTCGACTGAGGGCATCAGCAACAACATTTGCTTTGCCCGGATGGTATTTGATCTCACAATCGTAGTCGGTAAGCAATTCGACCCACCGACGTTGTCTCATGTTGAGATCCTTCTGATCGAATATGTGTTGGAGACTTTTGTGGTCGGTAAAGATTGTGCACTTAGTGCTATAGAGGTAATGTCTCCAGATTTTGAGGGCAAAGACGACAGCTCCTAGCTCAAGATCGTGGGTGGTATAGTTCTTCTCATGAATTTTGAGCTGTCGCGAAGCATAAGCAATAACTTTGTCTCGTTGCATCAGCACGCAACCGAGACCTTGATGAGAAGCATCGCAGTATACCACGAAGTCATCAGTGCCTTCGGGTAAGGATAGAATCGGAGCACTGCAAAGCTTTTGTTTCAGAAGTTGAAATGCTGACTCTTGTTTATTAGTCCAATCGAACTTTTTGTCTTTCTGAGTCAAGGTTGTGAGTGGTTGAGCAATTTTTGAGAAATTTTCAATGAATCGCCGATAATACCCGGCAAGACCCAAGAATTGGCGTACTTCAGTTGGAGATGTTGGTGCTTGCCAGCACTTGATGGCCTCGATTTTTGATGGATCGACATGGATTCCTTGACTATTAACAACATGTCCAAGGAATTGAACGGATTGTATCCAGAACTCACACTTGGAGAATTTGGCGTAAACCTCTTCGTGTTTAAGTAGTTCTAGAATGGTTTTGAGGTGTTGAGCATGTTCTTGTTCATTTCGCGAATATATGAGAATGTCGTCAATGAAGACAATGACAAACTTGTCGAGATATGGTTTGCACACCCGATTCATAAGGTCCATGAATACAGCCGGTGCGTTAGTTAGGCCGAATGGCATTACTTGAAATTCATAATGCCCGTAACGAGTTCGGAAAGCAGTTTTCGGGATATCGGTGTCGCGAACTCGAAGTTGATGATAACCTGACCGAAGATCGATCTTTGAATAAATACTTGACCCTTGGAGTTGGTCAAACAGGTCATCAATACGAGGGAGTGGATATCGGTTCTTGACGGTCAATTTGTTCAACTCTCGGTAGTCGATGCACATTCGGAAAGAACCGTCTTTCTTTTTCACGAATAAGACCGGAGCTCCCCAAGGTGAAGAACTCGGTCGAATGAATCATCTATCCAGGAGTTCCTGTAACTGGGTGGACAGCTCCTGAAGTTCGGATGGGGCTAATCGGTAAGGTGCTCGGGCCACAGGTGCGGCACCTGGTACGAGGTCGATTGAGAACTCAACCTGTCTTGATGGTGGTAGACCAGGTAGTTCTTCGGGAAAGACTTCTGAAAAGTCTCGAACGATTGGCACATCCTCAAGTCGCTTCTCCTCTGACTTTTTCTCCATAATGTGTGCGAGGATTGCTTGATAACCCTTTCTCAGAAATTTCCGAGTTTTTAAGCAAGATATGATGTTTAGTCTCGTCCCACCGGTCTCCCCCTGTATGACCAAGGTTCTACCGACGGCGAGAGGAATACGAACAAGTTTATCATAACAAATGATTTCAGCGCGATGTTTGGACAACCAGTCCATTCCAATGATGACGTTGAAACTTCCAATTTCAACAGGCATAAGATCGATTGAAAAGATTTCATTGGCTAGGTTTAAAGTGCAATTAGGTATCACACTATTGGTTTCTATGAGTTTACCATTTGCAAGTTCTACGGTGTACTTAACATCTAAGGCAATTGGGGTGATGTCAAGTAGTGGGCAAAACTCATCAGAAATAAAGCTTCTATCGGCACCAGTATCAAATAGAATAGAAGCAGTTAAGTTGTTGAGGAGGAACATACCCGTGACCACATTCGGGTCCTGACGGGCATCCCCAGAATTGAGTACAAACGCTCTTCCCCTTGCGTTGTTGTTGTTGTTGTTGTTGTTGCCCTTGTTCTTGTTTTTAGGACATTCGTTCTTGAAGTGTCCTGTTTCTCCACACCCAAAGCAGGATTTGGGTTGGTTGGAATTGTTGCGAGAGGTGTTGTTGTTGGATTTAGGGGCTCGGCAATCTCGGGTCAAGTGCCCGTACTTCTTGCAGTTGTTGCAGGGAGTACTGCATGGACCATCGTGGTGGTAGTTGCACTTGGAACAATATGGCCTGTCCCCAGTGTAAGCGCGTTTGGTTTCGGAATTGGTGTTGTAGACTTGAATGGTGTTGGATTTCTTGTTCTGGTTGTTTTGGTGTTCAGAAGGTTTGCGTTTGTTATTGTTGTTGGAGGAGGATGTATTGGGTTTCTCACGGCTGACAACCATTGCCATGAGTTCATGTGCTAGCCGGATAGCACTTTCAGTAGTGGTTGGCTTGGATGAAGCGACATTCCCTTAGATATTTTCCGGGAGGCCGCGGATGTATCTTTTGATGCTCTTCTCCTCCGGATCAACCAAACCCGGGCATAACAGTGCAAATTGCTGGAATTTGGTGGTATATCCAGTGATGTCAGTTCCCTGCACAGTCAGGTGCCAGAACTCTTCTTCCAACCGATGTAGTTCTTCTTCAGGGCAGTATTTTTCCCTTAGCTTCTTCTTCAATTCAGCCCAGGGAAGTTGGTTTGCTATTTCGATGCCTACAGAGTTTGCGTGGGTGTTCCACCATGTAAATGCACCTTCCTGAAAGGTGTAAGCAGAGAATTTGACCTTGTTTTCCTCAGCACAGTTGCAGAGGTTGAAGACGGATTCCATACGTTCAATCCATCGGATCAAACCAATGGCACCTTCCGTGCCCTTGAAGTAGAGTGGTTTGCAGCTAAGAAAATCCTTGTAGGAACAAGGCTTGATGACTGGGGTATTGACTGGGGTTTCATCATTGTTTCGTGAGTTTCGGGGTGAATCCCGAGCAGCCAAAGCATCAGCCACAGCTCGAGATACAACAGCAGCAAGTTCGGCATCACTGTAACTTTTCCTCTTTGGCGGCATGATTCTTCAAGAAAGAATGAGAGGTACATAAGAAATTGCACCAGGATGATAATTACGATAGATGTATATATGTAAGAAGGGTAATATACAACATCACAGAGTAACACTCATATTGTAGAAATAACGAAAGAGATTGTCAATTCATAATACGAAGTCAAACGATTACAGAAAATTTCTAGCTAGAGGTTTCAAAAGTTACAGATTTAGAAGTTTTACAAAAGTTCCGGGAATTATTACATCCGGTCGAATTACATAGGTCCTATGAAAGCATAATAAAGTACAGGTTCAGCCTAAGCTAATCCTGACGTAGATTGAGTTGTGGCAGTAGTGTGGTGAGACGGTCCATAGATTCTGCAAGTCTGCTAACTAGGCGGAGGGCATCCTCGGTTTCCCTTAGACGTGTCTCGCACTGGTTCAGCCTTGATTGTAGGACAGAAATTTCATTTCGGTTGCCAATCACTTGGTTGTGGACAACCTCCATGGTTTCGACGGTTTCACCCAGACGATTGTCAAGGGTGTTCACGTGGTTGATTGTATGTTCGTGATCCTCGGAGACTTGATTGATGCGTTCAAGTGATGTGAGTCTCCAGTTTTCGTTGGTTTCCTGGAGTTCGATATCCATAGTATCAAGTCGTTGTTCGTGTCGGTGTAGTCTAGTGGCTAAATCTGACAAAGTGAAGTGAATGGGGTATGGGTCAGCTCGAGGCAACCTGGTGTTCCTCCTAGCTACCCTTGGATTACGCGATCCATACGGATGAGAGCGTGATGAATTGGGTGGTGTGTTTGCCATTCTGAGACAAAGTGTTAGAAAAAGTGAGGCCTATATTCATATAATACATATATAATATAGCCTAAGATATAGAGTGAGAACGAGGCCTATCTATGTATATATATATATATCACATAATAGCCTAGAGTGTCTAACACAGACAAGTTTGAGTCCCGGTTTCTCTCGTGGTCAGAGTCAACTAGTGTATCCTGTTCAGTCATGACTCCTTTCAGATTCCACATTATATTCTTTTAATTGTACATAGTTAATCAGGCTATGTTAAATTAAACCAATACAATGCAGTCACTGAACCTAACCATACTTAATAAGGAATACTGCCTAACGGTCATAGTCTAGGCCCACTAAATGCAACCTAGTTCACTATAACCTTAGGCTCTGATACCAATCTGTAACACCCCCAAATATGTCATTTAGCGGAAGCAGGATTTGGGTGTTACTAATCAATAATCAAAGCACAGAGATTAATAATGAACGACCACTATATGCGTCGTTTTACATTTGATATTGATAAAATAAAAGTTTACATCAAAATATTGTTTACATTAGCTCCTTTTGAAATTGAGAGATTTAAGTACATAATTAAACTATACAAAATGTAATAATGCAACTAAATCTCTGATTGTTTGCATGCTGACTCGAGCTAATAAATCTTGATTGAGCAGTCCAACCTACTATTGGTCACCTGTGATACATGCTAAAATGGGTCAGCGAAACGCTGGTGAGCTCACAGGTTTGTATATCAACATATACTTGTATGAACCGCAAGATTTTATAATTGAATTTAAAATGCAATTAAGCAAAATAAAAGTTATACAGCCATGAGCACATAGTCTGAGCTTAACTTGAGTGTCAGGTCCAATTAAGGAAACCCAACCGAGTTGCCTCCTACGAGTGCCTAATCCACACTCGTCTTCCCAAATGCTAATACGTCCGTTTGACCAGTTAGTGCGTGCTAACCCGGACGAGGATTGTCAATCCTATATGATATCATATACTAACATTCACGCTACAGATGTATTACCAGACTATGCTATGGAGGGCTTTATTGATTAGTTGAAAACAACTCATGTAGTATTTGATTGAATTGTACTTGCGTTCTACTTGTAAAACAAAACGAGCAATAATATCACACCCCTTAATGAAAAACAGTAAAATAGGGGCTATGAGACTCACCTGAGCCTTGAGTGTCTATTAAAATAACTTGAATTGATTAACTGTGAATTGATGTCCGAAGACTTGTAACCTGTCGGGCGTTCAAAACGCATAATATTATATGAGTGAGTAGATGTCTCAACAGACCATCTATGTTTGTTGTCCAACAATTTGTTATGTCCAAATGTTTGATTGTTCAACTTGGTTTATCAAAAAACGTGTACGACCCGTTGGTGAAAGTTTGTAATAATAATTCTTTAAGATATTATCATTAATTATGTGTCATCGTATACATTGTTACATTATGTATCATGTGTGGTTATAAGTGATTACCCATGTTCAATACTTAGTGAAGAAACAAATCCCATAAATTCTGTCTTTAGCGACACTAGTAGCGACACTAGTGTCAGTGTCGCATGGGTAAGTGTCGCAGTGAGCCACTGCTAGTGTCGCAGAAGGTTACCACTGTTAGGTATTTTTAGTTTCCACTGTTGGTTATGCGACACTTAGGCAAGTGTCGCAGGTAGTGTCGCATAGTTAACACTGTTAGTGTCTCAAGGGTTACCACTGTTAGTGTCTCAAGGGTTACCACTGTTTGGTATGCGACACTAGGGGTAGTGTCGCAGGTTATGCGACATTAAGGTTAGTGTCGCATGGTCATGCGACACTAAGGGTCTGTCCAAAAATTCAATTTTTAGTTCAAGTGTTTTCAAGTGTCGGTTTTCGTTCGGGAAACTTTCTAAAATTAGTTTTTGGTCCAAGTTACTTAATTAAGTCAACCAAACCCATTTTTGTTACCACTTTCCAAAAATAGTAAGTTTTTCGAAAACTAGCCACTTTTGTTGACTTGGTCAAACTTACTCGGTTTGACCCGAAACTTTCACCCAACCCAAATATCAGTTTATCGGGTCTAATTATGTTGTCGGTTCATGCCGGAGTTCACCAAAAGTCTTGGTTTTTATAAAAGTCCAAAAACAGTCCACACCTATGTTTTTCGGTTTTGTCGGTTCACTTCCTTTATTTTTCTTAACTAGTTATATTCCGAGTTAGAGTCCACAATTTTTACCAGCTGTTCCACCATGTGTCTAGAGCTTAACTTAATTTTCCCAGTAATTATAGTGTCCATCTTGATAGGTATAAAATTTATGGATGGAACCATACTCAGTTTTCCTGTACATGCAGACCAGTCACATAGATTCGTATTTATAAGAAAATCCGTGGATTTCTGGAAGGAGTCACAGAAGAACTTTTTGTAGATCTTTTCAATACGCAACTTTTAAAAAAAAATGCATCTTCTAATTCTTTGTAGAACTCAAGTTATGGTCGATTTACTAAACTGACTTTTCTGAGACAGATTATGTGTTCATGTGTAAAATTCATAAAAACGTATTTTAAGCTTATATTTGGACATAATCTTGTTGGTTAAGCTTTATAACATGTAAATAAACAATATGAAAGTAAGAAAGAGTTTCCTTACAAAGATTTTGATGGAGATGAGATGAGGAGAAAGAGTAGTTGTTGTTGAGCTAGTGTTCTTGGTGAAATATTGACTTTTGTGGTGGTGGTGCTATGGTAGTTTATGGTGGTTGTGGTGGTGAGTTGGTGGTGATCAAGGACTGAATTTCTCTGGAGTTTTTGAGAGAGAAGTGTTAGAGAGAAGGTGGAGAAATGTGAGTGAATGAGTTAGTGGAAATGAAAGTGGTCTTGCATGTAACATGTATGGAAGCATATGTGAGTGGGTTTTGCATGGAAAGTGAGTGGGGGAAAAGGGTGGTGACCACATGGGGCAGGGGGGGGCCGGCCATGGGGGCCCACACATGGGTATTTTGGTCATTTTACTTGTTTATCCGATTTGTGCTTCGCGCGGTGTTCGTTTTCTCGTTCGGTTTGGTGTTAAACGTTTAATACGCGTTTTTAAACAACGATTTAAGTTTCAATATTTTCATTTGAAGTATTCTTATAAAATACTTGAAAAACATTTAATAAAATGTTTCGTTAATTTAGTGATCTCGATTTACGCGTTCGTTGTACAGATTCTAAATCGCGTAACTATTGTTTGTTCGATACGAATTTCTTACAAGGTATTATTATCAAAATAATATTTTGAGAAAGATATTGTCATTAAATAATGTTATATTATTTAATAAAATTGTTCACCAACGCTCGTATTTAATTGAATCGAAATACATTCGATTTGAAACTTGTACGATTTAAATCAAATCGCATAATTGTATATATTCAATAATATATATATAGGTACATTAATTAGCCTAACACAGAACTAATTACATGTATTATTAATTGATTAGGCACTAATTACTAGCCCTAATTTGACGGGTATCACAGATACTCATGTCCGCGAATAGATGCCAGGAGAGAATTCACGAGTGGTAGAAGGTATACCTGAGGTTAGCAATGATTTTGATATGAACATTATGGTACTAGTGACAACTCTGATAACTATTCGGTCATAATTGACTACCAGACAAACACACTCTCACTTTCTAGTGGATTGAACAAATCCTCATTAAACATTTAACGATTAGGACTGACAACCTACCAGTCGAATAGATGGAGGGAAATAAACGAAAGTCACGATATGTATCAAAGAAACAAGTCTCCTTAGTACTATACGAACAAAACATAGGAAGGTGTCGTTATACACCAATCAAGACATGGTTTCAAGTAACAGTTAGGGTAGTCAGATCCGATCCTACAAGACAAACTCGCCTCCCCACAAAATAACAAACTTTATATGACAATCTTTATATAAATTGTTTACGAAAATACTTAAAACTATATTTTAGGATAACATTCATACTTAAACTATATATTGGATAACACTCCAACAAAAACAATATTTTGGATAACATCCAAATGAAAACTACAAATTTTGAATAACATTTCAACAAACACTTTGAATAGGAAATCGGAGAACGTACCGGTGATGTTTAAATACTGTAGAACGTACCAGTACACATTTATTGACCGGAGAACGTACCGGTAGTAATTTGAGTCAATCGGAAAACATACCGGTACTGTTTATACCGGATAACGTATCAGTACATAGCTAATGACCGGAGAACAACCGGTAGGTAAACTGGGGAACGACCAGTAATATGATTCGCTGGAAAATGACCAGCAGGATGATAAACCGGAGAACAACCGGTAGATAGACTGGAGAACGACCAGCACTGTTATAAACCGGAGAGCGACCGGTAACCTTTGAAAACGCTAGAGAACGACTAGCACTGTGTTAAACCGAAAAACGACCGGTGGACTTTTGAAACTCTGGATAACAACCAGCAAAGTGTTTAAACTATATTTCGGATAACATCCAAACAAAGTTATACTTTTGGGTAACATCCCAACTAAACTAAACTATGTTTTGGGTGACATTCCAATGGAAACTATATATTTTGGGGAACATCCCAATTGGAACTATATATTTTGAATAGTAATTCAACTAAACTATCTTATGGGCAGACATCCCAACCAAACTGTATTTTAGGTAACACCCTAATGAAATTATACTTTTGGACGATATACCAATAAAACGAAACTGATTAAATCCTAACACCATCACCGAGATGTCGTGGAAAACTATGACTCAACTTTTAGAAGTTGACTCATGTAAACTAGATGACAAACACGCCATATGTAACACCCCCAAATTATCGTTTAGCGGAAGCAGGATTTGGGTGTTACTAATCAATAATCAAAGCACAGAGATTAATAGTAAACGACCACTACATGCGTCGTTTTACATTTAAATTGATAAAATAAAAGTTTACATCAAAGTATCGTTTACATTAGCTCCTTTTGAAATTGAGAGATTTAAGTACATAATTAAACTATACAAAATGTAATAATGCAGCTAAATCTCTGATTGTTTGCATGCTGACTCGAGCTAATGGATCTTGATTTAAGCAGTCCAACCTACTGCTGGTCACCTGTGATACATGCTAAAATGGGTCAGCGAAACGCTGGTGAGCTCACAGGTTTGTATATCAACATATATTTGTATGAACCGCAAGATTTTATAATTGAATTTAAAATGCAATTAAGCAAAATAAAAGTTATACAACCATGAGCACATAGTCTGAGCTTAACTTGAGTGTCAGGTCCAATTAAGGAAACCTAACTGAGTTGCCTCCTACGAGTGCCTAATCTACACTCGTCTTCCCAAATGCTAATACGTCCGTTTGACCAGTTAGTGCTTGCTAACCCGGACGAGGATTGTCAATCCTATATGATATCATATACTAACATTCACGCTACAGATGTATTACCAGACTATGCTATGGAGGGCTTTATTGATTAGTTGAAAACAACTCATGTAGTATTTGATTGATTTGTACTTGCGTTCTACTTGTAAAACAAAATGAGCAATAATATCACACCCCTGATTGAAAAGCAGTAAAATAGGGGCCATGAGACTCACCTGAGCCTTGAGCGATTAAATTAATAAACTTGAATTGATTAGCGGTGGATTGATGTCCGAAGACTTGTAGCCTGAGAGTGTCCAAGACACACAATGGTTATAACATGAGTAGGCATCTCGAAAGACTGCCCTTGTAATTGTTCGTCCAACTTAGAATGTCCAAATTACCGCGATTTGGTTGTTTGTTTAAGTCTTTGAAAATGTGTACGGCCCGTTGGTGCTTGTTTGTAACAATAATCCCACATTATTATTTTGATGGTTTTGAAGTGTTATACCTAAAACTAAGTTCCATTGTGTTTTAGAAGTTGTGTCGCATTCGTGTTTGATGTTATACAAGTTTAACACTTGGTGTGAAAGTTTATATGTAACACCGTTACTTGTGAACCTAGGGTAAGGGCGAAGCCCGTTAATGACGGGGGTCCGGGGGCAGCGCCCCTGGTAGCGGGGTCCAAGGGGCGGCAGCCCCTGGCGGGGTCCAAGGGGTAGAGCCCCTGGCTGGGGTCGAGCTTGGAAAATTTTTATTTCTACTAAATTGCTTTGGTGAAAAACGCACCTGGACTTGAATTTGGACGAAATCGGGTGATAAAATTTTAGGTCTCGACACTTAGTAAAATCTATGTTTTCTTGGTTCTGTTTCATGCGACACAAGGTCAGATGTGCGACACAAGAGCTTTGCGACACAAGGGTTGTGTCGCATAAGCTTTCGGTGCTAAATTAATAGCGACATAAGGGTTGTGCCGTATAGGGTATACGACACAAAGTGCGACATAATCGTTGTGTCGCAAATTCTACGACACAGGGGTTGATGCGACATAAAATGCGACGTCAATGGGTTTATGCGACACAACCTTGCGACACAAGGCTTGTGTCGCAAAGATGAACACCAGCCCAGAAACAGCGCCTGTCGCGCTTTTCCGACCCAATTCACAAATCTAACTCACTTTTAGGCTGAAAAATCGTGTTTTCTTCTTACATTTGGACAATACTAAGTTGTGTAAACATTATAACACCGAAATAATACACCAAAATGAGTAGATCTAAATATTTAGAGAATTTCTTACAATTTCAAATCGAAGCTAGAGGAGGCCGAAAATGATGACGATGCTTTTGTAAATCTTGTTCCTTGCTTGATGGTGATTCCGAAAATATAGCTTTTGTTGGTTGGTTGGCAAATCCGAAAATTGATGGGAGTTTTTGGGTTTGAGAGTGTTTTTGGTGGTGTGTGTATTTTTGTTGAAATGAAAATGAAGGAAAGAGGGAAAGAGGTGGGGTGTAGGTGAAAGCCTCACCTTTTTCAGTCCCCGCAATCGCGCTCCGTGCGGTGTTCGTTCTCCCGTTCGTTTAAACGTTAAATGTTTATTTTATACGTTTAAATACACGTTTTAAATACGAATAATTACCCAATATTTTGATGAAGTATTTTACCAAATACTTAATGGTTGCGTTATAAGGTATAACTTTAACTTGTTTCGATTTGTTTGCGCGTTTAATAATCTAATCGTGTAGTCCTTGTTTGTACGATACGAATTTGAATTGAAATATTATCTAAATAATATTTTGGATATAATTGCGTTATTAAATAATATTATGTTATTTAATAAAATTTTCACCAACGTCCGTATTAATTGAATCGAATTGCATTCGATTTGAAACTCGTACGATTTAATCAAATCGCATACTTGTATATATATATATATATACTCATCAATATATATGTTGATACATTAATTAGCCTAACACAGAACTAATTTCATGTATTAAAACTTGATTAGGCACTAACTACTAGTCCTAATTTGACGGGTGTCACACCATAGAACTAGCCGATAGTAGGTTGATCAAATCAGGAGAAATAGTACCGGGATGTATGCTAACGTTTTAGGGTCATCTCTTCGAAATAGACATACTATCAGTAGAGTTGGAAAGTTTTGATATCATAGTCGGTATGGACTGATTAACGAGGAATCAAACTGAGATTGTACGTTCCGATAAGATGGCGTGAGTACCTCTACTCACTATCTATTATCTCTAATGGAGATAGGTGATTTACTGCCCGTATCTGGCAATCATTGCAACAGGCGGTGAGTAATTGTCTCGACATGAGAACTGCCTACCATTCACAAAACCGACAACAGAAACAAACAAATGATTGCAAAAGCTTGGGGACTTGTTAAGAGCCTGCGAAATTAATTTTGAAAGAAATTAGGATATTTGCCTCCCACTAACCGAATCCTTTTACAACAATAGTTACGGTGAATCTCTCACATTTCAACTATGAAACAAAGTCCTACTTAAGTATCGCTTGAAAAACAGTTAGATCGAATTGAAAAATGGGGAAAACCAAACCCACTAAACCTAGGACCTAACAAAATCCTTGCAAAGATCAGTCATGTTGCTTACAAAATCAAACTACTTCAGAAGCTCAACAACATTTGTGACACTCGTTGAAGTACTAGTTTTAGAGTGTGCCTTTATGATGACACATTCATCAGTTTGCTCAACGAAGTTCTTGAAACTACAATAACAATCAATGTGAACAACTAAGATAAAAACTATGAGTCCCACTACGGGAATAACTATGATCTCATCTATGATTAAGAAATGGAATACTTTGATTTGATATATGTGCAAACTTTGGAAAACCTTGTAAACATTGGAAGCTCAGATAACTTTGAACGCCACAAAAGCAACCTCGCATTTTTCCGAAAATTTAACTCATTGTTTCTAGTTAACGTTAAGTGCATGTTACTCCCTCCCCGATACCACTCCTACTAATTTGACATGGAGGGCATCATAGGATTGATCTATCTAAAGTCAACGTCAAAATCAGGGTTGGCAGTTAGCAGCTCAGACGAGTCAACTCACAATTCTGTCAACCGTTTAATCACAATAAGACTATTTGGTAAACAACCATCCTATAACAACTATTTAGTCACGATAGGACTACTTTGTAAATAGTTATCTTGTAGCCACGATATAACTATGATAATGACCACGATCCTAACTACGATTTCATCTATGGTCAAACTTTGGTTTTAAAAGCATATTTTTGCGTTGGAAAACTCTGTCGACCTTGAAAACTCGGTAAAAGTTAAAATCTTGGAATTTGAACTATGAATTAAACGTTGATTTGAGACTTAACATAGTCTGAACATGACTACAAATATGTAGCTACTATGATGGACTACGACATAAGCATGGACTGATTGCCTTTAAACTCATTCTAGATATTCTAGGCCTACTATCAATAAAAAGACATAGTTACAACTGAGTCATGAGGAAAGGTACACGTGCGAATAACTCATAACATAACTTAAATTTTGAGGATGAAATTTCTTTAACAAGAGGAGAATGTGACACCCCGCAAAATTCGAGTACAATTAAGTACAATAAACTCGTGAATTTTATTCTAATTTCCTGACAAAAATAAAAGTTTTGATGTGAAATAAGTCTAGCAAACCCAAAATAATAATATGAAAAGTATTACAAAACTTGTAATTTATATAATTACATATTAATATCTAAAAGGTTAGCGAAACACGCGTCAGAAAAACATCTCAGAAATGTTCCCAAAATCATTTTGAAATATTATTTGACTAAAATAATATGTGGGAAAAATTTTAAAACGAAATAATATTGTGTTTTAAATACATATTGAGCACGCAGAACATTTATAATGTACGAAATGTATAGCAGTCAAAAATAATGAAAATATTATTATTCTGACTTTAAATAACGCACCTGGAGAACATCTACAAAATAAAAATATAAACTATTAAATTTTAGATTGTGCTAATTATACCCGTACCTGAAATTAACGGGCCAAAAATGCCACCCACCTCAAATAATTGAGGGATAGTCTCCTGTTTTAAACCGATACTCGTTGAAAATTTCTGAGATATATTCCCACCCTTTTCTTCTTCACTTGATCATTCTACACCAACACAAAATCATCATCTTCAATCTTGTTCTTCTTCATTAAGAAATAGCAGAACCAGTAGCCCAAGTAGTAGCAGAAGCAACTCAAACATTAACAAACTAAACAATAATATCATCATCACAGTATCATCAACATCATCAGTCGAAATCATCATCATCATAACCATTGTGAGAATTTTTCTATCTTTAAATTCTTACATTTATATTGATATATATATACTGTAAGAACACCATAAATTATGTATATTCATGGACAAATTTGATAATGATTTATGGGCTAAAAAAAAATAACACCTCTGTACAAACAAGAATGACCCTCTATGTGTGTAATAATGGGTAGAAAAAATTATGGATAAAACTTGTAGTATGTTAAGCAAACATTTTTGAAAATTATAACTTGAAACATCACAAAAACATATATGAAATCTGGACTGAAATTGGACTACGAAACAGAGCACAGACTGGAAACCCCGTGTAGTCAATGTGATGTCTTAGCTGAGGATGGGTTAAAAACAAATATAAATCATAGTTGTTTCCTCTGTTTTCTAGCCATAGTTTAATGTCATTATTTTCTTGTTGATCAATTTTATTGACTTATAAGTTATCATTGGGTAAAAATTGAAACTTCTTCAAGTTAGTAGCACTTACAAGATAAAGTTTTTCATGACGCAAAACATGTTTATGAAAATAACTTGTATGGTGTGGGTTATTGGAAGTATAATGACAAAATAATAGTAAAAGTTAGAAGAAGAGTGTTAGAAACGTAAATAGAATATAGTATGTGTGTATTATGTAAATAGATGAAAGGGTGTGACAATAGGCAAAGAGGCATAACCGAATGAAAGAAATAATACAATGGTTCACGATGGAGACACCAACGAACCAACACAACTATTCGTTAGCACCTAGTCGTTATGTATATATATGTAGAAGTTATGTAAGCAAACATATAATTTTGTTCCATATCAAATTCTCTCAACATTAGAATAGATTAAACAAGGTTAAGTCAAAGATCCAAAGTTTGGGGCCAACAATTGGTATCAGAGCGTGGTTGTTAACCAAGTTCATCATATACCAAGTCTATAGATTCTGTTGGAATCAAGAAACTGTGAAGAACATTTTCGGTCAAGAAAATTCTGCAAAGTTTGAACACTCAATCGTTCATCATCAACATCAAGTGTTCAATTGGATCCATATTGTCACCAAGGGATCAATCACATACAGATCGATTCAACCGGCATCAAAGGTTCCAAGTTTGCAAATTTTGCATACGAAGAACAAACCGAAAAGGAGAAAATCACAGATTATCACAACCATAATCATCAATGGCACGGTAAAGATTCAATCAAGGATTCACAACAGAAAGTATAACAGGGACAATATATCAGGCATCAAAGGGGGGAAAATTGTGAATCGGTACAAAGCAAAAAGGAAAGAACACACCTTGTTTTGCAAAGTGATACAACCCCATGATTGAACCATCAAGATGGTTCAAAGATTGTCCAGACGATAGGCCCAAATGTGAACCGGTACAACACCGAATCCCAAATCAGTGAAACCCTAGATTTCACAAATCAGAAACGGCGAGGGATTCCAATAGTTCAGAGGAACCGCTACCACTGGTCGAAAGAAAAAGGGGATAGCGATTGCATAGCCAAACTGCCGTTAATCAGAGAGAGACACCGGCAGTCGCAAGAGAGAAAGGAGAAGGGGCATCGGTCAAAGTAACCAAGAAATGCATCGGGTCAAAAAAAGACCTACCAGCTTTCCAAGATCAAAACAACCCCTCCACATATAATAAATATATATATATTGGGAATATATGTAAATTATTTAGTCATAGATTTAGGAAAGTTACTTTTTATTTTAAGTTAATAATTTTTATTGATAATAAAATATGATAACCTAGTGATTACACTGCTTATTATATTAGTAAGATAATTTAAGGAGAAAGGGAAATTAGTTTTTGATCGTCGTTACCGAACAACAGACCATCGAAATTTTTTCGATCAGAAAAGGAAATTATTTTTTTTCGCCGTTACCGAACAACGGACCATCGAAGTTTTTCGATGAGAAAAGGAAATTATTTTTTTATCGTCATTACCGAATAATAGACCATCGAAGTTTTTCGATCAGAAAGGGAAATTATTTTGTTCGCTATTACCGAACAACAGCCCATCGAAATTTTTGGATCAATATAAAAAATTGAAACCTTGTTTTCAATCAGGACATTAAAAAAAAGAGAAAGGCACCGTTATTGCGAAAGAGAAAGGCACCGTTATTGCCAAAGAAGAAGGCACGGTTAATGTTAAAAAAAGGTACAGTTAATGCCAAAGAAGATGGGTCGAATGAAATCAGGTTAGGAATTATTAGAGAAAGCACATACGAAGGTTGTGAGAACCTTCAAGGAAAGGAAAATTGTGTGATGTAAGGTAATGAGAAAACTACAAAAGCAAGTTCGTGTGAAGAAAAGTTTGAATGAAGCAAACTTCGTGAGAAGCAGAGTTTGTGTGAAGCAAAGTTCGTGAGAAGCAAAGTTTGTGAGGAACAAGTTAAATTAAAGAATGAAGATGATGTAAAGTCATCAAAGATTTATTCAAGACCAAGTGTAATTGTATGAGACTAGTGCACAAGAAGCAAAGAAGACTGTGAAAGTCAATATCAAATAAAGTTGTGAGACAATCAACTCAAGAATATGACAAAGACGATACCACTTATACGAGAAGATGAAGACTCAATCAAGAATACTACAGCACTAATGATAATGATGTTGAAGATCAAAGGAACTATCTGTTTTGTCATTAGGGGGGAATATTGGAAGTATAATGACAAAACAATAGTAAAAGTTAGAATAAGAGTGTTAGAAACGTAAATAGAATATAGTATGTGTGTATTATGTAAATAGATGAAAGGGTGTGACAATAGGCAAAGAGGCATAACCGAATGAAGGAAATGATGCAATGGTTCACGATGGAGACACCAACGAACCAACACAACTATTCGTTAGCACCTATTCGTTATGTAGATATATGTAGAAGTTATGTAAGCAAACATATCTTTGGAATCAATGTAACTTTGTTTATTCCATATCAAATTTTCTCAACATTAGAATAAATTGAACAAGGTTAATTCAAAGATCCAGAGTTTGGGTCAACATGGGTGACGTTCATTCCTTCCACTTTCTCCTCGGATTTGATTACCAGATTTTCGCCTCATATGACCCTCGCCTATTTCCCGCCAAAACTAACCTGTGTATTATTAGCTTGGCCCTAAGCTGTCTGCTTTTGATTTTGCAATTTTAATGCATATTTAAGCCTTTTTACGGCTGCACTCATATTAGGACGTTTAGAAGCATCGTTTTCCAGGCAATCCTTTATGAGATCTTCACATGCGCGTAAACATTCTGAAGAAATATTAGTCTTCACATATTCAGGGACAAAGCTTTGAAGTTCTCCTTTCGTGGCTAATGGAAGTGCCCATGTAACTACTCTTTTCCAGGCTGGCCTCTCGCATAATACTTCCAACAAAACAATACCAAAAGCATACACATCGACTTTTCGGCTTAGTTTATAGTTGGGCTCGTAACATTCAGGAGCTAGATACCCCTCTGTACCTGTTAGTTAATTATAGGGGTGAGCATTCGTACCCGAATCCCGATCCCGTACCACTACCGTACCAGTACCAGTACCGTACCGCTTTAAATGGTCCGGTATTTGGTACTCACTTTAGTGCCAAAAAAATAACTGGTACCAACCGGTTCGGTACTGGTATTTTACCATTTTTCCCGCTTTGGTAGCATATCTGAAATTACATATTTTTATTTGTTATAGGTCCGCAGGTTCTTTCTATATTTTAATAAGATTTATTTATAATCTCATTTCTATGATCATATGATTATGTCTATTAATATAAAAATGATATTGTTTGCGTATTTAAGAAGTATTAAAATAGAGGTAGACTCCTCGTGTATGAATATAAATTTAATTTTATAGAAGTATAGCTAGTTTTCTTTACTACACAAATAATCATGTTTTTAACACCCTAGTTGAATCGGATTCAAAACATATTGTTTTTAACTTAATTACGATTGAATTAAATTTCAGTTATGTAAACCTCGGTAAAAGGCACCAAATTTTTGGAGTACATACCTTGTATATGATTTGTGACTTGTTGTGAAGAGGATGCACCGGCAATGCGAGTCCTGGACAATCCAAAGTCTGATATCTTGGGAACCAAGTTACCATCCAGGAGAATGTTGTCAGCCTTGATGTCACTATGAATGATGTTAATATCATGGCGTGAATGAAGATAACAGAGACCTCTTGCCACTCCTAGGCAGATATCAAGTCGGTTCTCTATCGTCAAGCAAGGAGTGTTACGTTCTTTGTTGAAAAGATAATCATACAGTGAACCATTTGGCATGAATTCGTATACGAGAATCTTCTCAGCATCTTCATCACAGTATCCTATTAGTGAAATGATGTTGACGTGATGACAGGCTGACAGCAATTTGATCTCCTTTTCAAACGCAGGGATTCCTAGCTCGGGATCCATCCTCATACGCTTCACAGCCACTTGTCTTCCAAAAATGTTGCCACTGTAGACTGTCCCAAATGCCCCATTCCCTAACAAACTTTGATAAAATTCATCGGTTGCTATTTCGATCTGATGCAATGAGAATCTCCGGCAAGACCATATGTTTGTCAGACGGGAGGACTGCATTCATGTTAATATGACGATGAGGAATGTAGAATTTGTTAGAGCCATAGTGTATATAGCAGAAATTAACAGAACGTAATAAATTAAAGACGTGATGAGCCCTGTCTTAAGGATAATGAATCCCTACCACGTTGTTGGTGTTGAAAAAATTTTGCAGAGAAAATTGATGTAAATAATGAGATATGGAGATCTATTCCGAACACAAGTTTTTATGGGCATCACACAATCCGTTTTTGACAGTTAGAGAAACTGATACCAACTGTCAGAAAACTTTAATCCTTGTCCAAATAATTAACTTCCAAATAATACGAGAATCTTCTCAGCATCAAGTCGGTTCTCTATATGTATGTATGAATTAATACTCCAAACTTCCCTCTAAATATTATTCAATCATTTGGGCATTGGAATTAATAAACACATCCCATTGACAGCTCTACTCCTACTAATTATGAACAAATTGATAGTTTGTAGATTATTGAATAAGATGTGCTTCAAGTCAAGTATTCATAGAATCCACAACCTAAAATTTTCATAATGGTTATAAAGATGATGATATGACGGGATTGGATGTTAATGATTGTCGTGTTTAAAGATATGATGATGGTTGATAACATATTAGAAGCTCTTACATGTATCAATCAAGATAGGAATAGTGACACAACTATTATTTTTTTATTTCCTTTACAAAACTATATAATTTTGATATAATATTAATTGAATATGACTATATGAGTATATGAAGTAATTGATTTCTAAGTAAAGTTTGTATATATAGCAGTAAAAAAATTGATAAAATTTTGAATATTTTATCATCCAAAAATTAACTTATAGATTGATATTCATTAAAAATAATTTTCAAAATTAATATAAATTGTATATACTTTACCTTACATAAAACGTTAATATAATTAATGTGTTTTCTTTTATCATTTATTTACATTTTTTAAAATAGAACGACAGGTCACACATTACACTAAGTTTAGTGAGTTACTAAGTCATAATTTATTGTTTGAACTACATAATCATTAATTTGACAATCATTAGATTTTTAAAACAATAATTCTAATATCATTTGAGACATTAGCGATCTTTTTTCTATATTGTTGAAAACTTGACATTTTCATTTTCAATTTGAAGGTTAATATCATATATATATATATATATATATATATATATATATATATATATATATATATATATATATATAACTGATATATTGTAATCTAATAAATTAGTCTTGAATATATGGATAGATATGGAATGTAAATATGTTCCACAAAAATGTATTGACAAATGGACCTATGGTTATACATTGGGGAATACAAGATTCAACATGTACATCTTTAACTTAATATCAATAACTACTTAAAAAACATATTGCTATTTTATTTTGAAATATTTTAAAAAGTAAGATTCAATAATTCCTTTTATATAATTTATGTAATTTTCATTTTACAATATAAACCATATAAATTTAACTTCTTTTTTTCACTTTTTAGTTTATTTATCTCGGATATTAAACTCTACATATAAGTAAACTACCACTATCAACCAATTATCACGGGTAATCATGTACTATTTAAATCATTATATTCCGCTGCATAGCGCAAGTATTATGCTAGTTTGAAGAATTACTTTCATGTATTAATAAGAACTACAACATCATATCTTATCTTATATTTATAAGAAAGACATAAAACCAAAGACATAAAGACATAGTATACTTCAAAATATGACACATAACTGTCTACTAAGTTGACACATGGCAAATTTGTTAAACATAAAATATTAAAACTAAATAATTAAACACTAAGTAATAATAATATTAAAAAAAGAAGATAATAAATGAAGTGACCAAAATCATAAAAAAAAAATTATATATTAAAACTGAGCATTAAAAAAGTTTTGAAATACTTCATCTTTAGGAAATATTTTTTTTAGATCACAGTAGAAATAATTTGATAAATACATTTACTAAATTAGTGGACATTGTTACTACACATATTTTGATAAAACAAACGAATTCAATAAAGTATGTTGTATGAGTTTTTAAGGTCACACAATTAATCCGAATAGTATTCCATATATTTTTAGAATGATGCGTTGAGAAATTAGGTACATAATAACAAGCTTTCAACTTCACCTAATTTAAATCTTTCAAAGTTTTGATCAATTTGGCTTAAAAAAAAATATAAGATAAAGTGATCGAAAAATTACTACATGAGAAAGTGATCAGAAAATCATAGTGTAGGAAATTAAATATGCGATTATAATTACAATGGTCAAAATTTATTAGTCTGCACCATTTACGAAAAACAATGTATTTATCATGATTTACTTTACTTATATAATAATAATTAAAAATGATTGATAGACCTAATTAGAAAGATTTAATGTAAGCATAAAGTTATAAGAGGAACATATGTCATATTCAACCAATAATATTAGAAAAGAGAAACTCTATTAACCAATAAAAAAGTTATCTATGATTTTAGGTTTACCTAATTAGGTTTATATATCATTACTCACGATTTATGTATCAAACACCTCATAGACTAACTACCGTTAATGTTCGTAGGCTGGACTGGGCTGTGCGTAGCACAACCTACTTACTTTCCTAGTCTTAAACATAAAAAGTTAGATTCCATGTATGAGTTTTACTTTCTTTTTTCTTGAGAGTTAATTATATGAAGGTGTATATATAACATAAAAATTGATTCATATACCATATGGTACCATAGTTGAAGCTCACATTACACATATAACATAACACAACCTTAGTGTTTGAAATAATTTGTATGTTATATTTATCAAATCTCTTAATTATATTATGATGCATAAAAATGATGAAAATATTATCATCAAAAAGATCAATTATGTTGTTTATGCTAAGAATTATAAAAATAACTTTTATATAGCTAAATACTGCTTTATTAGAAATGTAACAATTTCATATTTAACCGGAACACGTGGGTTTAACTACTAAACCTATTTCTTTCAATTGAAACCAACTAATTCAATTCTAGATAAGATAATGATTGAAAACATAAGCAAGGTGATAAATGGTTTAGAACCGGTAAATCAAATATGGCCCGGTCCAGAACCGAATCAAACTGAACTGTCAACGATCCAGTTCTCGTATATATGTTTTAGCTTTAATGGTTCGCTGTCCGGTTCAGTTCTAAAACCGATAAAAATGGTTCGAACCGCCACAACGATTTATATATGAAGTAGATAAATATATACTTGATAAGTGCATCTTTTAATATCAACATAAATTAAGTTATATTATTATATTTAATAAAATTGTAATATTTATTATAAGTATATATGTCTTTTTATATTTTTATTTTTTATAAATCATACACCCAAAAATTTTAGCTTATACTTTATTTATCTCATTCGCCATCTACACACAAGTAACAATTTGGTTACTTTCGCACACTTCCCCAAGCATGATTTTTGATATATTGTTTCAGTAATTTTTTGAAAACATAATCTACTATATTCTTTTTTAATCTACATAATGCATATTTTGTTTGAAAAAAAATACAGATGTGTCCACCTTATGTTTGAATTGAAACAACATTTTGATTCTGATTATTAGATGATAGAATTTATTTTATTTTGTTTCCTAAGTCTTACATTCAATTTAATGACTACATGTTTTTACACATCTTTCTTGGTCCAAGGTGGTATCATTAATTAATTAAGGAATTTGAACTTGCAGTTCCAATTCGTCATGCATCACCAAAAGAAAAATCGATAGCATAACTAGGCCTGTAAATGGGACGGGTCGGGTCGGATCTTGACCAGATTTAATGGGTCACAAGATCCATTTACATGAGTCTAAATTTAGCCCATTAGTTATTAGATCATGATTCGATCCAAGATCAAACTAAATTAATGGATCTAGATCTAGGTCGACCCATTTAATTTAAAAGAATTAGAATTTTTTTTTATTTTTATTTCATTTAATAAGGAATGTTAATACAAAATGAACCAAATATATCGTTAGAAAAATTTCATTTATTTACTAAAATTCAACTAATAGTATTAAAACATTAAAACATTAGTGTATCCTAATCATTTAGATCATTTGATTAGTTAGTTTTACAACGTGAATAATTTTAATCATACATGGATCGGTTGATAAATTGTGATATGTACTATTTAATAATTTTCCTACGTCCATTATATATATATATATATATATATATATAGCATGAAACTTAACATAAATATCATTTTTAATTTTCATAAATAATAATTGTCACATAATGAAAGTATATTATTTTTAGAATAGTTGTATATATATTTTTTAATTGTTGTTTTTTATAATTCAGATGGGTCGACACGGACGGTTTATGGGGTAACCCAAGTAGAGATCCATCAAAATGGGTCGACTCCCATTGGATCCCTTATTAGGTTCATGGATACTTTTTCTAACCCATTCGATCACATAAATAGGGCAGAACGGATCGGATCTAGATCAAGATCCGCGCAATTACCACCCCTAAGCGTAACGGTGTTTATAGATATTTTAGCCCAACTTATTTGTAATTTAGCCCATTTTGTTTAGAATAGAGTTTCAATATATTTCCCAAATATTTGTATTGAACAAGTAAATTTTACCCGGCATTTCAGCGGGAGTTTAAGCTTTAAATATATATATTTCTAACTTATGATCACAATATGCCTGATGCTATATGTAGAAGGATATGGATTAAGTACAATACATATACTTGAAACGCTATTTAAGATACTTGAAACAATACCTATCTTTATTAGCTTGTTCATACAAATTAAGAAGCGGTTAATGTCTAAAAATGCATATAACTTTTGTTTAATGTATATTGTGTGACTGTGTGTACACAACTTACGTTGCTCTTTTTAATGCATTTATCTTTCAAAATGCGGATGTGTCGCTTATATAGGGAGGGTGCCACATGGCATCTGGAGAGCTTGACACATCATCAAAATATCTACAAAATACACTAAAATAACATTTTTAAAAGTTGAATGTATTAAAAAAAAAAGTAAATATAAATTAAGTACAAACAATATAAATTGGGTATAGGTTAGATGCATTCCACTTATCTCAATTAACAAACCTCTTAATTGACCAACAAGCTTTGAAAAAAGCTTTGTAAAATAAGACATTGGATGCTATTAGAAATTAAACAAACTTTGAACTTACATGCAATTCCAATGCTTCGTCCCAAGGTTCCTCCTATACAGGCCACCAATTAATTTTTCATTAATGTTAGCGTAAAAGTTAAAAGTTCATTCCTAATTAACTTGGCATATCAAACTTACTAGCAATTCAAACGCTTCCCGGAGTCTCTGTACCACCAACTTAATTGGCGGTCGTTTCGCCCGATCTTTGTGAATGCATAGATATGCAATCTCAGAAAATTTACTTACGGAATCTGAGTCAAATACATCCTTCAATTCAGGATCAATGATCTCATTTAATTTGCCTTCTTTGAAGTAGCGTTCGACGAGTGAGGTTAGAAATCGTTCTTCACTGTTTACATCTAGGAAGCACAATCTCCCACATAAGACTTCGAATAGTACCACCCCTAATGAATAGATATCTGACTCTTTTGCGAGGAACCCTGTATCCAAGTAAACTGGATCACAATAACCATAGGTACCGCCATTATAAGTAACGAGATAACTGTCATCTCTATAATCACTGCCACCTATTTTGGAAATGCCAAAATCGCTAATCATCGGTTTCCAGTTTTGATCTAACAAAATATTAGAACTCTTGATATCTCTATGGACAACTCTTCGGCCTTTTTGACCAAAATTATGTAGATGGTCCAAACCGCGGGCTACGCCAAGGCATATTTTGATTCTCTGCTTCCATGTGAATACTGGAATTAGCGACGTTTTAATAGGACTCAAGTACTTTTCTAGGCTTCCATTCTCTGCGTACTCATAAACTAGGATTTTTTCTCTCATCATTTCACAAAAACCAAGAAGACGGACAAGGTTTGGGTGTTTATAATCAAAGAGCAAACGAACCTCTGTTAAAAACTCTTTATACCCTTGACCAGAAATATTACTGTGATCTAGTCGCTTTACGGCGACAGTGGTATGTTTACCCGAAATTAAGAGTTCTCCTTTGTAAACCACGCCGAATCCACCCTTCCCGATAACTGTTGTGAAGTTTTTGGTGGCTACTTTGATACTTTCAAAGGGTATTCTGAGATGCGCTGCCTCTCTTAAGAACGACATATTTTTTGTAGGTGTCGACAATTGGAAAGAGATTAAGGTGAAGAGTGAAAAAAGGATAAATAGACAAAGTGATGATGATAAAAAAAAATGGAATCAAGCAGCAAAGTTAAAGAGTAGATGAGAGTATGAGACCACGCTGCTATTTATAATATTTATTTTTTCACCGACAAGTTATTTAAAATCAGAGCCTGTAGACCAATGGTTTTTTTAAAAGTGTTTCTACGAGAACTTGGCATAATGTTTCTGAAGAAAAAGTTATAAAAAGATTTGCATCATACGAAGAGAAGAAGTTATTTTTAAATCTTAAACAAAAACTTTAAAATTGATGAAAATACAAAGATAACTAAAAACGAGAATTCAATATGTTGAGATTTGTATACATGCGTACGATTCAAATGACTGCATCAACTTTTTGTGAGAATGAGCCAACTAATAGGAATGAGCATTAAGTCGAAAAATCATAAAAATTGCACAACAAAAATCAGCATTTTATTCTCTTCGATTAGAGATGTGACAAGGTATACTTTCGACGAACTTTTTTTTTCCGGTGAGTTTCAAAAACAACTAACACATATGTTACCAGCGCGTAACGCATGTGTTACTAGTGAGTAACATATGTGTTACCAACTAGTAATACAAGTAATACCATCGAGTAACACATGTGATACCAGCTAGTAACACATGTATTATTAATTTTTTACAACTAAAAAAAAGTCGTCAAAAGTTTACCTTAATGAGATAGCAAATTAAAGAAAAAAAAAGTTGATTTTTACGGTGTAAATTTTATAATTTTTCGTAAGATACTTGATTTTAAAAAAACATAGGGAAAAATGAGTTTTAGGACACGTTACAAATTCTTATTGATCCTTCATTCTTACTAAATTTACCATTATCATTTGAACCTCACTATTGTATACAATCTCTTTCCTTACTATTTTAATCATATTGATGTTTTTCTTGTGTGAAAGTATATTTTTTAATTGAAGCCGTAGTTTTTTCTAAAGCTATATGTGCAATCTAGATCTAAAAAAGAAATTTGAAAAAAGTTTCTGATACGGATACTCTTATTATGAGTATATAGATCTAAAATTACGTATAATTAATCAATTAATTAGCAGTTCTTCCGCTCTAATTTATTAGTCCACTTTTCTATTTCGATCATTCCAAATTGATTATTCACTTTTAAAAATGGAAAGGAAATTTGATCATATTATCTATACTTCAAAAATTAAATTACAAAAGTGAAAGAAATCTCAAATTAATTGGTTAAGAATAAGAATATCATTGTACAAAAAAAGGTATTACTTATTGTGTTTTCGTTAAACTGCGTATCTTCTATGCGGAGATAATTAAATTGGGACGGAGAAAGTACATACAAATTCCATTTATTTTCTTTTATTATAGGGGTCACTGTCTGCGAATGCATCTAACTTGCACTCAATGACTATTGTGTGTTCCCAACTCACGTTTGCTATTTTAATGCATCAAATTTTCAAAAAATGGATTTTAGTGTATTTTGGAGACGTTTTAATGATGTGTCAAAATCTCTCGATGCCACGTGACACCTTCAACAAGCGGTTCATTACCAAAATACATTAAAACACCTATTTTGAAAGTTGGATGCGCTAAAAATTACAAACGTAAATTGTGTACACACAATAAACATTAAGTACTGTTGGTATATGTACACGACTTAAGCATCTTCGGAAATGATTGAGCCTACGAGGTCAAACGCGTTAACACGTAGATACCACTTATTTAACCAAGTTGAGTTATATATAATAACTAGTTGAGTTATTTAATTAATTTATGATAATTTAATAAATGTTATTAAAATTATAAGAATCAAAGTGAAAGTTATTAGAACTAAACTGTTAGTTCTAATTATTAAATGGTTTATAATTAATTAATAATAAAAGGTTATTATTATTTAATTATAAAAGGATTATTTATATTATATATATACAAACCGACTTGACCTCAATTTATATATGGATATGCGTAAGGAGGAAGAAAACTAATATATATATATATATATATATATATATATATATATATATATAACCCTTGGCCATTGATTAAAGAATCAATCCATTCTTTTGTTTGTTTGTGTTCGGTCGTCGAAGAAAAAAAACCCCAAAGGGTTGTTTTGTTTTTTTTTTCGTAAACCACAAGCAAACAAAGGGTATATTAACTGAACTAGCATTCGAGTGGTAATCAATAACGTGTTGTGTGTACGATCGTAGAGGGTTTTACCATTAGTGAAACCTATTCGTTTATTAAACGATCAATTGGAGCTAGCTAAAAGGTATATATTTTCTATCTTCACTAATTATAAATATGTGTTTATTTTCTTCCGTAATTGTATGACAATTTATTATAGTTATTTGCTATATTCTAACAAGTACAAGTTAGATGTATTCTGACACACTTACCTCTTTATTATATTTACCAATCATCACTCGTATAATATATACTATTTAAGTTGTAAGACACACGTTTACACGTATGAATATTTTTTTCTATTATTATTATATATACCCCGAATATTAATTAGACATTGATAATCTGTAGAAGTCAGTTACACCTACCATTGATATTTTATGGATCATACGCTTTTGTGCATAGCACATCATCTAATCCAAATTTAAATTGTTTATATACGTTGTTCTAATTTATTTTGTTTGGTAAACGGTTAAGACGAGAAGAATGACTCAAATGTAGAGAAGAAAGAATTTTATACACATGTAAACATATGTCACCTAATAAAGTTTTATTTATATCTCCTTTATTTTTAAAATATAACTAGATTATAATCCTCGACTTCGCGAGAAGATCTATAAAACTTTTTTATATGTGTTATGTTACATGATAAACCATAACGATAAACATGAAGTTTATATTGATGAGATGAATTGGTATGGTATGTGCAAATCTCGGTATAATGGTGAAGTGGAAGGTATAGTTTTGGCCGATGTACATTGTATCTACTTAAAAGTGGATTGGGAACGAAGCATGAGTGTGAGCGTAACGTTAGATTTAGGCGTTTACATTTATATTGTACTTACGTAGTTAACATTTAGCAAGTTCGTTGGTGAGTATATGATATGACCCGTAGTATTGAATAGTTGTTGCTTGTTCACTACTAGAAAAAAACTTGTATAGAGTCGTCTTTAGCGACACGTCTAACGACATTTTTTAGGCTAGCGACGCGCTTAGAGATATCAATTAGGATGTCGGTGTATAAAAGTCGCAGATTTTAACGACATCTAACAGTATGTCGCTAATAATAACGACAATGATATCGACATCTGACCCTATGACACAAATTTTTGTCGTCGCCAATTTTAAAATTGTTATATGCATCGCTATTTGCTAGAGACATGTCATTTCATGCCTCTATATACGTCTCTGTTTTCCTACAAAGGTTCTATTCAAGGTTGTCAAGATCGCGATCCTGATCGTAGGATCATACGATCTTATGATCCTACCAATGGAAAACGTGCAGGATCGGAGTAGGATCGGTCAGAAGGTAGGATCGGAGTAGGATCGATCGTAAGATCGTAGGATCGTTGAATGATCCGATCTTACAAATAGGCTAATTTTTTTTTTTTTAAAAAAAAAATTGGACTTGTAAGGCTCATAAGTAGTTCAAATCCTATCTCAAAACTTACCATACATGTATTTCCAAGTTCAATTTCCCCATTTATTATCAAATTAACCTAAGAAAAAGTCTAGAACCTCTAAAACGACGATTAGAAATTTTCATTTGTAATATGATCTCAAACTTTAGTGCAACTTTACTATGCCGCTATCTTTTGTTTTAGTACGTTTATCGTTCGAGAAATATATGTTGACAAATTGTATCACTTCAGCAATATAAAAGTTTGAATTTAGATTAATTTCTCTAATAATAGTTTTCTACAAGAATTTAGATATTTGATATAAAAAATCATATTTTGGTAGGATCTACGATCCTGATCTCGATCTTACGATCCCGATCTTGCAAAGGCAAAAACAATCCTACGTAGGATCCCGATCTTGACAACCTTTGTTCTATTTATGATGCTAGTTGTGTCGCTGAATAGCGACGACATATCTGATGTCACTACTTCTGTCAATAATTTTGAAAATTAAATCTGAAAATATTCATATTCTATTATGTAAATATATATAGACAAACAAAATTATATATATGTATATCGTTACAGCCTGCAATTAAATTAATCTTTATACATCACCATGAATTTTAAAATTACTATGATAGATGCAATCAAAAATGTTAAGTGAAAGCTACAAACACCAGTTACAATGTACTTATAAGTTACCATCCCTTTTCTAAATAACTAAAAGTCAGTATAGTCCAACTCATAAGGAGGGGGTCAGTTTATCATCCCGATACGGAATGTGGCTCACCTTTTTTCATTTCTTCTCATCATCACATCGTTAATGTCTTGCAAGAAGCCCCTTGTGAATGTACAATCTTTAGCACCCTACACTGAGAAAGTGAATCCTTAATTAAGTAGTTGCAATATTGATGTGATGCACGTCTAGCCAAGTGGCACAAGGTGAGACTTCACAACCTTCTAGCCAAACACTTTTCTGTGCGTCTAAAAAATATTTAAAAACTTATACCTTTACATATCTCATAAAAAGTGTCTTCCTCATAAACAGGTCAATTTCTGAAATCTGAAGGTTGACTCCTCTTGGCTTTGTTCACTTCCTAAGCAACTTTAACTTTTTAACTTTCATAGATTATACTGCACACACAAAGTAAATAAACTAATTTCATCAAGTATAACCATCAATTACAATAATTATGACTACAATAAAATTAAATAGTTTATGAGGTTTATTCTGTATAGGCCAATACAGATTGTGATAAGCGTTCTTGGTGGGCCACCGCGACTGAGGGCGCTACAAGAACCACCGATCCTCATTGATATATTGTGTTAATGAGATGTTATCTTATTGGGATTATGTGTTTACAATTATCTTGTTGTAAGATTTGTTATTGCTAAGTTAGACTGTGGGTTTGGGTTAAATGTCTACTCACTTAGCTTAAAGCTAATCCCCCACATTATTACTTCTTACAGATTTTGATTAGATTATGGGTAGAGCGAGAAGTGTGTTGACTGGATGGAATGTTTGACGACCAGGCGTATACTCTGATATCTGATTTGAATAAATCAGTATTGTATTTTGAATTATATAACACCCAAGTTGATATATTATAATTTGAAATAGTTTGATTTTATATAATGTGAACTATTAATGTTTGTTTGGGACATACGCTTCCAAGGTATAAATGTTAAATAAAAACTTTTAAAATTGGTTTCAAATTTTGAGGTATTATAAGTTGGTATCAGAGCATAAGTTTGGGTGAATTGGACATTGTAAGATGTTCAATCCCAAACTTAGATTTGTGTCAAGTCAAACATTCCAGGGTGTGGGATTAGTTGTTATATGAGAAATTGGTTATGGGATATGTATTAACACATAACAAGATGCAAGATTGTTGTTTTGATTGCAGAGATGGCAGGACATGTGTACAAACCAGTACTCTCAGCAATTCCATTATCTCTGATGGTTTAAGAAATTAAGGTAATCCATGATAAACTTTCCTAGATTTGAATTGTTTACTTGCTATGATAATTATAATTAGTAGTAAAGTAAATTGGGTCAGACTGACACGATTCCCCAGTTTTGAGTGAATGATGACTATTACATGTTAATGTAATGATATGGGTAGTCCTGAATGAACTTAAAATTTCAGAAAAAGTATTGAATTGTGTAGACATATTGTTGACTAGGGGGTTAACAATGATATTGTTTGAATTTAAGTGTGTCCACAATATGAAAATAAAGTATAAATCCTTGTATGATTACGATTTGATAAATGCAATGTGTAATTATAAATCCTTGTTAATGAATTATTTGGTAGTTGGTTAAAGTGGATATTATAATAAAATGATTATTATTGAATACATGTTTGGAATTACACGTGATATTATTGGGGCATTGGTGATTGACACCGTGCCATCTATTGAAAAAAAATAATAGATTGATATGTTTTCAGAGTTCTGGGGCATAGGTTTTAATAGTTGTAAAACATTACCGTGGATCATGATATTTCAAGTTATATTGCCATTCAACAATATAGTAAAAATTGTATTACTATTGCCATAAGCTCATGAATTGAAACCTTAACATTTAGTGCCTCGCAAGTGTCCTATCCAAACACTAGTAGTTCTCAAATGACAATGCACCCGTTTGACTTATAGTCATGTTGGCGCTACCAACCCGGATGGGGGCGTCAACCCAAATAGATCTATTCATGACATTCACGTTTAAGTCCTTAACTAACAATTCATGATAAAGGCCTACATAATGGATAGTGTCAACTCATGCAATACGTAACAGTTTAGTTTGTGTCCACAAAGAAAAGAACATGTATTCTCACCCCAAAAACATGTCAAAGCATTTAAAAAGGAGTAGGGGCCATGAGACTCACCTTAGTGAGAGAGCGGAAATTAGCAAGTATTGGTTTGGGTCTCGGTGGGATTAACGCATCCTAGATCAAATAAAAACGCTTAAGTTTAGTTATATAGCATATACATATTAGTTCTAATTTTTGTAAAGTTTCATCACCCATAGTTTTAGTTTAAGTGTCACGTTTTATTCAACCATTTTTGGGTACATTTACACATTTTTAAGTGATCTTTAGTAAGAATCCAACAAAATTCCAGAAAGTTTCCAGACCAGACCCATAAATCGGCTTGCAGAGAAAAATGCGTGCATTTCTGGAAAAAGTGTAAGACATGAAAGTTGTAGGTCTATTCAATACGCAAATTTCAAAAAAAAAATACATCGTCTAACTCTTAGTATATGATTTTTCTACTAAACTGTGTTTTTAGGGACAGATTTATGTATTTTCATGTACATTCTATAATAACGATTTTTAAGCTTATAGTTGGTCATTAATATGTTAGATAGGTTGTAAATCATTAAAATCAGTAGCATGCAATAAGAATAATGAAAAGGTTTAAGTGATTCTCACAAAACAAGACATGGGAAATCTGGATAGATTTGCATGGGTAAGTGTGGGTCAGGATTTCAAGTCATAGACTACCATCCAAACACATAGGCACTAATCATTGTTTAGCCCTTTTCCCACATGCAATTTCCATCATTTTTCTACATATTTTGAGTATATTACAAGCATGATATTCTTGAAAGATTTTGTAGATATGTAATAAGTAAAATTTACATCTTTCAACTTGATAAAGGTTTGATCATGGATTATCACTTATCTTTAACACATGATTATGTGCAAGTGATAATCTACAAACATCAAGTCATTTTTGTAGGCTTAGCCATACTTTTCAATACTTCAAATAAAAAGAAAATGGAGATGAAGATGAGTAATAGAATGCATGTTTACATCTATTTTGTAGGCATAGCCATACATAAGAATCACAACAACACAAAATATAAAGATGCATGTATACACATGTAGATTTGTAGGCATAGCCTTACATAAAATCTTACATGTATTATAGAACAAAAATGAAAGAAGAAGTGCATGCATACATATGTAGATTTGTAGGCCTAGCCTTACATGAAATCTTACATATGTATGGAACAAAATATAAGATCTATACATAGATATACATATATTTACATAAATTTTGTTATTAGTCATCCATGGGTGATGATTCGTAAGAAAAATATAAGAAAAAAAAAGTAGAGATCTTCTTGTAATACCTTAATAATACAAACTAGTATGGAACTAGCTTGTACTTAGTACATGGAGGTGCTTCTAAGATGGTGATTTGTGGTGGTTTTTGATGGTGAAGTATGGCTGATTTTTGAGAGAGAAAATGGAAGAGAAGAGAGTGTTTTTGAAGAGAGAAAAGTGTGTGGGTGTGTAAAATGAAAAAGGGTTAGAATGAGGTTCTTTAAATAGGAGAAATGAGGGGGGGGGGGAGGGGGTGGACGATTTTTGAAGGGGTGAGGGGGAGGGGAATAGTTTGGTTTTTAATTGGTGGATAAGGAGGTGATTAAAGGTGGTGATAAATGATTAGTTGGTATTTAAATGTTATTATTAATTAAATTAGTTTAATTTAATTAATTTATAAGTAAAAATCAGATTTTTATTTTATTAGTTAATTAAGTTTTTAATTGATTTAAGTATAAGTATTTATTTAATTATTATGATGTTATTCCATGCAAAGGTGGTGATTTGTTACTTCCATGCAAGTAAGTGTACTTATCTCTATATTATTGTTTCACACATACTTATATATATATATATATATATATATATATATATATATATATATATATATATATATATATATATTAGGGTTTACTAAATGAATTAATAAACATAAACATAAGCACTTTGTAACATTATATATATCTTAGTGTCGGGTTGTAATGATAGGGCGCCTAAATTTAGTGCTATTTAATTATAGGCGTTAATTCACTAAAGTTATAGTTTAACTAGAAAAAAAAAAATTTCTCTAAGTTTATTACCTGAGCGGAGTTGAATCATAGATTTTTACCGGTTGTCACAGCAAGTGTGCATAATACTTGCCATTGATATAAGTTATAATAATATACACATATATGACAAATTGATTTTGTTGATATATAGTTGTTTGACTAATGGGTTGGATTTTCATTAGTGGGATTTATAGTATCCAAATGGATCACTACTATGTGTATGGCTTGTATTGAGCCAAGGTTGAATTAATGACTCAGTTATTATAAAGAAGTCATTAATAATATTGAAAACATTTATTAGAAGTTTATGATTTAGGTTAAACCTAAATATGAAGTGCATATATGATAAGTGAAATGTGTTGTTAAACGACTCGCATGGTGTACTAAATGAGTTATTAATATGCCTTAGATTGGTAATGGACTAAAGTTATGGTGTATTGGTACCATTATGGTTAACTGGGGCCAATTGTGTTATTGAATGTGGTTATGAAAAAGATTATGTTTAATGATAAACACAGTATTATGATAGGTGAACATAATGATGCGTTGACTATGAAATTCGAACTTCGAATAAAAAAAATAAAAAAAAGTCTTGTGTATAGTATGCCATCATTGGATTATGATTGGTCATGTTCGAGTCAAACTTGAGAGAAGTGGTTAGAGGTAATTGTTGACTGGTTGATTAAATTGAAGTTGACAAATAGTCAACACTGTTGAAATGGTCAAATCTAATAGTATTTTGTTTGAAATATGATTGAATTCCCAAACGGGTTGACGGGTGTTAAATGGGTCGTTTATGACCCAACTGAATTAAATATGTTACCAAGGTTCTGAAAATTTAGCTAATTGTATTAAGTCTATTTGTGATATGAGTAATCGGTAATAAGCTAAATATTGTGAATCATGTTCTTGATATGGATATCAATCCTTTTGTTAAAGAAACGGTGTTTTGACACTTGTTGTTGTATGTGTTAGGATAGTGGTAAAAAAGAACGGAACTTGAATTGCATTGGATTAGCAAATGGTGAGTCAAGTAAAGTGTTGTAAATTGACTTTAAACTGAATATCTGACCAAAATTGGTTAAAACGTAAAATTTAAATAGGTGTGAATATGAAAATTGTTAATATTGTTAACATAATGTGTGTGCCAAATTTGGTGATTAGTGGATAAGTGGTTTAGGAATTTTGAGCAATCAAAATTTGATTTAGACACTTGGAATGAAAAAGAATTATGCTGAAGTAGAGTCTGCTGGAAAACAAGAGTACCCGGCGGGTAGTGTCTGTCTCCAGAAATTTGATTTGTTTAAGATTATGATATTATAACCAAAGTTCACAGGTTAAAACCAATTTAGTAAAACTATATAGATGAGTAGTAATGACGTGATTTATTAATTATCGTCATGTTGTTGTATGATTGTAGATGTTACATTTCAAACTTGTTAATATGTTAATGGTTTGTGATAATTACAAATATTGAAATGTGATATATGTTGTAAAGAAAATAGTTGAACGAGTCAAAGTGGGTAAGAAAATTGAAATGTCATAACAAGATATAAAGATTAATTAGACTCATAATTTAATACCTATTGATATGAATATGTTTTTGTTGATCTAGGATGTTAAAGGCTTGGTAAAGGCTTTAATAGCCAAATAGCCTATTTCAGAAAATTGATGTAAAACCGTGCCTTTGAAAAAGGCAAAGTATTGTGAAAATACTGGTTGAAGTTAAGATAATTGATAATTGTATTATCATTATATGAAAATTATATGTAATTATGTATGTGTTGTATACATGATAACAAACTGAAATGATAAATTTTAAATAGAAAAAGTTAAATTGTGAAATAAGTCGATGTAGAGGTCAACTAGATGTGATTGATTGATGTGAATATTGTTGAATATGTGCGTGTGATTAGCACATTTTGATAATGTGGTATGTGTGCTAATATAGCAAAGTACCCACTGATGGAAACTTAGCATCTATCAGATGAGATTTGGTGTTAAGTGATTATGTGATTTTGTGGTTATGGTTTTATCTATAGAGTTTGACCTCTACTTCGCCTAATAACATGTATCTGATTTACTTGTGAATGAATGGATTATATGATTAAGCGGTGTCTGAAATTTCACACCTGAAATGGAATGAACTAGTTGCAGAAGTAATATTTCTTGTATTTCAGTTAAGGTGATATGTGAATACTAGCGTGGATGCTAGTTGTGGTTTGAAATTAGATTGCAATGATGATATGTGTAAGTAGTTTATAACCACTGTTCTTATGGTTAAAAGGATAGGATTAATAAATTTATTTATAGACTCTAGCAAGTTGCTAGATATGATCAATATAAACAAAGATTAGGATTAAGGAGAGATTTGTAGCACCCACTTTTAGGGTTGTCACACCCCTAAATTCGGGTTGCGGAAGCGATTCGGGACGGGTCGCGACTAATCAAATATCAAGCACAAAGATATACAGTGAACGACTCTATATGCGTCGTTTTAACAAAATACATAAATACGAATTAAAGTTCACATCAATTGTACTAAATACATTGGCTCGTATCTGATATGAGAGATTTAAATACATATTGTTTTAATAAAATATGATAATGCAATAAATCTCTAGCGTTTGCATGCTGACTCGAGCTAAGCTAAATCCTGAGTGCAGTCCTACTACTGCTGGATACCTGAGAATACACGCTAAAACGGTCAGCTAAAAGCTGGTGAACTCACATGTTTAACGATAAAGTGTAATGTATGAACCGCAAGATTTAAGTATAATGATTTGCAATTAAGCAAATAAGTAAATGATAAAAGATGTATATAACTGCCATGAGCACATAGTCTGAGCTTAACTGAGGTATCAGGATCACAATTAAGTGCCTGAGCGAGGGTGCCTCTATGCGTATGCCTAATCAACACACGGATGAACAAATGATAATGCGTCCGTTTTGACCAGTCAGTGCTTGCTGACCCGGACGGGGATTGTCAGTCCTATATGGTACCATACACTAACATTCACGCTACAAAGTATTACCAAACTATGCTAATGAGGACTTGTGATGATTAGATGATGAACTCATGCAGAATATAGCGATATTTGATATTTGCGTTCACATGTAAAATAAAACGAGCATGTATTCTCACCCCTAGAGTAAAAACAGTAAAATAGGGGCTATGAGACTCACCTGAGTCTGATGTGTTAGAAAAGCAACCAAATATGATGTTGTACCAAATGATGTGTAACCTGCCAGGCGTTCAAAACGCGCAAGGTTATATAAGTGAGTAGATGTCTCAACAGACCTTCTATGCTAGTTGTCCATCAACTAGTTATGTCCAATGTTTGATTGTTTTGTTTGAGTTTTGAAAACATGTATGGCCCGTTGGTATGGTTTGTAATGTACGAATGTAAGTTTTGTATAAGGTTTGATTATTGTAGGTGTTGAATACTTTGTGTAGTAAGTATTTTTCAAACTTCTTTTATTGTATTTTAAAGTACATGTATACATTTATATCCGAACATTGTGATCAAATATTTTATTTTTTGAAAGTCAACAGAAGTCCACTTGGTCAAACTGGTCAAACTGGTCAAACTAGTCAAGCTGGTTAAATTAGTCAACTGGTCAAGCTGGCCAAATATGGTCAACTGGTCAAATCTGGTCAAATTGGTCAAATCTGATCAAACTGGTCAAACTAGATCGGTTTGACCCGAAACTTTTACACAATTATCATGTTATAATACTTATAGAAAACGAGTTTCGTGACCATTGGTGACCCACAAGTGTCATTTTTATATTTATTTCCAAAACAGTCCCTAAATGTGTTTTTTTGATTTTGTCGGTTTGTTTCGCCACAAGTTTCTACCATTTCTAGTCCATATCAATCCTCACAAAAACTTACACACTGATCTACTATATGTTTATTACATTACATAAGTTTCCCAATAATTATAGTATCCTTTTTGATAGTCGAAATATTCCGCTTAAGAACCGAGCATATTATTCGAACTAAGTCAGACCAGCCTCAAATATTCATTTATAACTAAAAATCCGTAAATTTATGGGAGGATCCAAAAAAGAAATTTTTGTATATCTTTTCAATACGCAACTTTCAAAAAAAATTCGTTGTCTAACTCTTAGTAAAAATCAAGATATGATCGTTTTAGTGGACTGAGTTTTTGAAGATAGATGCTGTCTTTTTATATGTGTTATAAAAACATGTTTTAACATGATATTTGGACATTATAGTGTTAGATGAACAACTAGATACATAAATAAATATCATGCAAGTATATTAATCAAGAGTTTATGTGATTCTTACAAAGGAGATGATTGAATGAAGGAGAAGTTCTCGAACTAAATTCCTTGCTAAATAATGAAGTTTTGAAGAGGTGGTTGTATGGTGGTTTATGGTGGTCAATGGTGGTTGAGGGGTGGTGTTGTGGTGGTTATTCTCCAGATTTTAGAGTGAGAGTGAAGTGTTTAGAGAGAAGTTAAAGTGTTGGTGCATCTTGGTGTGTCTGTCAGTTGGTCTAAGTCTGTAATGCGTTTGATATGTAATTACGTTAGTTATAACGTTTGTATTAATTACATTTTGTGTTTTGGCGACACAAGGTCTTTGTGTCGCAATAGTTAACTTGGCGACACATCTTGTGTCGCATGAGTCAGCTTGGCGACACAGCTTGTGTCGCAAAGGTCGGATTAGGTCTAGTATAAATAGACACATACGACTCATTAGTTAAGGTTTCACTTTATACGGGATTGCTATGAGAAACACCTAATAGACCTTCATCCTAGAACTAAACACATAGAACTCAGGTTTCACTTTATACGGGATTGCTATGAGAAACACCTAATAGACCTTGTCCATATAGATACCCTTAAACAGAATGCTGACCTATTCACTAAGGCTTTTTCTCGTGCCCGCTTTGATGAACTGGCCAACATGATTGGTTTGCGCTTCTTTCAGCTTAACAAGTAATTTTTTGGACTTGGAAAAAAAAATGCAATAGCCACTCTTTATACTCTTAAGTATTAAAGAAATGCACAGTTGCAACATTTGTAAAAAGACGTTTAGTTGTGTCTGCAAACAACTAGGGAAATGATAGTATATTAGGGTGCATGCACAAAATGAAAATTTTAAGGTTTATCCTTGATGTATCAGTAGGTTTATCTAGCATACTTACCACAACTTTTATAAACATTAGATTCATCATATGTTGTACTGGTAGGCATGTTACACCGGCCTTTGAGTAATTACAAAGTAATTCTAATACATGTCTATTATCATGTGGTCAACATCATGTGATGTATGACTAAGTGTCTTAATTCCTTAATACAGCTTGGCATACTTCCATTTTAGTTTATAATATGAAATACTTTGGGGGTATATACTTCTTGTTTCCTCTGTTGTACGTAAGTACAGACCTGGTCTCAAGTTGTATATACTTAAAAGTTAAGCAAACGCAAGTCAAGGAACTTGAAAAAGTCTTAAATCATAAGATACCTAACAAGGTCGCCAAAATGGTTTGACCAAGTCTGGTTTTGCTTACACCTGAATCAAGCTATGTCGCTTTGTTGTACGTCTGTACAGACCTGTCACCGCTGACTTGATTCTTAAAAATGACTTTCCTCTATTTTATCTATCTTGGAAGATATGTTCTTGTCTAAATTATAGGGATATGTCTATGGTGGGGACCACAAATAATTATTCATACTAACAATAAAAGTCTCGCTCATAGCCGTAGATGTAACATGTTTAGGTGGTCAAACAATACTAGTAATCATCTTGAAATAATATTTATCAAAGGTGTTCTAAATATGCTAAGTAAATTTTAAAAGGACAAATATACTGATAATCGAGATAACACTTACCATTATCTAATAATTGCATGTTATTCTAATATGATCCCTTAGCAGACAAAATAACTACGTCACCAAAAAGAAAATTAATTTAAGTTTTATTTTAGGTTTCGTAATTCAGTTATTTTTTTGTCTTAAATTTGTATATTTATTTTTAACAAGTTCAATTAATTACTCTTCCATCGGGTTACAAAACTTGAAATTAAAATTCAAGTTTTCTGGGCACTGCGACATAAGTATTGTCCTGGGACATAACTTATGTCGCCTTCTATGTCGCTACATTATGTCGCTAGGTGGGGCAGAGGTATAAAAACCTCACTCCAGTCGCTTTCTCCGTTCACACTTTTAGCGACACAAAATCAAAAACCTGCGACATAAAACTTTCCCCTGCGACACAAAAGCTGCGGTGTATTTCGTTCTTTGATTTCGATCATCTGGTGTTTATCTTGGCAATCGATCGCTAGATTCTTGTTCACCTACTTCTACTCGATCGATCGGTACTTGTCTTACCCTATTTTACCATTTATTGATGCTTTAATCGTTATTTCAGTTACGGGGTTTTTAGGGATTTCGGGTTTGGGTTAATTAGACACAAAAATCTCAATCTTATTTGTTAATATGGATGTTTTCGTGCTTCTAGTGTGTTGGCGTACCCTAGGGTATGTCTCGTTTTCAAAAACCCCAAATTAGAGGTTAGGGTTTCTGGGTTGGGACTTCCTGTTCGTCATTGTGACATAACCTGCGACATAACATTTTATGTCGCATAGTCTATGAATTTCAATTTATGTCGCTTATATTTGCGACACAAAATTTATGTCGCTGGAATTTGCGACATAAATGTTATGTCACCAAATGTCCTTGCGACATATCTTATGTCGCTTAAATCAGTTTAGCCTATTCCTCATTTTTGTCCAATTATGGTATAGCCATGGCACATGATTTCCTTCAGGACAATGGTGTTATACACTACTGTATTCATTGCTTCTGCCCAAAGACTATCATGTCTTGCACTTCCGCGACTTCGAGGATCACCTTTCGGTCGTGGAAGCTTACGTTCACTCACGTGTCGTGATAACATTCTTGCTTGATCGATTACCTTTCGTTTTTGGTGGTCTGGTGGGATCCCCTCATTATCCTGGATCTTTGCCTGGCCTTGTCTTGAATCTTGGCTTTTTGTCTTGAATCTTGGATTTTTGTGTATTAATTGTATCTGAGGATACTATCTAGGTTTAGGGTTTAGGGTTTAGAAATGTGATAATTTGTAATCATAACTCTGTATATATATTAATTATCAATTAAACCCTTATTTTGTGCAACCTTGATCTCCTTGCTTGTTATTTATGTGATTTTGCATTCTGTTATGCGACACAACTTTTATGTCGCCTCATCTTGGTGACACAAATGTTTTATGTCGCTTTAGCACTGCGACACAACTCATTATGTCACATAAAATCGATTAAAATCGAATTAATTGCAAAATGCGACACAACTCTGTCTGTCACCTTAATCTTTAGCGACACAATTCCTTATGTCGCTTACTTGGTCAAAAAATCAATTTTGTTCTGATTAGCGACTCATTCTCATTATGTCGCAAATTATCTGCGACATAACTCTCTATGTCGCATACCAAAAAAATTGATTTGTATGTTTCGATTAAATCTGCTAATGCTAATCGTTTGCGAGTTCCATTTCTATACTGTGCACAGCAATGGCAGATGGTGATATTCTATGGGAGCCACGTCACAACATTGTGGCATTTTTGGATGATTCGAAGGATACGGCTGCGCCATACAGGCCAATGGTGGCATTTCTATGCAGGTCTCGTATTCATACTGCTATCACCGCAACAACCACTATTTACAAGGACCAGGTGGCTCAATTTTGGGAAAATGCGGTGATCAACTCCGAGCTGCCATTTACAAGGATTATCTACACTGTGGGTGATCGTCAACTTATTATCTCTGAACAGGCTAGTCGGGATTTCTTCCATTTTGGTGATACTACGGAAATGCCTACTCTTTTCGGAAATGAGTTTATTGCTGGGGCTATGACACGTCTTGGTTATCCAGGTGTGCCTAACGACCAATATCGCAAGGCGAATCTGCCTAAAGTCTGGAGATATTTGATGCATGTTCTTATCATCGTAAGGCGGGTTTTGACGGTATTAGTCACTCTACGGCCTCCGCTATGTTGGCATTGATCTACAACAAGCCCTTCAATTTTTCTGGATATATCTTTAGGGCAATGGTGGATAATCTTAACGCCGGGGACAAGCATTGGAATTTATATCCACGCTTCATTCAGCTTTTTCTTGACCATCAGCTTCCCAGGCCTTCCGCAAAATGCTCGAGAGCGCTTGCGCCCAACTCCCATGAACGTCCGAATCTGGACGGTTTGTGCGGCTGGTCCAAACGCGAACAAAAATTTTCCACTGTTTGGGCATATAATTGATGACGCTTATGTTGCGCCGCCCAATGACGGTTTTATGGATGTGGTGCCTGCACCTGGGCAGCAAATTCAGGAGGAGGAGTTACACCTCCATGATGCTCAAATACAGGTCGATGATCTGTTACAGGAAATTGAAAATTTCCAAGCTGGAGAACAGGCTGATCAGCCTAATCTTGAAGTTCCAGTTGTTGCAGATTCAGATGGAGGCTCTACTCCTGAGACTTCTCCAAGGGATATCCCCTCCGAAGATGCGTTGAGAAATATTCAACGCTTTGATCCTCGTCGGTTCAAATGAATACAGCGTCGTATTCGTGCAGGTACGAGTTATGTGCACCCTGATCAGGGCAAACGACCAAGAAGTGCTGATCTTGATGATGAAGATTGGGTTCCTCCTCAGTCTATTCGTCGTACTTCTACGTCATCTTCGAGGCCACGGGTTGACATTCCCCGTGTTGAGGTTCCCATTCAACCTTTGCCTTCGGTTATCAAGGAACTGTTGAAAAGAATGGATCAGATGCAGCAGACCATGGACAATCAAGCTAAAATGATTCAGTCTCAGGCATCGGTGTTGGAGGTTCAAGCTGCTCAGATTAAAGTGTTAGAAGAACAAGCGGCTTTAGTTCCTACTTTGAACACTAGGGTTTTAGAACTAGAATCCCTAGCTGTCGTTCAGGGGGAGTCAGGCCTGCGTGCCATAGAAACAACATCTAGGGCTTTAGCCGGAACACAGACTGACAATGTAGATGATAATGTAAATATTTCTGATGATAATGAATCTCTTCGTTTGGATTATTTCTCCGTTGATGACATTCCAGGTCAACCAAGACCGTTAGCTGTAGATTTTTCAAATGCTAATCTATCTTTTATTCAGCAAATGGTTAATGAGGTAAGTCAGGCTTCTGAACCTGAATTTGAAATAAATGATGATGTCGAGATTGAAGAAGAGGAGATGCGTCCTGATGAATTCTATGATGATGCTCCGACAATCGAGATTGATTCTTTGGAAGATGAAGCAGAGCCAGCTGGAACTTCGCAAAATGTTCCAGAAACTACTCCGGCTTCTGATACTGCTTCTACTTCAACTTCTGAGCGGCCTGTGATAAGTTTTATTCATGATGAATCTATTCCTATTACTTGTAAGACATATAAGGTTAGTGAGAATTATACAGGAATTATTAAAAGCTGGAAAACCTACAAATGTATTTTCATGATTAAAAGAAGCGATGGCATTCAGTATTTCAAAAGATCATTCAAGAAGCTGAGTACATTGCCAAAGGGAGAAATAAATCGTCTAGCTCAACTGGAACTGATAAATCCAACTAGGGATTCAAGAGCTGATTTTGTACAGACGGTTTTGCGTCGTGAAGTGAAGAGCAAAAGATATAATTTTATCAAACTGACGCTTGGTACGAGATTCATATTCAAGAAGAAACTTGATCCAGTTACAAGGCAGCCGATTTGTAAAGTGCGTTATCCACCAGCTGATTGTTTAACTGAAATTCCATTGGAGACAGTTCCCTTTAATTTTCTAAGAAGATTCCTTCATTGGGAACTTGATCCTCATACAGGCGAAGCTGTGTTCATTTTTGTTCCAGAATCTGAGCATCCAGAGAAAACTTCGCTCCATAGTTTGAAGAAAGCTCAATTTAAAGTTTTTGATCCTATGAGCTTGATCAATTTGTCACAGAAAGACTTGAGGAAGTTGTTTGATAATCCAATTCGCTTCAACGTAAGAAATGTTGTGAATTCGATTCTTGCTAGACAATTCCAGAGAGTTGTGACTGTGTGTGTTACGCATGGGATTCATGCTGGAGGCAGATTTCCTGCAGGCTGGGCTTAATTGAAGAAATTTTGAAGACCAAGCTGAAGACACGGGGGAGTTTGTTGGTGCATCTTGGTGTGTCTGTCAGTTGGTCTAAGTCTGTAATGCGTTTGATATGTAATTACGTTAGTTATAACGTTTGTATTAATTACATTTTATGTTTTAGCGACACAAGGTCTTTGTGTCGCAATAGTTAACTTGGCGACACATCTTGTGTCGCATGAGTCGGCTTGGCGACACAGCTTGTGTCGCAAAGGTCAGATTAGGTCTAGTATAAATAGAAACATACGACTCATTAGTTAAGGTTGACGAATTTGTGAGATCAGAGAGTATATTGTAACCGTTCTATTCAATACAAGCTGATCGACTTTTGGTATTCAATTGATATACTTTGTGTTTGATTCGTTGTTTATTCGTTTAACGTTTTGTTATCAATCGTGGGATTCTGCACTACGTTTGATTGTTAGGGATTCATTTAGGTCGGGTACAGGGGTCATACAAGTGGTATCAGAGCCAAAATCTCAGGATTTGGTGTTATTGAATCCATTTTGATACGTTTCTCGGATAAATACAACAAGTTTTAGTTAAAATCTTCATTGAAAGGTGCTTCAAAATTGGTATTTGGCTTTTCTGGAAGATTTTGGGATTATTATTCGTCCTCCATTCGTGAATTTTCGTTAAGTTATCGAAATTTTTTGATTTTAGGGTTTTTGGTCGCTGCTCAGCCGTTTCAGCGACACAATCTGCGACATAACTTTAGTGTCGCTTATAGGGTTATTGCGACATAAGCCTTAATTTAGGCGACACAAGCTTGCGACTCAAGCTTAATCTGGTCTGCGACATAAGCCTTCATTTAGGCGACACAAGCTTGCGACATAAGACTCGGTTTTCTTCCGTCGCTATCATTTTGCGACATAACTTTTGTGTCACAAGACACTTTGGAATTCTTTATTTTCGGCGACATAATCTATGTGTCACTTAATCCTTTTGCGACACACCCTTGTGTCGCATAACAGTCTGTTTCTTTGTGTTCTTTGTTTATTTTGCAGGTTATTCATCATGTCTTCTTCAACACACTCTATTCAATCAGTTGGAGCTATGTTAAAGCAAAACAATGAGGTTGGTTCTGGAAATAAGCCTCCTATGTATATGCCAGGCATGAGTTATTCTGATTGGCGTCAGCGTTTTGAGTCATATGTTGGACTTAATGATCCGGAAATGATGATATATTTAGAGGAAAGATATGAAGGTCCTCAAAGAATAGGGGTCTTTAATGGCCCAGTTCCTGAAAAGTCAATTAAATCAATGACTCCTGAGGAACGTAAAGCTTTTGATATGGAAAGAAAAACTCATGCTGCAATCACTATGGCTTTGCCTCAACCTATCATGAGACAATTGAGGCAACATAAGATTGCATATGATCTCTGGAAAGCGTTTGAAAAGAAATGTGGTGGCAGTGATCAATACAAGAAGAAAAAGATTGATCTGATCAAGAAGCAGTACGAGGTTTTCGATATGCTTCAGGATGAATCATTGGAAGATCTGTGTAGCAGATATTCCCAATTGGTCACTGAGTTAATTGAAGGAGGTGTGACTCTTGAAAGGACTGATGTGAACAAGAAACTTCTTGATTCACTTCCTAAGAAGTGGCATACTCGGGTTCTCTTAATGGAAAGAGATGAGGATATCATGGACATGGAGCTCGAAGACCTTATAGGTCATATTGAGGCAGAGCTTCTTGAGATGCAACGAAAAGAGACCAAGGCCACTTCCCATTTGCAGAACCCAAAGCTCTATGGTGTTGATGTCCCAGTATCATCAAGCAAGACTACAGGTACCGCATTTATTGCTAGCAACGCTAGTGGAAATGCATCTACTAGTACTCCATCAGGTGGTACCTATTTTCAGAGTTCAGGCATCTCTTCTGGTGAAGATTATTCTTCTAAGTTTTCAGCATTTTTAGCCTCTGTTGGTGACTTTTCTGATGAAGATTTTGGTCAAATTGATCAAGAGGAATTGGAGAGGTTAGATCTCAAATGGAACATGGCTATGCTAACAAGAAGAGTAAAGAACTTCTTGCAGAAAACTGGAAGAACTTCTGTGAACAATCCAGGTGAAAAAGGCTTGGGTTTCAATAAAGGGAAGTAAGATGTTATAAGTGTCAGAACTATGGACACTTTGCCCGTGAGTGTGAAAAGAATAAGACACCACCTTTGGCTCTTACCAAACCTTCTCCAACTAAGGCAGAAGAGAAAGCCATGGTGTCAGCTGCTTTAATGTTGACAGAAACTCCATGGGACAACAGCTGGTCAGATGCAGCTGATGATGAAGAGGAAAACACAGCACTTATGGCTGAGGTTCATGAGGTAGATGATGAACCTTTATCTTGTGTTTCATGTATTAAACTTACTAACCAGTTTAATAGGTGTAGAGAGGACAACGAACGCCTTAATGCTACTATATCACAGTTAACAGAAAGTAATGAAATGTTAAAAGAAAGTTATAAGGCGTCTGAAAAAAAATTAAAGGCTATTTTTGAAGAAAAGAAAGAACTTAAAGCCAAAATTTTTGAACAGCAAGATGAAATAGGGAGTTATGTTGATATGTTAACTTTTGTTAAAAAGGAACTTGTTGATTCACAGGCTGAAGTTCTTACTTTAAATCGGAAATTATCAAATTTTTTGACATCCTCTCTCGTCTTTGATGAAATTCTTCAAAAATAAAGGATAGATACTAAAAGTAAGGCAGGACTTGGTTATCACCATGTCCCACCTCCAAAAGATTATCTGCCTATGCCTCAACAAGAAATCATCAAAGATTTTGTACCTACTGTTCCTCAAGTAGCTATAAAACCTGTCAAACCTGTTAAAGTAAGGATAAGTAGGCCTCAAGTTGGGAAGGAGGGACTAGGTTTTCATCAAGTCCCACCACCAACAGAGTATCATCAAGAAGATACAGCCGAAAATGTTCAACATGAGTCTAAAAAACCTGAAACTAGTATGCCTGAGCTAGTTAAGGCATCGACTAGTGAGCCTGAAAATTTGAAGGCTCCTAAGGTTGACTCAGTTAAGAAGCTTGATGTCAGGGCTGAACCGTTTAAGCCCATTGAGAAACAGGAAACAAAGGCTGAGCCTATTAAGCCTGTTGTAGTTTCCAAATCTGCTAAATCATTTAATAAGTTGATTCCTCCAGTAAGTTTGAAGGAGGAAATTGAGATTGAGGGTATAACCGATGAAGAATACGGTTATTTGAAAAAGAAGAACGTAACCAACGACCATCATATCTTCACTAGTGAAGGTTATGATGAGATTTATAAAATGAAAGGTAAAGCTAAGGCTGAACCTACAAAGGAGATTTCTCAACCAGAAAATTTCAAATCTAATAAAAAATCTTCTAAAAATAAATCTCAAGGTTTAACTTCTGCTTGTACACATCAGTGTACTTGTTCACCATTTTTTGGCCGAGCTCAAAGGTTCATACCTCAATCTTCTAATAGTGTTGAGCAACGATCTTGTTTCTATTTCAAGAAACAAGGTCATTTGATTAATATGTGCCCATTGCTTGCTAAGAAGTATGGTCGAAGGGGAGATACACGAACCTCTAACTCTCAAAATTTTTCAAAAAAATCTATGAGAGGTTCTGCAGTTCCATCAACTACTTCTGAGAATAACAATATTGAGCCAAACAAAGTTAAACAAGATAAGCTCAATAATGTTAACAAGCAACCATCCAAACCTCAAAAGGTTTGGAAGATCAAGGAGTCATGTTCTGACTCTTCATCTGACAATGATTCATCAGGCAATGATTTCGATTTGCAAAAAAATAAAATTTTGACTGATGTAATCATTGTGGATGATGCTACTGGGTTACCCAAGTCTGTTAAGGCTTGGGTCTCCCTTACTCATTGATCTTTTTATTTGTGATGTCGCAGCAATCTTGTAACACCCCCAAATTTATTGTTTAGCGGAAGCAGGATTTGGGTGTTACTAATCAATAATCAAAGCACAGAGATTAATAATGAACGACCACTACATGCGTCGTTTTACATTGATATTGATAAAATAAAAGTTTACATCAAAATATTGTTTACATTAGCTCAGTTTAAAATTTAGAGATTTAAATACATAATTAATCTATACAAAATATAATAATGCAGCTAAAATCTCTGATTGTTTGCATGCTGACTCGAGCTAATAAATCTTGATTGAGCAGTCCAACCTACTGCTGGTCACCTGTGATACATGCTAAAATGGGTCAGCGAAACGCTGGTGAGCTCACAGGTTTGTATATCAACATATATTTGTATGAACCGCAAGATTTTATAATTGAATTTAAAATGCAATTAAGCAAAATAAAAGTTATACAGCCATGAGCACATAGTCTGAGCTTAACTTGAGTGTCAGGTCCAATTAAGGAAACCTAACTGAGTTGCCTCCTACGAGTGCCTAATCCACACTCGTCTTCCCAAATGCTAATACGTCCGTTTGACCAGTTAGTGCGTGCTAACCCGGACGAGGATTGTCAATCCTATATGATATCATATACTAACATTCACGCTACAGATGTATTACCAGACTATGCTATGGAGGGCTTTATTGATTAGTTGAAAACAACTCATGTAGTATTTGATTGAATTGTACTTGCGTTCTACTTGTAAAACAAAACGAGCAATAATATCACACCCCTGATTGAAAAGCAGTAAAATAGGGGCCATGAGACTCACCTGAGCCTTGAGTGTTTAAATTAATAAACTTGAATTGATTAGCGGTAGATTGATGTCCGAAGACTTGTAACCTGAGGGTGTTCAAGACACACAATGGTTATAACATGAGTAGGCATCTCGAAAGACTGCCCTTGTAGTTGTTTGTCCAACTTAGAATATCCAAATTACTACGATTTGGTTAATTGAATTATCCAAATTACTACGATTTGGTTGTTTGACTTGTGTTTTGAAAACGTGTACGGCCCGTTGGTGATTTGTTTGTAATGATAATCCCATATCATTATTTTGATGATTTTTAAGCATTATACTAAAAAAATAAATTCCAATGTGTTTTAGGAGTCATGTCACATTCGTGTTTGATGTTATACAAATTTAACTCTTTGTGTGAAAGTTTAGATGTAACACTGTTACTCGTGACCCTAGGGTGAGGGCGGAGCCCGTTAATGACGGGGGTCCGGGGGCAGCGCCCCTGGTAGCGGGGTCCAAGGGGCGGCAGCCCCTGGCGGGGTCCAAGGGGCAGAGCCCCTGGCTGGGGTCGAGCTGGACTTGAATTTTTATTTCTACCAAATTGCTTTGGTGAAAAACGCACCTGGACTTAAATTTGGGGGAAATCGGGTGATAAAATTTTAGGTCTCGACACTTAGTAAAATCTGTGTTTTCTTGGTTCTGTTTCATGCGACACAAGGTCAGATATGCGACACAAGAGCTTTGCGACACAAGGGTTGTGTCGCATAAGCTTTCGGTGCTAAATCAATAGCGACATAAGGGTTGTGTCGTATAGGGTATACGACACAAGGTGCGACATAATCGTTGTGTCGCAAAATCTACGACACAAGGGTTGATGCGACATAAAATGCGACGTCAATGGGTTTATGCGACACAACCTTGCGACACAAGGCTTGTGTCGCAAAGATGAACACCAGCCCAGAAACAGCGCCTGTCGCGTTTTTCCGACCCAAATCACAAATCTAGCTCATTTTTAGGCTGCAAAATTGTGTTTTCTTCGTACATTTGGACAATACTAAGTTGTGTAAACATTATAACACCGAAATAATACACCAAAATGAGTAGATCTAATTATTTAGAGAATTTCTTACAATTTCAAATCGAAGCTAGAGGAGGCCGAAAATGATGATGATGCTTTTGTAAATCTTGTTCCTTGCTTGATGGTAATTCCGAAAATACAACTTTTGTTGGTTGGTTTACAAATCCGAAAATTGATGAAATCTTGGGAGAGAATTTAGGAAGTGTGTGTGTTTTGTTGAAATGGAAATGGAAGAAAGAGGGAAAGAGAGGTGGGGTGTAGGTGAAAGCCTCACCTTTTTCAGTCCCCGCAATCGCGCTCCGTGCGGTGTTCGTTCTCCCGTTCGTTTAAACGTTAAATGTTTATTTTACGTTTAAATACACGTTTTAAATACGAATAATTACCCAATATTTTGATGAAGTATTTTACCAAATACTTAATGGTTGCGTTATAAGGTATAACTTTAACTTGTTTCGATTTGTTTGCGCGTTTAATAATCTAATCGTGTAGTCCTTGTTTGTACGATACGAATTTGAATTGAAATATTATCTAAATAATATTTTGGATATAATTGCGTTATTAAATAATATTATATTATTTAATAAAATTTTCACCAACGTCCGTATTAATTGAATCGAATTGCATTCGATTTGAAACTCGTACGATTTAATCAAATCGCATACTTGTATATATATATACTCATCAATATATATGTTGATACATTAATTAGCCTAACACAGAACTAATTACATGTATTAAAACTTGATTAGGCGCTAACTACTAGTCCTAATTTGACGGGTGTCACATTCTCCCCCTGTTAGAAGAATTTCGTCCCGAAATTTAAGTTGAAGTCGTGTTTGAAGTAGCTTCAGTGAATAACTGAGGGTACTTGAGTCGCATTTGGTCTTCCCGTTCCCAGGTGAATTCCGGCCCACGCCGCGAATTCCACCTGACTTTGACAATGGGAATACGACTTTGTTTGAGTTGTTTGACCTCACGGTCCATGATTTCGGCGGGTTCTTCAACAAAATGAAGCTTGTCGTCAATACGAATTTCATCGAGTGGAATGATAAGTGTCTCATCAGACAGACACTTCTTTAAATTTGAAATGTGAAAAGTGGGATGCACACTGCCGAGCTCGGATGGCAGTTGCAATCGATATGCCACTGGACCTATCCTCTCGAGGATTTCAAATGGTCCAATGTATCTGGGATTCAATTTCCCGCGTTTACCGAATCGGATAACACCTTTCCAAGGTGAAACCTTGAGTAGTACTCGATCCCCAACCTGGAACTCGAGTGGTTTGCGTCTCACGTCAGCATAACTTTTCTGACGATCACGTGCGGCTTTGAGTTTGTTTTGGATCTCGAAGATCTTTTCAGTTGTTTCGTGAATGATCTCTGGACCAGTGAGTTGACTGTCTCCAACTTCGGTCCAACAGATAGGTGATCGGCACTTACGACCGTACAGTGCCTCGAAAGGTGCAGCCTTAATGCTGGTATGATAGCTATTGTTGTACGAAAACTCGCACAATGGTAGATGTTTTTCCCAATTTACACCGAAATCAACTACGCAGGCTCGTAGCATGTCTTCCAGTGTTTGAATTGTCCGTTCACTTTGGCCGTCAGTTTGTGGATGGTATGCGGTACTCATATCAAGACGGGTACCCAATGATTTTTGAAGTGATTGCCAAAATTGAGATGTGAAACGACTATCCCTGTCGGAGATAATCGAGATTGGAACACCGTGTCGAGAAACAACCTCTTTGATGTAGATTTGTGTGAGGCGTTCCATTTTGTCGGCTTCCTTAATTGCCAGAAAATGAGCAGATTTTGTGAGACGATCGACGATCACCCAAATGGTATCGCAACCGCTCGATGACTTTGGTAGTTTGGTTATGAAATCCATAGAAATTTGTTCCCATTTCCATTCAGGAATGCTGGGTTGTTGGAGTAAACCAGAAGGTTTTTGATATTCGACTTTGACTTTTGAGCAAGTGAGGCACTTGCTGACGTACGTAGCGATTTCAGCTTTCATATTCAGCCACCAATAGAATTCCTTGATGCCATGATACATTTTGTCGGATCCAGGATGGATAGAATATTTGGACTTGTGAGCTTCATCCATCACCAAGTCTCGTAGATTTCCAAAACTGGGTAACCAGATTCGGTTTGAGAAATACCTAATCCCGTTAGGTCTGATTTCGAATTGTTTGTCCATGCCTCGCAAGGCTTCGTTTTCGATATTATCGGGTTTCAGAGCTTCGAGTTGAGCAGTGAGAATCTGAATGTTTAGATCATTGTGAATGGTCATACTAAGGGCTCGGACTCGAAGTGATTTCATTCGTTCTTTTCGACTGAGGGCATCGGCAACAACATTTGCCTTACCCGGATGGTATTTGATCTCACAATCGTAGTCGGTAAGCAACTCGACCCACCGGCGTTGTCTCATGTTGAGATCCTTCTGATCGAATATGTGTTGGAGGCTTTTGTTGTCGGTAAAGATTGTGCACTTAGTGCCATAGAGGTAATGTCTCCAGATTTTGAGGGCAAAGACGACAGCTCCCAGCTCGAGATCGTGGGTGGTGTAGTTCTTTTCATGAATTTTGAGCTGTCGTGAAGCATAAGCAATAACTTTGTCTTGTTGCATCAACACGCAGCCGAGACCTTGATGAGAAGCATCGCAGTATACCACGAAGTCATCGGTGCCTTCGGGTAATGATAGAATCGGAGCACTGCAAAGCTTTTGTTTCAGAAGTTGAAATGCTGACTCTTATTTATTAGTCCAATCGAACTTTTTGTCTTTCTGAGTCAGGGTTGTGAGTGGTTGAGCTATCTTTGAGAAATTTTCAATGAATCGCCGATAGTATCCGGCAAGACCCAGGAATTGACGTACTTCAGTTGGAGATGTTGGTGCTTGCCAGCATTTGATGGCTTCGATTTTTGATGGATCGACATGGATTCCTTGACTATTAACAACATGTCCAAGGAATTGAACGGATTGTATCCAGAACTCACACTTTGAGAATTTGGCGTAAAGCTCTTCGTGTTTAAGTAGTTCTAGAATGGTTTTAAGGTGTTGCGCGTGTTCTTGTTCACATCGCGAGTATATGAGAATGTCGTCAATGAAGACAATGACAAACTTGTCGAGATATGGTTTGCACACCCGATTCATAAGATCCATGAATACAGCCGGTGCGTTAGTTAGGCCGAATGGCATTACTTGAAATTCATAATGCCCGTAACGAGTTCGGAAAGCAGTTTTCGGGATATCGATGTCGCGAACTCGAAGTTGATGGTAACCTGACCGAAGATCGATCTTTGAATAAATACTTGACCCTTGGAGTTGGTCAAACAGGTCATCAATGCGGGGGAGTGGATATCGGTTCTTGACGGTCAATTTGTTCAACTCTCGGTAGTCGATGCACATTCGGAAAGAACCGTCTTTCTTTTTCACGAATAAGACCGGAGCTCCCCAAGGTGAAGAACTTGGTCGAATGAATCCTCTATCCAAGAGTTCCTGTAACTGGGTGGACAGTTCCTGAAGTTCGGATGGGGCTAATCGGTATGGTGCTCGGGCCACGGGTGTAGCACCTGGCACGAGATCGATTGAGAACTCAACCTGTCTTGGCGGTGGCAGACCAGGCAGTTCTTCGGGAAAGACTTCTGGGAAGTCTCGAACGATAGGTACATCCTCAAGTCGCTTCTCCTCCGACTTTTTCTCCATGATGTGTGCGAGGATTGCTGGATAACCTTTTCTCAGGAATTTTTGAGTTTTTAAGCAAGATATGACGTTTAGTCTCGTCCCACCGGTCTCCCCCTGTATGACCAAGGTTCTACCGACGGCGAGAGGAATACGAACGAGTTTATCATAACAAATGATTTCAGCGCGATGTTTGGACAACCAGTCCATTCCAATGATGACGTCGAAACTTCCAATTTCAACAGGCATAAGATCGATTGAAAAGATTTCGTTGGCTAGGTTTAAAGTGCAATTAGGTATCACACTAATGGTTTCTATGAGTTTACCATTTGCAAGTTCTACGGTGTACTTAACATCTAAGGCGATTGGGGTGATGTCAAGTAGTGGGCAAAACTCATCAGAAATAAAGCTTCTATCGGCACCAGTATCAAATAGAACAGAAGCAGTTAAGTTGTTGAGGAGGAACATACCCGTGACCACATTCGGGTCTTGACGGGCATCCCCAGAATTGAGTACAAACGCTCTTCCCCTTGCGTTGTTGTTATTTGTGTTGTTGTTATTGTTGCCCTTGTTCTTGTTTTTAGGACATTCGTTCTTGAAGTGTCCTGTTTCTCCACACCCAAAGCAGGATTTGGGTTGGTTGGAATTGTTACGAGAGGTGTTGTTGTTGGATTTGGGGGATCGACAATCTCGGGTCAAGTGACCATACCTCCTGCAGTTGTTGCAGGGAGTACTGCATGGACCCTCGTGGTGGTAGTTGCACTTGGAACAATATGGTCTGTCCCCAGTGTAAGCGCGTTTGGGTTCAGAGTTGGTGTTGTAAACTTGGATGGTGTTGAATTTCTTGTTCTGGTTGTTGTGGTGTTCAGAAGGTTTGCGTTTGTTGTTGTTGGAGGAGGATGTATTGGATTTTTCACGGCTGACAACCATTGCCATGAGTTCATGTGCTAGCCGGATAGCACTTTCAGTAGTGGTTGGCTTGGATGAAGCGACGTTCCCTTGGATATTTTCCGGGAGGCCGCGGATGTATCTTTTGATGCTCTTCTCCTCCGGATCAACCAAACCCGGGCATAACAGTGCAAATTGCTGGAATTTGGTGGTATATCCAGCGATGTCAGTTCCCTGCACAGTCAGGTGCCAGAACTCTTCTTCTAACCGATGTAGTTCTTCTTCAGGGCAGTATTTTTCCCTTAGCTTCTTCTTCAATTCAGCCCAGGGAAGTTGGTTTGCTATTTCGATGCCTACAGAGTTTGCGTGGGTGTTCCACCACGTGAGTGCACCTTCTTGAAAGGTGTAAGCAGAGAATTTGACCTTGTTTTCCTCAGCACAGTTGCAGAGGTTGAAGACGGATTCCATACGTTCAATCCATCGGATCAAACCAATGGCACCTTCCGTGCCTTTGAAGTAAAGTGGTTTACAGCTGAGAAAATCCTTGTAGGAACAAGGCTTGATGACAGGAGTATTGATTGGAGTTTCGTCATTGTTTCGTGAGTTTCGGGGTGAATCCCGAGCAGCTAAAGCATCAGCCACTGCTCGAGATACGACAGCAGCAAGTTCGGCATCACTGTAACTTTTCCTCTTTGGCGGCATGATTCTTCAAGAAAGAATGAGAGGTACATAAGAAATTGCACCAGGATGATAATTACGATAGAAGTATATATGTAAGAATGGTATTATACAACATCACAGAGTAACAATCATATTGTAGAAATAACGAAAGAAATTGTCAATTCATAATACGAAGTCAAACGATTACAGACAATTTCTAGCTAGGGGTTTCAAAAGTCTCAGACTTAGAAGTTTTACAAAAGTTCCGGGAATTGTTACTTCTGGTCGAATTACATAGGTCCTACGAAAGCATGATAAAGTACAGATTTAGCCCTAGCTAATCCTGTCGTAGATTGAGTTGTGGCAGCAGTGCAGTGAGATGGTCTACAGATCCTGCAAGTCTGCTAACCATTCGGAGGGCGTCTTCGGTTTCCCTTAGACGTGTCTCGCACTGATTCAGCCTTGACTGTAGGACGGAAATTTCATTTCGGTTGCCAATCACTTGGTTGTGGACAACCTCCATGGTTTCGATGGTTTCTCCCATTTGATTTTGAAGGATACCCATGGTGTTGATGGTGTTTTCGTGGTCTTCGGAGACTTGATTGATTCGTTCGAGTGAAGTGAGTCTCCAGTTTTCGTTGGTTTCTTGAAGTTCGATCTCCATAGCGTTAAGTCGTTGCTCGTGGTGGTGTACCCTATCGGCTAAATCCGGTAGAGTAAGGTGAGCAGGATATGGGCTAGCCCGAGGCGACCTGGGGTCCCTCCTAGCCACTCTTGGATTTCGTGATCCATACGGATAAGAGTGTGATGAATTGGGTGGTGTGTTTGCCATTCTGAGACAAAGCGTTAGAAAGAATGAGGCCCATATTCATATAATACATATATAATATAGCCTAAGATATTGCGCGTGAGAGAGGCCTATCTATGTATATATATATATATATATATATCACATAATAGCCTAAAGTGTCTAACACAGACATGTTTGGGTCCCGGTTTCTCTCGTGGTCAGAGTCAACTACTGTATCCTGTTCGGTCATGACTCTTTTCAGGTCTCACATCATATTCTTTTAATTGTACATAGTTGATCAGGCTATGTTAAATTAAACCAATATCATGTAGTCACTGTACCTAATCATACTTAATAAGAGATACTGCCTAACGGTCATAGTCTAGGCCCACTAAATGCAACCTAGTTCACTATAACCTTAGGCTCTGATACCAATCTGTAACACCCCCAAATTTATTGTTTAGCGGAAGCAGGATTTGGGTGTTACTAATCAATAATCAAAGCACAGAGATTAATAATGAACGACCACTACATGCGTCGTTTTACATTGATATTGATAAAATAAAAGTTTACATCAAAATATTGTTTACATTAGCTCAGTTTAAAATTTAGAGATTTAAATACATAATTAATCTATACAAAATATAATAATGCAGCTAAAATCTCTGATTGTTTGCATGCTGACTCGAGCTAATAAATCTTGATTGAGCAGTCCAACCTACTGCTGGTCACGTGTGATACATGCTAAAATGGGTCAGCGAAACGCTGGTGAGCTCACAGGTTTGTATATCAACATATATTTGTATGAACCGCAAGATTTTATAATTGAATTTAAAATGCAATTAAGCAAAATAAAAGTTATACAACCATGAGCACATAGTCTGAGCTTAACTTGAGTGTCAGGTCCAATTAAGGAAACCTAACTGAGTTGCCTCCTACGAGTGCCTAATCCACACTCGTCTTCCCAAATGCTAATACGTCCGTTTGACCAGTTAGTGCGTGCTAACCCGGACGAGGATTGTCAATCCTATATGATATCATATACTAACATTCACGCTACAGATGTATTACCAGACTATGCTATGGAGGGCTTTATTGATTAGTTGAAAACAACTCATGTAGTATTTGATTGAATTGTACTTGCGTTCTACTTGTAAAACAAAACGAGCAATAATATCACACCCCTGATTGAAAAGCAGTAAAATAGGGGCCATGAGACTCACCTGAGCCTTGAGTGTTTAAATTAATAAACTTGAATTGATTAGCGGTAGATTGATGTCCGAAGACTTGTAACCTGAGGGTGTTCAAGACACACAATGGTTATAACATGAGTAGGCATCTCGAAAGACTGCCCTTGTAGTTGTTTGTCCAACTTAGAATGTCCAAATTACTACGATTTGGTTAATTGAATTATCCAAATTACTACGATTTGGTTGTTTGACTTGTGTTTTGAAAACGTGTATGGCCCGTTGGTGATTTGTTTGTAATGATAATCCCATATCATTATTTTGATGATTTTGAAGCATTATACTAAAAAAATAAATTCCAATGTGTTTTAGGAGTCATGTCACATTCGTGTTTGATGTTATACAAATTTAACTCTTTGTGTGAAAGTTTAGATGTAACACTGTTACTCGTGACCCTAGGGTGAGGGCGGAGCCCGTTAATGACGGGGGTCCGGGGGCAGCGCCCCTGGTAGCGGGGTCCAAGGGGCGGCAGCCCCTGGCGGGGTCCAAGGGGCAGAGCCCCTGGCTGGGGTCGAGCTGGACTTGAATTTTTATTTCTACTAAATTGCTTTGGTGAAAAACGCACCTGGACTTGAATTTGGGCGAAATCGGGTGATAAAATTTTAGGTCTCGACACTTAGTAAAATCTGTGTTTTCTTGGTTCTGTTTCATGCGACACAAGGTCAGATATGCGACACAAGAGCTTTGCGACACAAGGGTTGTGTCGCATAAGCTTTCGGTGCTAAATTAATAGCGACATAAGGGTTGTGTCGTATAGGGTATACGACACAAGGTGCGACATAATCGTTGTGTCGCAAAATCTACGACACAAGGGTTGATGCGACATAAAATGCGACGTCAATGGGTTTATGCGACACAACCTTGCGACACAAGGCTTGTGTCGCAAAGATGAACACCAGCCCAGAAACAGCGCCTGTCGCGTTTTTCCGACCCAAATCACAAATCTAGCTCATTTTTAGGCTGCAAAATTGTGTTTTCTTCGTACATTTGGACAATACTAAGTTGTGTAAACATTATAACACCGAAATAATACACCAAAATGAGTAGATCTAATTATTTAGAGAATTTCTTACAATTTCAAATCGAAGCTAGAGGAGGCCGAAAATGATGATGATGCTTTTGTAAATCTTGTTCCTTGCTTGATGGTAATTCCGAAAATACAACTTTTGTTGGTTGGTTTACAAATCCGAAAATTGATGAAATCTTGGGAGAGAATTTAGGAAGTGTGTGTGTTTTGTTGAAATGGAAATGGAAGAAAGAGGGAAAGAGAGGTGGGGTGTAGGTGAAAGCCTCACCTTTTTCAGTCCCCGCAATCGCGCTCCGTGCGGTGTTCGTTCTCCCGTTCGTTTAAACGTTAAATGTTTATTTTATACGTTTAAATATACGTTTTTAAAATACGAATAATTACCCAATATTTTTGTTGAAGTATTTTACCAAATACTTAATGGTTGCGTTATAAAGTATAACTTTAACTTGTTTCGATTTGTTTGCGCGTTTAATAATCTAATCGTGTAGTCCTTGTTTGTACGATACGAATTTGAATTGAAATATTATCTAAATAATATTTTGGATGTAATTGCGTTATTAAATAATATTATATTATTTAATAAAATTTTCACCAACGTCCGTATTAATTGAATCGAATTGCATTCGATTTGAAACTCGTACGATTTAATCAAATCGCATACTTGTATATATATATACTCATCAATATATATGTTGATACATTAATTAGCCTAACACAGAACTAATTACATGTATTAAAACTTGATTAGGCGCTAACTACTAGTCCTAATTTGACGGGTGTCACAAATCTGAAGCAGTTCAAAATAGTAGATGGTATATCGACAGTGGTTGCTCGCGACATATGACAGGCGACTTATCTCTGCTATCCGAAGTCAAAGATTATGATGGGGGATATGTTGCTTTTGCTGGTGATAAAGGAGGAGTTATTACCGGACAAGGTATACTCACTAATGGGCAAGTGAGTTTTGAAAAGGTTAACTTTGTGGAGCAGCTTACTCACAATCTGCTCAGCGTATCACAAGTGTGCGACAAAGAGTACACTATAGCATTTACCAAAACTGAATGCTGTATTTTGAAACCAGAATTTGTAATTCCTGAGGAATGGGTGCTACTAAGGGAACCTAGGCAAAAAGACATGTATATTCTAGATATGAAGACTGTTGAAACTACCCAACATACGTGTCTACTTTCAAGAGCTCCTGAAAAAGAATCACTTTTATGGCATAGACGTATGGGTCATCTGCACTTCAGAAAGATAATTATTTGGTGAAGCACGATCTTGTGCGTGGAGTTCTAAAGCAATCCTTTGGAATCAATGATCTTTGTGTTTCCTGTCAAAAAGGGAAATAGTACAAGAAGTCCCATAAGTCAAAAGTGGTTAATTCTGTTTCAAGACCTTTGGAGCTACTGCATATGGATCTTTTTGGACCTGTAAGTAAGAAGAGTATAGGAGGTTCTAAATACTGCTTGGTAGTAACTGATGATTACTCTCGCTTTTCGTGGGTGTATTTCTTAACTACTAAGGATGAAGTTCCTGAAATTCTCACTTATTTGTTTGATAAGCTCGAGAACCTATGCAATTTGTCAATTAAGAAACTGCGATCGGATAATGGTACTGAGTTTACGAATTTGACAATTGAGTTGTATTGTCTAAGAAAAGGCATTGATCATCAATTCAGCGCTGCACGAACTCCTCAACAGAATGGAGTTGCTGAACGCAAAAACAGGACACTCATTGAAGCCGCACGAACAATGTTGGCAGACTCTAAGCTGCCTATCTCTTTCTGGGCTGAAGCAATGAATACTGCTTGTTATATTCTTAATCAGGTTTCTGTGGTTAAAAAGCACAATAAAACGTCTTATGAACTGCTTAATAATCGGAAACCTTCACTATAGTTTCTTGAACCATTTGGCTGTCCCTGCACCATTATGTACACAAAAGAGAGAGTTGCTAAATTTGGAGCAAAGTCTAGTGAAGGTTTATTTTTGGGATTTTCAAATAACTCTCCGAACAAACATGTGTACAACTTGGCAACTAAGCGTATGGAAGAACATTTTGAAGTCACGTGCTTTCGTTACTCTGAAAATCCAGAAGGAAAGGGACCAGCACATTTGTTTAATTATGAGGCAATCTTTGATTCATTTAATTTGCCTAAGGAAGATGATGAAGTTGATCAGGTGGTCACATTACTTCATGGCCTCGATTTATCTTCAAATACTTCTCAGCCATCAAAATCAAAGACTCCAAATGTCTCTGCTACTCCACCTCCTTCTCAACCAAATGCTGATGTTCCTGAATCATCAACTAGAAATCAAGAAATATATACTGATGTTCCTGAGTTGTCAGATGATGAAGATGAACCATTTGAGAATACGAGGGAGTTTGATTTGGCACAGGAAGCCGATTTCACAAACTTGGACTCTGTCATTGTGCCTAACGAGATTCCTAGTTCTCGCATTAATAAGGACCATCCAGTTGAGAATATTATAGGTCCTTTGGATAAGGGGATTCAGACAAGAAGTCAAGTTATTGCTGATATACATCCTGCATCCTCTTCTGACTCTTCTGAGTCTGCTTCTCTTGCATGCCTTTCTGCTGAGGTTAAATCATGTTTTCTATCTCAGGTGGAGCCTAAACGTACAGAAGATGCTTTAAAAGATCCACACTCGGTTGAAGCTATGCAGGAGGAGTTGCAACAATTCAAAAAGCTGCACGTTTGGGAATTAGTACCGTTACCTAAGGGTGCACATCCAACCGGCACTCGATGGGTTTATCGAATAAAGAAAGATGATTGAGGGGTTGTCATAAAAAACAAAGCAAGGCTAGTAGTTCAAGGTTTTCATGAAGTAGAGGGTTTGGATTATGATGAGGTTTTTGCTCCTGTTGCAAGATCGGAGTCGATTCGTATCATCTTGATCTTCGCGTCCTTCAAAGAGTTCATTGTTTATCAGCTTGATGTAAAGAGTGCTTTTCTGTATGGACAGGTTGATACCGACGTTTATGTGAAGCAGCCTCCCGGTTTTGAAGATCCGTTGCATCCAGAATATGTCTGTAAACTTAATAAGGCATTATATGGTTTGCATCAGGTACCACGACTATGGTATGAGAGGCTTGCAACTCATCTTGTTAAGAATGGATTCAAAAGAGGTAGCATTGACAGTACGTTATTCACAAAAAGAGATGGAGAAGACTTATTGCCGGTACAAGTATATGTCGACGACATCATTTTTGGATCTACCAAAGACTCCATGTGTAAAGACTTCGAACATCTCATGAAGTCTGAATTTGAGATGAGTGCAATGGGGGAACTCACGTTCTTTTTGGGTGTTCAAGTTGAGCAGTCTGCTGGTGTATTGACAAAATGGAGTTTATCATCGATGTGGATTTCGTCGAGGGGAATAATGAGTGTCTCATCAGACAGACATTTCTTAAGGTTAGAAATGTGAAATGTGGGATGCATGCTACTATGCTCGGGAGGTAGCGGCAATCGATATGCGACTGGACCAATCCATTCAAGGATCTCAAAAGTTCCAACGTGTCTAGGATTTAGCTTTCCACGTTTGCCAAAGCGGATGACACCTTTCCAAGGTGATACTTTGAGCAGAACTCGATTCTCCAACCTGGAACTCGAGATGCTTGCATCTCACATCAGCATAACTCTTCTGACGATCACGTGCGGCCTTCAGCCATTGCTGGATACTAACAATCTTCTCGGTGGTTTCATGAATGACTTCAGGATACAGTGAGTTGGCTGTCTCCCACTTCGGTCCAACAGATAGGCGACCGACACTTATGACCATACAGTGCCTCGAATGACGCAGCTCCAATGCTGGTATGATAGCTGTTGTTGTACGAGAATTTGCATAATGGCAGATGATGTTCCCAATTTGCACCGAAGTCTATCACGCAAGCGCGTAGCGTATCTTCTAGTGTTCTAATTGTCCTTTCACTTTGGCCATCGGTTTGTGGATGATAGGCTGTACTCATATCCAAATGAGTACCCAAGGATTTTTGTAATGATTGTCAAAAGTGAGATGTAAAACGACTATCTCTATTAGAGATAATTGAGATTGGAACACCGTGTCGGGATACGATCTCCTTCAAATAGATTCGTGTGAGACGTTCCATTTTGTCAGTTTCCTTGATGTCAAGGAAATGAGCAGATTTGGTAAGCCGAGCCATGATCACCCAAATGGTATCGCTACTACATGATGTCTTCGGGAGTTTAGTGATGAAATCCATAGCAATTTGCTCCCATTTCCATTAAGGGATGTCCGGTTGTTGGAGTAGGCCGGAAGACTTCTGATATTCCGCCTTGACCTTAGTGCATATGAGGCATTTGCTAACGTATGTGGCAATCTATGCCTTCTTGTTTAGCCACCAGTACAATCCCTTGCTAACGTATTTGGACTTGTGAGCTTCATCAATCACCAAGTCGCGTAGGTTTCCAAAACTAGGCAACCAGATTCGGTTAGCGAAGTACTTGACCCCGTTGGGTTTGGTTTCGAACTGTTTCTCCATGTTGCGCAAGGCCTCATTCTTCAGGTTTTCGGGTTTCAATGCTTCAAGTTGAGCGGTGAGGATTTGAATGATGAAATCAATATGAAGATCATGCTGAGGGCTCGGACTCGAAGTGGTTTCGTGCGCTCTTATCGACTTAGGGCATTGGCAACAACATTTTCTTTGCCCGGATGGTATTTGATTTCGTAGTCGTAATCGGTAAGCAACTCGTCCCAGTGACGTTGCCTCATGTTGACATCCTTCTGATCGAATATTTGTTGGAGGCTTTTATGATCGGTGAAGATGGTACATTTTGTGCCATACAGATAGTGTCTCCAGATTTTGAGTGCAAACACTATGGCTCCTAGTTCGAGATCATGAGTGGTGTAGTTCTTCTCATGAACTTTGAGTTGTCGGGAGGCGTAGACAATAACCTTGTCTCGTTGCATCAACACGCAACCAAGACCTTGGTGTTAGGCATAGCATTATACCACGAAGTCATCGTTGCCTTCGGGTAATGATAGAATGGGTGCACTATAAAGCTTTTGCTTTAATAGCTGAAATGCTGACTCTTGCTTATCAGTCCAATCGAACTTCTTTTCCTTCTGAGTCAATGTCGTGAGAGGCTGAGCTATTTTTGAGAAATTCTCTATGAAGCGTCGATAGTAACCTGCCAGTCCTAAGATTTGGCATACTTCGGTTGGCATTATCGGTGCTTTCCAGTACTTGATAGCCTCAATCTTTGATGGATCTACGTGAATTCCATGACTATCAATCACATGACCAAGGAATTGAACGGTTTGCATCTAGAAATCACACTTGGAGAACTTAGCATATAGCTCTTCGTGTCTAAGAAGTTCTAGGATGGTTTTGAGATGTTGCGCGTGTTCCTGTTCACCGCGCGAGTAGATGAGAATGTCATCGATGAAGACAATGACAAACTTGTCGAGATAGGGTTTGCACACTCGGTTTATAAGGTCCATGAATACAGCCGGTGCATTTGTCAAACCAAATGGCATCACTTGGAACTCATAATGCCCATAGCAATTTTGGAAGGCAGTCTTTGGGATGTTGATGTCACGAACTCATAACTGATGATAACCTGATCGTAGATCTATCTTTGAATAGAAACTTGACCCTTGAAGTTGGTCGAATAGGTCATCAATGTGAGGAAGTGGATAACGGTTCTTGACGGTTAGTTTGTTCAACTCTCTGTAGTCGACACACATCCTGAAGGAACCGTCCTTCTTTTTCACAAACATGACCAGAGCTCCCCAAGGTGAAGAATTTGGTCTAACAAATCTTTTGTCTAGAAGTTCTTGTAATTGGGTGGACAACTCCGGCAATTCTGTAACACCCGCCAAATTAGGACTAGTGATTAGTGCCTAATCAACTGTTAATACATGTAATTAGTTCTGTGTTAGGCTAATTAATGTATCGGATTTTATATCGATGAATATATATACAATTTTGCGATTTGATTAAATCGTACGCAATTTAAATCGAATGTAATTCGATTCAATTTTATACGGACGTTGGTGAACAAAATTATTAAATAAGATAACATTATTTAATAACGCTATTACATCTAAAAATATCATTTTATAACATTTCAAGTTAAACTCGTATAGTACAAATGACAATTTAGATAATTAAATGTAAAATCGCACGATAAAACAAAACCAGAAAACATTAAATTTAATAATTCAATTATTAAGTATTTTAATGAAATACTTCGACTAAATTATCGGGAATTTATTTGGTAATTTAAAACGTATATTTAAAAGTAATTAATATTATTTTAACGTTTAAACAATTTTGAAAACGAACACCGCACGGAGCACGATTGCAGGAGCTGAGGAAGTGAGGCTTTCAACAAAACCCCACTCCCTCCTCATTTTCTTCTCATTTTCACCAACACTCTTTCCTTTCTCTCTCTCTTCTCTTTCAAGATAACCATCACCACCATCACCTTAAAACACCAAATTACACCACCAAACGCCGCCGAAATCTCGAAGCTCTTTGGAGAAAAATAACCACAAAGCAACGATCTACGTTTCCTTCTTTTCGGAATTTCATTTCGACAAATTGTAAGTTTCCGACAAATCTCGAAACCTTTAGATTTTCGAGTATTTTTAGCAAGTAGTTGTTTATATAAGCTTAGAATGTCCTTATAAGGGTTGGGTAAAAGAATCAGGCCAAGATATGGCCGGAAAACTCGTTTTGGCTCAAAAATCCGTAAAACAGTTGTAAGTGTCGCAAAGACGACCAGTATTGCGTCACTTCATGCGTCACTTAAGTGACGCATGAAACCCTAATTTTGCCTAAGTGCCGCATAAAGCCCCTTTTCCCGACATTTCAACCGTCACTTGCTTAGTGACGCCTAGGACCCTTACCGTCACTAATAACCCGACACTGCTTTAGTGACGCCCAAGTATGCGTCACTCCTTTAAGTGACGCCTAACCGACACTTACACCCGTCACTTACCTTAGTGACGCCCTACCATGCGTCACTTCCCCTAAGTGACGCACATGCTCAGATTTATTATTTTTTTAGCGACACTTCCTAAGTGACGCCCAAGCCACCCAGTGACGCTTCACTATGCGTCACTTCCATAAGTGACGCCATAAGTGACGCCCAGCCCCTAAGTGACGCTATAAGTGACGCATAAACAGAAAGTTTTAACTAATTTTACACTAAGTTTTGAGACCCAAATTTGACGCCCCATTTCACCCAAATTCAAGTCCAGATGCGTTTTTCACCAAAGCATATAGAGTCATTTGCTATATATCTGTGTGCTTTGATTATTGATTAGTAACACCCAAAGTATGCTTCCGCGAATCATTAAATTTGGGGGTGTTACAAATTCGGATATGGCTAAGCAATAAGGTGCTCGTGCCCGGGTCCTGCTTCGGGTACAAGGTCGATTGAGAACTCAACTTGTCTCGGTGGTCGAAGACTATGCAAGTCTTTGGGAAAGACTTCTGGAAAGTCTCTAACGATGGTCACATCCTCAAGTCGCTTCTCTTCTGACTTTTTCTCCATAATGTGCACGGGGATTGCCTGATAACCTTTTCTCAGGTATTTTCCGGTTTTCATGCTTGATATGATATTCAATCTGATCCCACCGGTCTCCCCTTGTATGACCAAAGTAATACCGGTGATGAGAGGAATGCGGATAACTTTATTGTAGCAGATAACTTCAGCGCAGTGCTTGGACAACCAATCCATGCCAACAATGTCGTCGAAACTTCCAATCTCAACAGGAACGAGATCAATGGTGAAGAGCTCATTGGCTAAGTTTAAAGTGCAATTTGGGATTACACTATCGGTCTCTATGAGCTTACCATTAGCTAACTCTACCATGTACTTATCATCTAAAGAAATAGGAGTGATGTTAAGCAATAGACTAAACTCATCATATATGAAGCTCCTATCAGCACCAGTATCAAACAAAATAGAAGCAGTAAGATTGTTGAAAAGGGACGTACCCAAGACCACATTCGGGTCCTGACGGGCTTTCTTGGAGTTCAGTACGAAAGCTCTTCCTTTAGCAGTGTTGTTGCTCTTGTTCTTTAGTTTTGGGCACTCATTCCTAAAGTGCCCTGTGTCTCCACACTCATACTAGGACTTAGGTTTGTTAGTGGTGGTGTTGGCATTGGTAGATCTGCAGTCTTTGGCCAGATGCCCATACCTTTGACATTTTCCACATGGAGTACCGCAATGACCTTCATGATGTCCGCGGCACTTTGAACAGAAGGTTTCATTCCCTGAATAACTCTTTTTAGATTCTGAACCAGAGGTGTAGGCCTCAACAGTATCAGACCTTTTCGATGATGGTTGATTTTGATTGGGGTTCCCAGACTACTTTCTTTTGTTATCCCCAGAGTTATTTCTATCCTATGTAACAACCCAATAGCACCTTCTATGCCCTTTGAAATTTTGAGACTTGCAGTTAGAGGAGTCCTTGTATGTGCAAGATTTTGTTTCGATTACTAATTACTTGATCATGAACGCTCTCCGTGGTTGCGGTGGTTTCCTTCATTTGATGATGAGTATGATGGATAGTTTCGGAGATCTCTTCCTGATCCAAGTACATCTGAGCGATGCGGCCTTGAGCTAGTTCCATCCAATTTCAATGAGTTTCGTGTTGTTTGATTTTCAAGTAGTGTAACCTGCGTTCGTGATGATGCAAGCGGGCAGTTAACACAGGCATGGTGAGATGTGTCGGTTCTTGAGTATAAGGGGAAAGATCCATAGCTGAGTATCTTCTAACATCAGTAGGGATTTCCATGTTTTTCTCGATTCTCCATGTAGCAACAGCCGTTGGTAACCAGCTCCACTGATGTGCAAGAACTCGATGGCGATCTATTGCATATACGTTTTCTGTGATGGCTCGGTTATGATATGTCTGGCTCGATATGAGCTAATAGTGCGTCTAGCCACAAGTGCTTCTGAGTGGCTGCAACGTGAGCGAGAGATAGATGATGAAGTACGTGTAGTTTGTCTAGATGATGAGTCTGCCATCTTCTATGGTAAGAGCGTTTAACAAGTGAGGCCTATATTCATATCATATCATATCATATAGCCTAAAGTGTAGCAGTTTTCCTAGTAGTACGTTTCGATCACGATCCCGAAGGATAATATGGTGGAAAGAATGCGAAGTGATATATTTCAAGTGTGTACCACTGTACGTGACGGTACAGCGAGACGTGTAGTTATTCTTTACGCGTATATAAATAGATAGACAGTGGTAGATGAGAACAAGTCTCGTTCTTTATATCTAGTGATACGATAGTAGTAAGACTTGTCAGCTTCGATGACGTGAGCATTAACGAATGATTATCATGTGAGGTCTATATATATATTCGATATATATAATAACGTAGAGAGTCGTACGCGGGTAAGGCCTATTCATATATACCTATAATAGATATAATAGCCTATAGAGTAGTACGTAGGTGAGGCCTATGTATGTATATACACCTATATCACATAATAGCCTAGTGTGTGTCTAGCACAAAACAAGTAAGAGTCTTGGTTCTCTCGTGGTCAGAGTCAACTAGTGTATCCCTGTTTCAGCATAACCCCTTTCAGATATCACATCATCTTCATTTAATTGTACATAGTTAGCTACGCTATGTTAAATTAAACTTGTATGATGTAATTCCTGAACCAGTTATATCTAATGAGGAATACTGCCTAACGGTCATAGTCTAGGCCCACTAAATGCAACCTAGTTCACTTATGTTAAATTAAACTCGTATGATGTAATTCCTGAACAAGTTATATCTAATGAGGAATACTCCCTAACGGTCATAGTCTAGGCCCACTAAATGAAACCTAGTTCACTATAACCTTAGGCTCTGATACCAATCTATCGCACCCCCAATTCAGAAGCGATTCGGGTCAGGGCGTGACTAATCAAATATCAAGCACAAAGATATACAGTGAACGACTCTATATGCGTCATTTTAACAAAATACATTAATACGAATTAAAGTTCACATCAATTGTACTAAATACACTAGCTCGTGTTCTAATATGAGAGATTTAAATACATATTGTTTTAACAAAATATGATAATGCAATAAATCTCTGGCGTTTGCATGCTGACTCGAGCTAAGCTAAATCCTGAGTGCAGTCCTACTACTGCTTGATACCTGAGAATACACGCTAAAAGGGTCAGCTAAAATTTGGTGAGCTCACATGTTTAATTATAAAGTGTAATGTATGAACCGCAAGATTTAAGTAAATGATTTGCAATTAAGCAAATAAGTAAATGATAAAAGATGTATATAACTGCCATGAGCACATAGTCTGGGCTTAACTGAGCTGTCAGGATCACAATTAAGTTCCTGAGCAAGGGTGCCGCTATGCGTATGCCTAATCAACACACGTATGAACAAATGATAATGCGTCCGTTTTGACCAGTTAGTGCTTGCTGACCCGGACGGGGATTATCAGTCCCATATGGTACCATACACTAACATTCACGCTACAAAGTATTACCAAACTATGCTAATGAGGACTTGTGATGATTAGATGATGAACTCATGCAGAATATAACGATATTTGATATTTGCGTTCACATGTAAAACAAAACGAGCATGTATTCTCACTCCTAAAGTAAAAACAGTAAAATAGGGCTATGAGACTCAACTGAGTCTGATGTGTTAGCAAAGCAAGTAAATATGATGTTGTTCCAAATGATCTGTCCACAGACTGTAACCTGCCGGACGTTCAAAATGCACAAGGTTATATAAGTGAGTAGATGTCTCAACAGACCTTCTATGCTAGTTGTCCATCAACTAGTTATGTCCAACGTTTGATTGTTTTGTTTGAGTTTTGAAAACATGTACGACCCATTGGTGATGGTTTGCAATGTACGAATATAAGTTTCGTATAAGGTTTGATTATTGTAGGTGTTGAATACTTAGTGTAGTAAGTATTTTTCAAGCTTCTTTTATTGTATTTGAAAGTACATGTATACATTTATATCCGAACATTGTGGTCAAATGTTTTGTTTTATGAAAGTCAACAAAAGTCAACTTGGTCAAACTGGTCAAGCTGGTCAACTAGTCAAGCTGGTCAAATCTGGTCAACTGGTCAAAATGGTCAAATTGGTCAAATCTGGTCAAACTAGATCAATTTGATCTGAAAATTTTACACAACCTTTATCATGTTATAATACTTATAGAAAACAAGTTTCGTTTGGTGACCCACAAGTGTCGTTTTTATATTTATTTACAAAACAGTCCCTAAATGTGTTTTTTTGTCGGTTTGTTTCGCCACAAGTTTCTACCATTTCTATTCCATATCAATCCTCACAAAAACTTACACACTAATCTACTATATGTTTATTACACTACATAAGTTTTCCGGTAATTATAGTGTCCATTTTGATAGTCTAAATATTCTGCTTAAGAACCGAGCATATTATTCGAACTAAGTCAGACCAGTCTCAAATATTCGTTTATTACTAAAAATCCGTTAATTTCTGGAAGGAGCCAAAGAGAAATTTTTGTTGATATTTTCAATACGCAACTTTAAAAAAAATTCGTTGTCTAACTCTTAGTAAAAATCAAGATATGATCGTTTTAGTGGACTAAGTTTTTGAAGACAGATTCTGTCTTTTTATATATGTGTTATAAAAACGTGTTTTAACATGATATTTGGACATTATAGTGTTAGATGAACAAGTAGATACATAAATAAACATCATGAAAGTATATTAATCAAGAGTTTATGTGATTCTTACAAAGGAGATGATGATTGAATGAAGGAGAAGTTCTTGAACTAAATTCCTTGCTAAATAATGAAGTTTTGAAGAGGTGGTTGTATGGTGGTCAATGGTGGTTGTGTGGTGGTCAATGGTGGTTGAGGGGTGGTGTTGTGGTGGTTATTCTCTAGATTTTAGAGAGAGAGTGAAGTGTTTAGAGAGAAGGTAAAGAGAAATGGGAAAGAGTGTGAAGTGAGAATGGTAAAAGTGAAGTCTTGCATGAGATCTGTATGGAAGTGTAAGAAGAATCTCACGAGTTGAAAATGCATGAAAATTGAGAGGTGGAAGTGGAAGTGTTCAGCCCCATTAGGTGGGTTTGTGTGATATATCTTTAAGTCTGTGTCTACGTATTTAGGTCGTTTACCCGTTATCCGTGTTTAAACGTTAAATCGCCTAACGTTTTCTTGTGCCATTTTTATTAACGATATGTTTGAGATTATTTTTCATTGAATTATCATCAAAATACTTTAAATTAAGTTTTCAAATTAATTATTGACATTCGTTTGGTTGGCGAATTAAATTCGCGCGTTTTCGTCGCGTTTGTGTTACTTATACGATATAATTAACGTGTTAAATATTATCGACATAATATTTATGAGTTTATGAGTTTATTAAATAATTTCATATTATTTAATATTTTGTTCACCAATGTTCGTAGTTATGATGTCGGAATTCAACCGAATATGTAAATGTACGATTTAAATAAATCGCATACGTGTGTGTATATATAATAAATATATCAATACACATAATGATACACATAATTAATCCTAATTACATGTATTAGTACTATGATTAGGCACTAATTACTAGCCCTAATTGGTCGGATGTCACAAGGGTCTACTAGTTTTATAATATTTTTCCTAATTTTAAATTATTATTTAATGTGTTAGGAAATATTTTGTTTAGGTTTACTTGAAAAAAATTGGGAAAAGATTTAAATGAGTAATTGTGACAAACAAAATATTAATTATTTTAAATTCATATAGTTATAAGAAAATTTAAACGTTATTGGAATTGCGAATAGTTTTTAGGTTCCTGACAATAGGTTATGAAGGTAATAAAAACTATACTCAATTAATGGGGTCGGTTTGGAAAAAAAATGCCGACCTATTCTTATATACTTTCTCAAATTCATTCTATACTTTCTTATCAACAACTCAAAACATCACCAATTAAGAAATTAAAAGTGAAAGGTTTGCTTTGTACTTTTGGATTTAATATCAGATTGTATCATCTTCTTCAATTGTAAGTGACTTACTAGTTTTAACAAATTAACAAGCTTGCTTGTTATTAGAATAGAAATATATAAGTTCATGAAGTAGTTTATAAAATTGATGTGGAATGAATGATATGTGATGTTATATGATGATATTGATGATTATATAATGTTAGTAAAAGCAGTTATAGAATTTATTCTTTTATTTTTAGTTGAGTAAAGTGTAAGGTTCATGATATATAATTGAGATTATGGGTTTGAATAGAAATTGTAAGATGCTATATGAAATTGGTGTTATTATTGAAATTGTAGTTGTGTTAGGACAGTAGAAGAACTAGATTAGTGTGATTTGGGTTTAAAACTTTCGGATTTAGTTGGGTACAGGTTGTAGGTCGCTGGGCTAGAAACTAGAACCCGACTGTATCCCTCTTGAGCCGGCTGCTTATTGGTTGTGAGAAGCCGGTTGATTTTGCTTAAACCCGGCTGGTTCTAGAGTGTTGAAACCAGCAGGTTGTACCATAAGCCGGCAGGTTTCGGGGTTATCAAGCCACATTTAAATTGTTTGGTGTTTAAATATTTTATATTAATTGACATGATAATGAATTGAAACTAGTATATTTAGTAAATGATTATCTAAGTTGAAGTAATACTTATAAAGTAAACATGAATTGCTGTTGGTTTGGTGCGGTGTGGGATTAACGATAAAATTGCTACTGTGGGTTTCACCAATATGGTCTGGTTAAAATCGGTTCCTCTCAAAATTAATTGTTTTGTGTGGAGGGCGGCTTTGGGTAGGATCCCAGTAGCAACAAACTTAGCAGACAAAGGGGTCAACATTGGGTCGGTAAGATGCAAAATCTGCTCACTTTATGATGAAGATGTGGATCACTTACTGATTAATTGTGAACGTGCAGTGGACACCAGGAGACTGATTTTTGATTGGTGTGGAATCAACATGCCTCATTTTAATTCGGTTACGGAGCTTATAAACTTTGGTGCAAGTTGGGGCACTAATCCGAAAAAAAGGAAGATTCTGTTGGTTATTATTTATGGGATGATTTGGTGTATTTGGAGAACAAGAAACGACTTGATCTTCAATGATGTTGTTCGATCTCACACTACAATCGCGGGTGAAATCACATCAATTACATTCTCATGGATGAAGCATCGAAGTAAACTTCCGTGTATGTTGGTGAATTGGAATTGTTGTCCTTTTTCAATTTTGTAATATGTATCTTTGATCTTCTCGGCCCCTGCTTAGTTTCTTGCTAAGTTTGGGGTTTCTTATTTTTATATATATTTGCCGTTTCCAAAAAAAAGTAAACATGAATCAGGGATGATCATTATTAATGCAATTGAGTAAATAGCTTTGAGTATGATTTAAAACTTGAGCACGGTTATTAATTTAATGATACATCTCGTTATCAGTTAAGAGATTATGAAACAAGCTATGATTCTATAGCTTTGTGATTATTATTATCAATACTTGTGAGTGGCATCATAATGGATTATTAATTAGTTTTACACTATGTCATTAATATAGTTATACGATCATGGAAGATATTATCTATAACTTAAATATTAATTGTTGATTAGTATATTGAGACGGATTCCGATAGGAATTAAATATGGGAGAATGAGTTGTTTGTTGTTATTAATCTATTATTTGACTAAGTTATTAAAACTGGTTATTGTGATCATTTTGCTATCTTATATTGAAATTAGTTATATGATTATAATATGAGTTATTGATTATGGATGAGTTACTTACTCATTATCTGTTATATTCTCAGAACAGCAGAAGACTTAGTAATATTAGATTTCTGAGTGAGGACTGAGGTATTGGTGAGTGGATCTGTACCCTCAGTGTGATTTAGTTGTAACAGGTTGGTTACAATAGGTAAATGTATGATTATTATTGTTTTATTTTGCCATGATGATTATGGTTTAATAGTAATAATGTTGTTGATAGACTGTTGAATCTGACATGATAAGTGTGTGAATATGTGATCACTTAATATATTGCATTTGTGCATTGTGTATTGAGGTCAGCAGGATGCTGGGATTGGTTACTAATGTTGGGCGACAGGAAATTCCTTGAACATATCGTTAACAGGAAATTAGGTCGTGTGAAATTAGTACCAAGCTATCGATTTATTCTGTATAGGCCAATACAGATTGTGATAAGCGTTCTTGGTAGGCCACCGCGGCTGAGGGCGCCACAAGAACCACCGATCCTCATTGATATGTTGTGTTAATGAGATGTTATCTTATTGAGATTATGTATTTATAATTATCTACTCACTTAGCTTAAAGTTAATCCCCCACATTATTACTTCTTGCAGATTTTGATTAGATTATGGGCAGAGCGAGAAGTGTGTTGACTGGATAGAATATTTGACGACCGAGCGTATACTCTGATACCTGATTTGAATAAATGAGTATTGTATTTTGAATTATATAACACCCAAGTTGATAAATTATAATTTGAAATAGTTTGATTTTATATAATGTGAACTATTAATGTTTGTTTGGGACATACGCTTCCAAGTTATAAATGTTAAATAAAAACTTTTAAAATTGGTTTCAAATTTTGAGGTGCTATAAGTTGGTATCAGAGCATAAGTTTGGGTGAATTGGACATTGTAAGATGTTCAATCCCAAACTTAGATTTGTGTCAAGTAAAACATTCCAGGGTGTGGGATTAGTTATTGTACGAGAAATTGGTTATGGGATACGTACTAACACATAACAAGATGCAAGATTGTTGTTTTGATTGCAGAGACGGCAGGACATGACTACAGGACATGACTACAAACCAGTACTCTCAGCAATTCTATTATCTCTGATGGTTTAAGAAAATAAGGTAATCCACGGTAAACTTTCCTGGATTTGAATTGATTTGAGTTGTTTACTTGCTATGATATTTATAATTAGTAGTAAAGTAAATTGGGTCAGACTGACACGATTCCCCGGTTTTGAGTCAATTGATGACTGTTACATGTTAATGTAATGATATGGGTAGTCCTGAATGAACTTAAAATTTCAGAAAAAGTTTTGTATTGTGTATATAATTCAAATTGGTTCGAGCGTTAAGCGTTTTAAGGAAAAACAACGTTTGGGCCAAAAAATTTTTATTGAATTTGTAGAACATTAGTAATGGAAACATAATTGATCAATAACTTAATCAGAAGGCTTCTAAATCTTCTTAAAAATATTAATGAATCCAATAAGTCTATATAATTCAAATTGGTTCGAGCGTGAAACGGTGCTTGTGCCATCCACATGTTCATGTCTTGGTCAATTGTATCAAGCCAATGTAAGTTATGTTATACTGGCTGCAGACACGCATTTTTTGATTGGAAAAATACGTTTTCTTGATTAGGCAATTGGTGAACGCGAAGATGGTTGAAGGTTCATCTCCCGCGGATCTTGTGAACGGGTTTAACTCGATTTTGACTTGGTTGAAATCTGTAGGGGTTACGTTTGAAGATGAGTTGGAGGCACTTTTCATGTTATCTTCGTTGCCCGAGAGTTAGTCCGGTATGGTTGCAGCTGTTAGTTGTTCATCTAGAACTACAAAGTTAACTTTTGAGGGAATCCATGATTTGATACTCGGTGAAGGAATTAGAAGGAAGGATTTTGGTGAGTATTCGGGTTCAGCTTTGAGTGTGACTAGCAGGGGGTTATGCGCCCCCGAAGCTTCGTGTGAAGATGGTGCTCGGACCGTGATCGTGGTTTGTTTAAAATTTATATTTGCTGGGGTCTAAGTATGACTTACTAATACTGAACCAATGGCTAGTAGATGGTAAGTATGACCTAGAGTCATTCTTAAAGAGAAACTGAATTAAAACGGAGGTGATCCAATCAATCTTTCTTTTCTAGTAAAGGTTTAAAAGAGTGCGTTGGGGGTTTTGGTTCAGTTAACTACGTAAATTAAATAAAGCGAATAAAAGTGTAATAATAAATCAGATAATAAAAGTAGTATTTGTTGTGAGTTCGTTAGCTAATAATGTGGGATGATGACTCTTATGGGAAAATGGTTATCTAAATTGGAAATGTTTAGTGGATTCAACATCCAGTGGTATAACCAATGAGTTCCCTATTAGTCGGTTATCAACTAATATGTCACGAGGAACTAAGGTGTCATGATTCTGATCAGACAGACGATGCTCAACTCTCCACACTCTCTTGTGAGGGAGTCAGTGACCCGTATTATTGAACGCATTCGTTCGTGGGCAAAGGAATAGAGTAGCAGGTCATTATAAATCTGATCGTTCTTAATACCATAAAGATTTCAAATCCATTAAACGATTAACTTAGAATTTATGTTTGGACTTATTAACCAATTCCTATTAATGAAACTTAAGGGTGATAAACAGGGGAAAACATTCAAGGTTCTTGCGTATCTTACTTTGGTTTCATATTTTAAGGAAAGGATATTAGTGTAATTTAGATTCTAAACTTGCCTTTCTCATTACAATTAACAAATCCCTAGGTTTTCATAAATGGTTATTTAGCCTGTAGCCTACCTACTCTAATCAAATCTAAATTAACTAATCTAATTAAAATGCTGATGGCTTTTTGCATAAAGTTAAACCCAGACCATGTCGGAAAATGCTATGGTGATTCACAGTGTATTTAATCGTTTACCGATGTTTCCATTATGAATTTAATTGCTTCGCCATGTTCACATGATAAGTACATTGTGATCGAAAGTGTACAATACTCATGGCAAGTCCACGTAACCACATTGCATTTTATGATGCTTGCATGGCATTACAGTTAAAAACATAGTTTTTACACAGATAACTATTGACCAAGTATCAAGGTTTGCGACTCTTCTTTACAGGGTTACAATCATGTTTGTTAATCGAAAGGCGAATATAAGTTTTAGGTTTAAAATCATAGGATAAGTCCGTTCATAAAGTTTATGTTTTTTAATGTCGATCCATAATACAACTACCTTCAGTCGTTACCGGCTTCCATACGTATGTACTTTGCTTAAAAGCATTTCCAGCACTATACCGAGTAAACAGTCGAATAGGGGCCGTCATATTATTTCACAACATATTTAAAGTCATCCCATAATTATATAAGCTAACTACATCACAACAAATATAATAGTAATCTACTCGCTAATCATGGCACAAACTAATTCTAGCATAACTAAAGCATACATATTTAATCAAGATAGAATAGGATAGAAAGAACCTGGATTAAAATGCAAGAAGGAATAGACTTGAATTGATAAGCGTATCTCCAAGCGTACACCAAAGATTACAAAATAATCCCTAGCTTTCGTTCTACTTTTAACAAGCTCCTTAACTAGCCTAACACTAATTTTGAAGTAAGAACATAGATTGAGAAAGTAAAGAGAGAATTATGCCTAATGCATATGGGACATCTACAAATGGAGGCTTAGGGGCTGTATTTATAGGCAAAATATGGCTCACATTAGCACCCATAGGCTCACATTAGCAAAAGTAGTGAAAGGTGGTGCACCAGGTACGAAAAAGTAGCAAAAGGTGGTGCACCAGGTACGAAAAAGTAGCGAAAGGTGGTGCACCAGGTAGGAGCAAGGAATAAAAATCGCAAGAAAGATGGGGGAGGGGGTGGCGGCGCCGCCTGGCTGTTGGCCGGCGGCGGCCTGCTGCCACCCGCCCCGGTTCGTCGTCTTTCGCTGCGTTGCTTAATTCGTGCGTATCTTCATCGTTATGCGTCCGTTTGTGTTGATTCTTTTTGTGTTGGATTCGTAATTCAAAAACGAAGACTTTGATGTAAAGATATCCCAAAAATATGTCTCATATCTCCAGATGTTGCGTACGAATCATTTGGACGTTGAATCTTCATTCTTTATCCGTTTTTGTTGATTCTTCTTCTGTTGGGTTCGTAAATTGAAAACGAACATCTTGGGTGAGATGGATGTTTATGATGGTCACTTTTGTCTTGAAATCTCGTTTTTATGCCTTGAATCTTCAAACGTGTGTGGAATCTTCGTTTTTCATCTGTTTTGCCTGACTTTTATCGTGCAACCTTGTTCTGACCATCTTGGCATAATATCATTGATTTGTATTGGTTTTGAGTTTAAAATGCCAAAAATCATTCTAGAATGAGAGAGATATCGGTAGTAAAAACATAACTTTTTACGTGATATCAAGTATCCCACACTTAGAACTTTTCTTGTCCTCAAGCAAACTCGAATTTCAAACATTGTTAAAATAAGTAGGAAATGAAATTTTTTAGGGTAGAACTTTTTACTAAGGGGGAGTTTTGAAAAATAAAATATTCGTTCTTTGAAAAAGCAGAGTTGTAATCTTTGGGAGCATGCTTTTGATCTTTGATCTTGGATACATGACTAGGCGATCCTCTCTAGGTGGTCATTCAAATCACTCAAAGTGTTTAGGGTTTCATATTCTAATATTATCAATCACTTAGAACGCCAGTCATATATCGTTTATCGTCATAGGCTTGATCGAGAATCAAATCGTTACCTTTTTGGTGAGTGCGAAGTCGATCTAGCCATAATCATTCTAAGAGAAGTGATGTAGGGTTTTAGAAGCGGAATGTTTGTGGAGTGAGAGGGGGTTTTGTTGGGTTTTTGCTAGGTTTCTTTTTGTTGAAGTTGGAATTTTTGAGGAGGATTGACGCCTTTTTGGTGTTTGCGGAAGGAGTCTTTTTCTCCTATTGATTTCCTTTTCTTCGGATTTTTCTTTCTTGAATTTTTTTTTTCTTTCTTTTTTTTTCGACGTCGTCCCCTTGCGATTTCTTTTTGTTCATCTTTGGAACTTTGTTTCGAAGTTTGGGGGATGCTTTTGAGAAAGTAGGGATAACGTATTGTGACACCCGACGATTTAGGGTTACTGATTAACCCTCTAGAAACCCTAATTACGTGTGTTTAGTTTTGTATTAGGCTAAATACTTGTAATTACTTGAAACTATTTGTATATCTATGTGAATATACACTTCCGTAATTGATTTATATTACGCTACGTAATTCGTTGTAATTACGCTCACGCAATTTGGTAAAATTGTGTAAAACAACCGGACGGAGTCCGACAGTATATACGACGTTGGTGAAAACTTTTCTATAAATAACTTAAATCTATTTTTAGAAGTTATTTATCATATATTATTATTTTAATATAATAATACCCGAAAAACCTAGACGTTTCGATTAAAACGTCTCAAACGCAACGAAAACGCGCAGAACGCGCCCGACAATCGAACGAAATTCAAAATATATTTTTGAATCTAAAATAAAACTAATTAGTGAAAAGCTATTAAATAATATATCGTGTCTTTAAACGATAACGAAAAACGTCCAAATAAAACATCACGCGATTTAAAATTCGTACAACGAACGCGCAAATCGAGATCGATAAATTAACGAAACATTTTTATAAATGTTTTTCAAGTATTTTATAAGAATACTTCAAATAAAAATATTGAAACTTAAATCGTTACTTAAAAACGCGTATTAAACATTTAACACCAAACCGAACGAGAAAACGAACACCGCGCGAAGCACAAATCGAATAAAACATAAAATGACCAAAATACCCCTGGTGGGGCCCCCCCTTGGCCGGCCCCCTCTTTCCCATGGCTGCCCACTCCACTTCCTTGACCATGCAAAATCCACTCAAGTGGATTCTCTTACACACCCACACAAATTCCATGCAAGAGCTCATCAATCTCACTCAACCTCCTTCTCTCCATTCTCTCTACACTCCCAACTCTCTCATTTCTCTCTAAACTCCAGAGAATCTCAGCCCTTCCCACCACCAATATCCACCATAAACCACCATTAAACACCACCAAATTAAAGAAGAAATCACAAGGAAGAAGCTTGGATCATCACCATCATCATCCACTCTTGTTCCTCTACATCATTCTTTGTGAGAATCACTAATCCTTTCACTTATTTTACTCTAATACTACTGATTTCAATGTTATAAAGCTCATCTATCATGATTATGTCCAAATGTAAGCTCAAAATACGTTTTTATGATTTATACACATGAACACATAATCTGTCTCTAAAAAGTCAGTTTACTAAAACACTCATAACTTGAGTTCTACAAAGAATTAGAAGATGCATTTTTTTAAAAAGTTGCGTATTGAAAAGATCTACAAAAAGTTCTTCTATGACTCCTTCCAGAAACCTACGGATTTTCTTAGAAATATGAATCTATGCGACTGACCTGCATGAAATTGAAAACTGTGTATGGATTCATCCATAAATTTTATACCTAACAAGATGGACACCATAATTAATGGAAAAATTAAGTTAACCTCTAGACATATGGTAGAACAGCTGATAAAAATCTTGGACTCTAACTCGGATTATAGCTAGTTAAGAAAAATAGAGAAAGTAAACCGACAAACCGAGAAACATGAACGTGGACTGTTTTTGGACTTTTATAAAAACCGAGACTCTTGGTGAACTCCGACATGAACCGACAACATATTTAGACCTTATAAACTGATATTGGGGTTGGGTGAAAGTTTCGGGTCAAACCGAGTAAGTTTGACCAAGTCAACAAAAGTGGCTCGTTTTCGAAAAACTTACTATTTTTGGAAAGTGGTAACAAAAATGAGTTTGGGTGACTTAATTAGAAACTTAGACCAAAAACTAATTTTAGAAAGTTTCCCGAACGAAAACCGACACTTGAAAACACTTGGACTAAAATGTGATTTTTGGACAGACCTTAGTGTCGCATGACCATGCGACACTAACCTTAATGTCGCATGACCATGCGACACTACCCTTAGTGTCGCACCCCTCAGTGTCGCTGATCTATCATCAGTGACTTCAAACCTTGCGACACTACCTGCGACACTTACCTAAGTGTCGCATAACCAACAGTGGAAACTAAAAATACACTAACAGTGGTAACTATGCGACACTACCTGCGACACTTGCCTAAGTGTCGCATAACCAACAGTGGTAACACTTGCGACACTAACAGTGGAAACCTTGCGACACTCACTGCGACACTTACCCTAGTGTCGCATGACATGCGACACTGACACTAGTGTCGCTAATGACAGAATATTTTAAACTTGTTTTTCACTAAGTATCGAATATGAGTAACAACTTATAACCACACATGATACATAATAGGACAAAGTATACGATGACACAAACTTAATAATAATGTCTTAAAGAATTATTATTACAAACTTTCACCAACGGGTCGTACACGTTTTTGATAAACGAACTTGAACTACTATTTGGACATACTAGTTGATGAACTAGCTTTAGGTGGACATAAAACCCCCACCTACCCGATTGGCTTAAGTGGACATTAACCCCCACTTATACAATCGCTATAGATGGTCTTTTGAGACATCTACTTATACAACCTCATACGTCTAGGGCGTTAGGAGGTTGCACACGGGAACGAGAACACCCACTGCTTGCTACTTGATTATTGCTTGCTATCTGCTAAACCTTGGTGAGTTTCATAGCCCCTTTTTACTGTTTTCACTGGGGTGAGAATACATACAACTGTTTTATAAACTGCTTTATGATCACAAGTACTGGTAGCAACTTTTTCGATACGCATTGCATGAGACCTGAATAATCCACTAAAGTCCTCTACTTATCATAGTCATTAAAATTTGTGCGTGAGTATTATTGGGTGGTACCATCAGGGTTTGACAAACCTCGTCCGGGCTAGTCGCGCTAGCCAACCCACGGGCGCAGTATTACTTGTGAATTAGAAGTGTATCGGATTAGTACACTTATCGGAGGCAAACAACGTTAAGCTTGACTATGAGACTCATGGCAATGGTATACCTATATTGCAGGAAGCAATACGTTTACTTGTCGTTTGATAACGATACTTTTTACTTATCATTGATGAATGATACATACTTATGAAATCTTGTGGATCATTTTAGCAACTGATTACTTATCAAACCTATGAACTCACCAACTTTATGTTGACCCTTTTAGTATGTATTTCTCAGGTAACCCGCCGCAGTAGGAAGCTTTTGGAAAGCTTAGCTCGAGTCGCATTGTTTTCAAAACATCAAGAGATTAGATTGCATGTAGCTGTATTTTGTAAATTCAGTAATGTATTAGAAATCTCTAAACGGTTCATGCGAACTCCAGAATTATTTTGTAAACATTTGAATTATGGTAATGTAATATTTTCAAACGTCTCATATAGAGGTCGTTTGCTTTAATCCTTGTGTTATGATTATTGATTTGGTCGGCGCCCCCGTGACACCTCCCACTTCCGCTGCCACGTGTTTTGGGGGTGCGACAGATTGGTATCAGAGCCAAAGGTTATAGTGAACTAGGATTGCATTAGTGACCTAGACTATAACCGTTAGGTTAGTATTCCTTGTTTGGTATGACTGGTTCAGCAATTGCATCATTTGAATTTAATTTAACATAGCCTGATCAACTATGTACAATTAAAGGAGAATTGATGCAAGACCTGAAATGGTTATAGTGAATGGGAATGCAATAGAAGACTTTGACCGAGGATAGAAACGGGACCAACCCTATACGTGCTTATGTGCTAGGTTATTATATTTCTATATATGACCTTAACCTCTCGTATACTAAACTCCTTGCCACAGAAATGGCAGACCCTTCTAACGTATCGTCAACCGGCTTGAACAACGAAACTCAAACGCGGTCCACTACTAGGGGTACCACACCCTTACCTATTCTTACAACTCCAAACTCTCTCGAACCCCTTTACTACATGACCGGCGAAGCCCGGGTAGTACGAAGACGTCGAGGGAATGTCGGATCATCCCGAGCAAACCCTTACTCAAACTCTATTGCTAACACCACAACTAATACCCGTCGTCCGGCATACGCCCGTAGGCGGGATGTGCTCCACTCATTATCTTTTATTATATTCCGTAAACTTTTAAATTCAGACCGGATGTAACATTCCCGGTATCTTTTGTAATCCTTGTGATTGTTGTCCCTTGAAACTCGTACTCTGTATTCAACTTTTCTGTTTAATGAAATCTGGTTATCATTCTGAGTTGTTGTATATTATTTCATTATATGTACACATCTAATATATCATAACCTCGCGCAAACTCTTATATGTATCATTTCATTGTTATTCAGCATCATGCCTCCAAGACGACATACTTACACCGACACCGAAATCGCTCAAGTCATTGCACAGAGCGTAGCTCAAGTCCTTGCTGCCCAACAAAATCCGGGCGGCGGAGGCGCACCTGCTAATACGTCAACTCCAAAACCCTGTACCTATAAGGACTTCTTGAACTGTAAACCCTTGTACTTCGAGGGATCTGAAGGAGCTATCGGTCTAATACGTTGGATCGAAAAGACCGAATCTGTTTTCCGAATCTGCAACTGTGCGGAGGAGGACAAAGTCAAATTCTCTACCTGCACCTTATCTGAAGGCGCACTCACCTGGTGGAACTCCTACTCCCAGACTCAGGGACTTGATGTCGCCTATCAACTTCCCTGGGAAGACCTCAAAACAATGCTCAGGGAGGAGTACTGTCCCCGTGAGCAACTGCAACAACTTGAGGAAGAATTCTGGAAACTCTCTGTTCAGGGAAACGACATCACCACCTACACCACTCGATTCCACCAGCTATCTGTCTTATGCCCATCCATGGTGGACCCCGAATACAAACGTGTCGAGAGATACATTTGGGGGCTACCAGAATCAATCCAAGGTAACGTCATCTCATCACGGCCCGGGACCATCCAAAGTGCTGTCCGCATGGCACATGAACTCATGGCCCAGATTGTCCGCCGAGGGACAACCACTGAGAAAGCCATCGGGGACAACAAAAGAAAATGGTCCGGCAACAACCACAACCAACATCAACAGCAACCAAACAAAAAGGCCGAGACTGTTAAGGCCTACACCTCTGGCTCAGGGTCGGGGGACAAGAGAGGATACATTGGGAACAAACCTTACTGTTCCAAATGTACATGACACCATGATGGCCCTTGTACCTGTACTAAGTGCAAACGACAGGGACACCTAGCCAAAGATTGCAGAACCCCCAACCCAAACACCAACCCTAACACACCAAAGGCTTGTTTCGAGTGCGGCGACACTAGCCACTTCAGAAACAACTGCCCGAAACGCAACAACAACAACAACAGGAACAACAATAACAACAACAACCCTCGCGGTCGAGCTTTTGTACTCAATGCTGGAGAAGCTCGTCAAGACCCCAACGTTGTCACTGGTATGTTTCTCCTCAACGATTTAACCACTTCTGTATTATTCGATACCGGTGCTGATAAAAGTTTCATATCCGATAAATTCTGTCCACTACTAAACATCACACCCACTGCCTTAGATGCTAAGTTCACCATAGAATTAGCAAATGGCAAACTGATTAAGGCCGATAGTATAATACCTAATTGCACTTTAAACCTCGCCAGCGAACTGTTCCCTATAGACCTCATCCCCGTGGAAATCGGAAGCTTTGATGTTATTGTAGGCATGGACTGGTTGTCCAAACATCGTGCCGAAATCATTTGTTTTGAGAAGATCGTTCGTATTCCCCTCGTCACCGGTGGAACCTTGATCATACAAGGGGAGACCGGTAAACCAACTTTGAACATCATTTCTTGTATGAAAACTCAAAAGTACCTGAGGAAAGGGTACTCGGCAATCCTCGCACATGTAACCGAAGAGAGGTCGGCTGAAAAGCGACTTGAGGATGTGCCCATCGTCCGAGACTATCCAGAAGTCTTTCCCGAAGACTTGCCAGGCCTACCCCCGCCTAGACAAGTCGAATTCCAAATTGACCTTGTGCCCGGAGCTGCACCCGTGGCACGAGCCCCATACAGATTAGCCCCTTCTGAGTTGCAGGAGTTGTCCACTCAATTACAGGAACTCCTGGACAAGGGATTCATCCGACCGAGTTCTTCACCTTGTGGAGCTCCGGTCCTATTCGTTAAAAAGAAGGACGGATCCTTCAGAATGTGTATTGACTACCGCGAACTGAACAAACTTACCATCAAAAACAGATACCCACTTCCAAGAATTGATGACCTGTTTGACCAACTTCAAGGTTCGAGCTTCTACTCGAAAATTGACCTACGGTCGGGTTATCATCAACTTCGAGTTCGAGACTCCGACATCCCAAAAACAGCTTTCAGAACCCGCTATGGGCATTACGAATTTCAAGTGATGCCTTTTGGCTTAACCAACGCACCAGCTGTATTCATGGACCTTATGAATCGGGTGTGCAAACCCTATCTAGATAAGTTTGTCATCGTATTCATTGATGACATCTTGATCTACTCTCGCAACGAAACCGAACATGGCCAACACCTGAAAACCATCTTGGAATTACTCAGACACGAGGAGTTATACGCCAAATTCTCCAAGTGTGAGTTCTGGATGCGAACAGTACAATTCCTAGGGCATGTCGTTGACAGTCAAGGGATACGTGTTGATCCAGCCAAGATCGAGGCCATTAAGTGCTGGGAAGCACCAACCACACCAACTGAGATACGACAATTCTTAGGTCTCGCCGGATATTATCGACGATTCATTGAGAATTTCTCCAAGATAGCCTTACCTTTAACCTCACTGACTCAGAAAGACAAGAAATTCGATTGGACCGATAAGCAGGAGTCCGCCTTCCAACTTCTGAAACAGAAACTCTGCAGTGCACCAATCCTGTCCTTACCCGAAGGCACCGATGATTTCGTAGTTTACTGCGATGCCTCACGCCAAGGACTAGGTTGTGTGTTAATGCAACGTGAAAAAGTCATTACTTATGCCTCTCGACAGCTCAAAATCCACGAAAAGAATTATACCACTCATGACCTTGAACTCGGAGCTGTCGTATTTGCTCTCAAAATCTGGAGACATTACCTTTATGGCACTAAGTGCACCATCTTTACAGATCATAAAAGTCTCCAACACATATTTGATCAAAAAGATCTCAACATGAGGCAACGTCGCTGGGTCGAGTTGCTTACCGATTATGACTGTGAAATCAAATACCATCCTGGCAAAGCAAACGTTGTTGCTGATGCCCTCAGCCGAAAAGAACGTTCAAAACCCCTTCGTGTTCGAGCCCTTGGTTTAACCATTCACAATAATCTCACCACTCAAATCCACACCGCTCAACTTGAAGCACTGAAAAATGAGAACATCAAAAACGAGGCCTTGCGAGGCATGGATAAACAATTCGAAATCAAATCCAACGGAACCCGATACTTCTCCAACCGAATTTGGTTACCAAACTATGGGAACCTGCGAAATTTGGTGATGGATGAAGCTCACAAATCTCGATACTCTATACATCCTGGTTCTGACAAGATGTATCACGACATTAAACAACGGTATTGGTGGCCCAACATGAAAGCTGACATAGCCACCTATGTTAGCAGATGTTTAACCTGTTCCAAGGTTAAGGCCGAATACCAGAAACCTTCCGGATTGCTACAACAACCCGAGATACCTCAATGGAAATGGGAAAACATAACCATGGACTTCATTACGAAACTACCGAAAACACCGAGCGGTTGCGATACCATTTGGGTGATCGTCGATCGTCTCACGAAATCTGCCCATTTCCTAGCCATCAAAGAAAATGACAAGATGGAGCGTCTGGCTCGCATCTACCTCAAAGAGGTTGTGGCACGACATGGTATTCCCATTTCAATCATCTCAGATAGAGATAGCCGCTTCACCTCTCGATTCTGGCAAACACTTCAACGAGCCCTCGGTACTCGCCTCGATTTGAGAACTGCTTATCATCCGCAAACCGATGGTCAGAGTGAACGGACCATTCAAACCTTAGAAGACATGCTACGAGCTTGCGTAGTTGACTTCGGAAACACTTGGGAAAACCACCTACCCTTGTGTGAATTTTCCTACAACAACAGTTACCACACCAGCATTAATGCTGCACCATTCGAGGCACTTTATGGGAGAAAGTGCCGATCACCCATTTGTTGGACCGAAATCGGCGAAAGCCAACTCACTGGTCCTGAAATCATTCATGAAACAACCGAGAAAATCGTGACTATTCAAAACCGGCTGAAAGCCGCACGTGATCGTCAGAAAAGCTATGCTGACGTGAGACGCAAACCACTCGAGTTCCAGGTTGGGGATCGAGTACTGTTAAAAGTATCACCTTGGAAAGGTGTTATTCGTTTTGGAAAACGCGGCAAACTAAACCCCAGGTACATCGGACCTTTTGAGATTCTTGAAAGAATTGGTCCGGTGGCATATCGACTGCAGCTACCACCACAACTTAGTAGCGTGCACAACACGTTCCACATTTCTAACCTAAAGAAATGTCTGTCTGATGAGACACTTGTAATCCCGCTCGACGAAATCCACATTGATGACAAACTCCATTTCGTCGAGGAACCTATTGAAATCATGGACCGGGAGGTCAAACGCTTGAAACAGAGTCGTATTCCCATCGTTAAAGTCCGGTGGAATTCTAGGCGCGGTCCTGAATTCACTTGGGAACGGGAAGACCAAATGCGACTGAAACATCCACATCTATTCTTAGATACCTCACAGACCCCAACAGCAAGCTAATTTCGGGACGAAATTCTCCTAACAGGGGGAGAATGTGACACCCGACGATTTAGGGTTACTGATTAACCCTCTAGAAACCCTAATTACGTGTGTTTAGTTTTGTATTAGGCTAAATACTTGTAATTACTTGAAACTATTTGTATATCTATGTGAATATACACTTCCGTAATTGATTTATATTACGCTACGTAATTCGTTGTAATTACGCTCACGCAATTTGGTAAAATTGTGTAAAACAACCGGACGGAGTCCGACAGTATATACGACGTTGGTGAAAACTTTTCTATAAATAACTTAAATCTATTTTTAGAAGTTATTTATCATATATTATTATTTTAATATAATAATACCCGAAAAACCTAGACGTTTCGATTAAAACGTCTCAAACGCAACGAAAACGCGCAGAACGCGCCCGACAATCGAACGAAATTCAAAATATATTTTTGAATCTAAAATAAAACTAATTAGTGAAAAGCTATTAAATAATATATCGTGTCTTTAAACGATAACGAAAAACGTCCAAATAAAACATCACGCGATTTAAAATTCGTACAACGAACGCGCAAATCGAGATCGATAAATTAACGAAACATTTTTATAAATGTTTTTCAAGTATTTTATAAGAATACTTCAAATAAAAATATTGAAACTTAAATCGTTACTTAAAAACGCGTATTAAACATTTAACACCAAACCGAACGAGAAAACGAACACCGCGCGAAGCACAAATCGAATAAAACATAAAATGACCAAAATACCCCTGGTGGGGCCCCCCCTTGGCCGGCCCCCTCTTTCCCATGGCTGCCCACTCCACTTCCTTGACCATGCAAAATCCACTCAAGTGGATTCTCTTACACACCCACACAAATTCCATGCAAGAGCTCATCAATCTCACTCAACCTCCTTCTCTCCATTCTCTCTACACTCCCAACTCTCTCATTTCTCTCTAAACTCCAGAGAATCTCAGCCCTTCCCACCACCAATATCCACCATAAACCACCATTAAACACCACCAAATTAAAGAAGAAATCACAAGGAAGAAGCTTGGATCATCACCATCATCATCCACTCTTGTTCCTCTACATCATTCTTTGTGAGAATCACTAATCCTTTCACTTATTTTACTCTAATACTACTGATTTCAATGTTATAAAGCTCATCTATCATGATTATGTCCAAATGTAAGCTCAAAATACGTTTTTATGATTTATACACATGAACACATAATCTGTCTCTGAAAAGTCAGTTTACTAAAACACTCATAACTTGAGTTCTACAAAGAATTAGAAGATGCATTTTTTTTAAAAGTTGCGTATTGAAAAGATCTACAAAAAGTTCTTCTATGACTCCTTCCAGAAACCTACGGATTTTCTTAGAAATATGAATCTATGCGACTGACCTGCATGAAATTGAAAACTGTGTATGGATTCATCCATAAATTTTATACCTAACAAGATGGACACCATAATTAATGGAAAAATTAAGTTAACCTCTAGACATATGGTAGAACAGCTGATAAAAATCTTGGACTCTAACTCGGATTATAGCTAGTTAAGAAAAATAGAGAAAGTAAACCGACAAACCGAGAAACATGAACGTGGACTGTTTTTGGACTTTTATAAAAACCGAGACTCTTGGTGAACTCCGACATGAACCGACAACATATTTAGACCTTATAAACTGATATTGGGGTTGGGTGAAAGTTTCGGGTCAAACCGAGTAAGTTTGACCAAGTCAACAAAAGTGGCTCGTTTTCGAAAAACTTACTATTTTTGGAAAGTGGTAACAAAAATGAGTTTGGGTGACTTAATTAGAAACTTAGACCAAAAACTAATTTTAGAAAGTTTCCCGAACGAAAACCGACACTTGAAAACACTTGGACTAAAATGTGATTTTTGGACAGACCTTAGTGTCGCATGACCATGCGACACTAACCTTAATGTCGCATGACCATGCGACACTACCCTTAGTGTCGCACCCCTCAGTGTCGCTGATCTATCATCAGTGACTTCAAACCTTGCGACACTACCTGCGACACTTACCTAAGTGTCGCATAACCAACAGTGGAAACTAAAAATACACTAACAGTGGTAACTATGCGACACTACCTGCGACACTTGCCTAAGTGTCGCATAACCAACAGTGGTAACACTTGCGACACTAACAGTGGAAACCTTGCGACACTCACTGCGACACTTACCCTAGTGTCGCATGACATGCGACACTGACACTAGTGTCGCTAATGACAGAATATTTTAAACTTGTTTTTCACTAAGTATCGAACATGAGTAACAACTTATAACCACACATGATACATAATAGGACAAAGTATACGATGACACAAACTTAATAATAATGTCTTAAAGAATTATTATTACAAACTTTCACCAACGGGTCGTACACGTTTTTGATAAACGAACTTGAACTACTATTTGGACATACTAGTTGATGAACTAGCTTTAGGTGGACATAAAACCCCCACCTACCCGATTGGCTTAAGTGGACATTAACCCCCACTTATACAATCGCTATAGATGGTCTTTTGAGACATCTACTTATACAACCTCATACGTCTAGGGCGTTAGGAGGTTGCACACGGGAACGAGAACACCCACTGCTTGCTACTTGATTATTGCTTGCTATCTGCTAAACCTTGGTGAGTTTCATAGCCCCTTTTTACTGTTTTCACTGGGGTGAGAATACATACAACTGTTTTATAAACTGCTTTATGATCACAAGTACTGGTAGCAACTTTTTCGATACGCATTGCATGAGACCTGAATAATCCACTAAAGTCCTCTACTTATCATAGTCATTAAAATTTGTGCGTGAGTATTATTGGGTGGTACCATCAGGGTTTGACAAACCTCGTCCGGGCTAGTCGCGCTAGCCAACCCACGGGCGCAGTATTACTTGTGAATTAGAAGTGTATCGGATTAGTACACTTACCGGAGGCAAACAACGTTAAGCTTGACTATGAGACTCATGGCAATGGTATACCTATATTGCAGGAAGCAATACGTTTACTTGTCGTTTGATAACGATACTTTTTACTTATCATTGATGAATGATACATACTTATGAAATCTTGTGGATCATTTTAGCAACTGATTACTTATCAAACCTATGAACTCACCAACTTTATGTTGACCCTTTTAGTATGTATTTCTCAGGTAACCCGCCGCAGTAGGAAGCTTTTGGAAAGCTTAGCTCGAGTCGCATTGTTTTCAAAACATCAAGAGATTAGATTGCATGTAGCTGTATTTTGTAAATTCAGTAATGTATTAGAAATCTCTAAACGGTTCATGCGAACTCCAGAATTATTTTGTAAACATTTGAATTGTGGTAATGTAATATTTTCAAACGTCTCATATAGAGGTCGTTTGCTTTAATCCTTGTGTTATGATTATTGATTTGGTCGGCGCCCCCGTGACACCTCCCACTTCCGCTGCTTCGTGTTTTGGGGGTGCGACACGTATCTATTTTTCTTGGGAGTATGGGTGTACGGATGGGTTTAAGAATGATGTGATTCAATCTCCTTTTCACTAACCAATCTGGATTCGAAATGCATAATAGGAGCAAGTTCTGATTCTAAACGCATACATCGGCACACTCAAGAATCGAAAAAGTGAAGCATTAAAAGTGAATGCTTTTTTTTATATGGCTCAAGATACCTCACGAATTGAAAGTTGGGTTGTTGTGTGCCTAGTCATGCGATGCTCTTTATGGGATTACTAAACTAATTTTTCAAAGGAATTTGTATTTTATTTATCCTTCTTCCCCAGGTAAATCATTCTTTGTCTAAAAATTTTCATTTTCAACATATTTTTAACTTATTTTTGAAAAATTTTGTTTACTTGTTGGAGAAGGATGGTCTAAAGAGCAATGACTTAGAATCAAACATATACCATTATCCATTTTACAGTAGTGTAACTACTGCTATCCCACACTTAAAGGAATATCGTCCTCGATGTATATAATCTAAGCTTTAACTGGGGTGAAAATCCCACACTTAGGAATTTAAACATCTAAAACGTATTCTTTTAGGGTGTGTTTTGGGTTTGAATCCCACACTTAGTGATAAGCATAATGGATATGGTATATTTAAACAAATGAAAGAGACGGTATAGAAGTACTCCCCGGTGGTTGCAGTGTTCCTTGGGTTGCATGTGCCGGATTCCGTCTTCCTTGTTGCATTCTTGATCAAGTCTTCTTGTGATTGGTCTCGTAGGTGTGAATACGTCGGATATACTATTCTTCTGGTGTTGATATTTTGTTGCAGGCTGGAGCATGCTTTGTTTGATCCGAGTGTGAAAGATAGTCAGAGATTTCATCACTTCTTGGAAAGTAAAATTGCAGAAATGTAAACGCACAGGTTGCCTCCCGAGAAGCGCTCTTTTAAAGTCAAGAGCTCGACTTAGTCCTTTCTTCTTCAGATGATGCTGGATGTGTCCGTGGTTCTAGAGTGGTCACTGTGGTTCCTAGGTAGGGCGTATCGTGGAGGAAAGTATCGCAGAAACTGTTCTATCATGTCAGTAATGAGAGTTGGTGGAGTAGTGGATTCCATTCTGAAGCTTTTGAAGTGATCAGTGACTGATCTGTCTAGGATTGCCATCCCATAGCTGATGTATCGAACTGCCCTTGTGACTTGTCCATTAGGATTGATTCGAGTGCAGGTGTGAGTTTGAACAATTTCACACTGTGGGTGGTTTCTTCCTATTGAGGTGATTAAAGCCATGAATTCAGTCTTTAATTCTTCTAAATCATTGGCCAATGGGTCTCCTCCGAAGGATCTAGTGGCTTGGCATACTTGTCTGATGAGTTGATGTTGTTCGCGGTTGAAGGGAAAATCCGAGTCAGTGAAGACGTAGGTTAACTTGCTGAATATTTTGCGGTATCCATTCCGGTAAGCGTCAATTTCTATGTCTTCTTCCTCATACATTCCACGCAGTCGATCTATCACATAAGATGCTAAGTTGACTGGTGACATGTGCCAATAACGTGTTGGGATGTCACGAGTATTTTCTTCGAATGCTGCTTGATTCAGTTCATCAATTATTAGTTCAACATGATGACCAATAGTGGAGTAAATGATGATCCTGAAGTTTTCTGAAGTTGTGAGATGTTCTCCAGTTTCTATGAGATCTAGAAGGATTCTAAGATCTCCCACCATTCTTATGTCGGCATAATTCTGCGGATTTCCAGTAGCTCTTTCAAGATGGGTTCTCATTGATGCGAGTGTAGCCTTCTGACTTGACGAGTAGGGAAAAGCTAATCCGGCTAAGGCACAATTTACTTTTTGGTATATTTACCTTTGGTTGCTGCAGAACTCGAATTCTCCCATTGGGTAATCTGGTCTTTCAACATCCAGTAGTAAAAACATGACTTTTTACACGATATCAGGGGGCGTAGTAAGAGCAGATCTAGATCACGGAGATAGTCATCGGAGAATAGGAATGTCATGTGTTAGAACTGTAAGGAACTGGGGCACTTTAGGTATCAATGTCTGAATGGTAAACCAAGTGTGAATGCGATGGTTGATACGACTTAAGATGAGTTGTTGTGTTGTGAGGAGAATCTTGTGGAATCCTGGGTTTTGGATTCGGTTCATCTTTTCATGCTAATACGTGTATGGAAGAGATGACAAATTTTAGGTTTCATTTTGGTAGGGTTCATCTTGTGAACGGAAGGAAACTTAAGATTGCGCGTATTGGGGATGTTGTCCTGATGCGCCACCAGCGGTTTGTAAGGATTTTAACCCTTGTAGTTGCACCGGCTACCGGTGGCGGGCATCAGTGGAGTGTTTTAAATTTGTAAGTGCGGGGTCTAAGTTTTCCCTAACAATGCTAATCCTAAGGGTGAGCAAGTGGTAGGTATGACCTAGAGTCGTTCTTCAAACCGACTAAATTGAAACTAAAGCGTGACAGATGAGGGCTTTCAAACTAGTGAAGGGTTTATAAAATAGCGGGGGAGTTTTAATTTTTCTATCAACTAACTTAGGCAAGTAAATAAATAAAAACGAAATAAAAGTAAAAGCTAAAGCAGATAAATAAAGATAGTGTTTGCTGAGATTTCGTTAATTAAGTTATGGGATGATGTTTGGAGAAACTGAGTTGAAAGATATTTGTTAATTATTAATCTTGAATACTCGTGATGTAAACACTAGATTCCCTACTAATTAAAATCCCATTAGCATGTCACACCGGGAGACAGGTTATGGTAACATCACAAAATATTTAGAATAATAAGCAAAATCTTAATTATGGTTTAATAATACTTTCATATGAACGGGAATAAAATCTTAAGGTACTAGACATAACCAAATCATATAACGATTCCTCGTCATCCTAACAGATTCATGTATTTAAAAGGTTCATTAATGACTTTAAACCAGCCCTTGCTTAAGAATACCCAATAAATCCCCTAATTATCCACAACGTTCCTTACTTAAAGTGGTTCCGCCGCTTCAAACCTTGGCCATGTCTTATCCTACGATAATCCCCCATGTAGCCTTGCGGTTCCATAGTTTTGTACCTTTGACAAATTATATTGACATAGATGACTGACTACCTTTCAGTTGGACGTCGTTAAAAAGGTGTTGTAATCACCTTTATTGGTGGAAAGGCGATTAAATTAATTTGAAGTTTAAAAGTCTATTTAGAAAGGTTAGTTAAACTAGGTTTCTCATTTTATATGTTAGTCCGTAATATAACTGCCTTCGGTCCTTACTCGACTTCCATACATTTGTACTCCACCTTGAAGTGTTTCCAGTACTATATCGAATAACAATCGAATAGGGCCATCATATTACTTTGTAATATTGTACCGTTTCGTAATATGACTACCTTCGGTCGTTCCTCGACTTCCATACATTTGTACTCCACCTTGAAGTGTTTCCAGTACTATATCGAGTAACAGTCGAATAGGGGCCATCATATTACTTTACGATAACTAAGACCGTTTATATTTTACCACTATGATGATCCTAAGGTCACTCCCAACGGTGGAGTTCAGTTCTCGTCACTTGCCATCCGATGAGAAGTGACGAACCGACGCCGATGGCACGGGTTCGTCACTTCATCTCGTCGGTTTCCCTCGTCGCCAAACCGACGTACGTTACTTTTTTTTGGTTTTTTTTTGTTTAGTTTGTGTGTATAAAATTAAAGGTAAATTGGTAAATGCGGGACTCAAAAATGAAAGTGACGGAGTACGGATGGGAGTGGTCAGTTAGTTTCAGTCTGTTTTTGAAAAAGCCGCTTACGTGGCTCAGTCAGTTTCAGTCAGTTTTAGTCACTGATGGGAGTGGTCTAAGGCAACAATCAAACAAGAACATGCAATAAGACGATCAAAGTGATACTACCGATCTTTAATATTTAATTATAAATCATCCCATAATTAATTAACTACATCGCTGAAAGTGCCTTATGCTTGGATCTAGATGACAATTGACTGTAATTGACAGGCGGAATCAATCAATTACACTTAATGCTAACAAACATAAACCGAAAACAATGATATTCAAACAAAGCAAACTTGTTTATTAGCTTGTATAACGTATTGGGATCGATTACAGAGAGGCTTAGTCGACAAATGGTGCTAGGGTTTCGTCAACCCTAGCCGAAAACCCGTAGGTTTCTATTTATACTAAAAAGTCAGCCGACATGCGTCACTTGTGGAAGTGTCGCATGTGGCCGCCTTCATGCGTCACTTACCTAAGTGTCGCTATGCGTCACTTAGGCAAGTGTCGCCTAACCTAAAACACGAGTGTCGCACTATACAAAAGCTATATTTCTATTACATAACTAACGACACTTATTACAACTCGATAGACCAACTGACAGACACCTAATATGTATTAACAAACTCCCCCGTGTCTTCAGCTTGGTCTTCAAAAATCTTCAAGTCTTCACTTCCAACCAGCTGGAAATACACCACCAGCGTGTACTCCATTGGCGACGCAGATATCCACGATCTTCTGAAATTTCAACGCTTCAGCTCTATCTTTCGTCTTAAACTCAATTCTATTTTCATGTAATCTTTTCATATCTTGAGCAGAAAGATTGATCAAACTTAATGGGTCAAAAACGCAAAATATTTTCCTCTTGAAACCCCATAATGACCTCTTAGTAGGCTGAACAGCATCCCAAGCTGTTATCTCGTTATTTCCTGTATCTGCAATGGAAGACTCCGGGTCTGTAGCTTGTTCAGAATTTGGAATGAATACAATCACAGCTTCACCCGTAACATCATCATATTCCCAATAAACCAACCTATTCAAAAAATCTAGCGGGATGATCTCCAAAGGTATCTTCTGTAGACACTTTGCTGGTGGATAGATCATCTTCACAATAGGTTGTCGGGTAACCGGATCTAGCTTCTTCTTAAATTTATACCTCATACCCAACGTCGGCTTTATCAAATTATACTTTTTACTATTCATCTCACGACGTATGATCACCTGAAAGAAATCTGCTCTTGAATCTCGTGATCGGTTGATCAAGGGTATCTGAGCTAACCTTTGAAGCTCACACTTCGGCAAAGTACTTATTTTATAAAACTTCATATTGAAGTACTGAATGCCGTCACTTCTCTTTATCATAAAAACAGAGTTGTTCTCATCAAATTTCCAACTCTTAATCAACCCCGTGTAATCAGATCTAACTTTGTAGTATTTACACGTAACCGGTACCTCAATAATCGGTTTAAGCACAATATCCGGTTTTGTTGTAGAAGTTGATGGCTCGTTCGTTTCTTTTTCCAATTCATCTTCAGACGAATCCGATTCTATAATAGGAGCATCATCATAACATTCATCACTATGCAATTGCTCCCCCTCAACCTCAACTTCGTCATTTTCTTCAAAGAAATAATCCTCTGCTACAGGATCATTCATTTCCTCTTCCTCAGGCATCGCGTTATCATCATTCATCAAGTTTTGTAAGTATGTGAGATCTACGAATGAATAATCAACCGCAATAGGTCTTGCCTGACCTTGAACCTCAACAAAATAATCCAAACTTATATTTTCATTTATAGTGGAAGAGGGAAGTACATTTTCTGGTTCCGGGGAAGGAGTTACATTTGTTTCTAACTCACTAGGACCTACCTCCCCCAAAACATGTGTAACGGATTCCAACTCTAACAACCTAGATGACAGATTCGTCACTTGAGACTGTAGAGAGTCAACCGTAGCAGCTCGAGCTTCCAAATCCCTGATCTGAGAGGCTTGAGCTTCAATTATAGCCTTCTGATCATCAAAACGCTTCGCCAGAAGCTCCATTTGAGCCAAAACCACTTGAAGGGAAGGTGTGTCAGACGTTGGCGGTGGTTGTTGGCGTTGGGAAGTGGGTTCCTCAATAACCACTGTTGTCCGCTGGCATCTACGAAGAGGTAGATCAGCATAGGAGGGTGAAGACCCAGCAGGACGTTTGCCAGGATTCCGCGGGATATGAACCCGGCCAGCAGAAATCCGGCACAAAATACGCTTAAAGCGTTGAGGATCAGCTAGTTGAATCCCCTCAAAAGCAGATTGTGGTGGCACATCACCCTCAGAATCAGGGGAGTGGGCCCACCATCATCAGAATTGTCATCGACCCGGTCGACACGATCAATATCGTCGAGGTCCTGAGCAATGGCAGTGTCGACCAAGTCGTCCTCGTTAACCTGAGGCACGACATCATCCAAAAATCCATGATCGCGCGGCGCAACATAGTTCTCATTCACTATGTGCCCGAAAAGTTCACGATCAGGCAAAACTGGCTCGCCCTTCGGCGCAAGCTTGCAGTCGTTAAAGACTCGCAGAAGCATCGGCGTCGGTACCAGAAGAGACCTCTGATCCGGTGCAATCTCAAGGTTGAGGTCGTTCAATAAAAGCTGCACAAACCTTGGATACTGCAGCCATTTATCCTTTCCCGCTCGGATATTTTCAACCAAATTCCCAAAAATATAGCCACTAAAGTTATAGGGCTTATTATACACGAGGGCTAACATGAGCGATAAAGTCAAATGACTTGCCGCATCATACCCCCCTTTCCTCGGTGATAAACAGACAATGATAATGTGACACAAATACCTCCAGACCCTGCAGAGGTACTGTTTCCTGAAATCCGAGAGTTGGTTTGCCGGATACCCCATTCGTTGAAGTCCCCGATAGATAAACGTTGTGGGGAAGATAGTGGGCATCGTGTCGTTGTCGGTGAACTGTAAAACCCGTCTAATCGAGTTCTCGGTGATCTCGATTTCCTCCCCAAACATATTCGAAACTATGCGGAGAACATCACCCTGAACCCTGATCACGGCATGATCATAGAATTCCTCTATTTGGTTCATATATACAGGAGTCGTTGCCGTAATCGCATAAAAAATCCTCGATCTGCGTAGAAATTCGATCATTGGCCTGAACGGCGCTGAATTGGCATGCGTCGACTCTAGAAACACCGTAATGTTGTGTCGAGTGTTTGTGCGGCGGTAATAATTCTGAAGTTCAACCATCTGTAAGCTAAAAATACAAAGAAAAGTAACCGAAGTCGTTATAAAGTTAGCTCGAACACAGAAGGGTTAGAAAACGAATTTTGACTTTAGGCGTCACTTATGGTAAGTGACGCATGGCCACTACCGTCACTTAAGGAGTGTCGTAATGTACAGTGTTTAAAATTAAAATCAATGTGTAGCGTCACTTATTGGAAGTGACGCTATCAAGCGTCACTGATGTAAGTGACGTTTGCATTTGGTGATTTAAATTATACGACACTTGCAAAGTGACGGGTGAAGAACATGCGACATTTAACATAGTGACGGTATCCTAAGACAGTCACTTAAGAAGTGACGGTATAAGTGACGGATAGAAATAGGCGTCACTTAGACAGTCACTTGGGGTAGTGACGCATGTAAAGGCGTCACTAGGTAGAGTGACGGTTTGAACAATTAAAACAAGTATATGCGTCACTACATGAGTCACTTAAGAAGTGACGCAAAAGCAAGCGTCACTTGTTAAGTGACGGTATGGGTTACCAAATTACCAAGGAGCGTCACTTGAGGTAAGTGACGCAAGAAGTTTCGCAACGATGAAGATCATCGTGCACTGTTCATACCCAGATTCAAAATTTAGGGGTTTTCAAAAAACGAAGTTACCGGGGTGTGCGCAAGGTAGAGACGAATAAAACACACCCATTATTACATCAAAACACTATCACACAAGCATTTAATCGAACGATTTGCAAAGCGAAACCCTAACCGTAACCCTAACTTAAATTTACAGCAAAAATAAAAGGAGAAAAAGATTAAAGTTAGTACCAAATGGATCGTAGGAGTGAGGAGAACAACGATGTATCAATGAAACGCACAAGAAAGCCGTAGAAATCACAAATCAATCGACGAAATACGCACAGTGTAAGTGACGCAGAGACGATGAGAGTGTCGGTGTGTCAGTGCAAGTGACGGTATGAGTATTTGAAAAGTGATGAGGTTGACTGTCGTGGGGAAGGGGTATTTATACACCGACCCTTATATGCGTCACTTAACCCGGCACTTTTAGCGAAACTCACCCCGGCACTTACTGCGTCACTTAAGTGAGTGACGCAATATCGTATGCGTCACTGGAAGCGTCACTTATGAAAGTGACGCTGAGTTCACACTTAGTGAAAAATTTGCGATTTTAGCGATTTTTGTGATGTGCTTTCGGTACTTAAATTTGGAAATGTAATTGTAACTTGGATAAAAACTAAATGAAAACTAACTTAGATAAAATAAAACGCATACAGGAATGTAAATTTACAACTAGAAAATTAACACATTCTTTTTGGTGACGGAGTTGATATAATCTGGTTAGGGATCATATCGGAATAACATGCATTTATTAGGAACAGTAAGTGTTATTTCGATCATCAGTATGTTTGTCCTCTTTAAATTTACTTGACATACTAAAAACACTATTTATAAAAATTATTTCAAAACGATTATTAGTATATTTGTCCACTTAAACATGTTATACGTACAACTAAGAGGTATTTTATTATTATTGGTATGTTTATTGCGCTGTGGTTCCCATCATAGATATACATCTTAACTTAAAACATAGACCATGTTTCCATTTACAGATAGAATATAAGAAATTCAATTTTAAGAATCAAGTCAGCGGTGACAGGTCTGTACTTACGTACAACAGAGCGACATAACTTGATCCAGGTTTAAGCAAAACCAAACTTGGTCAAACCATTTTGGCGACCTTGTAAGGTATCTGAATTTTTAAAGACTTTTCAAGTACTTTGACTTGCGTTTGCTTAATTTTAAAGTATATATTAACAGAAACCAGGTCTATACTTACGTATAACAAAGGAGACTGTCAATATATACCCCCAAATGAAATCATATAAACATCTTTCACAAAAACATGTCTAGTAGAAGTAAGAAATTAAGACTTTTGTCGTACATCTAATAATGTTATACCACTTGAAATAGACACTTATTGATTAAGCTTCTTAAGACTTCTCAAAGTGTTTTGTATAACATGCCTACTAATATATCGTATGATGAAGACAATGTTTATAAAAACTGTTTTCAATACGTCAGATAAATCTACTGACACATCAAAGATAAACCTTAAAATTCCATTTTTATGCATGTCACCCGATGTACTATCATATCCCAAGTTGTTTACAGACACAACTTCAACGTCTATTTTAAAATGTAGCAACCTTGCATTTCGTTAATACTAGAAAGTATAAAGAGTGGCTGTTGCATAGGTTGCAATAGTTTTTTTTTTTTTTTTTTTTTTTTTTTTTAATAAAACATTACTTTAAACCTATCCAAGTCACAAATTACTTTTTCGTGGTAAAGAACCTTAGACCGATCATGTTGACTAATTCATCAAATCGGGCTCTAGAGAAAGCCTTAGTGAATAAGTCAGCATTTTGTTTCAGGGTGTCAATATGGACAAGGTCGATAAGGTGTTTCTCATAGCAATCCCGTATAAAGTGAAACCTAATTTCTATGTGTTTGGTTTTAGAATGTTGTACGGGATTGCGTGTGATTGATATGGCAGCAGTATTATCAATATGTATAGGAGTTAAAGTTAAGAGTAACCCGTAGTCGCGCAATTGATGCTGAATCCAAAGAACTTGAGAACAGCAGCTTGCAGCAGCAATGTACTCGGCCTCCGCTGTTGAAGTAGAAACCGTAGTCTGCTTTTTGCATTGCCATGACACCAAGCGGGTTCCAAGGAACTGACATCCTCCTGTTGTAGACTTCTTATTGATGTTGCAGCCACCATAATCTGAAATGGAATAAGCAGAGAGCGTGAAGTTCTTCTCATTGGAATACCATAGACCAAGTGTAGGTCTATATTTGAGATAACCAAAAATCCGCTTCACTGCCTTCATATGAGAAACCTTTGGTCGTGCCTGATATCGTGAACAAAGGGAAACAGCAAAGACGATATCAGGTCTTGAGGCAGTGAGGTACATAAGAGAACCAATCATCGAACGATAATCCTTTTCTTTGCAGTCCTCATCATCATCAGCAGGTCCAAGATTGTGATTGAGTTCAATGGGAGTTCCATAAGGTTTACAAGTGAGCATATCATATCGAGTCAACATGTCATTGACATATTTTGACTAATGAATATACATTCCTTTAGATGACTGCTCAACTTGCACACCGAGGAAAAATGTGAGATCTCCCATTGCACTCATCTCGAAAGCTGACTTCATGACCTCTTCAAATTCCGTACATAGAGCCTCATTCAATGACCCAAAGATGATATCATCGACATACACTTGAACAAGTAACAAATCATCTCCTTTTCCTTTTGTGAAAAGAGTGCTGTCGATGTTGCCCCGAGTAAAACCATTTTCCACCAGATGAGTTGCAAGCCTCTCATACCATAGATGTGGAGATTGATGAAGTCCATACAATGCCTTATTAAGCTTATAGACATAATTAGGATGCACCGAATCGTCAAAACCTGGAGGCTGTTGAACATAAACCTCCGTATCAATTTGACCATAAAGGAATGCGCTTTTAACGTCAAGTTGCTTGACGCGAATCCCTTTAAATGATGCAAAGGCCAAAAAGATACGGACGGACTCCAATCGGGCGACAGGGGCAAAAACCTCATCATAATCAAGTCCTTCAATTTGAGTATACCCTTGAACAACTAGTCGAGCTTTGTTCCTCGTAACAACCCCTCGATCATCCTTCTTGACTCGATATACCCATCTAGTGCCTTTTGGATCGGCACCCTTGGGTAATGGAACTAGCGTCCACACTTGTAGCTTGTGGAACTGCTGCAGTTCATCTTGCATGGCCTCGACCCAGGATGGACCTTGCAAGGCCTCCGAAACTTTTTTCGGTTCAGTTTGGGAAAGATGGCAAGAATTAACAGTCGCCATAAATCCCAAAATCTGATCAGCTGAAGTATCCGTATCTTCAGCAGATTGCTTCGCCTGATGTCTCGTTTGAACAGCAGAATGGGGATCACCAATAATGTTTTCAACTGGGTGATTCCTATGTATCCGGGTCACTGGAATGGCATCTGGCACAAGATTTAATTCCAAGTTGTTCAAGTCACCTTCAGCGGCCGAAGCATCTTCGTTCTCTTCATTAATGAAGAAACGAGAATAATCTATGTCTTCTTCATCCTCTAAGAGAGGCATATCAGGATCGTCCGGAAGATCCGCGGCATTTACAGTATTTGAAGAAGACGGAATGGTTGTAGTTGGTGGTGTGGGTGTAGGTACAGATGCAGAAGAAGTAGTAGGTGCAGGCATTTGTTGTGTTGGCGTAGGTGATGGAGTGGATGTCGTATCGGGAATCGGATTGGATGTTGTAGGAGAAGAATCAGATGTTTGTTGAAAAACATCAAGTCCATGAAGCATTGTGATTAACTCTTCAGTGTCGTTGTCCTCCGGTACATTGAAGGAACTGAAGAGTTTCCCATAATTGAAGAACCAATCCGGACCCGTTCCTTGAGGTGGTTCCGTATACCGTAGGCATTTAACCTCAAAGTGTTCCTCTATCTCATTTGTTGATTTGTTGTATACCCGTTTGTTTGGAGAGTTGACCGAATATCCGAGAAAAATTCCTTCAACGGCTTTATCACCAAACTTAGGGACACGTTCTTTGGTAATCATTATCAAACAAGGACATCCAAATGGTTCCAGAAACTGCAGATTCGGCTTGCGATTGTTGAAGAGCTCATAACACGTTTTATTCTTCTTTTTAACCGAAAGAACCCGATTCAAAACGTAGCAAGCAGTATTAACTGCCTCGGCCCAGAAGATAATAGGTAATTTGGAATCTGCTAACATAGTACGAGCGGTTTCAATAATTGTCCTATTCTTCCGTTCAGCAACTCCATTCTGTTGAGGTGTTCTCGGAGCACTGAATTGATGTTCAATACCCCTAGAAGCGCAAAATAACTCAAGAGTTGAGTTCTTGAATTCGGTTCCGTTATCGCTCCGCAGTCTTTTCACCTTTAAGTTGCACAAATTTGCCAACTTATCCAACAAGTAGACCAAAATTCCCGCTGTCTCATCCTTTGTTGCGAGAAAGTATACCCACGAAAATCGTGAGTAGTCATCTGTCACTACTAAACAATAGGAGCGACCACCGATGCTCTTTGTAGAAACAGGACCAAAAAGATCCATGTGCAGTAGTTCTAACGGAGCATTTATGGAATTCACAACCTTATACTTATGGGACTTCTTGTGGAGTTTGCCCTTGTGGCAAGAAACACAGTCATCCTTCAAGGCGAAGGACTGTTTCGGAACTCCACGAACCAAGTCGTTGTTGACTAGGAAATTCATTTTTCGGAAATGAATGTGTCCCATTCGTCTGTGCCAAAGGAGTGATTCCTTTTCTGAAGCCTTCGAAAGGAGACAGGTGTATTCGCTTGATGTCTCCACGGTTCGCATATTCATCACATATGTGTCATTTCTTCTAGGTGCTCGCATTACCACCCATTCCTCTGGAATGACATACCCCGGCTTCAATATGACACACTCAGTCTTTGTAAAAGATGTGGTATAGTCCTTATCACAAACTTGTGATACACTTAACAGGTTATGTTGTAGTTCGGCCACATAATTTACATTCTCAAAGCTAACCTTTCCATTAGTTAGCGTTCCTCTCCCCGAAATCGTTCCTCCCGTATCTCCAGCAAAAGCAACATGACCTCCCGCGTATGGTTTAATATCCACTAAGAGAGACACATCACCCGTCATGTGTCGCGAGCAGCCACTGTCCATGAACCATTCGCTATCTTTTACACGTTCAGACTGCTGCAACACATAAATATGAAGAGATTAGTGAGAAACGGTGACCCAAGCCTTTACAGACTTAGGTCGACCATAGTCATCAACAATAAGCACATCAGATAGAACTTTATTTTTATACAAATCAGATTTTGAATCTGATGTGTTATTATTGATGACATTTGAATCTTTAGTGGACTCCTTTATCTTCCAAACCTTTGATGTTTCAGGATTTGGTTTGGACATAATGTTGGGCTTTGGTTTTAACAAAGGATTTTGCCCAACATTAACTACTTTCTTAGCAGGCTTGGGAGAGTTGGAGTGATGCCTAGAAAGTGATTTTGAAAAAGAATTTCTGTAGAAAGATGTCCTAGGCATATTTTTCCCATAACTTTGATAAGAGAGTTTGGGACAATCACGGATCAAATGTCCTTGTTTCTTACAGTAGAAACTAGAACGAGTCTCTTGAAACTGTTGAGACGGAGGATTTACCGCAGGAAGTGACGAAGCATTTTTAGAACATGAACATGTTGTACACGTTTTAGAGAATGCTTGTGTTGGTTTAGAAGTTGAGGCATTAGTTTTATCAACATGAACCTTTTCACTTGTCACCTTTTGTTTTAAAACATTTGCCGGTGACTTTTGAAGTTTCACATTTAAAACTCTATTTTCCTTTTTATTTTGAACCTTTGTTACAGGTTCAACTTTCAAAATCTGTTTTTCAGGTTTAGCCTCACCCTTCTTAAACTCAGGATATTCCTGATCAGTAATATCCTCTATTTCTACAATCTCATCAGTATAAACTGGAGACTTACTTTCAGCTTTTACAAACTGAGGCAATGGATACTCTTGCCTCTTGGTTTTCTCCATTGTCAGTTTGTTTAGCTTGGCTTCTTTGGCCTTAATACCATATAGTTTGGTATAATCAACTGAAATCTCCTCAAGGCCTTGTTTAGCAATCGGGGGACAATATTCGGCATTAGAAGGTGGTGGTACTTGGTTATAGCCAAGACCTTCCTTCTTTTTGCCACTTGCTCCCTGCTTGCTAACAATCTCATTAAAAACTTGTGTTGCGGATGTTGAACCTAAGATTTTGCTTTTATGATTCTCAAACTCATTTTTCAAATCAGATAATTCTTTATTCAACAATTCAATTTCAACAAGATAACTCTTAATTGCATCTTGCTGGCTAAAGACTTTTGCCTTAAAGGTTTCAGTATCTAATTTATGAGCTTCAAGGTGTTGTTCATAAAGTTTTTCATTATCTAGCAAAAAGTTATTAGATTCATTAAGTTTTACAATCTTGTCCCGCAAATTTTGATTGTCTTTCTGATAGACCTTAAGGGATTCAATCAAGTTAATATACGAAACACAATTAAATGGCTCAGTGGGTGTATTTGGTACCTCAGGAGTAATGTGAGCCATCAGACATTGAAACTTTGCAGCTTGAGCACTCCAATCAGAAGCAGTTGGCTCAAAAACGATCAATGCATTATCCACAGCCAATGATTTAGCTTCTTCTTTCTCAGTTGCCTTGGGTGGATCCGGCTTAGTAAGACCTGACGACGGCATCCTGGGTTTCTCACATTCCCTTGCAAAGTGACCAAGGTTCTGACAGTTGTAACACCGAACCTTGCTTTTATCGAACCCAAACCCAGTCTTTCCATTACCTTCCAAGCTTTTTCGACCCGTTCTCTGCAGAAACTTCTGAACCCTTCTTGAAATCATAGCTATATTCCAAGTTAAATCCATCTGTTCCAAGTCATCGTCATCCAGCTGAGCATAATCTTCTTTGGTCATTTCCAAAGTAGTATTTGGTTGAGTAACCAAATCTTTGTAAGAGCTGAGGAAAACTGTATAAATCGCAGCTTGCTCTTGAATAGCTGGTGAAGATGAAACCTGTTGTTGTGATCCTTGAGTAGTACAGGTTGTACCAGACACATAAGCAGTATGTGATGCTCCAGCTGAATAAGATGAAGAATTGGTATCCGATATGAATGCCATTCCTCCATAACTCTTACCAGAGTTAACTTGGCCTCCATAAAGCGAAGGATTTTGTACAAATCCAGTTGACTTGCACTCTTTCTTCTTCAATTCCATAGCATGGGCTTGAAGAACTCCTATAAGCTGATCCAAGGTCATTCCATCCAATCCTTCACTTTCCTTCAAGAATTGGACTTTTACATCCCATGCACTTGGTAAAACATCTAACAATTTCTTATTTATCTCAAGTGCTGTGAGACTATATCCACCCTCCGTTAACTCACTCACCAGTTGTGAGTATCGGGTAAACAGTCCAGAGGTTGTCTCATTTGGTAAGGAGTCAAACAGATCGTATTGTTTCTTTATCAATTCCAGCTTAGCTTCCTTATATTTCTTATTTCCTCCACACCTCGTCTCTATGGCTATCCATAAGTCATAGGTCGTGTCATGATGTTTAAACAGTCTCATGACATCCTTTATCAAGCACATACAGATAGCTGAGTGTGCTTTTCTTTCTATTTGATAATCCTTCTTTTCTTGAGGAGTCATTGCAATGAAAGATTTTGGTGGAGGAACCTGACGATAATCTCCGTCAGCCACTGGAGCCACATATCTTTGTTTTAATGGGCCCCACAATTCCGGACAATGAAAATCAACGAACTGTTCAAATCTATCCCTCCAATAAGCATAGTCCATGTCTGCAGTGAATAGTGGAGGTTTATTATTGGAACCTATGTCATTTCCTTGCTTTATCATCTCCCTAATACCTCTAATATCTTCCTTGTCTGCGGCCATTGAAGATATACCTGTAGTTTTAATCAAAAACAAAAGCTAGGAAAATATTAGTACTAAAGGCGTCACTTAGTAAGTGACGCACTGAAGTGTCGCAACGACTAGCGTCACTAGGTAAGTGACGTTATCGAGTGACGGGCGAAGTGACTGATGATACTTTAAGTAAGTGTCGCTCAATCAAGCAAGTGACGCACTCAAGTGTCGGACTTGAGTGACGTGCTAAACGGATAGGCATCACTTGTAAAAGTAACGCAGTAAATCAAAAAGGCGTCACTAAAGGAAGTGACGCAAGTAAACAAATAGGCGTCACTAACAGAAGTGACGCTTAAAGATCAAGTGACGTGCAACAGTGACGCACTTGAGTGACGGTGTATTAGGGTAGACGACACTTAAGTTAAGTGTCGTATAATATCAACTGACGCTTCAAGTGACGCGTCTAAGTGACGGTAAAACCCTAATTTTGGGATTAGCTAGTGCCGCTATAAGTGACGCGTCCAAGTGACGGATCGAGTGTCGCAAAACGGCTGAAAAGTCCCAAAACCCTAAAAATGTCGAATTTTCGTAAACCAAACGAAAATTCCTTGAACCCTAATGGACGAAACCTGTAGATGTTGAAGAATATCGACTGTAATTCACCTTTGCACCTCAAAATCCGTATGAATTCGTGATTCTTGAATCAAGCAAAACCGAAATCAATCCAAAATACCTTATAAACGTCAATGTTATCACCGCAAGGCTCTGATACCAGTTGAAAGTGCCTTATGCTTGGATCTAGATGACAATTGACAGTAATTGACAGGCGGAATCAATCAATTACACTTAATGCTAACAAACACAAACCGAAAACAATGATATTCAAACAAAGCAAACTTGTTTATTAGCTTGTATAACGTATTGGGATCGATTACAGAGAGGCTTAGTCGACAAATGGTGCTAGGGTTTCGTCAACCCTAGCCGAAAACCCGTAGGTTTCTATTTATACTAAAAAGTCAGCCGACATGCGTCACTTGTGGAAGTGTCGCATGTGGCCGCCTTCATGCGTCACTTACCTAAGTGTCGCTATGCGTCACTTAGGCAAGTGTCGCCTAACCTAAAACACGAGTGTCGCACTATACAAAAGCTATATTTCTATTACATAACTAACGACACTTATTACAACTCGATAGACCAACTGACAGACACCTAATATGTATTAACAATCGCAAGCAAACACAACAAGTATACTATTCTCTAATCATGGCAATAACTAAGATAGATAAGGATTAGAAAGCACCAGGATTAAATGCGGGAGAAAGTAGACTTGAATTAATTGACACAATTCCAAGCTTACACCGAAGATTTACAATGCGTTCTGTACTTTCCTTCTATTCTAAACAAGCTCCTAAACTAGCCTAAAACTAATTTTTAGTAAGAAAATAGAAAGAAAGTAGAAGCAATTTCTTAAGAGAAGTATATTGTTCTAAGAATGGTGTGTGTTTTAAATTAGGCTTAGGGGCTGCTATTTATAGGGAAAATATGGCTCACATTAGCATCCCTAGGCTCACGTTAGAAAAAGTAGCGAGATGTGGTGCACCAGGTACGAAAAAGTAGCGAAAGGTGGTGCACCAGGTACGAGCAAGGACGAAAAAGTGCAAAAGAGATGGGAGGGTCGAGGCCGACGCCGCCCACCAGCAGGCCGACGGCGGCTGGCTGCTGGCCGGCAGCGGCCGGCTGCCACTCGTCCTGGTCCGTCGTCTTTCGCTGCATTGCTTAATTCACGTGTATCTTCGCCGTTATGCGTCCGTTTGCGTTGATTCTTTTTGTGTTGGATTCGGAATTAAAAAACAAAGACTTTGATTTAAAGATATCCCAAAAATATGTCTCCTATCTCCAGATATTGCGTACGAATCATTTGGATCTTCCGACGGGCGTAGAATCTTCATTCTTTATCCGTTTTTGTTGATTCTTCTTCTGTTGGATTTTTAATTTGAAAACAAACATCTTGGGTGAGATGGATGTTGATGATGGACACTTTTGTCTTGAAATCTCGTTTTGATGCCTTGAATCTTCAAACTTGTGTGGAATCTTCGTTTTTCATCCGTTTTGCTTGATTTTTATCGTGCAACCTTGTTTCGACCATCTAGGCATAATATCACTGATTTGTATTGGTTTGGAGTTTAAAATACCAAGAATCGTTCCAGAATGAGAGAGATATCGGTAGTAAAAACATGACTTTTTACGCGATATCAAGTATCCCACACTTTGAACTTTGCTTGTCCTCAAGAAAACTCATTCCTAAAAAGCTTCTGGAAGGATTCTAATCGCATTAGTTTTTAGAGATACTATTTTCCAAAGAATTTAAAGTTGCAGTTATGAAAGAGTTTTTACCAGAAACTAAGGGTTTATTGAATTTGATACCTTCTTCGAGCAACATATATGATGATCATGACTAGGCAATCCTCACAAGTGGGTCACTCAAATCACTCAAGTGTTTCGGGTTTCCTACTTACTAGTGTCAATCACTCAGATAGCCTGTCATGTAGCATTCTCGTCATAGGCTTGATCGAGAATCAAATCTCCATCACTTTTGATGAGGACGGAACTAACCTTTCAAGATATCTTGGAAGGAATCAGATGTTTTTGGGTTGAAGAATGTGTGAGGGTTCTTCCTTGTATTTTCTCGAAACTTGTCTTGAGAGAGTTTCTTTGGAATTTCTCAAGATTTTGAAAGGACTACATAGCCTCTTTTTTTTTTTGGAATTTTTCTTGGCCCTTTTACATGATCCTTGGGCTTTTAGGTTTTCTCGAACAACTTTTGCTTTTGCTGAATTTCTTTTTCTTGAAGCTCCTTTTACGGATGATGCTCATCCTTTGGGGAATGCTCCGGTATATTTTATGGCTTTGTAGAAGTTTTGGGAAATCAAGAGTGTCTTTGAGAGTTTGTTGGAAAATGAAACTTCTGTAGGTTCGGGATGAATATTAGGAGGTTTTGATTGGGTGTGAAGAGTGAATGTTGAGTGGGTGGATGTTTGATGGTAGAAGGGTGTTTGGATTCCTTAGAAGTTATCAAGATGGGTTGTACCTTTACCACGTATGGCACTCATCGGTGTGATCTCGAAATGTATTACAAGAGCAACTTCTAATTCAAATGCATACATCGGCGCACACATGAAACGAAAAGTGAAGCATTTTAGAGATGAATGCTAATGATGGGCTCAATCCTCACGAATCGAATATTTGGGTCAATGTGTGCCTAGCCATGTGTTGCCCTTTTCGTCCGTATCTTATTTCTAAAACAGTTTTGTTTCATTGTTAAAACTCGTTTCTTGCTGTAATTTATACTTTTGAAAGATAGGATTTCTAAAGAATGATGTTTTTGAATCTAAAAATTTTGAAATTTTATCTTTTTCTATCCTTTTAATGAAAATATTGTTTGACTTACGAACAAGAGGTAAAAACTTGCGGTTAAAGACCGTATATCCCACACTTAGAGGAACATTGTCCCTAATATTCAAATCTATTTGTTGAGTACCTCTTGTTGAAGTATCCCACACTTAGAGATTCTACTTATTTTTGGATTGTTTCGTAAGTGTAGTGTGGTTTTGATGATCCCACACTTAGTTTTTTGGAATATCGGATGAGATAATCAATTATTTAAACGGGTAGAAGGTTTTGGAACGGTGTACAGCTTTTGCTGTGCATGTTGCTGGTTATTCGTTAGAAGTCTGGTAGTCCGCGGCTTGTAGCTTATGGCTCTCGGCATTCTTCATCGTGTGGTCCACAACTTCCCTTGCTTTGGTCTTCATTTATATATATGGCTTGTTGGTGATGATAAGGAGTGCTCCGAAGAACATGATTGCCGAATTTTCCATAGAATCCCTTCGTTGCTGTTGTGTGCTCCGATTTCTTCAAGTCTTTTGTGATTTGTCTCGTAGGTGTGAACACGTTGGATATACTTTTCTTAATTCCGGTGCCAAAAACTTGATGTTTGATGCAGCGCCAAAAACTTGATGTGACGGTCTTCTTCGTATATCCAAGTGTGAAAGATAGTTGGAGATTTCATCACTTCTTGAAATGTAAAATTGCAGAAACGTAAACACGGGTTGCCTCTCGAGAAGCGCTCATTTAAAGTCAAGAGCTCGACTTCTTCTCTCCTAGCTAGACGGAGATGGATGCATCCATAGGATCCCCAGTGCTGATATTGTGAGCCCTAGGTTACGGAAAAGTGTATCGAGGTGGATAGATTCTCATGAAATGATTGACTATTGTTGTAATCAATTCGAGTGGACTATCTCTCGATGATTCTTTATAGTTCAGAAGATGCTCTGAAGTTGTCCTTGCAAGTCCTTGAAGTCCGAATGTGATGTAGTCAACTGCTTTAGTGATAGTCCCATTAGGGTCAGTCATGGTGGTTGTGTCTATCTTAACAACCTCTCTTGGCGGTGGGTTTTGCCAGAGAGATCATACAAACGCCAAGAATTACAGTTTTATGTCTTCATAATTCTCGGTCTTGGGGTCTCCGTTGAATCTTCTGATGGACGTGCACATGTCTTCTATTTTCCGGTGCTGATGGTTGTTGAATGGAAAGTCGGATTCTGAGAAAACTAGAACAAGCTGACGAAGTATCTCCTTGCATCCTGAGTGGAATATGAAGTTTCTTATGGAGTTACTTTTTTGTTGTTGAATCTCCCGTAGATGGATCGTAACAAAAGTAGCGATATCAAGTGGTGATTCATGTGTGGCCCTAAAAGGTCGTTCGCGCCTTGATTCCTCCCAAATGAGATCACTAAGTTCTTTAATCATTAACTCAATTTGTTTTTCCATAGTGGAGTTGATAACCACAGATCCGCTTTCCTTGGAACTAAGGTGATCTTCTCTACTTAGCAAGTTAAGCAATGATGTGAGGTCATTCATCATTGAAATGTCGGCACGACTGCTCGGATGTCCAGTAGTATCTTTCATATGTGCTCTAATGGATCCTAACATCTCCCATTGCGTTGAGGTGAATGGGATGTTAAATCTTTTAAGGGCATTGTAGATCCTAGCGTAAGTCTGTTTCTGTTGTTGACAGAATTGCAATTCAGCAGGGGAAAGAGCCAGCATGTTGACTACGCCGATTATTCCTCCTACTACTTTGTCAAATCTTTGGATGAATTCTTCGACCACTTTGTGATCTATGATGGTTTGCGGTTGGTATCTTGTGCGTTTTGAATATTCCTCCAGTGTTTCTCTTCTCGTAGGATGTTTGTGGTTACTTCCCGCCATTTCTTCAGGGGTAAATAGATTGGTTGGTGGTATGCTTCTTTTGTTTTCTTCTTCCATCTTTCTCTTTCCGATTATTTCTTCCATCGTTGGTTTGTTTCTTGATGCATTTTTCATCTTTTGTCCTATTCGTCGAAGGTCAATCGGAAAATATGGCGTGATTGCCATTTCCTTGCTAGATTTCCTTTCACTTGTTGACTTTGCAGTTTCTTCGTCTTTTGTGGTCTTGTTCATGGAGATCATGTACATATCGGCTTGGTCTCCAGCGTTAGGATTGTCAATATGGAAAGTGATGGTTTCTCCCTGAGACTGCAAGCTAATGGTTTGTGCGAAGACATTGATGATTGCCTTGGCCATATTCATGAAAGGTCTTCCTAGTATGATTGGGATGTGTACGTCTTCCTGCATATCCATTACTACAAAATCTGTTGGGTAAAGAAATTTGTCAATCCTAACTAAAACATTTTCAGCTATTCCCCTAGGGTACTTGACCGAGTGGTCAGCAAGCTATATAGTCATTTTGGTAGGTCGAAGATTTTCTAACTCAAGCCTCTTGAAAAGCGAGTATAGCATATAAGATTGACACTAGCTCCTAAGTCGGCAAGAGAACTGATGATGCCTGAATTGTAGATAGAACAGGGGAGAGTAAAACGTCCGGTATCTCCGAGTTTTTTAGGAATGGTATTTTTCAATATAGCTGAACATTCCTCGTTCAGCGGGACATTGGGTACTTCGGGTACTTTATCTTTGGTTGTAAGAAGTTTTCTGAAGTACTTTTTGGAGTGAACTTCAGAGGCGGTATCTAGGAATTTCCTATCAAGTTTAAAAAACTTAAGCTTGTCGGGTCGTTGTTTAAGACGAGCCAGAAATAGAATTTTCCTATTTGATGTAGACTCTAAATCTATTGTTGATGGGACAATAGGTGGTTTCTTCACCGGAGAAGAAATCGTAGGTGGGCTATGTGCTACCTGAGAGTCTTGAATATGAGAAGCCTCCTTATGGCAACTAGTTGGACTATCATGAGGTTTAGCGTTAATACGTTGTGCTAATTGTCCTAATTGGGATTCTAAAGCTTTTAACAAAGTCAAATAATCTCTTAAGATGATATCAGTTTGGTCTTGTCCAGCTGAGAGTCCTTGAATGACTTGTATCAGGGTGTCGTCAAATCTATAGATTTGTGAGGAAGAGGGTTCCAACGGTTGAGGTTGGTAAGTTAGTGGGCTATTCCTAGGTGGGTTAAGAGTAGGGTTAGTATTGGGTGAAGTTAGATGAGACTGGGGAATTTGGGCTGAGTGGTTCGGATTAGCACAATTAAGGCAGGTTTGAACTTGACAGACTTGTTGTTTTTGGCTTTTCAATTCCTTGATCTCTTTGGTTAGTTCTCCCACTTGCTGAGTGAGGGTTTTGATAGCTTCATTCCCTATTGTAGTAGGTAAACTCACTAGTGAGGGGTGATTTTCACTGTTCCATTCATGGTTGTGTATTGTCATTTTCTCAATAAGGCTCCAAGCTTCATCGGCCGTACAGTTCATAAAACTGCCTTGAGAGGTGGTATCAAGTAAAGGACGGTGATGTGGGAAGAGACCATTGTAGAAAATGCGCAACTGGTCTGAGCGCTCAAAATGATGATTTGGACATTTCTTAAGCAATCCCTTAAAGCGTTCCCATGCATCGTAGATTGATTCATCATGCACTTGACGGAAGTTTATGATGTTGGATCTAAACGTGGCTTGTTTTGATGGGGGAAAATATTTGACCAAAAATTTGGTTGCTAATTCTACCCAAGAGGTTATAGAGTTGATTTCTAGTTCCTCAAATCAGGTTTTTGCATTGAGAGTGAGTGAATAGGGAAATAGGTATAGATAGACTATGTCCTGATTAACCCCAATCGGCTTAAAGGAGTTGGATAGGGAAATGAATTTGTCAAGGTGAGAGTTTGGATCATCATTTGGTAGGCCATGGAATTGACAGAGGTTTTTGACTGTGGCTTTAATTCAAATGATCCTCTTCCGGTTTCCGGATAGACGATTGGTCCTCCTCGACCTTCAATCAGAGGTTTAGAGTCATCAGCCAAAGTGATACGTGCAGCTGTCATAGTCTCATCGGCAAGTGGTTGACTAGTTGAATGGATAGGGGTGGTCATTTCTAAAAGTGGTAAAAGGAAGGAAAAATATAGAAAGACGTAGGGGTCTAAGAACAAATCCTAAAGGTTCACTAGTAAGTAAGTTCTTCTTAACACCTAAGGATCGTACAGTTGGTTCCCCGGTAGCGGCGCAAAAAACTTGATGCGCCACCAGCGGTCGGTAAGGATTTTAACCCTTGTCATTGCACCGGCTACCGGCGGCGGGCATCAGTGGAGTGTTTTAAATTTGTAATTGCAGGGCCTAAGTTTTCCCTAAAAATGCTATTCCTAAGGGTGAGCAAGTGGTAGGTATGACCTATAGTCGTTCTTCAAACCGACTGAATTGAAACTAAAGCGTGACAGATGAGGGCTTTCAAACTACTGAAGGGTTTATAAAATAGCGGGGGAGTTTTGGTTTTTCTATCAACTAACTTAGGCAAGTAAATAAATAAAAACGAAATAAAAGTAAAAGCTAAAGCAGATAAATAAAGATAGTGTTTGCTGAGATTTCGTTAATTAAGTTATGGGATGATGTTTGGAGAAACTGTGTTGAAAGATATTTGTTAATTATTAATTTTGAATACTCGTGATGTAAACACTAGATTCCCTACTAATTAAAATCCCATTAGCATGTCACACCGGGAGACAGGTTATGGTAACATCACAAAGTATTTAGAATAATAAGCAAAATCTTAATTGTGGTTTAATAATACTTTCATATGAACGGGAACAAAATCTTAAGGTACTAGACATAACCGAATCATATAACGATTCCTCGTCATCCTAACAGATTCATGTATTTAAAAGGTTCATTAATGACATTAAACCAGCCCTTGCTTAAGACTACCCAATAAATCCCCTAATTATCCACAGCGTTCCTCACTTAAAGTGGTTCCATCGCTTCAAACCTTGGCCATGTCTTGTCCTATGATAATCCCCCATGTAGCCTTGTGGTTCCATAGTTTCATACCTTTGACAAATTATATTGACATAGATGACTGACTACCTTTCAATTGGACGTCGTTAAAAAGGTGTTGTAATCACATCTATTGGTGGAAAGGCGATTAAATTAATTTGAAGTTTAAAAGTCTATTTAGAAAGGTTAGTTAAACTAGGTTTCTCATTTTATATGTTAGTCCGTAATATAACTACCTTCGGTCGTTACTCGACTTCCATACATTTGTACTCCACCTTGAAGTGTTTCCAGTACTATATCGAATAACAGTCGAATAGGGGGCATCATATTACTTTGTAATATTTTACCATTTCGTAATCTGACTACCTTCGGTCGTTTCTCGACTTCCATACATTTGTACTCCACCTTGAAGTGTTTCCAGTACTATATCGAGTATCAGTCGAATAGGGGTCATCATATTACTTTACGATAACTAAGACCGTTTATATTTTACCACTATGATGATTCTAAGGCAACAATCAAACAGGAACATGCAATAAGATGATCAAAGTGATACTACCGATCTTTAATATCTAATTATAAATCATCCCATAATTAATTAACTACATCGCAAGTAAACACAACAAGTATACTATTCTCTAATCATGGCAATAAATAAATCTAGCATAATCAATATAAACGTAATTAATTAAGATAGATAAGGATTACAAAGCATCAGGATTAAATGCGGGATAAAGTAGACTTGAATTAATTGACACAATTCCAAGCTTACACCGAAGATTTACAATGCGTTCCGTACTTTCCTTCTATTCTAAACAAGCTCCTAAATTAGCCTAAAACTAATTTTTAGTAAGAAAATAGAAAGAAAGTAGAAGCAATATCTTAAGAGAAGTATATTGTTCTAAGAATGGTATGTGTTTTAAATGAGGCTTAGGGGCTGCTATTTATGGGGAAAATATAGCTCACATTAGCGTCCCTAGGCTCACGTTAGAAAAAGTAGCGAAAGGTGGTGCACCAGGTACGAGCAAGGACGAAAAAGTGAAAAAGAGACGGGAGGGTGGAGGCCGGTGCCTCCCACCAGCAGGCCGGCGGCGGCTGGCTGCTGGCCGGCATCGGCCGGCTGCCACCCGTCCCGGTCCGTCGTCTTTCGCTGCGTTGCTTAATTCCCACGTATCTTCGCCGTTATGCGTCCGTTTGCGTTGATTCTTTTTGCATTGGATTCGTAATTCAAAAACAAATACTTTGATATAAAGATATCCCAAAAATATTCTCCTATCTCCAGATATTGCGTACGAATCATTTGGATCTTCCGGCGGGCGTAGAATCTTCATTCTTTATCCGTTTTTGTTGATTCTTCTTCTGTTGGATTCGTAATTTGAAAACAAACATCTGGGGTGAGATGGATGTTGATGATGGACACTTTTGTCTTGAAATCTCGTTTTGATGCCTTGAATCTTCAAACGTGTGTGGAATCTTCGTTTTTCATCCATTTTGCTTGATTTTTATCGTGCAATATTGTTTCGACCATCTAGGTATAATATCACTGATTTGTATTGATTTGGAGTTTAAAATAACAAGAATCGTTCCAGAATGAGAGAGATATCGGTAGTAAAAACATGACTTTTTACACGATATCATGTTCTCAAAAATCACCTTGGTAGAGATTGGGTCCTCAATATGGTGAGGTTCATTCCCAAGCTCAAGAGGCGGATGATCTCGATTGGGCAGTTGGATAATGAGCGGTACCACGTTAAATTTGGCAATCAACAATGGAAGGTTATCAATGGTTTATGGGGGAAATCCTGCAGCTGAGCTTAAAGTAATTGGTTATTGCGATGATGGATTTTAGACTGACAAAGATGATATGAAATCTCAGTATGGAGGAGCAATATATTAGAAAAGCAAGAAGTAAACTACTACTGCCATGTCTGCAACAGAATCTGACTACATTGCTGCCTCGGAAGCCTCCATGGAAGCTGTTTGGATTAGAAAGTTTATTTCTGGGCTCAGCGTGGTTCACTTAAATAAATCACCTATGGAATTATATTGTGATAATTCAGGTGCAATCATAATTGCCAATGAACTTGGAGTTCAGAAAGGTGTCAGACACTACCAAAGGAGAGTGTACTATATTCAAGAACAAATTGAACTAGGTGAAATTAAGTTACTCAAAGTTCGCACAGAATATAACTTAGCTGATCCGTTCACTAAAGCTTTATCGAGAGCAAAGCTTACTAAACATGCTGAAGGTATAGAATTCGGGTGGTATTCAATAATGAGTTGTGTGTACGATCGTAGAGGGTTTTACCATTAGTGAAACCTATTCGTTTATTAATCGATCAATTGGAGCTAGCTAAAAGGTACACGTTTTCTATCTTAACTAATTATAAATACGTATTTATTCGCTTCCGCACTTGTGTGATAATTTGTTATAGTTATTTTTATATTCTAATAGTGGTATCAGAGTCACACGTATATTGTAATTAGTTAGATTTATTAAACATAAACTTTGGTAGGGATTATTTTGGTTTAGCTAAACACAAAGAATAAATTGGTTTTGGTTGTGGGATATGTTAGTCGACGAACACATGGAACGATAAAAAAAATAATATATTGTATTTTTTGGTTTTGTTGGGATCACAAGTCGATGAAAAAAAATGTAAAGTTTTTTTTCTTACTTTTGTTGGATGTTGCTCAGCGAAAACGATAAGGAAAAAAATTTATTTTTTTAGTTTTAGGCACATGTGGAGGGGAAATAACAAGGAATATTTTTTTATTTTATTTTTTCTTGTCATGTGGTCCAAGTCAACATCAATGAAATCAAAATAAAATTTTGTATTAGTTTGGTGGTTCCGCTCGATGAACAGGAAAGGTACAAACAAAACGATTTTTTTATATAATTAAACTTGATTTAAATTTTTAAACTTATCTGTCACACCCCTAAATTCGGGTTGCGGAAGCGGTCGGGTCAGGGCGTGACTAATCAATAATCAAAGCATAAGATACATAGTAAACGACCTCTAAATGAGACGTTTGAAAATAGTTATACATTTTCAAAATAAAAGTATATACTAGTTGCGAGTTCGCAAAATAATTTTAATACATAATTTGTAATACAAAAGTTATGCAGAGAAATCCAGTTGTTTGAAAACATGCGACTCGAGCTAGCAAATCTTGTAGTAATCCAAATCCTGCTGGACACCTGAGAACACATGCTAAAACGAGTCAGCTATAAAGCTGGTGAGTTCATAGGATTGTCAGTTGAAACATAAAGTATAAATACTTATATGTTTTGAAAAGTAGTTCAGAATCTACGATTTTGATATGTATTGTATTGAAGTTGTAACACCAATGTGTATACATCCTACAAGGTATCTCATACCCAAGTGGTTGTAACGTGTACCTAAGTACATAAACATTGAGGTATTCCGTACCTAGATACCTATAAGGTATTAAGTAATCTATCAATGTGATGCTATACATGCCTAAGGACTATCAGGTAATTGTATGACCACATCATATGATGTTGTGTAATAAGTGATGTGCCACTTGGCATAGCGTGTTGCATCCAACAACATAATTGTAGTTCCACGGACTATGATTGAGTATTTAGTCAAATACTGAGTTGACGGCCTCACGTGAAAGTTCGCTAATCCGTTAATTGTACGGATCACGAGCATAAGCTCGCCCATCCGTATATGTGTGTGGATCACGAGCATAAGCTCTAACATCCATCGAGTGTATCGCTTTACCGTGATATCGTACTTATGCCCACTGCAATACCGTGGCATCATTTTGTGCCCACTTCTCACCGTGGCATCGTTTTGTGCCTATCTGGCATCGACCAAATTTCTTGCAAGCAAAGTATGTAATTGAGCCAACAGTACTATGACATGCCCGACTTGAGTAATTGAGAGCCGATAGTACTACGACATGTCCGACTAGTGTAAATGAGAGCCGGCAGTACTACGACATGCCCGACTAATGTAAATGAGAGCCAACAGTATTACGACATGCCCGACTAATTTGATTGTGTTTGTATGCGTGTATGTATACCTATATACATAACTAAATTGTAGATGGCACCAAGTGCTCGAGATGAAGTACAAGCATATGTGTGTGTGTGTGTGTGTATACACATATACATAAGTCGAACCAACAAATACCTCAGATATGGTATCATGTAGCACATGAAATTGATTTATTGTAGCTAAGTATGTATATACAGTACTTAACTATTTGTTGTGTTGTAGTAAGCCTAGGTATGACTAATCATCACCTAGTTGTTTTGGTATTAGTATAAGAAATCCATACTAACGCATATTTCTAATTTATACTCCTAGCCTCAGCCTAGCAAGTATATTGAGGTCCTTGGTTGTTGTTTACTTGAGTTCAATTTCAATTTAAAAGTCCTGGAATATATATATATATATATATATATATATATATATATATATATATATATATATATATATATATATAGGCAGTTTTAGTTCCTGAGAGGAAGACTAATCCTGTAAAATTCTAGTTGTTGTCTTGAGTAGGTAGAACTAAACAGTCCTAGTGAGTTTGATAGGATTGTCCCGTGATAATATGGTCCGGGTATAATTGATAACTTGGTCAATTTATGCAGTGATAATTGTTTGTCAACAATCTAATAGTGTATGGTTATAACCTATCTAGGTTAAGTATTGATATTGTTCCAAGACAATATGATGGTTGTAATTCCTAAGTATTACACATTTTGTATTACATGGCAGTAATATAGATAAGTGTGAATTATAAAAGTTTATTATTATAATTCAAAAACGGTAATTGAGCATGCGTCTCACCCCGAAAATAATAAACAGTTGAAAGAGTGGGGTTATGAACTCACCTGTGAGTTGTCAGCGATCCTAAGATACGCGTGTCGTCCGGATGGTAACCTCCTAGTGCCCTAAACACATGAGGTTATATATGTAAGAGACAAATCAATGTGTCTAAGAGAGTTGTGTAAATATTCGTTCGTCGCTCAGGTTTGAAAACTGTGTACGGGGGACCGGGGGCAGCGCCCCTGGTAGCGGGGTCCAAGGGGTGGCAACCCCTGGTGGGGACCAAGGGGCAGAGCCCCTGGTTGGGTCCAAGGGGCAGAGCCCCTGGTTGGGGTCGAGCTGTCAAGTTAGCTTGGAAAATTTTTATTTATACTATATTGCTTTAGTGAAAACGCTCTGAAATTTCATTTCGGAGTAATATTAGGCGGTCAAATTTGAGATTCGACACTTAGTGAAAAATGTGTATTTTCTATTTTTAGCGACACTATGCCAGTGTCGCTATAGGCGATACTTAAGATTGGCGTCACTTGGAAAGTGACGCTACGGGTGTCACTAAGGGGCGTCACTTAAGGTGACACTCAAAGGCGTCACTATTTGCGTCACTAAATGCGACACTAAGATGCGTCACTAATATGCGACACTTACATGCGTCACTTAGGCAAGTGACGCTGCACTGCAGGTCTGTGGGCGACACTTTCGTTTGTTCGACGGGTTTTCTCCCAAAAACGCAATCTAGCCCATTTTTAGGCCAAATCTTGTTGTTATAATGTTAATAAATGATATATTAAGTGTTTTTGACAAGAAATAACAAAGAAAAGCGTGTAATTCCTTACGATTTGAAGATTGAAGGTTTGAGGATGATGATGGTGATCTTGAAGATGAAGAAGGTAAAGATGATGGTGATGGATGCTTGTTGTTGCCCTTGTTTATGATGATTCCGAAAATGATGTTGATGATGATGATCATGATGTTGTTGTTATTGTTGGTTGTTGTTGTTGATGAAGAAGAGAGAAAAAGATGGGAAGGGGAGAAGAAGAAAATGAGGTGGAAATGGGGAGGGGATTTGGGTTTTTTCAAAACTCGGATCCCCAATTTTGGGGACTGTGGTCTCCAACCATAGTACAAAATGCCCGTGTTTTTGTACCCGATCGCAAAATAAATTATATTTTAAATTTCAAAAATTCATTTATATATTTTCGAAATATTTTTGAGTTGAAACATTTTATCAAAATAAAATGTTTGTGTTAAAATTTTATAACTTGTTTTCGCGCGGTTTTAGCTTAGTGAAACACAGTTTTAAATGAAACGAAATGTGTTTAAATATTTTCCGAATAAATAAATATCATTTGCGTTATATATATCTACATATATATAAAATTTTGAATCCTTTGGTTCTAGGTGCGTACAAAGTACGAATGTTTAAAATTTAAATTGGGCGCGAAAATTGTACTTTTTGATCGGGTGTTACATTATCCTATTGAATATTTTATGTTTAACAAGAATAATAACGTATTTAATGTAAATTGTTTTGTTATTATTAGTGTACTTTTGATTAACTAGATATAAGGGAATCCATGAAATTCATGCATAATTTGTCATGGATATCTCTTTGATATATTGATATGATAGTTGGAATTAATTGTTAATTGAGTTGGCATGCTTAGAAATTGATTAATGTAATTATGTGTTACTTGTTTAAATTGTTTAGTTGACAAGAATTACATCTCCCTAGTATGTCATGCTTTTGGGTTTCACCCATCAAAAGTTGCATGAAAATTAATTGTTAATTTTTTAATAGTTTAAATTACACATACTAAAACATAGTGGCCATAGGATCAATGCCCCTTAAGCTAGTCGATTAGTTTAGTTTAATTATTATTTGTCAATTGTTGACTTGTGACGTAAAAATTGTTTTTAGAAAATAAAATTAAACTTGACTAAATGACTATGAAATTTGATTTAGAGTTTGTAATATTACATATTTATGACGCATAAGGGTTGGGCTCATATACCGTAATTTGCTCCCGCGTCGTAAAATATCTAATTGATTACAAATTCATTTAATAAAATTGGTATCTTTCATCTCTAAAGAAACACCGGCTCATCCATTTGAACAAACTATAAGAGAGCTATAAGTCTGGAGGCTCTGTCTCCTTAAAGAAAGTGGGTTACTTAATCAGCCTTGTGCTAGTCTTACTTCTGTGGTTCTTTGTGCATTCAAATAGAGCTACCAAGCTCTTTATGTTAATGTAAGATAAAATATTTTTTTATTAAAACCTATAGATATGAATATGGTGCATGCATATTCATACATATTTGATAACACATAAAATTACGTTACCCTAAAATTTAAGCCATTGCCATCCAATCGTAGGAACACTTGCAGTTGCTTTTTACTCTGCGTGAGACGTAGGTAAATTGCAATCCCAAGGTAAATTACCACTCATCGTGAGACGGTGGTGGGCTATTTACAGTTCTTAATTGGACGACTTAAAACGAGTTAAGCGGTGAGATCGTTAAGCCCGTGGCAAAAGATGGGATGAAACATGTTTACAAATTCACTTATGCTTGTTTCATAAGTAGTATTTGTAAGTCCCATAATTTCTAGGAATTGCACTAGTAATGCAATTATTGATCATCACTTACTTTTTGAGTAACATTATTACTAGCGGATCAACTGATGTAATGGTGATATGTCAATAGGATCCTAGCCTTGTAGAAAATTAATAATTTACTTGGTTAAACTTAGGTAAATTAATTATTCTATAAGTGTTAATTATCGAAAATATTGATTTTTGAACTTTATCTGTTTTGTAGATGGCAACTAATCCTGCCCAAAACCAAAACACTTCGTCTTTCAGGCAACAATTTGAGAGAGAGAAACTTATTGGTTCTAATTTCAATGACTGACATCGTTCATTGAGGATTGTCCTCTGAGCTGAAAAGAAAGTTGATGTTCTTGAACAACAGCTTATGAACGCCCTTGCTGAAAATGCTACTAATGCACAAAAGGCAGAGTATTCTGCTGCTTATGATCGTTACAATGATGTTGCTTGCTTGATGCTCGCAAGCATGTCGCCCAAGCTAAAAGATCAATTTAAGTTCCATGGCCCATTTGATATGATAAATGAGTTAAGGTCATTGTACGAAAAGAAAGCAAGAGTGGAGTTGTTTGACATTGTTCAAAAACTACATTCTTGTAAGCATGAATCAGGGAAACCTGTCATTCCACATGTTCTTAAAATGAAGAGCTATTTGGAGCACTTGGCAAGGCTCAACTATGCTTATCTTCAGCCTGTTGCAATTGGACTAATCATTTATTCTCTTTCCAAGGAGTTTGAGGGATTTGTGCACAATTACAACATGCATAGTATGAATAAGACTATAGTTGAACTTCATTCTATGCTCATTGAGTATGAGAAAAACCTTCCCAAGAAAGCTGAAACTCCCGCTGTGATGATGATCAAAGGGGGTAGAATCCAGAAGAAGCCGCAAGCTGCTAAAGGAAATCCGAAAGGGAAATGCAAGAATAAGCAAACTGTTGCTCGTATTCCCAAACCCAAGAAGACTCCTCCAGCTAAGAAAGAGAATCCGGCAAAAGATGAGGTATGCCGCCACTGTGGTGAAGTGAGGCATTGGAGAAGGAACTGTTTTAACTATCTTGCCGAGTTGATGAAGAAGAGGAAGCAAGCGGCTGGTAATACTACCAATACTTCAGGTATCTTCACCATAGAATTATATTCTTTTTCTAAACATGACTCTTAGGTATATGACACTGGTTATGGTACTCACATCTGTAATACCTTACAGGGTCTTAGAGGAAGAAGGAAACTGAAGCTAGGAGCTTTGCAACTGACAGTGGGCAATGGTCTGCAAGCAGCTGTGGAAGCAATTGGATATTATGATTTAATTTTACCTTCTGGTTTAGTAATTTGTTTAGACAATTGTCATTACGCACCTTCTATTACTAAACTGTTGTTTCAGTTTCTCTTTTGAAAGACAACGGTTATGTAAACTCTATTACTGATAATGGTATTTCTGTTTCTAAAAATGATGTTCATTGTTTTGATGCTATTCCTTGCAATGGTATTTATGAAATAGATATGTGTGGTTGTGTTTCAAATTATAATTCTATGTATCATGTTAGCAATAAACGAGCCAAGCCTAACTTGAAATCTTGTTATCTATGGCACTGTCATCTTGCTCACATAGGCAAGGATCGCATTAAAAGACTTCAACGTGAAGGTCTTTTAAAATCAAGTGATGATGCATCATTTGATAAATGTGAGTCTTGTATATCTGGAAAAATGACAAAGAAACCTTTTTCACACCGAGTGGAAAGGGCTTCTGATCTTCCTAAGATAATACATACCGATGTTTGTGACCCACTTAGACATGTGTCTAGAAAAGGTGCTAGCTACTTCATAACCTTTACGGATGATTTCAGTCGTTATGGTTATGTTTACTTGTTGAAACATAAACATGAAGTTTTTGAAACATTCAAAGAGTTTAAAAATGAAGTGGAAAATCAACTCGGAAAAACCATTAAGATCCTTCATTCGGATCGAGGTGGTGAATACTTAAGCCAAGAGTTTAAGGATTATCTAAAGGCGTGTGGAATCGTCCAACACCTTTCCTCCATATACACCACAACATAATGGGGTGTCGGAAAGGAGGAATCGAACCTTGTTAGACATGGTTAGATCGATGATGAACCTTACAACTCTACCTCTATCATTTTGGGATTATGCTCTAGAGACTACTATACGCATTCTCAATATGGTTTCAACCAAGAAGGTTGATAAGACACCATATGAATTGTGGCATGAGACGGTCCCTAATTTGTCTTACTTAAAGGTCTGGGGATGTGAGGCGATGGTAAAGAGAGACACGCCTGACAAACTCGAGCAAAGATCATTAAGTGTATCTTTGTAGTATACCCAAAGGAAACGATGGGTTACTACGTCTATATCCCTTATGAACACACTGTCAAAGTTGTGAGATATGCGAAATTCTTTGAAAAGGATCTCGTACTTCAAAAGGACAGTGGGAGGGCGGTAGAAATTGAAGAAATTCAAGAAGATGCATCACCTTCTGAAGACACTAGTAATCATAAAATTGGACAAGAAAGTCTTGAGGTTCAACCTGATATTGAGGTTCCGCTTCGTAGGTCCAATAGGACTATACGTGCACCCGTGAAAGTGCCTTATGCTTGGATCTAGATGACAATTGACAGTAATTGACAGGCGGAATCAATCAATTACACTTAATGCTAACAAACACAAACCGAAACAATGATATTCAAACAAAGCAAACTTGTTTATTAGCTTGTATAACGTATTGGGATCGATTACAGAGAGGCTTAGTCGACAAATGGTGCTAGGGTTTCGTCAACCCTAGCCGAAAACCCGTAGGTTTCTATTTATACTAAAAAGTCAGCCGACATGCGTCACTTGTGGAAGTGTCGCATGTGGCCGCCTTCATGCGTCACTTACCTAAGTGTCGCTATGCGTCACTTAGGCAAGTGTCGCCTAACCTAAAACACGAGTGTCGCACTATACAAAAGCTATATTTCTATTACATAACTAACGACACTTATTACAACTCGATAGACCAACTGACAGACACCTAATATGTATTAACAAACTCCCCCGTGTCTTCAGCTTGGTCTTCAAAAATCTTCAAGTCTTCACTTCCAACCAGCTGGAAATACACCACCAGCGTGTACTCCATTGGCGACGCAGATATCCACGATCTTCTGAAATTTCAACGCTTCAGCTCTATCTTTCATCTTAAACTCAATTCTATTTTCATGTAATCTTTTCATATCTTGAGCAGAAAGATTGATCAAACTTAATGGGTCAAAAACGCAAAATATTTTCCTCTTGAGACCCCATAATGACCTCTTAGTAGGCTGAACAGCATCCCAAGCTGTTATCTCGTTATTTCCTGTATCTGCAATGGAAGACTCCGGGTCTGTAGGTTGTTCAGAATTTGGAATGAATACAATCACAGCTTCACCCGTAACATCATCATATTCCCAATAAACCAACCTATTCAAAAAATCTAGCGGGATGATCTCCAAAGGTATCTTCTGTAGACACTTTGCTGGTGGATAGATCATCTTCACAATAGGTTGCCGGGTAACCGGATCTAGCTTCTTCTTAAATTTATACCTCATACCCAACGTCGGCTTTATCAAATTATACTTTTTACTATTCATCTCACGATGTATGATCACCTGAAAGAAATCTGCTCTTGAATCTCGTGATCGGTTGATCAAGGGTATCTGAGCTAACCTTTGAAGCTCACACTTCGGCAAAGTACTTATTTTATAAAACTTCATATTGAAGTACTGAATGCCGTCACTTCTCTTTATCATAAAAACAGAGTTGTTCTCATCAAATTTCCAACTCTTAATCAACCCCGTGTAATCAGATCTAACTTTGTAGCATTTACACGTAACCGGTACCTCAATAATCGGTTTAAGCACAATATCCGATTTTGTTGTAGAAGTTGATGGCTCGTTCGTTTCTTTTTCCAATTCATCTTCAGACGAATCCGATTCTATAATAGGAGCATCATCATAACATTCATCACTATGCAATTGCTCCCCCTCAACCTCAACTTCGTCATTTTCTTCAAAGAAATAATCCTCTGCTACAGGATCATTCATTTCCTCTTCCTCAGGCATCGCGTTATCATCATTCATCAAGTTTTGTAAGTATGTGAGATCTACGAATGAATAATCAACCGCAATAGGTCTTGCCTGACCTTGAACCTCAACAAAATAATCCAAACTTATATTTTCATTTATAGTGGAAGAGGGAAGTACATTTTCTGGTTCCGGGGAAGGAGTTACATTTGTTTCTAACTCACTAGGACCTACCTCCCCCGAAACATGTGTAACGGATTCCAACTCTAACAACCTAGATGACAGATTCGTCACTTGAGACTGTAGAGAGTCAACCGTAGCAGCTCGAGCTTCCAAATCCCTGATCTGAGAGGCTTGAGCTTCAATTATAGCCTTCTGATCATCAAAACACTTCGCCAGAAGCTCCATTTGAGCCAAAACCACTTGAAGGGAAGGCGTGTCAGACGTTGGCGGTGGTTGTTGGCGTTGGGAAGTGGGTTCCTCAATAACCACTGTTGTCCGCTGGCGTCTACGAAGAGGTAGATCAGCATAGGAGGGTGAAGACCCAGCAGGACGTTTGCCAGGATTCCGCGGGATATGAACCCGGCCAGCAGAAATCCGGCGCAAAATACGCTTAAAGCGTTGAGGATCAGCTAGTTGAATCCCCTCAAAAGCAGATTGTGGTGGCACATCACCCTCAGAATCAGGAGGAGTGGGCCCACCATCATCAGAATTGTCATCGACCCGGTCGACACGATCAATATCGTCGAGGTCCTGAGCAATGGCAGTGTCGACCAAGTCGTCCTCGTTAACCTGAGGCACAACATCATCCAAAAATCCATGATCGCGCGGCGCAACATAGTTCTCATTCACTATGTGCCCGAAAAGTTCACGATCAGACAAAACTGGCTCGCCCTTCGGCGCAAGCTTGCAGTCGTTAAAGACTCGCAGAATCATCGGCGTCGGTACCAGAAGAGACCTCTGATCCGGTGCAATCTCAAGGTTGAGGTCGTTCAATAAAAGCTGCACAAACCTTGGATACTGCAGCCATTTATCCTTTCCCGCTCGGATATTTTCAACCAAATTCCCAAAAATATAGCCACTAAAGTTATAGGGCTTATTATACACGAGGGCTAACATGAGCGATAAAGTCAAATGACTTGCCGCATCATACCCCCCTTTCCTCGGTGATAAACAGACAATGATAATGTGACACAAATACCTCCAGACCCTGCAGAGGTACTGTTTCCTGAAATCCAAGAGTTGGTTTGCCGGATACCCCATTCGTTGAAGTCCCCCATAGATAAACGTTGTGGGGAAGATAGTGGGCATCGTGTCGTTGTCGGTGAACTGTAAAACCCGTCTAATCGAGTTCTCGGTGATCTCGATTTCCTCCCCAAACATATTCGAAACTATGCGGGGAACATCACCCTGAACCCTGATCACGGCATGATCATAGAATTCCTCTATTTGGTTGTCGTTGCCGTAATCGCATAAAAAATCCTCGATCTGCGTAGAAATTCGATCATTGGCCTGAACGGTGCTGAATTGGCATGCGTCGACTCTAGAAACGCCGTAATGTTGTGTCGAGTGTTTGTGCGGCGGTAATAATTCTGAAGTTCAGCCATCTGTAAGCTAAAAATACAAAGAAAAGTAACCGAAGTCGTTATAAAGTTAGCTCGAACACAGAAGGGTTAGAAGACGAATTTTGACTTTAGGCGTCACTTATGGTAAGTGACGCATGGCCACTACCGTCACTTAAGGAGTGTCGTAATGTACAGTGTTTAAAATTAAAATCAATGTGTAGCGTCACTTATTGGAAGTGACGCTATCAAGCGTCACTGATGTAAGTGACGTTTGCATTTGGTGATTTAAATTATACGACATTTGCAAAGTGACGGGTGAAGAACATGCGACATTTAACATAGTGACGGTATCCTAAGACAGTCACTTAAGAAGTGACGGTATAAGTGACGGATAGAAATAGGCGTCATTTAGACAGTCACTTGGGGTAGTGACGCATGTAAAGGCGTCACTAGGTAGAGTGACGGTTTGAACAATTAAAACAAGTATATGCGTCACTACATGAGTCACTTAAGAAGTGACGCAAAAGCAAGCATCACTTGTTAAGTGACGGTATGGGTTACCAAATTACCAAGGAGCGTCACTTGAGGTAAGTGACGCAAGAAGTGTCGCAACGATGAAGATCATCGTGCACTATTCATACCCAGATTCAAAATTTAGGGGTTTTCAAAAAACGAAGTTACCGGGGTGTGCGCAAGGTAGAGACGAATAAAACACACCCATTATTACATCAAAACACTATCACACAAGCATTTAATCGAACGATTTGCAAAGCGAAACCCTAACCGTAACCCTAACTTAAATTTACAGCAAAAATAAAAGGAGAAAAAGATTAAAGTTAGTACCAAATGGATCGTAGGAGTGAGGAGAACAACGATGTATCAATGAAACGCACAAGAAAGCCGTAGAAATCACAAATCAATCGACGATATACGCACAGTGTAAGTGACGCAGAGACAATGAGAGTGTCGGTGTGTCAGTGCAAGTGACGGTATGAGTATTTGAAAAGTGATGAGGTTGAGTGTCGTGGGGAAGGGGTATTTATACACCGACCCTTATATGCGTCACTTAACCCGGCACTTTTAGCGAAACTCACCCCGGCACTTACTGCGTCACTTAAGTGAGTGACGCAATATCGTATGCGTCACTGGAAGCGTCACTTATGAAAGTGACGCTGAGTTCACACTTAGTGAAAAATTTGCGATTTTAGCGATTTTTGCGATGTGCTTTCGGTACTTAAATTTGGAAATGTAATTGTAACTTGGATAAAAACTAAATGAAAACTAACTTAGATAAAATAAAACGCATACAGGAATGTAAATTTACAACTAGAAAATTAACACATTCTTTTTGGTGACGGAGTTGATATAATCTGGTTAGGGATCATATCGGAATAACATGCATTTATTAGGAACAGTAAGTGTTATTTCGATCATCAGTATGTTTGTCCTCTTTAAATTTACTTGACATACTAAAAACACTGTTTATAAAAATTATTTCAAAACGATTATTAGTATATTTGTCCACTTAAACATGTTATACGTACAACTAAGAGGTATTTTATTATTATTGGTATGTTTATTGCGCTGTGGTTCCCATCATAGATATACATCTTAACTTAAAACATAGACCATGTTTCCATTTACAGATAGAATATAAGAAATTCAATTTTAAGAATCAAGTCAGCGGTGACAGGTCTGTACTTACGTACAACAGAGCGACATAACTTGATCCAGGTTTAAGCAAAACCAAACTTGGTCAAACCATTTTGGCGACCTTGTAAGGTATCTGAATTTTTAAAGACTTTTCAAGTACTTTGACTTGCGTTTGCTTAATTTTAAAGTATATATTAACAGAAACCAGGTCTATACTTACGTATAACAAAGGAGACTGTCAATATATACCCCCAAATGAAATCATATAAACATCTTTCACAAAAACATGTCTAGTAGAAGTAAGAAATTAAGACTTTTGTCGTACATCTAATAATGTTATACCACTTGAAATAGACACTTATTGATTAAGCTTCTTAAGACTTCTCAAAGTGTTTTGTATAACATGCCTACTAATATATCGTATGATGAAGACAATGTTTATAAAAACTGTTTTCAATACGTCAGATAAATCTACTGACACATCAAAGATAAACCTTAAAATTCCATTTTTATGCATGTCACCCGATGTACTATCATATCCCAAGTTGTTTACAGACACAATTTCAACGTCTATTTTAAAATGTAGCAACCTTGCATTTCGTTAATACTAGAAAGTATAAAGAGTGGCTGTTGCATAGGTTGCAATAGTTTTTTTTTTTTTTTTTTTTTTTTTAATAAAACATTACTTTAAACCTATCCAAGTCACAAATTACTTTTTCGTGGTAAAGAACCTTAGACCGATCATGTTGACTAATTCATCAAATCAGGCTCTAGAGAAAGCCTTAGTGAATAAGTCAGCATTTTGTTTCAGGGTGTCAATATGGACAAGGTCGATAAGGTGTTTCTCATAGCAATCCCGTATAAAGTGAAACCTAATTTCTATGTGTTTGGTTTTAGAATGTTGTACGGGATTGCGTGTGATTGATATGGCAGCAGTATTATCAATATGTATAGGAGTTAAAGTTAAGAGTAACCCGTAGTCGCGCAATTGGTGCTGAATCCAAAGAACTTGAGAACAGCAGCTTGCAGCAGCAATGTACTCGGCCTCCGCTGTTGAAGTAGAAACCGTAGTCTGCTTTTTGCATTGCCATGACACCAAGCGGGTTCCAAGGAACTGACATCCTCCTGTTGTAGACTTCTTATTGATGTTGCAGCCACCATAATCTGAAACGGAATAAGCAGAGAGCGTGAAGTTCTTCTCATTGGAATACCATAGACCAAGTGTAGGTCTATATTTGAGATAACCAAAAATCCGCTTCACTGCCTTCATATGAGAAACCTTTGGTCGTGCCTGATATCGTGAACAAAGGGAAACAGCAAAGACGATATCAGGTCTTGAGGCAGTGAGGTACATAAGAGAACCAATCATCGAACGATAATCCTTTTCTTTGCAGTCCTCATCATCATCAGCAGGTCCAAGATTGTGATTGAGTTCAATGGGAGTTCCATAAGGTTTACAAGTGAGCATATCATATCGAGTCAACATGTCATTGACATATTTTGACTGATGAATATACATTCCTTTAGATGACTGCTCAACTTGCACACCGAGGAAAAAGGTGAGATCTCCCATTGCACTCATCTCGAAAGCTGACTTCATGACCTCTTCAAATTCCGTACATAGAGCCTCATTCAATGACCCAAAGATGATATCATCGACATACACTTGAACAAGTAACAAATCATCTCCTTTTCCTTTTGTGAAAAGAGTGCTGTCGATGTTGCCCCGAGTAAAACCATTTTCCACCAGATGAGTTGCAAGCCTCTCATACCATAGACGTGGAGATTGATGAAGTCCATACAATGCCTTATTAAGCTTATAGACATAATTAGGATGCACCGAATCGTCAAAACCTGGAGGCTGTTGAACATAAACCTCCGTATCAATTTGACCATAAAGGAATGCGCTTTTAACGTCAAGTTGCTTGACGCGAATCCCTTTAAATGATGCAAAGGCCAAAAAGATACGGACGGACTCCAATCGGGCGACAGGGGCAAAAACCTCATCATAATCAAGTCCTTCAATTTGAGTATACCCTTGAACAACTAGTCGAGCTTTGTTCCTCGTAACAACCCCTCGATCATCCTTCTTGACTCGATATACCCATCTAGTGCCTTTTGGATCGGCACCCTTGGGTAATGGAACTAGCGTCCACACTTGTAGCTTGTGGAACTGCTGCAGTTCATCTTGCATGGCCTCGACCCAGGATGGATCTTGCAAGGCCTCCGAAACTTTTTTCGGTTCAGTTTGGGAAAGATGGCAAGAATTAACAGTCGCCATAAATCCCAAAATCTGATCAGCTGAAGTATCCGTATCTTCAGCAGATTGCTTCGCCTGATGTCTCGTTTGAACAGCAGAATGGGGATCACCAATAATGTTTTCAACTGGGTGATTCCTATGTATCCGGGTCACTGGAATGGCATCTGGCACAAGATTTAATTCCAAGTTGTTCAAGTCACCTTCAGCGGCCGAAGCATCTTCGTTCTCTTCATTAATGAAGAAACGAGAATAATCTATGTCTTCTTCATCCTCTAAGAGAGGCATATCAGGATCGTCCGGAAGATCCGCGGCATTTACAGTATTTGAAGAAGACGGAATGGTTGTAGTTGGTGGTGTGGGTGTAGGTACAGATGCAGAAGAAGTAGTAGGTGCAGGCATTTGTTGTGTTGGAGTAGGTGATGGAGTGGATGTCGTATCGGGAATCGGATTGGATGTTGTAGGAGAAGAATCAGATGTTTGTTGAAAAACATCAAGTCCATGAAGCATTGTGATTAACTCTTCAGTGTCGTTGTCCTGCGGTACATTGAAGGAACTGAAGAATTTCCCATAATTGAAGAACCAATCCGGACCCGTTCCTTGAGGTGGTTCCGTATACCGTAGGCATTTGACCTCAAAGTGTTCCTCTATCTCGTTTGTTGATTTGTTGTATACCCGTTTGTTTGGAGAGTTGACCGAATATCCGAGAAAAATTCCTTCAACGGCTTTATCACCAAACTTAGGGACACGTTCTTTGGTAATCATTATCAAACAAGGACATCCAAATGGTTCCAGAAACTGCAGATTCGGCTTGCGATTGTTGAAGAGCTCATAACATGTTTTATTCTTCTTTTTAACCGAAAGAACCCGATTCAAAACGTAGCAAGCAGTATTAACTGCCTCGGCCCAGAAGATAATAGGTAATTTGGAATCTGCTAACATAGTACGAGCGGTTTCAATAATTGTCCTATTCTTCCGTTCAGCAACTCCATTCTGTTGAGGTGTTCTCGGAGCACTGAATTGATGTTCAATACCCCTAGAAGCGCAAAATAACTCAAGAGTTGAGTTCTTGAATTCGGTTCCGTTATCGCTCCGCAGTCTTTTCACCTTTAAGTTGCACAAATTTGCCAACTTATCCAACAAGTAGACCAAAATTCCCGCTGTCTCATCCTTTGTTGCGAGAAAGTATACCCACGAAAATCGTGAGTAGTCATCTGTCACTACTAAACAATAGGAGCGACCACCGATGCTCTTTGTAGAAACAGGACCAAAAAGATCCATGTGCAGTAGTTCTAACGGAGCATTTATGGAATTCACAACCTTAGACTTATGGGACTTCTTGTGGAGTTTGCCCTTGTGACAAGAAACACAGTCATCCTTCAAGGCGAAGGACTGTTTCGGAACTCCACGAACCAAGTCGTTGTTGACTAGGAAATTCATTTTTCGGAAATGAATGTGTCCCATTCGTCTGGATAAGTTGAAAGTCCTTTCCTTGGATCTTGAATCAAGTTATACGAATCAATTGGTTGCGGAAACACCAATTGATCAATCACACAATCAATCAAACAAATACAAAGCAAGTAAACCAATATAAACGTTTGTTTATTGATTACAATCGACTGGATTACAGATAAATTTCGACAAGTTGCGTTTAGGGTTTTTCTAATCGTTTTTCTCTGTTTCGTCAACCCTAAAACTGATTACATAAAGTGTTTTTATACTAAGCACTCGATCCTGCGACGTTACACTTAACGTCGCAGGTCCAAGCCCATGCGACATAAACAACGTCGCAGGCCCAAAACCTGATGTCGCACCTGCGACATTGAGCATAACGTCGCAGGAATCAGGAAATCTAAATCTAAATACAAACTCTAACTAGACCAACTGACAGACACTCTAACATGTATCAACAAACTCCCCTGTGTCTTCAGCTTGGTCTTCAAAAGAATCTTCAATTAAGCCCAGTTTGCAGGAAATTTTCCATCAGCATGAATCCCATTATAAACACAAACTTCAACAACTTTCTGATATTGTTGTGCAAGCTTCTTGTTGAATTCATTACTGTCATTCACTCGAATCCTATTATCAAAGAGTTTTCTCAAATCTTTTTCGTGAAGATTTATCAAACTCATAGGATCAAAAACCCGAAATGAAACTTTCTTCAAGTTCCAAATACCTCCAAATTCTAGTTGCGGCTCTGATTCAGGAACAAAAACAATCACAGCCTCACCCGTGTGTGGATCAAGTTCCCAATACACAAATCTTCGTAGAAAATCATAAGGAACCTGCTCCAGAGGAATTTCAGTCAGACAGTCAGCTGGTGGATAATGAACTTTAACCATAGGGTGACCTGTCGTGAGATCCAACTTTTTCTTATATGTATATTTCGTTCCCAACGTCGGTTTCAGCTTGTTATATCTTTTGGTTCTAACCTCTTGACGCAAAGTCCTCTGAACATAGTTAGCATAATCATCATTTTCAGGATTAATCAAATTCAATTGTGCTAACCTATTAATCTCCCCTTTTGGTAAAGTACTCAATTGATTAAATCTCAATTTGAAATATTGAATACCATCTAATCTCTTAATCATGATCATTCTTTGGCGAACCTTCCAACTCTTAATCACGCCGGTATAATCTCCACGAACTTTATAAATTTTGCATGTTACAGGCACTGGTTCTGCAGATCTACCTTGAGGCCACCACTGCTTATTTCTTTCCATTCTTTCTTCAGCAGTCAAACTTTCAGATGCCTCTTGAGTTGGTTGTGCAGATGCAGAATCTTGTTGAGTAGGCACTGCCTGAGTTGAACTAGATTCTCCATGAGAAGTTCTGACAGGCCCTTCATCATCCGATGAATCAGTTTCAATAACCGGTGCATCATCATAATATTCATCTGATCCTAAGTGCTCATCATCAACCGATACCTCATCATCCATATCAAATACATAACCTTGATCATTATCCATATCATCCCCATTAACCATTCTCTGAATAAATGTCAAATCAGCAAAAGAATAATCAACCGCTAGTGGTCTCGGCTGACCGGGGATGTCATCAACACAAATATAATCCAAACGTTGAACATTTTCATTAATAACATTTTCAATAACAGGAGGGTTTACAGACTCTGGTCCTAGTGACTCTACATTGGGACCCTCAGACCCTAATAACTCCCCCGAGGCACTAGACCTAGCCTCCAAAACGTTAACCCTGGCCTGCAGCTCTGAAATCTGCTTCGATTGAACCTCGATAATCGCAACCTGAGATTCGTTCCTGTTAGCTTGTTCTGCTAGTTGTTGCTGCATTCGACGCATGTCATCCATCATCTTTTGCAGAAATGCCGGAGTCGGCTCAATAGCAAGTGCCGGAGATGGAGGAGGCAAAACTGTAGACGGTCGACGTACACGACGAGAAGATGGTACAAACTCAGTGTCAGCGTTGGTACGAGGACGTTTGCCAGTATAACGTTTGCCCTGACGAATACGGCGTTGGATTCTCAAATAACTAGCCGATTCGTGTACCCTAATTCGTTCCATTTGCGATGGGTGGGGCACTTCACCATCAGAATCCGTAGGGGTCTCACCGCCATCCTGCGGTCGTACAAAGTCCGAATCCGAATCAGAAGAAGAAGATTCGTCGGTGACTCTGTGCGGTGAGTTCTGTTGCTGAACAACCCCAAATTGCTCTATCTGAGCTAAATCTTCCTCAATATCCTCCCCCGCAGCCTGAATAGGGATATCAACAAACGGTTGTTGCGGTTGCTGAGGCGGTTGAACATCCATGTATTGAGGATCTGTAGGTGGCACATATTGTTCATCAACGATCGCACCAAATAAAGGAGTATCTGGTGGTGCCTGAACCCCCCGTTCCTGAGCTGAGCAAACAGCAAAAATCCTGCCCATCATCGGTGCAATCTTGAGGACATTGTCCATATCACCTTGCTGCTGAAGCTCTGGATGATGGTGGTTGATGAAAAGTTGGACAAAACGAGGATACAAACCCCATTTGTTAGTCCCAGCGTTGGCGTTATCCACCATCGCCTTGAAGATAAGCCCAGAATAGTTGTAGGGCTTGTTATATACCAAGGCAAGCATAGCCGAAGCCAAACGATGGCTGATACCATCGGTTCCTGCTTTCCTGCTTCCCAAGCACACGATAAATATGTGCATCAAGTATCTCCAAACCCGCGTAAGGTTCGACTTGCGATACTGATCAGTCGGAACCCCCGGGTAACCCATCCTGTGCATCCCGCCAGTGATAAAAGAATTATCAAAGAGAACTGGCATATCAGATCGGTCATTGAGTTGAAGCAGATCGCGAATACCCTGCTCAGTAATGACTATCTGAGTTCCAGAAACTGTAGAAATCAGTCTCGGAATATCATCCTGAGTGGCGACCGTGACATTCCTCCAAAACGGACCCACCAGGTTCTTATACACCACTGTCGAATCAGAAATCGCATGAAAGATGCATGAACGTCTGAGAAAAGTAATCATCTCCCGAAAAGGAGCTGCGTTCTTATGAGTATCGTCCAAAAAGGCCACCGTGTTGTGGCGAGGTTCATAAGCTAATGCCATATCTGTAAACAGTGCAGAATATAGACTCGAAAGACGTTAGAATAAACGACAAATAAATGTAATTAGGTTATATGAAACCTTTTGTTTTCTGCGACGTTGCACATGACGTCGCACATAAAAGTGCAAAATTGCAATGGCGTCGCAAAAATTAGCTCAAATTGCTTTGCGACGTAGAGCGTAACGTCGCAGATCAAAGGAGCGACGTTAAGGGGGATGTCGCATTTTGCAATTAATTGTGAATTTAATCACTTGATAACAAAATGCGACGTAGTACACGTCGTCGCTTGTGAGATCGCATAAATATGCGAAATAACACTGGACGTCGCAAAAATGCGACGTAGCATGATGACGTCGCAGGTAAATGCGAAATCAACCAATTTATGCGACGTTGACTACGACGTCGCAGCCTACGTCGCAACTATGAACAACGTCCCAACCCAGAAAACCCTAACACCAAAAATAAGGATTTTGACAAATCTATGTATTCTAACACGTGCGGCATAGCAAATGTAGCAATAAGACCTAGGTATCCTATCAATTTCACAATAAACAACCACCTAAACCGACATCCCTAATATCCGCAATAGATAATCAATTAAAACACAAAAATTATGCGGTAAAAAGAGATAAGGCAGGTACCTAGTGATCGAGTAAAGTAAGGGGAACAAGGAATCGTGAATGAATAGAAAGAAAACACGCCCAAAGATGACAATCGAGTAAACAGGTCGCAACGTCGCAATCGCTGGAGTAAGGTCGCAAGCTACGTCGCAAAGTAATTTGAATAGTGTACTTATGACGTCGCAGGTTGAACTATTTATAGGAAAAAACCTAAGTGCGACGTAGCGTGCGACGTAGCAGGCAACGTCGCATGCGACGTTGACAATGACGTCGCATGGCAGAAATTTTGAATTCAATTTGAAGTTCAAATTATCGACGCGCGATTTGAAAAACTAAGTTGTAACTTGGAGAAATAAATAACTAAGTAACAGAAAAACAAAAATACATAAACATAAATTTAGTGCAAATTTACAAACATATAATAAACGCATTCTTTTTGGTGACGGAGTTGATAAAGTCTGGTTAGGGATCATATTGGAGTAACATGCATTTATTAGGAACAGTAAGTGTTATTTCGATCATCAGTATGTTTGACCTCTTTAAATTCTTTGCATAACGCCTCATTCAATGACCCAAAAATGATATCATCGACGTATACTTGAACGAGTAACAAATCATCCCCTTTCCCTTTTGTGAAAAGGGTACTGTCGATGGTGCCCCGTGAAAAACCGTTGCCTACCAGATGAGTAGCAAGCCTCTCATACCATAGTCGAGGAGATTGGTGAAGTCCATACAATGCCTTATTTAGCTTGTAGACATAATTTGGATGCACCGAATCTTCAAAACCTGGAGGCTGTTGAACATAAACCTCCGTATCAATCTTGCCATAAAGGAATGCACTTTTGACGTCAAGTTGCTTGACACGAATCCCTTTAAAAGAAGCAAAAGCTAAGAAAATACGGACAGACTCTAATCTGGCGACAGGGGCAAAAACCTCATCATAATCCAGTCCTTCAACCTGAGTATACCCTTGAACAACTAATCGAGCTTTGTTTCATGTAACAACCCCTCGATCATCCTTCTTTACTCGATATACCCATCGAGTGCCTTTTGGATCAGCACCCTTGGGTAATGGCACTAAAGTCCATACCTGCAACTTGTGAAATTGTTGCAGTTCATCTTGCATGGCCTCGACCCAAGATGGATCTTGTAAGGCCTCCGAAACTTTCTTCGGTTCGGTTTGGGAAAGATGGCATGAATTAACAGTCGCCATAAATCCCAAAATTTGATTAGCTGAGTATCCGTATCTTCAGCAGATTGCTTCGCCTGATGTCTCGTTTGAACAGCAGAATGGGGATCACCAATAATGTTTTCAACTGGGTGATTCCTATGTATCCGGGTCACTGGAATGGCGTCTGGCACAAGATTTAATTCCAAGTTGTTCAAGTCACCTTCAGTGGCCGAAGCATCTTCGTTCTCTTCATTAGTGAAGAAACGAGAATAATCTATGTCTTCTTCATCCTCTAAGAGAGGCATATCAGGATCGTCCGGAAGATCCGCGGCATTTACAGTATTTGAGGAAGATGGAATGGTTGTAGTTGGTGGTGTGGTTGTAGGTACAGATGCAGAAGAAGTAGTAGGTGCAGGCATTTGTTGTGTTGGAGTAGTTGATGGAGTGGATGTCGTATCGGGAATCGGATTGGATGTTGTAGGAGAAGAATCAGATGTTTGTTGAAAAACATCAAGTCCATGAAGCATTGTGATTAACTCTTCAGTGTCGTTGTCCTCTGGTACATTGAAGGAACTGAAGAGTTTCCCATAATTGAAGAACCAATCCGGACCCGTTCCTTGAGGTGGTTCCGTATACCGTAGGCATTTGACCTTAAAGTGTTCCTCTATCTCGTTTGTTGATTTGTTGTATACCCGTTTGTTTGGAGAGTTGACCGAATATCCGAGAAAAATTCCTTCAACGGCTTTATCACCAAACTTAGGGACACGTTCTTTGGTAATCATTATCAAACAAGGACATCCAAATGGTTCCGAAAACTGCAGATTCGGCTTGCGATTGTTGAAGAGCTCATAACACGTTTTATTCTTCTTTTTAACCGAAAGAACCCGATTCAAAACGTAGCAAGCAGTATTAACTGCCTCGGCCCAGAAGATAATAGGTAATTTGGAATCTGCTAACATAGTACGAGCAGTTTCAATAATTGTCCTATTCTTTCGTTCAGCAACTCCATTCTGTTGAGGTGTTCTCGGAGCACTGAATTGATGTTCAATACCCCTAGAAGCGCAAAATAACTCAAGAGTTGAGTTCTTGAATTCAGTTCCGTTATCGCTCCGCAGTCTTTGCACCTTTAAGTTGCACAAATTTGCCAACTTATCCAACAAGTAGACCAAAATTCCCGCTGTCTCATCCTTTGTTGCGAGAAAGTATACCCACGAAAATCGTGAGTAGTCATCTGTCACTACTAAACAATAGGAGCGACCACCGATGCTCTTTGTAGAAACAGGACCAAAAAGATCCATGTGCAGTAGTTCTAACGGAGCATTTATGGAATTCACAACCTTAGACTTATGGGACTTCTTGTGGAGTTTGCCCTTGTGGCAAGAGACACAGTCATCCTTCAAGGCGAAGGACTGTTTCGGAACTCCACGAACCAAGTCGTTGTTGACTAGGAAATTCATTTTTCGGAAATGAATGTGTCCCATTCGTCTGTGCCAAAGGAGTGATTCCTTTTCTGAAGCCTTCGAAAGGAGACAAGTGTATTCGCTGGATGTCTCCACCGTTCGCATATTCATCACATATGTGTCATTTCTTCTAGGTGCTCGCATTACCACCCATTCCTCTAGAATGACATACCCCGGCTTCAATATGACACACTCAGTCTTTGTAAAAGATGTGGTATAGTCCTTATCACAAACTTGTGATACACTTAACAGGTTATGTTGTAGTTCGGCCACATAATTTACATTCTCAAAGCTAACCTTTCCATTAGTTAGCGTTCCTCTCCCCGAAATCGTTCCTCCCGTATCTCCAGCAAAAGCAACATGACCTCTCGCGTATGGTTTAATATCCACTAAGAGAGACACATCACCCGTCATGTGTCGCGAGCAGCCACTGTCCATGAACCATTCGCTATCTTTTACACGTTCAGACTGCTGCAACACATAAATATGAAGAGATTAGTGAGAAACGGTGACCCAAGCCTTTACAGACTTAGGTCGACCATAGTCATCAACAATAAGCACATCAGATAGAACTTTATTTTTAAACAAATCAGATTTTGAATCTGATGTGTTATTATTGATGACATTTGAATCTTTAGTGGACTCCTTTATCTTCCAAACCTTTGATGTTTCAGGATTTGGTTTGGACATAATGTTGGGCTTTGGTTTTAACAAAGGATTTTGCCCAACATTAACTACTTTCTTAGCAGGCTTGGGAGAGTTGGAGTGATGCCTAGAAAGTGATTTTGAAAAAGAATTTCTGTAGAAAGATGTCCTAGGCATATTTTTCCCATAACTTTGATAAGAGAGTTTGGGACAATCACGGATCAAATGTCCTTGTTTCTTACAGTAGAAACAAGAACGAGTCTCTTGAAACTGTTGAGACGGAGGATTTACCGCAGGAAGTGACGAAGCATTTTTAGAACATGAACATGTTGTACACGTTTTAGAGAATGCTTGTGTTGGTTTAGAAGTTGAGGCATTAGTTTTATCAACATGAACCTTTTCACTTGTCACCTTTTGTTTTAAAACATTTGCCGGTGACTTTTGAAGTTTCACATTTAAAACTCTATTTTCCTTTTTATTTTGAACCTTTGTTACAGGTTCAACTTTCAAAATCTGTTTTTCAGGTTTAGCCTCACCCTTCTTAAACTCAGGATATTCCTGATCAGTAATATCCTCTATTTCTACAATCTCATCAGTATAAACTGGAGACTTACTTTCAGCTTTTACAAACTGAGGCAATGGATACTCTTGCCTCTTGGTTTTCTCCATTGTCAGTTTGTTTAGCTTGGCTTCTTTGGCCTTAATACCATATAGTTTGGTATAATCAACTGAAATCTCCTCAAGGCCTTGTTTAGCAATCGGGGGACAATATTCGGCATTAGAAGGTGGTGGTACTTGGTTATAGCCAAGACCTTCCTTCTTTTTGCCACTTGCTCCCTGCTTGCTAACAATCTCATTAAAAACTTGTGTTGCGGATGTTGAACCTAAGATTTTGCTTTTATGATTCTCAAACTCATTTTTCAAATCAGATAATTCTTTATTCAACAATTCAATTTCAACAAGATAACTCTTAATTGCATCTTGCTGGCTAAAGACTTTTGCCTTAAAGGTTTCAGTATCTAATTTATGAGCTTCAAGGTGTTGTTCATAAAGTTTTTCATTATCTAGCAAAAAGTTATTAGATTCATTAAGTTTTACAATCTTGTCCCACAAATTTTGATTGTCTTTCTGATAGACCTTAAGGGATTCAGTCAAGTTAATACACGAAACACAATTTAAAGGCTCAGTTGGTTCATTTTGTACCTCAGGAGTAATGTGAGCCATCAGGCATTGAAACTGAGCAGCTTGAGCACTCCAATCAAAAGTAGTTGGCTCAAAAGCAATCAAAGCGTTGTCTACAGCCAATGATTTAGCTTCTTCTTTTTCATTTGCCTTGGGTGGGTCCGGCTTAGTAAGACCCGACGATGGCATCCTGGGTTTCTCACATTCCCTTGCGAAGTGACCAAGGTTCTGACAGTTGTAACATCGAACCTTGTTTTTGTCGAACCCAAATCCAGACTTCCCATTACCTTCCAAACTCTTCCGTCCAGTTCTCTGCATAAATTTCTGAACCCTTCTTGAAAGCATAGCTATATTCCAGTTTAAATCCATCTGCTCCAAGTCATCGTCATCCAGCTGAGCATAATCTTCTTTGGTCATTTCCAAAGTAGTATTTGGTTGAGTAACCAAATCTTTGTAAGAACTGAGGAAAGCTGTATAGATCGCAGCTTGCTCTTGAATAGCTGGTGAAGATGAAACCTGCTGTTGTGATCCTTGAGCAATGGAGGGTGTGCCAGAGATATAGGCAGCATGTGATGCTCCAGCGGAATAAGATGGAGAATTGGTATCCGAGATGAATGCCATTCCTCCATAACTCTTACCAGAGTTAACTTGGCCTCCATAAAGTGAAGGATTTTGTGCAAAACCAGTTGACTTGCACTCTTTCTTCTTTAACTCCATAGCGTGTGCTTGAAGAACTCCTATCAGCTTATCCAATGTCATACCATCCAATCCTTCACTCTCCTTCAAGAATTGGACTTTTACATCCCATGCACTTGGTAGAACATCTAGCAGTTTCTTATTTATCTCAAGTGCTGTGAGATTATATCCACCCTCCGTTAACTCACTCACCAATTGTGAGTACCGGGTAAACAGTCCAGAGGTTGTCTCATTAGGTAAGGAGTCAAACAGATCGTACTGTTTCTTTATCAATTCCAGCTTAGCCTCCTTGTATTTCGCATTTCCCCCACACCTCGTTTCTATAGCCTTCCATAAATCATAGGTTGTGTCATGATGTTTAAACAGTCTCATGACATCCTTTGTTAAGCACATACAAATAGCTGAGTGTGCTTTTCTTTCTATCTGATAGTCTTTCTTTTCTTGAGGTGTCATTGCAATAAAAGATTTTGGTGGAGGAACCGTCCGATAATCTCCTTCAGCCACTGGAGCCTCATATCTTTGTTTTAATGGGCCCCATAATTCCGGACAATGAAAGTCAACAAACTGTTCAAATCTATCCCTCCAATAAGCATAGTCCATGTCTGCAGTGAACAGTGGGGGTTTATTATTGGAACCAATATCATTTCCCTGCTTTAGCATCTCCCTAATGCCTCTAATATCTTCCTTGTCAGCGGTCATTTATAATCGTTGACTTAATTGGAAACTGAAACTTGCGACAGTATGGGTAACGTCGCAAAAAGTCTAAGCGACGTAGTACGTAATGTCGCAAAGCTGATATTGGTTCAATTAAGAATCAAAAATGCGACGTAGAGTATAACGTCGCTAATGCCTTCGCAGAATAACACAATGTCGCAAAAGTACGACGTAGAGAGTAACGTCGCAAAAATGCACGAGGTCGCAACAGTACGTCGCCCAAACCAAAGTAGGTCAAAATTGTGATGTCGCAGGCGACGTCGTAGTTAATGTCGCAAAAATCACGCGACGTCGCAAAGTCGCAAACAGCTGCGTCCCAAAAACCCTAATTCGTAAAAAATCAAAACCTTATTGATTTTTACGAATAACAAAACGAACAAAACCTTCAAAATATCCCAGAAAACGCAATTTTTAACCTGTAATCAAGAAAACACGAAAAACCACACGAAAAACAAGATATTAATCGTTAGTTTAAATCAAAAACTTGATCCTATGCTTCAAAAACGAGCCCCCGTGGCTCTGATACCAGTTGAAAGTCCTTTCCTTGGATCTTGAATCAAGTTATACGAATCAATTGGTTGCGGAAACACCAATTGATCAATCACACAATCAATCAAACAAATACAAAGCAAGTAAACCAATATAAACGTTTGTTTATTGATTACAATCGACTGGATTACAGATAAATTTTGACAAGTTGCGTTTAGGGTTTTTCTAATCGTTTTTCTCTGTTTCGTCAACCCTAAAACTGATTACATAAAGTGTTTTTATACTAAACACTCGATCCTGCGACGTTACACTTAACGTCGCAGGTCCAAGCCCATGCGACATAAACAACGTCTCAGGCCCAAAACCTGATGTCGCACCTGCGACATTGAGCATAACGTCGCAGGAATCAGGAAATCTAAATCTAAATACAAACTCTAACTAGACCAACTGACAGACACTCTAACATGTATCAACAACCCGAGAAGTTATGTCTAAATGTATAAACAGATTAGCATGTATTAGGGGATTTAAATGAACCCAAAACTTCAAAGCTGCATTAATAGATCCAGAATCTGAAAAATGGCTTGAAGCTACGAAAGTGAAAATGAAATCCATGAAAGATAATCAAGTTTGGATCTTGGTTGATCTTCCACCCAATGCTCAAACCATTGGGTGTAAATGGATCTTCAAGAAGAAGACCAACATGGATGGAAATGTACACACCTATAAAGCTCGTCTTGTAGCGAAGGGTTATACTCAAGTCTACGGAATTGACTATGAAGAAACCTTCTCTCCTGTGGCAGACATGAGCTATTAGGATTCTTATAGCCATAGTTGCGTACTATGACTATGAGATTTGGCAAATGGATGTCAAACTGCCTTCTTAAACGGTTATCTAGACGACGAGGTCTATATGGATCCACCTGAAGGTTTTATTGACCCATCTCATCCAAACAAAGTATGCAAGCTTCAAAGGTCCATTTATGGACTCAAGCAAGCGTCTAGAAGTTGGAATAAACGGTTTGACGAGGAGATCAAAAAATTTGGTTTTACTCAAAACCAAGATGAGCCATGTGTATACCTCAAGACTAGTGGGAGAAATGTTACTTTTTTGATCTTGTATGTCGATGACATATTAATCATGAGAAACAACGTTCCAATGTTACAAGATGTAAAATCCTATCTTGGAACATGTTTTGCTATGAAAGATTTAGGAGAAGCGGCATTTATACTTGAAATCAAGATCTATAGAGATAGGTCATAGCGGATGATTAGTTTAAGTCAAAAATCTTATATTGATAAAATCCTAAAGAGATTTAGGATGGAAAATTCCAAGAGAGAGAATATTTCAATGCTCGAAAAGCTTGACTTAAGTAGTAAACAAAGTGCGTCTACACCTGATGAGGTGAAGCAAATGCAAAATGTTCCTTATGTTTCGGCTATAGGATCAATTATGTATGCTATTAGATGCACTAGGCCTGACGTTGCGTTCATGCAAAATATTGTAAGTCATTTTCAACAGAATCCAGGAGTGAGACACTGGACTGCTGTGAAGAACATTCTTAAGTACTTGAGATCTACTAAAGATATGGTTCTGGTTTATGGGGGAAATCCTGCAGCTGAGCTTAAAGTAACTGGTTATTGCGATGCTGGGTTTCAGACTGACAAAGATGATATGAAATCTCAGTCAGGATACGTCTTTACCTTAAATGGAGAAGCACTAGATTAGAAAAGCAAGAAGCAAACAACTACTGCCATGTCTGCAACAGAATCTGAGTACATTGCTACCTCGGAAGCCGCCATGGAAGCTGTTTGGATTAGAAAGTTTATTTCTGGGCTCAGCGTGGTTCACTTAAATAAATCACCTATGGAATTATATTGTGATAATTCAGGTGCAATCATAATTGCCAATGAACCTTCAGTTCAAAAAGGTGCCAGACACTACCAAAGGAGAGTTCACTATGTTCGAGAACAAATTGAACTAGGTGAAATTAAGTTACTCAAAGTTCGCACAGAATATAACTTAGTTGATCCGTTCACTAAAGCTTTATCGAGAGCAAAGCTTACTGAACATGCTGAAGGCATAGGACTTCATCTAGCTAGTTATCCCATGTAATTCTGTGATTAGTATTTAGATATGAGATGTAAAACATTTTATATATTAATGAAATAAAGTACTTGGTATGTATTTTATTTAAATATTATTGTATCTCATTTTTGCATGTTTAATCCTTGAATAATTTATTATTATTCTAAATTATCTAATGTCAATTGAGTGTATGGGAATATACTTAAACTAAGACATATCTGAGTGATTAGTCAGAAAGGGTCTTACTAAACTCACATGATATTCATACAGATGCATATCGGTTTCCCCAAATCATCGAATTATTACTTTATGGATCGTCGTCATTAAGAAATATTCGAAAATGATTATTTACTGAATCCTTAGACTTGAGATGCAAGTAGGTTCAGCATGTATGGATTGCATCTTCTTGATATGGTTCTAACTATTCGTAAATGGTAGTTACACATGACTATTTTCAAATGTATAGTAAAATGCATGACTGACACGTGCAGTCAATACAGAATTTGTTCCTTCAATAAGTTATTGAAGAATGATACTTCTAGTCCGCTCATTAGGTATTAATCAAATGTGTGTATGGCCATACCAAAATGAAATCTAGACGTGTCTCGATTCATTTTGTAATCTTAATTAATTACATGAAATGAGAAATAGAATAGTTAAATCATGAAATGACATTGATCCATATTCATGATTAACACATGTATATGAAACAAATGGATTGTAAATGATGAAATCATTATCTGAGACTTTATGAAACAAAACTCAGGAATTTCTGGGAACATTGAAGTGTTGCTAGACGCTAATCAATGTTATTGCTTAAGACATGTCCAAGTGGGAGTTGTTGGTATATGTATACGACTTAAGCATGTCCGAAAATGATTGAGTCTACAGGGTCACACACGTTAACACGTAGATACCACTCATTTAACCAAGTTGAGTTAATTATAATAAATAGTTGAGTTATTTAATTAATTTATGATAATTTAATAAATGTTATTAAAATTATAAAGTTCAAAGTTAAAGTTATTAGAACTAAACTGTTACTTCTAATTATTAAATGGTTTATAATTAATTAATAATAAAAGATTATTATTATTTAATTATAAAAGGATTATTTATATTATATATATACAAACCATTTTAAGCCCGTATATAAACACTGGAGTTTAATGCAAACATATTAATAAAAATAATTTCAAAATCAAGTATTTATGCTTGTATCTTGTTTATAAGGATAATAAAACATGAAGTTCATTGAATTAAAAGAAAAATTAGATCGTAAGTATAATATTTTTATTGTTGGTAAACTTTAATGGTGGGCCATTAGTCATTCAAGTTTTAACATGTGAATTTCGTATTTATTTTCGGAGGATTGATAAATACAACATTGGTTTTGTTAAATACAACAAAACTGTGCATTATGTAGTTGTACTGCATGCGTAAATATTATAATTTTGTATTGTATGCATCAAAACTTTTATTGTATATATTAACACCCTATTTTCGTGCATATTCCGATAATATCATCTATTATAATTAACTTTTACTTCATATTTTATTAAGAGAATATATTTTGACAAATCAATTTTTTATTTTTATAATAGATATTTAAGGGAAAACAATAAATTTGATTAGTTAATTGCAAATTTGATGAAAGCATATAATTTTATTGGTTATCAGCCCTCTATTTTTTCAAATATTTTAAATAGCAATAATAAATGTTAAACCCGTTAGATACAATTAATATATTGTTTTATTTATGATATGCTTTAATTATCTTACAAATTTAACTCTTCTAAGCTAATGTATAATGATTTTGGATCTTATATAGATACTCCATACAATACAATTTCATTTTTTATCAAGTCGTATATCAACCTAAGTCATTCAAGTTTCAACATGCTAATCTCGTATTTATTTATTTCATATTTAGACGATATTTTCTATCATCATTATCTTTTTTAAGAGAATATATTTGAACAAATAAACTTTTTATAACAGATATGTGAGGAAAATAAACCAATTTGATTAATTAATCACAAATGAAACTAAATCACATAATTTGATTGGTTATTAGCTCTCTAATTTTCAGAAGATTTTTAATAGCAAAACAGTAAATGTTAAACCCGTTCGATACATTTAATATGTAATATCTATAATATTTCATAATTATCTCACAAAATTAAATTTTGTAAGCTTATATAACTCGAGTAGAGGATAATGACATTTAAAAAATAAAATGAATGAGTAAGGTGTACAATATTTTTGAGTGAGAATGTAGGAACCAACCAGAATATGCCATGTGTCACTTTTTTCTTTTTCTTCCACATTTTTAAAAATTAAATATCTCTCAAACGGTAAGTCGAAAAATCATAGAATTTACACAACAATAATCAGCGTTTTATTCTCTTCAATTATAGATGTGACAATGTATACTTTCGACGATTTTTTTTTTCGTTTTTCGGTGGGTTCTGAAAACAACTAACACATGTGTTAGGCCACTCCCAACCCTAAACTCAACTGACTGAAACCGACGGAGCCACGTAAGCGCCACGTCAGCTTTTTCAGAAAACTGACTGAAACTGACTGAAACTGACAGACCCCTCTCATCCCTGCTCCATCACTTCATATTTCTGGGACCCACTGACCAATTCTTTAATCAATTAAAACAAAACTATTTAAATTAAACACAATAATTTAAATTAAAAACATTCCATTAAAAATAAAAATTACAACAATTCCTAAAAATAAAAATTACCACAATACCTACAACTAACTTCCCAAAAAGTCAAGCAATTTTATAATTTTGATACGGACTTACGGAGTAACTACTACAAATGTATAATCATACTTCATTAGTATATTTGTGTAAGTATTGGTGTGATTTAGTATAGTATCTCATAATGCAAGGACTAAATTTAAAAATTTTCTATCCTCCTCTTCTCAAATAAAGCAGAAAGTAGCACACTGCCACTTCTACCTTTCATTCCACATCCTCCGTTTATTTCTCCGGCACACCGGAAATATATAAAAATTACCACAATGCTTCAAACGGCTAAATCACAAAAAAAAAAATTAAACAATTAATTGGGTCCCACGAAAACCGACGGAGTGCTTCGGTTAGCCGACGGGCCAAACCGACGATGACAACCGACGAAGCGGTGCCATCGCCGTCGGTTCGTCGGTTTCAAGCCGACGAGAACCGACCAACAGCGTTGGGAGTGGCCTTACCGTTGAGTAACACATGTGTTACTGTCGAGTAGTAGGTTTTGAAAATAATTAACACATGTGTTACCGATGAAGTAACATATGTTACCGGGGAGTAACACATGCCTTACCCTAAAATGAATACTTATTTCAGTTTTAATCACTATTTTAAGCTTCATTAAAAGATCATAGTGCAAAGCTGTGAGAAATTCATAACACTAAAACTACCATTGTTATTACTTGAATTGGAAACTTATATATTAATTTTTTCTTTCGGGAATTATGACTGACATTATGCCATTATTATTTGTGTTCTTTTTATAAGTTTATATTGTATATTATTTAGCTACAACTACAAATGGTATGGAATGTACATGGACAATAATATTTTATAAAGCATGTTATATTTCTGTTTTCCATTTGATCATTTTTAATCTAGCTTTTATATAAAAAATGACTACTCCTTCCGTTTCAAATATGTTGTCCACAGACAAAAAACAATGCAGTTTAAGAGAACATAATTATTACACTGTAGTTTTCTGTACTATGACAGTTTTACCCTTACTTTTTACCTACTTTTTATGATATACATATAAAGTAGGGGTATAATAGGAAATTTAGTTAATTATACTTACTACTTTTGGAAGTGGACAATTAATTTGGGACATTAAAAAAGGAAACATGGACTAAATTAGATAGCAAGAAATGAATATCTAAAAATTTACATTGAACTTGTTAGATATTGGGACAGAAGCCTCATAGTTCATTGTATCAAAAATTGAAGGAAATATATTGGAAAATGTATCATCACAACATCATGTGTGTGCAGGCATGCAGCATGGCTATTCTATACGAAGGATGTTAAATTGATTAAAATAAAAAATTAAATTAATAATATATAAAACCATGAAGGAGATAAACATTAATAGTTCGTTTAAGATCAAAGGGTATTTGTTTTGAAAATTCGATTATGGGATAAGGCTTTTAATTATTATTTTTTAATTGAGATTTTTTAGGTAAATAAAAATATTTAATTGGTTAATTGAAATTTAAAATCAGAGAATCTGATTAGTTAATAGCTCTCAATTTTTTAACAAATTGAAGTAGCAAAGGTTTTCTTTTATTAATATTTAGATTAGATTAGATATACAAACCGACTTTGACCTCAATTTATATATGGATATACGAAGGAAGAAAACTAATATATATATATATACATATATATATATATAGATGACCCTTGGCCTTTAATTAAAGAATCAATCCATTCTTTTGTTTCTTTGTGTTCGGTCGACGAAGAAAAAAAATCCCAAAGGGTTGTTTTGTTTTTTTTTCCGTAAAACATAAGCAAACAAAGGGTATCAATTAATTAATTGAACTAACATTCGGGTGGTAATCAATAACGTGTTGTATGTATGATCGTAGAGGGTTTTACCATTAGTGAAACCTATTCGTTTATTAAACGATCAACTGGAGCTAGCTAAAAGGTACACGTTTTCTATTTTCACTAATTATAAATATGTGTTTATTCGTTTCCGCAATTGTGTGACAATTTGTTATAGTTATTTGCTATATTCTAACAAGTACAAGTTAGATGCATTCTCACACACTTACCTCTTTATTATATTTACCAATCATCATATACTACTTAAGTTGTTAGACACACGTTTACACGTATGAATATTTTTTTTCTATTATTATTATATACTAGATTAAGACCCGCGGGATTCGAGGCTTTTAACCAAAGAATAATTTTTAATTGAAATTTTAATGAACACGGATAGAAAAAATATATTCTATTATTATATTTGTACTAGATTAAGACCCGCGGGATTCGCGGCTTTTAACTAAAAAATGATTTTTAATTGAAATTTTAATGAACACGGATAGAAAAAATATATTGTGATGTGTACTACAAATTAGTCATCATACTTCGGATGCTTTCACATAATCATATACGGATTCAAACACACTAACGTAATTATGTAAAAAAATAGTCAGTATACCTAAGATGATTTCAATCTTTTTTTAATACTCCAAAATAAGAGATTTCCATGATTGCTGAAGACGCCATATGTTTCGAAGATAAATCGTCATTTACAGCGTTGTTGAAGATTTTCACGTTGATGAAGACGACCGGTTAAAGCGGGTGTTCGAATGTTTAGCATCGTATGCAAGTGGTTTTGATGGGTTTTTTTTTATTTGGGCCTAATCTCACACATGTAATACAATATTTTGCGCGCTATTTAATGATTGTCTTAAACCCATGTATCATCATAGTTGGGCTGCATTTAAACAATTGCATTAAGCCGAGTACAGCTAGCCCAATTCATTTTAGGAAAATTATTCGATTTGGCATTTTTTTAAAAAAATAAGTCGTTTTGCCCTCGCAAAAAAATTGACGTAATGCCCTATCCAATCGCAAATTGCAAATTTGCCATTTTTCAACGCATCCTGATAGCGAATATTGTTCGGTCACGTGCACGTATCGCAAAAGCAAATTTACGATTGGATAGGGCATAACGTTAATATTTTGTTTGCGAGGGCAAAAGGATTAATTTATCTAGAAAAAGTGGCAAATCGATTAATTTCCATTCATTTTAAATATCTGCATTCACGGTTTATTATTAGTATCTATATATTAGTATTTGATAATTATAATTATAATTAGATTTTTATTTTTTATTAATTAATTATTATTATGCATTAACTAATTAAGGCTTAATTAAGATTTAATTAATGCTTTCTTTAATTAAAGAACTAAGACTTATGATGTCATTAAGTTTTTTAATGGTGAGATTAACATGTTGCTAGTTGATCCAAGGGTCATCTCCAATGCAAAGTTTTTCTTTTAAGTTATAAAATAGATATCCCGAATATTAATTAGACATTGATGATCTGTACAAGTCAATTACACCTACCATTGATATTTTATGGATCATACGCTATCGTGCATAGCACATCATCTAATCCAAATTTGAATTGTTTATATACGTTGTTATAATCTATTTTGTTTGGTAAATGGTTAAGACGAGAAGAATGACTCAAATGTAGAGAAGAGAGAATTTTATACACATGTAAACATGTCACCTAATAAAGTTTTATTTATATCTTCTTTATTTAGATTATAACCCTCGACTTCGCGGGAAGATCTATAAAACTTATTTATGTGTGTTATGTTACATGATAAACCATAACGATAAACATGAAGTTTATATTGATGAGATGAATTGGTATGGTGTGTGCAAATCTTGGTATAATAGTGAAGTGGAAGGTATAGTTTTGGCCGATGTACATTATATCTACTTAAAAGTGGATTGGGAACGAAGCATGAGTGTGAGCATAACGTTAGATTTAGGCGTTTACATTTATATTGTACTTACGTAGTCAACATTTAGCAAGTTCGTTGTAAACACTTAAAAAAAATGATTGTGTAAATAGAAAAATATTCATCAAGTAAATGAATATAAATTGTGTCAAGCTTACTATTATTAAAAAAGAGAACCTCAAAGTCTAAAAAATAAAGCAAACAACTGCTAAAAAAAATTCAAATGTGCATGTCAAAATATAAAAAAACGCAAGACTTTGCTTGATGGTTTCAATCTTCAAAATTCTTCTAACTTTGTGTATTGTTGGTTGTTTCATTAGTTTTCAGCATCTTTTATTTGCACTTTTCATAAATGCATTTTAATGTATCTTACCTCACATAGTATACAATAACGAATTTAATACTTAACATTATTATTACTTAATTACACAACCCGTATTTATACACGGTTTAAAACTAAAGGGAATATCAATTTATGGTTGAGGCCGTAGATATACGAAAAATAAGGATACATATGGAACATAATACAGAGAGATCAAGTTTTTAAAGTCTTCACTTGTCGTTAACCAAAACAAATATTCATTGAACAACAAATCATATTTCAGCATCATTCATGGAATCATGGGTACCCACCATTACAGTTCATTATATTTTAATCACTCAAATCAATTCATCCATTCATTTGATTTCTATCTACCTAATAAGATCATGTCAATTTAAAAGGTTGAATACCTACTAACTACTTTAAATAATATTATCTTAAACTTTTTTAGAATTATCATTTATTTTATTAAAAATCCATTCTTTCACTGCTATCAATCGACTTTTGGTTTTCTGTGTTTCTATCTTTGAGCTCATATTGGGCCATAACTATACTACACTGTAGGCATGCACAAAAACCAAGTCGGACCCAACCCGAACCCGGAAAAAAACCGGGTTTTGGTCAACACAGTCAAACCCGGGTCCTCAGAAACCGGGTCGGGTTTCAACCCGATTTGGGAATCAAAATACAAGACCCGGCCCTTCCCTGTTTGGGTCGGGTTGGAACCGGGCCGGGTTCGAAACCCGGTTAAAAACCGATTTTTTTATATAATTCATTTTTGGTTCGAGCGTTAAGCGTTTTATGGAAAAACAACCTTTTTCATTGAATTCATAGAACATTAGTAATGGAAACATAGTTGATCAATAACCTAATCAAAAGGCTTCTAAATCTTTTTAAAATCTATTATTGAATCCAACAAGTCTATATGATTCAAATTGGTTCGATCGTTAAGCGTTTTAAGGAAAAACAAAGTTTAGGCCAAATTTTTTTCATTGAATTCATAGAACATTAGCAATGGAAATATAATTGATCAATAACTTAATCAAAAGGCTTCTAAATCTTCTTAAAAATATTATTGAATTTAATAAGTCTATATAATTCAAATTGGTTCGAGCGTTAAGCGTTTTAAGGAAAAACAACGTTTAGGCCAAAAAAAATTTATTGAATTCGTAGAACATTAGTAATGGAAACATAATTGATCAATAATTTAATAAGAAGGCTTCTAAATCTTCTTAAAAATATTAATGAATCCAATAAGTCTATATAATATAAATTGGTTCGAGCGTGAAACGATGCTTGTGCCATCCACATGTTCATGTCTTGGTCGATTCTATTAAGCCAATGCAAATTATGTTATACATGCTGCAGACACGCCTTTTTTGATAGGAAAAATACGTTTTCTTGATTCGGCAGCTGGTGAACGCGAAGATGGTTGAAGGTTCATCGCCAGCGGATCTTGTGAACGGGTTTAACTCGATTTTGACTTGGTTGAAATTTGTAGGGGTTACGTTTGAAGATGAGTTAGAGGCACTTTTCATGTTATCTTCGTTGCCCGAGAGTTGGTCCGGTATGGTTGCTGCTGTTACTGGTTCATCTAGAAGTACAAAGTTGACTTTTGAGGGAATCCGTGATTTGGGACTCGGTGAAGGAATTAGAAGGAAGGATTTTGGTGAGTATTCGGGTTCAGCTTTGAGGGTGACTAGCAGGGGGCGTAGTAAGAGTAGATCTAGATCACGGAGAGAGTCATCGGAAAATAGGATCGTCACGTGTTGAAACTGTAAGGAACTGGGGCACTTTAGGTATCAATGTCTGAATGGTAAACCAAGTGTGAATGTGATGGTTGATACGACTTAAGATGCGTTGTTGTGTTGTGAGGAGAATCTTGTGGAATCCTGGGTTTTGGATTCGGTTCATCTTTTCATGCTAATACATGTATGGAAGAGATGACAAATTTTAGGTTTCATTTTGGTAGGGTTCGTCTCGTGAATGGAAGGAAGCTTAAGATTGCACGTACTGGGGATGTTGTCCTCAAAAATCACCTTGGTACAGATTGGGTCCTCAATAAGGTGAGGTTCATTCCCAAACTCAAGAGGCGGATTATCTCGATTGGGCAGTTGGATAATGAGCAGTACCACGTTAAATTTGGCGATCAACAATGGAAGGTTATCAAGGGTAGTTGGGTAATTTCTCACGGATATAAACGGAGAACCTTGTATATGGTTGTATATGGTTGAGATTTCAGATGAGGAATGGCTAGGCTGTGAAGTTGGTTCGAAAATTCCTAGTCGACTTGAGCTTCACGGTATTTTTGAGAGGTCTAGAACGAGTGGGAGATCGGGAAGAGTTGAAACTAGTAGGATCTTGGTGTTGAGTGGGAGTTTGGTGCTCCCAACCAACATTGTCATCTTCGCAATGGAAGGAGGCACCACAATGGGGTAGTTTTAAACTTATAGAACTGGGGACCTAAGCTTACTACATCTGTATAACAACAGTATGACCTAGGGTCGTTCTTCAAGCTAACCGTATTGTGAAACTAAGTGTCAGGATGAACGGTTCAATTTAGTGAAGGTTTTTATAAAGGTTTTAGTGGGGGTTTTGTTACTTAGGTTCGTAATTAAACTAATTAAAATAAACAGTAAATAAACAGAAAGTAGAATAGGGATGTAATCAATATGGAGGAGATGTGTTTGTTATGACTTCGTTAGCTAAACCTCGTTTAAATGTTTGTGTCTTATCTAATCTTAGTTGTTCATAGTATAAACACTAGCACCCTACTGATTGGGGATACCAATCAGTATGTCACTGAGTACTAGGCCAAATCGAGTCTGATCGGAGGAGGATTGTGACACCCACAAAATTAGGATTAGTGATTAGTGCCCCATCCTCTCTAATACATATAATTAGTTCTATATTAGGATAATTAATGTATCAATTAATATATATTGTTGAATATATATCTGTGCGATTTGATTAAATCGTACTCATTTTAAATCGAATGGAATTCGATTCAATTAATACGGACGTTGGTGAACAAAATTATTAAATAATATAACATTATTTAATAACGCTATTATACCAAAAATATTATTTTGATATTATTTCCTAATTATCTCGTATCGTACAAACAAGGTCTATGCAATTAAAATATTAAACGCGCAAACAATCGAAACGAATTTAAGTTATATGTTATAACTCAATTTCAAAGTATATGATGACATACTGTTGGTACATTTAGTGTGTCAGTCAGTTGGTTTATCGAGTTGTAAGTGTCGTTAGTTAATTGTAATAGAAAAGTCATTTTTGTACTTAGCGACACTTAACTTTAGTAGTAGGCGACACTTGCCTTAGTGATGCATATCGACACTTAGGTAAGTAATGCATGAAGGTGGCCACATGCGACACTAGCCAAGTGACGCATGTCTGCCGAATTCTGTTTAGTATAAGTACAAACCTACGGGTTTCAGGCTAGGGTTGACGAAACCCTAGCACCATTCGTCGAAATAGCACTCCTGTAATCAAGCTAATACGTTACGTTCATCAATACAAAGTCATATTATTGATATATACGTGTTTCGATTTGTGTTTATGTATATTTAGTGTGATTGTTTGTTTCCGCCATTCAATCATTGTTATCAATCACTTAGGGATCAATTGGGTGCTAATCAGACGTTTTGAATCAAGATTTACAGGTTTCGTTCAATTGGGATCGAAGAATTTTCGTTAGATTTCCGAAAATTCGATTTTTAGGGTTTTTGGGATTTTACAGCCGTTTTTGCGTCACTTCGAGCGACACTTCGGGCGACACTCTGTAAGTTCCAATTAGGTTTTTGCCTACACTCAAGTGTGTCACTTTCGAGCTTCACTTGTGTGTTACACGACACTTGTCTTTAGTGTCGTCTGTTATTACTTATCGACACTCACGTGTGTCACTTACAAACGTCACTTGTGTGTCACGCGTCACTTCCTACTAGTGACGCCTGTTACAATACTGCATCACTCAAGTCCGATACTTGGGTGCGTCACTTCTTTGATTGACCGACACTAACCATTAGTGTCGTCATACATTACTTACTAGCGTCACTTACTGAGTGTCTCTGGTCTTTGCGACACTTCTTTGCGTCACTTAATAAGTGACACCTTAGTTACTAATCAGCTTTCTAGTATTGTTTTAAGTTATTTTAATGGCTGCTGCTAAAGAGGATATTAGGGGAATTAGAGAAATGATTAAACAAAATAATGATGTTGGTTCTAGTAGTAAACCTCCTTTATTCATCGCGGATATGGGTTATGCTTACTGGCGTGATAGATTTGAACAATATGTTGATTTTCATTGTCCAGAGCTTTGGAATGAAAGGTATGTAGCTCCAGTTGCTGAAGGAAATTATCATGGTATTCCTCCAGCTAAGACGTATAAGGCTATAACACCTGAGGAAAGAAAAGAGTATGACGTAGAAAGGAAGGCTCATTCTGCTATTTGCATGTGCCTAACAAAGGATGTTTTATGACTTTTTAAAACTCATGATATTACCTACGATTTGTGGAAGGCCATTGAAACAAGATATGGAGGTAATGAAAAGTATAAGGAGGCCAAACTGGAATTAATCAAGAAACAATACGATCTGTTTGACATTCTCCCAAATGAAACTGCATCTGGGCTATTCACAAGGTACTCACAGTTGGTTAGTGAGTTAATTGAGGGAGGTTACAATTTCCCTGCGATTGAGGTAAATAAAAAGCTTTTAGATGTGTTACCCAGTGCTTGGGACGTGAAAGTACAGTTTTAAAGGAAAACCAAGAGTTAGCTAGGATGACCTTGGATGAGTTGATCGGTGTTCTTTAAGCACACGCAATGGAATTGAAGAAAAAAGAGTGCAAGTCGGGTGGGTTTGTTCAAAATCTGACACTTTATGGAGGAAAAGTCAATACTGGAAAGACGTACGGTGGAATGGCTTTTATTTTGGATACTAATTCACCATCTCATTCCACTGGTGCTCATCCTGTAGTCTATGCTTCTGGACCTTCACAAGGTTCACAACAACAAGTTACAATTTCTCCGGCTATGGAAGAACAAGCTGCCATCTATACAGCTTTTCTGAGCTCTTACAAGGATTTGGTTTCTCAACCAAATACTACATTGGAACTTGCGAAAGAAGACTACGCTCAACTGGATGATGATGATCTTGAGCAAATGGATCTGAACTGGAATATAGCCATGATCACAAGAAGGATGTAAAAAATCTTGCAAAGGACTGGATGCAAGAGTTTGGAAGGAAATGGTAAATCTGGTTTCGGTTTCAACAAGAGCAAGGTCCGGTGCGACAACTGTCAAAATTTGGGACATTTCGCAAGGGAATGCGAGAAACCCAAAATGCCTTCATCGGGTCTTACAAAGCCTTCTGCTCCTCAAGCTCAAGAAAAGGAGGAAGTAAAATCTGTGACAGCTGATGCTCTGGTTGTTTTTGAGCCTACAAATCCAGATTGGAGTGCGCAAGCTGAAAAGTGTCAACAGTGTCTCATGGCTCACATTACTAATGAGGTACACAATGAACCTGATGAACCTTTAAACTGTATTTCATGCATTAAATTGACTGAATCTTTGAAGGGTTTTCAAAAGGACAACTTAGATTTAAGAGAAAAAGTTATGAAACTTACTGAGTCTAACAAATATTTAAAAGGAAATGAACATCTGTATGATAAGCATATTGAGGCTCATAAGTTGGATACTCAAACATATAAAGAAAAACTTTTTAGTCCACAAGATGCTATTAACAGCTATCTTGCTGAAATTGAATTGTTGAATAAAGAACTTTCTGATTTAAAAATTGAGTACGATAACTATAAGAACAAAATTTTAGGTTCTTCTTCAGCAACAGTTGTCTTTAAGGAAATTATTAACAAGCAAAGACAGGTGACAAAAGTAAGACATGACTCGGTTATACTGTAGTCCCACCTCGTACCGAATACTGTCCTATGCCTGTTAAGGAAGGCACTGAAGAGATTCCAATCGATTATGCATTGCTTTATGGTATTAAATCCAAAGAAGCTAAGCAAAACAAACAGGCAAAGGAGAAAACCAAGAGGCCAGAGTATCCTTTGCCTAAGTTTGTTAAGTTTGAAAGTGTATCTCCAGTTTGTGTTGATGAGATTGTTGAGATTGAGGATATTACCGATCAGGAATATCCTAAGGTTGAGAAGGTGGAAGTCAAATTCGAAAAGGTGATTTTGACAAAGGAACCTACCCCTAAAGTACAAACTGAGAAGGGCAAGAAAAAGGTTTTGAATGAGAAACCTCAAACTTTACAGACACCTGTAAAGATTTTAAAATGTAATTCAACTGTGAATAGTGAAAAAGTTTCTTGTAATAAACCTTCAACTTCAACCGATCAACCGAGGTAAGCATCTTCTAAAACTTGTACACAATGTGCATGTTCTAAAAATGCTTCGCCATCTCCTTTGGTAAATCCTCAGCCTCAACCATTTGTTGAGAACCGTTCTTGTTTCTATTGCAAGAAACAGAGACATTTAATTCATGATTGTCCCAAGCTTTCTAATCAGCTCGATGGGAGAGATATGCCTAGAACATCTTTTTATCGAAATTCGTTTTCACATTCCCCACCTAGGCATTATTCCAACTCTCCCAAGCCGGTTGAGAAGCAAAGAAATGTTAGGCAAAAACCTTTGCCAAAACAAAAGCCCGACGTTTCTCTCAAACCAACTTCCAAACCATCCAAAGTTTGGAAAAGAAAAGAGCCTGTAATTGACTCTTCTATCGTCAACAATAACACATCAGATGAAAATTCTGATTTGTTGAAAAATAAAATTCTGACTGATGTGATTATTGTTGATGATCTCGGTAGACCTAAGTCTGTAAAGGCTTGGGTCACCGTTTCTCACTAATCTCCTTACTTTTATGTGTTGCAACATGCTGAACATGTTAAAGATAGCGAATGGTATATGGATAGTGGCTGCTCGCGACACATGACTGGCGATGTGTCTCTTCTGACGGATATTAAACCATACGCTGGAGGACATGTTGCCTTTGTAAGAGATACTGGAGGAATAATTACGGGTAGAGGAACGCTAACTAATGGGAAACTTAGCTTTGAAAATGTGAATTATGTGCCTGATCGCGTCCAAACGGTCGGTCGGTTTTTTACACCGATCGTTGGTCCAGCCGTCGAGGTGCGGATCATCGAGTTTTAAATTTATAATAGTCGGGGGAGCCTAAACCTTCCGATTTACTTACTATTACTGGATACGAATACCCGATATTAGTACGTGGTAAGGATGATCCAGGGTCGTTCCTCTCGACGGTAGAATTGAAACAGAGCTAGTTCTGATAAACTAATATTTAAGCTAGGATTTAGATAAGTGGATAGGTGGTTGTTTTTGGGTTTTTATCTATTAAACTATTAAAACTAATGAAACATAAAAGTAAAGGGGAGACTAGCATATATAACACCTAAATGATAACGAAGACGTGGTTCACCATGATTTAGGGTAGTGTATGATGTTTATTTGGGGACACTTTTAGTTAATAAACATATGCATTATGGGTGTGAACACTAGGACCCTACTCTTTCTAGTTAAGTACCAGAATTAGTATGTCACGAGACCTAGGCTATCGTGATTCTGATCAGAACAGGCTGCACAACCCCCCACACTGTCTTTTTGGACAAGTGACCCTTTAAGGGTGCAGGAATAAGGTAACAGACTGCCACTTGGGTTATTCTGACCGTTCTTAACACCTAAATGTAAATGCCATTTCCTAACCGTGTTCAAATTATTAACTTGCTACTCTAAACTATTAGTTTTGTAGAGTCTAGGGGTTTTAAGATCTCCGAACCACTGCTGGGCTTGACTTTCATCTCCAGACTCATTCCTTACGTTTTATTAGTTCAACTACTTTTGTCATGATCTAGCCTCTCCTTTGCAATCAGTCATTCAGCCCTAGGAACACCAGCGGGGTACAATGCAACTCCTTCCACAGGGTACTAACCTAGGAACCGTTTACGATGTACCGCACTTAGATAATTCCACAGATTCGTGTAACCGAGGATGTAATTACGGTGTACTATGATGTTTCCACAGCTTTCCATCCCTAGATACATATACGGTGTATACTGTCGAAGTGTTTCCATAGCTTCAGTTACAGGGGTAGCCTGACGGTGTACTGTGCACTTCCACAGCTATATTGGTTTCTAGGCCATATTCTAGGGTCTCTAGGTAATCCACAGTGCCGGCACAGACGGCTCTTTCCGGGGCATTTGCCCAGTATTACAGCCGGATTACAATGACAAACACGGCTTCTTTACTATAACACAGATAACTTCCTACTGTACCTAGAGTTGATAAGGTTCTAAGCCTAAAGTAGTAGTCACGCGAAGGACTGGAAAGGGTGATCCATAGCTAAGTCTAGATGCATGATAAGTTTAGACATAACAAATATAACAATCCCCAATTATATAGATTTAAAGATTAATTCAACATCATCTATAACTATCTAAATCATGGCAACCATACAAGCAACTACTCACAAAGCATAGCAGTAATCATTTCTAACATTAATAAACCACATACATCAAACAATAACAATATGACAAATTTATATTAGAAAGGATAGATAATACCGATACGAAATGCGAGCAGAATAACACTTGTATTTCTTCATAATATCCGAGCATTACATAAGCTAGCCTCTACGAACGTACTTACATAGCTATTCTAACAGCGGCGGATTCTCCCTCTAATCTTCCAACTAGTTTCTAGAGAGAGAAACTAGAGAGAGAGACTAGAGAGAGAACCTAGAGAGAGAAACTAAACTAACTAACTAAAAGAACGAAAACATAAAGAGTGTAGAAGTGTTGAGGATGAATGGTGTGAGATGTGAAGTGTGTTAAAATGATGAAATGAGGCTAGTATTTATAGAGATCGCACAACCGTATCCGTAGACCGTATCCAAACTTCAAAATGCACAACCGTATCGCAAGGGCAAATAAAAATCAGATTTTTATCACCCAAACGCACGATACGGCTGAGTTAGGGTGAATACGGGCAAACTGGACCGTATACGGCTGTGCACAGGGTGAATACGGGCAAACTGGGCCGTATACGGGTGGGCACAGGCCGTATATGGCCTGCACAGACCGTATACGGTCTGTGTCCAGCCGTATACGGCCTGGACCAGCCGTATACGGCCTTGTTCAGCCGTATCCAGCTTCTTCGGTTCTTCGTTTCTTCATTCGGGCGTAACTTCTTCGTCGTTTATCCGTTTTGAGCGTTCTTTATATCCACGCGATCGTATTTTCCTAACGAAGAAAATGACATAAGTTAGAGGTCATAATTCTTTGTGGAGCTCAAAACGTGCTAAATTATGTGAACCGAAGATTCAATGATCGTGTGTGCTCTGTTTTACTCATTTTTAGGTTGTTTTTGTCGATCCTTGAAACATCGTCTATATTTTAGCCCATATGATGAAATGTGATGTTTAAGTTCATATTCAAGTGTTTTCATTAATAATTGGGCCAAAATGGTGAGATAATGGCACACAAAAACATGACTTTTTGCGTGTCATCAAATATCCCACACTTAGACTTTGCTTGTCCTCAAGCAAAACTCAAAAATTCTCACTTGCTTTTTAGGAAAAACATTTTGAAAACACGAGTTTATTTTTGGGGGAAATCAAAATATCTTAAAGACAACCATCCTCAAGCAACATATCCTGGAAATAAGCGAAAGTAAGGTATTCCTTTCAGAGGCCTGAAATGATCCTCTTAGGCATGCTTTCAATTCTCGCGATCTTGGAATATACATGACTAGGCGATCTCACCAGGTGGTCACTCAATTCACTCAAAAGTGTTTCGGGTTACCTATCAATCTAATCAAACGAAATCGCTCATAAGCCAGTCATGCAACATCCATCGTCATAGGCTTGCTCAAGAATCATATCTCCACCACTTAGGTGAGGACGGTGCTAGCTATCCCAAGACATTCAGAGTGGGTTTTAATAGTAGGTGAGGGTTACGGGGTATGGATAAGTGGAAAAAGGGGATTGTAAAAGGGTTTTGCTTATCTTAGAACTTCTAAACTTTTGAAAAACATCATTTAAACGACCTTTTTAATGAAAACGGAAACGGATAACAGTGAGGGAAGAAGATAGCTATTTTGACTTCTATCTTTTTGAAAATACACAAGGGAATTTATCTTTATAAGAGCAGGATTTTTCGAGAGATTTGAAGCACTTAACCCTTTTTTTTTTTTTTTTTTTTTTCAGGGATTCTTATTTTCTTCCTTTTTGCCCTTTTCGAGATCCTTTCTTTCTTTCATATTTTTCATCCTTTTGATGACTTTGCACTTACTTGGCGCCAATTTTTCGCACCATAAACTTCTCAACTTTTGATTTTTATCAAGGAAATGCACACGAGAAATTTTGAGTAAACACCAGTATTTGTGATTTGGAGTGAAAGCAAAAAGGATATTAAAATAACATTTTCCACTAGTTTAGATTTTTAAGATAAGATTTTTGGTGGGTGTGGAATAAGTGGGTTGAAATTTTGAGGGTTTTGAAAGAAAAGAATAGGCTAAGGCTCAACAGGGTTATCTAAGCGGATCATCAACACTAAAGATGAGTGTTGGAAGGGTTTTGGGCTTGAAAAGATATGATAAAAGGGTTTAAATCCTAAGGAATGTCAAGGTCATCTAACTGCACCTATACCGCGTACGGTACTCTACCAATGTGGTCTCAAAGTGCATACCAGGAGCAAGTTCTAATTCCGGATGCATGCATCGGCACACTCAAACAAACGAATAGTGAAGCATTAAAGATGAATGCTTATATTGGCTCAAGATACCTCACTGCAAATTTTTTTTTTTGGTTTGTTTGTGCCTAGCCATGCGATGCCCCTCTTAGATTATCATTTTAAGCCTAAGAAATTCCTATCTTATTTACTCTTAATTTCCAAAATACCCTACTCATATACGAAAATGTTCCTTCTTAAGATATTTTAACTCAAAAAAATTTTGAAAAATTTAGCAAAAGTGAGTTTTTATGAAAATTAAGCCAACTGAATGAGTAGCATTTCCACTGTCGAAGTTAAGCTTATGATTTTGAGAAAAAGTGAGTTTTTATGAAAATTAAGCCAACTGAATGAGTGGCATCTCCACTGTCGAAGTTAAGCTTATGATTTTGAGAAACATTTTCTGAGTTTGCTTTTGGAAATAAGAATCTAACAAGAAAACCTAAGGTATTCTATACCGATATCCCACACTTAGAGGAACATTGTCCCTAATGTTCTCTTGAGTTGGGATTTGAGGAAAATCCCACACTTAGAGTTTGAACATATCGGAAAATGTTACTCAAGTGTTTATTTGGGCTGGAATCCCACACTTAGTGATAAGCTTGGGATATGGTATAGACTACTTTAATGAGAATTTAAAGCGAACAATCATATCAAAAACGAGGATGAGAACTAGAGAACTCCCCTATCGAAGTGAAGGTGGAAGGCGGAGATTCTTGAAGATGCGCCGAAGAGGAGATCTTGCCAGGAATTCTTTTTCGGCGGCTCAACGAAGATCTTTTGGCGTGCAAATCTCACAAATAGCAGCTTTATTCTCCATCTTAACACTTCTTTCACTTTCATTCATTGCACGGGTTGCCTCCCGAGAAGCGCTGCTTTTATAGTCGAGAGCTTGACTTGGATAGATTGTAGAAAATAAAGCCAAGTGGTGGCGTCCTCTGGATACTGGAAGAGTGAAGGCCTCTCCTTGATGAACTAGTCATAGAAAACTAGAAATCATATATGTGTCTGAAAACACCATCTCTTCCCCTGCAAAGAAATGCTCCAAAGATTTCCAAATTTAATGAACTGTAAGCTTCCCTTGTTGCCTTTCCATCATTCTCAAAGATTCTTCATCCATAGGCATAAATCCCTGCTTGTTAGGCATTTGTACAAGTAGAACAAGCAAACGTGATCTAACAAACAAGTGATTATCCTCCAAATCAGAGATTCACTGGTTTGTGAGATGACTATCAAAGTGAGTACTTTGAAGATGAAACAAACCAGTATATGACTTAGAGTCTAATCTCACACTAAAAGTGTTAGTTGCCTAAAACTTCACCGTAGCAGATATGGAAATACTAGTGTTCTTTATGCATGCAGAAGTACCTGAGTCCTAATTCCCTGAAAAACATAGTAAACCGTCAACATTGAATGTAACACCCCCAAATTTATTGTTTAGCGGAAGCAGGATTTGGGTATTACTAATCAATAATCAAAGCACAGAGATTAATAATGAACGACCACTACATGCGTCGTTTTACATTGATATTGATAAAATAAAAGTTTACATCAAAGTATCGTTTACATTAGCTCCTTTTGAAATTGAGAGATTTAAGTACATAATTAAACTATACAAAATGTAATAATGCAGCTAAATCTCTGATTGTTTGCATGCTGACTCGAGCTAATGGATCTTGATTAAGCAGTCCAACCTACTGCTGGTCACCTGTGATACATGCTAAAATGGGTCAGCGAAACGCTGGTGAGCTCACAGGTTTGTATATCAACATATATTTGTATGAACCGCAAGATTTTATAATTGAATTTAAAATGCAATTAAGCAAAATAAAAGTTATACAGCCATGAGCACATAGTCTGAGCTTAACTTGAGTGTCAGGTCCAATTAAGGAAACCTAACTGAGTTTGCCTCCTACGAGTGCCTAATCCACACTCGTCTTCCCAAATGCTAATACGTCCGTTTGACCAGTTAGTGCGTGCTAACCCGGACGAGGATTGTCAATCCTATATGATATCATATACTAACATTCACGCTACAGATGTATTACCAGACTATGCTATGGAGGGCTTTATTGATTAGTTGAAAACAACTCATGTAGTATTTGATTGAATTGTACTTGCGTTCTACTTGTAAAACAAAACGAGCAATAATATCACACCCCTGATTGAAAAGCAGTAAAATAGGGGCCATGAGACTCACCTGAGCCTTGAGCGATTAAATTAATAAACTTGAATTGATTAGCGGTGGATTGATGTCCGAAGACTTGTAGCCTGAGAGTGTCCAAGACACACAATGGTTATAACATGAGTAGGCATCTCGAAAGACTGCCCTTGTAATTGTTCGTCCAACTTAGAATGTCCAAATTACTACAATTTGGTTAATTGGATTATCCAAATTACTACGATTTGGTTGTTTGACTTGTGTTTTGAAAACGTGTACAGCCCGTTGGTGCTTGTTTGTAACAATAATCCCACATTATTATTTTGATGGATTTGAAGTGTTATACTTAAAACTAAGTTCCAATGTGTTTTAGAAGTTGTGTCGCATTCGTGTTTGATGTTATACAAGTTTAACACTTTATGTGAAAGTTTAGATGTAACACCGTTACTCGTGACCCTAGGGTGAGGGCGAAGCCCGTTAATGACGGGGGTCCGGGGGCAGCGCCCCTGGTAGCGGGGTCCAAGGGGCGGCAGCCCCTGGCGGGGTCCAAGGGGCAGAGCCCCTGGCTGGGGTCGAGCTGGACTTGAATTTCGGTGAAATTGAGTGTCAAATTTTGAGTCTCAAAACTTAGTGAAAAATGAGTCTTAAACTCTCTGTTTTTAGCGACACAGCATGCGACACAATGGTCATGTATGCGACACAAGGGTTGTATCGCATAAGGATGCGACACAAGAGCTTAGCGACACAAGGGTTGTGTCGCATAAGTGTACGATGCTGATTTAACAGCGACATAGTGATTGTGTCGCATGGGATTTGCGACATAAGGTACGACATAAAGGATCTTATGCGACACAAGGCTTGTGTCGCAAAGATGAACACTCAGACAGTCCCCAGCGACTGTCGTGGTTTTCAAACCCAAAACCCAAATCTAACTCGTTTTTAGGCTATAAAATCATGTTTTCCCCATACATTTGGACAATACTAAGTTGTGTAAACATTATAACACCGAAATAATACACCAAAATGAGTAGATCTAAATATTTAGAGAATTTCTTACAATTTCAAATCGAAGCTAGAGGAGGCCGAAAATGATGATGATGCTTTTGTAAATCTTGTTCCTTGTTTGATGGTGATTCCGAAAATACAACTTTTGTTGGTTGGTTTACAAATCCGAAAATTGATGAAATCTTGGGAGAGAATTTAGGGAGTGTGTGTGTTTTGTTGAAATGGAAATGGAAGAAAGAGGGAAAGAGGTGGGGTGTAGGTGAAAGCCTCACCTTTTTCAGTCCTTGCAATCGCGCTCCGTGCGGTGTTCGTTCTCCCGTTCGTTTAAACGTTAAATGTTTATTTTACGTTTAAATACACGTTTTAAATACGAATAATTACCCAATATTTTGATGAAGTATTTTACCAAATACTTAATGGTTGCGTTATAAGGTATAACTTTAACTTGTTTCGATTTGTTTGCGCGTTTAATAATCTAATCGTGTAGTCCTTGTTTGTACGATACGAATTTGAATTGAAATATTATCTAAATAATATTTTGGATATAATTGCGTTATTAAATAATATTATATTATTTAATAAAATTTTCACCAACGTCCGTATTAATTGAATCGAATTGCATTCGATTTGAAACTCGTACGATTTAATCAAATCGCATACTTGTATATATATATATACTCATCAATATATATGTTGATACATTAATTAGCCTAACACAAAACTAATTACATGTATTAAAACTTGATTAGGCACTAACTACTAGTCCTAATTTGACGGGTGTCACATTGAATGTCGAGTGAATTCACAGGTTTAGTATATGTGTAGTTAAACCAAGTTTTGTATAAATCATTAATGTACACAAACATAATGTTTATATGTATAGCAGGAAACACAAGTATTCTTATTAAAGAAAAGGAACATAAAACCTGTGAATTCACTCAACCTCGTTGTTGACTTTTACTATGTTTTTCAGGGAATTAGCTGCATGTAAGAACCTCCAGCATACATGGAACATAGGCGACCCACGAAGGAATAGGATGCCAACTTTTAACAACTGGATTTCTTTTATATAACTAAGTTGTTTAGTCATATTTACGAAATCTACTTTTGTAACTTAATTACTTTTCAACTCATACGATTCGATGAATCGTAAACTTTGTAACTATTACATTTGACATCTTAATATATATTATGATTCTGTTGTAATCATTAGCTCTGATACGTATGCATGTACTGTGTATTGTGGCACTCCCCATACTTATCTAAATGCTTCCGCTAAACTCAATCAACGAATTTTGGGGGTGTTACAAAACTCATGACCATTATAATATTCTATTTCTCTAAGATCTTTTTTATGATAGTTTTGATCTCCAAGGTTTCTCCTTCCTCTATCATAACTATCTTCATTTTTACTATCTCTAGTGAATCTTCCTTGACCTTTTCCTCGTGTTTGATTACCACCTCCTCGTCTACCATTTCCATAGTTGCGTTCATAATTTATGTCATTCCTGAACAACAACTTCTCATTTGGTTCTTCCTGACTTTCTTTTCTAAACTTAATCCTTTCTTCATAAGTCTTAAGTCTCCCGATAATCTCCTCTAACTTTACCGTCTTAAAACCAACAATCATTTCAATGGTTGCTACTACCGCTACAAATTTATCTGGTACTACATTAAGTATTTTTCGTACTTTCGTTTGCTCGTCAAACATTAATCCACATGTAGCACCCTTTGTAATAATATTCATCAACTTTCCGGCAAATGAATCTATTGATTCATCTTCTTTCATTACGAGTCTCTCAAATTCTGATTTAAGTTGTTGCGAGTGTGCCTGTTGTACATCTTCTGTTCCAATAAATCTGGACTTTAGAGAGTCCCAAATTTCTTTTGTTGTTTCGCATCTCGCAACTTGCATTTGCAAATCTTCTGGTAACCCTTGAAACAGGTATGATGACGTAGAACTATCCTTTTTTATATCTATCTCCTTTGATGTACGTGTTCCTTCTACTAAATCTCATCCTTCATTTGCCACTAATATCTTTTTCATCCTTAGTGCCCATAATGTATAGTTCGTATTGTTTAGAACTGGGCATTGATATGAAGAGAACGGTGTGGCGACTTCTCTATACATAAATTTTTCAGTTTTATCTCCCGTCATATCTTTTGATTTTGTTTTCTTCTAAAACCAATATATATCTAAATACTTCAATTTAACTTTTTCTGTCTAACTACAATAACTCTCAAACAATTACAACGTTTTCCTGATGGGTTTCTTTTGACCCGACGTTTTGTGGTTCCCCGACTGAAACTTTTCTTCTTCTTCCTTGCGTCTGGTTTCTTCCTCTTTCAAATAACGATGGCACGGCGATCGTGCTTCTCTATTTCTCCGGCAACTAAACGGCGGCAGTTACTGGTTTATGTTTCTCTCCTTTTCGATGGTGGTTAAGGTTTCTGTTTTGTTTCTTTTCAATTGACGACGGCGGCGGCTTCTCCCAACCGATATGTCTACTTTTCCCTTTCTTCTTTGCTTTCTCTGATTCGATATATCACTCAATCGGATCGTGTTTTTCTCTCTATTCAATCTTTCTGTATTCGCACTTAGGTTTTCTCTAACCCGTTTTGAAGAATCGATCTAATCCCGATCGGTTCAACTTCTAATCGATTTCTCTTTAATCGATTTGTTTCTTATTGATCTAATCCTGATCAATATCTTCTTTCTCTCCTCTCTGGATCCTTTTGCTCTGATACCACTGTTGGTATATGGATCTTTCTATGAACGATTGAATAACAATAATAATCACACTAATCTATTATTGATAAACACACGTTGGTTTTACAGAGTTGATTATATGGGTATTTATAACCCTCCAATCGGCACATACTAAACGACACACCGATTCACCAATCGGTATAACAAACCATCGTGTCATTTTTTCCTACAGACACACCCTTTCAAACTAACTGCCATAACCATAACCGAAATTAACTACCATTCAGTTAATATCTATTGACCTATCACATTTGGACCCTTAACATATATGAACATATATAAACACAAAATACTTTACATGAATTAATAAGTTAGTGTTCAACATTTTTAAGACGAAAAAAGGTTCAAATGGTGTATATCTAGTATTCTAGTTCTTTATATGGCGAAATTATAAATATGTATGATTAACGAGACCCCAATTCAGGGGGAAATATTAGGGATGGCAATTCGAGTTGAATCGGGTTGGCGCGTAAAAATTAGTCAACCCAAACACAACTTGATTGTTTAAACGGGTTGAGTATTTCAAGCCAACTAAACCTGCAAACCTTAATCTGACCCAACTAACCCGCATTTAATTATGTTAAAAAGTTGGTGAGTCACTCTCAAGTTGGCGTGTCAATTTCGGGTTAAATGTGTCATGTTTGTCAATCTTTTCTAATATAACCGCTAACCATTAATGATACCTATTACATACGTATAAATTCAATACCATAACCTCATTAATTCATTTTTACCGAAACATAAAGGTATTAAACATTTCTAATTCGAATTTTAAGAATTTAAATGCATTAGAATGAAAAGGGCCAAACTTTAAACTAATATTAGAATTTATTCGGGTTGTTGGGATGACCAGAAAACTCATTGGATGACCCGAACCCGACTCGTCCAGAAAAAACAGCAGGCTGGTTGAATCTGGTTCCCTACTTATTTTCAAGTCGGTTTCATGTTGGATATTGCCAACCCTAGAAAACATACCACAGCTTAGAGCTGAATTTGTATTAAATGTTACGCTGAAACGTTGAATTACTAATGATCATGTCAAAAACTAAAGGATCTAAAAGACATCGACCATCTTATATGTAATATTTAATTAGTTAATTTGTCGTACTAACTCTTGAAACTCACATCCCACATGAACATATAGCACTAAAAGGTCCCGGAAATAGCTCTGTTTCTTGGGCATGGGAAGTTCGATAGAAAGAACTACCAATACATCAGTAAATTCAGTCTTTGAAAAGCCACAATTAGAAGGTACTGATCATGAAACAATGGGCTAATCCATAAATATTTAATCACATCCCAAGCTGGATGGCGGATATATATGATAATAGGGTTTAGTGTCTGGAAATGTACCAAATTTTGACCAAATATCTATTGTGTGTACACAACTTACATTTGCTAATTTTAATGTATCCAACTTTCAAAAATGATGTTTTGATGTATCTTGATGACGTGTCATTCGTATAGCGTGCCACATGGCATATGGAGAGAGTGACACGTCATCAAAATACATCAAAACATCATTTTTGAAAGTTGAATGCATTAAATTTAGCAAATGTAAGTTGGGTACACACAATAGACATTTGGTCAAAGTTTGATACATTCTCAGACACTAACCCCATGATAATATACCCGGCAACAGATGTAGGTCCAAAGTCTTGCTAATTAGTCCTGATCATGACCCTATATATAGGCACAAGTAGGACGAGTTCTTTTATAAAGAATTGGATGGATGTATGATAGAGAAGAAAAAAAAATCCTAATAAATCTACTAAATTGAGCAACCATATATTGAAGAGAATTTCTCATATAGGTGGCTAGTTACAAGTAGAGGCACTATAGCTATAAGCGTTAAACTTGAGACCTCCATCAAAGTACACATTCCAACAATATTCCAATTCTTACCTCAAAAACAGTCTTCATTTCCTTATATAAATATGGGTGTTTTCAGATTACAATCGATAGTTTCAAATGCTAAAATGCTAATCAAACTGAACAACAAGAACAAGCAAGATGTTCCAAAAGGATATTTGGCGGTGTATGTAGGAGAATTTTAAAGAAAACGGTTTGTGGTTCCTTTATCTCACTTTAACCAACCATCCTTTCAAGATTTGTTAAGTAGGTCAGAGGAAGAATTAGTGTACAGCTATCAAATGGGAGGACTTAGAGCATCCCCAATGTAAAAAAGCTTTTTAAAACTTTTTTACAATCCACATCACTTATTTTATAATAAGCTTTACAAAAAAGCTTTTACTCCAATGTTAAAAAGTTTTTGGAAAGCTTTAGTTAATAAAAGGGGGAACTAATATGAAAATATTATAGCAAAGAATATCAAAAAAGCTTTTCATCAAAAGTTTGAGAAATTTCAACCTTTTGGTAAATAAAGTTTTTACTCCAATGAAGAAAAAGCTTTTCAAAAGCTTTTTTGCATAAAAAACCTTTAGAAAAAGTCTTCATTGGAGATGCTCTTACCATTCCCTGCCACGGAGAAGCTTTTGTTAATCTCACTGCAATATTACACATATTATATTATAGTTGGAGGACAAAGATAGTCATCTTCCAAATATTTTGGATGCTAGTTTTGTACTAGTTTTTTTGTCTTTGGATCTTAGAGTATAATTTTGTGTTATGTTGCACAAACACCGTGTACTTGCAGATGTTGAATGTTAAAAAACATCCTGCAATTTTTATAAAATCTGGATTCTTTGATTTTTATCCTTATCTACTGAACTTTCATATTATATCATATAAATGACATTATTTGTGGTTGGATTCTTAATCAGCACCGGAATGACTTAAGAATAACTAGTAAATCAGCCTGACTATGCAGCGGTCATCAATGAAAAGAAGCAAATGGTGATAATCAGAAATTTCGTGCAAGTGTTAATTATGGGTGTTGATATATACAACAAATTTTTTGATTCATACACCTTAGATATGCATTGCAACGTTGAATACTACTGTAACAGGATGCATAAAGATTTGTGTATGAATTAAAAGATTTGTTATATTTATCACTAGCTGTTAATTATTGGTAGATGATCGTTGGTAATGTTTATCGACATTGGTGACCAATAATAATTTTTATATTACCATGAGCAATTGATTTTTCAAAACCTTCTGAGCTTTGCTTTATGTTATCTGGATGCATTAATCATTGTTAATTTAGTATATGGTATGTGTATTACAAAAAATAGAAAAGAAAAAAAAATGCAAATGTTGTAATTGTAAATTCAAATTCAAACATTGATGATATTAAAAAAGATAATATACATCATAAGATGTTTTGGGTGATATATGATATCAGTTTAATTCTTACCATATAAATTTAACAGGGATTGTGTCTAGAAATGCATATAACTTGTGATCGATATCTATTGTATATATCTTATTTACATTTGCTATTTTTAATGCTTAAACTTTCAAAATGGGTGTGCTATTTTTAATGCTTAAACTTTCAAAATGGGTCTGCTTGTTTAGGGTGTCAAGTAACATTCGGAGAATTTGACACATTTTCAAAACATTAACAAAATACATTAAAACGCACTTTTTGAAAATTTAATACATTTAAAATTAAAAATTTAAGTTGAATACACACTAAAAATCAGGTATAAGTTAAATGTATTCACAAACACTAAGGTTATTATAGTAATATCTCATCTTCAAATATATATAAGATTTAAGCTTACAGGGTTAACCCTTTATAAGGGTTTCATAAGATATAAAATTTAAACAAAATAAAATCCAATGTTAGGAGTACCACTATGAGAAACCGAATGATGCAATATTTATGGTATTAAAGCTCAATCATGCAGATCAACAACTTATGGGACTAGTGTCGAGTATATATGAGCTTATGTTTCAAGTAAAGTTTATATTGTTTCATGATCCAGAAATTTTACAGGTATTCGTAAACTCAAACAAAACCATTATGATGAGGTACACAAAATAACAAAGGTATGAACCATATCGTAACAAAATTAAAAAGGTGTAAAACTATCGACTTATAATCCCTATTTCTCACCATTTTCCTTTACCTGTATCACTCTCTGTGCAAGCGCAAGGCCAACATAATAGCCCGGCCAAAATTGCGCCACCACCAACGAACACTATGTAATAATCAATAAAAGAATCTAGGTGACGTGTGGTAAAAATCTGTATAAATCTTTACAAACGTCTAATCATTAGGATCCATTTCAACATCTTCATCTAAAGATTGCGAATCACTTCTCTTGCTTTCTTCTTCTGAATATAGTTCCTGCTCAAGTATTTCATCATTGTCGGGTAGTTCATTCTCATCACTCTCTTGCAGTCTGGATTTGATGAGGCTGTCTTCAATCCATTTAGGACACACATTCTTGCCAGCTGTTTTAGAAACAGTACAAGAACATTCCGGGATTGGATGGGAGAGAAACGACACTGGTTTTGATTGAATCGATTGTCTCTCTAATCCATCCTCCCTCAAACTATTGTTCAGATGTTTACGTGCTGCCAAGATCCAGCTTTGCTTTGGAAAATAAAGATGATCTATTGTACTGTTGAACAGATTAGCAATATATTTCCTGCATTGGGTAGGATACAAATTTGATGTGAATAGTCAACATTGCAAACAATACTTGGGAAAATATGAGTATACCTGTCAGGTCGATATGTTATGGCAGATGCCATCTCATAGAGCCGATGACCCATAACCAAACTTGCAAAGTCTGGCAGCCCACTACCATCATTGTTGAACCCAGGGAAGAAAGCATCTGCTTCAACTGATACAACATAGTCAAGGGCATCCCACAGCAACCTGTGAGCTTTGTTCCGTAAATCAAGTGGTGACGGATCAGGCTCGGAATCTTTTTCAGCAACCCAACCATACCATCCTTCTTTTTCATGTTGATAAATAGGACGATCAGGAGGAGGAGGAAGAGGTCGAGGACGTGGGCCTGCTTCATCCCAATCTTTCTTCAACTCCTTGGAAGTTTTAGTAGGAATTGGGTTAAAGTTTGAAGATAGTGGGCTTTCATTGCCTAATAACTTGTACAGTTCGTATTTGTTGCATAGATTAGAACGATCAACCAGGTTTGTGTACATGGCTCGAAGAGGAATCATGACACGTTGACCACCAAATGTTTCAGACCCTGCCAGGTAAATTCTCGTTGTTGATGGATAACCCATTGCTCGGAAGAGCAGGCCTACCTGCAAAGTTTATGGTAAAAATATATGAACATAAATATACTTATCCCACAGGCTGACCTGGCAACGTAACAGATGTTCATGAAGAATATGAATTTCTATACCTCTTCAGGCATCAGTGGACATGAGCCATTAAATTTCCGAATAAAAGAGTCAACACTTAATTTATCACGAATGATTTTCTGCTTAATCATTTGCGCTCGTCGGTACTGTATAAGTTCGGTATGGATATCCTACACAATGACAATGTGTGAAAAATATCATTTATATATGATCCATCTAGATCCTTACTAAATTAACTATAAGTGTAAAGTTGAAGTTCAACATTCTCGAACCTGGAAAAGCTCAGCACAACCCTGATGAGCCAAGCTATCTCTAACTAGACCAGGATGATAGGCAAGATAAGGTTGCCCTGAAGCTCGTAACCTGCATAAGAAATCATTTAGATCAATGACGGTTTGATCAAGAAGTGATTTAACACTTCAAGCGATGGGTGAGGATTATGTTTCAGTTCAATGGAATGCAAGGATGGAGCTTGTCCCAAATGTCTATTGTATGTATCATACTTACGGGAGGTGTATTTAATGCATCCAACTTTCAAAAACGGTTTATTGTATGTATTTTGATGACGTGTCATCTTCTAGGGACGCCACGTGGCATCGTAAACGACCGACACAATCAAAATACATACAATAAACCGTTTTTGAAAGTTTGATGCATTAAATACACCTCCCGTAAGTATGATACATACAATAGACATTCGGGACAAGTTGGATGCATTTCCAGATACTTAACCCTATTTTGTAATATAGAAATGTTTACAACGTGTTACGGTAGCTAAGATAGTTGGAGTTTCTTTATGTAAGTATAACAGAGTAATTGATATTTCCACTATTATCAATTTTCTTTATAATTTTATTTTTCAATATCTTATAGAAATTAAATTTTAGTATATGATAATAAAGATTTAAACACTTGGTGGAGTTTTAGTTAACATAAATGCATAGGTATGCACACATCCTTTTTACTTCAAGTGGCTTTGGCCCCCTTAAATAATTCGGTCAAGCTCCGTCATTGACGGAATGCTGGTAATACTATGCCGCAATGAGTACTGTAGATCTCTTCATAACTGAATAAATTTGAAGAACATAAAAGATGACTTGACCTTTTCACCATTAGATGTGCAAGTGCTAGAATCTCAGGACGAAAATGAAGTGCATGAAATGCAACTCGACATCTGAGCCTTTGATATTCGACCAACTTAGATGAGAGGATTGGCTGAAAATTAAAAAGGAATTAGAACTTGACAAAACGGAAGGTTAAGACAATTTTGGCAATAAAGAGCCGCTAGCAGAGATTTCAATACAATTAATCTCTTCAAAAAGATTTCAAGTTTTAAATGCAAAAGGAATGGAAACAGATAGTAGTTGAGATTCAGAAATAATCCTTTAAACTATCAATTATAATAAAGTGACTCAAATAGAAATGAACAGAGAAGCTAATTAGATTTTCAGTATACCCTCTCATTACACATAATAAACGTGTAATAATTGTCTTATATTTTTCCCATTGTTAGTATCACCAAGCTTGGGTTAAGAAATATTTTAATCAAAATATCCCTATAATCTATTATATCCACGACTTATTGACTAGTTGACTTGTTCACAATAATAATCCAAATATCAGGTGGCTGACGTTAGACATGTTTGCATATTTATGTTCATTACGTGGGCTGTGTTCCAGAGACAATGTAAAATGTAATTACTTTGTCTACATTTCACCTCAAGCCATATAATAACTCTTTTGCTGTTGCTTACATACATAGGAACACGTTTTTATATCTTCCACTCATTCAGATTACTAAAGAGAAACAATAGCACTTTGACATGCAGGGCTTTTTACAGTAGAAAAGGCAAGAATACACAATGACTAATACCTGTAGACAGCCTCCATCCATAATCACCAATCCAATAACCTTTGCCTTCTTTAACTCGGGCAAGATTTCTTTAATGTAATAATCAGGAGAAGCTGCCTTCTTGGGCTTAAAAGAAGGATATTCTTTGCGTTTCCTTGCCTCCTTCAACTTAGGAGGCAGACTTTTCACAATGATCACATCATTTTTAAGAGAGGAAATAAATTGTTCTTCATTGTAGATGTATGAAAAGCTTTTAAACTCGGAGCTGCAGATAATTTTAAAAATAATTAGAAATGCTTAAGGGTTACAGATTACTGGTTTTTCTGATTAGTTCCAAGACTACCAACCATACCTGATGCCTTTTGAACTCGTACTATCTTGAATCTCTGGGATGACCAGAGTAGCATTGAGAAGCCTGGATATGGCAACAAGATCACAAATCTAGAAAAATGTCAAGCCCGTATAAGCCTTAAGAATAGGACTATTCAAATTACTGAAGAAAAGACAGATCAACATGAGCATACCGAAGATCGGATCTTCTCAAATTCACCAAAAATTTTGGCATATATGAAACCATTATTTTGTTCAACTGGATCTGCAACGTGAAAATAAAGTTAAAGGACTAGTAGACAGGTAGCAGGTATATGTAATAAGTTGTAGTGCCAGTGCTGTTCGTACTACACAAGAGAAAGCAAAGGTACTAATCTAGGAGTACCAAAATGAGAACATAGTTTAAGCATGTATCATCACAATATATTAGTCATAAAGATAAAAGTTTCCATCTATATGTGGGGGTAAACTGGAAAAGATAAAACAGAGAACAAAAGTATATAAAATACAATATACAGTCCCAGATTTACACAACCTATAGCTTGTGATAAGCACAGGACAAAGTAGAGAGCGTACTCATTACCAGCATAATTACTTCTAGGGTTTGCATAGGGCTGAAAAACCTCTAAAGGCTTAATCTTCTTCCACAACCTTTTAGATCTAACACCCTGCAGTAACCAGAAAGTAACAAATAAATCATCAAAGTACGAATATCAATATTCTGTTTAACAGTACAAACTAACAACATATAATACACATTGATAGATTTAAAATATCAAAAGTACTAACGTTACCTGTATCCCCCCAACATCTACATTCAAATCCTCAATAAACCGTGTCATTACACTGTACTGTACTAACTCCACACTCGTATTCGCAAGAAACATGTGAACCAGCAAAGACAAAAAAGACAGAACCAGACATCCGAGTGCAAACCATTTGATTTTCGATCTGATCATCATAAAAAGCTATCACACACTCGAGCCACACTTGTATTTTCACTGGTTACAGCAAACGAATCCAATGCCGCCAAACCATAACTGCAAATACACACACTAATTTTCAATCGGCAGAAGAATACGTATATGGCTATATGCAGAAACAATGTATGTACAGTTTCAAGTACCAACATCATCCTGAAACTATATTTCCATCAAAAAAACAACAGTAACCTAGAAATTCAACTTACTTACAACTATTGGACCATGATCGAAATTGTAAACCTCACGAATCAAACTATTTTCTAATCATAGTTTGCTAGTATGAAACCACACACTCACAATAAAATGTTAATCAACACTCGTAGCTTATACACTTCATTTCAAGCCCTAATAACATCATACGACATTGCCATAACCACTTCGCAGAATGTAAAATCAATCAATGCAGCAGATTACGTTAGACAGATACATACATATACACATATATCACACAAAATCAGGATTCAAAGTGATATGAATTCGAGTGATAAACAGATCTGATTTCATATATTCTTAAGTAAAAAAAACGCGTAGTTGCGAAGTGTTTGTTTGAACCTGAGATGCTGATTGAACGGTTGGATGTGATCGGAATTACGGCGTCGGTGATTGAAAGGTGCGGTGGCCGGAGAGTGACAGATGGAGCAGAGTGTGTGTGAATTTTGGGGTGGTGATTGATGAAAAGGGGAAAAAGGGAGGGAGTGAAATGAAGTTTGCGTGTGAAGAAGGGTGGAAGGTGGCCTCGTTAAACCCAAATCATGAATATAATTAGGATTGATTAATTAATTAATTAATTATTAACTGATATTTTTAAGTGAATGATGGTAACGTAAAATCTATAACATGTTGACTTTTCCCATAAAAGTATTCGGTTTGTCTAAAAAAAATTATTACTACTACAATGTGATGACTAATGAGTCCAAAAAGGGATTTTTTTAATTAGATGGCTATAAAAAATCTATATACATGTTGATGAGTATGGTAGACTTTGGGTGTCTTTGGCACAAGAGATTCTTAGAGATTATAGAGGTTTGAGATTCTAATTTTAATAATCTTCATCCTCTAAAAATAAAAAGCTTTGTTTGGTAATAAAGTGTGCGTTTGGTAACAACGGGCTGGAGCTTGTGGTTGGAGCTGGGGCTGGAGCTGGAGCTTGAGGCTGGAGCTGGGGTTTGAGCTTCTTTTCACAAGCCATTTCAAAAAGCTTCTTATTTAGGGGCTTCTGGGGGCTTATATTTTCAAGAAGCCCCACTTTTTTTAAGTTGCCAAACAAGACTTATATCTGGGACTTATAAAAAAATAGAAGCTCAAACCCCCAAAAGCTCCTAGAAGTCCGTCATCCAAACATACCCAAAATATAGGTGGGGATTCTTGAAAATATAAAACCCTAGAATCCCCTAAACAAGAAGCCAATTCAACTAGCTTCTAAAAGAATCCCTAGCCACAAAAATCTTCAGCTACAATCTCCATCTCCAACTACAAGCTCCAGCTAGTTTGTTACCAAACACACCCTTTAAAAAACGATTCTAAGATAACTTTGTTTTTATTAACGGTTTAATATAGGGTGTTTGATTTAAATTAATTATCAAGCTTATGGAATTTTCAACAAATTTGTGACTAATCATCGTGAGCTTAAAGAATTACTAAATCTTATAAAATTCTTATGCGTTGTTGACATCATTTTAGAATCTAATTCTATATGTTTGTAAGTAGATGAAGATAACCGTCTTAAAATTTAAGTGGTAAAAATTGTTTTTTTATGCGAGATTTTTGTTTTAGAGTATTACTAGGTGAAGGATCCGCGACAACGCGGGCTTCCTAATTTTGTTTATGCATTTGTTATTAATTATTTAGTATCCTCACCATAGTTCATTAATATTAATATATGTATAATTTAAAAGAGTCATGTGCTTGAATCTGAACGTTATGTTATTGTATTGTCTTGTTTAGAAAAGGCGGGAAAATGTTGATCATTTGAAAGAGTCGTAACAAAATTAATAAGTTCCTAATTTTGTTTATGCATTTGTTATTAATTATTTAGTATCCTCACCATAGTTCATTAATATTAATATATGTATAATTTAAAAGAGCCATGTGCTTGAATCTGAACGTTATGTTATTGTATTGTCTTGTTTAGAAAATGCAGGAAAAGGTTGATCATTTAAAAGAGTCGTAACAAAATTAATAACTGTGTATAATATAAGTTCCTAATATATTTGTTTAACAAACAATAAGAATACAAAATGGATGTTCATGTGGTAAAGTAGTCTAAAGTATAATTGTTCTACTGGTTTGGACCATTGGTTTCTAACTACTTGTGTTTAGATATATATTATTTAGATAAAGATTGCATATGTAAATTGAGATGTTGGCTAGAATACAAATAATGTTGAAATGACTAAATTTTATTGAAGAAGTTTACATCAACAATGTAATCGTTGTCAATGTCATGTCCAAGTGATCGGATGTGGTTGATAAGATTGTCGGCCTTAACGAATTGGCCATTATTTTTTGATCATCTTGCACGATATCATCTTTGGAGATGCGTGTTTGCTTTTAGCCGGTCATTAAATCCGTGTAAAGGCTTATCATCTACAATTTTTTTTCTGAATCATTTGTTAATTAAATTGCTTTATACACATCATTAGTAAATAGTGTGAAAACATAGTAATAAAAATATTTGTATTAATTTACATATAATATTGTTTGGACCTTGACAATTAGTGCCGCTTTTAAAAAAAAAATTGAATCCTTTTTTAATTGAATTGCTTTATACACATCATTAGTAAATAATGTGAAGACATGGTAATAAAAATATTTGTATTAATTTACGTATAATATTGTATAATATTGTTTGAACCTTGACAATTAGTAGGTGTTGTTTTTTCTTTTGATGTATGATCGTTAAGGTGGGGGTGATTTTTTGTATATAGTTGCACATGACAATCCAAATCCATATACAACAAAGAGATAATAATTTGAATGAAAAGAATAATAATACAAATAAACCTTTTGTGCCTCCATTATTAACGGTAGAAGAATTATCTTTTGCAGTAGAATAATCTTTGACATATTTACATAAAAATGTAAAATTTTGTTAGTAAGTATAAAAATACATAATTTTGTAATTAAATTTTAAAAAATATATGTATACCATAAAATTGTATGTAACATACCTTTTAATTGTATGTAACTTACCTTTTTATTTTATTTTATCTATTTTTTAGTTTTATTTATTTTTTGTGGAATTGTGTTGGTTATTTATTTGTTTAATTGTTTTCTTAAATTGTGAACAAAATATTTTTTTAGGGTTAATAATGGTTTAATCCTCAAAGTTTCACTTTTTTCATTTTAACCACTCAACTTTTTTTAAATGTTTTAACCACTCAACTTAGGGTCAATAATGGTTTAATCCCTGAACTTTCAATTTGTTATCGTTTTAACCACTCGACTTTGTTTTAAACGTTTTAACCACTCAACTTATGAGTTGACCATAGTTTAACCACTAAAGTTCATTTGCCCATTTAAAAAAAACCCTTCGTTAACTTATAATAAAAGTTTAGATCGGGATATGTAATCTTTAAACTGATTTTTTTATCGACCAAGGTTGTCAAGATAGAGATATTACCTAGGATCGTTTTTTTCTTCACAAGATCGAAATCGTAAGATCAAATCGGGATCATAATATCTTACGATGTCGATTTGAGCATAGGATCTTACGATGTCGATCCGATCCGATCTTACTTAATGTAACACCCCCAAATTTACTGTTGCGCGGAAGCAAGCTTTGGGTGTTACTAATCAATAATCAAGCACCAAAGTAAAGCAAACGACATCTATATGCAACGTCGTACAATAGTACAAAAGTATTAAATTGTTGAATCATAATAACAAGCTTCGAGTTCGAAGATGATTTCCTAGAGATTCTAGTACATAACTGATATACAAAAAGTAATGCAAAAGAATCTCCACAAGTTTGTATGCATGCGACTCGAGCTATCAGTCCTGGGGTAACCCTACTCCGTTTGTGTACCTGAGATACAAAGCTAAAAAGGTTAACCAAAAAGGTTGGTGAATCTCACAGGTTTAGTAATAAAGTAATCGTTTATGAACCACAAGTATGTACCAGCGTTCCTATTAAGCAAAGTAAGTAAATCAGTATGTACGTACAGTTGCCATGAGCCCATAAGTTGAAGCTTAACCGTGTAGTGTGAATATATCACGTACCCCCGTGAGTGCTATCCGCACACTCATATGTAACAAATACTAATATGCCTGTTTCTACGTGTAAATCAGTACGTGGTGGCGCTACCACCCCAGGCAGGGACTGTCAGTCCCAAATGGATCCATTTACTAGTAATCGCGCTTAAGTCCATAACTAACAACTTATGATAGGAGGATTTCAGTGGATAAAAGTAACTCATGCAAAGTTCGTGTAAAAGCAGTAGTAAAATCCGTACAGTACATTGCGTTCACGTGTAAAACAGTTGCTAAGTATCTCACCCCAAAGTATAAAAACAGTAAAAGTGGGGCTGTAAGACTCACCTGAGTCAAGCAAGCAAGCGTTTAACTTAATAAACGTAAAGTCTGAAAGTAGTAGTAATCCGTAGGTTCCGCGAACCCGCAACCTTCTAATGCCCTAAGCATATAAGGTTGTATGTATAAGTGAATGTCTCAAAAGATCATTCATGCTAGTTGTCCACTCAACTAGGAAATGTCCAAGTATTTGTTTGTACGTTCATGATCATTTTGTAAATAAGTATGGCCCGTTGGTGACGGAGGTGTAATAATGATTCAAGTATTATTATTATGTAATTCATTGTGCTTGTATATCTTGTAAGTGTAGTGTTTTATGTATTCAATACTTAGTATAAAAAAAGTATTTTGAACTCTGTTTCGTGCGACAATATATAACCCGACAATGACATTTACGGAATACTGTTCATACGACAATAGTAATTCACGGAGTTTTATTTATGCGACAATTGCATTTCACGGAATTTCTTTCAAGTATGTTAGTTTTTATGCGACAATGGGAAATCACGAACACTGTTCATGCGAGAATAGTAATTCACGGATTTTGTTTATGCGACATTGGTGATTCACGGAGTACCGTTTATGCGTCAATAAGAATTGACGGAATGCTTTCAAGTATGTTTATCTTTTATACGACAATGAGCATAGATTGTGATTCACGGATTTTTATGCGACAATTAGCTTATTGTCGGTTTTTAAATAATTTCCAACACAGTCCCTATATTTCATTTTTCAGATTTTTAACTCGATGGACCTTTCAAGATTTGGAGCATTTCTGCTCCGATTTATATCTAACCAAAAATCACACAAGTTCTTATATATGTCTAGTTCATTTCTGCACTTTATGGTATTTTCGTATGTTCATTTACTATTTAAAACGAAAATAGTTTCAAGGTGTGGTCAGACTTGGTCCTAAACAGACATATGTTCAAAGATTGAGGTATATCCAGAAATGAGAGCATTTCTGGAATTGGTCAAAGAAGAACTTTTTGTGGAGGACATTCATACGTAAATTTTGGTAGGTGATACATGTGTTGAATCAACCTAGAACTCAAGTTATAGTCGTTTTAGTGAGGTCGATTTTCTGAGACAGAAACTGTTACGATTTAGAGGTTTGGAAAAATGAGTTTTAAGCTTTATTTTGGACATAATCTTGTTAAATGAGCAACTAGACATGTTAATAAGTAGTAAACAAGTAATTCTAAGAAAAGTTCAAGAGCTCTTACAAAGAAATGGTGAGGAGAAGGAGTAAAGAGGTCGAAAACTCATTTTCTTAAATTTTCCGATGTGGCGGCCGACGGTGGTTGTATGGTGGACTTATGGCGGCTCAAGGGAGGTGTTAGGGTGGCTGTGGGTGGTCTTGTGTCTGATCCCACGTTTTTAGAGAGAGAGAAGAGAGAGGCTTGAGAGAATGGTTGCTTGTGTGTGTGAAAATGAAGTGGAAGTGGTTGATGTTTTTGGTGTGTCAAACAAGGAAAAGGGTGATGGCATGGGGGTTGATTTGCTGCAGAATTTCAGTGGGTCCCACCCTCATGTGGGTGTTTAAATCTTGCCCCCAAAGTTGTGTTAAGCCTCGTGTTCGTTTACCCGTTCGTTTTACGTTTTAATTAATCGTATAACGTTTTATTTAGTATGTTTTGTTAACGATTACAACCCGATATTTTTACATGGAGTATTTTATTAAATTACTTAATAATATGATATAAGACATACTTTGCCTTTATTTCATCCGTCGGGGGCGTTCCACGCGTTTTCGTCGCGTACTGAGTGTTTTATACGATATTTAGTACGTGTAATATATTCTCACAATATATTAAGGTAAACAATGTTTGTTTAGATAATTCCACATTATTTTAATAGTTTGTCACCAACGTCCATGTTTTCGTTGTCGGATATACACCCGGTTCATAATCGTACGATTTAAACAAATCGTGTAAACGTGTATGTAATTACACAGAAGATCATGTATATTTAGATTAACATAAACTAAATACACGTAATTACAAGTAGTTTAGGCACTAATTAAAGTCCTAAATTAGCGGGTGTTACACTTAATTAACATGAATATAAGTTAAGAAAATATAAATTAGTTAATTTTTGTCCAATAAAAGGTTAATATGTTTATTATTTAATTAATTAATTACTACACGTAAAACTATTAAAATTTTAAACTAAAATAGTTTATCGCATGAAAATCTATATCTTTAATTACAAATATAGTAATCTTAGTCGGTATGATAAGTATGATTGATGCTATAATGTTTAAACTATAAAAGTTTAATTAATTTGTCATGCAATTAATCTTTTATATGCATTATAATGCACATTTATGAGTTCATAATCGAAATCGTAAGATCTTAAGATCCCGATTTGATATTACGATTTCGATCTTGTGAAGACAAAAATCATCATATGTAAGATCTCTATCTTGACAACCTTGGTCGATAAAAAAATCAGTTCAAAGTTTATATATCCCGATCTAAACTTTCATTATAAGTTAACGAATGATTTTTTAAATGAGCAAATGAACTTTAGTGGTTAAAGTATGGTCAACTCATAAGTTGAGTGATTAAAACATTTAAAACAAAGTTGAGTGGTTAAAACGAAAACAAATTGAAGTTCAGGGATTAAACCATTATTGACCCTAAGTTGAGTCGTTAAAATATTTTAAAAAAAGTTAAGTGGTTAAAACGAAAAAAAAAAGTGAAACTTTGAGGATTAAACCATTATTAACCCATTTTTTTATTGTGTTGGTTATTTATTTATTTAATTATTTTTTTTAATGTGAAACGAAAGGCTTTTTTTGGGCCGAAAGATTCTTTGCCACTTTCTTTTTTCCACCCTTTTTGTTTCTTAAAAAATCATTTTTTATAATTAATATTTAATTAATTGAATTTGAATTTGAATTTAATAATAATTTATGAGGAGGAAAGTGTAAATATGGAGATTAAATATACACCATTAGATCGCATAGAAGGAATCCATCGAATGGTCCAAATTGCTCCATGGTTTTCTCTTTTATATATTGTTTTAGAGTATTATAGTATTAAGTTAGATTCGTTTATGGGTCTAGGGTCTGGTTTAAGATACCAACATTGTCGTTAATAATAATAATAAGTAATAACCTACGAGATTTTATTGTTTAATATGATATCAAAACAATTTTGATTCTCAAACCTCGTTATCAACTCACAATCACCTCCCTTTGAGTTTGGCAGCCTCACCACCTCTACTATCCTAACTAGTTTAGAACCCGCAAAATTCGCAGAATCATTCATGAAAAATACTTAAGTAATACATTAACGTATAATTGTTATTATTAGCTTAAGTTTTATATACTATATATACAATATTTTTATATATAATAAGATAATGTACATATCAACGAGTGAACTTTGTACCATACGCAATTATATTTTAATTTTCATGAGTATTAGATTTTAATTTTGTATGATGAACATATGAAATTGTTCGTTATCTTGAACGTACTGAAACTTTGAATTAATTAATTAAAAAGTTAAATTGTTAGCTTTAAAAATTTAAATCTTGAATATACAATAGTTTATGGTATCTTGGTTTCCGTTTTTTATCGTGTTTTAAATTTGCATCGTATTTTCAATAAATAATTATTTTTTTGTTTGACCAAAGTTACATACATTGGGATAATCGAAACCCACTAATAAATATAAAAAATCGATAGGTAATACTTATTTGGTACCCAGTGGTTATTGGGTCAAGTACGGGTACAAATATTTTAAACGGGTATGGATACAAATACATTAAAATCAGGTGGAACTCGACCCATTGGCATTTATAATCTAAGCATTGTATATTAGAAATGATAAAAAATTAAAAAGACAGTGGTATTGGTCAAATACACTAGAACCCGTCGAAACGTGACCCGTTGGCACCCATAATCCAACAATTGCAAATTAGAAATTCATAAAAGAATTCAAAAAAGGCGTTCGTATAAGAATTTAAATCACTGGGTGATAGAATGAAGTCATAATTTTTTGGAATTGAAAATAACTTATTGGGGTTTTTTTCAGAAAATACAAAATAAAGAAGATTGTAAGAAGAGTTTGAATTATGGAAGAAATAATTAAGTATTTATTAAATTAAAACTTCCATAAAGTATTTGGAGGATTATATACAATTAAAAAAGTAGATGATTTATGTTGTAAATATTGAAGGGTCTATATTGTAAATATAGAAGGGTATATTAGTCTTTTAGTCATATAAAAATAGGATTAATGATGTCATTAAATAAATGAATGGTTAGATCTTAATTGTTGATCTCCATCTAATAGCTATCATTCTTTCAAGATTTTTCTTTTAATATATAAGATAGATAGATTCTGTCACAAGGGTCTTACTCTCTGTAAAGAAACAATCCCCATTTTTTTCCATTTTTTTTATTTTCTCTACAAGTTGCTCTCCTTTTCTAAACTTCATTTTTGGAATTAGTATTTCGGCATGCATCCAACTTATTTATATGTCTATTATGTGTATCCAATTTATGTTTGCTATATTTTTAAGGGGATTGATAGATACAACAAAATATTTGATTCATACATCAAACGTATGTTTCAATTTGTTTGTATTGTGAGCTTTAAAGATTGTACAATTTTGGTGTAGGAATCAATTTGGTTTTTGTATATATCAACTCCCTATTTTTAATGCTACAATCTTTTTAGAAGGTGAGTTTTAATATATTATGTTGATGTGTCATCCGTTTAAGGTGTCATGAGGCATTCGTAGAGATTGACACACTATCGAAAGTACTACGATATGCTAAAACACATTTTATAAAAATTGGATGTCATACAAATAGAAAACATAAGTTGAATACGCACAATAGTCATTTAACATAAATAGAATGCATTCATGTATAGTAATTCCTTTACCATTCTAGATCTATTGTTATCTCACTCTATTCACTTATATATATATATATATATATATATATATATATATATATATATATATATATAAAGAGGTCTTTTTCACCCGCGTATTACGACGGGGTCTAAAATTATATACTTATCCTGTCAAATTTTTATTCGTATCAAATGTGGCAACTAAACATATTAATCTACAAACCTAAAATAAAAAGGTATAGTTATATTGATCTTGCATCAAAATTTACATTTACAACTAATCTCATTATGCAAAAGAACCAAAACTAACTATCCTAACATATACAAATTTATCCATACAACATTATGGGATAAGACATAATCATGAATTCCCATATCCATATATTGAGACCATCAAATAGAAGCATCTACCAAAAAGCCACACATGAACATACTTCAAGAATATATTGATGCAGGCAATCTAGGATTATTATCTATGATTTAATATTCTAAGTTTATCTTTATTTTTAGGGATTATCTTTAATAATTAATTTGTATCCTAATTAAATTAGGATTCTATAAATTAGGAAAATAAGATGTCTTTCTTATCAAGAAAACATCTATATAAGTATTAGGTTTTTATTTTTCATAGTTAGTTGATTTGTTTTGATTAAAGAACATGTGTTCTTAGAGCCTTTGGGTTCAAGTTTTAGTCTTTGATTCATTCTTAGTGTTTGAGCCATTTGATTGTTAAGAAAAACTGCATCACGTGGTATCAGAGCTTTGGTTAATTCAAATGGCTCTGCGTGATGAGAACTACCTTTTTACTCGCCGAATCGCCGATCGAAGCAGCGATAAAATCGTGTTTGATTCGCAAGATCGCATGATCCAGGAAACTGACCTAAAGGATGTCATCTTGGATGAGATCGTTGGGAAAAAGGAGCATCCTGAAGAAGGCGATGGTTACAAGTTTCAGGAAACTGACTCAGAGGCTTTCATCCAGGATGAGAATTATGTGGAGGAAGAGTATCCTGGGAGTTGTAGCACCCTATATTCATCACTTTCTTGTTTCGATTGTTATGGAGACGAAGAGGTGAGTAATGAAGATTATTGGTGGGTTACACGAGCCTTGAACATGGTTGCCGTTCAAGAGGGGGTACCGTTCTAGAAGAGATTACCGGAGGTAGTCTCGAGTGTGCGAAGGTATCCGCTGGTATTTTGAATGATTTCGTGATGGGTGAAAAGACCGAGATCGGTGGCGTTAATGATCTAGTTCAGTTGGTTGCAAATGGTGATGCGGTGGCTTCCGGTGGTGCAACGGTGGTTAAAATCTGTGATCGGGTGGCTAAATCGACGGCTAACGATGTGGGTGATGTTCCCTACGACCCAGGTGGCTGTGGTTCGGATTCGTGTTCCCAAGCTTGCGGAAAACTCGAGGACGAGTTTTTTTAAAGAAGGGGACAATGATGCAGGCAATCGGGGATTATTATCTATGATTTAATATTCCAAGTTTATCTTTATTTTTAGGGATTATCTTTAATAATTAATTTGTATCCTAATTATATTAGGATTCTATAAATTAGGAAAATAAGATGTCTTTCTTATCAAGAAAACATCTATATAAGTATTAGGTTTTTATTTTTCATAGTTAGTTGATTTGTTTTGATTAAAGAACATGTGTTCTTAGAGCCTTTGGGTTCAATTTTTAGTCTTTGATTCATCCTTAGTGTTTGAGCCATTTGATTGCTAAGAAAAATTGCATCATATATAAACCAGAGTTAGCTTAATGACGACCAAATCAAATATCACTATCCGGAAAGCACTTTTTAAATAATAAAACAGAACCAAAAATCACTTGGGAAAAAAGGAAAGAAGAGAGAGCATGTTATATCAAAACGATTTGAGTGAATAAATCACTAAGAATACCGATAAATAGAAGCTTACATTTAACATACATATTTGAACAATAGTTAAGATAAAGTTTGGTCAAATTGAGTTAATTAGCCAAACCACAAACAAAACTTTTATCCATTTATTGAGTCTTATAAACAATAAATATGTATCAAAACTATATTACTACAAAAGTAATATTATGTATCTTTATAAAATAGTTGTGGAGGCTTTATAGAAATGAATATACTTTGGATAAAATGCAACTCGTTCGACTCACTCAACCTCACTCGCCTTATTTCTTTTTAAGTTAAGTATTCTAGCTGAACTCATACCCATTAAAACTATAATTTTGGTGTGAAAAGATGAGTACATGTGAAATGGGTTGGATATTCAGTTGACTCACAAACAATTTTTTATCTGTAGATTAACATAAAATTTTAGTTGTTTGGATAAATGTAATATGGCAACTTGCGACCCGTTTGACACATCTACCCAATAATCAAGTATGTTTAACATATCTTCCAACTAAAGTTTCACATGCCTTTTTCATTCTTATCATAAGAAACCATCTCTATATGAAAGAGTTTAATACAAAATACCTTAAAATGTTAGACCTGCATAATGTGTATTTAACATCATTAAGATCCATCCATTCTTAGGTTCTATGAATTCTAAACTAAGATCAAATCATTTATGACAATAAACTTATAATCAAACAACCCCTCATCCAATTTGATACAAATTAAAAAGACAAATAGATCTAACATAGGGTCTTCTTCAGTTTGAACAAAAAGTAGAAATCTTGATAAGAAGTTATATCTACATCTTCTCCATACCAAAAAGTACATCAATAAAAACCATACGTGACCAAATAAAAAACCAAATAGCTAGGAACCCATAAAATTGGCGAAAACCAAAACAGTCTGGGTTTATTCACACAGTACCTACGATGCATTCAACTAAAAGAGGAGAAATAGAGAAATATCAGTTTTTCCTTTTAATGTGATAAGTAAAACCATAAAAGTTAAAAAGACAGCTAAAGATGAAAAAATAAACATCATCTTCCTTTTAACAAATATATATAATCGATGATGGCCATTATCTTCCAAATCAAGAGAAAAATGTTATGGAAGCTTATGTAATTACAAAAGACTGAAAAAGTTAACTGATTACTTATTGTGGTGCTGAAGAAATGAAGAATCCTTCCATAATACAGTGAAAATTTTGAAAAGAGATTGAAAAACAAACTGTATATTGTATAATTTGATTGGGATGGTGAAAACATTAGTAGTGTAATGAGTAAGGTTGTTCGTATGAAGCAAATAAAGTGAAAAGAAAGGATGGGTGTTTTACCCAAATCACACGGCAAAGAAAGGTACAATTGGTGCCTCATTTTCAAGCTTGTTCCCATAGTCTTCTTGAGTTGCTACAATGTCAATGAGTTATCTCTGACTCTTCTACAAGAGTTGGCAGGTTAATTATGAACAATTACAATCACTTTTGATGATTGTAATAGCTTAAATATGTCAAAAGTAAGATTTTGAAAGTCTTCCAATAAATGTTGCTTCCTTTGAAAGCTCAAGATGAAGACAAATATCGGTTCCGGTATATGTTGTTTTAGAAAATTTATTTTATTGTTTATCGTATTATATTATATTTTTGTATTATTTATGTTGTACACATCTTTTACGTTTCAGGTTGAGCGTTTGTTTTACTCCTATTAAAACTCCGGGGGCATATTAGAATATTGAGTTAGAGTAAGGTTCAAATAAGTACAGTAACTTTAGGTGAGAATGGAGGAACCAACCAGCATGCGTCACATGTCACAAAACCTACAAATTTCCCCCACGATTTTTAAACGTAAATATCTATTAAATAGTAAGACGAAATTCACAAAAATTGCATCATCAGCGATTCTCTTCGATTAGAGATGTGATAAGGTATACTTTCGATGATTTTTTCCCGTTTTCGATGGGTTTTGAAAACAATTAACACGCGTGTTACCGACGAGTAACACGCGTGTTACCGGCGGCGAGTGTAACACCTGGTCAAAAAGTCAAATTTTTCGCGCCGAATTTAAACTTCAAATAATTGTATTTTCATATGCAATCACAACAAAGTATTCGAAAACTTTATATATATATATATATATATATATATATATATATATTTATATGTAAGTCCCTAGTTCTAGGATCGATAACTTCGTTATCTATAGTATTAAGGCGCGGAATTCCTCAATACACATTATCTTACTATAACGAATAAGTTCGCTTTTAGGTTAACTAATTACTTAGCTTTAAACGATTAAACGTCAAAGCCTAGCCTTTAGAATTATGTTTTTTCTGGATTGAATTCGTAGGTTGCAAAAACAAAAATAGCAAAAGTTTTTTAATTAGTTAAACGAATCTAAATATATATACTGAATTCACCTCGTAGGTTATGGGCCTGCGAGTCCAACTCAACTCGCAGCCCAAGCCCAGCTTGGCTTCGGTTCGCAATACTTATTGTACTGCGAGTTCAGATCTCATCTCGCATCGTAATGCCTTGCGACTTGAGATCTCGACTCGCTATACATGTTTATTTCATTTTCAATATTCGTCTAATACTTTAATATACTAATATATTTAATGAATATTAGTATCAAAACAAACATTTATTTACAAATCTAAACCAATATACAAACGTGATAACAATTACACCAGTCCTATTTTCAAGTTAGATATGTTGTCACAAACTATGTCTCAACAGATTCCCCATTGACAATAGCTCTAGCTTCTATGTCTTCAAATTATCTTTGGTTTTTATTTGTAAATCTTACTACCTGCATAAATCTTCATCTTAATACAAGTCTTTACCATCATCATCTGATAATCTCTTGCTAAATCACCCCATGCTTCTGTCGTAAAGATTCTGTTCTCATTCAACTTTAACAAAACCTTCCTCGACAAATTCATTAGATGTCGATGGTCATAAACTCTGAAAATTTCACGTTCACCACCCTCAACCTCATCATCAGCTTCAACCATGACAGCCTCTCCAGTTTCTGAATCCACATGCCAACTTTTCATATTTCCAAGTATATCTTGTGACATTGTCTTCAGCGGAACATGCTGTACACATCTAACAGTTGGATAAATCTTCTTCCTTCTTCTCCTACCAGTTCTTTCACTTCGTTCTTGTAACCTTATCATTTTTCCATTTCTTGGCTTAATCTTTTGAAATTTTCTTGATCGAACCTCCGTCCTGATAATATGTTGTACATAATTACCAACAAAATCATCACTCGGGTTCTTCAATGGTAATCTAGCCAAATCACAAATCTCATACCTTGGTAGAGAACTAAACACTGCAAGCTTTCGTTCAAAGTATTGAACTCCATCAAATCTCTTGATAGCAAACAGTTTTATATCAACATCAAAATACCATCCAATAATCCCTCTTCTTGCTATACGCTTACCTGTAATATCAACTTCTGATATTCCAATCTTTTCTTTCTTTTTCTTTGGCAAGGGCTTGAACATAGGATTATCTTTATGCTTATCAGGAAGATCTTCTTCATCTGAATCAGTTGAATCATCAATTTCTTCATCTACATTGATAACCATTGGACCTTTATCATTTTCAATAATTACTTCTGTACTAGAAGGACTCACATGGTGTTCATCAACATTAGAATCTGGATCTACACCAATGCATTGCTCAATCTCTGGAACAGTAGTCCAATCATCAGGTGGTTGAAATTCTTCTTCTTCTAAATCATAATTAATATCTTCATCTATCTCATCCAGAATATCATCTTCTGAATCTGATAGATTAAGCATCTCAATCCCTAGAGAAACACAAACACAAATAACTATTAACAATCTAAATTCCTTCATTGATTTCCCTGAATCAATCTAAGAATTTCTTTATTAATCCTTTTGTGCAATTAATCCATAACATAAATGCAATTAATAACTTATAAATCTTTTATTGATTACCCTGAATCAATCTAAGACTTCTTAAGTCTTTTATCAAACACTTAACAAACATTAATTAAATTTAAACTCTTATGTATTGTGAATAATCACCAAACATTTAAGTTTACAATTAACTAACTTATAAAATTTTCAAGACTTAATTGAACTTTAATTTTCAAAGAACTTAACTTTTCAATTATATCTTTAAATTATATATCATTTGTCTAGTAAAAACAAACACATTTATAACTTGTTAGTTATAAAAACTCTCAAATCTAAAATGTCTAAGTTTAAATAAATTTTGACCGCTGAAATAAATCAGAACACGCCACATGACTTCTCAATGAGTCGGAAGACTTTCGATCACTAATTTATTTAACTTTTTAGACTTAATAACTTATATAAATTCTAATATATTTAACTTAAAATTACAGTATCAAGCCGAATATATTACCAAAAATATTAAGTTACATTTATCCAATTATTTTAGTAAAAATATTTACAAATACTAAACAGTACTAATCTAATACTAAGCTATCTTTCCAGCTTCTGTATCAACCGGTACCACTGTATTAGTACTTGTACCAGCACCGCTACCACTTGCACCAGCAGTAGACTCCCCCTGAACAGTAGCATGCTCACCAGTCTTTAAAGGACCAGTCGGCTCACTAACTTTAGATGCACTGGGATCATCGCTCTGTCGTGTCTCTTCTTCAGCTTCAACTCATCTTCTTTGCTCGTTGCTCTATATACCCTAATCTCCCACTGAACTGACTGTTCTTTATGCAAACTCAAAACAAGTTCCTCCAAATTGTCAAGCTTCAATCACTGGGCAGTGCAGTCATCAAGCAGTGTGTTATGAACCTTCATCAATGTCAGATAAGATTCACTAACAGTAACCAATTGCTGTGCTAAAGAAGGATTTTCAGCTAACAGCCGTGGAACCGATGTCGTCATTTTCTCTAAATCCTTCACTCTAGACTCTAAGGATGTAATCCTTTCAGTATCAGTCATAGGAGTCACTGAAATTGTCGATGATCCAGGCGGTGTCAACGAAGCAATATGAGAATCACGAGTAAGTGGTGGAATGGCTTGAGATAAGGATGTCGTGAGAAGGCCAGTTGCAAAGCGGCTTGCCTTGGTAGTAGGAAACTGTGCTGAACGCACTAATTCCACAACCCCCTCCTTGATAACCTGAGAAACCGATTCTTGTGCCGGTAAATCTGTTCTTGTCTCAGCCTATAAAGTTAGATATAATTACATAAGGAACTATTACAGATTACTCTGTCTCATTCTCTAAATAAGAAATGAACACTTGTGATACTGAAATTATATCTCTTACCATAGTAGGTACAGAAACCAATTCAGAAACCACCGGTGTCACCTTCTCTACCTGTGGTGTATCTTGAGTTTCATCTCGAATGATCAAGGTCCTCGAATGCTTTCTGCGTTGAATAACCAGAGGAGTATCATCCTCAGGACCTTCATCCAAAATACTGAAGTCAGGATCGACTTCTATAGCCTTTCTCTTCTCCTTCAGAGCTGGATTTGGAATCATCCTAGAGCGATATCTAATATAACCAGCATCTGGAGATTGAGATGAAGTGCTATCATCATCATCAGACTCATTATCTGAAGCCGTCTTACCATCACGGCCTCCAGATGGTCCAACATCAGAATCCTAAACATTAAATATATTAAACATTTATGATTAGCTTGAAGCTCTTATCATACAAGTTCGATATATATTTAAGACTAATCAGATATAATACCTTAGCAGGTAAGACCTCTGATCTATCAACCTGTCTCTGCTCCCCCTCAGGTTTTGCAACCTCTGGGTTTGCAGCCTCAGCTTCCTGAACATAATTATATTTATATTTTATGATTAGTGAACTAATCAACCAAATATCTATATCAATATATTTACATAATAATATTTATACATTTATGATTAATAAAATAACCTATCAACTAAGTATCAATAATATTATATAATTGAAATTATAAATAAAGAATACCTGTGTCGGATCAACCTCAATATATTGCTCTATCTCTTGAATAAGCAGATCATGAGCATCGTCATTTTGAAGAAGAACCTCATGAAGAACCTCAACAGCTAACTCAGGTATAACTTGCTGCCCTGGCTGTTTAGCCTGATGTAAAACATCCTCAATGAGCTCCTGTGGCTCAGCTGCTGGTTGAGGTTGAGGTTGAGGTTGAGCTTGCTGTTGCTGTTGTGCTTTGAGCTTGAACTGGAGCTCCAGCTTCCAACCATCCATCGTTTTGTGGAGCAACGTAGTTAGCATCAAGAAGATGCCCAAAAAGATCAGCAGACTCAGGTTTAATCTGATCTTTACGCTTTGAATGCAGAGAACAAGTGTTGTAACCTCGCAGTCCTATGGTCTCAACGTGAAAATCAGCTTCATAAGCAGGCAAATTCGGAACACGATCACGAATAAGAAGCATGCAAAATCTCGGATAAAGAATAAACTGCGTTCGTGCAGCTCCCGTGATCTGTCCAATAAAAGAATTAAAGATATAGGAAGAGAAACTGTATGGTTTATTATAAACCAATGACAGTAAAGCAGACATGAGCTCAGGACTAAGCTCATCTAATCCAGACTTCTTATTCCCAAAAATAGAAACAATAACAGTGAACAGAAATCTCCACTGGCCAATAACAAACGCCTTGATGAACTGGCGTCCTCTTCTGGGTCCAGAATACCCAGTACGACTCAAAGCTCCTTCGATAAAATCAACAAAATAAGCAGGAAGACTCGTTTCTTGCTCAACAGTCCCTAACTACAAGAGCTGTCGAAGATAATCAGTTGTAAAAGCAATAGCATGCTGATTCACTGTCGTACGAATAGTCGGAGGATTCACAGCAGCATCATAAACTATGTTCGTCCAAAACTGCGTGAGAAGTTCTCTAGACAATGGCGGTGACTCAGTAATAGCAAAATGTATCCTTAAACGAGCTAGATAAGTCAAAATCTCAGTAAACTTCTCAGCTCCGCGCTCATTGACATCGAGATTCACCAAGATGTTGTGTCCCTTCTCAAAAGAACGACCAACCATATCTGTAACAAAGAATTACACAAATAGCCAATAGATTAACGAAACAAACATTAGTCAATGTAAACTTTAACGTATTATGATCAAAGGATCATCAAACGACTAAGTCTACTATTAACTAATAACTTAATTTACAAAAACTTAAATGAACGGTTAAAATTATTTAACTTTTCAATTATATTCTGGAAATTATATAAAGTTTGTTTATTAAAACACAATTTAAGTTAGCATACCGCCGACAATAATCGGAACACGCCACTCGACTACGCTATGAGTCGGAAGACTTTCGATATGAAATAACTCTTGTTGTTAAGATATTACACATATTTTAACTTATAAATAAAAGTTCATAAGTCTAAACGAGTATAAACGAGTAACTTGTTAATTATTTGTAACCAAAGGTTCTCAAATCGAAAACAAGTTATAATTAAACAATTATAAATTTACTTAATTTTACAAAGTCAACTAAAGTCAACAAGTCAAACAAAGTCAAATTTAAAATGTGTCAACAGGTTCAACTCACTTCGCAGAAAAACTGCGAGTTGAACTCGACTCGCTTCAGTCAACCCAAGTCAAACGAAATGAGTTCGTTTCGTTTCGATCAACAAAAGTCAATCGAGAGTCTCGTCTCGCTTCGGTCAACTGAAGTCAAACGAAGTAAATTCGTTTCGCTGCACTCAACTCAAGTCAAACTAAGCTGATCTCGGTTCACAGGAGCGGGCTGTGAAGCGAGATAGATCTCACTTCGCAGAACCGACGGTTTAACGAAATCAATTCATGAATAAACAATCAAACATGTTTCAAAGCAATTAAACGATTAAAACATGTTCCATTAGCATTGATTAATCATTAGAAACAAGTTTTAGGTTTTATAAATCATTAATTTGAATAAAATCCGTGATAAACTACACCGTCACATTCGAAAACATATGTCGATCGATTTCTCACAAAGTACACGGTGAAATCTCATGAAACTTACTTCAAAAGATGCGTAATCGAAAGATGAATAAGTTCCACGGAACGAAAAACCCTTCCTCTTTGTAAAAATTCGAAAATCAACCAAAAATCACGTTCGGTTCGTTTCGCCAAAACTCACTTCGCAGAGGTGTCTGGTTCAGTTCGCAGAGTGAATGAAAAGTGTGGGTTCGGTTCGCTGACTTGTCCCCTTTTATACCCTAAGTTCAATTCGCACAGTTTGACTGGTCAACTTAAAATTTTGACCAAAAATGCAAATTTAACTTTAAATATAAATTGAACTTTTAAATATATCACAAGTCAAAACTTTAACTTTCCATTGCATATTTATCACATTAATTCAACACAGAATAAGAAATAACAGTTAAATTTAATTCCAAAGGGCAACACATTAAAAAATTAAAACTTCTATTAATCATTAAACATAAATACTAAATAAGAAATAAAACTTAAGATTACTAACATCCTATGAAAACAAACTAATTTAAAATAAAATGCTTAAAATTTTAACTGCTTAGGGATCATATTAGAAAGAATAAGCCATTCATATTAGATTTTAATAAGAACAAGACGATTTTTAGTATGCATACCTCATGAAATTCATATAAGTACAATAAAATTACAAATTAACCTGTAATAAACATATATTTATAAAATTATATCTTATTTACCTTTATCCACAAGACATAACTGTAAATTGAAAAAATAACCTTTTTATTTATTAGGAACCAATTATTCACAAAAGTGAACATTCCAATATCATAGACAGTTCAAGACGATTACCGGTATTATGATCTACATAAACAAATTATACATAGATTTTTGAGCAAACTTTATTATTATTAATGTGAACAATATCTAAAGTGTTCCGTTATATAATATACTGAAGAACTGAAGTAAAACACATAACACTGCATCTTTTAATTTCAAGGTAGAGGTTACTAAATGATGTATCTTTTCGAAACATATAACATACACTTGAGTTAAAATTTTGATAAATATCAAACATCCTTTAAAGATACTAGTGGTTCCAGATCTGTACTCACGTACAACAGAGGATCCCTTAGTATAATTAAAATAAGTTTGAGACTATCGGCAAAAATAAAGGCAACAAGTCTGTACTCACGTACAACAGAGTTATCTGTTAGTTTCACTAATAACCATATTTGCAACTATTTGTCATTTGTAGAAAAATGCATGATAACAGTGTATGGCGGTACCATCATTCATCAATTAAGACATATGTCATACATTATATAACAGTTCACAAAAGATATGACACGCAAAATTAGAATTTCATAATTGCTCAGAAATCTAAGAATAATTTGCCTACCATAATATCATATAATGAATCTGAATAGACTTTAGTTATTCTTATCACTTATATAAAAAGCACGAGTTATTATCGGTGGATATAGGTGTATAATCAGATAAATATAAGTAAACTCCTAGTTAAGTATGCAATTCTAATGAAACTTATAGGAATCTACTAACACATCAATCTTAGCACTTAGGTGTATTATTCTTAAGCTCATTTTCCTAATGTACTATCATTTCCCAAGTTTTTACAGCCAAAACTTAAAGCTTTTCTAAAAGAACTTCGGTTATTCTTTTATTGGAGGTGATTCCCCTCAGGTAACAAGCAAATGAATGCCATACGCCCCCCCCCCCTTTACTACTAACTATTACAAAAATACCCTTGGAAGACTAATCACTCTGGATTTCTCATTCCGTTAACTTGAACCAACGTCTCAAATCGAGATCTGTCGAACGCCTTCGTGTATAAGTCTGCTAAGTTATCCAGAGATGGAACCTTAACTAACTTAATCAAATTCTTCTCAGCACAGTCCCTAATAAAATGATGTCGAATATCAATGTGCTTAGTTTTGCTGTGCTTCACCGGATTATTGGTGATTGACATTGTTGATTCGTTATCAATCATCATAGGAGTATTGGTTATGTTTAACCCATAATCCCGCAGTTGCGGTTGGATCCAAAGAACTTGAGAACAACAGCTGTCAGCTGCAACATACTCAGCTTCACATGTAGAAATGGCTACCGAGCTTTGCTTCTTGCACTGCTAGGATACTAATCTACCTCCTAATAATTGGCATCCTCCAGTTGTAGATTTCCTATTCTGATTGCATCCTCCGTAATCCGATTCAGTGTAAGCTATGAGATCTAAGTCTCCATTAGTCAGATACCAAAGTCCCAGCTTCGGTTTCCCTTTGAGGTAACGAAAGATCCATTTCACAGCTTGCATATGTGACTCTTTCGGATTAGCCTGATATCTTGCGCATATACAAACAGCAAACATAATGTCAGGCCTAGAAGCAGTTAGATACATTAGTGATCTGATCAAGGCCCTATAAAGAGTAGGATCCACATCCTGATCACTCGATGTATCAGGACCAAGTTCATGATTTACTGGAATAGGAGTATGATAGATTTTACTTTCATCCATCTTAAATCGCTCTAATAACTCAGCAGTGTATTTAGATTGATGAATAAAGAATCCATCCTTCTTTTGATCAACTTGTAATCCTAAGAAGAAATTCAACTCTCCCATTCCAGACATCTCAAACTTTTTCCTCATTACTTGTTCAAATTCTTGACACATCTTTTCGTCAGATGACCCAAAGATAATATCATCAACATATACTTGAACAAGAAGAAAGTTTTTCTTCTTCCATTTTACAAACAGTGTACTATCAATTGATCCTCTTGTAAATCCATTCTCAAGTAGATATGTTGATAGTGTTCCATACCATGCCCTAGGTGCTTGATGTAATCCATATAGAGCCTTATTTAAGCGATATACTCTATCTGGATAGTCAGGATCAGCGAACCCCGACGGTTGTGAAACATACACCAATTCTTCTACTTTGCCATACAAGAAGGCACTCTTAACATCCAACTGATAAACTTTTATCTCTTTGAATGAGGCAAATGCTAAGAATACCCTAATGGCTTCAAGCCTAGCAACTGGTGCAAACACTTCATTGTAATCTATACCCTCTTGTTGATTAAACCCTTGAACCACTAGACGGGCTTTATTGTGAGTAATGACTCCCCGATCATCTCTCTTACACTTAAATACCCATCTAGTTCCAATTGGATACTCTCCCTTTAGAAGGTAAACCAACTCCCATACTTGTAGTTTTGAGAACTGTAACAGTCCTTCTTGCATAGCTTCGACCCACGAGCTTTCTTTTAGTACCATTTGCACATTTTTAGGCTCAACTTGTGAGATAAAGCATGAATATAGACATTGATTAGGAACCCCTGTCTCTTTCATAGCAGTATACAAGCTTTCTAAATCCTCAGATGTACTAGCTTTAGATTGAGTCCTAGTTTGAACAGGAGTATTAATATCACCGATGATGTTTTCAACGGGATGATTCTTACTTGTTCTAGTAACCGGTATAGGGTCAACTATTAACTCATCTCCTAAGTTAGTACCAATCTCTTCTGATGAAGGCATATCTTCTGAACCAACTGAAGATAACCTTAAATGTTTCAAAGGAGTAAGTACATCATCAAACTTTGTTTGAAGACCATCCTCAGTATCTTCTGTTTCTTGATATTTATCCTTTGAAGGTTGTTGTGACCCACTTGAAGAAGCTTCATTTGAGTCATAATTTGCCCTGATTCCAGTTTTTGAAAAACTCGATATTGGAAAAGGACCATTGTCCGACTCTTCATACAATAAGTGCTCAAATATCTCTGAATCACTGACAAAGTCACTTATGGGAACTTTAAATGACTGAAAGAGATCTGAATAGTCAAATTGCCAATCTAATCCCTTATGTACATCAGGTATATAGCTCGTAACTTCAATCTTATAAGCTATTTCTAGTCGTCCCGTGACTTTATTGAAAACTCTTTTATTAGGCGAATTGGGCATGTTGCGCCCCGAACGGTCGTATGAAGATGACGTATGGATCGCAATTGGTTTGTTTTAAATTTATATTTGCTGGGGTCTAAGTATGACTTACTAATACTGAACCAAAGGCTAGTAGATGGTAAGTATGACCTAGATTCGTTCTTAAAGAGAAACTGAATTGAAACGGAGGTGATCTAATCAATCTTTGTTTTCTAGTAAAGGTTTAAAAGAGTGCGTTGGGGGTTTTGGTTCATTTAACTAAGTAAACTAAATAAAGCGAATAAATATGTAATAATAAATCAGATAATAAAAGTAGTATTTGTTGTGAGTTCGTTAGCTAATAATGTGGGATGATGACTCTTATGGGAAAATGATTATCTAAATTGGAAATATCTAGTGAATTCAATACCCAGTGGTATAACCAATAAGTTCCCTATTAGTCGGTTATCAACTAATATGTCACGAGGAACTAAGGTGTCATGATTCTGATCAGACAGACGATGCTCAACTCTCCACACTCTCCTGTGAGGGAGTCAGTGACCCATATTATTGAACGTATTTGCTCGTGGGTGAAGGAATAGAGTAGCAAGTCATTAGCAAGTCTAACCGTTCTTAATACCATAAAAATTTCAAATCCATTAAACAACTAACTTATAATTTTATGTTCGGACTTATTATCCAATTCCTATCAATGAAACTTAAGAATGATAAGCAGGAGGAAAACGTTCAGGTTTCTTGCGTATCTTACTATTGGTTTCGTATTTTAAGGAAAGGATATGAGTGTAACTTAGATTTTAAACTTGCCTTTCTCATTATAATTAACAAATCCCTAGGTTTTTGTAAATGATTATTTCGCCTGTAGCCTACCTACTGTAATCTAATCTAAATTAACTAATCTAATTAAAATGCTAATTAAAATGCTGACGGCTTTTGCATAAAGTTAAACCCAGACCATGTCGGAGAATGCTATGGTGATTCACAGTGTATTTAATCGCTTACCGATGTTTCCATTGTGAATTTAATTGCTTCGCCATGTTCACATGATAAGTACATTGTGATCGAAAGTGTACAATACTCATGGCAAGTCCACATAATCACATTTAATTTTACGATGCTTGCACGACGTTACAGTTAAAAACATAGTTTTTACACAGATAACTATTGACCAAGTATCAGGGTTCACGACTCCTCTTTACAAGGTTACAATCACGTTTGTTAATCGAAAGGTGAATATAATTTTAGGTTTAAAATCATAAGATAAGTCCGTTCATAAATTTTCCGTTTTATAATGTCGATCCATAATACAACTACCTTCGGTCGTTACCGGCTTCCATACGTATGTACTTTGCTTAAAAGCATTTACAGCACTATACCGAGTAAACAGTCGAATAGGGGCCGTCATATTATTTCATGACATATTTAAAGTCATCCCACAATTATATATGCTAACTACATCACAACAAATACAATAGTAATCTACTCGCTAATCATGGCACAAACTGATTCTAGCATAATTAAAGCATACATATTTAATTAAGATAGAATAGGATAGAAAGAACCCGGATTAAAATGCGAGAAGGAATAGACTTGAATTAATAAGCGTAACTCCAAGCGTACACGAAAGATTACAAAATGTTCCCTAGCTTTCGTTCTACTTTAATGAAGCTCCTTAACTAGCCTAACACTAATTTTGAAGTAAGAAAATAGAATGAGAAAGTAAAGAGAGAATTATGCCTAATGCATATGGGACATTTTCAAATGGAAGCCTTGGGGCTCTATTTATAGGTAAAATGTGGCTCATGTTAGCATTCCATGGCACACATTAGAAAAAGGGGTGAAAGGTGGTGCACCGGGTACGAAAAAGTAGCGAAAGGTGATGCACCGGGTACTAAAAAGTAGCGAAAGGTGGGGCGTCGGGTACACGCAAGGACAGAAAAGTGGAAAAGAGACGGGGGGAGGGGAGGTGGCACCGCCCACCACCAGGCCGACGGCGGCTGGTTGCCACCCGCCCCGGTCCGTCGTCTTTCGCTGCGTTGCTTAATTCGTGTGTATCTTCTTCGTTATGCGTCCGTTTGCGTTGATTTTTTTGCGTTAGATTCGTAATTCAAAAACGAAGACTTTGATGCAAAGATATCTCAAAAATATGTCTCCTATCTCCAGATATTGCGTATGAATCTTTTGGATCTTCCGGCGGGTGTAGGATCTTCATTCTTTATCCGTTTTTGTTGATTCTTCTTCTGTTGGATTCGTAATTAGATAACGAACATCTTGGAGGAGATGGATGTTGATGATGAGCACTTTTGTCTTGAAATCTCGTTTTGATGCCTTGAATCTTCAAACGTGTGTGGAATCTTTGTTTTTCATCCGTTTTGCTTGATTTTTATCGTGCAACCTTGTTTTGACCATCTTGGCATAATATCATTGATTTTTATTGTTTTTGAGTTTAAAATGCCAAGAATCATTCTAGAATGAGAGAGATATCGGTAGTAAAAACATGACTTTTTACGCGATATCAAGTATCCCACACTTAGAACTTTTCTTGTCCTCAAGCAAATTCGAATTTCAAGCATGCTTATAAATAAGCAGATAATGAAATATTTTAGGGTAGAACTTTTTACTAAGGGAGGTTTTGAAAAATAAAATATTCGTTCTTTGAAAAAGCAGGGTTGTAATCTTTGGGAGCATGCTTTTGATCTTTGATCTTGGATACATGACTAGGCGATCCTCTCCATGTGGTTACTCAAATCACTCAAAGTGTTTAGGGTTTCCTATTCTAATATTATCAATCACTCAGAACACCAGTCATGTATCGTTTATCGTCATAGGCTTGATCGAGAATCAAATCGTTACCTTTTTGGTGAGTGCGAAGTCGATCTAGCCACAATCATTCTAGGGGAAGTGATGTAGGTTTTTCTTTTTGAAGCAGAGTGTTTTTGGAATGAGAGGGGGTTTTGTTGGGTTTTTGGTGGGTTTCTTCTGTTGAAGTTGGAGTTTTTGGGATGATTGATGCCTTTTTGGTGTTTTGCGGAAGGAGTCTTTTTCTCCTATTGATTTCCTTTTCTTCGGGTTTTTCTTTCTTGAACTTCTTTTTTCTTTTTTTTCCGACATCGTCTCCTTACGATTTCTCTCCTTTCATCTTTGGAACTTTGTTTTAAAGTTTTGGGGGATGCTTTTGAGAAAGTAGGGGCAACGTATATATTTTTCTTAGGTGTATGGGTGTACGGGTATAGGCTGGGTTTAAGAATGATGTGATTTAATCTCCTTTTCACTAACCAATCTGGATTCGAAATGCATAACAGGAGCAAGTTTTGATTCTAAACGCATACATCGGCACACTCAAGAATCGAAAAAGTGAAGCATTAAAAGTGAATGCTTTTTATATGGCTCAAGATACCTCACGAATTGAAAGTTTGGTTGTTGTGTGCCTAGTCATGCGATGCTCTTTATGGGATTAAACTAAATTTTCAAAAGAATTTGTATTTTATTCGTCCTTCTTCCTCAAAGTAAATCACTCTTCGTCTAAAATTTTAATTTTCAACATATTTTTAATTCAATTTTTGAAAATTTTTGTTTACTTTTTTGGAGAAGCATAGTCTTAAAGAGCAGCGACTTAGAATCAAGCATATACCATTATCCATTTTACAGTAGTATAACTACTGCTATCCCACACTTAAAGGAACATCGTCCTCGATGTTTATCTAAGCTTTAACTGGGGTGAAAATCCCACAATTAGGAATTTAAACATCTAAGACGTATTCTTTTAGCGGTGTGTTTTGGGTTTGAATCCCACACTTAGTGAAAAGCATAATGGATATGGTATATTTAAACAAATGAAAGAGACGGTATAGAAGTACTCCCCGGTGGTTGTGATGTTCCTTGGGTTGCATGTGCCGGATTCCGTCTTCCTTGGTGCATTCTTGATCAAGTCTTCTTGTGATTGGTCTTGTAGGTGTGAACACGTCGGATATACTATTCTTCTGGTGTTGATATTTTCTTGCAGGCTGGAGCATGCTTTGTATGATCTGAGTGTGAAAGATAGTCGGAGATTTCATCACTTCTTGGAAAGTAAATATGCAAAAATGTAAAAACACGGGTTGCCTCCCGAGAAGCGCTCTTTTAAAGTCGGGAGCTTGACTTAGTCCTTTCTTCTTAAGATGATGCTGGATGTGTCCATGGTGCTAGAGTGGTCACTGTGGTTCCTAGGTAAGGCGTATCGTGGAGGAAAGTATTGCAGAAATTGTTCTATCATGACAGTAATGAGAGTTGGTGGAGGGGTGGATTCCATTCTGAAGCTTTTGAAGTGATCAGTGGCTAATCTGTTGAGGATTGCCATCCCATAGCTGATGTATCGAAATGCACTTGTGACTGGTCCGTTAGGGTCGATTCGAGTGCAGGTGTGATTTGAACAATTTCACGCTGTGGGTGGTTTCTGCCTATCGAGGTGATTAAAGCCATGAATTCAGTTTTCACTTCTTCAAAATCACTAGCCAAGGGGTCTCCTCTGAAGGATCTAGTGGCTTGGCATACTTGCCTGATGAGTTGATGTTGTTCGCGGTTTAAGGGAAAATCCGAGTCAGTGAAGACGTAGATTAACTTGCCGAATATTTTACGGTATCCATTGCGGTAAGCGTCAATTTCTACGTCTTCTTCCTCATACATTCCACGCAGTCGATCTATCACATAGGATGCTAAGTTGACTTGTGACATGTGCCAATAACGTGTTGGAATGTCACAAGTGTTTTCTTCAAATGCTGCTTGATTTAATTAATCAATTATTAGTTCAACATGATGACCAATAGTGGAGTGAATGACGATCCTGAAGTTTTCCGAAGTTGTGAGATGTTCTCCAGTTTCGATGAGATCTAGAAGGGTTCTAAGATCTCCCACCATTCTTATGTCAGCATAATTCTGCGGATTTCCAGTATCTCTTTCAAGATGGGTTCTCATTGATGCAAGTATAGCCTTCTGACTTGATGAGTAGGGAAAAGCTGATCCGGCTAAGGCACACTATACTTTTTGGTATATTTTCCTTTGGTTGCTGCAGAACTCGACTTCTCCTATTGGGTAGTCTGGCCTTTCTGGCTGTTGAGCTTCTCTGGTGAGTTATTCTTGAAGGGAATTGGAGAACTCTTGGATATGTCTGAGAAAAGTTTGGGGCACTGGTTCTCCATAATTGGCGAGATATGAATCGTATTCTCGTACAATCTGCTATATCAGGTGTCTTTGAGCGGTGTTGTGGTCATTGGTTGATTCTTTGATAGCCTCTACAATGATGCACACATCGGTGTATTCATCAATTAGTTCAATCATGTCTTGGTGAGTATCTATGAGCGGAATCTCTAATCTCTCAGCTGTGATGATGGGGGAATTTGGTGGAGCAAGAGGGGTTTTTGGAATAGAGCTCTCATTGATAGTGGCGTCAATAAAATCACCGTCAAAGTCGATACTCTTGTAGTTGGAATCTTCGTCTCGTGAATCTGGAAATCGGTGGAATTCTTCATCTGATGGTGCATTGTTGAAAGGTTGAGTACTGTCGATTTCGATGGTTCTGACTTCCGTGATGGTGTCTTGAAGGTTTTCTTCAACAAAGCTTCCTGGTTGTCGTGCCTTATATGCAGAAATTCTATGTAGGAGTTTAGCATACAGGTCTGGGTGCTGTGATGTTCGGAGTTCTTCTTCAAAAGTATCTATGTCTCGGAGTCGGGTTCTGGTAAAGGGTTTCGATGGATCGAGATAAGAGTCAAGAATGTTTCCCATTCTTTTGAGATGAGTGGATCTGAGCTCTTGGTGGATGGCTCCATAATCAAAGGATTCTTCTGATGAAGTGTAGTCTTTGCAGTCTTGTATTCTTTTGACTTCAGCCATATGTGGTGAATCAGCTTGATCTTCATCTTCTTCCATTTCTTCTTCTTCTTCTTCTTCTTCTTCTTCTTCTTCTTCTTCTTCTTCTTCTTCTTCTTCTTCTTCTTCTTCTTCTTCTTCTTCTTCTTCTTCTTCTTCTTCTTCTTCTTCTTCTTCTTCTTCTTCTTCTTCTTCTTCTTCTTCGATTTCTTCCTCCTCCTCGGTTTCTTCTTCCTCTTCTTCAGGTTCTTCATCTTCAGATTCAATTTCTTCCTTTGCTTCTTCATATTCTTCCTCTTCTTCTGGTTCATACTCAGAATCAGATATGAAAACTGATGATTGAGTGAAATGTTGCTCCTCCTCTGGTTCTGATTCGTCATCGGAACAAATTCTGCCTGTTGATATAGCATAACATTCTTCTTCTTCTGGGGTGCATTTCGGTTGGACGATCTTGAAAGTAATGCTTTCACCATGTGATCGTAATACAATCGTGTGGTTATACACATCAATTACTGCTCTTGCTGTGTTCATGAATGGTCTCCCAAGGATAATCGGGATGTTTATGTCCTCGTGGATATCCATTACCATGAAATCCGTTGGAAAGAAAAATTTGTTAACTTGAACTAGAACGTTCTCAGCTATTCCTTTTGGGTATCTAACAGATTAATCAGCTAGCTGGACGGTCATCTTAGTGGGTTTCAAGTTTTCAAGTTCCAGCCTCTTAATCAGGGAGTAGGGCATAAGGTTAATGTTGGCTCCTAAGTCGGCTAAGGCGCTTATTTCTCCAGATTGGTAAATAGAACAAGGGAGTGTAAATCTACCGGTGTCTCCTAGTTTTTCGAGAAGGCTATTCTTAAGTAGGGATGAGGTTTCAGGACTAAGGGGAATATTGTTTACTTCGGGCAGTTTATCCTTAGTTGATAGCAATTTCCTAATGTACTTATTACGACAGGGAACTCTAGACATGGTATCAAGGAATTTTCCATCTAGCTTAAAGGATGATAATTTCTTGGGTTGAGCTTTAAGTCTAGTGGGGTAAGGGATCCTAACCTCTTTGTTTATGGTTGGAGTGGTTTCCACAGATGATATCTTGATTTTTGGTTCTTCCTCTTTTACTGGAACAGCAGCTGGTGCTGTAGTAGATGCTTCCTCGGTGGTAGTAAGTTGCTTTGCTTCCTCAACATGTGGGTTGTGAACCGTGTTGCTAGGCAAGCTTCCTCTGGGTCTGTTATTGAGACGTTGTGCCAATTGTCCAATTTGAGCTTCCAAATTCTTTAGCACAGCCAATTGATTTCTCATAAAGAGGTCGGCTTGATCTTGTCTGGCGGACGTCTTTTGGTTGAGCATGTGTTGACCTTGCATGAACTGGGTGAAGGCGTCATCTGAACTTGAAGCTGGGGCATTTGTCTTTGCAGGTTGTTCAGGGGTTTGGTTTGTGTCGGAAGTTGGTGCAGGAAGTGCGAGGGGTTGGTTATAAGAAGGTTGTGATTGTTGTGGGTAAGGTGGGTATCTAGGTGGGTATCGGGGTTGGTATGGTGGTTGGTTGTTTCTTGGTTGGAATGGAGGTCCTCTAGGTTGGTTGTTGTTTTGATTGAAACCGGGTGGAAAATTTTGTTGTCGAGCAGGAAACTGAGCATAGTAGACGGTGCCATCTGCTTCTTAGTATTCAACTTGGTATTCACCAGGTGGTTGCGGGTTGGTGCAGTGTTGACAGACTTGTACTTGGTGCTTGGTGCTGTTGTTTCTTAAGTTCTCCAAATTGTTTAACAAGTGAGTCCATTTTCTCTGCTAATACCTTAATTGCTTCGACTGGAATTGGATTTGATGCAGCGAGAGGTGCTGAAGATGTTGAGTGATCTCCAGAGTTCCAATCGTGGTGATGCATAGTCATGTTCTCTATAAGGTTCCATCCTTCTTCGTCGGTTGTAACACCCGCCAAATTAGGGCTTGTCATTAGGTCCAAATCATTCTATAATACATGTAATTAGTTCTGTGTTAGGCTAATTAATGTATCGATATATATATTGTTGAATATATACGAATATACGTTTTGATTAAATCGTACAAGTTTCAAAACGAATGTAATTCGGTACAATTAAGTGTGGACGTTGGTGATCAAATTTATTAAAAAGTATAAAAATTTATCTAATAACGATAACATACCCAAATATTATTTTGATAATATTTCAATTACCTTTCGTATCGTACACTAAACGTCTACGTGACTTAAACATTAATCACACGAGCAATCGAAACCATTTAAGTTTATTAGGTATTTGGTAAAATACTTCAACACAATATTAAATAAATAATTGTATTTTAAAACTTATAACTAAACGTGTAAAATAATTATTTAACGCAAAACGATCGAAAAATGAACGCTGCACGGAATGTGTGCGCGGGAGAACGAAAAACTGGTGAAGCCCACACTCGGTGGACCCCACCAGCCGCCCCTCTCCCCCTCTCTTCCCCCTCCTTTTCTTCCCTTTTTCCTTTCTTCTTTCTCACTTTCACCTTTTTACTTCTTTCTTTTCTCTCTAAACTAAACCACACCACCACCACTTAATCTCACTAAAAACACCACAAAATGACTTCGATCTTCACCACCCGTTTGGAGAAAAAGAACCGCCTCGCAACGATCTACGTTTCTATCCTTCCAAATTCTCCGCGCGACGATTTGTAAGTTTCTGACAAAACCCGAAACCTTTCGATTTCGAGTATTTTTAGATTCTAGTTGTTCCTTTAAGCTTAGAATGTCCCTATAAGGATTGGGTGAAAGAATCAGACCAAACGGAAACCCGAAAACTCATTTTTGGCTCAAAAATTCGTTAATAGCCTTAAGTGTCGCAACGAAGGTGCAGTATAGCGTCACTTCGTGCGTCACTTAAGTGACGCATTGAGTGTCGCTAAAAGCCCTAATCATGCGTCACTTGCATAAGTGTCGCATAAAACCCCTTTTTCCCGACACTTACCTCCGTCACTTGTTTTGTGACGCCTAGAAGCCTTAACCGACACTTATACCCGACACTAATGAAGTGTCGCCACCTTATGCGTCACTTACCTAAGTGACGCCCTAAACTCAGAATTTCCAATTTTATGCGACACTTCCTAAGTGTCGCCCAAGTCACCTAGTGACGCCTCACTATGCGTCACTTCCATACGTGACACCATAAGTGACGCCCTTACACAGATTCTGATATTTCATGCGTTACTTCCTAAGTGACGCCTAAGACCCTAAGTGTCGCTATAAGTGCCGCATGAAACAGAACTCAAATTTTTACTAAGTGTCGAGACCTAAAATTTTATCACTTGATTTTACCCAAATTCAAATCTTAGATGCGTTTTTCTCTATAACAATATGGTGGAAATAAAAATTTTTCGAGCTGACCTGGCATCTCGACCCCAGCCAGGGGCCAGCCCCTTCGACCCCGCCAGGGGTTGCCACCCCTGGGACCCCGCTAACCAGGGGCGCTGCCCCCGGACCCTCGTCACCTAAAGTTGTAAATACTTTTTAAGTATAATACTTTGACATAATAATAATATTATTGCAAATAATCACCAACGGGCCGTACACGTTTTCAAAACTCGAACTTACCAATCAAATCAAATCATTGGACATTACTAGTTGGATGAACAACTAGCATAGGTTATCTTTTAAGATAACTACTATTATATAAGACAGTTTTGAATGATTACTAAGAAGTTTGATACCACTTGATAAACCAAGATCTATCTAATAACCTATTATATAATCACAGTTTTGAATGATTACTAAGAAGTTTGCGGAATAACACTTAGTAATATAATGAAGATCAATATGAATAATAATAACAGAATTATAAAAAGCTCCAATCTTATTAATAATATAAGACGAATACACTGATTTGTATTAGGGTTACAAAACCTTGAAGCTGCGCAAAACTCATAACCTAATCTAGGTTAAGGATCTCTATTTATAACACATAGAGTCCTGCTAAACAATCTCCTATAATTATGGAAGCAGTTACAATCCATAATTATTCAAACTCTGACTTCCCTCCTATTCTAGATATAAACAGTGTTAACTACCACGACTATACAAACAGTGGTAGTTCCTATAACAGTGTTAACACTTATACAATTTACTAGACTAATATACCAACAGTGGTAACTAGCCTAAGCAGTGTTAACTGTTGTAAACAAGCTAACAGTGATAACACTAACAGTTGTAACTCTTATCTTCAATCTTCTATAACAATTGTAATCTTCTACTAACAGTGGTAACCACTTCACCAACAGTGTTAATCCATGAAGACTTCAACTAACAGTTTTAACTCTGAAGACAGTGGTAACCAACATACTAACAGTTGTAATACCAGTAGTAACAACAACACTAACAGTGTTAATGCCTTGTGCATTCTTCAACAGCAGTAATAACATCAGAAATCTTATTTCCTAACAAAATGCCCGACAGGTTACAGTCTTCGGACACCCCATTTTACTTCACCACATTTGCTTCATTGCAACTCTTCAGGCTCAGGTGAGTCTCATAGCCCCGACTTTTTACTGTTTTTACTCCCGGGGTGGGAATACATGCTCTAACCGTTTTACACGTGAACACGAGTACAAAACTTGCTATATTCTGCATGAGCTATTTTCTAATCATTTTAAGTCCTCTACGATCATAGTTCTGGTAATACTTTATGTAGCGCGAATGTTAGTGTATGGTACCATATAGGACTGACCATCCTCATCCGGGTCAGCAAGCACTGACTGGTTAAACGGACACATTAACTTTTGTTCATACGAGTGTGGATTAGACACTCGCTCGGAGGCACCCACGATCAGGCACTTTAGTGTGATCCTGACACCCACGTTAAGCGCAGACTATGACCTCATGGCAGACGTATACATTATTTGATTCATTTCAAACAATCATTACTAAATCTTGTGGTTCACACTTACTTTATTACTACGCAAACCTGTGAGCTCACCAGCTTTTAGCTGACTTTTTAGTATGTATTCTCAGGTACATAGCAGTAGTAGGACTGCTCAGGATTAGCTAGCTCGAGTCGCATGCAGATCTCAGGAGATTCATATACATTTCTACATTTTGTAAAATAGATATGCCTTAGAATCTCTTACATTTTGGCTCACGAGCTTTTGTAACTATTATAACATTGTAAAACTTTTGAATTATCAATGAAATGTTTAAAACGACGCATATAGAGTCGTTCCTTATACCTTGTATGCTTTGATTATTGATTAGTAGCACCCCAAGGCTTGCTTCCGCTAAACAGTAAATTTGGGGGTGTTACATCAGTCTTTGCCATGAAGCTTCCTTTAGCAACAACGTCGAGGGTGGTTCGGTGGTTAGGGTCTAAACCATTATAGAAGGTACACAATTGTGCAGATTTGTCAAGTCGGTGATTATGAATCGTTCTCATGCGGTGTATAATGACTCATCAAAAGCTTGGTGGAAATTCATGATGTCATTTCGAAGTTTGGTTTGTTTAGAAGGCGGAAAGTACTTGGTTAGAAACTTTGTCGCTATCACAGTCCATGAAGCGATAGAGCCGGTCTCTAAACCTTCAAACCATGTTTGCGCATGATGTGTGAGCGAATAAGGGAAAAGATACAAATGGATTGTGTCTTGACTAATTCCGTTTTGTTTGTAGGAGTTTGAAAGAGATATGAACTTGTCAAGGTGAGAGTTTGGATCATCACTGGGTAATCCATGGAATTGACAGTGGTTTTGGATTAGTTGGATGATGTGGTGTTTAACCTCAAAAGATTGACCAGGGGTTTCAGGGTAGAGAATTGGTCCTCCTCTTCCTTCGATAGAGGGTTTACTGTTGTCAGCGAGCGTGATGCGTTCAGCCATTGCTTGTTTTAGTGCGGATGGCTTCTATTCTCATCGAATGGTACGTATTATAAGTTCTGGATCAGGGAAATTAAACAGTGGTGCAGATCTAGGGGAACATGTCATACACTAAAAAGGAAAGACAAGAAAGTAAATACTTTCTTTTTTTAGAAGGTTTTATCCTAAGGGTTTACAATAATTAGGATTGGCCTCTGTATCGGACAGTTAGTTTCCCCAGCAGCGGCGCCAAAAACTTGTTGCACCCCGAACGGTCGTATGAAGACGACGTACGGATCGCAATTGGTTTGTTTTAAATTTATATTTGCTGGGGTCTAAGTATGACTTACTAATACTGAACCAAAGGCTAGTAGATGGTAAGTATGACTTAGAGTCGTTCTTAAAGAGAAACTGAATTGAAACGGAGGTGATCCAATCAATCTTTCTTTTCTAGTAAAGGTTTTAAAAGAGTGCGTTGGGGGTTTTGGTTCATTTAACTAAGTAAACTAAATAAAGCGAATAAATATGTAATAATAAATCAGATAATAAAAGTAGTATTTGTTGTGAGTTCGTTAGCTAATAATGTGGGATGATGACTCTTATGGGAAAACGATTATCTAAATTGGAAATATCTAGTGGATTCAATACCCAGTGATATAACCAATAAGTTCCCTATTAGTCGGTTATCAACTAATATGTCACGAGGAACTAAGGTGTCATGATTCTGATCAGACAGATGATGCTCAACTCTCCACACTCTCCTGTGAGGGAGTCAATGACCCATATTATTGAACGTATTTGCTCGTGGGTGAAGGAATAGAGTAGCAAGTCATTAGCAAGTCTAACCGTTCTTAATACCATAAAGATTTCAAATCTATTAAACAACTAACTTATAATTTTATGTTCGGACTTATTATCCAATTCCTATCAATGAAACTTAAGAATGATAAGCAGGAGGAAAACGTTCAGGTTTCTTGCGTATCTTACTTTTGGTTTCGTATTTTAAGGAAAGGATATGAGTGTAACTTAGATTTTAAACTTGCCTTTCTCATTATAATTAACAAATCCCTAGGTTTTTGTAAATGATTATATAGCCTGTAGCCTACCTACTGTAATCTAATCTAAATTAACTAATCTAATTAAAATGCTAATTAAAATGCTGACGGCTTTTGCATAAAGTTAAACCCAGACCATGTCGGAGAATGCTATGGTGATTCACAGTGTATTTAATCGCTTACCGATGTTTCCATTGTGAATTTAAATGCTTCGCCATGTTCACATGATAAGTACATTGTGATCGAAAGTGTACAATACTCATGGCAAGTCCACATAATCACATTGCATTTTCTGATGCTTGCATGACGTTACAGTTAATAACATAGTTCTTACACAGATAACTATTGACCAAGTATCAAGGTTCGCGACTCCTCTTTACAAGGTTACAATCATGTTTGTTAATCGAAAGGCGAATATAGTTTTAGGTTTAAAATCATAAGATAAGTCCGTTCATAAAGTTTCCGTTTAAAATGTCGATCCATAATACAACTACCTTCGGTCGTTACCGGCTTCCATACGTATGTACTTTGCTTAAAAGCATTTACAGTACTATACCGAGTAAACAGTCGAATAGGGACTGTCATATTATTTCACGACATATTTAAAGTCATCCCACAATTATATATGCTAACTACATCACAACAAATACAATAGTAATCTACTCGCTAATCATGGCACAAACTGATTCTAGCATAATTAAAGCATACATATTTAATTAAGATAGAATAGGATAGAAATAACCCGGATTAAAATGCGAGAAGGAATAGACTTGAATTAATAAGCGTAACTCCAAGCGTACACGAAAGATTACAAAATGTTCCCTAGCTTTCGTTCTACTTTAAAGAAGCTCCTTAACTAGCCTAACACTAATTTTGAAGTAAGAAAATAGAATGAGAAAGTAAAGAGAGAATTATGCCTAATGCATATGGGACATTTTCAAATGGAAGCCTTGGGGCTCTATTTATAGGTAAAATGTGGCTCATGTTAGCATTCCATGGCACACATTAGAAAAAGGGGTGAAAGGTGGTGCACCGGGTACGAAAAAGTAGCGAAAGGTGATGCACCGGGTACTAAAAAGTAGCGAAAGGTGTTGCGTCGGGTACACGCAAGGACGGAAAAGTGGAAAAGAGACGGGGGGAGGGGAGGTGGCACCGCCCACCACCAGGCCGGCGGCGGCTGGCTGCCACCCGCCCCGGTCCATCGTCTTTCGCTGCGTTGCTTAATTCGTGTGTATCTTCTTCGTTATGCGTCCGTTTGCGTTGATTTTTTTGTGTTAGATTTGTAATTCAAAAACGAAGACTTTGATGCAAAGATATCTCAAAAATATGTCTCCTATCTCCAGATATTGCGTATGAATCTTTTGGATCTTCCGGCGGGTGTAGGATCTTCATTCTTTATCCGTTTTTGTTGATTCTTCTTCTGTTGGATTCGTAATTAGATAACGAACATCTTGGAGGAGATGGATGTTGATGATGAGCACTTTTGTCTTGAAATCTCATTTTGATGCCTTGAATCTTCAAACATGTTTGGAATCTTTGTTTTTCATCCGTTTTGCTTGATTTTTATCGTGCAACCTTGTTTTGACCATCTTGGCATAATATCATTGATTTGTATTGTTTTTGAGTTTAAAATTCCAAGAATCGTTCTAGAATGAGAGAGATATCGGTAGTAAAAACATGACTTTTTACGCGATATCAGGGCACATAACCTAGGAAAAATCCTTCGTCAGCCTTTTCGCCAAATTTAGCTTGATTTCCTGTTTTCAATATTGTACATGCAACTCCAAAGGGTTCAAATCCCTTCAGATTAGGTTTCTTATTGTTCAATAATTCGTAACAAGTCTTGTTACGCTTTTTGACCGTAAGAACCCTATTTAGAACATGACATGCTATATTCACCGCTTGTGCCCAAAAGATGACCGGAAGCTTTGAATCTGCAAGCATTGTTCTAGCAGCTTCAATCAACGTTCAATTTTTCCTTACAGCAACACCGTTCTGTTGAGGTTCATACGGTGCACTGAATTGATGTTGTATCCCTTTGCTTAAGCAATAGATATTCAACGTTGAGTTCTTGAATTCCGTTCCGTTATCACTACGAATACGCTTTACTCTCGTTTTATAGACATTCTCTACTAGATCTAAGAACTCCATTAAAATTCCAGGAGCTTCATCCTTAGATCCCAAAAAGAATACCCATGAGAATCTAGAGTAATCATCTGTGATAACTAAACAATATCACTTGCCACCTAGACTTCTCTTGCTTATAGGGCCAAAGAGGTCCATGTGTAGCAATTCAAATGGCGAGGAGATTGAGTTTTCAATCTTAGACCTGTGTGATTTCTTGTGCTACTTTCCTTTTAGGCAAGGAACACACTTGTCTTCAGACTCGAAACGTTTCTGTGGTACACCTAGAACTAATCCATTCTTGGTTATGTAGTTCATTTTTCGAAAGTTCAGATGTGCCATTCTCCTATACCATAAAAGTGTATCTGCTTCCGAAGCCTTTGATAGTAAACATGTCGATACCATTGAAGAGTTAGAAACACCCATGTTAATAGCATAGATGTCCTTCCTCCTTGGTGCCCTCATCAATATCCATCCTTCAGGAATTGTGAAGCCTGGCTTCAGAACTAAAGCCTCATTTTCATTAAAATGAACTGGATGACCTTTATCGCAGACTTGGGAAACACTCACTAGGGTATGAGTTAGTTCTTCAACATAATTCACATCCTCTAGAGTCAAAGTTCCATTTGAAACTTTTCCTTTCCCTGTAATTACTCCTCCCTTGTCTCCTGCAAAATTAACTTTTTTCTTGAAACCTTATTTGAAGTCCTTCAGTTGAGCATCCACTGTCTAAATACCACCAGCTATCCTTGTTCACAGTCTGCTCCTACACATAACAAATTGTACACAATTAGTTTTCAAGAGGGACCCAAGCCATTACGGTCTTAGTTTGTCCCTGATCATCTACAATCTGAACCTCCTTAAAGTAACCATAACTATTCCCATCGGGAGTCTTGGTAACTTTCACAGGAGTTTGAGATTGTTGATGATTTGTAGTCTTAGGCCTATGAGGAGAGTGAGTAGAAAACCTCCTAGGCACAAACTTAGTTCCTTGTGTACTTGAAGTAGAACCATTCTCAAACTAACTATGGTTTCTACTGGGGGTCCTAAACCTCGAAGGTGTCTTATCTCTTGGCTTATTGAAAGTATTTTCGTTCAGAGTATAAGGCCTTTTAGGTTTAGGTGGAGAGACACTATGATTACCATCTCTCTTCAGAATGTTTACAGGTTTGCTGCCTAATCCCGGTTTGGAGCCTAACCTGTCTATTGAACTAGAAGTGGTCGGTGTCTTTTCAGTATTCACTAACTTATGTGATGCTTCCAACTTCTTATTTGGACAACAAGAAGCCACATGTCCTTTTTGGTGACATTTGAAGCAGGACATCTGTTTCCGTGACTTACCAACTTTTGCATTCGCAGTCGGCATCTTAAGCACTAAAGGATCAATAAAATGTTCTTTATTAATCACTTCATCAGTCTTAGTATCATTAACTACTCCACCCGGTACAAACTTTACTTTAGTGTGAGGAATTTTCTTACTATTATCAGATGAAGGATTCTTAACAAGATTCTTCTGTGCCTCTGACTGTTCAGGTTTAGTTACTGGTTCTACAGAACATGCTTCAGTCATCTCAGTGTCTTCTGGAAGCCTAGTGTAATTTGAATTGAAAGGAGGAGGTGTCTCAATGTAACCTAATCCTGACTTATCCTTTACACTTCGTTGAGCATCAAGGATCTTATCCATCTCAGTGGTTCTGTAATTTTCTATCTTTCGGTTTTGCTCAACTAGCTTCAACTTACAATCAGCTAACTCTTTCTCCTTATTAGCAATTGTCTGATTTAAGTCTTTTAGATTTTATATAGAGACCATCTATGATAACAACTTTTTCATTAATGGTATCTCTAAGTGCAATCCTATCAGAAGCATCAGACTTAATTTTATCTTTTAAGTCCTGTTTATCGTCACTTAACCTACGCACATCAATCTTAGCTAGTTCAAGTTCAGATCTAACAGTCTTATTAGATTCAGTCAATATGCTAACTTGAGAAGACAGGTTTTTGTTTGCTACAGTTAAAACACTAACCTGTGACTGTAAATCAGTAACTAAGTAACAGACATCAGCAAGAGTAAGAATATCAATACACACCCTTTTCTTGTCTGTTTGTATTTCAGCCATACGTGCTACAAAGTCTTCAGGATTCATATTTTCAGTTGAATCCATATACAACACGTCTTCATCACTTGCTTTCACTTCAACCTCAGGCACCTTTACATCACACTCTGCATCAGTAGGCATATAGGATGTAGACTCATCAATCTCAGCCATGAAAGCTTCCTCAAACTGAGCTTTCCATTCATAAGAGCCATCCAACTATTTCACAACCAAGGCTTTGGAAGCAAGAGTGCTTCCCGAACCTTGTTTCCCATTGCCAGCGTCTACCTTAGGTCTTTGGCATTCTCGAGCAAAGTGTCCATAACCCTGACAGTTAAAACACTTAATCTTGGTTTTATCAAACCCTGACCGATTGCCAACTACCTTTCTACCAGTTTTCCTCAAGAAATTCTTTACTCTTCTCGACAACATAGCAAGTTGATCCTGAAGTTCTATTTCTTCAAGATAATCAGGGTCTATCTGATCATAATCTTCATCAAACATAATTGGATCATTGATTATACCCTGAATGTAGTTTTCATACGAACCTACAAAGGAAGCAAGAACGGGTAATTGCTGTTCAGCAGATTTTACACTCATAGGCATCTTTTGATTCTCATGGGGTAACTTCTCATTTGGTTTTCCCTTTGCTTCACTACCATATGATGTAACGAGACACAACTCATCAGTAATCATTTCACCCTTTCCATCAACATTACTAACAAACAAAGTAGTGGTCGAGCTTAAGGAAGCAGTAGAGATAGTAGATTTTTCATGGTATAGTCCCGGATCCTGAGCCTGATCAAAATCAGTATCTCTAGTCTTCTTGGTGAAATCATAACCTCTGAGCTTATCAATAGTCTGCTCTAAGGTCATAGTTGCATACCTCTCATCATTGTCTTTAAGCATTATGCCATGCATTTCCCACTTAGACGGTAAACCCTCAATAAACTTGTCGGTTTTCTCAGTCTCAGTAGTTACAATCTCATAATCATCTAGCTCACTCAGCAAATGGTAGTACCTTGTGGTATAAGCATCAAGATATTCTCCTTTCAAAGCTTTGAACACGGTAAACTGCTTTTTCAGGAGATTCCTCTTGCCTGCTTTAACTTGTGAACTACCTTCACACCTCTTCTCAAGAGCTGTCCACAAAGTTCTAGCAGTTTGGAAGGACTTCAGTTGATGATTGAGTTCCTTAGGAAGACTCATCTTGATTGAAGAATGAGCCTTGTTCTCAATCTCAAACTCCTTCTTTTGTGCTTCACTCATCTGTTGATAAGTGAGAACCACAATAGCAATATCAACAGTTTGTGTAGGTGCCGTGTATCCATTCTTGATACACATCCAGATAGATAGATCATGGAATCTACAGTAAGATTCAAACCTATCCCTCCAGCTATAATAATCCTCAACTCTTAACAATTTAGGTGGAACATTAGATTTTCCAATCTCGTGTTCCATCTCAATCATTTTGCTAAGGTCAGACATCGTGAAGTTTAAAAGTCAAACTGTATTTGTGAATTCAGAAAAAACAACTCGACTCGCAGAAACTCAATTCAACTCGCAATCTCAAGTCGTCTCGCAAAACTCGGTTCGCAAGTCTCAGTTCGGATTGCAGTGAGGTCAATTCGCAAGTGATCTCGGTTCGTAAGAGATCTTGGTTCGACTCGCAGAACTCAGTTCGGTTTGCAAGTTCAACTCGGTTCGCAGACAACGCTGAAACCCTAATCTCAGTTCGCGAAACGGCTGAAAAACCCGAAAACAAAAGTTTTAGGTATTTTTACGTTAAAATCAGTAGATTTCGACTGTAAACTATCCTAACAACGTCAAGAGAGTGATTTTGATTGTTTTTACACACTAATGCACGTCAAAACAACCCTAAATCACACGCGATTAACCCGAAAAACCTCGAACTTACTCGTATTTAGCCCGAAAGCTCTGATACCAATTGTAAGTCCCTAGTTCTAGGATCGATAACTTCGTTATCTATAGTGTTAAGGTGCAGAATTCCTCAATACACGTTATCTTACTATAACGAATAAGTTCGCGTTTAGGTTAACTAATTACTTAGCTTTAAACGATTAAACGTCAAAGCCTAGCCTTTAGAATTATGTTTTCTCTGGATTGAATTTGTAGGTTTCAAAAACGAAAATAGCAAAAGTTTTTTAATTAGTTAAACGAATCTAAATATATATACTGAATTCACCTCGCAGGTCATGGGCCTGCGAGTCCAACACAACTCGCAGCCCAAGCCCAACTTGGCTTCGGTTCGCAATACTTATTGTACTGCGAGTTCAGTTCTTATCTCGCATCGTAATGCCTTGCGACTTGAGATCTCGACTCGCTATACATGTTTATTTCATTTTCAATATTCGTCTAATACTTTAATATACTAATATATTTAACGAATATTAATATCAAAACAAACATTTATTTACAAATCTAAACCAATATACAAACGTGATAACAATTACACCAGTCCTATTTTCAAGTTAGATTTGTTGTCACAAACTATGTCTCAACAATATATATGTAATACAAAATAATTTTTTAATAATCACAATTGAAATAATCTGAAAGAACGCAAGATAACGCGTTACATTTTTGTAATTTAAGTAAAATATTTTTATGTAAAATATTTACAAAATTATATAGACAAAATTTTAAATCTTAAATATTAAATTTATATTACGATCGGGTACAAAAATATGGGTATTTTATACTGTGGTTGGAGACCACAGTCCCCAAATTGGGGATCTGGAATTGGATAAAACCACCTCCACACCCCCCATTCTTTCATTCCCATTTCATAAAAACACACACATCTATATCCATCCATATCTCATCTCTTTTTCTCTCTCTTACCACCACCAACAACTAACAACAACAACAAATCAACAATAACAAACAACAACTACAATAATAAAAAAAAAATCAACACCAACAACAACAAATCGGCACCAGCAACAGCAGATCATCATCAGCATCATCATTTTCATCTTCATCTTCTTCATCAAGTTCATTGTCATCCTCCTCACTCGATCTCTTACATCGTAAGAAATTACACCCTTTTTCTTTGTATTTCATGCTAATAACATCCATATTATCATATACTAGCTTTGTACAAACGGATTTAGCCCGAAAATAGGTTAGATCTTGGTTTTGGGGGAAAAATCGTCGAATAGACTGTTGTGTCGCAGAGGACCAAAAACAGTCCTGCGACATATCCTGTGTCGCAGGTTTATGTCGTAGGATTTATGTTGCAGACTATGTCGCATTACTGCGACACAAATCGTTGCGTCGCGCTAAAATCTGAACGTCACATATAGCGACACAACACACTATGTCACATTAAATTGCGGATGTCGCGTATGGCGACACAAACCCTTGTGTCGCAGAACCCTTTAGCGACACAGTCCTTATGTCGCAAAACTCAGAACCTTAAAAATACATGTTTTTCACTAAGTGTCGAAACTAAGATTTTGTCACTCAATTTTACTCCGAATTCGGATTTCACGTGCGTTTTCACTAAGTGTCGAAGCTCGAACCCAGCCAGGGGCTCTGCCCCTTGGACCCCGCCAAGGGTTGCCACCCCTTGGACCCCGCTACCAGGGGCGCTGCCCCCGGACCCCCGTACACGGTTTCCAAATCTGAACGACAAATGAATACTTACACAACTCGCTTAGACAAACTAATTTGTCTCGTACTCATATAACCTCACATGTTTAGGACACTAGGTGGTTACCCATCGGACGACGCGCGTATCGTAGGATCGCTAACTCCTCAGGTGAGTTTCATAGCCCCACTATTTCAACTGTTTTACTGTTTTCGGGGTGAGACGCATGCTCAACTACTGTTTTCGAATTTTAATAATAAACTTTTAAAATTCACACTTATCTATATTACTGCCATTTAATACGAAATGTGCAATACTTAGGAGTTACACCCATCATATTGTCTTGAAACAATATCAATACTTAACCTAGATTGGTTATAACCGTACACTGTTAGATTGTTGGCAAACAATTACCGCTACATAACTTGACTAAGTTATCAATTATACCCGGGCCATATTGTCACGGGACAATGCTATCAAACACACTAGGACTGTTTAGTTCTACCTACTCAAGACAACAACTAGACTTTTAACGGACTAGTCTTCCTCTTAGGAGCTAAAACTCCCCATATATATATATATTCCAGGACTCTTAAATTGGAATTGAACTCAAGTAAACAACAACCAAGGATCTCAATATACTTGCTAGGCTGAGGCTAGGAGTATACATTAGAAATATACGTTAGTATGGATTTCTTATACAAATACCAAAACAACTAGGTGATGATTAATCATACCTAGGCTTATTGCAACACAACACATAGTTAAGTACTGTATATACATACTTAGCTACAATAAATCAATTTCACGTGCTACATAATACCCTATCTGAGGTATTTGTTGGTTCGACTTATATATATATATATATAAATAAATATATATATATATATATACATATGCTTGTACTTCATCTCGAGCACTTGGTGCCACCTACAATTTAGTTATGTATATAGGTATACATACACGTATACAAACCCAATCAAATTAGTCGGGCATGCCGTAGTACTACCGGCCCTCATTTACACTAGTCTGACATGTCGTAGTACTGTCGGCTCTCAATTACTCAAGTCGGACATGTCATTGTACTGTCGGCTCAATTACTCAAGTCGGGCATGTCGTAGTACTGCTGGCTCAATTACATACATTGCTTGCAAGCAATCCGGTCGATGCCAGATGGGCACAAAACGATGCCACGGTAAAGTGTGCACAAAACGATGCCACGGTATTGCAGTGGGCACAAGTAAGATATCGCGGTAAAGTGATACACTCGATGGATGGGCGGGCTTATGCTCGTGATCCACACACATATACGGATGGGCGAGCTTATGCTCATGATCCGTACAATTAACGGATCGGCAAACTTTCTCGCGAGGCCGTTAACTCAGTATTTGACTAAATACTCAATCATAGTCCGTGGGACTACAATTATGTTGCTGGATGCAACACGCTATGCCAAGTGGCACATCAATTATTACACAACATCATATGACGTGGTCATACAATTACCCGATAGTCCTTAGGCATGTATTGCCTCGCATTGATAGATTTACTTAATACCTGATAGGTATCCAGGTGTGGAATGCCTCAATGTTCATGTACTTAGGTATACATTACGGTCACTTAGGTATGAGATACCTTGTAGGATGTATGCACATTGGTGTTACAACTTCAATACAATACATATTAAAATCGTAGATTTTGAACTACTTTTCAAAACATATAAGGTTTTATACTTTATGTTTCAACTGACAATCCTATGAACTCACCAGCTTTATAACTGACTCGTTTTAGCATGTGTTCTCAGGTGCCCAGCATGATTAGGATTTCTACAAGCTTTACTAGCTCGAGTCGCATATTTTCAAACAACTGAATTTCTTTGCATAACTTTGTATTACAAATTATGTATTGAAATTATTTTGCGAACTCGCAACTTGTATACACTTTTATTTTGGGAATGTATAACTATTTTCAAACGTCTCATTTAGAGTCGTTCATTATTTATCTTTGTGCTTGTGATATTTGATTTGGTAACACCTGACCTGACCGCTTTTGCAAACCAAAATTTGAGGGTGTTACACCGAGTAACACATGTGTTACGGGCAAGTAACACATGTGTTACCGGCTAGTAACACATGTGTTAGTGTGTTACTAATTTTGTACAATCTGAAAAACTTAAAAAAATAAAAGTTGTCGAAAGTATACCTTGTGAGATGACAAATCGAAGAGAAAAAATGCTGATTTTTATGGTGTAATTTTTTATAATTTTTTGACTTAACGTTAGTGAGATATTTGATTTTTCAAAACATGAGGGGAAAGGGAGTTTTGATCACACATGTCACATTCTGGTTGGTTCATCCATTATCACTCAAAGTTGCTACCTGTTTGTTGGGTAGAAGGTGGTCTGTTTGTAAGACCATTCCCAACACTGACAAAAACTGAGTGACAGAAACTGACTGAAACTGACGTGTCACGTCTGCGTCACGTAAAATTTTTACAAAACTGACTGAAACTGACGAACCCCTGCCATAAGTGACTCCGTCACTTTTATTTTTGGGCTCACGTTTAACAATTTACCTTTAGTTATACACACAAATAAGGAATAAGGAAAAAAAAAAAAAAACCCCGACGGAGTGTCGGAATTCCGACGAAGGAAAGTGACAGACAAAAGTGAAACACCCGTGCCATTGATGTCAGTTTCGTCGATTGAAAGTGACGCATGTGTTGGGACGGGTGTAAGTCTAGAATTTATAGGGTTATAATATTTTGCTTTATATATTGTCAATTTGGTAGTAACTTACATGTTTTATTTTTCAATAACCAAGTCTCGGCACATTATATCCTGTAAATTTTACGTAACGTCGTAAATTCATAAAATTTAAGCAAATCCTATACATTGACATAATTCATAAAATAAGCAAATCCAATGTTCACTTATCAAGTAAGTAATAAATATAATTATGAATAAACTTGTACGTTCAAAGAGGATATTATTTTTCTACTAAATACACGGGTTGTGTTTAGGTATACAAAATCCTTTTGTTTTCGGAAGAAATTTTTTACGAGAATTAGAAAACGAAACACTTTCAAGTCTATAAAAACAAAAACGGAAAAATGGAGATGATATTCTGTAAGTAAACGCCCATAATGTCTTCTTTTGTTGGATCGGGTTACTGGGTTCGGGTTGTCGGGTTGATGGGTGAGAAATGGTCAACCCGAACCCAACCTGATTTTATAATCGGGTTGGGTATTTGAACCCGAACCCGACCCGACGCAACCCGAACCCAACCCGACCAACCTGATTTTCTATCTAGTCAACAAATTTTCGCGTTATTTTCGAGTTTTCAGATCAGTTTCAGGTCAATCGGGTCAATTAAGTCATATTAATTCACTAGCTTATATCAAAACGTAAAGGTATCAAAGAAAATGTTATAAATCAGTAAGTGAAAAGGTCTAAATGTGTGTCATATTTAAATTAAAATAAATTTATAATGATATTACAAGAACTTCGGGTTGTCGGGTTCAACCCAAAAATTTATTTGCTAACCCAGACCCAACCCAAAAAAATACCGAGTTGACGAGTTTCGGGTTGACGGGTTAGCACCTCAAAAATCCCGACCCTAATCTTATAATATTCGAGTTGGGTTCGTGTCGGAACTCTTTGTTTACCTGCATTTTGAATCTATATATGGAAAAGTCAAATTTGATGCTTTGACATAAGTATCTACGGAGTATTATCTAATCCAAGTCACATAATAAATTTTGCACATTTTAAAAACTGACATCAATGCCACTTGCACTCAATTAATGAAACAATCACTCAAGTAGTTGATTGACTACATTAATAATCCAAAATCCATCTAAAAATCTCAAACCTTTATAAACCATTATGTTTCACTAGAGCTAACATCAACTTTTTGCAATGCATTTAGTAAATGTAATTGAGTTATATATTAAACTAATGATCTGCATGTGCAAATTCATATAGTCAAAGCATTGGATAGCTGTATTTGATATATATGATGTGGCACATACATTTTTACTATTTTTACTATTCTTATTATCATTTGCAATATACTTTTATTACATTTTTACTTATATAGCTGAATGCCCTTTAGATGGAACATGGATCATACCAAAAAGACTTCATATTATATTAACCCAAAAATTTATTTGAGCCACCTGCTATATAAACATGTAAATGGAGAGATCCGTGTTATCCAGAACAAGTCAAGTTTTTTCTAACTTTGATGTATGCGGCCTAACTCGTATACCCGTAACCGTTTCAAGACTTCTTCATTGGCCATCCTAAGATGTTTAGCCAGCAAGATTTTAGTGTGGGTGTACGTCTTCTTAGACATTTGGAACACCTTACCAATAAGCCATCATTAAAAAATTTATTTTACTTATATAACTGATAACTGAATGCTAGATATGGATCATGATCATACCAAAAACACATTTCAAATTTAATTAGCCCATCATAGTTTAAAGTCACCTGCTATATACTTGCTCTTTAAGTGCATGACTTCATGAGTTTCTTACTTTTCAACTAACCCTTCCATAATGCTATAAAGAAAACCATAACATCACTTCTTTAATCTTTTGAGCAATTTTAGTCTAGATCCTCGGGCTAAACAATGTGACCCATGCCTCTGTGTGTGTATATAAACCAACATCTATCAACTTTGAAATTCATCCTTTTAACTGTAATTTTCCGGTTTGTTCAAATTGCCCTAGAAAAATAAATGACTCGTGAAGAGATGACAATGAAGGTTGCTGGTGGCGAAAAAGCTACCATATTGGCTCTTGGGAAAGCATTTCCTCAGCAGCTTGTTATGCAGGATCTACTCGTTGATGGTTATTTTAGAGACACTAATTGTGATGACCCTGAACTCAAACGCAAGCTCACCCGACTATGTAAACATCTGTCTTTTCATCTTTTCCTATAAGTTTTTGTTTTTTGACATTCTTTTAGCAAGTACTGTATTTGTATATATTATATTTATATAAAGCCAAGGGCTAGGAATAGTTCTTTCTTCCATGGGTCCAAACGGGCTTCAGTTCGCCTGTTTTGGTTTCATACATATTATCAATGTTGATTTTGTCTTTTTTTTGCTTTTTTATGAAATTGGCCAGGCAAAACTACAACTGTGAAAACAAGATACGTGGTTATGTCACAGGAGATACTCAAGAAGTACCCTGAGTTAGCACTTGAAGGCCTGCCAACAGTCAAGCAAAGGCTTGACATTTGCAACAAGGCTGTTACACAAATGGCTATTGAAGCCTCAGAAGCCTGTATAAAAAAATGGGGTCGGCCCGTTTCTGATATCACCCACTTGGTCTACGTGTCCTCTAGTGAAGCCCGACTCCCAGGAGGTGATATTTACTTAGCCCAAGGGCTTGGGCTAAGCCCAGATACTAACCGAGTTATGCTATACTTCTCGGGTTGCTCAGGAGGCGTAGCTGGGCTTCGTGTTGCCAAAGATATAGCCGAAAACAATCCAGGAAGTAGAGTTTTGTTAGCAACATCAGAAACTACTATTATTGGGTACAAACCACCAAGTGTTGACCGGCCTTATGATCTTGTTGGGGTGGCACTTTTCGGAGACGGTGCTGGTGCCATGATAATCGGGTCAAAGCCCACTGCACCCGAAAGCCCGTTGTTGGAGTTGCATACTGCCATACAGAATTTCTTGCCTGACACCGAAAAGGTCATTGATGGGAGACTGACTGAAGAAGGAATCAGCTTCAAATTAGATAGAGAGCTTCCTGAAATCATTGAGAACAGTGTAAAGGGGTTCTGTGACAAGTTATTGGGCCAATATGGGTGCGAAAATATGAACTACAATGATTTCTTTTGGGCTGTGCATCCTGGTGGGCCGGCCATTTTGAACAGAATTGAGAAGAAATTTGACTTGTGGCCAGAAAAGTTGAGTGCAAGTAGAAGGGCATTGGCAGATTATGGGAATGCAAGTAGTAATACAATTGTGTATGTGTTGGAATATTTAATAGAAGATAGTTTGAAGAGGAAGAATGAAGGGAAAGATGGTGGGCCTGAGTTGGGGCTGATTTTGGCTTTTGGGCCTGGTGTTACTTTTGAAGGGATTCTTACCAAGAACTTAACTGTGTAATGATGTTTGGGCCTAGCTAGTTCCTAAAGGTTTTGAGTTTGATTCTTAATAACGGCTTTACTCTATTGTTTGGTACTATAAGTTCAATTATTTTTATTATAAAATTTTATAGATGTTACTAATGATGATGGTGATGATATATCCAACATGTTTTTTATAAATCGACCACAAACACGCATTACATGTATGTACAGTACAAAAAACAGTTAATACATAATATTAGTGGATTTATCAAAATTAAAGGTGGAAATATCAACACTTAGTTGTTGACGGTGTCTTTCACAGGGAATGAACTTTTTCTCTGTTAAATGTGACTAAAAATTAACATCCAAATAAATTCTACAAAATTCCCGTCGACATCACCAAATTTACAGCCATCAACCAATTCACAGAAGAATAACTAATCACTACCCCTAAAGACAGAAGATTAATACTTAAAACCTAATCAAGTATCATGAAAAGGTAAGAACACCTAAAAAACCAGAGCAATGCTATGATTCTCAGCTTAGATGACTCTGGAAGGCAGACGTAAAACAACGTGACCTCCAGAATCACTGCAATAATAACAAACACAAGCACAAAATTAGCACATGACAGATTATTTATCTAGTACCTATCCATTTAATTATTGTATATCTTATGTTGTGATCATCTTTTGCCCAATGTTTCTATCTCTTGGACAAAGAAAGACATATTTCGACAGACGACAGATTTCCACGTTAGACATTAACATAACAATAATTTTAGTTATAACAAACTGTATAATGAGAAACTTGATAGCCAAATTAAAAAAATTTGACAATATGATGATCACATCAAATTTTAGTCGATATGGAAGGTTTTTTATTTCTTTTCAGAAACATATAGTAAATGATCGGTAATCAGTTGGCAACAAAATATTTGGTTAAAAGTCATTACAATCTTCAACTAATTAGTTGTGCAAGAAGAAACTATTATCAATTATGTCTAGTTAGGTATTTATTTTTTGGCATGGTGACTCGTTATGATCTTTGTTTTTTTTCCAAGTTGTGAACCAAAACAAGCAAAAGACAATTAATTATGTCAATGATAGGAAACAAAAGTTTAGCTGATTTACCTTTTCACATAGTAGTAACAGAAGTCTGCTAAAATGAAAGTTTGAACAATCTTCGAAATTAGAACCACCGACGGCCATAGACCATAACCTAGGGCAGTAAGCAGATGGCCACGACTATCCAACACCTGTCAAAAGCAGAAACATTTAATGTAGATCTAGCTTATTGCCAATTACCCCAAAATCAAATGAAAATCACTAATACCAGATTATAACGAATCGTATTAAAAAGTTAAGAAAAACAGCAATGACCAAACCTGAAGAACCCAATGAGCACAACTAAATAACCTTGCAACACCTAGAGCGAATACATAATGGGCGGTAAATGGTTCAACAGTCTGCCAAAAAGAGTAGTCATCCAGAACAAGCAAAATGTTAGTAAAATAGCAGAATTTATAAAAACATTCGACAATAACTATTAACCTTTGTGTTCTGCATGACTCTAATTTGAGGCAGAACAGAAACTGCTTCAAGATTAACACAGAAAGCCCAAAATATCCGGTCGATTAGGTTATGTGATGTTGATGGATGAATTAACATAGCCAATACTGCACAAGGAACAGCCTACAGAAATAAAAAGGTAAAAAATTGATATGAATTGTTTACATTCAAGTTTGCGCACACATGTTAAGATAAAACAATACTTACCACATAGTGCATTGCAAAGTTGTCTTTATCTTTCATGTAACTCGACATCAATCTAAAACGAATCATAAAGATAACCCACAACGTGGCAGCCAATTTCGACAAATCAAGCATGGTATGAATATGATAGCCCATAACAAAACCACAATACAGTCTAACCGTCAATAACATAGCCATCAGTTCTTGCGATTTCAACGATATACCTACAACAATGCATCACACAAATACAATGCCTTAAAACGAAAATGGGTCTCTTGAAACTAATACTAACATAACTAAAAAACTAAACACAAACACACACAAACCATAATATATATAACATTCATACACCAAATAAAAACATTAATTTAAATTACTGACCATCACAAGTTTTTTCTGTGGATAGTTTGTGAATGAGGACACCATTTGCAATGGAGTAAACAGCTTCTGAAGCAATAAATAAAATTTTATGATCATGCACAACTGCACGTAGCAGTGTCAACGTCACCATGCCGGAGACTACTGCTAGAAACGCTTTGACTTTTGGTGGTTGACGTTGTACCCATGATGATATGTGGATCGTCTTCTTCGTTGGCTTCATGTTCCTTTTGAAAATATGTGGCGGTGGCTAGGGTTTGACTACGGCGGTGATTTGTTGGTGGGATGTTGAGGGAAATCTTGAGAAGATCTAAGGAATTTAAAAGAAGTTGAAGATAAAATTGGTTTTGTATATATATAATGCCTCTTTAATATAAAACTATAAATCAAATTATTATGCTTAAAATACTTCATCACTCTAAAAAATACACACTCATCTATAATCTATAATTACTTATAAAGCATCTCTACATGTTGAATCTTAACATCATATTTTTTTAACTAATTTACCCTTACACACTAATAAATGAATACCACTTCAAATAGGAAAGTCTTTTTTTTTCTTCCAAATATTAGTTCTTTCTACTTTTTAGTAAATTATGTGTTTATGATAGATTCATTCAAAATTAAAATATTTTGATTATCATGTAATGGTCACTAGATTATAACCCGCAAAATTTGCGGGCTACCTTATGATTTTAAGATAAATGTCAATATCTAAATCTTAATAATGACGGTAGACTATTAGTTTATTGGCTACATGATAAAACAACGCATTATAGTAATTTTATAGGTGTGATTCTAAGTGATGTTGACATGAAATACGCACACATTTACATAATAATTATAAGTTACATTGTAAACTATATATCGTGAAAGATTTGAACAATAAACGGGATGTAGTAACACAACTATGATTAGCCTGTATGGTGAACCTTAACTACTGAATATACTTATATTAGGAATGACAACGGGTCGACTTTTGATGGATTTTAGTGTATTCGTACGCATACCCGACCCTATACTTGCTGGGTACCCAATAATTATTACCCGTCGATTTTTTGAGTTTATCCGCAAGTTTTGGTTATCCCCATATAGGAAAATGATTGTTGGACCTAACCTTGTAAGGCTAAATATAAACCTAACAATATGATTTGTGAATAAAAATAATTGATTGAATGAGATTAAGAGAGAAAAAATAATCAACTAATGAGATCTACTTTTAAGCCTATGTAATTATGCCTATATAGCATTACTCTCACATGTATGTAATTTTGGCCGAACAAAAATGTATTTAGGCTGAAAATACAATGAAAATTTAAAACACGGAAAAAAAAATACTAAACCAAGTTACCATAAACAATACTACGTACTATATTCGGGCATATAAATATTAAAGATAACAAACAATTTTACGCTTTCATAAAATACAAAATTCAAACGTAATAATCATAGAATTCCAAATATTGAGCGTATGGTATAACGTTCACCGGTTGATATGTACATTATCGTCTTATATATATAAAAAGATTATATATTCAAAAACTGAAATTAAACATAACCATTATGGCCTATTTTTTAATATCGCATGGGGCATTGGAATTCATTTGTCGCCCTGATCGCACCATGACCTCTTGATCAATCATCTTCTACATACCGCTAGACCATAAATAGAGGAGGTGTGCTACACCCTCTCCGACATTAATTATTACTCTTTTTGTCCCAAATTAATTGTCATGTTTTGACTTTGAAGTTTTTTTTTTAACTTTGACTTTAAATATTTTTGTTGTGCTATATAATAATTGATGTAAAAATTATAACTAAATTATGTTTTATATGTATTTTCATTGGTATAATTTTCATTAAGTATTAATATAAAATAATATTTAAGGTCAAAGTTAGAAAAAATAAACTTCAAAATGTCAAAAACTAGACCATCATTTTAGGATGAAGGAAGTATTATTTTTATAAGTGTCTTTAATACAAAAACTGAAATTAAACATAACCATTATATGGGTATGGATATTTTTATAACTTTGACCATAAATATTTTTGTTGTACTATATAATAGTTGAAGCAAAAATTATAAATGAATTATGTTTTTTTATGTATTTTCATTGGTATAATTTTCATTAAGTATTAATATAAAATAATATCTAAGGTCAAAGTTGGAAAAATAAACTTCAAAATGTCAAAACAGGACAATTATTTTAGGACGAAGGAGAAGTATTATTTCTATAAGTCTCTTTATTACAAAAACTGAAATTAAACATAACCATTATATGGGTATTGATATTGGTTGGTAATTGAGTGGGTACTTCCAAAATCCATCACCATACTCATACCTACGAAATAAATCAAATTTGTACATAACCCGTATCCAAACCTGCTAACTCACCTCCGTACCTGTCTAAGAATTCAAAATTTGTTAGACTTTTGTTGTAACCGTCCTCTATAATCAGTATTAAAATACGTTCATATTTTACCAGACGGATTTTTTGTGATTCGACCTAGATTTTAAAGGCCAGGTAGTATATTATTTGAGCATATTTTGTAGGATATTAAATATTAATTTAGTAAATTCAGCCGATGAGTGAGTAAGGAATTACAAAATTATTACAAATTTGCATTAAAATGATTATATTAAGTCTTAAAAGTATGAATTCAAAATTTATAGCTAGCTAGTTTTCTTTAAATAAGGTTGGAATACTTATAGTTTCTTTAAATAAAGTTGGAATAATTAAGTAGGGGCAATAAGATCTTTTTAAAGAACTCTAATCCACTATTTAGGTAATCATCATAAAGAGAGATTATCAAGGGTCTACATTTAAAATGGCTAATTAATATAGGGTTGAGATTAGATTAGAGGATTAATGATTACCTAATTTTAACTTTCTTTTAATATTTATGTAGATGTAGATTTATGTAGATGTAGATGTAGATTGTTATGTTATTTGACGAAAATAGTATCATACATAACGAAAATTTATTAAATAGTTGCAACCGTCACATTGCGCAGGCAATATACTAGTATCAATAATCCTTCGCCGCTTTTAGGACCCACACATTATTAACTTAATTTTTAAAACACAAATTTAATTAAAACTATTTTTCATTTATTATAAAAAACATTACACCAATTATAAAAAAAATTACAATAATATAAATAAAAAATTACAATAATAAAAAAACATTACTTTTCTTATAAACAAATACTATAAAATCAAATAAGTATGATTTTGGCGACGGAAGCCACGTGAGGGATGCCAAATGTGTTCGATTAGAGCAGTGTGAAGTTGATGATGAACTCTCGCGTCACGTAATTCCTTGTCCATACGCATTATGTTTCAACCCTCTCATCCCACCTACGTTTTGGTCTATTTCTCGGGTCCGACATATAATATTCCTCAAGCTGACATATATCATGTTGGTTTTTCTCGGTGATCATGTTGTGTAAAATAAAATAAGTGTACACAACGTTTAATTTTACATTTTTAATGTGCAACTCATAGTTTTTATATATATATATATATATATATATATATATATATATATATATATATATATATATATTCAATATTCTCGTGGATTCCACTCTTTGCGTCTTCTTTTCATCCCTTATCCTAGCCAGCCTACTGAGGAAGGCAACCAAGGAGGCCATGTCAATGGTGTCGGTTAGCTAACGCTCATCGGTGCCAAACTGAAGAATGCCGTTGAGACCGGCCTTCCAAAGGATTACAAGGGAAGTTACGTTCAGATGTATATGTATCTTAAATTGCACTTGTTACCTCGTTCATGCACCTAGGATACATATATCCAAAGTGTTGGTCATCCCTTTCGGACTCTGAGGGGGTGTGTATAGCCTAATTTTACTGGAATCACGATAATCTAGGATTTAGTGACATACACTCTTTGGTTCTAGACTAAAACATAGTGTCTCAGTGTTTACACTGACTATTTGTTAGATATTCATCTAGGAAGATTTCCAATTAGCTTTATAATAAATGTCATCCCGAAACCCTAATTATCAAAGTTTCGACAATCATACCCTGCCTATCTACTTACTCTCTATCTTTATTGTCAGACATTTATTTTACGCATTAAGATAAACAACAAAAGCCAGACATACCTACTTTCAATCCTACCTTATTAGCAAATTTATCTTAGGTAATTTCAATTCTATTCGTTCTGATTGAAGAACGACACTCGACTTACACTTACTACTTACTCGCATAGTCAGTCCGAGGTCCACTTCATCTCTGAAGACAAGGTGCGAATTAAACCAACCGCTGCACCTGCGATCACGCATGCACTTCACATGCGATGTAGATAGTAGATGTGGTACGACAGTACAAATCAGAACATATAAAAAACATGTCTAGGTTTCCCAATTAAAATGAGGACACGTAGAAGAATTTGATTGGCTGATGATACGAGAAATACTAGCTCAACTATAAATAGATGACTTCTACCTTGAAGTCAAGTGTGAATCCGTAGTGAGGTTTAGAGAACATAGATTATCAGTTATAGCATTCATGTAGCTAACTTAAAGTGTATTCTCTAGATTCATAGCGAGTGTTTATATGTATTCAACAGTTAACAATTCCGCTTAAGTTAACTTGTAATTTTTTGATTGCATCAAATAAAATATTAAGTTAATGATAATGATAATAATAATAATAATAAGAATAATAAGAATAATAATAATAATAATAATAAAACCACCAAAATTGTTATAAACTCACCAAAATTACATAGTCATAGAAGGATCAATAGTTATAGAAACTTGAGGAGAGAAGCTTTATGTATAAACGTTTGATTTCCTTTTTTGCCATGTGAAATTCTATTTTTTACTCTACTTTGAGTTATTATTACTACGAATTGACACAAAAATAAAACTAAAAAATAAGATGAAATACGTTGTACTTTTATGGATAAGTATTAGGGTAAGGACAAAAAATGCAATTAACCATCATCTGACATTCATAGTATCTATTCAACTATTCGGGTTTTCATTGTATGTAACAAACTATTTATTTCTTTCCATTGTATGTAATTTCCGGCATTTTTTCCACGTGACATCTATATAAGGTGCCACGTGTCATCCTTACACGTTGACACGTCACCAAATTGCATACAATGAAAATAAATAAATAGTTTGTTATACACAATGAAAGCCCGAATAGTTGAGTACACACTATGAATATCAGGTCATAGTTAATTACATTTTTATGCACTTACCCCTAAGTATTACTAGCATAGTAAGATATGTTGTATTTAATTTTCATTGTACGTGATAATTACTATGTTTAATAATTTATAAATAAACTAATCAAATTCGATATCGACGTATATTAACATGGCAAAAAACATTATTATCATGCAATATACTAGCTCTCGCACGTACCTTTTAGCTTTGTTCCCCTGCTCTTTGTCAACACGCATAATGTCTACCTTCCTGGCTAGCTAAACATCTTAACGGAACTAGTGAATATTACTACTACAATTCAGAATATAATTAGTCATTACTAACTTCTTGATGTGAATACGCAACATAAAAAACCAAAGACGCTAAATAACCTCAATTGACTCGGCGACTTTTTCCATTCGACCGGAAAATTCGCCTTGCGAAAAGTTTGTTTGTCTTTGTCTTTTTTTTGTTTTGTCTGTGAACTGAACTGCGGTAATCGCCAACTTTATGTGGTTTTGAATAGTTGGAAGTTGTATGGGCATTTGTTGTTTACAGTTTGTGTGTTGTATTGTATGGATTTTGGAATTTTTTTCATAAATAGTAAGTTTTTGTGAAGATTTATGAAACCTTAACACCTTTTCAAAAACATTATCAAAAGTGGTAGAAGAGGGCTTCGCAACCCCGCTTTAATCTTTCAATCCATTAAAAAACCGCACTTCATAACCTCGACTTACAAGTTTCAGATGGAAGAGAGAGGAAGAGAGGAACAGAGGTTTCCAACCCCGACTTTAGTTTTGAATTTTGAAAGAAGTGGGGTTCCTAACTCCGACTTCACTTTTGCGTCAGAGAGAGAGAAGTGGGGTTGGGAAGCACGACTTCACTTTAGGGCATTCGAATCCGTGAACAAATTTTCTCTCACATTACACCTAAAAAGGTAAATGCAAGGTTTAGTCTTTAAACGAAAAAAAAGAACCCATTTTATATCATGATATGTCATATTATGAGCTATAAGGTAAGGTATATTTTAAAGGAGAGAAAAAAAACCCTTTTCATATATTCATCGTTGGTTTACAAAATTAAACATATTATAAACGATAAATTTATTTTCACTTTTATAAAACTTAGACGATACAACATTGAAGACGTCCAACTTATATGGGGTTTACCTATCGAAGGTGACCCAGTGTGTGGCGAGGATACATATTTTAGTGATGATTACACAATCGCAAAAAAGAACCCAGTGTGTGGTTTACCTATTGAAGACGTCCAACTTATATGGGGTTTACCTATCGAAGGTGGCCCAGTGTTTGGTGAGGATACAAATTTAGATTTTACTGATGATTACACAATCGCAAAAAAGAACCCAGTGTGTGGTTTACCTATTGAAGACGTCCAACTTATACGGGGTTTACCTATCGAAAATTATGTAATTTATCAATGTTGTATCGTCTATGTTTTATAAAAGTGAAAATAAATTTATCGTTTATAATATGTTTAATTTTGTAAAACAAAGATGAATATATAAAAATGTTTTTTTCTCTCCTTTAAATTATACCTTACCTTATAGCTTATAATATGACATATTATGATATAAAATGGGTTTTTTTTTTTTCGTTTAAAGACTAAACCTTGCATTTACTTTTTTAGGTGTAATGTGAGAGAAAATTCGTTCACAGATTAAGATGCCCTAAAGTGAAGTCGGGCTTTCCAACCCCATTTCTCTCTCTCTGACGCAAAAGTGAAGTCGGGGTTAGAAACCCAACTTCTTTCAAAATTCAAAACTAAAGTCGGGGTTAGGAACCCCGGTTCCTCTCTCTTCCATCTGAAACTTGTAAGTCGGGGTTACGAAGTGCGGGGTTTTAATGGATTGAAAGATAAAAGCGGGGTTGCGAAGCCTGCTTCTACCACTTTTGATAATGTTTTTGAAAAATTGTTAGTTATCATAAATCTTCACAAAAACAAACTATTTATGAAAAAAATTCCACCGAACAAAAAAACAAAAAGGTTAATATAATTGTCGCAGAACAATAGTTTTACCTTTAACCATTAATTGTTGTTTTCTTTAAAGATTGCATAGAGTAATAATAATTTCATGTAAGGTTAATATGGTAAGCAATTTCATTTTTCTTTATCAATTTTTGAAAGTGGACAATTACTCTATACCAGGGGCGGACTGTAACATCCTCTCCAGTAGCCTGGTAATTTTCTAATTTTAAATTGATTATTTAATTAATTAGAAATTATTTGATATTATTTGTTTATGGAAAAACTTAAGTAAATAAGTCTCAGGACTCATTGTGGATAGTAAATTGTTGCTTGTTTTAATTTACTATAGTTGACAGTATCATAAAATAATATTTATCGCGAAAGATTTCTAGGTCCCAAACAATAGTTTTAGAACGGGTATAGAATACCCAACTATTTAAACTAAACAAAATGGAGACCGACTCCATTTCTTCTCCTGGTTATCATTTCTTAAACTATTAACACATCAAAAACCTAGAACTTGAATTGGTGAATTGATGAGTTGAAATCTTTGAAACTGAAATTGTGAATCCTTACAAGCTTGCTATCTTCATTTCTTCTTGTTATCATCATTCTCATCACCTTCATGTAAGTGTTTGAAATTATTAACTCAAGCTTTAGTTTTCATGCTATTATGCAAATTGATGTATAGATGAAATTGAAACTTAGATAGTGTTTTAGTGTAAGTATATAGTTATACTTGGGTGTTTGATAACTTGCGAACTGTACTTGCTGAGTTGAAATGATGATTTTAAGATAGGGTTCTAGCTGCAACTTGATGAACAGACGAATGTTTCTGGGTTTTATACCTCAGCCGATCGGCTGAGATTAATGAGCCGATCGGGTATAAGTGATGAGCCAAACGGCTTCTTTTAGCCGAACGGCTAAGCTAGACCAAAACCACCACAGAACTTGACCTCGGACTAAAAACACTGAAGTATAAGCATTAGCTGATCGGCTATACAAGTTGAGCCGATCGGGTGAGTCTAGTTAGCCGAACGGCTAAATTTAGCCAATCAACTAGTATAGCATAAAATTGTCACAGACATTACGTTGAATAAAAGTCTAGAAATTTAACATGCTAGCCGATCGGCTATGATCAACCAGCCGATCGGGTATGGATTAATGCATGAGCAAATCAGTTTTCGTTTTGTGTTAAATTCACAATGCATATATATATATATATATATGTTTGTACAGTTAATAGATAATATGTTTATAGTAGTGTGATTACTTGTATAACATTATAATTTCATTAAAGTTATTGATTAATAACAAGTTATTAACTTGTGTGTTTTATGATATTTCAGATACTCCAAAGACTCAGTGACTAGAATCTGAGCGTGGATTCTACAGAGGTATCGGTGAGTGGATTTAGAACTCACCCTTCGATTTAGTTGTAACTTTTTGGTTACAACAAGTATACGTAGAATTGGTTATACGATTATTAATCTGTGTTATTGATTATGAATCTACGTGAAATGTGAATCTATGTGTATCAGATTATTGAGGTCAACGTGTAGTTGGACTTTTTGGTTATTATGTGAATTACACAGGTTTTGATTCATTTGTTGTGTTTGAGACTTGTGTATGAGTTTAATAACCAATAGTTATCGGTCTATTCTGTAATGGCCATACAGATTGACGTTAAGTGTTCTTTGGGAATCCCCGGGTATTATGATATCCCAAGAGCCACCGATCCTCATTGAAAAAGAATGTGTTTACTAGTATTTGCTGTAAACAGATTGTTATGCTAAGTTGAGTTGTGTGTGATAAATTTATTCACTTAGCTTCGTGCTAATCCCTCATCCTACTTCCTGCAGGTTTTTTGATATATATGTGGGTGTCAGGAAAGGATGCTTTCGCAGGGAATGTCTGACAGATTTTAACTCTGATATGGTTTTGTTATAAACTTGGTTTTGTAATATATAATACCCCGACATATGTAGTTTTAAACAGTTCTAAGTTGGTATGATATGAATGTGTAACTGTGTATGTACATTATCATAATGTACAGTATATAAATATGTTTTAAATCATTACGCTTCCGAGTAAAATAATATAATATTGTTGACCTAAAAGCGGGGTGTTACAAGTTGGTATCAGAGCATAGATTTGGGTGAATTGAGCATTGTAAGGTGTCCAATCCCAAATCTAGAGTTTGTTATGTCAAGCATTCCTGGTTATGGGATTTAGCATTGTGTGTGAATCTGTTAGTAGATAAGTGCTAACGATTAACAAATTTCAAGTTGTTGTGTTAAATACAGATATGGCAGATAACGAGCCACCGACTGCCAACCTTAATAATGCCTCACGGATTGATGTTCCTCCTCCAGATATTCATAATGAGAGACATGATCATGAGGGTACTTCTATTCCTGCTCACGAAGAATCGAATAGAGATGATTATCTTTTTCAGTTAGAAGATGAGGTGATTAATCTCAGAGAATTTAAAAGACAGACTGAAACTGCATCATCTCAGCAATGTTCTCAGCAACAGATACCTGTGTTTGGTAATATTCCTCCTTTTCAGTCAAATAAACAGTGTTCATTCAAAACGTTTATGGCAAGTAAACAACCAGAGTTTAGAGGTAGTACCAATCCATCAGTAACTTTAAATTGGTTAAGAGATATGGAGTGAAAATTTGATGTTATTCGCTGTGAAGAAGAATCCAAAGTGTTTTATGCTATTCAATGTTTAAAAGACGAAGCTATGGTTTGGTGGGACTCGATTACTGGTCATTTAACTCAACAGCAGAAAGAAGCTATTCGATGGCCTGATTTTCATCAAGCTGTTTGTAATCAGTATTGTTCTGACTTTGAGATGGCACGCATTAGGAGAGAGTTTGTGAATCTTCAATTAACCGATAAGATGACTATCGATGAGTTAATCACACAGTTTTCGGAGAAACTACGGTTTGTACAGCAGTGGGTTCCTGATGAGAAAACCAGAATCGAACAGTTTGTGGAAACCTTACCTCATAATTATCGTACTACAGTAAGGTTAGCTAGTAATTTATTCCAAGCGTTTACTCTTGCACGTTCGGTTGATAGTGACATTAGAGGTTTTCAAGAGTCTCAAGCTAGAAATACTTCTTCTTCTTTTCCAAGAGCTAAAACAGATTCTTCGGGTAAAGGAAAATTCAGGTGGCAGGGTAATCGCAGAGTCAAAGATTTAGTAATAAAAGTGGTTCATCTGGAAGTTCTAATTGGTGTACTTCTTGTCGATCAAAACATACTGGTCCCTGTACAATTCAGACAAACAAATGTGTTAAATGTGGTGAATTGGGTCATGAGTTTAAGAATTGTAAGTTTCCCAATTTTGTGTGCTGGAATTGTAAGAAAGAGGGACATCGGGTTGGTCAGTGTCCTGAGGCAGGAAGACAGAGTTCTAGCTTGGTCGGGAGTTCGTCATCTTCCGGTCAAAAGCGGAAGAATCCTCCGCCAGTGACGAGTAGGGCTTTTCAGATGACAGTCGATGAGGCTGTCCACACAGATGATGTGATTACTGGTACTTTTCTTATAAACTCTGTACTGGCTCGTGTATTATTTGATTCTGGAGCAAATTGTTCTTTTATATCTGTGTGTTTCTGTGATAAGTTGAAACTGATCCCTACTGTGATAACTAAGCCCTTAGAAGTAGAAATTGTTAGTGGCAATTTAGTTCCTGTTACCACCTCGGTGACCGGAGCTAATATTGTGATAGATGGTCAGACTTTTCCAATTTCGTTTCTGTTAATGCCGATTCCAAGTTTTGATGTGATTATTGGCATGGATTGGTTAAGTCAGTTTAAAGCAAGTATAGATTGCCACCATAAGCTGATTAGAATCCCAATCTCTGAAGAGTCATACGTTGTGGCTCGAGGAGAACGGGATAATGGGTGTATTCCTCTGATTTCCATGATGAAAGCTAGGAAGTCGTTGTCTAAAGGCTGTGAGTCTTACCTAGCTTACGTCATTGATGCCAAATTAGAAAAGAAGTCTGTTTCTGATGTTCCGGTTGTCTCTGAATATCCGAAAGTGTTTCCCGATGAATTGCCTGGTTTACCACCGGTTAGGGAAGTTGAATATCAGATTGATCTCATTCCTGGTTCCTCTTCTATAGCTAAAGCTCCCTATAGATTAGCTCCGTCTGAGATGCGAGAAATAATGAATCAGATTCAGGAATTATTGGATAGAGGTTTTATTAGACCTAGTTCTTCCCCGTGGGGTGCACCGGTTTTGTTTGTTAAAAAGAAAGATGGGTCATTTAGAATGTGCATTGATTATCGGGAGTTAAACAAAAGAACAGTAAAGAATAAATATCCTCTGCCTCGAATAGATGATTTGTTTGATCAGTTGTAGGGATCTTCTGTATATTCTAAAATTGATCTGAGGTCAGGATACCATCAGGTTCGTGTTCGTGAACAGGATATTCCAAAGACTGCTTTTCGTACCAAGTATGGTCATTATGAATTCCTGGTAATGCCATTTGGTTTGACTAATGCTCCAGCAGTTTTTATGGATCTGATGAACTGGGTATGTCGACCCTTTCTTGATAAATTTGTGATCGTCTTTATTGATGATATTCTTGTGTATTCTAAGTCCGAATCAGAACATGCTATGCATTTGAGGTTAGTTCTTGAAACTTTGAAAAGAGAACAGTTATATGCAAAATTTTCTAAATGTGAATTCTGGATTCGAGAGGTATAGTTTCTGGGTCATATTATCTGTAATGAGGGGGTTAAAGTTGATCTTGCTAAAATTGAAGCTGTTATGAATTGGAATGTTCCAAAGAATCCTTCTGAAATTAAAAGTTTTCTTGGGCTAGCTGGGTATTATAGAAAATTCATTAAAGACTTTTCCAAGATTGCTGGTCCGTTAACCAAATTGACATGTAAGGATGTTAAATTTCAATGGGATGAATCACAGGAGATAGCTTTTCAAACTTTAAAGCAGTTACTATGTCAGGCACCTGTGTTAGCTTTACCAGATGGCTCAGATGACTTTATCGTTTATTGTGATGCATCTTATTCTGGTTTGGGTTGTGTCCTTATGCAAAGAGACAGAGTTATTGCTTATGCTTCTCGCCAGTTGAAACCGCATGAAAGGAATTACCCGACTCATGATTTAGAACTTGCAGCTGTAGTGTTTGCTTTGAAAATATGGAGACACTATTTATATGGTACTAAATGCATTGTTTGTACTGATCATAAAAGTCTGCAGTATGTGTTTTCACAGATAGAACTGAATATGCGTCAAAGGCGATGGTTAGAATTAATCAAAGATTATGATTGTGAAATACGTTACCATCCAGGAAAGGCAAATGTAGTTGCAGACGCATTGAGCAGAAAAGGTACTTCTGACCGAGTCTATTTTCTGAAAGTTAATATTTCTTCTGACTTAGTGGATCAAATTAAAGCTGCACAGTTAGAAGCTTTGTTGGAATATAATCTTAGGTCAGAAATTATGTTGAAAAGAAAAGACTTATTAGTTGACGATTCTAGAGGATTAAAGACTTTTCAGTCTCGTGTTTGGATTCCTCTGATTGGTAATATTCGAGATATGCTGTTGACTGAAACTCACAAGTCACGGTTGTCTGTCCACCCTGGTAGTACACGGATGTATAATGATTTAAAACCTTTGTACTGGTGGCCCACAATGAAAACTGATATTGCAAAGTTTGTTGGTAATTGTCATATATGTGCTCAAGTGAAAGCTGAACATCAAAAGCCATATGGGTCATTGAAACAATTAGAGATTCCAGAGTGGAAGTGGGAACATTTAACTATGGATTTTGTAACTAAACTTCCACGTACACCTCGAGGGAATGACATGATTTGGGTCATTGTTGACAGATTGACCAAGAGTGCACATTTTCTGGCGACTAGTGAGACTGCCTCTCTCAGTAAACTCGCACAGTTGTATGTTAATGAAATTGTCTCAAGACATGGTATTCCATTATCGATTGTATCAGACAGAGATTCTCGATTTATTTCTCATTTCTGGCAGAGTTTACAACAAGAGTTGGGTACACGTATTAATCTCAGTACGGCTTATCATCCTCAAACAGACGGTCAGTCAGAACGTACTATTCAAACGTTAGAGGATATGCTCAGAGCTTGTGTCTTAGAGTATGGAGGTTCTTGGGATTCTTACCTCCCTTTGGTGGAGTTTGCTTATAATAATTCCTATCATTCCAGTATTGGTATGCCTCCTTATGAAATGCTTTATGGTCGTCGTTGTCGTACCCCACATGTTGGTTAGAAGCGGGAGAAAAGCAATTTGCAGGCCCAGATATTATACAGATCACAACTGACAAAGTGGCTATCGCTCGAGAAAAGCTAAAAGCGGCACGTGATAGACAGAAACAGTATGCCGACCCACGTAGGCGACCGGTTACCTTTACTGAAGGTGAGTTGGTATATTTTAAAGTCTCCCCATGGAAAGGTGTTATTCGATTTGGAAAACGAGGTAAACTTGCACCTAGATACATTGGGCCCTTCAGAATTCGTCAGGTGGTTAATGATCAATCAGTTTCATTGGATCTTCCTCCTAAGCTTGTTGGTATTCATGATACGTTTAATATCTGTTATTTGAGAAAGTGTAATGTCGAGAATCAATCTCAGATTCTTCCTTTGCAAGACTTGAAAGTCGATCAGAATCAGAAATTAGTTGAAGAACCGATTGAAATTCTCGATAGAAAAGTTAATAAACTTAGAAAGAAACAGATACCGATAGTGTTAGTGAAATGGAAATACAGTTTAGGTTCCAATTTGACTTGGGAGACCGAGGAGTCTATGAAATCCAGATATCCTGGATTGTTTGATTGAGTTTAGATTTCGAGGACGAAATCTCCTGAAGGAGGGGAGATTTGTAACATCCGCTCCAGTAGCCTGGTAATTTTCTAATTTTAAATTGATTATTTAATTAATTAGAAATTATTTGATATTATTTGTTTATGGAAAAACTGAAGTAAATAAGTCTCAGGACTCATTGTGGATAGTAAATTGTTGCTTGTTTTAATTTACTATAGTTGACAGTATCATAAAATAATATTTATCGCGAAAGATTTCTAGGTCCCAGACAATAGTTTTAGAATGGGTATAGAGTACCCAACTATTTAAACTAAACAAAATGGAGACCGACTCCATTTCTTCTCCTGGTTATCATTTCTTGAACTATTAACACATCAAAAACCTAGAACTTGAATTGGTGAAAGATGAGTTGAAATCTTTGAAACTGAAATTGTGAATCCTTACAAGCTTGCTATCTTCATTTCTTCTTGTTATCATCATTCTCATCACCTTCATGTAAGTGTTTGAAATTATTAACTCAAGCTTTAGTTTTCCTGCTATTATGCAAATTGATGTATAGATGAAATTGAAACTTAGATAGTGTTTTAGTGTAAGTATATAGTTATACTTGGGTGTTTGATAACTTGCGAACTGTACTTGCTGAGTTGAAATGATGATTTTAAGATAGGGTTCTAGCTGCAACTTGATGAACAGACGAATGTTTCTGGGTTTTACACCTCAGCCGATCGGCTGAGATTAATGAGCCGATCGGGTATAAGTGATGAGCCAAACGGCTTCTTTTAGCCGAACGGCTAAGCTAGACCAAAACCACCACAGAACTTGACCTCGGACTAAAAACACTGAAGTATAAGCATTAGCTGATCGGCTATACAAGTTGAGCCGATCGGGTGATTCTAGTTAGCCGAACGGCTAAATTTAGCCAATTAGCTAGTATAGCATAAAATTGTCACAGAACATTACGTTGAACAAAAGTCTAGAAATTTAACATGCTAGCCGATCGGCTATGATCAACCAGCCGATCGGGTATGGATTAATGCATGAGCAAATAATTTTTCGTTTTGTGTTAAACTCACAATGCATATATATATATATATGTTTGTACAGTTAATAGATAATATGTTTATAGTAGTGTGATTACTTGTATAACATTATAATTTCATTAAAGTTATTGATTAATAACAAGTTATTAACTTGTGTGTTTTATGATATCTCAGATACTCCAAAGACTCGGTGACTAGAAACTGAGCGTGGATTCTACAGAGGTATCGGTGAGTAGATTTAGAACTCACCCTTCGATTTAGTTGTAACTTTTTGGTTACAACAAGTATACGTAGATTGGTTATACGATTATTAATCTGTGTTATTGATTATGAATTTACGTGAAATGTGAATCTATGTGTATCGGATTATTGAGGTCAACGTGTAGTTGGACTTTTTGGTTATTATGTGAATTACACAGGTTTTGATTCATTTGTTGTATTTGAGACTTGTGTATGAGTTTAATAACCAATAGTTATCGGTCTATTCTGTAATGGCCATACAGATTGACGTTAAGTGTTCTTTGGGAATCCCCGGGTATTATGATATTCCAAGAGCCACCGATCCTCATTGAAAAAGAATGTGTTTACTAGTATTTGCTGTAAACAGATTGTTATGCTAAGTTGAGTTGTGTGTGATAAATTCATTCACTTAGCTTCATGCTAATCCCTCATCCTACTTCCTGCAGGTTTTTTGATATATATGTGGGTGTCAGGAAAGGATGCTTTTGCAGGGAATGTCTGACAGATTTTAACTCTGATATGGTTTTGTTATAAACTTGGTTTTGTAATATATAATACCCCGACATATGTAGTTTTAAACAGTTCTAAGTTGGTATGATATGAATGTGTAACTTTGTATGTACATTATCATAATGTACAGTATATAAATATGTTTTAAATCATTACGCTTCCGAGTAAAATAATATAATATTGATGACCTAAAAGCGGGGTGTTACACGGACCTCTTTAAAAGCAAGTGGGGGCACGTGCCCTTAATGACCTAACAAGTTTTTGTAGATTTTAGTGGATATTTTGGTCTCTTTTTCATCAAGCCCCCAACCTAGAAAAGAATGGGCCCTCGGTACAAAGATATAATGAAATTAACTCCCTCATTATCTCCTATACAGTTTACGTATATAATGTCGCACCCCCAATTTTGGGTTGCGGAAGCGAATTGGGTCGGGACGCCAATAAATCAATAATCACAGCACATAAAATATATAATGAACGACCACTACATGCGTCGTTTTAGAATTGTATTGATTTAAACCAAAGTTTACATCAAAAATATAGTTTACATTAGCTCAGTTTCTGAATTGAGAGATTCACATTACATAATTACTTTATACAAAATATAATAATGCTATTAAATCTCTGATTGTTTGATTGCTGACTCGAGCTAATGAATCCTGATTGGGCAGTCCAACCTACTGCTGAATACCTGTGATACATGCTAAAATGGGTCAGCGAATGCTGGTGAGCTCACAGGTTTGTATGTCCAAATATATTGTATGAACCGCAAAATTTAATTTAATTTAAAATGCAATTAAGCAAAATAAAAGTTATACAACCATGAGCACATAGTCCGAGTTTAACTCGAGGTGTCATGTCCACATTTAAGGTATCCTGATCGAGGTGCCTCCTACGAGTGCATAATCTACACTCGTCTGAACAAATATTAATACATCCGTATAAATAATTAGTGCGTGCTAACCCGGACGAGGATGGTCAATCCTATATGGTTATACTAATATTCACGCTACAACGTATTACCAAACTATGCTGAGGAGGGCTTTGAATTGATTAGTGAAATAACTCATGTAGTACTTGTTTGATTTCGTACTTGCGTTCATATAGTAAAACAAAACGAGCAGTATATCACACCCCTGAGTAAAAACAGTAAAATAGGGGCTATGAGACTCACTTGAGTGTTGAAGCGTTTAACTTAATAAACTTGATTTGATTTGCTGAATATTGGTGTCCGAAGTCTTGTAACCTGAGGGCGTCCAATACGTGCGATTGTTATAAATGTGAGTAGGTATCTTAAAAGACTACCTTTGTAGTTGTTCATCCAACTAGATTGTCCAAATGACTACGATTTGGTTGATTTGATTGAGTTTTGAAAAACGTGTACGGCCCGTTGGTGATTGTTTGTAATAATAATCTCAACATTATCATTATGATTTTGAATTTTTATACTTAAAAGTACGTTCCAATGTGTTTTAGAAGTCGTATCGTATAAAGGTTTGAGGTTGTACAAGTTTGACACTTAGTATAAAAATGAGTTGTAAACTTTTTGTTTTTAGCGTCACTTATAGCGACACTTAATAATTTTGGTGACACTCAGGAAGTGTCGCATAAAATGGTAAGTTCTGAATTAATGGTCTCACTTAAGGATGTGTCGCATAAGGTGGCGACACTTAGGCAAGTGTCGGGTATGAGTGTCGGTGTAAGATCTTTGCCGACACTTAAGCAAGTGTCGCAAAAAGAGGGGTTTATGCCGCACTTAAGCAATTGAAGCAAAATGAGGGTTTTTGGTGACACTTAATGCGTCACTTATGGAAGTGACACTATAATGTTTTTGGCCGTGCGTCACTTACGTCCGTCCGGATGAAGTTTGTGTAAAAAACGTGTTTGGCGACTTCCGTTTGGTCCGAATATTTTACCCAATCCTTATATCAGTTTATAGAGTTGATAAAAATTATTACTTTGTGTTGATAGTCGTTTTAGGTATCGTTTTCATAAAATGACCAAAACTGCAAACTTTCCGACAATGTTCCGAAAACAAGATTTAAACATATATTTGGATATATTTAAGCTAGATTACCCACATACAACTAAAAATGGACGAAATCGAAGAGTTTCGAGATTTGTCGGAAACTTACGAATCAACGCGAAGAGATTCCGAAAAGATAGAAAGGTAGATCGTGACTCCGTGATTGTTTTCTTCCAAAAGAGCTAGGTGAATTGATGAGTTTTTATGGTGCTATTTGGTGGTTGAAGGTGGTGGTGGTGGTGGAGATGAAAGAGAGAGAGTGAAAGAGAGGAAGATGTGTATGTGTGTGTGTGTTTTTGGTGTGGTCAAAGAAAGAGAGGGGAAAAGAGGAGGGGAGGGCCCCGGCCCACATGGGCCCCACCTATGTGTGGTTGGCTCCAAATTTTTAATTCATGTATTCGCGCTTCGTACGTTGTTCGTTTCCCCGATCGTTTAAACGTTAAGTATTTATTTTATACGTTTAAATATACGTTTTAAAATACGAATAATTATTCGGTATTTTTGTTGAAGTATTTCATCAAATACTTAATAATTACGTTATAAAAATATAACTTAACTTTGTTTTGTTTGTTTGCGCGTTTAATATTTTAATCGCGTAGACATTGTTTGTACGATATGAAACGGATACGAAATATCATCAAAATAATATTTTGGATATAATAGTGTTATTAAATAATGTTATATTATTTAATAAAATTGTTCACCAACGTCCGTATTAATTAAGTCGAAGTGCATTCGATTGAAAAGTGCACGATTTAGCCAAATCGTGTAATTGTATATATTCAACAATATATATTAATTTGTACATTAATTAGCCTAACATAGAACTAATTACATGTATTAACAGATGATTAAACACTAATTACTAGTCCTAATTGACGGGTGTCACATTCTCTCCCTGTTAGAAGAATTCGTCCTGAAATTTAACTTGAAGTCGTGTTTGAAGTAGTGTCCGTGAATAACTGAGGATACTTGAGTTGAATTTGGTCTTCCCGTTCCCAAGTGAATTCCGGACCACACCGCGAATTCCACCTGACTTTGACGATGGGAATACGACTTTGTTTGAGTTGTTTGACCTCACGGTCCATGATTTCAGCAGGTTCTTCAACGAAGTGAAGCTTGTCGTCAATACGGATTTCATCGAGTGGGATAATAAGTGTCTCATCAGATAGGTATTTCTTCAAGTTAGAAATGTGAAAAGTGGGGTGCACGCTGTTGAGCTCGGGTGGCAGCTGCAATCGATATGCCACTGAACCTATCCTCTCGAGGATCTCAAATGGTCCAATGTATCTAGGGTTTAGTTTTCCGTGTTTGACGAAACGAATGACACCTTTCCAAGGTGAAACTTTGAGTGGTACTCGATCCCCAACCTGGAACTCGAGTGGTTTGCGTCTCACGTCAGCATAACTTTTCTGACGATCACGTGCAGCTTTGAGTTTATTTTGGATCTCGAAGATCTTTTCGGTGGTTTCGTGTATGAGTTCAGGACCAGTGAGTTGACTGTCTCCCACTTCGGTCCAACAAATAGGTGAGCGGAACTTACGACCGTAGAGTGCCTCGAAAGGTGCAACCTTAATGTTGGAGTGATAACTGTTGTTGTACGAAAACTCGCACAATGGTAGATGTTTTTCCCAGTTTACACCGAAGTCAACTACGCAAGCTCGTAGCATGTCTTCCGGTGTTTGAATCGTTCATTCACTTTGACCGTCGGTTTGAGGGTGGTATGCGGTACTCATATCAAGACGGGTACCCAATGATTTCTGGAGTGATTGCCAAAAGTGAGATGTGAAGCGACTATCCCTATCAGAGATAATCGAAATTGGAACACCGTGTCGAGAAACAACTTCTTTGATGTAGATTCATGTGAGGCGTTCCATTTTATCGGTTTCCTTGATCGCAAGAAAATGAGCAGATTTTGTGAGATGATCCACGATCACCCAAATAGTATTACAACCGCTCGCTGTTTTAGGGAGTTTGGTTATGAAATCCATGACGATTTGTTCCCATTTCCATTGAGGAATTTCGGGTTGTTGGAGTAAACCGGAAGGTTTCTGATACTCGGCTTTGACTTTTGAGCAAGTAATACACTTGCTGACTTATGTGGCGATTTCACCTTTCATATTCGACCACCAATAAAAATCCTTGATGCCGTGATACATTTTGTCGGATCCAGGATGGATAGAATATTTGGACTAGTGGGCTTCATCCATCACCAAGTCCCGAAGGTTTCCGAAAATAGGTAACCAAATTCGATTAGAGAAGTACCTAACTCCCTTAGGTTTGATTTCAAACTATTTATTTATGCCTCACAAGGTTTCGTTTTTTATGTTATCGGGTCTCATGGCTCCGAATTGAGCAGCGAGAATCTAAATGTTTAGGTCGTTGTGAATTGTCATACTGAGGGCTCGGACTCGAAGTGGTTTCGATTGTTCTTTTCGACTGAGGGCTGATGCGTCGCCAGCAGTCGGTAAGGATTTTTCCCTTGTCGTTGCACCGGCTACTGGCGACGGGCATCAGTGGGTGTTTTAAATTTATAATTGCGGGGCCTAAGTTTTCCCTAACAATGCTAATCCTAAGGGTGAGCAAGTGGTAGGTATGACCTAGAGTCGTTCTTCAAACCGACTGAAATTAAACTAAGGCGTGGCAGATGAGGGCTTTCAAACTAGTGAAGGGTTTATAAAATAGTGGGAGAGTTTTGGTTTTTGTATTAACTTAGGCAAATAAATAAAAGCGAACTAAAAATAAAAGATAAAGCAGGTAAAATAAAGATAGTGTTTGCTGAGATTTCGTTAATTAAGTTATGGGATGATGTTTGGAGAAACTGTGTTGAAAGATATTTGTTAATTATTAATCTTGAATACCCGTGATGTAAACACTAGATTCCCTACTAATTAAAATCCAATTAGCATGTCACACCGGGAGCTAGGTTATGGTAACATCACAAAGTATTTAGAATAATAAGCAAAATCTTGATTATGGTTTAATAATACTTTCATATGAACGGGAACAAAATCTTAAGGTATTAGACATAACTGAATCATATAACGATTCCTTGTCATCCTAACAGATTCGTATATTTAAAAAGTTCATTTATGACTTTAAACTAGCCCTTTCTTAAGACTACCTAATAAATCCCCTAATTATCCACAGCGTTCCTCACTTAAAGTGCTTCCGCCGCTTCAAACCTTGACCATGTCTTGTCCTATGATAATCCCCCATGTAGCCTTGCGGTTCCATAGTTTCATACCTTTGACAAATTATATTGACACAGATGACTGACTACCTTTTAATTGGACGTCGTTAAAAAGGTGTTGTAATCACGTTTATTGGTGGAAAGGCGATAGATTAATTTGAAGTTTAAAAGTCTATTTAGAAAGGTTAATTAAACCAGGTTTCTCATTTTATATGTTAGTCCGTAATATAACTACCTTCGGTCGTTACTCGACTTCCAAACATTTGTACTCCACCTTGAAGTGTTTCCAGTACTATATCGAATAACAGTCGAATAGGGGCCATCATATTACTTCGTAATATTGTACCGTTTCGTAATATGACTACCTTCGGTCGTTCCTCGACTTCCATACATTTGTACTCCACCTTGAAGTGTTTCCAGTACTATATCGAGTAACAGTCGAATATCGGCCATCATATTACTTTACGATAATTAAGACCGTTTATATTTTACCACTATGATGATCCTAAGGCAACAATCAAACAAGAACATGCAATAAGACGATCAAAGCGATACTACCGATCTTTAATATTTAATTATAAATCATCCCATAATTAATTAACTACATCGCAAGCAAACACAAGTATACTATTCTCTAATCATGGCAATAACTAAACCTAGCATAATCAATATAAACGTAATTAATTAAGATAGATAAGGATTAGAAAGCACCAGGATTAAATGCGGGAGAAAGTAGACTTGAATTAATTGACACAATTCCAAGCTTACACCGAAGATTTACAATGCATTCCGTACTTTCCTTCTATTCTAAACAAGCTCCTAAACTAGCCTAAAACTAATTTTTAGTAAGAAAATAGAAAGAAAGTAGAAGCAATATCTTAAGAGAAGTATATTGTTCTAAGAATAGGTGTGTGTGAAAATGAAGCCTTAGGGGCTGTATTTATAGGGAAAATATGGCTTACATTAGCATCCCTAGGCTCACATTAGCAAAAGGAGTGAAAGGTGGTGCACCAGGTACGAAAAAGTAGCGAAAGGTGGTGCACCGGGTACGAAAAAGTAGTGAAAGGTGGTGCACTAGGTACAAGCAAGGATGAAAAAGCAGAAAAGAGATGGGGGGGTGGCGGCCGGCGCCTCCCACCATGCACCCGGCGGCGGCTGGTGGTTGGCCGGCGGCGGCTGGCTGCCACCCGCCGCGCTGCACCGTCTTTCGCTGCGTTGCTCGATTCACGCGTATCTTCTTCGTTCTGCGTCCGTTTGAGTTGATTCTTTTTGCGTTGGATTCATAATTCAAAAACGAAGACTTTGATGAAAAGTAATCCCAAAAATATGTCCCCTATCTCTAGATATTGTGTACGGATCATTTGAATCTTCCGGCGGGCGTAGAATCTTCATTCTTTATCCGTTTTTGTTGATTCTTCTTCTGTTGGCTTCGTATTTTGAAAATGAACATCTTGGAGAAGGTGGATGTTGGTGATGGGCACTTTTGTCTTGAAATCTCATTTTGATGCCTTGAATCTTCAAACGTGTGTGAAATCTTCGTTTTTCATCCGTTTTGCTTGATTTTTATCGTGCAACCTTGTTTTGACCATCTTGGCATAATATCATTGATTTGTGCTATATTTGAGTTAAAATGCCAAGAATAGTTCTAGAATGAGAGAGATATCGGTAGTAAAAACATGACTTTTTACGCGATATCAAGGGCGTCGGCAACAACATTTGCCTTACTTGAATGGTATTTGATTTCGTAATCGTAATCGGTAAGCAACTCGACCCATCGACGTTGCCTCATGTTAAAATCCTTTTGATCGAAGATATGTTGGAGACTTTTATGATCGGTAAAGATTGTGCACTTAGTGCCGTAGAGATAATGTCTCCAGATTTTAAGAGCAAAGACTACAACTCCAAGATCGAGATCATGAGTGGTGTAGTTCTTTTCGTGAATCTTGAGTTATCGTGAAGCATAAGCAATGAATTTGTCCCGTTGCATCAACACACAACCGAGACCTTGATGAGAAGCATCACAGTATACCACAAAGTCATCGGTGCCTTCGGGTAAAGATTGAATAGGAGCACTGCAAAGCTTTCATTTCAGAAGTTGAAATGCTGATTCTTGTTTTTCGGTCCAATCGAACTTTTTGTCTTTCTGAGTCAGTGTTGTGAGTGGTTAGGCTATTTTCGAGAAGTTTTCAATGAATCGCCGATAGTACCCTGCAAGACCCAAGAATTGGCGTACTTTGATTGGAGTTGTTGATGCTTATCAGCACTTGATAGCCTCGATTTTTGATGGTCAACATGAATTCCTTGACTATCGATAACATGTCCAAGGAATTGAACGGTTTGCATCCAGAACTCACACTTAGAAAATTTAGCATACAACTCCTCGTGTGTAAGTAGCTCTAGGATGGTTTTGAGATGTTGCGCATGTTCATGTTCATCGGGCGAGTAGATCAAGATGTCGTCAATAAATACAATGATGAACTTGTCGAGATAAGGCTTAAACACCTGATTCATAAGGTCCATGAATACAGCCGGTGCGTTGGTTAGACCAAATGGCATAACTTGAAATTCGTAATGCCCGTAGCGAGTTCGGAAAGCAGTTTTCAGGATATCGGTGTCATAAACTCGGAGTTGATGATAACCCGACCGTAGATCGATTTTTGAATAAAAACTCGATCCTTGAAGTCGGTCAAATAGGTCATCGATACGAGGGAGTGGATATCGGTTCTTGACGGTCAACTTGTTTAACTCTCGGTAGTCGATGCACATTCTAAAAGAACCGTCTTTCTTTTTTACGAATAAGACTGGAGCTCCCCAAGGTGAAGAACTTGGTCTAATGAATCCTCTATCCAGGAGTTCCTGTAACTGGGTGGACAGCTCCTGAAGTTCGGATAGGGCTAAGCGGTATGGTTCTCGGGCCACAGGTGCAACACCTGGCACGAGATCGATTGAGAACTTAACCTGTCTCAGTGGTGGTAGACTAGGCAGTTCTTCGGGGAAGACTTCTGGAAAGTCTCGAACGATGGGCACATCCTCAAGTCACTTCTCCTCCGACTTTTTCTCCAAGATGTGTGCGAGGATTGCCGGATAACCTTTTCTCAGAATTGTTTGGGTTTTCAAACAAGAGATGATGTTTAATCTCGTCCAACCGGTCTCCCCCTGTATGATCAAAGTTCTACCGGTGGCGAGAGGGATGCGAACGACCTTATGATAACAAATGATTTCGGCACAGTTGTTGTGCTACACACCGGTCGTTGGAATTTCTAATGGTGATGCGAGACAACAATAGGTTTTAAATTTATAAGGCTGGGGCCTAGGGTTACTATTATGCTAATCAAAGGGCTAGCAAAGGACAAGTATGACCTAGGATCGTTCTTCAAAGCGCGGCAATTTGAAGCTAGGGGATTTAGAAATTTTATGTATTTAGCTAGGGATAAAAGAGTTGGTTTTGGTTTTGGATTTTCTATTCTAAATTAAAATAAACTGAAAAGTGGAGGTTACTTCGGGTGTTCAACAATTAAAGCGATTGTCTACTATGAAGTGGTTTAGGATTTGTTGAATATGGAGAGTTATAATGAGGATAAGTTTGTAAGTTAATGTGAGCTATTACTGCAATCCTTCTATCGGGCTAACGCGGAGGTGTCCACAATCAGGAAAATAGAATGTCACGTAGGTTGCAGCACATATTAAAGCATACACCAAAAGTTCTCTCAAATGTATACCCATATTATCCGACAGTTAATCTGGAATCGTATTCCACAATCTTGGTCGTCAGAGATGTCCGAATCATGGCATAGTTTGTTGAAAAAACAATCTTATGAACAAGGTTTACCCTCACCGGAATAGGTTGGACTAACTGGTCTAGGCGGCCGGATAATATGTCATCACTTATTCGTACGAATTATCCACATTACTCAGGTATGCAAGAATACAGGGATGGTTTGTACTACAAATGGAAACTTAAGTAACACGTTTGTTATTCGATTCATAATATAACTACCTTCGGTCGTTCTCGACTTCCATACATTTGTACTCCGCCGTAGGCGTTTCCAGTGAACAGTTGAATAGGGACCGTCATATTACGTCACAATATTTAATGCCATTTGTATTTCTCTATTATGATAATCATAAGGCAACAATCAAACAAGAACATGCAATAAGACGATCAAAGCAACAGTTCGATATAAGCATGCAAATGTGTTATTTAAGTTGATAATAATCCGAAAGTTGTCTCAAAAATATCGTCTATATGAATTTAATCTTAATCTACCTCTATTTCCATATTCCGTATCTCTTGGATCCTATTTTGGTCTTAGAGAACACTGACCAGGCCGAGCTCAATGATTCAATTTAACATAGTATAACTAAGTGACCTATACCCTATGAGTTAGCTACATTCATTTTTGGATAAGGTTTTAGTCACAACATGAGTTGGGCAGATAGACGATAAAGATTTAATTCTTACATCTATTTATAATATAAACCATCCGCAATCTCATAACATACAACACAATTAAATATTTAAAACTTTCTTAACGACTATCATAGCAGACAATTGAGTTATCTAGTTAACCATGGCAATTTTAGCATGCATATTTAAATTTATAAAATATAGAACAAACATATTTAAATATGGAAGATAGATTAAAACCTGGAAAGGTATACAAGTAACTCTTAGCTACAATGCGTCCTGGAGCACCTCCGTATAAATCTTCCTTAGTTAATTAATTAGCTATTCTAATTAATTAAACTATCCTAAAGGAAGAAATACTAATTTTACAAAAACAAGAAAGATATAGAATGTAGAAAGTGTATGGTGTGTGTTTTTCAAAGGTATATCTTCGAATGAACCATAGGCTCCCTATTTATATGGAAAAATTGGTGTATTTTTGAAACTTGGGGCACATGTTAGCAAAAGGTGGAAAAGTTGCTAGCACATGTACCCTAAAGCGCGTAAAGGTCTAGCACGTGTACCCCAAAGTCGCGGAAAAGACCTTGCATATGTACCCTGCGAGTACAGGTGAGGATGAAAAAGCACCAAATGGATAGGGGGGTGGCCGGCACCGGTGGTGGTGTAGCCATTGGCGGTGGTGGTGTAGCCATTGGCGGTGGTGGTGTGGCCTACGGCGGCTGCCCTGCCACCGCCCCGGTTCACCGTCTTTCGCTCCGTTTCTTAAATTGTGCGTATCTTCTTCGTTATGCGCCCGTTTTTGTTGATTCTTTTTGTGTTGGATTTATTTTTAAAAAACGAAGACTTTGATGAAAAGAAATCCCAAAAATTTGTCTTTTATCTTTGGATGTCTCGTACGAATCATTTGATTCTTCCGGCGTACGTAGAATCTTCATTCTTCATCCGATTTTGTTGATTCTTCTTCTGTTGGATTCGTATTTTGAAAACGAATATCTTGGATGAGAGAAATATCAGTGATGGGGACTTTTGTCTTTAAATCTTGTCTTGAGGTCTTGAATCTTCAAACGTGTGTGGAATCTTCGTTTTTTGCCCGTTTTGCTTAATTTTTCTCGTGCAACTTCATTTTGATCTTTTTGGCAAAGTTTCTTTGATTTGAGCATCTTTTGAGTCTAAATGCCAAGTATTGCTCCCGAATGAGAGAGATATCGTTGGTAAAAACATGACTTTTTACGCGATATCAAGTATCTCACACTTAGAGTTTTGCTTGTCCTCAAGCAAATTGTCAGAAAAACTGCTTCGAAAGTCCAGAAGGGTGTCTTCGTATCCTAGAGAACTTTGATTCCTGTATGATGGGTGAAAAGATTTCAAACGGGATTTTAACCCTTGATGCTTTATCAAACTTCCGGTTCTAACAAGCTTTCTTTTCAGTCTTCATGATACATGACTAGGGTCCTCACAGGTGGTCACTCAATTCACACAAGTGTATAGGGTTTCCTAATTTCTAAGTTTGGTGGAAAATCAAATATGTAATACTCAAATGGGGACGGTGCTAATTATCCCTAGACATTTGTAAGAGGGTAAAGATGGATATGGAAGAGGGGTTTTGTAGGTGGTTTAGTGGGGTTTTGATATAGCCTAAGAGTTTGTCTGTGATGACTTATCTTTGACGTTTTAGTGATACCACTTTTTGGATTTCTCTCTTTGAGAGCCTTCTTTTCATGTTTTCATTTTGAGGAACCTCCCCCTTGGCATTAAATGATCCTTGGGTCTTTTAGTTCTTTGGTTCCTCCTGTCAGCTTTGTTTTTGCTGAATTATACTTTTCTTCGGAGTTCCCCTTCTCTTTTTGGATGGTATTTTTATCCTTCGGGGGTTTCAATGTGTTTCTTGCAGTAATTCTTCTTGACAGAACAGAAACTTAGGCTATGGCTAAGAGATGTAAAGGAAGGGTTGGTTTCTTGAAGTGAGTTTTTGATATGAAAAGGCTAAGGCTCAACAGGTTTTCTACTTGATCTTCAATGCTGAAAGTGAGCATTGGTTGGGTTGGGCTTGAAAACAGGGGTTTATATGAGAGGGTTTTATCCTAGGAAATGTCGAGATCCTCTAATTGCACATTCATCACATATGACGCCCATCTTTGTAGTTTCGAAATGTATTAAAGATAAATCGGCACACTCTCAATCAAAAAGTGAAGCATTAAAGATAAATACTTTTATATGGCTCAAGATTCCTTCACTTGTTTTGGTGGTTTAATGCCTTGTCATGCGATCGCTTGTTTTAAAACTTAGTTTGAAAATTTTTCAAAGAGTTTTACCCATTATTGTCGATTTCCCAATCCTTGGATTTTCCTTGACCAGAAATACCCTTTTTAGACTTTCAAAAAATTAAAAATTTTTTTGAATTTTTTTGATGAAAATCTGAGTTTGCTTAAAAAGATTTATCAAAATTTTATGTTGCACTTTAGTAGTGAATACTACTATTATCCCACACTTAAAAGAACATTGTCCCTAATGTTTCATTTCTAAGTTAGGTTAATCCCACACTTAGATTTTTGAATGAGGGTCAATATTTTCGAAGTCATTCTCTGTTTCGTGAGTCATAATCCCACACTTTAGAGTTTTACTTAGAGTTTTAGTGTGTTAATCAAGCAAAGTAAGGTTAGAAGAGATACTTCCTTATGTTGCGTGCGTTGCCACTGGATTTTTTGGACCAGGTTCAAGTGTGTGAAATTGCTGGAAATGGACCAGACTCATTAGAAATGAACTTGTTCCATATTTTCCACGTCAAGTTCTTCATAATAAATATCCTTCAGGAAATACAAATGTCAATACACGTTAATACTAAACAGAAATAAGATAACTAATAATAACTAATCCATGTCAGCATAGAGCGCCTCCCAATCGGTGAAATCATCATCTATAAAGATCGTGTTTTGCACGACCGATGTAGGAGATGCTGACTCCACGATGGTAGAGACTGGAGATGCAGTGCCATCCTCTGGGTCCTGAATGTTGGTACATCTAAATGTGTCTGTCAGTTGGTCTCAGTCTGTAATTGTGTCGATATTGTAATTACGTATTAAAACAGTTCTAGATTTAGATTAATTACAATTTTCTGTAATCTTGCGACACAAGCATTGTGTCGCAGTGTCTGCATATGCGACACAAGTATTGTGTCGCAGAGTCAATGTATGCGACACAATGATTGTGTCGCAGTGACAATCTATGCGACACAAGGATTGTGTCGCATAAAGTTTGGATCAGACTATAAATAGAGCTCATCAGCTTCTGTTTTAGTCACCAACCAACACTCACACACAACACTACGAAACTCTCTGTAGAAAACTCACATATTGTGTAGCTTAGATCCTTGTGTGTCTAGTTAAAGTGTATGTAATCTCATTTGTTGATTGTTTATACAAATTTACACTTTGTGTTTTGGTCATTTACTTGTTAAATATCTAGCATAACTAGTGTGTTTAATTCCGCATCTACATACAAGTTTTAAGCATCTCGATTTGGTCCATATACGGAACCTACAATCGGTATCAGAGCCGCATACTCTTGAGTCGTGGTTTCGAGTTAGCTTTTGCTAGATTTTGGTCTAAAAATTATTATTTTCATATTTGTGTGTTCTTAGTGTTCTTGGTCAAAAAGCTCAAAGTTTAGCCTTTTTTGGTGTTTTAATCTTCAAAAGTTGTGTTTGTCAAACCTTTAGATTTGGTCAATCTAAAGTTGGTAACTTTGTTGGTTAAAATATTAAGATTCAGAACTGATACAAAGCATGGTGTATTTGTTTATTATTTGTGTTGAAAGTTGAATTTTTTGTGGGCTCTAGGCGCTGTCTGCACGCGTGACTTTGCGACACAAGCACTGTGTCGTATCCACTGTTCATACGACACAACCATACGACATTAACTTGTCTGCGACATATAGTGCGACATAACGTGCGACATAAGCTTACGACATAATTCCCTTTGACCTTAACTGGTCTGCGACACAAGTTGCGACATAATCTACGACATTACGGTTGTGTCGCATTTTTGTCTTCTGTCGGATTAAGTTCTGCGACACAACGTCTGTGTCGTACTGACCTTCTGCGACACAACCATTGTGTCGCATTTTCCCAGACTTAGACAAAAATTTCAGCTTGTTTGTTGGATTTCCACTAACTTTTCTTGCAGATTTTCAACATGTCCCTTCAAAGTGTTGATGCAGTTCTACAACATAATGCTACAATCGGTAGTGCAAATAAACCTCCTTATTTTGCACCAGGGATGGAATATCGAGCTTGGAAACAACGTTTTATATCTTTTGTTTTATTCACTGATCCTGTCATGGAATTGGCTCTTCTTGAAAGATATGAAGCACCGGTTGCTCTTGGAGAACATATGGGAGTTCCTCCACCAAAACCCATTCGTTCATACACTCCCGAAGAACGAAAAGCATGGGAGATTGAACGCAAAACTCATTCTGCTATTACTATGTCACTTCCTACTGAAGTTTTGGATATGTTTCCACAAACAATCGCTTATGATCTTTGGATTGCAATTGAGAAGAGATTTAGTGGCAATTCAGAGTTCATTGAGAGCAAACTAGAATTAGTCAAAACTCAGTTTGATTATTTCTATATCCAGAAGAATGAGACGGTCAGAGACATGCTTTGTAGATTTACACGTACTGTAAACGAACTACAAGCTGGAGGATATAATCTAAAAAATTCTGAGATCAACAAGAAGGCTTTAGCTGCTCTTCCTCCAAGTTGGGAAACGCATGTTCTGCTGTTGGAAAATGATCCTAAGACTATGTAATTGTCTTTAGATGATCTTGTTGGAAAGCTTGAAGCTGGTGCTTTGGATATTCAAAAGAAGGAAACAAGATCCACTGCTCGTACATCAGAATCAAGTAATGGTGGAATCGCTTTCATCTCATCTGAGGCTAATTCTCAGAGATCTTCTTCTTACAGTAATCCTGCTGTAGGAACATTTTCAGCCCTCCCAACTTATACTGCTTCTTCAAGTAAACCTTGTTCATCATCGTCTGTTCCTTCCTCAGCCACCACAGATGAGCATGCTGCAATGTTCACTGCTTTTCTGTCATCTTATGAAGACTTTCTCTCTAAGAGAGTCAGTACCTTAGAACTGACTGATGAAGATTTCAATCAGGTTGATCCAGATGAGTTAGAAAGAATAGACATTAGATGGAATATGGCTATGCTGACTCGCAGAGCCAAGAACTATCTAAGAAGAACTGGAAAGAGATCTCTTGAAGATGCAGCTGACCGAACACCAATGGGATTCGACAAAAGCAAAATCAAATGCTATAAGTGTCAGAATCTTGGACACTTCGCCCGAGAATGTGAGAAAGGTCGACAGCCTGCCACTGGTTTCACAAAGTCATCTGTTGCTCCAAAACAGATTGAGAACACTACTACTAAGGCTGCATTATTGATTGAAGATGGTGATGCTTATGATTTCTCTTCTCATGAGGCTCAAGAGCAATGCTTCATGGCCATCAACAATGAGGTACAATTTGCATCGTTTTCTTGTGACTCTTGTATTAGTTTAACTGGTAAAGTAAATGGGCTTATGGAACATAATAACAACTTGAAGTCTGATATCTTGAACTTGATGGAGGCAAACAAAGTTTTGAAAAATAATGAGAAACATTTTGAAAGTAACATTAATCAATTTATAGAAGATAAAAAGGAGTTAAAAGCTCTTATTTTCAGTAATCAAGATGAAATTGACAGTTACTTAAAGATGATTGCTCATTTAAAAAAGGAATTGGCTGCCTCCCAAGCCGAAGTAGTTGATTACAAACGAAAACTCAAGAATATCAACACTTCATCCATGGTATTTACCGAGATTCTGCAGACGGGTAGGTCTAACGCCAAAGACAAGTCCGGTTTGGGTTATCATAATCAACCGCCTCCATCTTTAGATGTAAATTTGTGTAGACCATCTAAGGATGAAATTAAAGATTTTGTGCCCACTACTTTAGTGGATACAAAGCCTGTTGAATTGCCAGTTAATGAATCTGTTGTTAAGCAAGTAGAGATGCCTGTAGTTGAATCTGTTAGTTTGCCTGCTATTAAGCTACCTGAATTTTATCAAGCTGATATAGAGGTCAGACATGATAGAAAGAAAACTAAAATAATCAAGGCTAAACCAGTGAAGCCTTTTGAGCCTGTTAAGTTTGTATCCTCAGGAACTGTCAAGTTTACCCCCTTTGATAGTTTTCAGCCTGCTCCCTTACAAACTATTGAAGAAGAGGTTGAGATTGTGGATATTCCTTGTAAGTGTGTGTCTCAATGTGAAAAGAAAAATATTAAGCCTGAACATCACACCATTAATTCTGGGTTAACTGATGAAAGTTTTCAAAGAAATGCTAAGACTCAGGCTGAACTTAAAAGAAAAGGTTTAAAGAATATTAATGACAAATCAATCAAGAATTCTGTTAAATCTTCTGTTTCACAGTCTGAGACATCCACTTTCACATGCTCACATAAGTTGTCTACCTCACCTCAATTTCTAGACTGTAACGACCAAACCTTTAGGGAAAGACGATCATGTTTCTACTGCAAGAAACAGGGTCACCTGATTAATCAATGCCCATTGCTTTTAAGAAAGAAGTTCGCAAAAGGTGTTCTCAAAATGCCTACTTATAGAAATTCAACTGTTAAATCAGTTTCAAAAAGGAGTTCACATGCTCAAACTTCTATCCCGAAAGTCAATGCTGCTAGGCTCAGTAAACCACTGGTCATACAGCCTAACATTGTTAACAGGTAACCCAATACTGTTCCTGTAAAAGTTTGGAGACCTAAAGAGTCACAAAATGTCTCATCATCAAGTAATACTGCATCAGAAAATACATCTGATCTCTTGAAGAACAAAGTTTTAACTGATGTAGTTATTATTGATGAGATCTCTGGAGTACCCAAGTCTGTAAAGGCCTGGGTCTCCATTTCTATCTAACCTGTTCCCTATGTTGTGCTATAGCAGTCAGGACATGTACAAAGCAGCAAATGGTACGTGGATAGTGGCTGCTCACGGCACATGACTGGTGACATGTCCCTTTTGTCAAATGTTAAACCATATCGTGGAGGACATGTTGCTTTTGCGGGAGACACAGGTGGTAACATAACTGGTCAGGGTACTCTTTCTAATGGGCAAGTAACTTTTGATAAAGTGAATTATGTCGAGGAACTGCAACACAATTTGATCAGTGTTTCTCAAGTCTGCGACAAGAAGTTCACTACTGCATTTACAGATGTTGAATGCTTAATTTTGAAGCCGGGATTTGTCATTCCCGAGGAATGGGTGTTGCTGAGAGCACCTCGTGTACGCAACTCGTACATTTTGGATTTGCAAACTGTGGTTACCAAGGAGCATACTTGTTTGTTATCAAAAGCATCTTCTAAAGATTCACTGCTTTGGCACAGACGAATGGGACATATTCATTTTCGGAGAATGAATTATCTTATTAATAATGATCTTGTGTTAGGAGTGCCTAAAAAGTCCTTTGTAATAGATGATGAATGCATTTCCTGTCTCAAAGGGAAACAACACAAGAAGTTCCATAAGTCTAAGCAGGTGAACTCTATTGAATCTCCATTGGAGTTGCTTCACATGGATTTGTTCGGTCCTGTGAATAAGAAAAGTATTGGAGGAAAGTTGTATTGTCTAGTTGTTACTGATGATTACTCAAGGTTTTCCTGGGTATATTTCTTGACAGGAAAGGATGAAACGCCCGATACTTTAACCTATTTGTTCGACAGATTGGAAAATCTGTGTAATCTGAAAATCAAGAAACTTCGCAGCGATAATGGAACAGAATTCAAGAACAAAACCTTGGAAATGTATTGTCTTCGCAAGGGAATCTTTCATCAGTTTAGTGCTGCTCGTACTCCTCAGCAAAATGGAGTAGCCGAACGAAATAATAGGACTATTATTGAGACAGCTAGAACCATGTTGTCTGACGCGCATCTGCCTACTACATTTTGGGCCGAAGCTGTTAACACTGCCTGCTATGTGTTAAATCGGGTCTCCATAGTTAAAAAGCGAAACAAAACATGTTATGAATTGCTGAATAATCGCAAACCAAATTTGAAGTTTCTTGAGCCTTTTGGGTGTCCTTGCACCATCTTAATTACCAAGGACTCTGTAGGCAAATTTGATGAAAAGGCGGTCGATGGCCTATTTTTGGGATATTCTGTAAACTCGCCAAATAAAAGAGTTTTCAACAAGTCTACTGGGAGAATTGAGGAACATTTTGAAGTAAGGTTCATGATGTATACTGATTCTCCAAAGGGCAAGGGACCGGAATCCTTGTTTGAGTATGACAAGTTGATAGATTCTTTTAATCTTCCCAAACTTAGTGAAGAAGATCAGGTAGTATCTCTACTTCATGGTTTAGATCTTTCTTCTGAAGTCTCTACTTCAACCTCTAGCGCTATACCACCTGAGAATATTGTTAATGATGATATTCCCTCCGACGCTGATCAGATGGCTACTAAATCCAATCCTGTAACTGAAACTGATATCATCTTACCAGTTGACCATGAAAGTTGTGCCACTGATCACTCAGTTGCTATTGAACATTCAGAAGCCGCTCCTTCTAATCTGGATTCGATCATTGTGCCTGATCCGATTCCTCAGCTTCGAATTCATTCTTCCCATCCTACTGATAATATCATTGGTGAACTTCAACAAGGTGTTTTAACTAGAGGTCAAGTAGCTGCTAATGAATCTCGTGAAGAATCTTCAACTGCCTCTTTTGCCTGTATTGAAGAAGAAATAGAAGCATGTTTCTTATCCCAGCTTGAACCGAAGAAAATCACTGAAGCTTTGAAAGACCCGTACTGGGTTGAGGCTATGCAGGAAGAATTAAATCAATTCAAGAAGCTTGATGTCTGGAGTTTAGTTCCTTTACCCAAAGATGTCGATCCAATTGGAACTCGCTGGGTATATCGTGTGAAAAAGGATGACAGAGGCGTAGTTATTCGAAATAAGGCACGGTTGGTGGTTCAAGGTTTTACTCAAATCGAGGGTTTGGACTATGATGATGTGTTTGCTCCAGTTGCAAGATTGGAATCCATTCGCATTTTTCTGGCGTACGCGACATTTAAAGGTTTTCGGGTTTATCAACTTGATGTCAAGAGCGCATTTCTGTATGGAGAGGTTCTGAAGGATGTATATGTCATGCAACCTCCTGGTTTTGAAGATCCAAATCATCCTGATTATGTTTGCAAGTTAGGAAAAGCTTTATATGGTCTTCATCAAGCTCCTAGAGCTTGGTACACGAGGTTGGCAAATCATCTAACGAAAAATGGCTTTTCACGAGGCCACATTGATAGCACTCTCTTCATAAAAAGGGCTGGAAAGGATTTGTTGCTGGTACAGGTTTACGTTGATGACATAATTTTTGGGTCGACAAATGATTCTCTGTGCAGAGATTTCGAGAAGATCATGAAGTCCGAGTTTGAGATGAGTGCCATGGGAGAACTTAAATTTTTTCTCGGTGTCCAGGTTGAACAGTCAGATAAAGGTCTCTACATTCATCAGTTCAAATATGTCAATGACATGTTGACTCGGTATGAGCTCCATGACTGTAAACCATATGGTACTCCCATCGAAATAGATCACAAGCTCGGACCTGCTGAACATGAGGAAGACTGCAAAGAAAAAGATTATCGATCCATGATAGGATCGCTGATGTATCTTACTGCATCCAGACCAGATATTGTGTTTGCTGTGTCTATCTGTTCCAGGTATCAAGCAAAGCCCAAGGTTTCTCACATGAAGGCGGTGAAGCGAATCTTTGGTTACCTCAAATATAGACCATCACTTGGTCTATGGTATTCGAATGAGAAGGATTTCGCTCTCACTGCCTACTCTGATTCTGACTATGGTGGCTGCAATTCAGATAAAAAGTCAACTACAGGAGGATGTCAATATCTCGGTTCTCGATTGGTATCTTGGCAGTGTAAAAAGCAAACCACAGTCTCCACCTCAACAGCGGAAGCTGAATACATTGCTGCTGCAAGCTGTTGTTCCCAGATTCTGTGGATTCAACATCAATTGCGTGATTATGGGTTACTTCTTACCTTAACTCCTGTTCATATTGATAATACTGCCGCTATATCTATTATTCGCAATCCCGTTCAACACTCTAAGACCAAACATATAGAGATTAGGTTTCACTTCATACGAGATTGCTATGAGAAACACTTAATTGACCTCATTCATGTAGATACTCTTAAGCAAAAAGCCGACTTATTCACAAAAGCATTTTCGCGTGCTCGTTTTGACGAACTTGTAGATATGATAGGGATGATTTCCCTTGATCTCAATTTTAAGATTTATCTTGGATGTGTCAGTAGATTTATCTGACATGCTGAAAACAGCTTTTATAAACATTGTCTTCATCATACGATATATTAGTAGGCTTGTTATACTATACTTCTAGAAACTGCTTAAGAAACTTAACAATTAAATGTCTATTTCAAATGGCTCATCATTATTAGATGTATGACAAGTGTCTTAATTTCTTACTTATACTAGACATGTGTTCGTTGAAAGAAGTTTATTTGATATCATTTGGGGGTATATATTGACAGTCTCCTCTGTTATACGTAAGTATAGACCTGGTTTCCGTTTATATATACTTAAAATTAAGCAAATACAAGTCAAAGTACTTGCAAAATCTTTAAAATTGAGATACCTTACAAGGTCGCCAAAATGGTTTGACCAAGTCTGGTTTTGCTTAAACCTGAATCAAGCTATGTCGCTCTGTTGTACGCAAGTACAGACCTGTCACCGCTGACTTGATTCTTAAATTTGATATTCTAATATTCTCTCTGTACAATGGAAACATGGTCTATGTCTTAAGTTAAGATGTATATCTATGGTGATGACCACAGAGAAATATGCATGCGAATAATAAAAATTAGTTCCTAGATGTGCGTATAACACGTTTAAAGTGGACAAATATACTAATAATCGTCTTGAAATAACTTTTATAAAAACTGTTTCTAACATGACACGTAAATTTAAAGAGGACAAATATACTGATAATCGAAATAACACTTACTGTTCCTCATTATTGTACGTTATGTTGATATGATCCCTGACCAGAATTATCACAACTCCGTCACCAAAAATATTATGCTTTACATGTCTTTGTTATATTTCTTATCTTTGTATTTAATTTTACTTTATCTTTATTTTTAAGTTACAAATCGTCTTCATCGCGAAAATCCTTAAATCACAATAATAATCGGGTTTAAAATCAATTTTTTTTCCGTGTCATCAAAATCTGCTTTGTTTCCTGTGCGACACAAGCATTGTGTCGTATTCCACTTATACGACACAAGTATTGTGTCGTACATTGTGTCGTATCCCACGTATACGACATAACCGTTGTGTCGTATATCGTGTCGTATGCATTTGGGGTTAACTATTCAAACCTTGCGACATAACCATTTACGTTTTCATATAATTTCACGACACAAACTATACGACACAAAGGAGATTTTGCGACACAAGTGCGATTTTGCGACACTACTGTGTTTTCGATCGGGTTCGTTATTTCGAAGCTCTTTTCAGTGTTTCATTGCTCGATTCCTGTTCTTCATTCCTTCGCGTATCCTTAGGTACATTTATCTCGTATGTTAACCGTTTAATTTGTCGTAAATTTGACCGTACCTATTCGGTTTTTAGGGTTTCGGGTTAAACTCGAAATTAATTAGGGTTTAGGGGTTTCTAGGGTTAGATAGACGTATTTTATTGATCCCCTACTGTTTGCGAACCCTAGGGTATGGTTAGATTTCGAAAAACCCAAAATTTTTCTCAAATTTAAATCTGGGTTGGTTTGGTGTTCATCAATGCGACATAACATACGACACAGTCGTTATGTCGCATAGATTCGTTACTTTTATGTCGTATTTAGCTTAACTGCTTATGTCGTATTTTCTACGACATAACATACGACACAAGATCTGTGTCGTACCTTATGTCGTATCCGAGATTAATTTCTCAATAAATGATAAATGCAAGGGAAATGCTGTCCGCGTGACACGTGTCATGCGACACAAGCCTTGTGTCGTAGTATACCTCTGCGACACAATTATTGTGTCGTACCTCTCCTGTGCGACACAACTGCTGTGTCGCAGAAAATTTGTAAAATAAAACGCGATTATTTTTGCGTACTAACGCTAACGCAGCTCGAGTTGTTTGTTGTATTACTATTATTTTTTTCAGATATGGCTGATCAACAACCTGCCCAAGCTGCTCCACTTCCTGAAATTGATGTGACGAAATATTTTTGGGAACCGCGTCACAATATTGTGGCTTTCATGAACACTGCTGTTGAGACGTCGCGTCCATATCGACCCATGATCTCTTTTCTACGACGGTCTCGAATCTATAAAGCCATCACTGCTGATACAAGGATTTTGAGGGACCACGTCACTGAGTTTTGGGATAATGCTGTGGTCAACAAAGAGGAACAGGATACTCGCATTATCTCTAGGGTTCGAGGTCAGGAGGTCATCTTTACTGAGCAGCTGATTCGGGATTTCTTTGAGTTTGGGGACAACCCAGATATGCTCGTTCAGTTTAGTGCTGCTGCTATTGCTCAGGGAATGTTATCGATCGGTTATCAGGATATTCCCGTTGACCAATACAAGAAGACCTATATGACCAAGGTTTGGCGGTATCTGGCTCACATTGTGATTGTCTGTCTATCCAGCCGCAGGGCAGGCCTCGAGGGAATGAGTTACGTGACTGTATCAGCTTTTCTTGCGTTAATCTACAACAAGCCCTTCAACTTCTCTGGTTATATCTTCAGGGGCTTTGTCAGCAACGCACTGGATACCCGTGACAAGTGGGCTTTATATCCTCGATTCACTCAGCTACTGCTGAATCATCTCATTCCAGGTCTTCCGGTGACTGCTCTCCACACTTTCAAGCAGACGCCAATGAATACCCGGATTTACACCACTTGTACCTCTTTTGCCAAGCAGGGTCAGGCACCGGAACGTGAGGTTGCCCTGTTCGGACATATTGTCGATCCTGCCTATGTTGGTCCTCCTGGTGAACAGTTTAATGATCCAGCTCCTAGGCCTACTGTTCCACCAACCCCAGTTCCTCCTCCAGTCCAACAACCAACCCCAGCTCAACAACCTGCTGCTCAGCAACCGCCGGTGTTGCCAGATCCTATGGATCAGGAGTTTGTGGATCTCGATCGTGAGATCGATGCATATCAGCCACCTTCTCCACCTCCTGAATCCTCCAGCCGAGGTAAAAGGCCTCGTGATCCCTCCGATACTAACATTTTGGATCCCCTGCTCAGGCGTTCTCGCACTTCCACTTCCACATCTTCTGAGCCGCCGAGGACTGAAACTCCAATCACCCCTCACCCAGCGGTTATTCAAGAGCTCCTGCGCCGACTTGACAAAATGCAGCATGATATGGATGCTCAGTTGACAGTGTTTGAAGCTCAAGATGCCAGAATCTCTAACCTGGAAAAGGAGAACGCAGAGCTGAAGTCAAAGATTCTGCAGCTGGAAACCCAAGCTATTGCTTTGGGGGAGCCAAGCCAACCGGCTTTAGAATCAACACCTAGGGTTTCCGCCGAGGGCGATGAAAATGTAAATCCTGATAATGTAACTGATTCATCGATTAATGAAACTCCTTTGATTTTGGATTATATTCTTGAGTTACCAGGGCAACCGAAACCGTTAGCTGTAGATTACACTTATTGTAATTTGACATACTTTCAAGCTGCGGTTAATGAAGATGGGGTTGTGCCTGAAGAGCCTTTTGACTTTGAGGCTGCAAATGATGATGATGATGTTGAGGTTGAGCAAGAAGGGCTTGACCCAAATGAAGAATATGTTAATCAGCCCTCTCATCCTCAGGAAGGTATTGTTGTATCTGATTCTTCAGACGATGAGTCAGAGCCTGCATTCAACTATGTACCAGGATCTACCTCAGGATCTTCTTCTCAGGCTACTTCTGCTCCTGAATCAACAAGGACAAATTACAATGACATTTTCCCACAGGATACATTCGAACATGTTCCTTTTGACAGGGAAATGTCTATCAGGGATAACTGGTTCATCAAAGGTAAAAATCTCGAACCTGTTCCTGTTACCTGCAAGAAATACAAGGTTGGCGGTGATTATACCGGCCTTATTAAAAGTTGGAAGGTGAACAAGGGAAGGTTCATGATCAAAAGATGTGATGGTATTCAGTACTTTTGTCGATCGCTGAAGAAATTGAGTACGCTGCCAAAGCATGATCTTGTTCGTCTTACTCGGCTTCAGTTGATCAATCCTCATAAAGACGGAGTAGCTGAAGTTATTCAGAAAATCATGCGGGCAGAGATTCGATCAAAGAAATATCATTATGTCAAACCTGTGCTAGGTACAAGGTTCACATTCAAGAAAAAGCTTGACCCAAAGACAAATCAGCCAATCGTCAGAAATCACTATCCTCCTGCTAATTGTCTTCGTGAAGTCTCGCTGGAATCTGTTCCCTTCAATCTGCTGAAACGATTTCACTACTGGGAACTGGATGCTCACACCGGCGAAGCCGTTCTTGTCTACGTGCCTGATTCTGTGCCTCAAACTGGGTCTACTTCTTTGTGGGGTTTACCAAAAGCAGAATTCAAGATATTTGACCCGATGAGCATAATAAACTTGTCAAAGGATGACATGAAGAAACTGTTCAACAGTCGTATTCGCTACAATCCTGACAACGAGTTCAACACAATTCTGGCGAAGCGATTTCAGAAAATCGTTGATATATGTTTCTCTTTTGGTGTACATGCTGGTGGAAACTTTCCACCTGGATGGGTTTGAAGACTGAAGCTAATTGAAGAAATTCTTTGAAGACCAAGCTGAAGACACGGGGGAGTTTGTTGGTACATCTAAATGTGTCTGTCAGTTGGTCTCAGTCTGTAATTGTGTCGATATTGTAATTACGTATTAAAACAGTTCTAGATTTAGATTAATTACAATTTTCTGTAATCTTGCGACACAAGCATTGTGTCGCAGTGTCTGCATATGCGACACAAGTATTGTGTCGCAGAGTCAATGTATGCGACACAATGATTGTGTCGCAGTGACAATCTATGCGACACAAGGATTGTGTCGCATAAAGTTTGGATCAGACTATAAATAGAGCTCATCAGCTTCTGTTTTAGTCACCAACCAACACTCACACACAACACTACGAAACTCTCTGTAGAAAACTCACATATTGTGTAGCTTAGATCCTTGTGTGTCTAGTTAAAGTGTATGTAATCTCATTTGTTGATTGTTTATACAAATTTACACTTTGTGTTTTGGTCATTTACTTGTTAAATATCTAGCATAACTAGTGTGTTTAATTCCGCATCTACATACAAGTTTTAAGCATCTCGATTTGGTCCATATACGGAACCTACACTGAATCCAAGCATCTACTGTAATGATCTCCTCCTCTAGTGGGTCCGTAATAGTGGAGTGGTCCTACGCAGTCAGGTTCCAAGGTGGAAATAGGTCCCGCGATGGAATGTGCGGAGCGGGATCAGGTCCCATCTGAAAAGGGCACATAGGTGTGGAAGGAAGGCCTAAAGCAGTGTGGATCTCAGCGATGGAAGTGTGTTGGACCTCGAGGGCTCTTACTATCGACCAAGTGACAGCAGGGTCCGCGGTAGTCACCCCATGATGAAAGGTGGGTACTCTGGAAGTCCCCGCGGTCTGTCCCTTGGATTGGTGAGATGAAGGTAACCTAGCATGGATGGAACGTAAAAGGAATGTCTCCCAAACGTTCACCTCCACCAAGTCTTCCAAGGTCTCGTCCAATCATGGGGTTGGTGACTGTGATCCCCTGATGGTCCTCATGCTACTACCCGGTGATGAACTCCGGGAGTGATACATGGCACGAGAGCGTCTCAGACTGGGGGCTCATGCTATAGCTAGCTGCGAACTCATCCTGCAAAATACAAAAGGTTAATGGTCGAAACATAATCATCAGCCTTTTATAAGGCGAGAAACTGCATAAGAATTGATTAGATCAAAAATAAAAGAAAAATTAATGCGGAAAAGATAAGATAGGCTTGGGATACCTCCTGATATCGCGTAAAAAGTCATGTTTTTACTACCGATATCTCTCTCATTCTAGAACGATTCTTGGCATTTTAAACTAAAAAACAATACAAATCAATAATATTATTCCAAGGTGGTTAAAACAAGGTTGCATGATAAAAATCAAGCAAAACGGATGAAAAATGAAGATTCCACACACGTTTGAAGATTCAAGGTATCAAAATGAGATTTCAAGATAAAAGTGCCCATCATCAACATCCATCTCATCTAAGATGTTCGTTTTCAAATTACGAATCCAACAGAAGAAGAATTAACAAAAACGGATAAAGAATGAAGATTCTACACCCGTCGGAAGATCCAAATGATTTGTATGCAATATCTGGAGATAGGAGACATATTTTTGGGATATCTTTACATCAAAGTCTTTGTTTTTGAATTACGAATCTAACGCAAAAAGAATCAACGCAAACGGACGCATAACGAAGAAGATATGCACGAATTAAGCAACGCAGCGAAAGACGACGGACCGGGGCGGGTGGTAGCCAGCCGCCCCCGGCCAGCCAACAGCCGCCACCGGCCTGCTGGTGGGCGGTGCCGCCTCCCCTCCCCCTGTCTCTTTTTCTCTTTTCCGTCCTTGCGTGTACCCGGTGCGCCACCTTTCGCTACTTTTTCGTACCCGATGCGCCACCTTTCGCTACTTTTTTGTACCCGGTGCACCACCTTTCACCCTTTTTCTAATGTGTGCCATGGAATGCCAACATGAGACACATTTCACCTATAAATAGAGCCCCAAGGCTTCCATTTGAAAATGTCCCATATGCATTAGGCATAATTCTCTCTTTGCTTTCTCATTCTATTTTCTTACTTCAAAATTAGTATTAGGCTAATTAGGGAGCTTGTTTAAAGTAGAACGAAAGCTAGGGAACATCTTGTAATCTTTGGGGTATGCTTGGAGTTACGCTTATTAATTCATGTCTATTCCTTCTCGCATTTTAATCCGGGTTCTTTCTATCCTATTCTATCTTAATTAAATATGTATATCTCGATTATGCTAGAATTAGTTTGTGTCATGATTAGCGAGTAGATTATTATTGTATTTATTGTGATGTAGTTATCATATATAACTGTGGGATGACTTTAAATATGTCGTGAAATAATATGACGGCCCCTATTCGACTGTCTCATTCTTTACTTTCTCATTCTATTTTCTTACTTCAAAATTAGTATTAGGCTAGTTAGGGAGCTTGTTTAATGTAGAACGAAAGCTAGGGAACATCTTGTAATCTTTGGTGTACGCTTGGAGTTACGTTTATTAATTCAAGTCTATTCCTTCTCGTATTTTAATCCGGGTTCTTTCTATCCTATTCTATCTTAATTAAATATGTATGCTTTGATTATGCTAGAATTAGTTTGTGCCATGATTAGCGAGTAGATTACTATTGTATTTGTTGTGATGTAGTTAGCATATATAACTGTGGGATGACTTTAAATATGTCGTGAAATAATATGACGGCCCCTATTCGACTGTTTACTCGGTATAGTGCTGGAAATGCTTTTAAGCAAATTACATACGTATGGAAGCCGGTAACGACCGAAGGTAGTTGTATTATGGATCGACATTGAAAAACGGAAACTTTATGAACGGACTTATCTTATGATTTTAAACCTAAAACTTATATTCGCCTTTCGATTAACAAACGTGATTGTAACCTTGTAATGACGAGTCGCGAACCTTTATAGTTGGTCAATTGTTATCTGTGTAAAAACTATGTTTTTAACTGTAACGTCATGCAAGCATCATAAAATGCAATGTGATTATGTGGACTTGCCATGAGTATTGTACACTTTCGATCACAATGTACTTATCATGTGAACATGGCGAAGCAATTAAATTCACAATGGAAACATCGGTAAACGATTAAATACACTGTGAATCAGCATAGCATTTTCCGACAGAGTCTGGGTTTAGCTTTATGCATAAAGCCGTCGGCATTTTAATTAGATTAGTTAATTTAGATTAGATTAGAGTAGGTAGGCTACAGGCTAAATAACCATTTACGAAAACCTAAGGATTTGTTAATTGTAATAAGAAAGGCAAGTTTAAAATCTAAGTTACACTGATATCCTTTCCTTAAAATACGAAACCAAAAGTAAGATACGTAAGAAACCTGAAAGTTTTCCCCTGCTTATCATCCTTAAGTTTCATTAATAGGAATTGGCTAATAAGTTCGAACATAAATTCTAAGTTAGTTGTTTAATGGATTTGAAATCTTTATGGTATTAAGAACGTTTAGACTTGCTAATGACCTGCTACTCTATTCCTTCAGCCACGAACGAATACGTTCAATAATACGGGTCACTAACTCCCTCACAGGAGAGTGTGGAGAGTTGAGCAGCGTCTGTCTGATCAGAATAATGACACCTTAGTTCCTCGTGACATATTAGTCGATAACCGACTAATAGGGAACTTATTGGTTATACCACTGGATATTGAATCTACTAGACATTTCCAATTTAGATAATCGTCCTCCTATAAGAGTCATCATCCCACATTATTAGCTAATGAACTCACAACAAATACTACTTTTAGTATCTGATTTATTTTTACATTTTATTCGCTTTATTTAGTTTACTTAGTTAACTGAACCAAAACCCCCAACGCACTCTTTTAAAACCTTTACTAGAAAAGAAAGATTGATTGGATCACCTCCGTTTCAATTCAGTTTCTCTTTAAGAACAACTCTAGGTCATACTTACCATCTACTAGCCTTTGGTTTAGTATTAGTAAGTCATACTTAGACCCCAGCAAATATAAATTTAAAACAAACCGATTGCGATCCGTACGTTGTCTTCAAGCAACGCTTTCGGGCAGCAACAAGTTTTTGGTGCCGCTGTCGGGGAGACTAACTGTCCGATACAGAGGCCCAACCAATCCCAATTCTAATAAACCCTTAGGATAAAACCTTCTAAAAAAAACACAAAAACAAGTATTTAATTTCTTGTCTTTCCTTTTAGTGTATGACCTGTTCCCCTAGATCTGCACCACTGTTTAATTTCCCTGATCCAGAACTTATAATACGTACCATTCGACGAGAAAAGAAGCAATGCGCTCTTAGACAAGCAATGGCTGAACGCATCACTCTCGCTGACAACAGTAAACCCTCTATCGAAGGAAGAGGAGGACCAATTCTCTACCCTGAAACCCCTGGTCAATCTTTCGAGCTTAAACACCACATCATCCAACTAATCCAAAACCACTGTCAATTCCATGGATTACCCAGTGATGACGCAAACTCTCACCTCGACAAGTTCATATGTGATAACCCGAGAATTTCTGTAAATTCCGTACGTTTTAACGCATGCACATTAGGTTAATTCCCTATGTAATCAATGTGAATTTAAATTTATTTCAAATGAAGTCTAGCACAAGCCCGTTATTTCATGATTGAATATATTTACTTAAATGCGCGAAGCGTTCGCGTACGTAATTATTACGAATTACACAAACATTCGGTAGAAACCGACACCCACGAACGATTGTGATCAAGCCAAGTATATAACATGAAGCTATTGAATAAAAATAGTAGTCATTATAAAACGAATATGCAAGCCACATATAGGTATACGCGTAGCCACTTTAATTAACAATTAGAAACGCGTATAAACCGAGAGACTTACAACGGAGAGACGAGTGATGAAATTAATCAAACAAACTACTCGTAAATGAACTAATATTAGTAATATCAAATACTAATAGCCTAACGACCTTAATCTACCTTAATTACCACTAAATCACCTTAAGTACATAATTAGCACCTAATTAATCAAGATTAGCACCTAATGACCTAAATATCTACACTTAAACACAAGAATGGAAACCAAGAGGGGCCCCCCTTGACTCCCCTCTCTTTGGCCGGCCAAGAGGCCCCTAGGGCCCCCCCCATGGCCATTTCCTTCAACATGCAATGCCATATTTCCTTCCATATCCTCATTCACCAATTCATTCACTCCATTCTCACAAACATTCACACACAAACTCTCTCCTCTCCTCTCCCCTTTGAAACCTACGGCCAAGACTCCCCACCACCCCTCTCATTTTAATTTTCAAGATACACCACCATAAACCATCACAAATCACCATGAACCACCACCTCAAAACATAAAAATAACACATTTCAAGCATACAAACACTCACAAACACTTGCACCATCACATTTCCATGGGTAAAACAAGCTAAACACAAGAAGTTGGAGCTAGAGAAATCTACATCAAGAAACAAAGTCTTACCCATCCCAAACTTCCATTTAAAACTTTGTAAGGAAACTTTCTTTAAACTTTTATTATCATATGTATATGTGTTTATACTAAGTATGTTCACTCACACTAAAATACATTTTAAAACACTTACTTCACCTTTTAAAAATGTTAACTAGCAAGTTTTATAAAAATAAAGTTTATAAACAAGTCAAGAAACTTTAAAAGTGTAAAATCATGCATTATATACTTTAAACTTCTTAAACATGTGATAAACTTTCATTTATGTTAAAATAATTATTTTGGACTAAGAAACACAATAAACTTGTGAAAACATAAACTTTGTAGTTTAAAAGTTAGTAAAACACACTTTTGGGTGAAAAATGACAAAGACAAAACTTAAGGGACTAAAAGTGTGAAATCTGACTTTGGAGGACTGGAATGTTAAAAATAATATTAATGATGTATTAACATGTTAAAACATGGATCTAAGTGTTAAAAACCAAACCATTGTGGTTAGAAACCAAGAAAACTAAACTATGAGGTTAAAAGTGGAAAAATGGAAACTAAGAGGACCAAACCTGTCAAAACAGAAAGTTTCTGACCTTGAACGTGAAAATCAGTAACTTAAGTGTATTTAAGCTTAAACCATGACTTAGAACTATAATTATATGGTCAAACCCTAATAAATCGAAATCTTGCGCTAGGAATGAAATAAATAAAAGTAAAGGGACTAAACATGTAAAAATGAGAACTCTTGGACCTGGACTGACCATATCAGTAACTTAGACTTAATTTAATGTTAATGATGTTTTAAAACAATAGCCATATGGTTAAACCCTACTAAACCGAAACATGATGCAAGAAACGACAAAAATGAAAGTAAAAGGGTTAAAACCGTACAAACCTAAAATCTTGGACCTGGGCTGTTCATATCAGTAACATACACACAAAATAATGTTAAAGATGATTTAGAATAATAATCATGTGGTTAAACACATACAAACCAAAGTATCATGCTAGATATGGACTAAACACAATTATAGGGACTAAACGCGTACAAACTATAAGTTATGGACTGAGATGATAAAAATCAGTAAGTACATAAATATAAAGTCTAATTTGTAGTTTGGTGCATTAAAACCAAAGATTGTATAGTTACAAGTCGACAAACCGAACTTTTGGGTTAAAAATGAGATAATTGAAACTTTAGGGACTAGTAGTGTAAAATCAGAAAGTTGGGGACTATAAACTTAATAATATTAACTTAAGTGACCACAAGTTTAAACCATGATAAAAGTTGTCGTGAACCTAAAGCACACGGTAGAAATCAAAGAAACCGAACATATTAACCGAAAACGACAAAATACAAACTACAAGGACTAAAACTGTCAATTCCAGAAACTTGTGGACTGATGTGAACCTTCTGTAAATCAGGGGACTTTATGATAAAAATATACTTTAAATATCATGATTAACTTAAATACCGAGAAACCGCAAGGACCGACTTATTACAAATTAATGTTACATATATACTACAAATCAAAAATTAACATATTATATAGTGAATAATAATATGTTAAGGCTTTAAACATAACTTGGACATTTAGCAAAACTATAATTGATCACGTCGTGTCGTATACACTCTAAGTGAAGTGAACACTTAGTATAGACGGTCTATTAAAACGTCTACGGTTATTAATTTAACTTCCCGCATTTAGGGCATAAAGGGATCTTATTGGGCTCAAATACTTGAACTTATTCTGCTAGCACGCTCGGACTCAAGTGAGTTCACAGCCCCTATTTTACTGCTTTTAATGCTTTCAAATGTTGGGGTGGAAAACATATAACTGATTTATGCGATTATTGGAAACTGACTTGTATCTTTATGGGAGCCTAAGTTCACAAGTTGTAGCATATAAGTCCTTTGCTTACAATGACTATAACCATTAGCTAGGTGACTCTAGCCACTAAATATACGGATAGTACTATCGGATTGACATCCCCCACTAATTATCTTAGTTAGTCGCGCTAACTAGCGACATTGTTCGCGACCAGGATCGTATATTTACTTTGTCCAAGGCAACGATTGTTACGTCGTGGTTTGGTTATAGGCTTAGTTTCGGCATATTAACTCTTAGGCCTAGCTAGCCTTTGGGGGATCACAGTCTATGTTTCAAACTTTAAATAATCGTACTGTAGGCCTTCGATGCCATCTTTTTATGAATTTTACTAAATAATGGTTTGTGATTGAACCTTAAACCTGTGAATTCACTCAACAATTATGTTGACGTTTTAAATATGTTTTTCAGGGAATTAGCCATGCTGCAAGACCATATGCATTTTGGGACCGCACCTGCCTTATTTAATTAGGATGCCATCTTTTGAACAATGTATTTGTTTTGTGAAACTGTGTATTTGATAACACTGCTTTGACGGTTTGATAAGCCGTAATGTTTGTAAAACTTTTAATGGCATCTTAATATATTAGATGTTGGCGATAACCATATGCTCTTGTATTATTTATTTGGATCGAGTCACGCCCCGCTTAACGCTAATGCTTCCGCTAAAACGAAATTTCTGATTTTTGGGGTGTGACAGATTTGGTATCAGAGACATTGGTTATAGCGAACTAGGAGTCTTTAGTGACTTAGGATGTCTTAGAGACCTAGACTATAACCCTAGATACGATCACTTATAACATGCATTGCATCCATACAAACCTAACATATTGTACGAGCCTGACATGTCACCCACTTTTCCTTGTAGCAATATGTCTAGAGAGAGCCCGATTTACATCTATGCCTCGGATGAGGAACCCACTGAGGACACCTTTGATAGTAGAGCTACTTCTGTACATGAGAGCCCATCTGTCCACATTAAGGCTACTTCTGATGACACTAGTGTTACACCTCCCCCAGCACCTGTGATGAGACCCGTCACCATACCTACCGTAGGCGAGACCTCACGTAGGCCACTGATGAGGAGGACCCCTAGGAAGGTCATCCGTGATCTACCCACAGGAGTATTAGCACCGCGCGATGAGGAGCCACCTATGACCGACATACCATGTGATGAGCAGTCACAGAGGATGCCGAGACCGACACAGTTTGGCTGGATGCTGTCGATACTGCGGAGGTGGAGATCGCTGGAGGGTCTCCCACCTACCTGTGAGACTGGAGAGTCTTCTTTGCCCATCACTGGGGAGCCGTTGGAGCTTACAGTCCCTACCCTAGTTGGAGTCTGTCGTACGCTGTTTCAGATTTTGTCCTACCGGGACGATGACCTCCACGAGCTACGGAGCGATACGTCCCGCCTGGACGGAGACATGGTGTCCACCTACGAGCGACTGGACTTGGTGGAGAGCCACCGGATGGCGGACATGGAGACTGCAGAGGCCATTAGGGCACGAGTGGATGTGCTCGAGGGACGCCTGAGGATGATTGGATTTACTATTGGAGTATGCATTGTGATGACAGTGCTTAGGACGGTTGTGGGTGTGTATTTCCCCTACTTCCGTTAGACTTATGTATGGCGGGTTGTGCTTACATAGTGTTAGGATTAACTCGACGGGTAGAGATAGACTCGTCACATTTTGTATAACTAGTATGTATGAATGGGTACTAAGCTTAGAACCCCATCCCTTTTGTAAGGAACCTATGTAAAAGCACTTTATGTTATAATATAATGTATCTTTGAAGTACTTGTCGTGTTCTTTACATTAGCATTAATTTATTATATCTATCTGTCTTTTGTTACGTATGTTAGGATCAAATCATGCCGCCCAAACGTCGGAACACTGTAAATAGTCGTAGGAACTCAGAACCCTCTAATGAAGCTAGCATCGAGGAGATTGTGGCTCGAAGGGTAGCCGATGCTATGGCCCAATATGAGGCAAGCCGTGCACGAGAGAATGTGGTGAACGATAGCGGGACAGGGAGAAATGCTACTGGAGGAAACCGAACCGGAGAACAGACCCATGGGACAGAGACACCCGAGAATGCCCAAAGAGGGTGTTCATACAAGTCATTCCTAGCATGCAAGCCAACCAGTTTTCATGGGAATGAAGGCGCCATTGGGGTAATTCATTGGATCGAGAAAATGGAATCTGTGCTAGATATAAGCAACTGTCCACCTGACTGCATGGTTAAGTATGCTGCTTGCACACTGACTGGCAAGGCATTGACCTGGTGGAACTCTCAAGTGCAAACGCTCGGGAGAGAGGTTGCTAACTCCATTTCTTGGGAAGAGTTGAAATCACTGATGCTAGATGAATTCTGTCCCCGAAGCGAGCTACAAAAGATCGAGACCGAACTGTGGGAAATAACTATGAGTGGGTCTGATATCACTGCTTACACAACTAAGTTTCAAGAACTAGCTCGTTTGGTACCTCACATGGTTACTCCCGAGTACAAAAGAATAGAGAGGTACATCTGGGGATTGGTACCGCAAATCAGGAGCTTGGTGACGACATCCAAACCGTCCACTTTCAGAAGCGCCGTTAGCCTTGCACAAAGTTTAACGGACGAGGCGGTAAGGATGGGGACTCTAACCAAGAAAGTTAGTTCTAACAAAGGAGAAACCGAAAGGACTGGTGGAGGAAGTAGTGGAAATGATAAACGAAAGGGGAATGATGGAAGACATGACCGACAGGGCTCGCAGCATAAACAACCGAGGACCACTAAGGCGTATGTTGCTAATGCGCCAGGACCTAAAGCTTATGCTGGCAACAAGCCAAAGTGTATCAAGTGTGAAAGACACCATGAGGGCATGTGCATCCGTTGTGATAACTGTAAGAAGTGGGGTCACCGTGCACAATTCTGTGGAGGGAATTCTCAAAACCAGGGCAACAACGAACGAAGAGTGCTCAAATGTTTTGAATGTGGTAACCCAAACCACCTCCGAAACAGTTGCCCTAAACTCCACAACAACAATAACAACAACCGTAACAATGGCAACAACCAACCGGCGCGTGGACGAGCGTTCGTTATTGGAGCACAAGAGGCGCGCCAAGATCCCAACACTGTTACGGGTACGTTCCTTGTAAACAATCAATACGCTTCAGTTCTATTTGATTCGGGTGCCGATTTAAGTTTTGTGTCTTCCGAGTTTAGACCATTACTAGAAATAGAATCCCGTAAGTTAGACATGAAATACTCAGTAGAACTAGCGAATGGTAAACTAATAGAAGCCGAAGAAGTAGTACCGGAATGCACTCTATCCCTCGAGGGTCATTCTTTTAAAATAAATTTATTGCCAATGGACCTAGGAAGCTTTGATATAGTAATTGGAATGGACTGGTTATCCGAAAATCGTGCGGAAATCTTATGCTTTGAAAAGATAGTGCGGGTACCTCTGCCGTCGGGCGAAATGCTCATAATTCAAGGAGAGTTGAAGAGAAGCACTCTGAAGATGGTCAATGGCATAAAAACCCGCAAGTATCTACGAAAGGGATACCAAGCCTTCCTAGCGCATGTCGTGGAGAAGAAAACAGAGGAACGATGCATAGACGACATACCTGTTGTACGTGATTATCCGGGGGTGTTCCCAGAGGATTTGCCTGGACTACCACCCCCAAGACAAGTTGAATTTCGGATAGACCTAGTGCCTGGAGCCGCACCAATAGCGCGCTCTCCCTACCGCCTAGCTCCATCCGAAATGCAAGAATTGTCCACGCAATTGCAAGAACTCTTAGACCTAGGATTCATCCGACCGAGCTTTTCACCTTGGGGAGCTCCGGTGTTATTCGTGAAGAAGAAGGATGGATCCATGAGGATGTGTATCGACTATCGAGAACTAAACAAGGTGACAATCAAAAACCGATACCCTCTACCGCGCATCGATGATTTATTCGATCAACTTCAAGGTTCTAGTTTCTACTCAAAGATTGACTTGCGATCCGGATATCACCAACTGAAGGTACGAGAGGAGGATGTGCCAAAAACTGCATTTAGGACTCGTTACGGCCATTACGAGTTTCTAGTCATGCCTTTTGGATTGACAAACGCTCCTGCAGTGTTCATGGACCTCATGAACAGAGTCTGCAAACCTTACCTCGATAAATTCGTTATTGTTTTTATTGATGATATCCTCATATACTCGCAAACAAAGGAAGATCACGAGCAACACCTGAAATTGATCCTTGAACTGTTGGAGAATGAGAAATTATACGCAAAATTTTCCAAGTGTGAATTTTGGTTGCGCGAAGTTCAGTTCTTGGGTCATGTAATTAATGGCAGGGGAATTCACGTTGACCCGGCTAAGATTGAGGCGATCAAGAATTGGGAAGCACCGAAAACCCCAACTGAGGTGCGCCAATTCCTTGGTTTGGCTGGCTATTACCGTCGATTTATCGAAAATTTCTCCAAAATAGCCCAGTCACTCACCTCGTTAACGCAAAAAGATAAGAAGTTTGAGTGGGGTGAGAAACAAGAATCCGCCTTCCAACTACTAAAGCTAAAGCTGTGCACCGCACCTATCTTGTCTCTACCTGAGGGAGTAGACAACTTCATTGTCTACTGTGATGCTTCGCATCAAGGGTTGGGTTGCGTACTTATGCAAAATGACAAGGTCATTGCTTATGCATCTCGTCAATTGAAGGTTCACGAGAAGAACTATACAACGCATGACTTGGAGCTGGGAGCAGTCGTGTTTGCCCTCAAAATCTGGAGACATTACCTGTATGGTACAAAGTGTACGATCTTCACCGATCACAAGAGTTTGCAACACATTTTTGACCAGAAGGAGCTTAACATGCGACAACGAAGATGGGTCGAATTACTAAACGATTACGACTGTGAAATTAAGTATCACCCGGGCAAAGCTAACGTTGTAGCCGATGCCTTGAGTCGTAAAGAAAGAATTAAGACCATTAGGGTTCGTGCTCTTGGAATGACTATCCACACGAACCTCACTACTCAAATTCGAGACGCACAACAAGTGGCACTAACCGACGAGCGTATAAAGAGTGAATCCCTGAGAGGAATGGAGAAACAGCTAGTACCCAAGGATGATGGAACCTTGCGTTTCGCGGATAGACTTTGGGTTCCATGTGTGGAGGAACTGCGTAAGCTTCTACTCGACGAAGCCCATAAGTCTAATTATTCGATACATCCTGGAGCTGATAAGATGTACCATGATTTGAAGGGATTCTATTGGTGGCCAAACATGAAGGGAGACATTGCCACCTATGTCAGCAAGTGTCTGACGTGTTCAAAAGTCAAGGCCGAGTACCAAAAACCGTCTGGACTTTTGCAACAACCCGAGATGCCACAATGGAAATGGGAGCATATATCCATGGACTTCATCACCAAGCTACCCAAGACATTGTCAGGATATGACACGATATGGGTAATCGTTGATCGATTGACAAAATCGGCTCATTTCCTACCCATTAAAGAAACTGACAAAATGGAGAAGCTGACTAGAACATATCTCAAGGAGATTGTTTCTAGGCATGGAGTGCCGGTATCCATCATTTCTGATAGGGATAGCCGTTTCACATCGCGTTTTTGGCAAACACTGCAAAAGGCGTTGGGTACCCGTATAGACATGAGTACCGCCTACCATCCTCAAACTGATGGTCAAAGTGAAAGAACAATACAAACGCTCGAGGACTTGTTGCGGGCATGTGTGATTGATTTTGGAGGAAATTGGGATACTCATTTACCACTTGCAGAATTTTCCTACAACAATAGCTATCACACGAGTATTCAAATGGCACCTTTCGAGGCGTTATACGGACGCAAGTGCCGATCGCCACTGTGTTGGGCAGAGTTGAGTGACAAACAAATCTCTGGCCCCGAGATTGTCCAAGAGACGACGGACAAGATATCCCAAGTTCTTAACAGACTGAAAGCGGCACGAGACCGACAGAAAAGCTATGCGGACAACCGCCGAAAACCCCTTGAGTTTCAAGTAGGAGACAAAGTCCTACTCAAGGTGTCACCTTGGAAAGGAGTCGTCCGATTTGGGAAACGGGGTAAGTTAAATCCAAGGTACGTAGGACCCTTTGAAATCCTAGCACGGGTTGGTCCTGTGGCATACAAGCTTAAACTACCTCAAGAGCTAAGTAACGTCCATGACACATTTCATGTATGTAACTTGAAGAAGTGCTTATCCGACGAGACTCTAGTTGTTCCTCCCGATGAAATCCATGTAGATTCCCGATTAAACTTTGTAGAGGAACCAATTGAAGTGGCGGATCGGAAGATCCAACAGCTTCGACGTAGCCGGATTAAATTGGTCAAGATTCGTTGGAATTCGAAACGAGGCCCAGAGTTTACTTGGGAACGTGAGGATGAGATGCAAAGGAAATACCCTCAACTTTTTGGAGACACGCCAAACACTCACGACACTACTTAAATTTCGGGACGAAATTTCTTTAACGGGGGAAGTATGTGATAACCCGAGAATTTCTGTAAATTCCGTACGTTTTAACGCATGCACATTAGGTTAATTCCCTATGTAATCAATGTGAATTTAAATTTATTTCAAATGAAGTCTAGCACAAGCCCGTTATTTCATGATTGAATATATTTACTTAAATGCGCGAAGCGTTCGCGTACGTAATTATTACGAATTACACAAACATTCGGTAGAAACCGACACCCACGAACGATTGTGATCAAGCCAAGTATATAACATGAAGCTATTGAATAAAAATAGTAGTCATTATAAAACGAATATGCAAGCCACATATAGGTATACGCGTAGCCACTTTAATTAACAATTAGAAACGCGTATAAACCGAGAGACTTACAACGGAGAGACGAGTGATGAAATTAATCAAACAAACTACTCGTAAATGAACTAATATTAGTAATATCAAATACTAATAGCCTAACGACCTTAATCTACCTTAATTACCACTAAATCACCTTAAGTACATAATTAGCACCTAATTAATCAAGATTAGCACCTAATGACCTAAATATCTACACTTAAACACAAGAATGGAAACCAAGAGGGGCCCCCCTTGACTCCCCTCTCTTTGGCCGGCCAAGAGGCCCCTAGGGCCCCCCCCATGGCCATTTCCTTCAACATGCAATGCCATATTTCCTTCCATATCCTCATTCACCAATTCATTCACTCCATTCTCACAAACATTCACACACAAACTCTCTCCTCTCCTCTCCCCTTTGAAACCTACGGCCAAGACTCCCCACCACCCCTCTCATTTTAATTTTCAAGATACACCACCATAAACCATCACAAATCACCATGAACCACCACCTCAAAACATAAAAATAACACATTTCAAGCATACAAACACTCACAAACACTTGCACCATCACATTTCCATGGGTAAAACAAGCTAAACACAAGAAGTTGGAGCTAGAGAAATCTACATCAAGAAACAAAGTCTTACCCATCCCAAACTTCCATTTAAAACTTTGTAAGGAAACTTTCTTTAAACTTTTATTATCATATGTATATGTGTTTATACTAAGTATGTTCACTCACACTAAAATACATTTTAAAACACTTACTTCACCTTTTAAAAATGTTAACTAGCAAGTTTTATAAAAATAAAGTTTATAAACAAGTCAAGAAACTTTAAAAGTGTAAAATCATGCATTATATACTTTAAACTTCTTAAACATGTGATAAACTTTCATTTATGTTAAAATAATTATTTTGGACTAAGAAACACAATAAACTTGTGAAAACATAAACTTTGTAGTTTAAAAGTTAGTAAAACACACTTTTGGGTGAAAAATGACAAAGACAAAACTTAAGGGACTAAAAGTGTGAAATCTGACTTTGGAGGACTGGAATGTTAAAAATAATATTAATGATGTATTAACATGTTAAAACATGGATCTAAGTGTTAAAAACCAAACCATTGTGGTTAGAAACCAAGAAAACTAAACTATGAGGTTAAAAGTGGAAAAATGGAAACTAAGAGGACCAAACCTGTCAAAACAGAAAGTTTCTGACCTTGAACGTGAAAATCAGTAACTTAAGTGTATTTAAGCTTAAACCATGACTTAGAACTATAATTATATGGTCAAACCCTAATAAATCGAAATCTTGCGCTAGGAATGAAATAAATAAAAGTAAAGGGACTAAACATGTAAAAATGAGAACTCTTGGACCTGGACTGACCATATCAGTAACTTAGACTTAATTTAATGTTAATGATGTTTTAAAACAATAGCCATATGGTTAAACCCTACTAAACCGAAACATGATGCAAGAAACGACAAAAATGAAAGTAAAAGGGTTAAAACCGTACAAACCTAAAATCTTGGACCTGGGCTGTTCATATCAGTAACATACACACAAAATAATGTTAAAGATGATTTAGAATAATAATCATGTGGTTAAACACATACAAACCAAAGTATCATGCTAGATATGGACTAAACACAATTATAGGGACTAAACGCGTACAAACTATAAGTTATGGACTGAGATGATAAAAATCAGTAAGTACATAAATATAAAGTCTAATTTGTAGTTTGGTGCATTAAAACCAAAGATTGTATAGTTACAAGTCGACAAACCGAACTTTTGGGTTAAAAATGAGATAATTGAAACTTTAGGGACTAGTAGTGTAAAATCAGAAAGTTGGGGACTATAAACTTAATAATATTAACTTAAGTGACCACAAGTTTAAACCATGATAAAAGTTGTCGTGAACCTAAAGCACACGGTAGAAATCAAAGAAACCGAACATATTAACCGAAAACGACAAAATACAAACTACAAGGACTAAAACTGTCAATTCCAGAAACTTGTGGACTGATGTGAACCTTCTGTAAATCAGGGGACTTTATGATAAAAATATACTTTAAATATCATGATTAACTTAAATACCGAGAAACCGCAAGGACCGACTTATTACAAATTAATGTTACATATATACTACAAATCAAAAATTAACATATTATATAGTGAATAATAATATGTTAAGGCTTTAAACATAACTTGGACATTTAGCAAAACTATAATTGATCACGTCGTGTCGTATACACTCTAAGTGAAGTGAACACTTAGTATAGACGGTCTATTAAAACGTCTACGGTTATTAATTTAACTTCCCGCATTTAGGGCATAAAGGGATCTTATTGGGCTCAAATACTTGAACTTATTCTGCTAGCACGCTCGGACTCAAGTGAGTTCACAGCCCCTATTTTACTGCTTTTAATGCTTTCAAATGTTGGGGTGGAAAACATATAACTGATTTATGCGATTATTGGAAACTGACTTGTATCTTTATGGGAGCCTAAGTTCACAAGTTGTAGCATATAAGTCCTTTGCTTACAATGACTATAACCATTAGCTAGGTGACTCTAGCCACTAAATATACGGATAGTACTATCGGATTGACATCCCCCACTAATTATCTTAGTTAGTCGCGCTAACTAGCGACATTGTTCGCGACCAGGATCGTATATTTACTTTGTCCAAGGCAACGATTGTTACGTCGTGGTTTGGTTATAGGCTTAGTTTCGGCATATTAACTCTTAGGCCTAGCTAGCCTTTGGGGGATCACAGTCTATGTTTCAAACTTTAAATAATCGTACTGTAGGCCTTCGATGCCATCTTTTTATGAATTTTACTAAATAATGGTTTGTGATTGAACCTTAAACCTGTGAATTCACTCAACAATTATGTTGACGTTTTAAATATGTTTTTCAGGGAATTAGCCATGCTGCAAGACCATATGCATTTTGGGACCGCACCTGCCTTATTTAATTAGGATGCCATCTTTTGAACAATGTATTTGTTTTGTGAAACTGTGTATTTGATAACACTGCTTTGACGGTTTGATAAGCCGTAATGTTTGTAAAACTTTTAATGGCATCTTAATATATTAGATGTTGGCGATAACCATATGCTCTTGTATTATTTATTTGGATCGAGTCACGCCCCGCTTAACGCTAATGCTTCCGCTAAAACGAAATTTCTGATTTTTGGGGTGTGACATCATATCTCTTTCAAACTCCTACAAACAAAACGGAATTAGTCAAGACACAATTCGCTTGCATCTTTTCCCTTATTCGCTCACACATGATGTGCAAACATGGTTTGAAGGCTTAGAGACCGGCTCTATCCCTTCATGGAATGTGACGGCGACAAAGTTTCTAACCAAGTACTTTCCGCCTTCTAAACAAACCAAACTTCGAAATGACATCATGAATTTCCACCAAGCTTTTGATGAGTCATTATACACCGCATGGGAACGATTCAAAGGAGCGTTGAAGAAATGCCCTAATCACCGACTCGACAAATCTGCACAATTATGTACCTTCTATAATGGTTTAGACCCTAACCACCGAACCACCCTCGACGCTTCCGCACAAGGAAGCTTCATGGCAAATACCGATGAAGAAGGATGGAACCTTATAGAAAACATGACTATGCATCACCACGATTGGAACTCTGGAGATCACTCGACATCTTCAGCACCTCTCGCTGCATCAAATCCAATTCCAGTCGAAGCAATTAAGGTATTAAAGGAGAAAATGGACTCACTTGTCAAACAATTTGGAGAACTTAAGAAACAACAACACCAAGTACACCTAGTGCAAGTCTGTCAACATTGCACCAACCCGCAACCACCAGGTGAATACCAAGTTGAATACAAAGAAGCAGATGGCACCGTCTACTATGCTCAGTTTCCTGCTCGACAACAAAATTTTCCACCCGGTTTCAATCAAAACAACAACCAACCTAGAGGACCTCCATTCCAACCAAGAAACAACCAACCACCATACCAACCCAGATACCCACCTAAATACCCACCTTACCCACAACAATCACAACCTTCTTATAACCAACCCGTCGCACTTCCTGCACCAACTTCCGACAGAAACCAAACCCCTGAACAACCTGCAAAGACAAATGCCCCAGCTTCAAGTTCAGATGATGCCTTCACCCAGTTCATGCAAGGTTAACACCTGCTCAACCAAAGGACGTCCGCCAGACAAGACCAAGCCGACCTCTTTATAAGAAATCAACTGGCCGTGCTAAAGAATTTGGAAGCTCAGATTGGACAATTGGCACAACGTCTCGATAACAGACCAAGAGGAAGCTTGCCTAGCAACACGGTTCACAACCCACATGTTGAGGAAGCAAAACAACTTACTACCACCGAGGAAGCATCTACTACACCACCAGCTGCTGTTCCAGTAAAAGAGGAACAACCAAAGATCAAGATACCAGCTGTGGAAACCACTCCGACCATGAACAAAGAGGTTAGGATCCCTTACCCCGCTAGACTTAAAGCTCAACCCAAGAAATTATCATCCTTTAAGTTAGATGGAAAATTCCTTGATACCATGTCTAGAGTTCCCGGTCGTAACAAATACATTAGGAAATTGCTATCCACTAAGGGTAAACTGCCCAAAGTAAACAATATTCCCCTTAGTTCTGAAACCTCAACCCTACTTAAGAATAGCCTTCCCGAAAAAGTAGGAGACACCGGTAGATTTGCACTCCCTTGTTCTATTTACCAATCCAGAGAAATAAGCGCCTTAGCCGACTTAGGAGCCAGCATTAACCTTATGCCCTACTCCCTGTTTAAGAGGTTGGAACTTGAAAACTTAAAACCCACTAAGATGACCGTCCAGCTAGCTGATCAATCTGTTAGATACCCAAAAGGAATAGTTGAGAATGTTCTAGTTCAAGTTAACAAATTTTTCTTTCCAACGGATTTCGTGGTAATGGATATCGACAAGGAAATAAACATCCCGATTATCCTTGGAAGACCATTCATGAACACAACTAGAGCAGTAATTGATGTGTATAACCACACGATTGTCTTACGATCTCATGGTGAAAGCATTACTTACAAGATCGACCAACCGGAATGCACTCCAGAAGAAGAATGTTATGCTATATCAACAGGCAGATTTTGTTCCGATGATGAATCAAAACCAGAGGAAGAGCAACATTTCACTCGATCATCAGTTTTCATCTCTGATTCTGAGTATGAACCATAAGAAGAGGAAGAATATGAAGAAGCAGAGGAAGAAATTGAATCTGAAAATGAAGAACCTGAAGAAGAGGAAGAAGAAACTGAGGAGGAGAAAGAAATCGAAGAAGACGAAGAGGAAGAAATGGAGGAAGATGAAGATCAAGCTGATTCACCTCAGATGGCTGAAGTCAAAAGAATACAAGACTGCAAAGACTACACTTCATCAGAAGAATCCTTTGATTATGGAGCCATCCACCAAGAGCTCAGATCTACTCATCTCAAAAGAATGGGAATCATTCTTGACTCTTATCTCGATCCATTGAAACCCTTTACCAGAACCCAACTCCGAGACATAGATACTTTTGAAGAAGAACTCCGATCATCACAACACCCATACCTGTATGCTAAACTCTTACAAAGAATTTCTGCATATAAGGCACGTCAACCAGGAAGCTTTGTTGAAGAAAACCTTCAAGACACCATCACGGAAGTCGGAACCATCGAAATCGACAGTACTAAACTTTTCAACAATGCACCCTCAGATGAAGAATTCCACCAATTCCCAGATTCACTAGACGAAGATTCCGACTACAAGAGTATCGAATTTGATGGCGATTTTATTGACGTCACTATCGATGAACACTCTATTCCAAAAACCCCTCTTGCTCCACCAAATTCCCCCATCATCACAGCTGAGAGATTAGAGATTCCGCTCATAGATACTCACCAAGACATGATTGAACTAATTGATGAATACACCGATGTGCGCATCATTGTAGAGGCTATCAAAGAATCAACCAATGACTACAACACCGCTAAGAGACACCTGGGCAGATTGAACGAGAATACGATTCATATCTCACCAAACTTTGCTCAGACATATCCAAGAGTTCTCCGATTCCATTTAAGAGCAAGTCACCAAAGAAGCTCAACATCCAGAAAGGCCAGACTACCCAATGGGAGAAGTCGAGTTTTGCAGCAACCAAAGGAAAATATACCAAAAAGTATATTGTGCCTTAGCCGGATCAGCTTTTCCCTACTCATCAAGTCAGAAGGCTATACTTGCTTCAATGAGAACCCATCTTGAAAGAGCTACTGGAAATCCGCAGAATTATGCTAACATAAGAATGGTGGAAGATCTTAGAACCCTTCTAGATCACATTGAAACTGGAGAACATCTCACAGCTTTAGAAAACTTCAGGATCGTCATTCACTCCACTATTGGTCATCACGTTGAACTAATAATTGATGAACTAAATCGATCAGCATTCGAAGAAAACACTCGTGACATTCCAGCACATTTTTGGCACATGTCACGAGTCAACTTAGCATCCTATGTGATACCGCGAATGTATGAGGAAGAAGACGTAGAAATTGACGCTTACCGCAATGGATACCGCGAAATATTCAGCAAGTTAATCTACATCTTCACTGACTCGGATTTTCCCTTCAACCGCGAACAACATCAACTCATCAGAAAAGTATGCCAAGCCACTAGATCCTTCGTAGGAGACCCCTTGGCCAGTGATATTGAAGAAGTAAAGACTGAATTCATGGCTTTAATCACCTCAATAGGCAGAAACCACCCACAGCATGAAATTGTTCAAACTCACACCTGCACTCGAATCGACCCTAACGGACCAGTTACAAGGGCAGTTCTGTACATCAGCTATGGGATGGCAATCCTCGACAGATTAGCCACTGATCACTTCAAAAGCTTCAGAATGGAATCCACCACTCCACCAACTCTCATTACTGACATGATAGAACAGTTTCTGCAATACTTTCCTCCATGATACGCCCTACCTGGGAACCACAGTGACCACTCTAGCACTACGGACACATCCAGCATCATCTGAAGAAGAAAGGACTAAGTCGAGCTCTCGACTTTAAAAGAGCGCTACTCGGGAAGCAACCCGTGCTTTTACATTTCTGCAAGTTAACTTTCTAAGAAGTGATGAAATCTCCGACTATCTTTCACACTCGGATCATACAAAGCATGCTCCAGCCTGCAACAAAATATCAACACCAGAAGAATAGTATATACGACGTGTTCACACCTATGAAACCAATCACAAGAAGACTTGATCAAGAATGCACCAAGGAAGATGGAATCCGGCACATGCAACCCAAGGAACACTGCAACCACCGGGGAGGACTTCTATACCGTCTCTTTCATTTGTTTAAATATACCATATCCATTATGCTTTTCACTAAGTGTGGGATTCAAACCCAAAACACACTGCTAAAAGAATACGTCTTAGATGTTTAAATTCCTAAGTGTGGGATCTTCACCCCAGTTTGAGCTTAGATAAACATCGAGGATGATGTTACTTTAAGTGTGGGATAGCAGTAGTACACTACTGTAAAATGGATAATGGTATATGCTTGATTCTAAGTCGTTGCTCTTCAAGACCATGCTTCTCCAAAAAAGTAAACAAAAATTTTCAAAAATATGTTGAAAATGAAAATTTTAAACGAAGAATGATTTACTTTGAGGAAGAAGGACGAATAAAATACAAATTCTTTTGAAAAATGAGTTTAGTAATCCCATAAAGAGCATCTCATGACTAGGCACACAACAACCTAACTTTTGATTCATGAGGTATCTTGAGCCATATAAAAAGCATTCACTTTTAATGCTTCATTTTTTTCGATTCTTGAGTGTGCCGATGTATGCATTTAGAATCAGAACTTGCTCCTGTTATGCATTTTGAATCCAGATTGGTTAGTAAAAAGGAGATTGAATCACATCATTCTTAAACCCATCCGAATACCCGTACACCGATACACCCAAGAAAAAAATGATACGTTACCCCTACTTTCTCAAAAGCATCCCCCAAAAAGACTTCTTCCGCAAAACACCAAAAAGGCATCAATCCTCCCAAAAATTCCAACTTCAACAGAAGTAACCCACAAAAAACCCAACAAAACCACCTCTCATTCCACAAACACTCCGCTTCGGAAAAAAAAACCTACATCACTTCCCCTAGAATGATTGTGGCTAGATCGACTTTGCACTCACCAAAAAGGTAACGATTTGATTCTCGATCAAGCCTATGACGATAAACGATACATGACTGGCGTTCTGAGTGATTGATAATGCTAGAATAGAAAACCCTAAACACTTTGAGTGATTTGAGTGACCACCTAGAGAGGATCGCCTATTCATGTATCCAAGATCAAAGAGCAAAAGCATGCTCCCAAAGATTACAACCCTGCTTTTTCAAAGAACGAATATTTTATTTTTCAAAACCCCCTTAGTAAAAAGTTCAACCCTAAAATATTTCATTATCTGCTTATTTTTAACCATGCTTAAAATTCAAGTTTGCTTGAGGACAAGCAAAGTTCTAAGTGTGGGATACTTGATATCGCGTAAAAAGTCATGTTTTTACTACCAATATCTCTCTCATTCTAGAACGATTCTTGGCATTTTAAACTCAAAAACAATACAAATCAATAATATTATGCCAAGGTGGTCAAAACAAGGTTGCACGATAAAAATCAAGCAAAATGAATGAAAAACGAAGATTCTACACACGTTTGAAGATTCAAGGCATCAAAATGATATTTCAAGAAAAAAGTGCCCATCATCAACATCCATCTCATCCAAGATGTTCGTTTTCAAATTATGAATCCAACAGAAGAAGAATCAACAAAAACGGATAAAGAATGAAGATTCTACGTCCGCCGGAAGATCCCAATGATTCGTACGCAATATCTGGAGATAGGAGACATATTATTGGGATATCTTTACATCAAAGTCTTCTTTTTTGAATTACGAATCTAACGCAAAAAGAATCAACGCAAATGGACGCATAACGAAGAAGATATGCACGAATTAAACAACGCAGCGAAAGACGACGGACCGGGGTGGGTGGCAGCAAGCCGCCATCAGCCAGCCACCAGCCGCCACCGGCATGCTGGTGGGCGGTGCCGCCTCCCCTCCACCCATCTCTTTTCCGCTTTTCCATCCTTGCGTGTACCCGGTGCGCCACCTTTCGCTACTTTTTCGTACCCGGTGCGCCACCTTTCATTACTTTTTCGTACCCGGTGCACCACCTTTCACCCTTTTTCTAATGTGTGCCATGGAATGCTAACATGAGCCACATTTCACCTATAAATAGAGCCCCAAGGCTTCCATTTCAAAATGTCCTATATACATTAGGCATAATTCTCTCTTTACTTTCTCATTCTATTTTCTTACTTCAAAATTAGTATTAGGCTAGTTAGGGAGCTTGATTAAAGTAGAACGAAAGCTAGGGAACATCTTGTAATCTTTGGTGTACGCTTGGAGTTACGCTTATTAATTCAAGTCTATTCCTTCTCGCATTTTAATCCGTGTTCTTTCTATCCTATTCTATCTTAATTAAATATGTATGCTTTGATTATGCTAGAATTAGTTTGTGCCATGATTAGCGAGTAGATTACTATTGTATTTGTTGTGATGTAGTTAGCATATATAACTGTGGGATGACTTTAAATATGTCGTGAAATAATATGACGGCCCCTATTCGACTGTTTACTCGGTGTAGTACTGGAAATGCTTTTAAGCAAAGTACATACGTATGGAAGCCGGTAACGACCGAAGGTAGTTGTATTATGGATCGACATTATAAAACGGAAACTTTATGAACGGACTTATCTTATGATTTTTAACCTAAAACTTATATTCACCTTTCGATTAGCAAACGTGATTGTAACCTTGTAACGAGGAGTCGAGAACCTTGATACTTGGTCAATAGTTATCAGTGTAAAAACTATGTTTTTAACTGTAACATCATGAAAGCATCATAAAATGCAATGTGATTATGTGGACTTGCCATGAGTATTGTACACTTTCGATCACAATGTACTTATCATGTGAACATGGTGAAGCAATTAAATTCACAATGGAAACATTGGTAAACGATTAAATACATTGTGAATCAGCATAACATTTTCCGACATGGTCTGGGTTTAACTTTATGCAAAAAGCCGTCAGCATTTTAATTAGAATTTTAATTAGATTAGTTAATTTAGATTAGATTAGAGTAGGTAGTCTACAGGCTAAATAACCATTTACAAAACCTAGGGATTTGTTAATTGTAATAAGAAAGGCAAGTTTAAAATATAAGTTACACTGATATCCTTTCCTTAAAATACGAAACCAAAAGTAAGATACGTAAGAAACCTGAAAGTTTTCCCCTGCTTATCATCCTTAAGTTTCATTAATAGGAATTGGCTAATAAGTTCGAACATAAATTCTAAGTTAGTTGTTTAATGGATTTGAAATCTTTATGGTATTAAGAATGGTTAGACTTGCTAATGACCTGCTACTCTATTCCTTCACCCACGAGCGAATACGTTCAATAATACGGGTCACTGACTCCCTCACAGGAGAGTATGGATAGTTGAGCAGCGTCTGTCTGATCAGAATCATGACACCTTAGTTCCTCATGACATATTAGTTGATAACCGACTAATAGGGAACTTATTGGTTATACCACTGGATATTGAATCTACTAGACATTTCCAATTTAGATAATCATCCTCCTATAAGAGTCATCATCCCACATTATTAGCTAATGAACTCACAACAAATACTACTTTTATTATCTGATTTATTATTACATTTTATTCGCTTTATTTAGTTTACTTAGTTAACTGAACCAAAACCCCCAACGCACTCTTTTAAAACCTTTACTAGAAAAGAAAGATTGATTGGATCAACTCCGTTTTAATTCAGTTTCTCTTTAAAAATGACTCTAGGTCATACTTACCATCTACTAGCCTTTGGTTCAGTATTAGTAAGTCATACTTAGACCCCAGCAAATATAAATTTAAAACAAACCGATTGCGATCCGTACGTCATCTTCAAGCGACGTTTTTGGGCAGCAACACCTCCCAAGAGTGCTTTATTTATCGAGTCTCGTAGCTTGACTCATTCATACTTAATATTCTATTATGGTGGTTCGTAGTTATAGACTTCCTCGATCGTGGTAAAGTCTTCTACGTAGTGTTTTAAACGGTGACCGTTTACTTTGAAATTCCCGTCTGGAGCCTCGAGTTCGATGGCACCATAAGGAAATACTTTAGAGATTGTAAATGGACCACTCCACCGTGTTTTGAATTTACCAGAAAACTTCTTAAATCGGGAGTTAAAGAGTAGAACTTTATCACCTGGATTGAAGCGTGTAGGGTGGAGCTTTGAATCGTGGAGCAACTTAGTTCTTTCTTTGAATTTGTAGGAGCTTTCATAAGATTGATCTCTTAACTCTGCTAGCTCGTTCAATTGCATTTTCTGGTGCGTTCCCGTTATTGTCGGATCTAAGCTGCAGTTTTTCAGCGCCCAGTAAGCTTTGTATTCGAGTTCAATCGGGAGATGACATACTTTTCCATAAACGAGCCTATAGGGAGTTATTCCTAATGGCGTTTTATAAGCTGTTTGGAATGCCCATAAAGCATCATCTAGCTTATCTACCCATCTCTCCTTATGCTGACACTGTTCGTTCCAAGATCCTTTTTAGTGTCCGGTTTGTAATTTTTGCTTTCCTATTTGTCTGTGGTTGGTAGGCCATAGACGTCTTGTGGGTAACACCGTATTGTTGCAATAGTTTCATAAATTGCGTATTGCAAAAGTGCGTGCCTCGATCACTGATGATCGCCTGAGGGGTTTTAAACTGGCAGAATAGCTGTTTTAAGAACTTGGTTACGACCCTTGAGTCATTTGTTGGAAAGGCTTGAGCTTCGGCCCATCTGGATACGTAGTCGACAGCTACTAGAATGTATTCTTTTCCGTATGATTTTGGAAATGGTCCCATGAAATCTAATCCCCATATATCAAATATTTCACATGCTTGGATATTCGTTAACGGCATTTCGTTACACGTTGTGATATTTCCAAACCTTTGGCAAATATCGCAGTGTTTCACCAAGTCTTGTGCATCTCTGAAGATAGTAGGCCAATAGAATCCTGAGTCGTAAACTTTCTTTGCTGTCAAATTGGCTGCGTGATGCCCTCCGGTAGGTCTGTGATGGCTTTGGTGGAGTATATGTTCGGCTTCTTTCCCATCGACACATCTTCTCACAATTTGGTCGGGACAGACTTTGAACAACTATGGATCATTTCAAAAATAATGTTTGACGTCGCGGAAGAATTTTTGTCTTCGTGATGATATCACCCCATTTCTTGTGATCCCTCCAACTAAGAAATTGGAAATGTCTGCAAACCAAGGATCGTCAGTGAATTATGAACCTTGCACTTATTCTCCTAAACTCATTAACTGCTCCTCTGGAAATCAATCTTTAATATCTCTTTCTGCAAGTTGTTCCATTGATGGGTTTTCTAGTCGACTTAAATGATCTGCGGTGACATTTTCTGCTCCTTTCTTATCTTTTATTTCGATGTCGAATTCTTGTAGGAGTAGAATCCATCGTAACAATCTGGGCTTTGCGTCTTGCTTTTTGAAGAGGTATTTTAGAGCTTAGTGATCCGTGTATACTATCATTTTGGACAGTATTAGGTAGGATCTGAATTTGTCAAAGGCAAACTGATATCGCGTAAAAAGTCATGTTTTTACTACCGATATCTCTCTCATTCTAGAACGATTCTTGACATTTTAAACTCAAAAACAATAAAAATCAATGATATTTTGCCAAGATGGTCAAAACAAGGTTGCACAATAAAAATCAAGCAAAACGGATGAAAAACGAAGATTCCAAGCACGTTTGAAGATTCAAGGCATCAAAACGAGATTTCAAGACAAAAGTGCCCATCATCAACATCCATCTCATCCAAGATATTTGTTTTCAAATTACGAATCCAACAGAAGAAGAATCAACAAAAACGGATAAAGAATGAAGATTCTATGCCCGCCGGAAGATTCAAATGATTCATACGCAAAATCTGGAGATAGGAGACATATTTTTGGGATATCTTTTCATCAAAGTCTTCATTTTTGAATTATGAATCCAACGCAAAAAGAATCAACACAAACGGACGCATAACGAAGAAGATACGCGCGAATTAAGCAACGCAGCAAAAGACGATGGACTGGGGCGGGTGGCTGCCAGCCGCCGCCGGTCAGCCACCAGCCGCCGCCGGCCTGCTGGTGGGCGGCGCCGCCCCCCTCCACTCGTCTCATTTCCGCTTTTTGGTCCTTGCGTATACCCGGTGCACCATCTTTCCATGCTTTTTCGTACCCGGTGCACCACCTTTCACCCTTTTTCTAATGTGTGCCTCAAAATGCTAAAATTTACCATGACTCAACTATAAATAGGGGTCTTTGGTTCATTTGATCACACATCTTTAACATCATCTTTTAGCATCTTCACACCTTTACACACCTACACTTAGATATCTTTCTTTCTTTGTAATTTTAATTCTTCCTAGTTAATTAGGCTAGCTAATTAACTAATCAAGGAAGATTTGTACGGAGGTGCTCCAGGACGCATATTTTAGCTACGAGTTATTTTACTTCTTTCCAGGTGTTAATCTATCTTCCATATTTAATATGTTTGTTCTTTCTTTAATAAATTTAAATATGCATGCTAGAATTGCCATGATTAACTAAATAACTCAATTGTCTGCTATGATAGTCGTTTAGGAAAAGTTTAAATATGTGATTGTACTGTATGTCATGAGATTGTGGATGCTTTATATTATAAATAGATGTAGGAATTGAATCTATATCGTTTATCTGCCCAACTCATGTTGTGACTAAAACCTTATCTAAAAATGAACGTAGCTAACTCATAGGGTATAGGTCACTTAGTTATCCTATGTTAGATTGAATCATTGAGCTCGGCATGGCCGGTGTTCTCTGGACCACACTAGGATCTAAGAGACACGGAACATGGGAATAGAGGTAGATTAAGATTTAATTCGGACAGACGATATTTTTGAGACTACTTTCGGAATATCCTCGACTTAGATGACACCTTTGTACTCTTAAATTGAACTATTGCCTTGATTATCTTATTGCATGTTCTTGTTTGATTGTTGCCTTAGGATTATCATGATAATAAGATACATTTAGCCCTTAATCGTCGTGAAATAATGTGATGGCCCCTATTCGACTGTTCTTCGATATAGTACTGGAAATGCTTATGGCTGAGTACAAATGTATGGAAATCAAGAACCACCGAAGGTAGTCATGTTATGAATCGATTAACAAACGTGTTACATAGGTTTCTATTCCTAGTATAAACCATCCCTGTTTTATTGCATACTTGAGTAATGTTGATAATTTGCATGAATAAGTGATGACATACTATCCGACCGTCTAGACCGGTTATTCCAACCTGTTCCGGCGAGGGTAAAACCCGTTTACAAGATTGTTTATTCAACAAACTGTGCCATGATTCGGACGTCTCTGATGACCGAGATTGGGGAATAGGATTTGAGATTAATTGTTGGATAATATGGACATGCATTTGAAAGAACTTTCGGTGTATGTTTTAATATATTCTGCAACCCATGTGACATTCTATTTGCCTGATTGTGGACACCTCCGCGTTAGCCCGAAAGAAGGACTGTAGAATAGCTCACATTAACCTACAAATTTATCCTCATTAAAACTCCTCTTATTTAACTTCACCTAAACCACTTCATAGTAGACAATCGCTTTACTTGCTGAACGCCCGAAGTAACCTCCACCTTTTAGTTTATTTTAAATTCAATTTTAATTTAGAAAACCTAATACCAAAACCATCTTTCTGAGCCCCAACTAAATTCATAAAAGTTCTTAAATCCTCCTAGTTTCAATTCGTCGCGCTTTGAAGAATGACTTTAGGTCATACTTATCCTTTGCTAGCCCTTAGATTAGTAATAGTAGTAACCCTAGGCCCCAGCCTTACAAATTAAAAACCCACTGCTGTGCTGCATCTTCACTAGAAATTCCAACGACCGGTGTGCAGTGCAACACAAACACTATAGCTAGCAGCTCCTTCTCGGAGGTTGTGTATTTCTCTTGAGCGTCTGTGAGTGTTTTGCTAGCGTAGTAGATTGGTCGAAAGTGATTGTCCTTCCTTTGCCCTAGAACTGCCCCAACTGCAAAATCACTAGCGTCGCACATGATCTCAAATGGCAGACCCCAATCTGGAGCGACCATGATTAGTGCATTAGTTAGCTCCTTTTTCAGGTAATTGAAAGCTTTCATGCAGTTCTCATCAAATATGATCTTGATGTCTTTTCCTAGAAGGTGGGGGATGGGTCGAGAAATCTTGGAGAAAACCTTGAAAAAATGATGGTAGAACCCAACGTGTCCTAGAAAGCTTCGAATGGCCTTAACGTTGGTTGGTGGTGGTAGTTTGGCAATGGTTTCAACTTTTGCTCTGTCTACTTCGATTCCTGACCTTGATATTCGGTGTCCTAATTCAAGAAGAGATTTGATTCTTCACACTTGGCAAGCATTCTATCGAGGTTGGATAAACATGACGCGAAAGAGTCTCCAAAGACCGAAAAATCGTCCATAAAGACTTCCATGCGTTGTTCAATCATGCATGGAAAATTGCAACCATGCATCTCTGAAATGTCGCGGGTGCGTTGCATAATCCAAACGGCATTCTTCGGCATGCAAATATTCCGTACGGGCATGTGAACGTTGTCTTCTCCTGGTCCTTTGGATCGAGCGGGATTTGGAAATACCCGGAAAAACCGTCAAGGAAACAATAGAATTCGTTCCCTGATAGCCTTTCGAGCATTTGGTCAATAAATGGAAGCGGGAAGTGATCCTTACGACTTGCTTCATTTAATTTCCGGTAATCGATGCAAACCCTCCAACCGGTAGCTGTCCGTGTTGGTATAAGTTCATTTTCTTCGTATTTAATGACCGTCATTCCTCCCTTCTTCAGGACGACTTGAACATGGCTAACCCAAGGTGAGTCAGATATTGGATAGATCAATCCAGCATCCAAGAGTTTGATAACCTCTTACTTAACCACGTCCTGAATCTTAGGATTTACCCTCCATTGCCTTTGTACGGATGGTTTGAAATCGGTTTCCATGAGTATCTTGTGTGTGCAATAGTTGGGACTGATTACTTGTTTATCTGAAATTTTCCATGCGATTGCCTTCTTGTGCAATTTCAGAACATCGATGAGTTGAGCTTTCTCTTATGGTTTTAACTCTTTTGATATTATCACTGTGAGTTGTGATGTTCCATGGAGGTAAGCGTACTCAAGGTGGGGTCGTAATTCTTTTAATTCGAGGTTTGGCGGTTCTTCAATATACGGCTTCATTCTAGCTATCTCGTCTCTATTCAGTTTCTCATATTCAGCTTGGAATGGCGTATCGTCTATCTCAGGTTCAGATGTGGAGATTGATGCTATTTCAACCCACTCAGTGTTATTTGAGAATTCTTACGTCTTTAGCTCGTATTTGTTGACTGATAATGAGGAAACTTCATCATTTCTGGTGAGGATGATCTCTCCGTCAGCGACGAATTGAAATTCTTGAAATTGAGCGGATGAGGATTGGTTTATGGTGATTTCGGGGTTTGGAAATGGTAGTGGTTCGGGTTGGTTGGTTAAATGTGGCTCAAATGGCGGTGGTTCAACACTCATTTCTCTAAGTGAATCTAGGATCTCTTCAATTAAAGGAAATGGGTTTGGTCCGTCGAATATGGGTTTATCTATTTTTAGCTAAGGTATCGGTGTACCGCATCCTAATGGAACAACGATTTTTTTGCCATCGGTGTGAGGAGACTTCTTTTCAAACAGAGGAAATAGTAGTTCGTCGGATGTTTATAGGCGAAGTGATTGCGGATTGTAGCCCAGGGTCCTCGTTATATAGCTTCCGAACAGTGATTATGGTGTTGGGTATCAGATCCTGGCTAGATAGTGCTAGTACTTCGTGGAGATGTTCATCAAAAATATCCTGCATGGTATCACACAAATCAAGGTCCTTTTCTAGAGGTTGCTTCATTAATCGATCGACATTAAAGGTGACCTCCTCTTTCCCAACTCTTAATTTTAAAGATTTTTCATTAACGTCGATTACGGCCTTTGTAACACTCCGCAATTTCGACATAGTTGTAAACAGTAATTGCACGCATTTCTAGGCTAATTCCCTGACTAAGAGTGAATTCACAACACATTTTAGAGGTAAGTCTAGCAAATCCCAACTAGTTAATACGCGTAGTATTAAACGTTTCGTAATTATTATAATTGTGTACAAAACTATTGGAACAAACGCGACAAAAATATACGACAGTTGGTGAACAAAATGATTTAATAATATGAGATTATTAGATAAAATTAACGTTTATTAAATATTATTTTGATAATATTTAACAAGTATTTTGTGAACTGAAACAACTCGAAACATATCCGTCAAACTAAATTAAAACGAATTCATAATTTAGTGGTACTAAAATTAACAACTCGAAACATATCCGTCAAACATATCCGTCAAACTAAAATTAACATCATCATCATCACCTCCGATTCATCTTGTTCATCATCATCTTCATCTCTTTCATTATTGATTTAGTGGTACGAAACGTTATAACTCTTTTAAAGGTATTAGAAATCTTATATTTGCATGCTAGAACGTTTACCCAATGAGATTATGTCCAAAAATGACACAAAAATGCGTTTTAAAAACCTAAAATACGAGCAGTTCGTCCTGCGAGTTGAGATCCCAGATTTCAGTACGTCCTGCGAGGTAAACCGAGATCTCGACTCGCGAAGCCACATAGCGAACCGAACCAAAACCAGCGAGCCGAAAACCCTGAACTCGTGAAGTCAAACTGCGAAGAGAACTGACTTGCGAATTGACCTGCGAACCGACCGCGAGTCGAGACTTGCGAGTCGAGGCTTGCGAGCCAAACCGAGTCGCGGACTGAACTGACTCGCGAGCCGAACAACTTGCGAGCCGAATTGAACTACGAAGCCACCTGCGAGTTGACCTTGCAAACTGACATTTGTGGATCTAAATTTTTGAGATGAAACTAACGAATTGAAATTTTATATGCATTTTCATTAAAGTAATATATACATAAATAAAAATTTTCCAAGCTGACCTGGCAGCTCGACCCCAGCCAGGGGCTCTGCCCCTTGGACCCCGCCAATGAAGCGAATATAAAAATGTTTACAGAGATTACTGTTACAAACAGTTACCAACAAGTCATATACATATCTAAAATGACAAACTCAAAACAACAAACAAACACTTTGGACATAATCTAGTTGCGTAAACACTAGCATGGATGGTCAAACTAAGACATCTACGCATTTATACTTATAACCTTATATGTTCAAGACGTTAAAGACTTTACACGGGCTTAGGTTTTGCTAGCACTCGAACATACTTAGCTCACAAGGTGAGTTCACAGCCCCACTTTTAACTGTTTTACCGCTTTCAACTTAGGGTGAGAAACATAGTCAACTGCTTTATTGATTGCCATAATTGCTTTTACTTACATTATTGTATACTTGTTTTACTAGAACGATTAGAGTACTTTAATCTGTTGAACTCTTACACAAAACTGGTAGTTATGAAACAACATTTTCATACTATAAACTTGTTAAACTTTTTTTGGTAAACCGGAGAACGACCGGTACTTTTTATGTAAATGCTGGAGAACAACCAACAACGTATTTTAGTGCCAGAGAACGACTGGCCAAGTTGGATGGGAGAATGACCCGTGCGTGTTTAGACCGGAGAACGACCGGTACTATGTTTCGCTGGAGAATGACAAGCAGTGTTTAGTGCCAGAGAACGACTGGCCGAGTTGGACGGGAGAATGACCCGTGCGTCTTTAGACCGGAGAACGACCGGTACTGTTTTGGAAACGATGGAGAACGACCAGCAATGTATTTCAAACTGTGTTTTGGGTAACATCCCACGTAAACTGTGTTTTGGGCATCATCCCAACTGAACTATACTTGGATAACATTCCACAAAACGTTTACTTAACTATAATGGCAACAACTGTATATGAACGTATTTGGTTTAACGAACTGTACTTGCAAATTTAAAACCTGTGAATTCACTCAACCTCGTTGTTGACTTTTTACTATGTTTTTCAGGGAATTAACAGAACACGTAAGGACCGCCTGCACATATGGAACATAGGTGACCCTCGAAGCTTTAGGATGACAACTTTTGAAACATATGGATTTCTTTTATATAAGTAAAGCTGTTTTAGTCATATTTACGAAATCTACTTTTGTAAACATAACTACTTTTACATTTGTACAATGTGATGAATTGTAAAAATTGTAACTATCACTATTGGGATCTAAATATACATGTTTTGTTGTAATCATACGCTCTGATATGCATGTTTGTTCTACATTAATGTTGGCATCCCCTACTTATCCAAATGCTTCCGCTAATCACAATTAACGAATTTGGGGGTGTGACAGCCTTGGCAGTATTTAGAAATGGTCTGCCTAGGATGAGCGGGATATGGGTGTCTTCCTCTATGTCCATGACAATAAAGTCTACTAGAAAAAAAAATTAATCGACTTTGACCATGACATCTTCAGCAATTCCTCGAGGGAGCTTAACTGATCTGTCAGCTAATTGGATGGTCATACGAGTAGGCAATTGGTCATCTAGTCCTAATTTTTTATAAAGGGAATATGGCATAAGATTAACACTAGCACCTAGGTCTGCTAAGGCGTTACTAATTTGAATTCCTTGGAGAAAATTGGGTATAGTAAAGCGTCCAGTATCGCCTAATTTAGGTGGGAGACCATGTTGTACAATTAAAGAACATTCAGCATTCAAGGGTAAACTAACTATTTGCCTAAGTTTTTCTTTGTTTGAAAGGAGTTCTTTAAAGAATTTGGCACACGAGGGCATTTCTACTAAAACATCTAATAATCTAACATTTAAGTGTAGGCTTTTAAATATTTCCAGATATTTACCAAATTGGGCTTATTGCTTTTCCTTATTTAGTCTACCAGGATAAAGTATTCTCGTGTGAGGTACATTATCTGGAGTTTTGGATGGGTCAGATGTTGTGACAGGGATGCCAATTGACACATTTTCACTAGGTGTAGGTGTGGGCAAAGAAGTGTTTTCGGGGGTGCTATCGGGCGGTGGTGGATCAACTTTGGTTACTTTTCCTCCTCTAGTCACGATTAACACATCATCACTTGGTGGATGGGTGGTGTCATTAGTGATTGTCGACGTACTTTCCTCAATAAAACTTAAGTTTTTCAAAATAGATTCCATGTTAGAGATTAATTTTTCTGAAAATTTTATCATGGCGTGAATGTTATCTTGAAATCCGGTTACTCTTTTGTTTTTAACATCTAGTTTGAAAATAAAATAAAGATGGTTTTGAGGAAGGTAAGTGGTTCGTAGGTGAGGTAACGGTCAAAAGTTGGGTTAAAGATTCATTTGGTGTGGGGATAGTTGAGTCAAAATAGGGTGTTGACATGATTGGTTGAAAAGTGGTTAAACTAAAACTAAACTAATTCTAAAGGTAAAAAGGTAACTTTTGATCGATGTTGATCTCTCAAAAGGATCGCTAAACACTAAAGTTGCTAAATTCCTAAAATCGGTTGCTGACGCTCCCCGGCAGCGGCGCCAAAAACTTGTTGTGCTGCACACCGATCGTTGGAATTTCTAATGGTGATGTGAGACAACAGTGGGTTTTAAATTTATAAGGCTGGGGCCTAGGGTTACTATTATGCTAATCAAAGGGCTAGCAAAGGATAAGTATGACCTAGGATCGTTCTTCAAAGCGTGGCAAATTGAAGCTAGGGGATTTAGAAACTTTTATGTATTTAGCTAGGGATAAAAGAGTTGGTTTTGGTTTTAGGTTTTCTATTCTAAATTAAAATAAAATGAAAAGTGGAGGTTACTTCGGGCGTTTAGTAATTAAAATGATTGTCTACTATGAAGCGGTTTAGGAGTTGTTGAATATGGAGAGTTATAATGGGGATAAGTTCGTAAGTTAATGTGAGCTATTACTGCAATCCTTCTATCGGGCTAACGTGGAGGTGTCCACAATTAGGAAAATAGAATGTCACGTGGGTTGCAGCATATATTAAAGCATACACCGAAAGTTCTCTCAAATGTATACCCATATTATCCGACAGTTAATCTCGAATCCTATTCCCCAATCTCGGTCGTCAGAGATGTCCAAATTATGGCATAGTTTGTTGTATAAACAATCTTATGAACGAGGTTTACCCTCACCGGAATAGGTTGGACTAACTGGTCTAGGCGGCCGGATAATATGTCATCACTAATTCGTACGAATTATCCACATTACTCAAGTATGCAAGAATACAGGGATGGTTTGTACTACAAATGGAAACTTAAGTAACACGTTTTTTATTCGATTCATAATATAACAAACTTCGATCGTTCTCGACTTCCATACATTTGTACTCCGCCGTAGACGTTTCCAGTACTATATCAGAGAACAGTCGAATAGGGGCCGTCATATTACATCATGATATTTAATGCCATTTGTATTTCTCTATTATGATAATCCTAAGGCAACAATCAAGCAAGACCATGCAATAAGACGATCAAAGCAACAGTTCGATATAAGCATGCAAAGGTGTTATTTAAGTCGATGATAATCTAAAAGTTGTCTCAAAAATACCGTCTATATGAATTTAATCTTAATCTACCTCTATTCTCATATTCCGTGTCTCTTGGATCCTATTTTGGTCATAGAGAACACCGGCCTTGCCGAACTCAATGATTCAATTTAACATAGTATAACTAAGTGACCTATACCCTATGAGTTAGCTACGTTCATTTTTGGATAAGGTTTTAGTCACTACATGAGTTGGGCATATAGACGATAAAGATTTAATTCCTACATCTATTTATAATATAAATCATCCACAATCTCATAACATACAACACAATTACATATTTAAAACTTTCTAAACGACTATCATAGCAGATAATTGAGTTATCTAGTTAACAATGGCAATTCTAGCATGCATATTTAAATTTGTAAAATAAAGAACAAACATATTTAAATATGGAAGATACATTAAAACATGGCAATGTATACAAGTAACTCGTAGCTACAATGCATCCCGGAGCACCTTCGTATAAATCTTTCTTAGTTAATTAAGTAGCTATTCTAATTAATTAAACTGTCCTTAAGGAAGAAATACTAATTTTACAAAAACAAGAAATATATAGAATGTAGAAAGTGTATGGTGTGTGTTTTTCAAAGGTATATCTTCAAATGAACCATGGGCTCCCTATTTATCAGGTAAAATTGTTTTATTTTAGCAACTTGGGGCACATGTTAGTAAAAGGTGGAAAAGTTGCTAGCACATGTAACCTAAAGCGCGTAAAGGTCTAGCACGTGTACCCCAAAGTCGCGGAAAAGACCTAGCACGTGCACCCTGCGAGTACGGGCGAGGACGAAAAAGCACCAAATGGACAGGGGGGTGGCCGGCGCCGATGGTGGTGTAGCCAGCGGCGGTGGTGGTGTGGCCTACGGCGGCTGCCCTGCCACCGCCCCGGTTCGCCGTCTTTCGCTCCGTTTATTAAATTGTGCGTATCTTCTTCGTTATGCGTCCGTTTTTGTTGATTCTTTTTGCGTTGGATTCGTTTTTCAAAAACAAAGACTTTGATGAAAAGAAATCCCAAAAATGTGTCTCTGATCTTTGGATGTCTCGTACGAATCATTTGAATCTTCCGGCGTACGTAGAATATTCATTCTTCATCCGTTTTTGTTGATTCTTCTTCTGTTGGATTCGTATTTTGAAAACGAATATCTTGGATAAGAGAAATCTCAGTGATGGGGACTTTTGTCTTTAAATCTTGTCTTGAGGTCTTGAATCTTCAAACGTGTGTGGAATTTTCATTTTCCGCCCGTTTTGCTTGATTTTTCTCGTGCAACTTCATTTTGATCTTTTTGGCAAAGTTTCTTTGATTTGAGCATCTTTTGAGTCCAAATGCCAAGTATTGCTCCCGAATGAGAGAGATATCGTTGGTAAAAACATGACTTTTTATGCGATATCAACGGTGTCTGGATAACCAGTCCATACCAATGATGACGTCACAGCTTCCAATTTTAACAGGCATAAGATCGATTGAGAAAGTTTCGTTGGCTAGGTTTAAGGTGCAGTTAGATATCACACTATCGCTTTCTATGAGTTTACCATTCGCTAGTTCTATAGTGTACATAATATCTAGAGCAACAGGGGTGATGTCAAGCAGTGGATAAAATTCATCAGAAATAAAGCTCCTATCGGCACCAGTATCAAACAGAATAGAAGCAGTTAATTTGTTGAGGAGGAACATACCCGAGACCACATTAGGGTCTTGACGGGCGTCCCCAAAGTTGAGTATGAACGCTCTACCTCTTGCATTGTTGTTGTTGTTGTTGCCCTTGTTCTTCAGTTTTGGACACTCATTCCTGAAGTGTCCGGTGTCTCCACATTCGTCACAGGCCCTGCGTTGTTTGGTGTTGTTGTTGGAGGTATTGTTGTTGGTTTTGGGAGCTCGACAATCTTTGGTTGAATGTCCGTACCTCCTACAGTTATTGCAAGGGGTACTACAAGGACCATCATGGTGGTGGTTATACTTGGAATAATAGGGTTTGTTCCCAGTGTACCCACGTTTGGGTTAAGAGTTGGTGTTGTAAGCCTTGATGGTGTTGGGTTTCTTGTCTGGTTGATTATGGTGTTCAAAAGATTTGCATTTGTTGTTGGAGGATGAAAGGGATGTCTCACGTCTGACAATCAGTGCCATGAGTTCGTGTGCTAGACGGATAGCACTCTAAATGGTGGTTGGTTTAGATGAGGTGACGTTCCCCTGGATACTCTCTGGGAGACTGCGGTGCGGATGTATTTCTTGATGCGTTTTTCTTCCGGATCTACCATACCCAGGCATAAGAGAGCAAGTTGCTGGATGATGACACGCAAAAAGTCATGTTTTTGTGTGCCATTATCTCATCATTTTGGCCCAATTATTAATGAAAACACTTGAATATGAACGTAAACATCACATTTCATCATAAGGGCTAAAATATAGACGATGTTTCAAGAATCGACAAAAAACAAAGCACAAACGATCATTGAATCTTCTGTTCACGTAATTTAGCACTTTTTGAGCTCCACAAAGAATTATGACCTCTAACTTATGTCATTTTCTTCATTAGGAAAATACGAACGTGTGGATATAAAGAACGCTCAAAACGGATAAACGACGAAGAAGTTACGCCCGAACGAAGAAACGAAGAACCGAAGGAGCAGGATACGGCTGAGCACAGCCGTATACGGCTGAGCCAGACCGTATACGGCTGGACACAGACCGTATACGGCCTGTGCAGACCGTATACGGCCTGTACTCAGCCGTATACGGCCCAGTTCAGCCGTATTCACCCTATGCATAGCCGTATACGGTCCATTTCAGCCGTATACGGTCCAGCTCAGCCGTATTGTGCGTTTGGGTGATAGAAATCTGATTTTTATTCGCCTTTGTGATATGGTTGTGCGTTTGAAGGTTTGGATACGGTCTACAGATACGGTTGTGCAATCTCTATAAATACAAGCCTCATTTCATCATTTCAACACACTTCTCAACCAAGAAATACTTCAACACTTTCTCTCACTACTCTCTCTCTAGGTTTATGTTATAATTATTAGTAAATTAGTAGCTAGTTAGTAGAAGGGCAATCTTGTAATATTGCTTGGCGCATACTAGGAGTTCTGCTCGTGTAACGTTCAAGTTGTATTCAGCTACGCTCTTATTATGGTTATATCTATCCTTTATCTATTTCATTATGATGATTGTTATTACTGTTGTCATGCTAGATTTAGGATTGATTGCCATGATTAGCGAGTAGTGATATTGCGTGTTTGCTATGATGTAGTTAGTCGTAAATTGGTTGGAATGATATTATAGTGCTTTGATTTACTTTATTTTAAACCTATTAAACTAATCGCCCTTCAACCAGTAAAAGTGATTACGGCCTTTATGATGGGACGTCGCGAACCCCATCAAAGGTACTTAGTTATCTGCGTCAAACATGAACATGGTCTGATTTGTTAAACCGTGTACACATCGCTTTCTAAATGAACGCTAAGTACATCGTCATCGAGGAAATACTGTTTTCTAATTTGAACGCAAAGTACTCTGTGGCTATGGAAATATGGCTTTCAAACTGAACACTAAGTACACTGGAGTCGTGGAAATAACGCTTTCTACTCTGAACGCAAAGTACACTGTGCCCGTGAAAATATGGTTTTCTAACTGAACGTGAATATTGCACTGTTGACAAATTAGGGATTTATTGGGACTTAAAAGTAAGGGCTGGTTTATATCATAGATGGATAATATTATGCTTAAATACAAACTTAGTTAAGTAGTCTGGGTTAGCCTTTGTGAAACAATGTAAAGGTACCATAAGTCGGTTGATTACTCGGTATAGCGTCGACAAAACCTCCAGTGTAGTTAACATGTGGAAGCTGAGGAAAAGCCGCAGTTACTAAGCCTTGTGGAACAACGGCAACTCTGTGATCAGCAGAGCTGGTACCGACTAGGTCCTTGGTTCAGCAATGGAAACACCTCCGGTGGAGTACAGTGTGGGAGTCACGGAAAGAGTCGTTGTTATCGGTCTATGTGAATCAAGAGTCATGACTCAACACCCAGACTCACAAAACCATCGATAGAAAGTAATCAAGCACACTCTATAAATTTGGTCTTAAATGTTTTATTTTGATTAGATATTATTGTGGGGTTAAGAAAGGTCGGACATCGAGTTGGTTTGTCGCCTTATTCATGCACCCAGGGTTTCATCCCAGATAAGGGTCACTATACCTTCACCGGTTAGTGTTGTGGGCTGGATAAACTACTCCGATCAGAATCAGGATAGCCTAGTTGCCCAGTGACATACTGATCGAGAACTCTATCAGTAGGGGGCTAGTGCTCACTCCACAAAATACCTGAAATAAATAAAATACAAACCTTTAGAACACAGTCTCATTCTAACCAATAAGGCTACCGAAATCATAGCAAACACCCCTCTCTTGATTATCTGCTATTTACATTTATTTTATTCCGCTTTAGTTTAAATTTTCTGCCTAAGTATAAAAAAAAAAAAAAAAAAACCCCAATCAAATCTTTTAAAACCCGCTAGATTGATAAGTACGCCTGTTTCGTCCAAGATCCACAATACATTGACTCAAAGAACGACCCTAGGTCATCCTTATTGTTATACACCAAATAGTAACTAGGTACACTTAGGCCCCGCACATATAAATTTTAAAACTCCACTGACGCCGCCGCTGACGGACGGTCCGACGACAGGGTGAAAACCCGATTGACCGTTGGTGGCGCGTCACTGGAATTTGGTGGTATAGCCAGCAATATCATTTCCCTGAACTGTCATGTGCCAGAACTCTTCCTCCAACCTGTGAAGTTCCTTCAGCATTTTCTTCAAATCCGCCCATGGAAGTTGGTTAGCTACCTCAATGCCCACAGAACTGGCATGAGTATTCCACCACGTGAGTGCACCTTCTTGAAAGGTGTAGGCAGCGAATTTGACCTTGTTGTCTTCCGTGCATTTGCACAAACTGAAGACCGATTCTATCCTTTTGATCCACCTGATTAGACCAATGGCACCTTCCATGCCTTTGAAATTTAATGGTTTGCAGCTGAGAAAATCCTTGTAAGAACAAGGCTTGATGACAGGAGTAGTGTCAAAGGTATCGTCACTTCTCCTAGAGTTTCGAGGTGATTCCCGAGTAGCCAGGGCAGCAATTTCAGCATTGCTGTAACTTTTCTTCTTTGGCGGCATGATTCTTCAAGAAAGAAATAAGAGGTACATGAGAGATTGTACCAGAATAATAACTAAGATAGATGTGTATATATAAAAGCGGTAATATACAACATCATAATGTAAAATCGATAATGTAGAATAATCGAGGGGAAATTGTCAATTGATATTACGAAGTAAAACGATTACAGAAAATTTCGAGTTACGAGTTTCAAAAGTTACAGGCTTAGATGTTTTACAAAATGTGACGGGAATTGCTACATCCGGTTGATTTTCATAGTTCCTACGAAAGCATAATATAGTACAAATTCAGCCTCGGCTAATTCTGACCTAGATTGAGTTACGGCTGTAAGGATGTGAAATGATCAATGGACTCTGTGAGTCGGCTAACCATTCTGAGTGCCTCTTCGATTTCCATCAGACGCGTCTCACACTGATTCAACCTTGATTGTAGGATGGAGATTTCGTTTCAATTACCAATCACTTGGTTGTGGACGATCTCCACGGTTTCGATGGTTTCTCCCATTTGGTTGCGAAGGATGTCTATGTTGCTAACGGTATTTTCGTGATCTTCAGAGACTTGATTGATACATTTGAGTGATTTGAGTCTCCAATTTTCGTTAGTTTCCTGTAGTTCGATATCCATATCGCGGAATCGTTGCTCGTGGCAGTGTACCTTAGCACCTAAGACAGGTACAGTGAAATGAGCAGGTTCTTGAGTATAGGGAGAGACTTCCATGCTGGAAAATCCTCCATTTAATGTGGGGAGTTGGATTCCTTCCTCGTCCCTCCAGGTGTTAAGTCGGTTTGATAATCATACCATTGGCTAGTTGTTGTTTGCCTTTGGGGCTGGTTATTGAGTTGGTTTTGAGTGGGATATGGGCTAGCTCGAGACAACCTAGTGTTCCTCTTAGCTACCCTTGAGTTTCGTGATCTATACAGAGGAGAGCGTGACGAATTGGGTGATGTGTTTGCCATTTCTGAGATAAAGCGTTAGAAAGAATGAGGTCTATATTCGTATATAATATAGCCTAAGATTTGTAGAGAGGTCTATCTATGTATATATATGTATATTACACAATAGCCGATTGAGTGTCTAGCACAGACATGTTTGAGTCCCGTTTCTCTCGTGGTCAGAGTCAACTAGTGTATCCTTGTTCAACATAACCGTTTTCAGGTCTCACATCATCTTCATCTAATTGTACATAGTTGATCATGCTATGTTAAATTAAAGTTGTATGATGTAATTTCTGAACCAGTCATACCTAATAATGAAATACTGCCTATGGTCATAGTCTAGGCCCACTAATGCAACCTTGACGGCGCCCAAACGGTCAGTCGGGTTTTCACCCCGTCGTCGGACCATCCGTCGGAGCGCGCGTCGGTTGAGTTTTAAATTTATAAAGAGCTGGGGACTCAATTTATAAGTACTACCTATCACACAGGGTGAGTAAGCAGTAAGTATAACTCGAGGTCGTTCTTAAATCGGAGCGAATTGAAACGAAGTGATGCCAAAGATAGAGTTTCGCTTTTAGGATGGGTTTTGTGCAGATAGGTAGGTTTTTGGTGGTTTTCTACTTTAATTAACTAACTAATTTAAAAACAGGAAAAGTAAATGAGATAGAGTAGAATCGGTAGCTAGGTAGACAGATAGAGAATTGCGGCGGTTGAAACTTCAATAATCAGTTGCGGGGATGATGCTTATTATAAAGATAATTAGGGACATTTTTAGTTAATAAACAGATGCATTATGGGTGTAAACACTAGGACCCTACTCATTCTAGTTAAGTACCAGAATTAGTATGTCACGAGACCTAGGCTATCGTGATTCTGATCAGAACAGGCTGCTCAACCCCCCACACTGTCTTTTTGGACAAGTGACCCTTCAAGGGTGCAGGAATAAGGTAACAGACTGCCACTTGGGTTATTCTGACCGTTCTTAACACCTAAATGTAAATGCCATTCCCTAAATATGTTCAGATTATTAACTTGTTATTCTAAACTATCAGTTTTGTAGAGTCTGGGGGTTTTAAGAACTCCGAACCACTGCTGGGCTTGACTTTCATCTCCAGACTCATTCCTTACGTTTTATTAGTTCAACTACTTCTGTCATAATCTAGCCTCTCCTTTGCAATCAGTCATTCAGCCCTAGGAACACCAGCGGGGTACAATGCAACTCCTTTCACAGGGTACTAACCTAGGAACCCTTTACGATGTACCGCACTTAGATGATACTATCGAAGTGTTTCCATAGCTTCAGTTACAGGGGTAGCCTTACGGTGTACTGTGCACTTCCACAGCTATATTGGTTTCTAGGCCATATTCTAGGGTCTCTAGGTAATCCATAGTGCCGGCACAGACGGCTTTTTCCGGAGCTTTCACGTTGTAATCCACCAGTGGTGTTTCCAAAGCTATACTCAGTATTATAGCCGAATTACAGGGACAAACACGGCTTCTTTACTATAACACAGATAACTTCCTACTGTACCTAGAGTTGATCAGGTTCTAAGCCTAAAGTAGTAGTCACGCGAAGGACTGGAAAGGGTGATCCATAGCTAGGTCTATATGCATGATAAGTATAGACATAACAAATATAACAATTCCCAATTATATAGATTTAAAGATTAATTCAACATCATCCCTACTTCTAACTATCTACATTTCAACAACCGCAACAGCACACTACTCAACAAACATGGCAATGATAGTAGCATACATTATACAAACAGGCAGAAATAATTCGGACATAGTATAAGTATGAAAAGAGAGATATCACCAGTAAAATTGAGCAGAGTAACAGCTGAAAAGAAAAGACCGAGTCTTGCACCAAGAATGCTTCTTATTACACCGTGATTACAATACTAGCTTTTCTCTCTCTCTACTGCTAACCAACTACCTATCTAACTCTCTCTCTCTAGAGAGAGAAACTCTAGAGAGAGAAACGACCTAAACTATTCTAGAGAGAGACTAAAAATATAAAAATATAAGAAAACGAAGAATTGAAGTGTGTTGAATGTTGTGAGATGTGATGGTGTGTTGAAATGTTGAAATGTTGAAATGAGGCTAGTATTTATAGAGAACGCACAACCGTATCCGTAGACCGTATCCAAAACTCAAAATGCACGACCGTATCGCAAGGGCAAATAAGAATCAGATTTTTATCACCCAAACGCACGATACGGCTGAGTTAGGGTGAATACGGGCAAACTGGACCGTATACGGCTGTGCACAGGGTGAATACGGGCAAACTGGGCCGTATACGGGTGGGCACAGGCCGTATACGGCCTGCACAGACCGTATACGGTCTGTGTCCAGCCGTATACGGCCTGGACCAGCCGTATACGGCCTGGTTCAGCCGTATCCAGCTTCTTCGGTTTCCTGTTTCTTCGTTCGGGCGTAACTTCTTCGTCGTTTATCCGTTTTGAGCGTTCTTTATACCCACGCGTTCGTATTTTCCTAAGGAAGAGAATGACATAAGTTAGAGGTCATAACTCGGAGCATAGCTTAAAGTGCATTGAATTGAGTGAACGGTGGTGTGATAAAGCAGTTTTGCCCGGTTTCTTATGTTTTTCTTGCCATTTTTAGTGATTTTTCAAACATCAACTCCGTTTTGACTTAGTTAACAAAACTTTACGAATAATGTCCCTTTAAGTATGTTTTTGTTAACTTTGTGCCTAAAATGTGGAAGATAACGTACGTAAAAACATGACTTTTTACGTGTTATCAAATATCCCACACTTAGACTTTTGCTTGTCCTCAAGCAAACTTTAAAATTCCCATCTGCTATAAAGGTTTGAAAAAATCGGTTTTTGGGTTTTGACAAGAAATAACCTGAGATATTTACTTAGTCAGAGACCAAGAAAACCTTTTTAGAAAGCAAGCATCATTCAGATAACCCTCCCTTAATCCTGAAATGTCAACCCTGGCATACTTTCACAATTCTCGATGGATATTGTACATGACTAGGCGATCTCACAAAGGTGGTCACTCAATTCACTCAAAGTGTATCGGGTTTCCTATCATTCTAATCAAACGAAATCGCTCATAAAGCCAGTCATGCATTGCTTCTCATCATAGGCTTGATCAAGAATCGGATCTCCACCACTTCAATGAGAACGGTGCTAATCATCCCAGGACATTCGAAATGGGTTGTAGTGGTTGGTGAGGGTTGTATGGTATGGATAAGTGGGAGTTTTTGGTTTAAAAATAGGGGGTTTGCTTATCTTTAAGAATTCTAAACTTTTTGGGAAAACATTACTTTAAACACCTTTTTAATGAAAACGGAAACGGATAAATGGCAAGGGAAGAAGATAGCTATTTTAACTTCTATCTTTTTGAAAAATACTCGGGAGATTTTATATCTTTATAAGAACAGGAATTTTTCAAGAGATTTGAAGCACTTAGCTTTATTCTATTTTCTTTTCTTTTCTTTTGCTTCTATTTTTGGACTTTTCTAGGGATTTTTATTTTGTTTCTTTCTTTTGCCCTTTTTGAAATCCTTTTCTTTCTTTCATTTTTTTCATCCTTCTGATGACTTTGCATTTACTTGGTGTCAATTTTTCACACCATAAACTTTTTCACTCTTGATTTTTATCAGGGGGACGCACACGAGAAAGTTTTGAGTAAACACCAGTATTTGTGATTTGGAGTGAAAGCAAAAAGGATAATTAAAATAATATTTCCCACAAGTTTAAATTTCTAAGATAAGATTTTTGGTGGGTGTGGAATAAGTGGGTTTAAATTTTTGGGTTTTGAAAGAAACGGATAGGTTAAGGCTCAACAGGGTTTTCTAGGCGGATCATCAACACTAAAAGTGAGTGTTGGAAGGGTTTTGGGCTTGAAGAGATATGATGAAAAGGGTTTATATCCTAAGGAATGTCAAGGTCCTTTGACTGCACTTTCACCGCGTACGGAGCCCATTGGTGTGGTCTCGAAGCGTATACCAAGAGCAAGTTCTAATTTAAAACACATGCATCGGCACACACATCAAATGAAAAAAAATGAAGCATTAAAGATGAATGCTTTTATTGGGCTCAAATACCTCACTGCAATAGGGTTGTATGTGCCTAGTCGTGCGATGCTCTTAGATTAACATTCCATTTTTAAGGAGATCGTATCTTAACTTATTTTACTTTCCAAAGCAGTTTAATTAATCTCTGAAAAATTTATTTTTCTCAAAATTATTTAGAGTCAGAAAATTTTAAATTTTTTTTTTTTTTTTTTAACAAAATGAGTTTTTATGAAAATTAAGCCAACTGAATGAGTGGTGACTCCACTGTCGAAGTTAAGCTTATAATTTTGAAAACATGTTTTCTAAAATTTTAGCAAGAATGAGGTTTTTAGGAAAAAGTTTAAGCTAACTGAATGAGTGGCATTTCCACTGTCGAAGTTAAGCTTATTTTTGGAAAGTTATACTTTGGACAAGCAATCAAAGTCAAAGAGTACGGTTGTAACATACCGTGTATCCCACACTTAGAGGAACATTGTCCCTAATGTTCTCAAACTAAGTTTAAAATTCTTGTGAAGGAATCCCACACTTAGAGTTTGAAAATATTTTAGAACCCTATTTCTAAGTTGATTTGATTTATGTGGGATTTAGAATCCCACACTTAGAATTTAAGCATGATGGCATAACGGCGAGTTATAGGTGATGATAAAAAATCACTAAGGGATGGAAAAGAAAAACTCCCCTAGAAAGGACTGAGACGTGTGAATGAAGATTCTGATTTAGATGTGTAGGTCGATCAGCTTGTGTCAGGATCTTTGCGTGATTCGTGCGTCATCTCGGTTTCTTCTTGAGGAACTTTCATACTTTTTACACTCTCTTTTATTGCAAGTAATCTAAAACTTAACTAAGAAAAGCATAAAATAAGTAAATGATAGATAAACGATAAGATAGGATAGATAGATGGGTCCAACCAGATTACAGGTTGGAACCCAAATAGTTCATGCAGCAACAGTCAAATACAGTAATCCCAAATATCAGTAATAATAATAATAAGTGATACAGTTATCCAACACAAATGAAAATAAAATCTGATAAGATCAAGGGTGAGAAGGATCCTGGTCGGATGGTGGTCCGTGAGCTGGAGGTGGCATGGAGTTGTAAGGTGCATGACGGGAGGCAGAGTGCTGTCCACTGGATAACCTACGGGAGACTGATGCTGAAGATGAACTGCGTTGCCTGCCGGATGTTGGTGGCTGGATCGGGTACAAATGGAAGTTAGGATCTAGTCCCATCTCTGCAACCTCATATGATCCTAAGGAAGCACCATGCATCGGGTACGGTGGAAGCTCAGAAGAAGGCACTGGGTTGCTCTGAAGCATCCCAGTGAATCCTGAAAAAGTAGGCACAACAGTAGCAGTAGTCATATCAGGTAGATAATCAGTCTGCACCGGTACCTGGTCATCAACCTGCATGTCCCGTCTGAAATCTGACTGAGGTGAGTCTGTCTCTGAAGATGTGTCTGATGTGGCTGACTCAGCTGGTCTCGGACGGGTCATGGTACGGGAAGATGGCTGTCCAATATGTCGGATATGCGGCTCATGTGGTGTAGCAGTGTGCACAGAGAAAACCGGCTCAGCCGCAGGAGTAGTCCTGGTACGGCGGGCTCGAGGAATCTCCATGTGCACAGTGCGAGTGGAGGATGTGGGTGGTATGGAGGTGTAGGGAACGGTGGTAGTGGGTGGCATCATGGCAAATGGATGTAGTGGGATGGTGTGGTAGTTGGGTGGTCGTGGGCCGCATACCCATGTAGGACGTGTAGGTTGTGGGAATCCAAACTCAGTAGCTAAATATGTATCCTGTGTGTAATGTGAGTTAAGCATACCCAATATACCGTACATGAGCTCGGATGATACCGGATCTCCCCAACCAAACTCTCGAGCAGGCGGTATCAGTGGACTTTGAGCCTCAGCAGCGGCTGTCTCACCTTCCTCTCGCTCATGAGCAACAGCGGTCCTAGGCTGTCGGTGAACCGTGCTGTCATCGAACTCAAACCTAACACTCTTGCTCCTCGGGGGCCTCATTCGAACTCCCGGAATGATATCACCATCCTTCCATCTTATCTGCCCATCAGCATCTTTCTCTAGCAACCAAACCCTAACCATATAGTTAATGTCATACGGCTTAGATACCCTGTTTGCCACTGGTGTCAGGTTACTAATCACCTCCTCAGTCAAAAGCCCCATTCTCCTAACTAACTTAGTGATTATCGCTCCCATATATGCAAACTCTGACTCGGTGTAACCCGACTCAGTAAGGATTCTATCAGCAACCAAATAGGCAACATTAACGTGTTCCTGCTCTATAATGCTCTTAATGATCTGCAAGTCCTTTACCCCAACAGCTCCCTTAGTCTTCCTTTTTCCTCGAATGCTACAAGCGATGAGGTTGTGGAGAACTTGGTAGTGCTTATCAAGAAAGGAAGTGGCCTTGACATTGGACTGGAACTGATTTCCAGTCAATTCTTGCCAAATAGCAGTGTGGTCTCGCTGTTTTACCTCAGTGTTTGCCTTCAGGAAGAAAGGAGTGGTAACTTGATACTCAGTATACAACTCAAGGTGTCTGGCAAAGGTTGCTAATGACATGTGGTGAGGATTTCCCATGAAATTGAATCTAATCATTCGGTCATCATTTAGCTTATCAATCGTTTTGTCGAACTGGAATGTTACCATAAACTCAGCAACTAACTCTTGATAAACATTTTCTTTAATTTCAAATAGATTCTTCCATGCGCGCAGATGTCGCTTCCCTTCCTTAAACATTATCAAATTTTCAAACCCTTCCTTTAAACCGATCTGCTCCAAATCCTCCCATACTAAGTACCTATTTTCTCCCAACTGATGTGTTAGCCATGTCTGATACCTTTCCCGTTTCTCTGGATCCTTGATGGATTTTCTGATATACCGGGGAAAATCAGTCATCTGAAAAATAAGAGAAAACAAGAACATAGTGAATTACCAGGAATAATTACAAGTTATTTAACTAAATCATATTCAATAAAAATTCGAAATGTGGGTTTTAGAATATGAGCAGTCCCAAAAACATGTAATAGCTAAATAATATCACCAAACTCAATTTTCAATCACCACAAGAAACTTTGGTTTACAATAATAGGCTATTAGGTCTTAATGATTTCTACAAGACAAGTCAAAGACTGATTTGACCATAACAAGTATGTATGGCAAGTATAACCTATTACCGCATGCAAACAAACCATGATATTTAAACAAGTATATAGCAATTTTGACCATATCATGCAAGTATAGCAACAAAGCTTCTTTAGTTGACAAATGTGTTACTTGATTGTGTCTTTTAAGTAATTATGGTATTCTTTCAAATAGATACTATTTTAAAATTTAAAAGTAGTTAGTTTAGGAAAATGTAGTATCTATTTAAGATTTACCATAATACTTTCAAAGATACAATTTTACAACACCACCATGACTTTTTAACTAGAATGGTTACTAGTATTACTAAAAATTAAGCATTTTGACTTTTAAAGTCAACATTACCAAAGTAAGGTTTCCTTTTTGTCATTTGCCAAATCTATCATAATACTAACTTGCATTAGCAAATCAAAGCAAGGCATTAGCATCTACTTAAATCAAAACATCATTTAATCAAAGGTTTTGTTTCAAAATGGTGATGTTTCAACAAAAGTCGACTTTCCATGCTTACTTTAATTTGCTAACTTGACCATATTACGCATTTAACCACAAATGAAGCAAATGAATAAGCTATACTAATCATATTTAGCAATAATCAATCAACAAACAACTTATCATAAGCAATTTAATCATCAATTGGCCAAAATGGGCTTACTAGTCACAAAAGTCAAATATAGTCAACTTTCCAAAGTCAAACATCAAATTGCTTCAATCTAAGTAGTAATGCTAGTTCCTACATCATCCTATATCATCACTAAGCAAGAATCAAAGCTCAATTTCGCAATGTAAAGCACAAATCATCAAAAACTAACTTGAAACCCTAAGTTAACAAAGTTAGAGAATTTTGGTATATTAAGCTTGGATCTTACCTTAATGAAGATGCAATGATGTTAGATGACATAAAAGTGACCTAGAAATGAAGATTTGAAGCTTGGTTTGGTTAACAATGGTGGAAAATGGTGGGTTTGGTATGGTGGTGATGGGAGCCGCGGCCAAGGAGGGGGAAGAGGGGGAAGGAAATGTTTTTGTGGTTTTGACTTTGTTTGACCATATTTTACCCCTTTTTATTTACTTCTCCTTTTTACCATTTGTGCATAAATAACCTTTTAAATGTAATTACTAGGTATTATGGGTAATTAAAAACCTTAGCCAAATATTTTAGCAAAAGTTTAAAATTCGGTATTTGACTGTGCGCAACAAAAGTTTGTTTTATTAAAATGCAAAGAGAACTACTTAACTAGATAAAAATAAACAATATTTTTGGTTTAAAATTTTAACTCTTTAAAATCTAAGCAATTTAAAACTTTATTAAATATTTTGATTTAAGATTTTCAAGTTTTCAGAAACTGCGCAGATTTTGCGAAGACAAAGATTTTAAAAGGTTTTTCTTTTCTTTTTCTAAAACAAATTAAACCATTAACTAAACTAACTTATTTTTAACCTAAGAAAATTATTTTAAAGACCTAATTAAAAATTTGGGTTGTCTCCCAAAAAGCGCTTGTTTCAAGTCTGTAGCTCGACTATTGTTCCAAATCCTTTTTACGATGATTTCTTGCAAGCAATCTTAAAGTATAGCGAGGAATAAAATTACAGTTTAGGATGTTAACGACATAATCAACTAGCTTGGTAGGGCGTAATGAAAAATTTTCGAATTCGCTAAGAATCCTACATTCTTTTTGGCCCAATTCTAGCATATCGTCAACAAACTTCTTAAATTCCTTTCTAATTTTCTTTTTGCTTGAAATTCCTATTCGCAGACCGCGGTCTATATTATTAAGATCGTGAAGAAGATTTCCTAAAATTCTCTGAAACCTAAGTTCCTCTTTTGAGTCGGGATCTCCATGTGTAGTTTGCACTGCAATGGTGATATCCCAAATTAAAGATCTTTGAGAAACGGTAAAAGGGAATTTGGATTGATCGAACAACGAAGCGAGTTTAACGTGAATATCTTTTCTTTCAGCAAAGAAAACGGCTTCTATCTTGTCGTCGTCAGCTCCAGGAAATTTTTCTTGCAACTTGGCGATTATATAAGCGGCGGGATCTACGAAGAATGGAATTTTTTCAGAAATTACGAGAGTGATCGAAGGATCTTTAGAAGTTAATAGCTCAAGCTCTTTTATCATTGCTGCAACATAACGATTAATCATGTTTTGTGAAACTGATGGATAATCGGTGCAAGCAAATAGATCCATGAGGCGATCTATTTCTGATAATAGCTTTCGCTCTTGCTCTTGATATCGAGTGAAGATACCATCTTCCTTTTGGGTCGGAAGACAGTGGAGAACACCTACGAGTATGTTAATCCTTAAGATGGTTTTTCTTTGCTCCACTGAGTAAGGAAAATCAGATAAATTTAAGTGTAAAGCAAATGCCTCACACGCACCTAACCTCTTATCAGGGTCAAAAGAATAACCAACGTATCGGATTTCATTACCTTCTGAATTTTTCGGTATCTCCTTATCAACAACACGATAAATGGTGTACGAAGGTTCAAAAATTGGTGATTTTGGAAGATGTTCATGAATATCCTCATTCCTTATGGGGATTCGTTCTTCATTAGATGAGGAATGAAAGGATTGAGTGTTTTCAGGAATATTATCGGCAAAATCAGGGAATCTAGGGATATTTTCTAAGGAGTATTTAATCTCGGGTACAGGTAAAACCTGATAGCTTGGAATGCTAGAAGCAGAAGTTGAGATCTTCTGTTGAGATTTATGGTTTCCTAAGTCAAGATCTAAGAATTTCCCTAAAGTTCTAGAATCGTCGTCTGGGCTAGCGGAGGCTTCTTCCGGTGATGAGTGAAAGTCGGATTTCAACTCTGGTTTCAAGTGGTCGAAGAACTCAGCATCGTCCATAGCCGTCATTTCTTCGATCGTCTTGGAGGCGGATAGAGAAATGGGACAAGGCGGCGAATCGTAGAAAGATATTTTTGGATTTTTCATTTTATTTTAAACTAAGCTAATTTATTCTAAGAAAAGTAACTTTCGAATAGGTTAAGGATAACCTACACGAAAAGGATCTCCTAATAGCTTATTCTATCTAAGGCGGCTTCAGAATCGTAACGCTCTACGATCCCCGGCAGCGGCGCCAAAAACTTGACGGTGCCCAAACGGTCAGTCGGGTTTTCACCCCGTCGTCGGACCGTCCATCGGAGCGCGCGTCGGTTGAGTTTTAAATTTATAAAGAGCTGGGGACTCAATTTATAAGTACTACCTATCACACAGGGTGAGTAAGCAGTAAGTATAACTCGAGGTCATTCTTAAATCGGAGCGAATTGAAACGAAGTGATGCCAAAGATAGAGTTTCGCTTTTAGGATGGGTTTTGTGCAGATAGGTAGGTTTTTGGTGGTTTTCTACTTTAATTAACTAACTAATTTAAAAACAGGAAAAGTAAATGAGATAGAGTAGAATCGGTAGCTAGGTAGACAGATAGAGAATTGCGGCGGTTGAAACTTCAATAATCAGTTGCGGGGATGATGCTTATTATAAAGATAATTGGGGACATTTTTAGTTAATAAACAGATGCATTATGGGTGTAAACACTAGGACCCTACTCATTCTAGTTAAGTACCAGAATTAGTATGTCACGAGACCTAGGCTATCGTGATTCTGATCAGAACAGGCTGCTCAACCCCCCACACTGTCTTTTTGGACAAGTGACCCTTCAAGGGTGCAGGAATAAGGTAACAGACTGCCACTTGGGTTATTCTGACCGTTCTTAACACCTAAATGTAAATGCCATTCCCTAAATATGTTCAGATTATTAACTTGTTATTCTAAACTATCAGTTTTGTAGAGTCTGGGGGTTTTAAGAACTCCGAACCACTGCTGGGCTTGACTTTCATCTCCAGACTCATTCCTTACGTTTTATTAGTTCAACTACTTCTGTCATGATCTAGCCTCTCCTTTGCAATCAGTCATTCAGCCCTAGGAACACCAGCGGGGTACAATGCAACTCCTTTCACAGGGTACTAACCTAGGAACCCTTTACGATGTACCGCACTTAGATGATACTATCGAAGTGTTTCCATAGCTTCAGTTACAGGGGTAGCCTTACGGTGTACTGTGCACTTCCACAGCTATATTGGTTTCTAGGCCATATTCTAGGGTCTCTAGGTAATCCACAGTGCCGGCACAGACGGCTTTTTCCGGAGCTTTCACGTTGTAATCCACCAGTGGTGTTTCCAAAGCTATACTCAGTATTATAGCCGAATTACAGGGACAAACACGGCTTCTTTACTATAACACAGATAACTTCCTACTGTACCTAGAGTTGATCAGGTTCTAAGCCTAAAGTAGTAGTCACGCGAAGGACTGGAAAGGGTGATCCATAGCTAGGTCTAGATGCATGATAAGTATAGACATAACAAATATAACAATTCCCAATTATATAGATTTACAGATTAATTCAACATCATCCCTACTTCTAACTATCTACATTTCAACAACCGCAACAGCACACTACTCAACAAACATGGCAATGATAGTAGCATACATTATACAAACAGGCAGAAATAATTCGGACATAGTATAAGTATGAAAAGAGAGATATCACCAGTAAAATTGAGCAGAGTAACAGCTGAAAAGAAAAGACCGAGTCTTGCACCAAGAATGCTTCTTATTACACCGTGATTACAATACCAGCTTTTCTCTCTCTCTACTGCTAACCAACTACCTATCTAACTCTCTCTCTCTAGAGAGAGAAACTCTAGAGAGAGAAACTACCTAAACTATTCTAGAGAGAGACTAAAAATATAAAAATATAAGAAAACGAAGAATTGAAGTGTGTTGAATGTTGTGAGATGTGATGGTGTGTTGAAATGTTGAAATGAGGCTAGTATTTATAGAGAACGCACAACCGTATCCGTAGACCGTATCCAAAACTCAAAATGCACGACCGTATCGCAAGGGCAAATAAAAATCAGATTTTTATCACCCAAACGCACGATACGGCTGAGTTAGGGTGAATACGGGCAAACTGGACCGTATACGGCTGTGCACAGGGTGAATACGGGCAAACTGGGCCGTATACGGGTGGGCACAGGCCGTATACGGCCTGCACAGACCGTATACGGTCTGTGTCCAGCCGTATACGGCCTGGACCAGCCGTATACGGCCTGGTTCAGCCGTATCCAGCTTCTTCGGTTTCCTGTTTCTTCGTTCGGGCGTAACTTCTTCGTCGTTTATCCGTTTTGAGCGTTCTTTATACCCACGCGTTCGTATTTTCCTAAGGAAGAGAATGACATAAGTTAGAGGTCATAACTCGGAGCATAGCCTAAAGTGCATTGAATTGAGTGAACGGTGGTGTGATAAAGCAGTTTTGCCCGGTTTCTTATGTTTTTCTTGCCATTTTTAGTGTTTTTTCAAACATCAACTCCGTTTTGACTTAGTTAACAAAACTTTATGAATAATGTCCTTTTAAGTATGTTTTTGTTAACTTTGTGCCTAAAATGTGGAAGATAACGTACGTAAAAACATGACTTTTTACGTGTTATCAAACCTAGTTCACTATAACCTTAGGCTCTAATACCAATCTGTCGCACCCCCAATTTCGGGTTGCGGAAGCGAATCGGGTCGGGGCACCACTAAGTCAATAATCACAACACATAAGATATATAATGAACGACCACTACATGCATCGTTGTACAATTGTATTGATTTAAACCAAAGTTCACATCAAAAATATAGTTTACATTAGCTCAGTTTCTGAATTGAGAGATTCACATTACATAATTACTTTATACAAAATATAATAATACAATTAAATCTGTGATTGTTTGAATGCTAGCTTGAGCTAATGAATCCTGATTGGGCAGTCCAACCTACTACTAAGTACCTGTGATACATGCTAAAATGGGTCATCAAATGCTTGTGAGCTCACAGGTTTGTATGTCAAAATATATTGTATGAACCGCAAGATTTAATTGAATTTAAAATGCAATTAAGCAAAATAAAAGTTATACAGCCATGAGCACATAGTCTGAGCTTAACTCGAAGTGTGTAACACCCTCAAATTTCAGGTTGTGGAAGCGGTCGGGTCGGGTGTTACCAAATCAAATATCACAAGCACAAAGGTAAATAATGAACGACTTTAAATTAGACGTTTGAAAATAGTTATACATTTCCAAAATAAAAGTGTATACAAGATGCGAGTTCACAAAATAATTTCAATACATAATTTGTAATACAAAAGTTATGCGATGCGACTCGAGCTAGAAAAGCTTGTAGCAATACTAATCCTGCTGGGCACCTGAGAACACATGCTAAAATGAGTCAGCTATAAAGCTGGTGAGTTCAAAGGATTGTTAGTTGAAACATAAAGTATAAAACCTTATATGTTTTGAAAAGTAGTTCAAAATCTACGATTTTGATATGTATTGTATTGAAGTTATAACACCAATGTGTATACATCCTACAAGGTATCTCATACCTAAGTGACCGTGAAGTGTACCTAAGTACATAAACATTTAAGGCATTTCGTGCCTGGATACCTATCAGGCATTAACTAAATCTATCAATGTGAGGCAATACATGCCTAAGAACTATCAGGTAATTGTACGACCACGTCATATGATGTTGTGTAATAATTGGTGTGCCACTTGGCATAGCGTTTTGCATCTAGCAACATAATTGTAGTCCCACTGACTATGATTGAGTATTTAGTCAAATACTGAGCTGACGGCCTCGCACGAAAGTTCGCCGATCCGTTAATTGTACGGATCACGAGCATAAGCTCGCACATCCGCATATGTGTGTGGATCACGAGTATAAGCTCGCCCATCCATCGAGTGTATCGCTTTACCACGATATCGTACTTGTGCCCACTGCAATACCGTGGCATCATTTTGTGCCTATCTGGCATCGACCGAATTGCTCGCAAGCAAAGTATGAAATTGAGCCGGTAGTACTACGACATGCCCGACTTGAGTAATTGAGCCGACAGTACAACGACATATCCGACTTGAGTAATTGGGAGCCGACAGTACTACGACATGTCCGACTAGTGTAAATGAGAGCCAGCAGTACTACGACATGCCCGACTAATGTAAATGAGAGCCGGCAGTACCACGACATGCTCGACTAATTTGATTGTGTTTGTATGCGTGTATGTATACCTATATACATAACTAAATTGTAGGTGGCACCAAGTGCTCGAGATGAAGTACAAGCATGTATGTATATATATATAAGTCGAACCAACAAATACCTCAGATAGGGTATCATGTAGCACATGAAATTGATTTATTGTAGCTAAGTATATATATACAGTACTTAACTATGTGTTGTGTTGCAATAGGCCTAGGTATGATTAATCATCACCTAGTTGTTTTGGTATTAGTATAAGAAATTCATACTAACGTATATTTCTAATGTATACTCCTAGCCTTAGCCTAGCAAGTATATTGAGATCCTTGGTTGTTGTTTACTTGAGTTCAATTCCAATTTAAAACTCCTGGAATATATATGGGCAGTTTTAGCTCCTAAGAGGAAGACTAATCTTGTAAAAGTCTAGTTGTTGTCTTGAGTAGGTAGGACTAAACAGTCCTAGTGTGTTTGATAGCATTGTCCCACGACAATATGGTCCGGGTATAATTGATAAATTAGTCAAGTTATGTAGTGATAATTGTTTGCCAACAATCTAACTGTGTAAGGTTACAACCTATCTAGGTTAAGTATTGATATCGTTCCAAAACAATATGATGGGTGTAATTCCTAAGTATTACACATTTCGTATTACATGGCAGCAATATAAGTAAGTGTGAATTATAAAAGTTTATTATTATAATTCGAAAATAGTAGTTGTACATGTGTCTCACCTCGAAAACAGTAAAACAGTTGAAAAAGTGGGGCTATGAAGTCACCTGAGGAGTTAGCGATCCTCCGATATGCGCATCATCCGATGGGTAACCTCCTCGTGTCCTAAACACGTGAGGTTATATGAGTACGAGACAAATCAGTTTGTCTAAGCGAGTTGTGGAAGTATTCATTTGTCGCTCAGGTTTGGAAACCGTGTACGGGAGTCCGGGGGCAGCGCCCCTGGTAGCGGGGTCCAAGGGGCAGAGTCCCTGGCTGGGGTCGAGCTGCCAGGTCAGCTTCGAAAATTTTTATTCTGCTTATGTTGCTTTAACAAAAACGTATTGGAAATTCAAATTCGGGAAATATTTGAGTTGAATTTCAAGTGTTGCAAAAGTTTGACCAAAGTTGACTGCGACGTGAGTTTTAAGTTTGCTGCGAACTGAGTTTCAGTTCGCTTCGCAGTTCATTTCGCGGGTTGGTTTTGGTTCGCATCTCAATTCGCAAAGTCAACTCGCAAGTTGACTTCGCAGTTTCGGTTCGCAAGGAAGTAGGCTGCGAACGAGTTGGGTTCGCAGCACAAGGTTCGGCTCGCTAGTCAACTCGCAAGTCGGATCGCATCTCAACTCGCAGGTCAGTTCGGTCTTCAGCTTCAGTTCGCCTCGCAGGACGAACTGCATCTGGGATCTCGGTTCGCAGGACGAATTGAGGCGAAGGCTGAGATGGGTTTTGCGTTTAAAAACATTTTTAGCAAGTTTCTTGGACGTAATCAGTTGATCAAACACTTATACTTGATGTTTTAAGCATTTCTAACACGAAAAATTAAATAAGGTGTGAGGGTTCCTCAACGGTATAGAAAGTGACGGATCGAGATGATGAAGATGGTGATGATTCCTGGTTGATGTTGTTGTTGATTTATTGTTGTTGTTGTTGATTTTCGCTTGCGAGATCAAACCGAGAGAGACAGAGAGAGATAGATGGGTGTGTTTGGTGTTTGTGATAAAATGGGGGAAGTGGAGATTTGGGGATTTTATAAAAGGGGGAGGGTTAGGTTCGTAGCCCACGAGCCGACCCATTCGGGTCTCGTGTTCGTGTTATTTCGTTACCCGATTGTATAAAAATGTATTATTTTCTATTCTAAGAATTTATTAATATTCTTTCGAAATGTTTTCGAGTCGAAACACTCTATAAAAATAAAATGTTTGTGTTAAAATTTTATAACTTTTTTTTTGCACTGTTTCCATTTAGTAAAACACATTTTTAAATGAAACGAAATGTGTGTAAATGTTTTTCAAGTAAATAAATATCGTTCGCATTATATATATCTACATATATAATTTTGAATATTTTGGTTTTAGATGCGTATAGAGTACGAATGTTTAAAGTTTAAATTGGGTGCGAAAATTGACCTTTTTGACCGGGTGTTACAAGGTGTCAGGTCCACATTTAAGGTATCCTGATCGAGGTGCCTCCTACTAGTGCCTAATCTACATTCGTCTGAACAAATATTAATACATCTGTATAACCAGTTAGTGCATGCTAACCGGACGAGGATGATCAATCCTATATGGTACCATATACTAATATTCACACTACAACGTATTACCAAACTATGTTGAGGAGGGCTTTGAATTGATTAGGGAAATAACTCATGTAGTATTTGTTTGATTTCGTACTTGCGTTCATATAGTAAAACAAAACGAGCAGTATATCAAACCCCTGAGTAAAAACAGTAAAATAGGGGCTATGAGACTCACCTGAGTCTTGAAGTGTTTAACTTAATAACTTGATTTGATTTTCCGAATATCGGTGTCCGAAGACTTGTAACCTGACGGCGTCCAATACGCGCGATGGTTATACATGTGAGTAGGTATCTTAAAAGACTACCTTTGTAGTTGTTCATCCAACTAGATTTTCCAAATGACTACGATTTGGTTGATTTGATTGAGTTTTGAAAAACGTGTACGGCCCATTGGTGATTGACTGTAATAATAATAATCTCAACATTTTCATTATGATTTTGAAGTTTTATACTTAAAAGTACGTTCCAATGTGTGTTAGAAGACGTATCGTATAAAGGTTTGAGGTTGTACAAGTTTGACACTTAGTATAAAAATGAGTTGTAAACTTTCTGTTTTTAGCGTCACTTATAGCGACACTTAATGATTTTAGCGACACTCAGGAAGTGTCGCATAAAATGGTAAGTTCTGAATTAATGGCATCACTTAAGGAAGTGTCGCATAAGGTGGAGACACTTAGGCAAGTGTCGGGTGTGAGTGTCGGTGTAAGATCTTTGCTGACACTTAAGCAAGTGTCGCAAAAAGAGGGTTTTACGCGGCACATAAGCAAGTGACGCAAAATGAGGGTTTTAGCGACACTTAATGCGTCAGTTAAGGAAGTGACGCTATATTGTTTTTGGCCGTGCGTCACTTACGTCTGTCCAGACGAAGTTTGTGTCGAAAACGTGTTTGGCGACTTCCGTTTGATCAAAATATTTTACCCAATCCTTATATCAATTTATAGAGTTGATAAAAATTATTACTTTGTGTTGATAGTCGTTTTAGGTATCCTTTTCACAAAATGACCAAAACCGCAAACTTTCCGACAATGTTCCGAAAACGAGATTTAAACATATATTTGGACATATTTAAGCTAGATTAACCACATACAACTAAAAATGGACGAAATCGAAGAGTTTCAAGATTTGTCAGAAACTTACGAATCAACGCGAAGAGATTCAGAAAAGATAGAAATGTAGATCGTGACTACGTGATCGTTTTCTTCCAGACGAGCTAGGTGAATTGATGAGTTTTTATGGTGCTATTTGGTGGTTGAAGGTGGTGGTGGTGGTGGAGATGAAAGAGAGAGAGTGAAAGAGAGGAAGATGTGTATGTGTGTGTGTTTTTGGTGTGGTCAAAGAAAGAGAGGGGAAAAGAGGAGGGGAGGGGGCCGACCCATATGGCCCCCACCCATGTGTGGTTGGCTCCAAATTTTTAATCCCTGTATTTGCGCTCCGTGCGGTGTTCATTTCCCCGATCGTTTAAACGTTAAGTATCTATTTTATACGTTTAAATATACATTTTAAAATACGAATAATTATTCGGTATTTTTGTTGAAGTATTTCATCAAATACTTAATAATTACATTATAAAAATATAACTTAACTTTGGTTTGTTTGTTTGCGCGTTTAATATTTTAATCGCGTAGACATTGTTTGTACGATATGAAACGGATACGAAATATCATCAAAATAATATTTTGGATATAATAGTGTTATTAAATAATGTTATATTATTTAATAAAATTGTTCACCAACGTCCGTATTAATTAAGTCGAAGTGCATTTGATTGAAATATGCACGAATACATGTAATTACACATATAAACACAAACATCTATATACACAGAACTTTAGCATTAGAAAGCACCAAATCTATGTTCAAATAATTAAACTGCTCAGAATAAATAAAAACCGAAGAGCATTACAAAATATCCTTGCACAAGCTGCATTAGAAACCTACCTTAAATCCAGGTTGCAGACATAAGTGGATGAAAATCGGTAATAAAAAAGGTATAAGCACTACACAATATTATTGCTAAATAACTACTAAATAAGCACTACACATTATACCCACTAAATAACTACCGTAAAACAATTTGATTTAATCGTTTTTCAACGATTTGGTTCTTACTTAAGCACTACACAAACATTTAAATTTGTCCAACGCAAACATCTTATTATTACTTGGCTATTAGGGCCCAGATAACATGTTTATGGCTTGATAAAGTATAAAATCAAGAAGAGAAATCAATATACCTTGTGGTGATGATGAAAAAGAAAACGAATTGCATGGAAGCATCGACATGACTGCCAAACCAAAATATGAGTAATTTTTTTCATCAAGTAATTCACAATCATTTGCAAAATTATTCCAATAAAACCCTAATTTTAGATGAAATCAAGAACGGGAAGTGGAATACCTTGTGATGGTGAAAAAGAATGAAAAATCATGGAAGACAACAAACTAAAATCGACTACAAATTAGGTTATTGGAGAAACTGGAAAAGAGGAAGATGAGCCCTTGATATGATTTTCTGCATCTGCTTTTTTCTTTTTGCTTCCACGTTCTAAGAAAAAGAGAAAACACTGGCAAGGGTTTTTTAAGGGTAAATATGTCCAAAAAGGATCTAATAATTTTGAGATTAATAAATCACTCACCTAAACTGGATCAATGAACTAAATTATAAGTTTTAATATATTGAATGGATGAGATTAGTGTAGAAATCTTGATTATCACTCTCTTTTATAAGAGAAGAGAGAAGAGAGATATTAATTTAAAATCCTACTATTAAGGAAAATTATACATTCATTAAATGAAATTTAATATGTGTCACTGGATATAGATTAACAAAACCCTTAACAAAATGTTATGTTTGTTTAAAGTTTACAATTATGGATTGGTATGAAAGAGTGAAAGTACCTCTCTTTGATAGTTTAAACATTTTTACTCCAACGAATTAACATTGTTTTTGCTGGTTGTTTTGTTACAATTTCTAGTAAGATCAAAATTTTAACAATGTTCACTAGTATAACTTGAATTATATATAGAGTAATGCTACGTAGACCTATTTATATGGACCTAAATATAGGCCTAATATATTGATTGGTTAACATAGATTCTCTAACTAATAATTAAGCTTGACATAAAGCATCCTTTCATCATTATAGCTTTAAGCGTTTGGTAAATGTATGAAAAAAAGTGTTTTGGTGTTTTTGTCGACAATCAACCATTTTACGGCCAATTTTTGACACATTAAAGGATCATATTCATACTTTCAAAGTGTCTTTGTTTGTTTCCTTTGACTGTATCAGGATTCTTTGTTGGTGTTTTTTAATAGGAAGTTTGTCGATCTTCATCGATAAAAAAATTAAAAATAAAAACACGAATTAAACGGAGAATGCTAACAATACGACCATGATTAAGATTTGTATTTAACATTATAAACCATGAGTTTTTCTTCTTAGTACCGACTTTACTAATTTAAATTTAGTAAGAGTGTTTATTCATGACAATATTAAATATAAATATGGAATTTAGTTAAATATAGTATCTTTAACTATACACTATACCACGGACAACATTTATTAGCATTTTCTTTTAAAATTCACCTATTCATTTCTTTATAAATTAATCTCGTTTCACTAATAAAACATAACCGAAGAAGAATAATTAAGTTCAAAAAACCAACATTTATGCATAAAACTCGTAACAGAAGGAAGGGAACAAATATTTTATACGCAACTACGCAAGCAATCTTGCTTTGTTGTAATTTACAAATTGCTATCGTAATTCGTTAAGTTGAATATAAAGATGAAGACGACGTCCCCAACGAACATCATGACATCCTTAGTTATGCTACTAATCTTCGCATCCGGTCAGCTAATGTTTTCTTCATCCCCCTTCTATATTATTTGAATCGATCCGGATGATATCGTATATTAAATCCTAATGCATCAATGATCTTTTTGTTATTGTGGCAGGTGTGAACTTATTGCCTGAAGTCTCTGCGGCTGAGGATTACGCATGTAGTACGTTCATCGACTGTATGCAAGGTGGTCAATGTCCATTTTATGCGATTCCGTTATGCTTGAAAAAGCGTTGTGTTTGTATACTGAGAAGTGGAGATATTATACCACTTATTATCAATGCCACTTCTCCTGTTGAACCCTAAATATCAACTCAACATGGGCTAGCAAGCTACTTCGAATGCATAAACGAGTCTAGTCGCAAAACAAGCTCTGAGATCCTTTTTATCGCAATCCTACAATTATGTGTTTTAACGTGTGTGTTGAGAAACACAATCCACACTTTTTTCCCATATTTTTTAAAAAATGTGTGGAATTATGTAAAATTCTCCAAAATTACAATTGTATATAAAATTGTTACATTAAAAAGTGTGAAAATCACTTCAATCTTCATATATATAAGTGTGAAAAATATATACACTTAAAAGTGTGGAGAAATTACAACTTGTCAACACTTAACAGTGTGGAAAAAGATTGTATCCAATTTATCCACAATTTCTTTTGTGTAGGAGAACCATGTGTTACAAAAAAAAAAATTCAAACTTTTAAGTGTTAAAAAGTTGTAATTTCTTTACACTTATAAGTGTGAGTTTTTCTTTCTTACATATATAACTATGGAAGATCTTATTTTTCTCAAAAAGTTTACACACTTTAAAAAAGTTGGAGAAAAAAGTGTGATAAAATGATATATTTTTTTTAGTGAGGGTATGTATTATTCAAAAATAACTCTACGATAAGCATTTGTTTACGAGATTGAATTCTACAAGTAAAAACCTTATCACATATGTATATAACTATGGGATTAGTACAAGGGAATGTACCAAACTTAAGCACGAAATCTATTGTATGTATCCAACAAAAATTCGCTCTATTGTGTGTACCGAACCCGAAAAAATAAAATTTGTGTGCACCTTTACCTAATTTGTACGTCATTGCCGGTGAATCCTTGACCAGATGCCACGTTGGATGACCACGTGTACTGACACGTCATGGATACATACAATATATTTCATTCATAAGTTGGATACATACAATAGACCAAATATCACGGGAAGGTTCAGAAACGGTAACGGTTAGACCGTGTACATCACAAGCATAAGCTTGACCAACCCGGAGAACCTGTTATAAACTGGAATATCCTTTTAAAGAACTTAAAAAAAAGTGAAGTAGAAGGAGAATATTGCAATCTTCATTTTATTTGATTTCATTTGACCAGGTTCGATACATGACTTGTCTCATGTTACAATATACAAACTAAAATCTCACTAAGAAAAATATCTTTTGCCCACTTTCAGCTTTTCAATTAACCAAGTCCTGAAATAAAGAAAATAATTAGTCATGTTGCCAGTCGTAATCGTATTCTTTGTTTCGACGCAGTAACATGTACACTAACGTAACTTGACACATGATTTAGTAAAAGTAGACCAACAATCAAATTCTTATGTATGTCTTACGATCATTGCAATAAGATTAACTAACGTCCCTTGAAAGTGAAATAGTATCAATGTAACATTACTAGACTATAGTTTACTATCAAGAGAATCACTTCAAGATCCTAACTTTGCATGTATTTATAAGAATATTACATAATTAGTAATTGAGAGTCCTGAATTCACTATTAATTAGCGAAATGGAATCGCAATAAGTAAAGTTTAATTATAGAAGGGGGTTGAATACAATTAAAAACTTTTCTTTGATTTTAATCAAGTTACTTAGATAGTTTTTAATTGTTTAATAATAACAGAGTATGTAAGAGATAGATATGACAATATCAAAGCAAGTAATAGATAGTAGCTGAAAGTATGATTTTATTGATCATAAACTTACTAAGTGTTGATTGCAAAATAAACTAGCCAAGGCTAATCCAAATCAATCACTTTTGCTAAACTATTACAATTTGAGTTGAACAGTAGTGGACAAACACGCTAACTGTTTACTCACTGCTCGAGAATACGTACTTAGACAAACTGTATTCACTAACAAACAAGTGAATAATACATATCAACGGCAAACTTCTAAGTACAAAGTACTGCTCTATTTATAGTGCAAATGTCTTGTGGAAAATCATGATCTTGAAATGACATGTGTCGCTGTTTGATTGGTTTGATCTCTGATCCTTGATTATTCTGTGGTCCCAAATTCTGTTACCTCAAATATCACGTCTTCCTTAAAACCAATCATTCACTGCCACGTGATCCTTCAAACATTCTTCAAGTACGAAGAACACTTGCTGACATATAAGAGGAGCACTTCGTACTTTATTGAATAGTCACTGAAGAAGCAGTAACTCTCCTCACTCACTGCGAGCTAACATGCTCTTGTAGAATGACTTGAAATATTGTTCTTCAGTGACTAGCTGTTATTTGGGCAGTGACTTTTGCCTTATTCAATATGAAGATATAAAACTCTCGCTGCTTGTATCAGCGACACACAAAGTTGAGTTTTAATCTTCCTCAATATGTTAATTCCAGGAGTAGAATGAATGGCGATCATCAATTGTTAACTTCAGCAACAGCAACTTTGACACAAATCATTTCTTCATCAAGTTGTGTTTTACTGAGTTGGTCAGCAACTGATGACTTATCAGCGACCAGTGACTCAACAATCTCCTCCTAAATGATTGTGATCAAAGCTCCCTAGATAAACTTGTTGCTGATGAAGTTTAGAGTGATCAGAGACCAGCAAGTAATAACTTTAGCAACAACAGCTTTGATTTAATCATTTTCTTCAATGAGTTAGCCATCATTTGATCAGCGATCAATGACTCAACAATCTCCCCCTAAATGATTGTAATCGAAGCTCCCTAGACAAACTTGTTGCTTTAGAAATTTATCGTCAGTGCCTAAGAATTAAAGCATTCGGTGACTTATACTTGTGATCCATTCATTTTCCTTTTTGGATTCTTTTAACATGATCTAAGTTTTGCACTTTGGTTTTCTCAAAAGATCAGATATTATTGATACTGTAAATGAAAGATATTACAAGTGAGATCAGTTTACAATTCATCTAATCTATTACAAACTATATATTTTTCCATATCTCTTCTTCCTTCACAATACCAAGCTCATCAGCTAGCTCGTATTTCTCTGTAGAGGGCAGAAATCTCAATTGTCTTGCTAATCCTTCTTCCAGAATAGCTTTTCTCATCACTGAATCCTTTGGAAGCATACTAACAGATCTGATCAATTGCACAAGTTGCTCATGATCTATCTTTTCAAGCTCTGACTCTCTTTGAAATCTTAATACACAATTTAAGTCTCTGTAGACGAGTCCATTCACACCTTCAGTTACTTCTGTACCCTCAATTCTTGGCACACCATCAGGGATCGAAAGATCTAATCTTGAAGTGTTTGGAATTCTGTATATACTGCTGGTACCTGACCTATAACTTGGGCTAGGTGGCTGCACTATGTCTTCACCATGTATGACAGTATCTTCTGGTTTGAGTAGCTGCAAACCCACCATCTTTTGAAACAATCGATCAATCTCATTTAGCACTTCTTTCTTAGTTGCACTTGATGAGTGACTCACAGCAAGTCTGATCTCATTCCATTCCTCTCTGTGCATTTTGCAAACTTGATCCAGTGATATTGCTTGAGTCTCTGTGCCTCTGTGGATAAGTAGCTGTGCTTGAGATTTGTTCTTTGGATTCTTCAGATGGACTTTGGTAATAGGAACAGGATTTGATCTACCAGTCATTCTAGTTGCATACTTCTTTCTATCTATTTCATTCCATAGCTTATTCACTGATGGATTTACTCCCCCTTTCTTTTTCGACCCTTTTACCCTTTTCTCAGCATCAAGTTCTCTTTATAGCTCAGATTTTTCGAACATCCTCAAGAAGTTTGGCCATTTTAAAATCGAAATCTTCTTGCTGCTTTTTCAAAAACATTCATCTTTCTCTTTCCACAGCCTCATCTCCACTTAATTTCAACAGATAAGCACGATCAGAATCAGATTGTTCTTTCAACCTTCTTTTTCTTTCTTCTTCTTCTTTGGCCTCTACCTCAGCATTTATTCTCATAATCATTTGTCGCTCCATCTCTTGTCTCTCCATGATCTTTCTAGCAATACGTTCTTCTTTGGTTTCTTCAGGATGGAGACTATCTGATGTGGATTCAGAAGATAATAGAAGAGCTGGAGCAAAGGACTCTGATATAGTGATCTCTGGTGATTGAGTAGCTCCTGGTAGGGAAGATAAAAAGGTGTTTACTGTTGTTTCTTCTGTTAGTTGTGTTGTTGATGTTATTGGTAATGTAATTTGTGAAGTTGCTATTGTTATTGTGGTTGTTGTGGTTTCCTCAGATATGACAATATCCAATTGAGGCTCTGGTGAAGGTCAGGGTTTTCCAGAATTGTTTGTAGCTGATGCATGGTTGCTATTGGGTTGATCTCAGATATGACATTCTTTATTTGAGCTGTTGTGGGTGAATCAGGCTTATCAAGTATGGTTTGAAGATGAGACATAGTTGCTGATATATCCTCCTCACTGATGATTAGCTTTCTGTACTTGGAGGAGGTAGACCCTAATGTAGATGTTTTGCTGGTCCTTTTTCTTTTGTTTAAGATAGAAGAGATGTGTAGCTGATCCTCCATGTTTTCATCAAAATCATCTTCTTTGTTATCAGCATCTTTATCTTTTCTGTTAATTCCATCATCATTTCCATCATCATCGTCATTATTTTCATCATCCATGATAACATCATCATTAGCTTCTCTGTTCATCCATTGCCAGTGAGCCAATTCAAAGCTCACTGACTCCCCCTCAATCCTTGCTGCCTCATCAGCAGCCCACTCCTTGATCTTTTCATCATATATCCTGAGTTAATCTGGATGAAACTCAGGAAAATTAATTTCATCAAACTCATACTCCTCCTCATCATCTTCATCCATTTCAACCCAAAGTAGCTCAGCTTGTAGCTCAGCTTCCAGTTCTGGCTTTTTAGCGATAGGGCGAAGAGAGAAAGATTCCAACAGAATATTTCTGTGGTCAGCATTTTCATTGATGAAAGCAGTATTATCAGCAACCAAACTCTCCCCCTTTTCATCATAGAAAGATGCTACACACTCCTTGATCCAGCGATACAACTTTTTGTTATCAATCCGGAAAGCAGCAACTTCAGCTTTAGTAGCATGATGGTGTACGATTATGGAAGAAACAATTTTATCAGTGGCCTCAATATACTTTGAAACAGAAGCTGCCATTTCCTTTTGTTGAGCATAGAGGACTTTGATGGTTTCATCATGTATGTTGAAATTCATGTTTGTCATGGCAATGGCTTTAGAGAGAGCCTTAGATTGAGTATTCAGTAACTGAGAATGAGAGACGCCAGCATTTGTTAAAATGTTTATCTTGTTACTAACCTCTATGCTCTAGGTAGGAATGGGTTCATAAATATTTGTTAGAGCTTTGACAGCAGAGGTGAGATCAGCAACTTGGCTTTTGAGAGATTCCCTGTCTTCAGTGAGAAGCTTGATTTGTTGCTGAGATGATGAAATATAATCCATCAGCAGCTTCTCGGAAGTGGAGGGAGTGGATGATGGAGGTAGATGTGATATTTGGTGAATTGGTGATTGTGGTGGTGTAGGTAAAGGTTTGGATTATGCTCCCTGATCCCCTACACCCATGGTAGTTTCAGTAAGGGGATCATCACCAGCTATTTGAGATATATTATCTCCTGGATTGGTGAAGAAATAATAGTAGCTGGTGGAGCAGGAGGGAGTGATGTGGATGCAGCAGCAGTAAGTGGTAGTTGAGGTGCTTCATCTTCAGAGGTGGAGGTATCCATTGGTTGGGTTTCCTCGTCATCACCAGCTTGTGTTCTAGCTGATGGATCATTGGAAACAGAAGGTTCAGCCTGTGTCTCTCCCTGTGAATGGAGAGAGACATTGGCGGCTGGTGTAGTGATAGATGAGAGGTGGCTCGGGTCTGTAGCCGGTGGTGTGACATCAACAATGAGTGTGTTATCACCCGCTGATGTCACTAGCCCTTTATCTGAAATGTCATCCTTTTGTAAGGATGACAAGTAGCTGGTGGGATGACTCGATAAGGGGGTGTGGGTTGCACCCGAATCACTGCTAACAATGGGTTGAGCCATTGAAGCTGTTTGTAGGTTTCCCTTTTTAGAGTCACTGGACTTTCGGGAGTCCAGCAAAGAAGTTGAAGGCTTGGGTTTATCAGGAGTGCCCGCAGGGACTGAACGTTCAGTCTCTGCTTCACCCTTGGCTTCCTTGGACGACTTACTTTTGCTATGTCCCTGATCCTTTAATGTCAGGGACCCTAATTTGGATTTTTTTCTTGGGAACAGTGGATGTTTTCTTGATTGGTGGTTTAACCACAGTAGTCACTGGGGGTTTTGTCAGTGACGTGGTCGATGGGGGGCAGAAGATGACGGATGTACAGTTTGTAAAGGCTGAGGTGCAAGTATCCCCTTTGATTTCATGAATTCAGGGAGAGACACAGTCGCTGGTTTAGAAAATATTTGAGAGCCAACCAGAGTAGGTTCGAATCCTTTGAATCGGACTCTTTCATACTCAGGAAACTGATCTTTAAAGATCAGTGAGAGGAACCTACAGTATGGAACATACTTTCTTCTGGTGTTCTCAGCGACTCTATGAACCAACTCGTTAAAGATCACACTTGCATAATCAACTCTTAGAGAGTTGATCAGTGACCAGATGATTTGAGCCTCTAGGGTGCTGAATTGATCATAGCTCCCTGTTTTTGTGCCCAAACATTGAATAAAGTTTGAAAATAGGGCATTCCACACACCATCCATTTTGGTTTTATGTACAGTGGAGTATTTACGATGACCACTGCTGTCAATGGAGTATTTAAAGTCAATCCCAGTGAGATTGACTATGCCTCCATTGGCCACATCTCCATCAGGCAGTGGGACATAAACATCGTGTACAGGGAGTTGTAAAATAGTACGGATGATGGTGGCAGAGATTGTAATCGCTTGAGTTCCATTATCAATAAATCCCTGAAGTTGGGATGTACCATTAACAACTGAATGAGTACAGGTATACCAGAACTCACTCAGCCATTCAGGGTTCATCTCTCCAGGGGACAAAGTGAGAGCAGGGAGAATAAAGTGATTATTTAGAAAATTGATTATTTCCACATACTCTGTTTTTGAACAGTTAAGATTACCCAAATAATTCGATTTTGGAACCGTAATGACAAGATCTTCACTCACTGCAGAGGCTCGATGAGCTTTAGTCTCTCCAGTCGGTGTGTATGAGTTCAAAAAGAATTTTGATTTTGCCATTTAGAGTTCTGAAAATTGATTTGCAGGTTTATTAGGGTTTTGAAAAATTAGAGGATTTTTGAAAATATGAAAATCAAGTATGCGTAAAAATGAATATGAGTTTCAAGTTACTGATTTATAGTATACGCAACTTGATGATCGTGTGGTTAAAACTGATTCGTCGTGGATGATGGTGGTGGTTGATGATAGAGGTATAGGGGTGATGATGGTGGTTAGTGGTGGTATTAATGGTGATTTGATTGGTGCACCGGAAAAGTGCATTGAGGTAAGAAAGAGAGTGTCAGAAATATGCGACTTTTCCGATATACCATAATACATTTAATTTGAAGTCCGTTAAATTAAATACAAAACGTATTTAATCTAAAGAATTTTTGTCGATTGAGAAATCACCATTAATTGATACATCAGCGAGGTCACTGATGCATATAATCAATTAAATTGATTATCCACCAAGGAAAAATATAAATATCAAAGATAGATAAGAGCAATTTTATATATGGCTGTGATGTTATCTCGCTGATTTAATCACAACTTAAAAATACTGACTAAACTATAGAGATGTAACCACTACACAGATATAAATCAAAAACTATCAATCTTTAGATGATTAAAAAAAATATGAGTATAGATTATGTTTCATATAAATTGTGTAGCATATTACTATATTAACTTTTGCTGATCCAGTTACAACTTAGATGACTAACCAGATTAGCTAGAGAAAAACATAGAGCAATGCTATTGAGTTAATATTAAGACATAATAGATACTCATGAGGCTATAAGAATTATAATGTTGGGAAATAAGATTTCTGATGTTATTACTGCTGTTGAAGAATGCACAAGGCATTAACACTGTTAGTGTTGTTGTTACTACTGGTATTACAACTGTTAGTATGTTGGTTACCACTGTCTTCAGAGTTAAAACTGTTAGTTGAAGTCTTCATGGATTACCACTGTTGGTGAAGTGGTTACCACTGTTAGTAGAAGATTACAACTGTTATTGAAGATTGAAGATAAGAGTTACAACTGTTAGTGTTATCACTGTTAGCTTGTTTACAACAGTTAACACTGCTTAGGCTAGTTACCACTGTTGGTATATTAGTCTAGTAAATTGTATAAGTGTTAACACTGTTATAGGAATTACCACTGTTTGTATAGTCGTGGTAGTTAACACTGTTTATATCTAGAATAGGAGGGAAGTCAGAGTTTGAATAATTATGGATTGTAACTGCTTCCATAATTATAGGAGATTGTTTAGCAGGACTCTATGTGTTATAAATAGAGATCCTTAACCTAGATTAGGTTATTAGTTTTGCGCAGCTTCAAGGTTTTGTAACCCTAATACAAATCAGTGTATTCGTCTTATATTATTAATAAGATTGGAGCTTTTTATAATTCTGTTATTATTATTTATATTGATCTTCATTGTATTACTAAGTGTTATTCCGCAAACTTCTTAGTAATCATTCAAAACTGTGATTATCTAATAGTTTATTAGATAGATCTTGGTTTATCAAGTGGTATCAGAGCAGGTTTAGTTTTGAATCCAGGAAGATCTCAGTTCTACTGTTTTATTGATCATTTTTATAATCATTAAATAATAATAATGGCAGAAGGTAGTGAAGGAATCCAGGTCACAAAGATCCCAATGCTTAGACCTGATGAGTTTGATCTGTGGAAAAACAGAATCAGACAATATATGCTTCTCACAGATTATCAGATGTGGGAAGTTGTGGTTAATGGTCCTCCAGTGACCTTAAACAGTGATGGTGTTCCACTTCCAAGATCTCCACCAACATCTGAGGCAGAAAGAAAAGTCAGATCTATAGAGTACAAAGCTTTGAGTACTCTATTGTTATCTATTCCAAATGAATATCAAAGGCGTTTTGAAGCATGTCAAGATGCTAAAGTTTTAATGGAAGCAATAGAGAAGAGATTTGGTGGTAATGATAACACCAAAAAGAACAAAAGATCTCTGTTAAAACAGCAATATGAGAACTTTAATTCTGTAAAGTCAGAAACCAGTGCATCAAATGCACTGGTATCTGTTGATAGGTTTTCAAAGCTTGTGGGAGATCTGGAAAATCATCAAGTAAAAATTGATAAAGATGATTTGAACAGGAAGTTTTTGAGGTCCTTGGGTGATGAATGGACCATGTATACTGTTGGTTTAAGGCAGAGTGCAGATCTGGAAGCAAAGGAATTAGAAGATATCTACAATGATCTGAGGAATTTTGAAGCTGAGGTAGAGATCAAGAAGGTAGGTTATGGGAGCAACAACAATAATTCAGCTTTTATGTCAATGGCAGGTTCTGGATCAAAGGCTGAATCCAGTCAGAAAGGGTCATCCTATGGTACTAGAGGAAGTGGATCTAGTACTACTCATTCTAATGATCAAATCTTAGAATCTTTCTTTGCTAGTAATGTGAATTCATCACTTACTAATGAAGATCTAGATCAGTTTGAAGGAGATGATCTAGAAGAAATGGATATCAAGCTACAAATTGCTTTAATTACTCAAAGAGCAAAAAGGTTTATGCAAAGAACTGGTAGAAATAACTTTGCACAGAAAAGGAGTGATTCAAGTTGGTTTGATAAAAGCAAAGTTGAATGCTTCAACTGTCACAAGATGGGACATTTTGCTAGGGAGTGCAGAAGTCCTAAGATAGATCAGAATGAGAGAGGAACTGTTCAGAGAAGTGGAGGAAATGTTGGTCAGACTAAGAATGTGCCAATTCAAGATACTTCATCAAATGCACTGGTATCTGTTGATGGATGTGGATGGGATTGGAGTGATCAGGAAGAGCATGAAGTGAAGAATCAATGCTTCATGGCAACAGCAGAATCTGACAAGCAATCTGAAGTTCCTTATGAGGTACAAATAAAATTGTGTTCAGCTGTGTGTAAACAAACTGTGAAACATTATAGAGATCATAACCAGAAAGTGTGTGATGAGCTAAAGCAGTGTGAAATCAAAAGTAGACACACAATCTCTGTAATAGAAAATCTTGAAAAACAGATTCAGGCATTTGAAGATAATGCAACACAGTTTAAGTATGATATTGAGTATGCTAGGTGGGAAAGAGACACTTTTAAAGATAAAATAGAAGTATTAACTAAGAAACTTGCAGAGGTTACATGTGAAAGGGATAGCATAAGACTTAATGTAAGTAACTTAGAACATGCATCTAAAAGTGTAAATAAACTTATCAATTCTCAGATTCATGATAAACTCAAAACTGGGTTAGGATACAATAATGTACCTCCTCCTTATAACAACAACTATTTTCCTTCTAAAACTAAAATTGATTTAAATTCACTTAAAGAAGGATTAAATGATGATGTTAAAAAGGTAGATCCAGTTAACAGTTTAAAAGAAGATGTAAACATTGATGAAGTTGAAATACATGAGTGGACTGAGGAGGATGATGAAGAATGTGATACATCTGAATGTAATGTTAATGAAATCAATAAATCTGATAAATCATCTTGTGAAAGCAGCAATAGTATTACTGGTCTAGTTAAAGAACTAAAAGTCAATAAACTAGAAGAGGGTAAGAAAATGTTTGAAGAGAAGGAAAAACATCATGAAAAAGATGAGAAAATTACACATAACACACCCAGGAATCTTCAAAGGAAGATTAGGAATGCTGTGAAAACAACTGTTTCTGTGAATCAAACAACTGCTGTGAATACATGTGAAAAGTGAAAGTGTAAGGATAGCTTTTCTAAATTCCAAAACTTTCAAAAACATATTCCCAGAGGTAACCAAAGGAATTGGAATCAAATGGTGACTCAAAAACTGGGAAATAATGTTACTGTGATTAAAGAAAAGTTATGCCTTATATGTGGCAGAAATAATCATCTTCAACATGAGTGTTTTCATAATCCAAAGACTTATCAAAAGAATATGAAAAGGCCATGGACAGCAGCTAATATGATTAACAAACAAAATTTTAAATCTAATGTTAATCATACAAATGCTGCTAGAAAGATGAATTATAGGGCAAATCAAGCTATGGCTGCTGCAAAAGTTTCCACTGCAGGAACAAAAGCTAAAGATTTAGCCAACAGTTTAAAGACTAAAACAGTGGAAAAAGGAGTTAAAGCAAACATTGGTAAACCTTTTAAAACTGTTAACACTGTTAATTCAACAGTTTCCACTGGTAGAGTAAATAACACTGTAAGAAATACTAACAGTGTTAATTATTTTACCACTGTTAGAGATAATAATAGTTATAACAGGTTTAACACTGTTAGACACAACTTTGGACCTTCAGTTAACACTGTTAGACCAAAATCCACTGTTAAGTCTAAAATCAGTTGGATTTGGACACCTTTTCAATCTAATGTTCCCAGATGTTCTAAATCTAACAATGCATCAAAATCAATAATCTTCAAGAAAGTTGATTACCTTGATGCATCAGGGAAACCCAAAGCCAGATTGGTTTGGGTTCCCAAGAGAAATTAATTCTCTGTGTGTTTGTTTATGTGCAGGGCAAGCCAAGAAGTTTATGGCATATCGACAGTGGTTGTTCAAGGCACATGACTGGAGATAAGGAAAAGCTACAGAATTTCAAATCATTTGATGGTGGATATGTAGCATTTGGAAGTAATCCAAAAGGTGGAAGGATCACAGGCAAAGGAGTTGTTCAAAGTGCCAAGTTAATCTTTGAAAATGTTTATTATGTGGAACAGTTAAGGTACAATTTGCTAAGTGTGAGTCAAATCACAGATAAAAAGAACCCTGTTCATTTTACTGACACTGAATGTCTTATTCTGTCTAAGGAGTTCAAAATTCCAGAAGATATGATTTTAATGAGAATTCCTAGGCAAGATAATGTCTATAAGTGTGACTTAGCAAACATGACACCTCAACCTGATTTAAACTGCTTGATTTCTAAAGCTAATTTAAATGAATCTACTTTGTGGCATAGAAGGATGTGTCACATGAACTACAAAACCATTAATAAACTTGTCAAAAACAAGCTTGTTAGGGGTTTACCTGAGAAGGTCTATTCATGTGATGATCATTGTGTTTCTTGTCTAAAGGGGAAGCAACACAAAACTTCTTTTAAGTCCAAAGCTGTGAATTCAAACTGTACTCCTCTATACTTATTGCATATGGACTTATTTGGACCAACAAGTATAAGTAGTATGGGAAAAAGATCTTATTGCCTTGTTGTAATTGATGATTATACCAGATTTACATGGGTTTTCTTTCTTAGAACAAAAGATGAGACAGGTGAAATCCTTAGATCATTTATAACTAAGATTGAGAACCAATTAGATAAAAAGGTTAAAATCATCAGGAGTGATAATGGAACAGAGTTTAAAAATTATGAGATGGATAAATTCTGTGATGAGAAAGGCATTAAGAGAGAATTTAGTGCTCCTAGGACTCCTCAACAGAATGGAGTAGCTGAAAGAAGGAATAGGACACTAATAGAGGCTGCTAGAACTATGCTAGCTGATGCAAAACTACCTATGTCCTTTTGGGCAGAAGCAGTTAGCACAGCTTGTTATGTTCAGAATAGGGTAATTGTAATTAAGCCTTATTTCAAAACCCCATATGAGCTGTTGTTTAAGAACAAACCACTGGTTAGTTTCTTAAAAACATTTGGATGTCCTTGTACTATCTTGAATACCAAAGATCACCTAGGAAAGTTTGAAAGCAAAGCAGATGAGGGTGTATTTGTAGGATATTCTATTCAGAGTAAAGCATATAGAGTGTTCAATCAAAGGACCAGAGTTATAGAAGAATCAATGAATGTCACTTTTAATGAAAATACCATTAATCCTGATGGAATAGGTCCTAAGTCTTTGTTTGATATTGATGCTCTTAACAATGCTTTTAGATATACAACTGTCAATCCTAGTACAGGTACATGTACAGGTATCACATCAAGCAAAGCAAATGGAGTTTATGAGGATATCTCTGATATGTCTTCAGAACAGAATAAAGAGTCATTGGAGTACATTATCTTTCCAATCTGGACTCCAGATCCACCAGAGGTGTTATCTTCTGATCTTCCAATGTCATCTCAGCCTAATGAGACAGAAGTGCAAATTGAAACACCTACCAATGAAAGTTCTGGGCAGGATGGTAATTTTACCAACTTGGAGCCCACCATTCCAGAGACATCAACATCTAATCTTCATGTGAACAAAAATCATCCTCTGGAACAGGTGATTGGAGATGTTAACAGTGGTGTACAAACAAGACAGCAAACTGCTGTCACTGAAGAAGAATTACATACATCTCTATATGTGTGTTTTCTTTCTCAAGTGGAACCTAAAAAGGTTGTAGAAGCTCTCAAACACCCTAGTTGGATTGAGGCAATGCAAGAGGAGTTGTTACAGTTTAAGATACAGAATGTGTGGACTCTAGTAGATCTGCCAAAGGGAAAAAGGGCAATTGGTACCAAATGGATCTTCAAGAACAAGAAGGATGAAAGAGGGATTGTTATCAAAAACAAGGCAAGACTGGTGGCACAAGGTTATACACAGGAAGAAGGAATTGATTATGATGATGTCTTTGCTCCTGTTGCCAGGATAGAAGCCATTAGATTATTTCTAGCATATGCTACATTCAAAGGCTTCACAGTCTATCAAATGGATGTCAAAAGTGCTTTTCTATATGGCATGATTGATGATGAAGTGTATGTGTGTCAACCCCCTGGATTTGAAGATCCTAATTATCCAGATAGAGTTTGCAGATTGGATAAGGCACTATATGGGTTGCATCAAGCCCCCAGGGCTTGGTATGAGACTTTATCTGTGTATCTCTTAGAGAATAGGTTCAAAAGAGGTACTATTGATAAGACTCTGTTCACCAAAAGGAATCAAAATGATATTTTACTGGTGCAAGTTTATGTAGATGACATCATTTTTGGTTCTACAAATGATGGTATGTGCAAGGAATTTGAAACTTTAATGCATCAAAAATTCCAGATGAGTTCAATGGGGGAACTCACTTTCTTTTTGGGGCTTCAAGTTAAGCAGAGTTCAGATGGTACTTTCATAAATCAAAGTAAATATGTCAAAGACATACTTACTAAATTTGGATACTCTGATTCAAAAGTGGCTAGTACACCAATGGAAACACACAAGCCACTATCTGCAGACCCTGAGGGGGAGGAAGTTGATGTACATTTGTACAGATCAATGATTGGATCATTGATGTACTTAACTTCTTCTAGGCCAGATATAATGTTTGCTGTTTGTATCTGTGCAAGATTTCAAACCTGTCCAAAACAATCACATATGTATGCTGTCAAAAGAATCTTTAGATACTTAAAAGGACAATCTGATCTAGGTCTTTGGTATCCAAAAGATTCACCTTTTGACCTAAAAGCATATTCAGATAGTGACTATGGGGGAGCTAGTATGGACAGAAAGTCAACATCAGGAGGATGTCAATTTCTAGGAGAAAGGTTAATCTCATGGCAATGTAAGAAACAGACAACTGTATCAACATCTACTGCTGAAGCAGAGTATGTAGCTGCTGCAAGTTGCTGTGCTCAAGTCTTATGGATTCAGAATCAGATGCTTGATTATGGTTTAACTTTCTTAAACACTCCTATTTATATTGATAATACTTCTGCTATCAGCATCATTAATAATCCTGTTAAACATTCTAAAACTAAGCATATAGAGATTAGGTATCATTTTATCAGAGATTGTAATGAAAAACGACTTATTCAGATTATAAAAGTTCATACTGACAATCAACTTGCAGATTTGTTCACCAAAGCATTTGATGTGAGCAGATTTACTTTCCTGATTACCAGTATTGGCATGATTAAATCTTTTTAAACTATCTTTTCATAACTATTTTGATACATCTCTATCATGTTTAAGAATTAGATGCTGGTAGATGTAATTGAGACTAACAGTGATAATCAAATTAGTTACGACTATTTTGTCTTATTCATTATCACTGTTATTACTCAATTACCACTGTATATGTAGTTATCACTGCTTATGACTACAACTGTAGGTTAACACTGTCAGTTAAATAACTACCACTGTTAGTGTAAACAGTTTCTATTGTTTTCATTATTTAGTTATCACTGTCCTTTACCACTGTTAGTATATCAGTTACCACTGTTTATACTATCTAGTTGTAATTGTTAACCATCACTTGGTATATTTCTATTTTCCACTAAAAAAAAAAAAAAAAAAAAAAAAAAATTACTATCACTCTTATCACTGTTAGTAATACTAATAAAAGTTTCTAGTATTGAGTTGTAATTCCTTTGGTCAGGAGTTATTTCCATCAACTAGTTATCACTGTTAGTATTATTAATTTCCACTGTTGTACATTTGTTTCCACTGTTAGTGATATTCTTTAATTGAAATTATATTCCCAACTAGTTTCCACTATTTTCAAGAAAAGTTTCCACTGTTTTAAAATAGTTTCCACTGTTTTAAAATGGTTTCCACTGTTAATGTTCAAATTGGGATTTTTATTTCAAAATTAGGTCATTGACACTAACAGTATAAATACTCCCAACACTTGTACATTTTCTTTTACGCTTTCATAACCACTGATTTCATAAACCCTATAACCACTGCTATCGTAAATCGTATACAACTTTTTCATGGCTTCTTCTTCATCAACCACCCCTCAACTTACATTAGGCAAGGATCATAACATGATTGCCTATCTGGTAAAACCATCTATTGCCAATGATTACGTAGAGATCATTGATTTTCTGCGTAATTCTACCATTCATCATGCGCTTACTGTCGCACCCAGAATTTCTCATGATCATATTAATGAATTCTGGGTTAAAGCAAAGATTGAGGAAGAAGCAGGTGTTCCAAAAATTATCTCTACAGTTGCTGGACACCATGTGGTTATATCTGAAGCATCCATTCGTTCTTCTCTTCATCTTCAGGATGAAGAAGGTATAACTTCAATTTCTGATGAAGCTTTATACTTGAACTTACAACGAATGGGATATGAGGGTAATTTGGGTGGGTATGTTTTTCAGAAAACAATGTTTTCATACCAATGGAGGTTTTTAATTCATACATTACTGCACTGCTTATCATCAAAACGTTCATCTTTTGAACAATTTAGCAGTAATGTGGCATATGCATTGGTATGCTTAGCTACTGGCCAAAAATTTAATTTTTCCAACTTTATTTTTGCTGGTATGCTAAGAAACATAAACCAACCTAAACTGAAATTTTTAATGTATCCAAGGTTTGTGCAGATCTTTTTAAATGAACAAATATCTGACCTGCCACTCTTGGATAAGATAATAGGTATCTCTTCCTTTAAACCAAAAGTATTTTCAAATATGAAGAGAGATACCTCTATCAAAGGTGTCATGTTTTCTGGGAGGGTAACAGCATTGTTTCCAACAATGCTTCCTGCACCCTCCACCACAGCATCTGTACCACCAACAGAAGCTGAACCAGTTGTTGAAAGAATGGAACAACTCATTCCTTCTTATCCCACAGCAACTGGGGGTACCAATGAACAACAAGGGAACAGATTCACTACAACCTACACCAGAAAAACCAAAAAGGCTACACACCAGGTGACTGAGGATCATGCTGCTCAGTCATCTCAGTCCAATGACAGGAGTCATGAACAGCATGTGGTCCATGAGGAGAGGGGTGACCATTCTGTGAGGGCTGCTTCTACTGCTTCTAGCCCACTGACAGAGCAGGACAGAAGTAACATCAATAAGACCCAAGCAGAGGCAACATCAAAACATGATTCTACTCCTGTAGATGATTTTGGTGGTCCCAGTACCAATAACCAAGGGGAATCTGTTGATCATACTAGGTATGATACAGGTTTTGATACACCTGTCAATGATTCACCTAGGAAGTCACATTCTGATGGTGATGAGGTTAGAACTAACTTGGAATTGACAAAAATGATAGATTATGTGTGGGAAAAGTTTAGGGTGGAAAGGAGAAACAATAAAAAGAAGGATGAGCGGATTGCAAATCTACAGCAGAGGGTTTCTCAGCTAGAATATATAGTGGTCAAAGTTTTGAAAGAAGGAAAGAAATATGTCATGGTTGAAGGTGATTCTGCAAAGGATGCTTTCAAAAAGGGGGAGAAGTATTGGACTAATAAAGGTGATGATAAGAATGGTGATGATGGTAAGAAGGATGATGATGAACAGAATGATGATGGTAATGTTGGTGATCACATTGATGAGGATATAGAGATGGAAACACCAGTTCCTCAAGAAACTGAGAATGTCAATGAAAATCCTGAAGGTGAGAAACAACAGGAGAAAGTGAAGACTCCACAGGTTACAAGAAAAAAATCTATACCTGTGCAGTCTGTCAAAGCTAAGAAGCATAAAACCACCACCTTACCTCCAGTTCAGATTAGAGAACCTTCTACTGCACCTGTTGCTGCACAAGCTATGCCTAAGATTGACCCTAAGGATAAGGGTAAGGGTATACTGGAGGAAGAGCCAAAACAGAAAAAGCAGAAAACTATGCCTCCTGAAGTTACAGTGAATGATGATGAGTATGCTCAGAGGCTATTTGCTGAGATTAATGTAGATGTGCTAGCAGAGGAGATGATTGAGGTTGAAGTTGAACCTGGTAAGTTTGTTAAAATGACCAAAGCTCAAGTTGATGATTGGGATGATGCACAGCTGAGAGAGCAAAAACAAGATGATATTGAATATCTTGTGGAACAAATTAAGAAAAAGAAGGCTGCAGAATTGAAAAAGTCTAGAGATGCAAAAGCTGCTGCTAAAAGAAATAAACCATTGACAAGGGCACAACAGAAAAGAAATTTGGTCTTAAAGCTAAGAGGTGGCAATATTCCAACTGCAAGGCTTAATGCTATGTCCCTTGAAAGCTTACAAAGAATTTGGGACAGGGATACATTTTTAAATCCAGAGGCTGCTAAAAGAGCAGAAGAAGCACAGAAAGCTAAAAAGAAGGCAGAAAGGGAAAAGAGTCAGAAAGAAAAGATTGAAAAAGAACTGGAAAAGGAAAAGGAATGGAAAAGGATGAGTGCTGAGATTAAACAGAAGAGGAAACAAGAACTTGCATCAATTCCAGATTTACCTAAGAAAAATTTGAAGCTGGATGAGTTGATTGTGGTGCAACCTCTACAACATATTTCTCCTGATAACTCTCCTGGAATCATTGATTGGTCTGTGGTAAACTTTACAGTTCCAGTTAAATGTGAGAAAATTAGAGTTGAAAGGGCAGATACTTCTGTTTCATATTGGAGGTCATTCAAAGAGTTGATCAGGGTGATTGTTAGAGAAGATCTGAACAGAATGTATGAGATTGGATCTGAAAAAGAACTAAGCACCAAAAAGTTTGATAGTGTTTATGAATTGAGTGTTTGGTCTGGGATTTCAATGATGTATGAACCAGAAAGATTCAGATTTGAGTTCAATACTTTCAGGAATGTGAAGCAGTGGATCTATCTTAACAATCCAGGTGTTCATCAAGTTATTTTTGATGATGCTACTATGATTTGGATGCTCACTGACAGAGAATATGATATGAGTTTGAGTTTGTTAAGAAGCTTAAGGCATGCTAAATTATCTGTCTCATTCAACAATGATTTGGCAGAGGATTTGGTATATATGATATTGAATCAGATTCATAAGAAAGAGGAGTATGAGAGAAGACACAGAAATCAAAGATAGTTTGAAAGAGGTCAACTTGAAGAATCAAGAGAAACTTAATACTGTTGGGGACAGATTAAGTTTAGGGGGAGATTGTTGGGAAATAAGATTTCTGATGTTATTACTGCTGTTGAAGAATGCACAAGGCATTAACACTGTTAGTGTTGTTGTTACTACTGGTATTACAACTGTTAGTATGTTGGTTACCACTGTCTTCAGAGTTAAAACTGTTAGTTGAAGTCTTCATGGATTACCACTGTTGGTGAAGTGGTTACCACTGTTAGTAGAAGATTACAACTGTTATTGAAGATTGAAGATAAGAGTTACAACTGTTAGTGTTATCACTGTTAGCTTGTTTACAACAGTTAACACTGCTTAGGCTAGTTACCACTGTTGGTATATTAGTCTAGTAAATTGTATAAGTGTTAACACTGTTATAGGAATTACCACTGTTTGTATAGTCGTGGTAGTTAACACTGTTTATATCTAGAATAGGAGGGAAGTCAGAGTTTGAATAATTATGGATTGTAACTGCTTCCATAATTATAGGAGATTGTTTAGCAGGACTCTATGTGTTATAAATAGAGATCCTTAACCTAGATTAGGTTATTAGTTTTGCGCAGCTTCAAGGTTTTGTAACCCTAATACAAATCAGTGTATTCGTCTTATATTATTAATAAGATTGGAGCTTTTTATAATTCTGTTATTATTATTTATATTGATCTTCATTGTATTACTAAGTGTTATTCCGCAAACTTCTTAGTAATCATTCAAAATTGTGATTATCTAATAGTTTATTAGATAGATCTTGGTTTATCATATAAAATTAGCTGAACATAACAAACTGATTATTACGCTTGCTGATTAGATCAGTTAAAGTTAATTAATCAGTGACTGTGCTCAACTAAAGCTATATTTTATATAGACAATTTTTTTTTAAATAACACTAAAACATCAATAAATAAACAAACTTAAGGAGTTCATTTATTCATTGAAGTTTAGCATGCTGACAACATGATTAGTTCAATTGATGAACCATCCAGAGATGGGTTCATAGTGGCAAAGCCTTGGTTTTGGCTTCCACTGATTTGAATAAATAGTATCTGAATGCTCACTGATAATTATATGTTTTGAGAAGGGTATAGCCGAACATTCAGATGACACATGTTGCCTGTTGCCACACTTATAACACTTCTTATTTGCATAAGTGGTCTTTTTTACTTTCTTTGATGATAGTTGTTGATCTGACACTATCAAGCAACTTTCCCTATTGATCCTTACCTTTTTCATCTTTGACTTAAGGTCACTAATAGAGTTCAAATACAGCTTCTGAAAAGGTACCCTTATGATTAAAGATGGGATCAATTTTTGTTGAATCACCAAGTGAAGCAGCATGTCCATAATCTCCTCCCAATATAGCTTTAGCTTGTCTTGGAATTTGATTATTAACACACCGATTTACTTTTCCAGTAGACTTGCACCAAAAGTCAGTGACCTTTTTGAGTTGTAAGAATTGTTTTTCAAATTGTACATTTTCTTGAACACAAACTTGATTGGCATAAATTTGAGCTTCAAGATCCAGTTTTACCTTTTTTAATTTTGACCCGTTCTCACTTTGATCACTGAGTTGAGATTTCAAGTCACTGATCTCCCTTTTTTGTCTTTTCTGAATGTCATGAGCATATGATAAGTCAACTATCAAAGACTCAAGGACATTATCCTTTTCAGCAGCTGAATATGATTTAAAGCAATACACCTTGTAGATGGTTTCAGGATCCCATACAGATGTTGAGCATTTCTGAGCGACTTCCTTGATGTCTTTATGGGATTCAACATCATCAGCCATCAGACAGTACTCCCTGTCCATACAAATCATTGCTTCTTCTTCTTCATCAGATGATGAGGATGAGTCAGATTCGCTAAGTGAACCTTCTTCAGCGATAAAACCTTTTCCCTTCTTCTTTCCAGATTTGGACACTGCCTTCAGCTTCTTGTACTTTACCTTGTACTTGTTGTACTTGTCATCTCTGAAGCTTGGCTTTGGTTCAGGGATTGGGTTTACTGACTTTGATCTACAATCAGCTGCAAAGTGACCAGGTTTGCCAGACTTGTAGCATTCACCTTTTGATTGGAAATTATCAGATGATGGAGCACCAGCGAATCTTTTTGATCTGGTGTTCCTTCTGACATTAGCAAACATCATGGCCATGTCTCTTTCCAGCTTATTTAGACCCTCATCATATTCATACTCTGGTTGATCATCAACCTGATCACCTTCTTCATCAACTTTCAACAACTTAGAGCTCAGCTTGGAGGCTTTTGACTTCTGTTTCTGATCGATTTCATCAAGCTCATCTACAAGGGCATTTGATATCTTCTGACTTCCAAGAGTTGCATGAATATGCTCACTCTGATTAGCTTGCTTCTCAGACTGCTCCCAGTTGAGCAGAATACCATATACTTGAGTAAGATTCAGTGTTGTATAATCATTCCTCTGTCTGGTGCATGTTGCAATGGTTTCACAGACTTTCCTTGGCAGCAACTCCAGAAACTTCTCAACAACAAATCTCTGTTCCTTACCTATACCAGCCTTCTCCATTTTGTTCATCAGCGACTGGTATCTGGTATAAGTAGAGGATAGAGACTTATTGGGCTCCATGGCAAACAACTCGTACTGGCGAGTGAGATTCACTTCCCTGCATCGAATAATATCAGGAGTTCCAATATAGATATTTCTCAGGGTGTCCCACATGTCTTTAGCAGTCTTACAAAGTCTAATAGATTCAAACACTTCATCAGGGAGTGCCATTCCTATGTAGATTTTAGCTTGTTTATCCAACTTAACCAATCGTCTATCCTCATCCGACCACTGTTCCTCTCTCTTGGCCACAACCATTTCTGGTATAGCAGGAGTAGTAGCTGTAGTAATAACAGCAAGAACAATCGTGGTTGGAATGTGGGAACCATTAGTTATTGTACTGCAAAGACGATCATTAACGAGGTCCAAAAACATCATCATCCGGGACATACAGGTTTCAATCCAAGAGGGATCAAACGCTAAAGGTTTGGTAGTAGAACCATTTCCCTTTTGATACTCAGAGTCAACACAACTGTACTTTACTGATTCCATTGCAGATCTGGTTAATTGATTTAAACAAACTCTGCTCTGATACCAATTGAGAGTCCCGAATTCACTATTGATTAGTGAAATGGAATCGCAATAAGTAAAGTTTAATTGTAGAAAGGGGGGTTGAATACAATTAAACTTTACTTATTGCGATTCCATTTCACTAATTAATAGTGAATTCGGGACTCTCAATTAGTAAAGTTTAATTGTATTCAACCCCCTTCTATAATTAAACTTTACTTATTGCGATTCTATTTCACTAATCAATAGTGAATTCGGGACTCTCAATTGGTATCAGAGCAGAGTTGGTTTAAATCAATTAACCAGATCTACAATGGAATCAGTAAAGTACAGTTGTGTTGACTCTGAGTATCAAAAGGGAAATGGTTCTACTACCAAACCTCCAACGTTTGATACCTCTAGGATTGAAACCTGGATATCCCGGATGATGATGTTTTTGGACCTCGTTGATGATCGTCTTTGCAGTACAATAACCAATGGTCCCCACATTCCAACCACGATTGTTCCTGTTGTTATTGCTACAGCTACTACTCCTGCTATACCAGAAATGCTTGTGGCCAAGAGAGAGGAACAATGGTCCGATGAGGATAGACGATTGATTAGGTTGGATAAACAAGCTAAAATCTACATAGGCATGGCACTCCCTGATGAAGTGTTTGAATCTATTAGACTTTGTAAGACTGCTAAAGACATGTGGGACACCCTGAGAAATATCTATATTAGAACTCCTGATATTATTCGATGCATGGAAGTGAATCTCACTCGCCAGTACGAGTTGTTTGCCATGGATCCCAATGAGTCTCTATCCTCTACTTATACCAGATACCAGTCGCTGATGAACAAAATGGAGAAGGCTGGTATAGGTAAGGAATAAAGACTCATTGGGCTCCATGGCAAACAACTCGTATTGGCGAGTGAGATTCACTTCCCTGCATCGAATAATATCAGGAGTTCCAATATAGATATTTCTTAGGATGTCCCACATGTCTTTAGCAGTCTTACAAAGTCTAATAAATTCAAACACTTCATCAGGGAGTACCATGCCTATGTAGATTTTAGCTTGTTTATCCAACCTAACCAATCGTCTATCCTCATCCGACCACTGTTCCTCTCTCTTGGCCACAACCATTTCTGGTATAGCAGGAGTAGTAGCTGTAGCAATAACAGCAGGAATAATCGTGGTTGGAATGTGGGGACCATTGGTTATTGTACTGCAAAGACGATCATCAACGAGGTCCAAAAACATCATCATCCGGGACATCCAGGTTTCAATCCTAGAGGGATCAAACGCTGAAGGTTTGGTAGTAGAACCATTTCCCTTTTGATACTCAGAGTCAACACAACTGTACTTTACTGATTCCATTGCAGATCTGGTTAATTGATTTAAACCAACACTACTCTGATACCAATTGAGAGTCCCGAATTCACTATTGATTAGTGAAATGGAATCGCAATAAGTAAAGTTTAATTGTAGAAGGGGGGGGGGGGGGGGGGATTGAATACAATTAAAAACTTTTCTTTGATTTTAATCAAGTTACTTAGATAGTTTTTAAATGTTTAATAATAACAGAGTATGTAAGAGATAGATATTACAATATCAAAGCAAGTAATAGATAGTAGCTTAAAGTATGATTTTATTGATCATAAACTCATTAAGTGTTGATTGCAGAATGAACTAGCCAAGGCTAATCCAAATCAATCACTTTTGCTAAACTATTACAATTTGAGTTGAATAGTAGTGGACAAACACGCTAACTGTTTACTCACTGCTCGAGGATACGTACTTAGACAAACTGTATTCACTGACAAACAAGTGAATAATACGTATCAACGGCAAACTTCTAAGTACAAAGTACTGCTCTATTTATAGTGCAAATGTCTTGTGGAAAATCATGATCTTGGAGTGACACGTGTCGCTGTTTGATTGGTTTGATCTCTGATCCTTGATTATTCTGTGGTCCCAAATTCTGTTACCTCGAATATCACGTCTTCCTTAAAATCAATCATTCACTGCCACGTGATCCTTCAAACATTCTTCAAGTATGAAGAACACTTGCTGACATATAAGAATAGCACTTCGTACTTTATTGAATAGTCACTGAAGAAGCAGTAACTCTCCTCACTCACCGCGAGCTAACATTCTCTTGTAGAATGACTTGAAATATTGTTCTTCAGTGACTAGCTGGTATTTGGGCAGTGACTTTTGTCTTATTCAATATGAATATATAAAACTCTCGTTGCTTGTATCAGCGACATATAAAGTTGAGTTTTAATCTTCCTCGGTATGTTAATTCCAGGAGTAGAATGAATGGCGATCATCAATTATTAACTTCAGCAACAACAGCTTTGACACAAATCATTTCTTCATCAAGTTGTGTTTTATTGAGTTGGTCAGCAACTGATGACTTATCAACGACTAGTGACTCAACAGTAATATATAGATTATATATCAGATTTGAAACCAAAGTTTTATTAAAGGAGCACATGAAAGCGCGGGAAATAATAATTAGTCGATGTAATCATGTAGAGCCGTAAAAGCAATACACATATTTTACAAAAAGATTCATCTCGAGGTAGTATGTAGACTGCCAGAAGACAAACGGACATAATGTTCACAAGATCTTAGACTCTTGGACTTTAGCTTCCCTTATCCTTCATAGCCACAATTTTAGATATCTGATAGCAAAAAGCCATAAAGGGAAAAGTAATTGTGCAGTTCTATGTGCTACCATTTCGAGTCTTTCACTAAGCATGTGCCTTTTGCATCTCCAAGAGAAATTGTTTTTGATAGGTGTAGTTTAAGTGTACTTCTTTGATTCTCTATCGTCTAAAGAACTTAATACGTAGTAGTAATAAACCAATAACATCTCCACTTTGCATATGTTATCCACTATTTTCTCGTAAAAATATGCACTTACTGTAGGTTTCTATGAAAACGTCAAGAAAAAAATCATCGACAAAAGGTCCTAAGTAATTCGAGCTAAATTTTATACGACAAAAGTATATTATATGTACCCAACTTAGGAACGAAGTCTATTGTATGTATTCATGACGTGGCAGTACACGTGGTCATTCAACGTGGCATTTGGTCAAGGATTCACCTGCATTGACTTACAAATCAGGTAAAGGTGCACACAAATTTTATTTTTTCGGGTTTGGTACACACAATAGGGTGAATTTTTGATAGATATACACAATAGACTTCGTATCTAAGTTTAGTACATTCCCCTGCACTAATCCCTATAACTATATATGAACATTAGATTTGACGGGGAAAAAAACATGTTAAAAACTGTGAAATACATATGGAAAACATAAAAGACAGTTGTTCACATTTGAACTATGTTAACCATTTACATATGACCATATCATTTAAAATTTATTTCAACACCTATGTTATGATCTTCATAAATTTTCAAATTTTTAGTAAAATTTCAAAATATTTTGACATTATTATTTACACGAATAAATACGTAATTTTAAAGGTTTTATGATTTTTACTAGCTATTACTGTTTATAATTACTTAACACAATATGATTAAGGAATTATATTATACTTTAGGTCACTCCCAACCATTTTCTCATCACTTATGTCACTTCAACGCCACATCAACTTTCCACTGGCTAATTCCCAATTGATTACCCATTACCATCAATGACTAATCACTTATTTTCTGACCCCACATTTACAAATATACCACCATTATTATATACTAAAAAAATGACGTGGGCCCCATACCTTTTCAACCGATCGATTGCAAATTGGTTTGGTGATTATCAAGTGAACCAATTAATAAGTGATTCAAAACTGATGAAATGAATGTCACCAAAATGCAAATCGGTAAGTGATGAATCCGTTAAATACTTAACACAATATGATTAAGGAATTATATTATACTTTAGGCCACTCCCAACCAATTTCTCATCACATCTTTCACTTCAATGTTACATCAGCTTTCCACTAGCTGATTCCAAACTGATTACCCATTATCATCAATGACTAATCACTTATTTTTCTGACCCCACATTTACCAATATACCACCATTATTATACACTAAAAAAGGTGACGTAGGCCCCATACCTTTTGAACCGACTGCAAATCAGTTTGGTGATTATCAAGTGAATCAATTAATAAGTGATTCAAAACTGATAAGATAAAACGAATGTCACCAAAATGCAAATCGGTAAGTGATGAATCCGTTGGGAGGAGCCTTTTACTACTCTATAAAAGATTACACGAATATATGGGCCTTTGTGCTTTGCAAGAAATGACACCACCTCCTTACCTAAGAATAGAGATGGCACTTGCGGGTCATGGGTATGGATATGCCAAACCCATCATCTGCTCGTACGGATATTTCTTGACCTGCGAATCCGCTAATACCAATTAGCGGGTTTACTTTTACACTCATACCCACGATCTGCGGGTATTTGGGGTCGTGGGTAACCCGCGGGTTTTAAATAACAGATATATTTGATCAAATATCAAAACATTTTTATATAATTTTAATCTAAAAAAATGTTGTTCAAATCAACGGATCATAATTTTAAATGAATTAAATTGTTAAAATTTAAGACATTTGGACTATTAGTTCGATAACTATAAATTTGTTTGTTATTTTTTCCTTGAGCATTTCACAAATTTGCTATTCATAACATTAATAATATGCTTTTTAGTCTTTGTATTTATAGTTTCATTATATATTGTTAAAATTAACCATTAAATACACATGTATATGTGATAAATTATATAAATCCACTTCAGGGTAACTGTAATATATTTTGTACGTTCGTGGGTCGGGTTTACCCGTGTGCAAAAGTCTATACCCATCACCCGTCCGCGACCTGCCAACGGGTAAGGGTTCATACCCATAACCCATCCGCAAGCGAAATTTTTACGGGTTAACCCACTCACGATAGATGGGTACACACGGGTTCCGAGTTTTTTCCCACCCACTGCCTTCCATACCTAAGAATAAAACAACGTCACCGATGATAACTCTTTTTAAAAAGCACGCAAGTCTAGAATGTTTTTTTTTCTTTTTTTCATAACTTTTGCTCATAAATAATCCATTTGTCACCATACAATTGGCCATTGAGCTAAAATTCCACTCATTTTAACTTCGTTTTGTTTTTATTTCGCTTAAAAAACATTAAAAAACTCAAGGTATGACTTTGTGTTTCTATTACCCCTCAAGGACCTATAACAAATATGCATTTGAAAACTTTAGTGATCAATTATATGGTATGTAACATTTGGTTTAACTAAAAATTATCACTACTAGGAAAAAGTCGTTTAGAGACAAGTTTAGCGACATGTTTGACGACAGATTTTACACTTGCGACATGGTTAGAAACGCCGACTAGGTTGTCGGTATAAAAAGTCGCAGATTATAGCGTCGTCCAAGTGTATGTCGCTATAACTAACGACACAAGCACCGACATTCCACATGACATCGCAATTTTAGGGGATGTCTCTATTCACGTCTCTATATTCGTCGTCGTTTTTCAAATTTGTCGTTAACTGTCGCTTCCTGTGTCACTGATTTTGAGACTTCATTGTTAAAGTCTTTATCTATGTCACTAGCCTTGAGTAAGTCGTTATTTGTGTTGCTTTAGGAGTCGCCATCTACAGGCAACCTTGCTATTTGTGTCATTATATGTGTCGCAACAGCCCTTTTAATGTCTAAATTTTTGCAGCTAGCAACATTATATTTTTTTATTTTATTTTTATTTTCAGATTAAGAAAGCCTATGATCAAAAAAATTTACAGTAATACTTCACATATTATACCAAACCAAACATTTACAGCGTTTATCATACAAAATATCATAGCTAAACATCATAAAGTATTAAATAAGAAACCAAGTAACCAACATATACACGTTCAGTTTTCATAGTTCTTGTGTGACTACATTTCATACTTCCTCAGTCACCTGTCGGTTAACTGTAAATTATTCAAAAACAACAGAAATCTACCAACACCATAAATATATGGGTTATCAATATATTATGAAAAAAGATTATATATAAGAAGAATTAGTTACCAAGTATAGCCCTGCATATTTGTGTTTTGCAAATTTTGATTGAGATGAAAATATTTGCAAGTATCACCATAAGGGCACCCTGCAAAACAGCAAGTCAAAATTGATCTTGATAACAAAAGAAAGTAAAACTAAATTACAATGTAGGTATATAGACATATGATACCATGACTCGATAAAGCTGGGTAATTTTCTATTTTTTTCATGATTTGGGAGATTTTTCAGTGTGCATTTTTTATGTAATTATTACAATATTCAAATCAGAATCAAATAACACATAATCAGGTGCTTAAAGTCAACGAATGGTGATCTTACATTTATGTGGATAAAACTCCTCTATTAAACAAACAAGACAGTCCATCATTCGTTTCTCCATGTTCAACTATATCAAACAAAGAAAACCGTTACCCAAAAATAAGAATAGTAGACTACCATTATTTAATTGAGTCGAGAAGTATTTACCGCGCATCTAAGGCTAACATACAACAGTAAAGAGAGAATCTAAATAACCTGCCTGCATAACAAATTTAATCAGAACATCACATATAAAGTTACGTATATACCTGAATATCTGTGGACTATATTCTGTTAGCAAGTTAGCACAAATTAGTTTAAGCATCTTATAGTGATATCTAGCAAAAACTCTGAATTAAACCAGAAGCAAAAATCAGTTGAAATACTATAGAATACGATCACATCAAATATGCATTTGAAATTAGTCTGAGCAAATTGAGACTGTATATGAAACAGTCCCTTTATCATAGTGAGGCAGTGAGCTTCAAACTAAATGATAGCTGCAAATGCATTTTGATACTGCAACCAGGAAAGCAAGCCAAAGTGAAGTGTTACAATAATGCCATTATTACAACAATATTTGAAGCCAGAACTTTAAATATTAAATGACTAAAAATTTTCAGAATACAAAGTCAAAAGTATGCCACTTAACAAATAGTCATCTTCATATGCATGGCTACAGGGGACATCAAACCAAGTGATGAATTCGTAGGTTTCTAATAATTTAAACCGTAAAACTCATAAGATTCATGAACAGATATAAGAAAAGGGTTAAAGCGGATCCCTCTGACACTAGTTCATCGAAAGATGCTACCAATGCGTACCTCCAAAGTTCAGTGAACAATTTCATAGGCCCCTCTCAGGATGTTGCCATCCTTTCCTACAGCAAGGTAGAAATATTGGATTTAGACGGTTAATATTTACTGTAATAATTGCAACCTTTGAGTCCATACCAAACCTGCAAACTCTGCTCGATTGAGTTGTATATGAGATCCATGTTAGCTGCTCCAAGCCTCCTACAACATATGATGCTAAAGTATCAGCACATGTACAAATGTACAATTGCATATGCAGTCATAAAGGAGCATAATGCAGTCATAAAGGAGCATATACTTATAAACTACATATGCAGCAATCAATAGAGATATAAATGAGCCTTACTTGAATGGCCACTTTGAACATTTGCCAATGTATAAGTTGCTTTAGCTTTTGAGTCAAAGCCCTTCCCACATAATATGCCTATAAAGACAGAATAAGTTCCATGTCATTATCAATGAACAAGAGAAAATCAAAGGAGACTGCCGTGCAGATTCATGTACAATTAATCTCAGCCACTACAGCATAATAACACTTAAAAACTTTTTAACACCTACTAGGTGGTGTAAATATTCTTAAAAGCCATAAATTCGACATCCTCAAACTATTATTATTTAAAGGAGCTTGAGAATCTAATGACTTAATTTACAATACGAAACTAATCATTCAAAGCAAACATCAAATTAACAACCTCAACCATATATTCACATTACATCCACGTAAGTATCGAAATATCACACTCAAATAATCTATCCTCTTTGTTGCTTTACTCGGTTAAGTGATAACACAAACATATAGCACATATACATATACGAACACATGTACAGAGATATCATAGAGACATAATATCAAACTCAAATCTGCATTCTTATACAGACATCGATTATTTTTCATCGTTTCCATTCATCGAACACATATACATATTGATATATATACAAACGGAAACACTTAATCGAAGACGGAATTTAGTGATTTGAAAACAGATCTGCGATAATCATCGGAAACTAGAACGTACCATAGGAAATAGATAATCAGGATTACCGATCAATTACAAATGACGGTGCGATGTCGTTAAAGACTTGCCGGTAGCGCTCGCCAGCAATACGACATCGAGATAGTGGTGGCCGGCGTTATACGTTACGGTGGCCGGCCGTGTAGTGAGTTTGGGAGAAATTAGGGCAAAGTTTTCGTAGATACGTGACGTGATCAGAGATCAGATGTATATATACTCCGTATTAAACATGATTATTAGTTAATCAGATGTATATAAATTTGTTCAAAAAGATCGATCAGATATATATGTTAAAATGAATTATTTAAAAGAAAAAGGATAAAAATGATTAAAATGAAAATAAATAAATGGGCATAGGGAAAACTTGAACCCGTGACCTGCTTGTGACCTGCTTATAGCTCTCTAGGTCTGCTACTTGCTAAATTATAACTTGTCCCATTACAATAAAAAGTTAAAAACAGATCTAGTAAAAGCCCCAATAAAATAAGCGTCGAACATGTCGACATCTTTGACCATGTCGCAATGTAGAGACACGGATAGAGTCGCATTCGACTAAGTCGCAACATTAGCGTCGTATGCGGCGACTTTACCGAGAAAGACGCTGAATTAGATACACATTTGGCGACTTCATGAAGAACCACGTTGAACTAGAGACAGATTTAGCGGCATAATTTGTGTCGTTGTCTTCTTCAATATAACTCGACGTCAGGGTCGCTAAATACGTTGTTAATCACGTCACAACTTAGTGACTTTCTGATGCTTGTTGCTAAAGATGTCGTTAAATAGAATTTTTAAAGATTAGAAGAAATTCACTTTTTGAATTTATAAGACTCAACTTTATTACTTCGTATCTTTATACCGATGCAGACTCGAGTCGAGTTCGAGCAAAAATTATTGTTCTATTAATTTCACGAGCCGAGTCATAAAAATTAACATTCGACTTGACTCGCTCGAAAACTCGTATAATACTCCGAGGTGAACGAGTTAATCGAGAATACTCAGCTCAAATGGTTCAAAAAGCTCTCTCTTTCTCTCTCTCTCTCTCACACACACACACACATATATATATATATATATCGAGTCGAGCCACCCGAGTCTTAGATGAGAATGAAGTGAACAATAACAATCGACTTAAACTTGAATATTCATGCAAATAAGAAAAGTTTAAGTTACTAAACGAGTTTCGAACTCGAACTCAAACAATGAAAAAAATATCGATCTCGAGTTCGAGCCCAATTTAAAAAGTTTATTCGAGTTCGAGCATACTAAAAATATTTCGAGTCGAGTTCGAGCATCTTGATACTCGGCTCGACTCGGTTCGTTAACACCCCTACATGTAGTTACATAAAACTCAATTTTCAAATTAAAAGAAAATATATGATCTATTATTGAAGTCATCCTAACATTATTGCCTATTGATGTTGATATTTACATTCGTTATTCACTAATCTAAACGGGTAAAGGTATAGGTATTTAAATTGATGTAAGAAGAAAAAATCGATTTTGTCATCCAAACACCAAATGTACCCACGTAATTTTTATCCCGACTTCGTCACAAATTTTCATAAGGTTATGTGAAATTAAAAATTTTGGTTTCAATTTGAGATTTAGGACTTGCAAATGATAAGTCTTGAAAAATTACATGAATTGAAGGTCATGTCAAAAACCCTAAGAGGTTTGCCAACGGTACGTCGTTGGAGGGCATCGCAACCGACGCCGTTGGCACGGGGCGTCGGTTGCGAGCCGTCGGTGCATTGCGTCGGAATAACGAAGGAATATGAAAAGTGGGTGGGTCCCCGTCGGTTCGTGAAAAGGTAAAAAAAAAAGTATCCGTTGAGATGCATTAAAAAACAAAAAAAACAAAAAAAAATTAACCATTTTCACTCCACTATATATGCACAACATATACTCACTCATTTTAACACATCTCATTTCCATTTTCACTCAATATATATACAATCTTTAACCCATTTCACATACACACTTTTCACCAAATTCCACCACCAAAAAATACCATACATCAACACAAATTAAACCAAATTCCACCACAAAAAAAACCCATTTCACATACACAAATTAAACCAAATTCCACCACAAAAAAATACCATATTCATACACAAATTAAACCAAATTCTACCACCAAAAAATGATACCCAACCAATCAACCGGCGAAGATATGTGGAACAATTTAATAAACAATCCCATACCGAACACGACCCATAATCCACCTTCACCGACGGCCACATCTTCCGCTCAATTTAGCAACTCGTCACCAAGTCAACCCCCCGGTTTTTCACAATACGCTACACAATTTCAAGGTTACCAAAATTAGCAAAACTACCAACACTTCTCACCATATGCTCCATTCCAACAAACTCCACCACCATTCCATCAAACTCCACCACCATTCCAACAAACTCCACTACCATTTGGAGACCCACGATTTTTAACCCAACCATCCTCCGCTTTCTCTCCATTTCCACCTACTCCAATAAACTATCCACAATTCGGAAACATCCACACTCCACCCGAGCCCGAGTCACCAAGTCAAGCCGAAGCCGAGCCCGAACCCGTGCCGAACCCGAAGCCGAAAAAAAGGAAAAGCAAAAGGAGAACCAAAAAGGGTTCAAGTTAGATGGTCCGACGAAGAGGCGCTAATATTATCCGAACGTTGGATTCACCGTTCTGAGATTTCAAAGAAAGGGGTTTCACAAAGCTTCAAAGCTTTTTGGGATAAAGTTTTAAAGGATTATAATACGGTTGCACCTCAAGAACGTAATTTGAGCCAACTTCAAGGAAAGTGGAACAAAATTCGTAGCGACACCAAAATTTTCATTGCCATCTACAAACATCTTACCAATCCCCGTCAAAGGGGGGCAAATGATACCGACATTTTGAAGGGGTGTCACGAAGCGTTTAAGTCTCAACAAAACCGCGCCTTCATATACGAAAAATGTTGGAATGTACTACGACTTTGTCCGAAGTTTATGGAAAATGATGGAGTCATGAGCCGACAACCAAGCCAAGCCGAACTCGAACCGATTAATCTTGGTGACGATATGCCTACTTCCGAGCCTCTCACGACTAACATGGAACGGTTGTTCCAAGATGACATTATTCGTCGTCCGCTCGGCCGAGCTAAAGCCAAATAAAGTAAAAAAAGTTCGGGTTCGAGTGATGTCGCTACTTCTTCGTGTAGTTTGAAAGAAAAGGAACGGCTAGCCAACATACAAGCCGGCAAGCACAACAAGAAACATTGGCCACGATCAAGGGAAATTCGGTAAAAAAAACTATATTAAAATCGTGGAAGATGTTGTATAAAAAAATAGCGAGCGGCCTCAAAGACAAGGAAAAAAAGATGCTTGAGGAGGTGCGAAAAACCATTGTCGATAATTATGAAAATGATTATAAAACGGTTTTTGGTCGCGATTCGGGTTCGGGTTCGGTTCAAGTCAACGATTCGGACGAAGACCGAGTGAGTTCGGACGATTCGGAGTAGACGACTAGTTATCTTTTTAATTTTCAAGAAATGTATTTTTTTTTTAGGAATTCTAACATTTTTTTTTTAATTTTTAGGAATTGTAACGTTTTATTTTTATTTTAATGTAATATTTTTAGTTTTAATAAAAATGTTTTATTTAAGTTTGTATTTTAAATAAATAAAGAAATTAGTGTGTGGTCCCAAAAAAGAGAAGTGATGTTAACTGATGTTTTACTGTTGGCAGGGTAGTGTCAGTTTGTGTCAGTTTTGGAAAAAGCTGATGTGGCACTGATGTGGCACCAACTGATACGTCAGTTGGTGTTCACCATTGGGAGGGGTCTAATATGCTTATCGACCTGTTACTCGATGTATGGTCTCGACCCACATCTCTTCTTTAGCTTTTACTTTTACTTACCCCTTTCATTTGATAATTTTTGTGTCTAGTGCTCCCTTCCTTTCTTTCACATCCATCTTTTCCCCAGCTAGAACCCATTAAAAAGGGTTAAGTATCTGGAAATGCATCTAACTTATCCCGAATACTTATGGAGGGTGTATTTAATGCATTCAACTTTCAAAAACGGTTTATTGTATGTATTTTGATGGCATGCCATCTTCTAAGGACGTCACGTGGCATCTTAAACAGATAACACATCATCAAAATACATACAATAAACCATTTTTGAAAATTGGATACATTAAATACACCTCCCGTAAGTATGATATATACAATAGACATTCAGGACAAGTTGGATGCATTTCTAGATACTTATCCCCATTAAAAACAGTATCACCTATAAGTAGAGGTGCACAAAGCCCGGGCATGGTCGGGCTAAAACTGTCGCACCCCTAAATTTTGATACGGAAGCGATTCGGGTCGGGGCGCGACTAATACAGTAATCACAACACATAAGATAAAGTGAACGACTCTATATGCGTCGTTTTAACAAAATACATTGATTGTAATAAAAGTTTACAACAGTTATAATGATTACATAAGTTCGGTACCCTGATCTGAAAGATTCTATAGCATTACTACTTATACAAAATATAATAATGCAGTAAAATCTCTTGATGTTCGTGTTTGCATGCGACTCGAGCTAAGTAATATCCTGATCAGTCCTACTACTACTGTGTACCTGAGAATACATGCTAAAAGGTAAGCTAAAAGCTGGTGAGCTCCCAGGTGTAAATGATAAAACCATAATGTATGAACCACAAAATTTAATAATGTATTTGAAATTAATCAAATAAATGTGTATATTAATGCCATGAGCCCATAGTTCGAGCTTAACTGAGGGGTCAGGATCCGTCTTTAAGGACCTGAGCGAGGTGCCTCCGAGTGAGTGCCTAATCTACACTCGTGTGAACAAATGATAATGTGCCCGTTTGACATCACAGTCATGGTATAGCGACTACCCCAGACAGGGATTGTCAATCCCATATGGTACCATACACTAACATTCACGCTAAATCCATATTTACAAACTATGTGGTGGAGGACTTTATGATTAGTAAAACAAACTCATGCAGTCAATATATCGAGTTTTGTACTTGTGTTCACGTGTAAAACAAATTTGAGCATGTATTCCCACCCTGGGAGTAAAAATAGTAAAAATGCGGGGCTATGAGACTCGCTAAAGTCTGATGCGTTTATCTCAATAAACGTGCGTTGCTAAACCAAGCAGTGATGTTCGAAGACTGTAACCTGAGGGCGTCCAAGACGCACATTGGTCAATACGTGAATAGGTATCTCAAAAGATCACATATGCTAGTTGTTCATTCAACTAGTTATGTCCAAATACATTGGTTTGTTTGATTGTTTGTTTGCGTTTTGAAAACATGTACGGCCCGTTGGTGACAGTTTGTAATAATAACCTTAAATCATTATTATCATGTGTTGTTTCATTGTATACTATCAAAGTATATGTTTCATGTGTTGTATCGTATATAAGCATTGAAGTAAATGTGTATCATGTACGAGTACATAGCATGTAGTTTAAGGGTTATAAATGTTTGACATTTGGTGTGAAATGTATTTATAAACTTTAGGTGACGGGGGTCCGGGGCAGCGCCCCTGGTTAGCGGGGTTCCAAGTGTTGATGCATTTTGATGTGTCTGTCAGTTGGTCTAGTTAGAGTTTGTAATTAGTTTGAGTTTCCTGACTCCTGCGACATTGTCTGTAATGTCGCAGGTGCGACGTCAGGTTTTGGGCTTGCGACATTGTCTATGTCGCATGGGCCTGGGCCTGCGACATTGTGTGTAATGTCGCAGGAACCAACAGTTTTGTATAAATACGTTTTACGTATTCAGTTTTAGGGTTGACGAAAAACCCTAAACGCAATATGTCGAAATCCTCTGTAAACTATTCGATTATAATCAATAATATAACACTAGGTTTGATTCATATTGCATTTGATTATTCGTTTAGTTGTGTTCTTTATCTAATTGTTGATTCCGCAAACAATTGGATTGACTCGTTCCGTTGAGATCCACGTCCAAGGGACTTACAACTGGTATCAGAGCAGAAAAAGCTCATTTTTGGAGTATCGGATCGAGTTTGGATTGATAATTGTAGTATTCATATTGTTTTTTGTGAATATTACATTTGTTATTTGTGTTTACAGGTGTTCGATCGTGTTTACTGGGATTTTTTGAAGGTTTTCGTCGTTTGTGGTTTGTGGAAATCGATTAGGGTTCAAAACTTTCAATTTTAGGGTTTGTGGCCGTAGCTATTTGCGACTTTGCGACATCTCCTGCGACGTCGCCTGCGACATCACTACTTTTGACCTAATTTGGTCTTTGCGACGTACTGTTGCGACATCGTTAGCGACGTCGTTATTTTGATCTTAATTGGATTTTGCGACATCGTGTTGCGACATCAGGTTTCGACATCGTGTAACTTTGCGACAACAGTAGCGACATTAGACTCTACGTCGCACTTTTGATTCTTAATTGAATCCTTAGCTTTTTGCGACATTAATAGCTAAGTCGCACAGATCTTGTGCGACATTACACCTATTGTCGCAAGTTTTAGACTGTAATTTAATTTAACTATTATAAATGGCCGCCGATAAGGAAGATATTAGAGGATAGGGAAATGATCAAACAGGGAAACGATATAGGTTCTAGCAATAAACCTCCGTTGTTCACCGCAGACATGGACTATGCGTACTGGAGAGACAGATTTGAACAATTTGTAGACTTTCATTGTCCAGAACTTTAAGGTCCACTAAAACAACGATATGAGGCTCCGGTTGCAGAAGGAAACTATCGTGGAATTCCTCCAGCAAAAACGTACAATGCCATGACACCTCAAGAGAAAAAGGAACGAGAGATAGAAAGGAAGGCACATTCCGCTATATGTATGTGTTTAACAAAGGATGTTATGAGACTCTTTAAAACTCATGACATAACTTATGATTTGTGGAAGGCAATAGAAATGAGGTGCAGGGGCAATGAAAAATACAAGGAGGCTAAGTTGGAATTAATCAAGAAGCAATATGATCTGTTTGACATCTTTCCTAATGAGACTACTTCAGGATTATTCACCCGATACTCACAATTGGTTAGTGAGTTAATTGAAGGAGGATACAATCTTACTGCACTTGAGATAAACAAGAAATTGTTGGATGTGTTGCCAAGTGCTTGGGATATGAAGGTCCAATTCTTGAAGGAAAATCAAGAATTAGCTAGGATGACTTTGGACCAATTGATAGGTGTTCTTTAAGCTCATGCTATGGAATTAAAGAAGAAAGAATGCAAGTCAAGTGGATTTGTACAAAATCCCACATTATATGGAGGACAAGTCAATTCTGGCAAGAGTTATGGTGGAATGGCATTCATGACAGATACCAGTTCACCATCTTATTCAACTGGGGCTCAACATGCAGCCTACTTTTCTGGTACATCTCAAGGATCACAACAGCAGGTTCCAGTCTCACCAGCTATACAAGATCAAGCTGCTATTTATACAGCTTTTCTAAGCTCATAAAAAGATTTGGTTACTCAACCAAACACCGCGTTAGAAATGACAAAAGAGGATTATAGTCAGCTGGACGACGATGATCTAAAGCAGATGGATTTAAATTGGAACATTGCTATGATCTCAAGGAGAGTTCAAAAGTTCTTGCCGAGGACGGGACGCAAGAGCTTGGAAGGAAATGGGAAGACAGGATTTGGCTTTGATAAAAGCAAGGTCCGATGTTATAACTGTCAGAATTTGGGTCACTTTGCTAGGGAATGCGAGAAACCCAAGATGCCACCATCGGGTCTTACTAAGCCTGATTCTCCTAAGGCAAATGAGAAAGAAGAAATCAAGTCGTTGGCTGTGGACAATGCTTTGGTCGTTTTTGAGCCAACTGCTTCAGACTGGAGTGTTCAGACTGCATAATTTCAGTGTCTGATGGCTCACATCAGACCCGAGGTACAAAATGAACCAATTGAGCCTTTTAATTGTGCTACTTGTATTCAATTGACTGAATCTCTTGAGGTCTATCAAAAGGACAATTTAAACTTGCGGGAAAAGGTTGTTAAACTTACAAAATCTAACAAGTTTTTGCAAGAAAATGAAAAACTGTATGAAAAACATATTGAGGCTCACAAGTTAGACACTCAAACTTATAAAGCAAAGGTCTTTAGTCAACAAGATGCAATTAAAAGTTATCTTACTGAAATTGAACTGTTGAATAAAGAACTATCTGATTTAAAAAGTGAGTTCGATAATCATAAAAGCAAAATCTTAGGTTCATCTTCCGCAACGTTTGTCTTTAATGAAATCATTAACAAGCAAGGGACAGGCGGTAAAAAGAAGGAAGGACTTGGTTATAACCTAGTACCACCACTTTCTCATGCCGAATATTGTCTTGCGCCTGTTAAGGAAGGCCTTGAAGAAATTCTGGTTGATTATATCAAGCTTTATGGTATTAAAGCTAAAGAAGCCAAACAAAACAAACTGACAAAGGAGAAAACCAAAAGGCCAGAGTATCCTTTGCCTCAGTTTGTTAAGCCTGAATGTAAATCTTCAGTTTATACTGATGAGATTGTTGAGATTGAGGACATTACTGATCAGGAGTATCCTGAATTTAAGAAGGTTGAAGTTAAACCTGAAAAAGTGGCCTTAAATGTTGAACCTGCAATTAAGGTTCAAACTCAAAAAGGAAAAGACAAGGTTTTAAATGTGAAACCATAAACTTTACAGTCACTTGTAAAGATTTTGCAACATAAAGTTTTAAATGAAAAATTTTCTTGTGATAAACCTTCCACTTCAACCTCTCAACCAAAACAAGCAGCTTCTAAGACGTGCACGCAATGTTCATTTTCTAGAAATGTTTCACCACCTCCTATGGTAAGTCCTCAGCCTCAACCATTCGTTGAGACTCGTTCTTGTTTCTACTGCAAGAGACAAGGACACTTGATTTGTGAATGTCCCAAACTTTCTCATCAGCGCTATGGGAGAAAGATGCCTAGGACATCAGTTTATCAAATTCATTATCAAAATCACCTCCTAGGAGTTATTCAAACTCTCCCAAGCCTGCTGAGAAACCAAGTAATGCTGGGCAAAATTCTTTGCCAAAACCAAAGCCCGACATTACTCCCAAGCCAAATTCCGAACCATCTAAAGTTTGGAAGAGAAAAGAGTCTGATGTGGACTCTAATGTTGTCAACAATAACACATTGGATACAAATTCTGATTTGTTTAAAAATAAAATTCTATATGATGTGCTTATTGTTGATGATTCCGGTAGACGTAAATCTGTAAAGGCTTGGGTCACCGTTTCTCACTAATATCCTTATCTTTGTGTGTTGCAGCAGTCTGAACATGTGAAAGATAGCGAATGGTTTATGGATAGCGTCTGCTCGCGACACATGACTGGTGATGTGTCTCTACTTGTGGATATTAAACCATACGCAGGAGGACATGTGGCCTTTGCAGGATGTGACACCCGACAAATTAGGGCTAGTTATTAGTTCCTAATCATCTGCTAATACATGTAATTAGTGTTGGATTAGGCTAATTGTATGTATCGATATATATATATATATATATATATATATATATTGGAATATATATACACGTACGCGATTATGTTCAATCGTGCATTTTCATATCGGGCGGATCCCGATATATTAATACGGACGTTGGTGAACTCAATTTATTAAATAATATGAAATTATTTGATAAACATACTTATTTCCAAATATTATTGCGATAATATTTCATAAGCATTTCGTATTGTATATAATGCACAGAAACGACCAAAAACGCGTAAAACGCGCCCGACAATCAAATAAACGTCAAAATATATTTTATAAATTAAAATATATCATTTTGGATGGTAAGTATTTACTTGAAGTATCGTATTACAAACCGATAATAAAAACGTTTGATTTAAACGTCACGCGATTTATTAATCGTAACACGACTCCGCGAACCACTACCGACACATCACAATAACATTTTTATAAATGTTTCTAAGTAATAGTAAGTATTACTTCAAGTTAAAAATATCGAGATTTAAATCGTTAGGTAAACATGCGTGTCAAACGTTTAACACCTAAATAAACGTCGAAACAAACGGGTAAACGATCACCTGGTTCGTTAATATTAAGTTCGGATAATTGTGAATAGATCTATTTGGGATTGACAATCCCATCCGAGCTAGTCGCTAAAGCTGGCCCACGGACGCATAATTATTTGATTCATGATGTATCCCAGATTAGACACATAGAGGCAGCAGAATTTGCTAAGCTTCAAATACATGAGTTCATGGCAATAGTATACAGGATTATAGTATATGATGTGTGTGAAAGCGTCTAGTTTTATTATTTATAAAATACAGGATATACCAATCACTACTATCACACAACCAAGCAAGAATACCTGATCGGAATAGTAAAGCTATGGTAAGTCCATGTCGAACACAGGAACGATGTTATTCAATTAAATTGGAATTATTTATAAAGCAGTAAAATAGGGGTTACGTTTTAGTTACGTACGAACGTTCAATATGAACTAATCAAACAAACCAACAACATAAAATAAGGTAAAGAGTAAAAGATAAACAATTGGAGATAGACATGTAATTGCTTAGAGTCTTCACACTCAGATTCATATTATCCGGTTCATGTATTTTGATTGTCTGATTGTGATTCCTTTTATATTAACTTAGTTACTAATCAAATAATACAAGTTAATTGTCAATTAGTCTCCGGTTCTGGTTAACTAATATCTACAATCTAGAGTCCCACATTAAACATCGATCCGACGTCGCAAGAATGTTGCTCTATTGCGTGTTTTTTCCTAGATTGTGCATTAAGTGTTCACGACTTGTTGCGACTAATCCTCGCGGTATGACTTAACAATACCTTCTAATAATCTCTTATTAGCTCATTCATTTTAGATTAGTTAATTACTATGCTCTTAACCTATCAAACTCAATCTATTTGGCAATAATTATAAACCTAAGTCTATAATCATCAATAATCAACAATGTCAAAGGAACTCAATCTCAACAACACTATTGACTACGTTAAGTAGCAATTAATAATCACCAACAAATAATGTTTCACGGATAACATAACAATCTTCAATTAGACAACTTATTCAAAACACATTTAAAACTTTCAAACAATCATAATCGAAGATTATTTCACTAAACAATTTACATAACATCTTATTCATGATTCAATTACACAAAATTCAGATTCATGAACTCAAACGAAACACATAGACGATGTTCAAATTGAAATTGGAAAAAGATATGCAAAGCGAATCATAAACCGAATGAAATAGAATCAATGGGACTGATCCTAGCCTTTTTCGCCTCCGAATCATCATCAAATTGCTCCCAAACTGGGGGAAAACCTACCTTCTTGTCGGCTGTGGTAAAGTAGTGAAAGTTAGGGTTAAAATGAGATTAAAATGAGCATTTAACCTAATCTGCCGAATTGATCCATCCGGCGGATGAATAAATCCATCTGGCAGATGGATTGCAAATAAGCCCAGCCCAGCTTCGCGTAATCTGGGCCTCCACGCTTTAATCCATCCGGCGGATGGATTGAATTTCAGGACTATTTTTCATCTTTTCTTCATTTTCAGCTCATCTTTCATTCTCTTTCCGATTCAAGCTTCATATTCCAATCCAATCCTACCTATCTTCACTCTCTTAGCTTCTTTTCTTCACGATTATCTCGTTCTCTATTTATTTTCGATCCAAGCTCCGATTAAACTTCTAATTGCAAATATGCACGACATGAGTATCTTATTCACATAAAATGCATTAGAAATCTATCAAACACGGGGTGAGTTAGTACTACAATATAGTACATTTTGGCATTTATCAGTATACAATACTACAGTATATAGAAACTCTATTTTACAGAACTCTATTTTACGGAACTTTATTTTAAAGAACTCTATTTTACAACAAGAAAATCATGTGTTTACATTATTACTATACGGATTAAACCTATGAACTCACCAACATTATGTTGACGTTTTAACATGAAATTCTTAGGTTCACATATGCAAGACAACATATTATAGGTCATTCGATGTAACTTTATGTGATGATATTGATTAGTCATGCCCCGACCTCTGACTTCCGTTGCATCATGATTTGGGGGTGCGACACCTAGGGGGTGCTTGGTTTCAGCCTTTGTTCGCTTGGTTAGTTGCTTGTTTCGCCCGTATCTTCTTCGTTCTAAGCCCGATTTGCTTGATTCTTGCACTGTTGGACTCTTTTTTCCGTTACGCTTCTAATGACACTAATATTTCCAAATTTGGAAGTGTATAACTATTGCGTATTTCGGAGGACGATTGGTTAGCTTCCAGACTTCACATCTTCTCCGTCTTTCATCCGTTTCACCTGATTCTTTAACCTCTGATCTTGTATTTTCCAATGGAATTATAAAATTTGAATTAAGATTTATTTTCTTGAGATAATCAATAGGGGAATATTTAAGGTGATTGAATTTACCTCGTTTTGCATGTAAATCGGATGTTTTTGATGATTTTTGCAGCAACGTTTATAATTGGATTGTTTTGGTGCTATTAAGTAAATAAATAATTATTTTAAGATGTTTTCACCAAATATAAATCCAACAAATAAAGAATAATGTATGTAAAAACATGACTTTTACGTTACAGTAATCATCATCTAAGAAACTGTATAAGAACTATAACTCCTCATTTTTATATTGAATAAAATCGTTTACACGTAATTAAATCCAATAATTAGGTTAATGTCTTCAGTGACCCATGTGGATACATGGGTTTAAACGATAGTAAATTTTATAAATATATATTTTATCATATTTTGTTTAATAACTATGACGACTAATTATAAAAAGAAATATAGTATTATTTCATAAAGTTTTTTTAATATTGGAAATGGTCCCATGAATCCCCACTGTTAAGAGACTGATTAACGATTTAAGAAACTAATTGTTTTGAAGTTTAATCAAATGAATTCAGATTTTCAGACGATAAAATCGTCAAGTTCAGTCATAAACTCTCCTTGTTTACGTCTAAATCTTTGATTGATTTTAATTGTGCATTGGTTGTTTTAATAAACTTTAATAGACATGTAATTATGTCAATTGATCTAAAACATAACTTTAATCGCATATAAGCAATTGTATTATGAGATAATATTTTTCTTGTACCTTTGACATCATTGGGTCTAGTCGTTTGGTTGTTACATCGTGGTGAAACCTTATTTTTATTGAATTGTTTCAAAAAAGTAATTATATCAATATAGATACCTAATATGAATTATGTAATTATTATATGTTATAATATATTCTATGTTACTAGTTTGTAAGATTATATGTTCAGATTAATAAGTGTTTGTTATTCATTTGTTACAATCAATTTTCGTTGGAAGATGCTGGTTAACTTACTATGCTATCCAATACGTATAAATAGGTTCTCTTGCCTTATATTTGTTGATTCGTCATACTATTTGAATTTTAAATTTTATTACAAGTGTAAATAGTAAGTCCACGTCTATTAAAACTAGACAATATACTCCGTTATTTTAAAAGTTATAGCCGATTTCGAACACATAAAAAATAAGTAAACATAAGGGTAAATAAATTTTCGATGTTTAATTTTCTACATTTAGTATTCGTCCATTAAGTTAAAGACAAAGTGGACCTAGTACCTATAAAGTTGAAATGTTAACTACAATTTTGTATACTTGTTAGCTTCTTGATCTATTACCACTTCATCTGCTTTCTAATTATATTCTACATTATTTTTTCTATATCAAATATAGATATATAAGGATGGATAAAATTTCCCAAAAATGAAAACCCTAAAACACTCATCAAAGTTCAAGTATTCGAAAATGTGATAAAAACAAGGACGTATGGAAGTTGTCAAATCATTCGGGTGGAATGAAATTGACATAAGGCAAGTCTTCTGTATGATATTTTATTGATATTTGAATATTTTTTATCATTGTATTAATACTTTTAAAAAATTTAGTACACTAATTATTTTCTATTCTTTTAATATTGAACATATATTTTTTTTTGTTATCTTCACGACACCTAAATATAGTAAAGTTTTATCCCCTATACTATTTAATGATCAATTTAACTTTACCTATATCTAATTTCATTTTTCTATTTATATCTAACTTCACATTGAAAATTGAGTGCTTTTGTTGGCCTATTTAAAGGAGCAAGAGGTAAAGTTTATATCATTCAAGTTCTATTACAAAAGGGTCAAACAAAGTCTATTGCAAATGACACTTTTCCTTCTATTTTTGGTTTTTGCTTCAGTTGATTAATCGTCTCTTTTATCATGTTCATGAATATTGATATTAAAACTAGAATAGTTATAATCCGTTGTAATTTGGTATAGGTATGTTGAACTTCGTCCAAGTTACGGATGCTCACGGGCCTTGTACATGTAAAACTGACTCGGATTGTGCGGATATGAATTGCCCAAGCAATGGTCCAGGTATGTGTCATTGTACTTGTTTATGCGGTGTTAGTAATCCGGCAATCAAGTGTAACAAGTGCAACACTAATGTTGTCGAAACTCAACAACATGTGCAACAACAAATCCAACCTTAGTAAAAATATACTGTGGTGTACATGAGATCCATCGTGATCAAAATTGTATACGCATATAAATAAACATAAAGATAAATAAAGTTTTGATGTATAGTCATCTACATTCGATTTTAGTTTTTCCTTTACAATTAGAAAATTGATTTTGATAATATGGAATCAAAACACCTATAAGTAGTATTTGAAGAAATTTAAAAGTATTTATCTTTAAGTGAAAGTACTTAATGTTCTTGTGAGCCTCCTTAAACAAAGATAAAGATTATTTATTTACATAAATTAAAGAAAAAAACTTACCACTTAATTATTTCTCTACATAATTTCTCAACGGGGATAGATAAAAGAAAATAGTAGGAAAAACTAAACTTAAAATTATTTATACAAAATAGTACAATCACAAAATGCATTAAAAACACAATTCTCAAAGTCACAACTTTTAATTCAAATAATATGTTCATTTGAAAAAAAATATAAAGGTAAAAATGCAAAGGTAAAAGAAAGAAGTTGCCACATCAAAAATACTATTTGTTACATTATCATAGAATAGTAAGATAATTTCTTATTTATCTAAATTATAAAGCTTAGAATTCATGAGATTTATTAATTTTATGTGTCATATATAATTTTTTAATGGTTACTATTTATCTTCATTTTCTTGAATTAAATCGTAATTGCTCTTTACTAAATTATATATATATATATATATATATATATATATATATATAGTTCTAAAGAATGTAATTTTAAAACATTATTATAAATCAAAGATGTACCATAAATTGTATCTCCATGATGTAACAATTTGTATTCATAATTGGTTAACTTTTAGTTGGGAAATCAAGTAAAGCATTGTTTGTTCAACATATATAACACGACTTGCTATTTTATTTATAATAAACATTGCAATTAGCATTTTGTTCAATTAAGCTAGCTAAAAAAAAGTTGGTAGTACTATTTTATTAAATATTTACTAATATTATAAGATCCTAAATATATTATTGGAAATAACTTAGGATGTCATCAAAGATTTAATTAGCCAATTGATTTCTTTGCTTTTGTTAAATTAACTAATATTAAGGATTTGATGACATCATAATCTATTATTTAAAAAGCAATTAAACTTAATTAATTATAAATAGTTCTAAACAAGTTAGGATAATTCATCACCTTGTGTAAATTTATTACTTTCTAATCCATATTAAGGAGTATCATCATAAAAAAAGTTCCTCACGATTAAAAATAATATATTTTTACAAAATATGTTAATATTAATCAACCCATTTTTATCCCTACATTTATTAACGATTACTAAATTACGTTAATTATATATCATAGGATTAACCCTTTCTGATGTCATGATTTCAAATTTGATTTTAATTGACCAATAAGGTTTTGATAACATCTTTATTTTCCTTAAATTATTTTAAAATAAAAATATTTAAGATGATAAAAATATATTAAAGTAAGATCCTCCACTATTACGTGTTTGTCACGTGTGAATTTTATATTGAATACAATGAATCATCATCCTAAAAACTGTATAACTAAGAATTATAACTCCTCAATTTTATATTGAATAAAATCGTTAAGCATAATCAAATCAAATAATTATGTTAATGCATTAAATTTAAAGTATTTAGTGTCAAAAATATATAACTTAATTACTTACCCCATCCCAAATTATATGCCACTTAGTTGATGATACACATCTTTAAAAAAAATATTTAATACAACTTTTACCTCAGTATAATGACAGTGTTAACCTTCAACCACCATTTATCTTTTTGAGTTTTGTGTAGTTTTAATGTTATGAGTAATATAAAAAACCTAATCATTAATCATATTTATATTAAGATGTGAACAATTATTTTGAGACAAATAAAAATAGCAAGATGGGAAAATAATTTGGGATTGGAGAAAATATATATTTAATAAATTTTTTAATGTCTTCAATGACCCGTGTGGATACATGGGTTTAAACGATAGTAAATTTTATAAATATATATTTTATCATATTTTGTTTAATAACTATGACGACTAATTGTAAAAAGAAATATAGTATTATTTCATAAAGGTTTTTTTAATATTGAAAATGGTCCCATGAATCCCCACTATTAAGAGACGGATTAATGATTTAAGAAACTAATTGTTTTGACGTTTAATCAGATGAATTCAGATTTTCAGATGATAAAATTGTAAAGGTCAGTCATACACTCTCCATGTTTACGTCTGAATCTTTGATTGATTTTAATTGTGCATTGGTTATTTTGTTAAAATTTAATAGATATGTAATTATGTCAATTGATCTAAAATATAATTTTAATCGCATATAAGCAAATGTATAATGAGATGATATTTGTCTTATACCTTTGACATCATTGGGTCTAGTCGTTTGATTGTTACATCATGGTAAAACCTTATTTTTATTGAAATGTTCCAAAAAAGTAATTATATCAATATAGATACCTAATATGAATTATGTTATTTTTTCGGTTATAATATATTCTATGTTACTATTTTATAATATTATATGTTAAGATTAATAAGTGTTTGTTATCCATTTGTTACAGTAAATTTTCGTTGAAAGATCCTGGTTAACTTACTATGCTATCCAATACGTATAAATAGTTATCTTGCCTTATATCTGTTGATTGGTCATACTATTTGAATTTTACTTTTATTCCTAGTGTAAATAGTTAGTCCACGTCTATTGAAACTGGACAATATAATCCATTGTTTTAAAAGTTATAGCCGGTTTTGAACACGTTAAAGATAAATAAACATAAGGATAAATAAATTTTCGATGTTTAGTTTTCTACATTTAGTATTCGTCCATTTAGTTAAAGACAAAGTGGATCTAGTACCTATAAACTTGACATGTTAACTACAATTTTGTATACTAGTTAGCTTCTTGATCTATTACCACTTCATCTACTTTCTTATTATATTCTACATTATTTTTTCCAGATCAAATATAAATATATAGGGACCGAGAAAATTTCCCAAAAATCAAAACCCTAAAACACTCATCAAAGTTCAAGTATTTGCAAATGTGATAAAAACAAGGACGTATGGAAGACAAATCAGTTGGGTGGAATGAAATTGACATAAGGCAAGTCTTCTTAATGATATTTTGTTGATATTTAAATATTTATTATCATTGTATTATTACTTTTAAAAAATTTAGTACACTAATTATTTTCTATTCTTTTAATATTGAACATATATATTTTTTTTTGTTATCTTCACGACACCTAAATATAGTAAAATTTTATCACCTATATTATTTAATGACCAATTTAATTTTACCTATATCTGATTTCATTTTTCTATTTATATCTAACTTCACAATGAAAATTGAGTGCTTTTGTTGGCCTATTTAAAGGAGCAAGAGGTAAAGTTTATATCATTCAATATCTATTGCAAAAGGGTCACACAAAGTCTATTGTAAATGACACTTTTCCTTCTATTTTTGGTTTTTTCTCAGGTGATTAATCTTCTCTTTTATCATGTTCATGAATATTGATATTAAAATTAGAATAATTATAATCCTTTGTAATTTGTTGTAGGTATGATGAACTTCGTCCAAGTTACGGATGCTCGCGGGCCTGGTACATGTAAAACTGACTCGGATTGTGCGCATATGAATTGCTCAAGCAATGGTCCAACTCTGTGTCATTGTACTTGTTTATGTGGTGTTAGTAATCCGGTTATCAAATGCAACAAGTGCAACACTGATGCTGTCGAAACTCAACAACATGTGCAACAACAAATCCAACCTTAGTAAACATGTAATGTGTTGTACATGAGATCCATCGTGATCAACATTGTATATGCATATAAATAAACATAAAGATAAATAAAAGTTTGATGTATAGTCATCTGCTTTCGATTTAAGTTTTTCCTTCACAATTAGAAAATAGATTTTGATAATATGGAATCAAAACACCTATAAGTAGTATTTGACGAAATTTAAAATTATTTATCTTTAAGTGAAAGTACTTAATGTTCTTGTGAGCATCCTTAAACAAAGATAAAGATTATTTATTTACCAAATTAAACAAAAAAACTTACCACTTACATATTTCTCTACTTAATTTCTCTATGAGGATAGATGAAATAAAATAATAGGAAAAACGATACAAATAGTACAATCACAAAATGCATTAAAAACACAATTCTCGAAGTCACAACTTTTAATTCAAAGAATATGTTCATTTAAAAAGAAAAATTAAGGTAAATTAGGTAAAGGAAAAAGAAAGAAGTTGCCACATCAAAAAAACTAGTTGTTACATTATCGTATAATAGTAAGATCTAAGTTATAAAGCTTAGAATTCATGAGATTTATTAACTTTACGTGTCATATATAATTCTGTAAAGGTTACTATTTATCTTCATTATCTTGAATTAAATTGTAATTGCTCTTTACAAACTTATATATATATTGGAAATTAGCATTTTGTTCAATTAAGCTAGCTAAAAAAAGATGGTAATACTATTTTATTAATTATTTACCAATATTATAAGATACTAAATATAATATTGAAAATAACTTAAGATGTCATCAAAGATTTAATTAGCCAGATGATTTCTTTGCTTTTGTTAAGTTAACTAATATTAAGGATTTGATGACATCATAATCTATTATTTAAAAAGCAATTAAACTTAACTATTATAAATAATTCTAAATATATCGAAGTAAGATTCTCCACTATTACGTGTTTGTCGCCCGTGAATTTTATATTGAATTCAATGAATCATCATCCTAGAAACTGTATAAGAACTATAACTCCTCATTTTTATATTGAATTAAATTGTTTAGCATAATAAAATCAAATAATTAGGTTAATGCATGAAATTTAAAGTATTTAGTGTAAAAAAAAATATCTTAATTACTTTCTCCGTCCCAAATTATATGAGTTGATAACACACATCTTTAAAAAAAATATTTTATGCAAATTTTACCTCAGTATAATGACAGTTTTAACCTTCAACCATCATTTAATTATCTTTTTTGAGGTTTGTTTAGTTTTAAAGTTACGAGTAATATAGAAGGCCTAATCATTAATCATATTTATTTAAGAAGTGAACAATAATTTTGGGACAAATAAAAATAGCAAGTTGGGAAAATAATTTGGGATTGGAGAAATATTTAATAAATTTTATAATGTCTTCAATGACTCGTGTGGATACAAGGGTTTAATCGATAATAATTTTTATAAATATATATTTTATCATATTTTGTTTAATAACTATGACGACTAATTGTAAAAAGAAATATAGTATTATTTCATAAAGTTTTTTTAACATTGGAAACGGTCCCATGAATCCCCACCATTAAGAGACGGATCAACGATTTAAGAAAATAATTGTTTTGAAGTTTTATCAGATGAATTCGGATTTTAAGATGATAAAATCGTCAAGTTCAGTTATAAACTCTACATGTTTATGTCTGAATCTTTGATTGATTTTAATTGTGCATTGGTTGTTTTGTTAAACTTTAATAGATATGTGATTATGTCAATTGACCTAAAATATAATTTTTATCGCATATAAGCAATTGTATAATGAGATGATATTTGTCTTGTACCTTTGACATCATTGGGTCTAGTCGTTTGGTTGTTACATCGTGGTAAAACCTTATTTTTATTGAATTGTTCCAAAAAATAATTAGTTAAAATAGATACCTAATATGAATTATGTTACTTTTTCGGTTGTAATATATTCTATGTTACTGTTTTAAAGATTATATGTTATGATTAATAAGTGTTTGTTATCCATTTGTTACTATAAGTTTTCGTTGGAAGATCCTGGTTAACTTATTATACTATCCAATACGTATAAATAGGTTCTCTTGCCTTATATTTGTTGATTGGTCATACTATTTGAATTTTAATTTTATTACAAGTGTAAATAGTATGTCCACGTCTATTGAAACTAGACAATATAATCCGTTGTTTTAAAAGTTATAGCCGGTTTCGAACACATCAAGTGCAACAAGTGTAACACTGATGCTGTAGAAGCACAACAACATGTGCAACAACAAATCCAACCTTAGTAAACATATAATGTGTTGTAAGTGAGATCCATCATGATCAAAAATGTATATGCATATAAATAAACATAAAGATAAATAAAGTTTTGATGTATAGTCATCTACTTTCGATTTTAGTTTTTCCTTCACAATTAGAAAAGTGATTTTGATAATATGGAATCAAACCACCTATAAGTAGTATTTGAAAAAATTTAAAATTATTTATCTTTAAGTGAAAGTACTTAATGTTCTTGTGAGCCTCCTTAAACAAAGATAATGATTAATTATTTCCCAAATTAAACAAAAAAACTTACCACTTACATATTTCCCTACTTAATTTCTCTTTGGGGATAGATAATGAAAATAATAGGAAAAACTAAACTTATAAATATTTATACAAATAGTACAATCACAAAATGCATTAAAAACACAATTTTCAAAGTCACAACTTTTAATTCAAAGAATATGTTCATTTAAAAAGAAAAATAAAGGTAAAAAAGGTAAAGGCAATAGAAAGAAGTTGCCATATCAAATAAACTAGTTGTTACATTATCGTATAATAGTATATCACACCCCCAAATTTGGGTTGCAGAAGCGATTCGGGTCGGGACGCAACTAATCAAATATCAAGCAAAAGAAATACAGTGAACGAAACTATATGCGTCGTTTTAATAAAATACATTAATACGAATTAAAGTTCACTTCAATTGTACTAAATACATTAGCTCGTGTTCTGATATGAGAGATTTAATTACATATTTTTTTAACAAAATATGATAATGCAATAAATCTCTGGCGTTTGCATGCTGACTCGAGCTAAGCTAAATCCTGAGTGCAGTCCTACTACTGTTGGGTACCTGAGAATACACGCTAAAAGGGTCAGCTAAAAGCTTGTGAGCTCATAGGTTTAATAATAAAGTGTAATGTATGAACCGCAAGATTTAAGTATAATGATTTGCAATTAAATAAATAAGTAAATTATAAAAGATGTATATAACTGCCATGAGCACATAATCTAAGCTTAACTGAGGTGTCAGGATCACAATTAAGTGCCTGAGCGAGGGTGCCTCTATGCGTATGCCTAATCAACACACGTATGAACAAATGATAATGTGTCCATTTTGACCAGTCAGTGCTTGCTGACCCGGACGGGGATTGTCAGTCCCATATGGTACCATACACTAACATTCACGCTACAAAGTATTACCAAACTATGCTATTGAGGACTTATGACGATTAGATGATTAACTCATGCAGAATATAGCGATATTTGATACTTGTGTTCACATGTAAAACAAAACTAGCATGTATTCTCACCCCTAGAGTAAAAACAATAAAATAGGGGCTATGAGACTCACCTAAGTCTGATGTGTTACAAAAGCAAGCAAATATGATGTTGTACCAAATGATGTGTCCACAGACTGTAACCTGCTAGGCGTTCAAAACGCGCAAGGTTATATAAGTGAGTAGATGTCTCAACAGACCTTCTATGCTAGTTATCCATCAACTAGTTATGTTCAATGTTTGATTGTTTTGTTTGAGTTTTTAAAATATGTACGACCCATGGATGATGGTTTGTAATGTACGAATGTAAGTTTTGTATAAGGTTTGATTATTGTAGGTGTTGAAAACTTAGTGTAGTAAGTATTTTTAAAGCTTCCTTTATTGTATTCGAAAGTACATGTATACATTTATATCCGAACGTTGTGGCCAAATATTTTGTTTTCTGAAAGTCAATAGAAGTCAACTTGGTCAAACTGGTCAAACTAGTCAAGCTGGTTAAATTAGTCAACTGGTCAAGTTGGTCAAATCTGGTCAACTGGTCAAATATGGTGAAATTGGTCAAACTGGTCAAATTTGGTCAAACTGGTCAAACTAGCTCGGTTTGACCCGAAACTTTTACACAACCTTTATCATGTTACAATACTCATAGAAAACGAGCTTCGTGACCATTGGTGACCCACATGTGTCGTTTTTATATTTATTTCCAAAACAGTCCCTAAATGTGTTTTTTTCGATTTTTGTCGGTTTACTTCGCCACTCATTCTCGACTATTCCTGGTCCGAATTTAGGTCTACAATTTTAAACAACTGATCATCTATGTATCTAGTACTTAACATGATTTTCCATGATTTATAGTGTTCATTAAGATAGTTAAATAATTTCGTGGAGGAACCGAATTCGGTTTTCGAACAACAGCAGACCAGTCTCAAAGATTAATTCGTAGCTAAACATCCGTGGGTTTCTGAAAGGATCCATACAAGAACTTTTTGTAGATCTTTTCAATACGCAACTTTTAAAAAATAATCATTGTCTAACTCATCCTAGAACTTGAGATATGATTTTTTTTACTAAACTGTATTTTTGGAGACAGATTATGCATGTTTATGTTTTAACTTGAAAAACGATTTTTAGCAAAGATTTTGGACATATTCAAGTTAGATGAACAATAAAATATTAAAATCAGTAGCATACAAGTAAAATAAGTGAAGAGTTTTGATGATTCTCACGAAGAAATGATGATGAAGATGATGGAAGTTCTTGGAGCTTGATTTCCTTGAAGAATCTTGAAGAAAATGATGGAGGATGATGGTGGATTTTTGTGGTGGTTCTTGGTGGCTAATAGGTGGTTTGTGGTGGTGAGGAGGGTGGTTTATGGTGGTGGTTTTCTCCAGATTTTAGAGAGAGAGGGAGTATAGAGAGAGGCTAGAGAGAATTGTGTGAAAGAGTGAAAGTAGAAATGAGTGATTCTTGCATGTTTGATGAGTGAAAGTAAGAAAAGTAGCATTTGCATTAAAATTGAGTGAGGATGGAGGGTGGTGACTGACCTTGGGGGTCCCATTTGATTTTTGTGTTATTTAATTCTCGTTTCCAGACTGTGTTTACGTATTTAGGTTGTTTACTCGTTATTTACTTTAAACGTTAAATCGCTTGACGTTATTTTGAGTCGTTTTAATTCAACGATATGTTTGGGATTATTTTTCATTGAAGTATTGTTAAAATAATTTAAATTGAGTTGTCAAATAATAATTTAGGTCATGTTCAATTGCCGGGCGTGTTTCGCACGCTTTCGTCGCATTTATGCTACTTTATACGATATAATTTATATGTTAAATATTATCAACATAATATTTACGAGTTTTTAAGTTTATTAAATAATTTCAAATTATTTAATATTTAGTTCACCAATGTCCGTATATCTAATGTATCGAAATCTATTCGATAGTCAAATGTACGATTTAAACAAATCGTATATATGTGTACATTTTTAAACATATATCAATACACAAAATGATACACATAATTAGACCTAACATAACTAATTACATGTATAAGTGCAATGATTAAGCACTAATAACTAGCCCTAATTGGTCGGGTGTCACATTCTCCCCTTGTTAAGAAAATTTCGTCCCAAAATTTAGCTCTGAGTTGTCGTGTGAGGAGAGTCTATGAAAAGTTGTGTGTATTTGAGTCGCATTTGGTCTTCCCGTTCCCATGTGAATTCCGGACCACGCCGCGAATTCCACCGAACTCTGAAAATAGGGATACGACTTTGCTTAAGCTATTTGACCTCACGGTCCATGATCTCCACTGGTGTCTCGACAAAATAAAGTATGTCATCGATTTGAATCTCCTCGAGCGGGATAATGAGTGTCTCATCGGACAGGCATTTCTTAAGATTAGAAATGTTTAATGTGGGATGCACGTTACTAAGCTTGGGAGGTAGCTGCAATCGATATGCGACTGGACCAATCCTTTCAAGGATCTCAAAAGGTCCAACGTATCTAGGATTTAGCTTTCCACGTTTGCCGAAGCGGATGACACCTTTCCAAGGTGATACTTTGACCAGAACTCGATCTCCAACTTGGAACTCGAGATGCTTGCGTCTCACGTCAGCATAACTCTTCTGACGATCACGTGCAGCCTTCAACCATTTCTGGATACCAACAATCTTCTCGGTGGTTTCATGAATGACTTCAGGACCAGTGAGTTGGTTGTCTCCCACTTCGGTCCAACAGATAGGCGACCAACACTTACGACCGTATAGTGCCTCGAATGGCGCAGCTCCAATGCTGGTATGATAGCTATTGTTGTACGAGAATTCACACAATGGCAGATGAAGTTCCCAATTTGCACGGAAGTCTATCATGCAGGCGCGTAGCATATCTTCTAGTGTTTAAATTGTCCTTTTTCTTTGGCCATCAGTTTGTGGATGATATGCAGTACTCATATCCAAACGAGTACCCAAGGATTTCTGTAATGATTGCCAAAAGTGAGAAGTAAAATGGCTATCTCTATCAGAGATAATCGAGATTAGAACGCCATGTCGGGATACAATCTCCTTCAAATAGATTCATGTGAGACGTTTGATATCGCATAAAAAGTCACGTTTTTACTACCGATATCTCTCTCATTCTGGAATGATTCTTGGCATTTGAACTCAATAACACTCAAATCAATGAGAATCTACCAAGAAGGTCAAAACAAGGTTGCACGATAAAAATGAAGCAAAACGGATGAAAAAAGAAGATTCCACGCACGTTTGAAGATTTAAGGCATCAAAACAAGATTTAAAGAATAAAGTGCCCATCATCAACATCCATCTTATCCAAGATGTTCGTTTTCAAAATACAAGTCTAACAGAAGAAGAATCAAGAAAAACGGATAAAAAATGAAGATTCTACGCCCGTCGGAAGATTCAAATGATTTGTACACAATATATGGAGATAGGAAGCTCAATTTTGGGATTAATTTTCATCAAAGTCTTTGTTTTTGAAAAACGAATCCAACGAAAAAATAATCGACGAAAACGGACGCTTAACGAAGAAAACACGCGCGAATTAAGAAATGCAGCAAAAGACGGCGAACCGAGGCGGGTGGCAGCCAGCCGCCGCAGGACAACCTCAAGCCGCCGCCGGCCACCTGGTTGGCGGCGCCGGCATCCCCTCCCCCATCTCATTTCTGCTTTTTGGTCCTTTCATTTACCCGGTGCCACACCTTTACGCGATTGTACGTACCCGGTGCCACACCTTTACGCGATTGTACGTACCTGGTGCACCACCTTTTCCACCTTTTGCTAAAGTGCTCCTTAAGATGCTAACATGAGCCGGATTTCTCCTATAAATAGGAGGCATGAGGCTTCATTTCAAGACACACCTTCAACACACACTTTACACATCATATGCATTAGTCATATTACTTTCTTACTTTCTCATTCTATTTTCTTACGTCAAAATTAGTATTAGGCTAGTTAGGAAGCTTGTTTAGAGTAGAACGAAAGCAAGGAACATCTTGTAATCTTGGGTGTACGCTTGGAATTACGCTTATTAATTCAAGTCTATTCCTTCTCGCATTCTAATCCGGGTTCTTTCTTTCCTATTCTATCTTAATTAAATATGTATGCTTTAATTATGCTAGAATTAGTTTGTGCCATGATTAGCGAGTAGATTACTATTGCATTTGTTGTGATGTAGTTAGTACATATAATTATGGGATGACTTGAAATACGTCGTGAAATAATATGACGGCCCCTATTCAACTGTTTACTTGGTATAGTGCTGGAAATGCTTTTAAGCAAAGTACGTACGTATGGAAGCCGGTAAACGACCGAAGGTAGTTGTATTATGGATCGACATTACAAAAATGGAAACTTTATGAACGGACTTATCGTGTGATCTTAAACCTAAAACTTACATTCGCCTTTCTTTTAACAAACGTGATTGTAACCTTGTAAAGAGGAGTCGCGAACCACAATACTTGGTCAATAATTATCTGCGTCAAAACTATGGTTTAATTGTAACGTCATGCAAGCATCATAAAAGGCAATGTGAGAGTGCCCCTCGTCGTGGACCTAGATGTCAATTGACAGCAATCGTAAGGCGGAATCAAACAATTGCTTGTATGGCTAACAAAACACAAACCGAACACAAGAAGTTTAACAATGTAAACGTGTATATTAGCTTGTATAACTGTTTGGGAACGATTACAATAAGGTTTAGTCGAAAAATGGTGCTAGGGTTTCGTCAACCCTAGCCGAAAACCCGTAGGTTTCTATTTATACTAAAAAGTCAGCCGACATGCGTCACTTGTGGAAGTGTCGCATGTGGCCGCCTTCATGCGTCACTTACCTAAGTGACGCTATGCGTCACTAAGGCAAGTGACACCTAACCTAAAACACGAGTGTCGCATATAATAAAAACTATATTTCTATTAAGTAACTAACAACACTCATTACAACTCGATAGACCAACTGACAGACACCTAATATGTATCAACAAACTCCCCCGTGTCTTCAGCTTGGTCTTCAACAATCTTCAAGTCTTACTTCCAGCCAGCTGGAAATACACCACCAGCGTGTACTCCATTGGCAACGCAGATATCCACGATCTTTTGAAATTTTAACGCTTCAGCTCTATCTTTCGTCTTGAACTCAATTCTATTTTCATGTAATCTTTTCATATCTTGAGCAGAAAGATTGATCAAACTTAATGGGTCAAAAACGCAAAACATTTTCCTCTTGAGACCCCATAACGACCTCTTAGTAGGTTGAACAGCATCCCAAGCTGTTATCTCGTTATTTCCTGTATCTGCAATAGAAGACTCCGGGTCTGTAGCTGGTTCAGAATTTGGAATGAATACAATCACAGCTTCACCCGTAACATCATCATATTCCCAATAAACCAACCTATTCAAAAAATCTAGTGGTATGATCTCCAAAGGTATCTTCTGTAGGCACTTTGCTGGTGGATAGATCATCTTCACAATAGGTTGTCGGGTAACCGGATCTAGCTTCTTCTTAAATTTATACCTCATACCCAACGTCGGCTTTATCAAGTTATACTTTTTACTATTCATCTCACGACGTATGATCACCTGAAAGAAATCTGCTCTTTAATCTCGTGATCGGTTGATCAAGGGTATTTGAGCTAACCTTTGAAGCTCACACTTCGGCAAAGTACTTATTTTATAAAACTTCATATTGAAGTACTGAATGCCGTCACTTCTCTTTATCATAAAAACAGAGTTATTCTCATCAAATTTCCAACTCTTAATCAACCCCGTGTAATCAGATCTAACTTTGTAGCTTTTACACGTAACTGGTACCTCTATAATCGGTTTAAGCACAATATCCGGTTTTGTTGTAGAAGTTGATGGCTCGTTCGTTTCTTTTTCCGATTCATCTTCAGACGAATCCGATTCTATAATGGGAGCATCATCATAACATTCATCACTGTGCAATTGCTCCCCCTCAACCTCAACTTCGTCATTTTCTTCAAAGAAATAATCCTCTGCTACAGGATCATTCATTACCTCTTCTTCAGGCATCGCGCTATTATCATTCATCAAGTTTTGCAAATATGTGAGATCTACGAATGAATAATCAACCGCAATAGGTCTTGCCTGACCTTGAACCTCAACAAAATAATCTAAACTGATATTTTCATTTATAGTATCTGAAGGTTGTACATTTTCAGGTTCAGGGGAAGGAGTTACATTTGTTTCTATTTCCCTAGGATTATCCTCCCCCGAAACAAGTGTGACTGACTCCAATTCTAACAACCTAGAAGACATAGTCGTTATCTGTTGCTGGAGAGAGTCCACTGTGGCAGCTTTAATCTCTAAGTCCTTAATCTGTGAAGCTTGAGCTGCAATGATCGCCTGTTGATCATCAAAATGCTTGGATAAAAGCTCCAGTTGAGCTAAAACCTGCTGAATAGAAGCCGTTGCAGGCTGAGGAGAAGTCTGATGAGTTGGCTCCTCAAGGACAATCGAAGTCCGCTGGCGTCGACGTAAAGTTAAATCGGCATAAGAAGGCGACGACCCAGCAGGACGCTTGCCAGGATTCCGCGGGATATGAACCCGACCAGCAGAAATCCGGCGCAGAATACGCTTAAAGCGTTGAGGATCAGCTAATTGAATCCCCTCAAAAGCAGATTGTGGTGGCACGTCACCCTCAGAATCAGGAGGAGTGGGCCCACCATCATCGGAATCATCATCGACCCGGTCGACACGATCAATATCATCGAGGTCCTGAGCAATGTCAGTGTCGACCAAGTCATCCTCATTGACCGGAGGAATGACATTATCTGCAAAACCATGATCAGTCGGCGCAACATAGTTCTCATTGACTATGTGCCCGAATAACTCTCGGTCGGCCAAAATTTGTTCACCTTTTGGTGCCAGCTTACAGTCATTAAAGACTCGTAAAAGCATTGGTGTGGGCACCAAAAGAGAACGCTGGTCTGGTGCGATATCCAAGTTCAGATCATTTAACAATAACTGGACGAAACGAGGATACTGTAACCATTTGTCCTTCCCAACCCTGATGTTTTCCACCATATTCTCAAAAATATAGCCGCTAAAGTTATAGGGCTTATTATACACTAGGGCTAACATAAGCGATAAAGTCAAATGACTTGCTGCATCATACCCCCCTTTCCTTGGCGATAGGCAAACAATAATAATGTGGCAAAGATACCTCCAAACACGGCACAGAAACTGCTTTCGAAAATCCGACAGCTGATTAGCTGGATACCCCATTCTCTGAAGTCCCCTGTAGATGAATGTAGTGGGGAAGATAGTGGGCATCGTGTCGTTGTCGGTGAACTGTAAAACCCGCCTAATCGAGTTCTCGGTAATCTCGATTTCCTCCCCAAACATATTCGAAACAATCCGAGGAACGTCACCCTGAACCCTGATCACGGCATGATCATAGAATTCCTCTATTTGGTTCATATAAACCGGAGTCGATGCGGTGATGGCGTAATAGATCCTTGATCGGCGAAGAAAGTCGATCATCGGCCTAAAGGGCGCCGAATTCGCATGCGTGGATTCCAGAAATGCCGTGATATTGTGACGTGTGTTCATGCGGCGGTAATAGTTCTGTAACTCAGCCATCTGTAAGCTAAAATACAAAGATAAAATAACCGAAACCGTTAAAAAGTTAGCCCAAACACAGAAGGGTTAGGAAATGAATTTTGATTTTAGGCGTCACTTGTGGTAAGTGACGCATGGCCACTACCGTCACTTAGGAGTGTCGTATTGCACAGTAATTAAAATTAAAATTCAATTATAGCGTCACTTGTTGGAAGTGACGCTATCATGCGTCACTGATGTAAGTGACGTTTGTATTTTGTGATTTAATGTATACGACACTTGCAAAGTGACGGGTGAAGAACATGCGACATTTACCGTAGTGACGTTATCCTAAGACAGTCACTTAAGAAGTGACGGTATAAGTGACGTTTAGAAATAAGCGTCACTTAGACAGTCACTTGGTGTAGTGACGCATGTAAAAGCGTCACTGAGAGGAGTGACGGTCTGAAAAAATAAAGCAATTGTATGGGTCACTACACGAGTCACTTAAGAAGTGACGCAAAATCAAGCGTCACTTGTTAAGTGACGGTAGGGGTTTCAAAATTACCAAGTAGCGTCACTTGAGATAAGTGACGCACGAAGTGACACAACGATGAAGATCATCGTGTCACTGTTCATGCCCAGAATTCAAATTTAGGGGTTTTCAAAATCTAAGTTACCAGGGTGTGCGCATGGTAAAAACGAGTATTACACACCCTTTATTACACGAAAACATTAACAAATCAAAGGTTCAATCGAACGATTTCAAACTTAAACCCAAACCCGTAACCCTAAATCAAATAACAGCATATATATCGAAGTATAATGGTTAAAAGAAGTACCAAAAGGTTCGTGTGTATGAGAGGAACAAGAGAGAAATCACAGAAGTGCACGAGAAAGCCGCAGAAAGCACGAATCGATCGAAGAGAACGCACAGAGGGAAGTGACGCAGAGACAGTATAAGTGTCGGTGTGTCAGTGCAAGTGACGCTATAGGAATTTGAAATGTGGTGAGGTTGAGTGTCATGGGGAAGGGGTATTTATACACCGACCCTAGTATGCGTCACTCAACCCGGCACTTATAGCGAAACTTATCCCGGCACTTACTGCGTCACTTAAGTGAGTGACGCAATATCGTATGCGTCACTGGTAGCGTCACTTATGAAAGTGACGCACAGTTCACTTTTAGTGAAAAATTCGATTTCTTCGATGTTTTTGCGTTATGAGTTTGGTACTCAAAGTTGGAAAATGTAACTGTAACTTGGATAATAACTAAAATTACACTAACTTAGATAAAATAAAACTTATACAAAAAATGTAAATTGACAACTAGAGAATTAACACATTCTTTTTGGTGACGGAGTTGATAAAGTCTGGTTAGGGATCATATTGGAATAACATGCATTTATTAGGAACAATAAATGTTATTACGATCATCAGTATATTTGTCCGCTTTAAATTTACTTGACATACTAAAAGCACTTTTTATAAAAATTATTTCAAAACGATTATTAGTATGTTTATCCACTTAAACATGTTATACGCACATCTAGGAAGTATTTTATTATTATTGGTATGTGCATTTCGCTGTAGTTTCCACCATAGATATACATCTTAACTTAAGACATAGACCATGTTTCCATTTACAGATGAAATATAAGAAAATCAATTTTAAGAATCAAGTCAGCGGTGACAGGTCTGTACTTACGTACAACAGAGCGACATAGCTTGATTCAGGTTTAAGCAAAACCAGACTTGGTCAAACCATTTTGGCGACCTAGTAAGGTATCTTACTGTGAAAGACTTTGCAAGTACTTTGACTTGTGTTTGCTTAAGTTTAAAGTATATATTAATAGAAGCCAGGTCTATACTTACGTATAACAGAGGAAACTATCAATATATACCCCCAAATGATATCAAATAAACATCTGTCTCGAAAACATGTCTAGTATAAGTAAGAAATTAAGACTATTGTCATACATCTGATGACGGTGTACCACTTGAAATAGACAATTATTGATTAAGCTTCTTAAGACTTCTCAAAGAGTTTTGTATACCATGCCTACTAATACATCATATGATGAAGACAATGTTTATAAAAACTGTTTTCAATACGTCAAATAAATCTACTGACACATCCAAGATAAACCTTAAATTTCCATTTTTATGCATGTCACCCAATGTACTATCATATCCCAAGTTGTTTACAGACACAACGTCAACGTCTATTTTAAAATGTAGCATCCTTGCTTTTCATTAATACTAGAAAGTATAATGAGTGGCAGTTGCGTAGGTTGCATTTTTTTTTTTTTTAAACATTACTATAAAAACAATCCAAGTCACGAATTACTTTTTAGCAAGAAAGAATCTTAAACCAATCATGTTGATTAGTTCGTCAAATCGAGTACGCGTAAAGGCTTTAGTGAAAAGGTCGGCATTCTGCTTTAAGGTGTCTATCTGGACAAGGTCAATTAGGTGTTTTTCATAGCAATCCCGTATAAAGTGGAACCTAAGTTCAATGTGTTTAGTTTTAGAGTGCTGTACGGGATTGCGCGTGATAGATATAGCAGCAGTATTATCAATATGAATAGGAGTCATAGAAAGAAGTAACCCGTAATCACGCAGTTGATGTTGTATCCATAGAACCTGAGAGCAGCAACTTGCAGCAGCAACGTACTCAGCTTCCGCAGTTGAAAGAGAAACTGTAGTCTGTTTCTTGCACTGCCATGACACTAGGCGAGTTCCTAGGAATTGACATCCACCGGTGGTTGACTTCTTATCTATGCTGCAGCCGCCATGATCTGAATCCGAGTAGGCAGAGAGAGCGAAGGATTTCTCATTTGAATACCATAGACCAAGATTGGGTCTATGTTTGAGATAACCAAAGATCCGCTTTACTGCCCTCATATGAGACACCTTTGGTTTGGCTTGAAAACGAGAGCATACGGATACCGCAAAGACAATATCCGGTCGAGAAGCTGTCAAGTACATCAAAGAACCGATCATTGAGCGATAGTCCTTTTCTTTGCAATCTTCTTCATCCTCAGCAAGTCGAAGATTGTGATTAAGCTCGATGGGAGTCCCATAGGTTTTACAATTGAGCAGATCGTATCGAGTCAACATGTCTTTGACATACTTTGACTGATGAATATAAATACCTTTTGAAGACTGCTCAACTTGCACACCTAAAAAGAATTTTAGCTCCCCCATCGCACTCATCTCAAACTCAGCTTTCATGATTTCCTCAAAATGCTTGCACATTGCCTCATTGGTAGAGCCAAAAATAATGTCGTCCACATACACTTGCACAAGTAGCATATCCTCTCGATCACCAGATCGTTCTTTTCGAATGAACAAAGTACTATCAATATTTCCACGAACAAATCCATGCTTGACTAAATGATTAGATAACCTCTCGTACCATAATCGTGGGGCTTGATGAAGACCATATAACGCCTTGTTCAACTTGCAGACGTATTCTGGATGCTCTGGGTCTTCAAAGCCAGGAGGCTGTTTCACGTAGACATCAGTGTCCACTTTCCCATATAAAAATGCACTCTTGACATCGAGTTGGTGAACGCGAAACTCTTTGTAAGACGCAAATGAGAGAAAGATCCGAATGGACTCAAGTCTTGCCACAGGAGCAAAGACTTCATCATAGTCCAAGCCCTCAATTTGACTAAATCCTTGAACTACCAGTCGGGCTTTATTCCGAATGACAATACCCCTATCATCCATCTTATTACGAAACACCCATCGAGTGCCAGTTAAATGAGCACCTTTGGGTAATGGAACTATATCCCACACGTGCAGCTTGTTGAACTGCTGCAACTCTTCTTGCATAGCCTCGACCCAAGATGGATCTTTCAAGGCTTCATCAACTTTCTTCGGTTCAATTTGGGATAAATGACAGGAATTTATCCGGGCGATCAAATTCAACATTTCCTGATTTGGAGTTTGCTGCACTTGATGCCTTGTTCGAACAGCAGCTTCAGGATCACCGATAATGTTATCAATGGGGTGATCCCTGTGTACACGTGTGACTGGGATTCGATTGGGTGTAAGTACTAACTCCAAATTATTCATGTCCCCTTCAGTGATGGGAACAGTGTTAGATGCAGGAACGGTAGTACTTTCTGGTTGCACTGGAGTTTCCGTATCATCTTCATTAGAGAAAAGATGAGAGTGGACCATGTCATCATCCTCGTCCTCCTCCAATGGTGGCATGTTGGGGTCATCGGGATATTCTGTTGTTTTAGATGTTCCTGAAGTCGAAGGAACATCCGAAGGTGGAACTGTAGGCAAAGGTGTGGATGTGGTAGATATTGGTGTAGTAGTAGGTGGTGGAGGTGACGGTATGGGTGTTGCTGTAGGTGGGGATGCCGGTGTCAAGGTAGAATTGTCCTGACACAAACTAATACCATGAAGTAGAGTGACAATTTCGTCCTCATCAGAAGTTCCTTCTGGTATGTCGAATGAGTTGAACACATCCTTGTAATTGAATAGCCAATCCGGACCCGTTCCTTGAGGAGGATCCGTGTATCGTAAGCATTTCACCTCAAAATGCTCTTCCACTTGATGAGTCGACTTGATGTAGACTCGTTTATTTGGAGAGTTGACGGAATAACCAAGGAAAATTCCTTCAACTGCTTTAGCTCCAAACTTCGAGACTTTGTCTTTAGAGACCATAATCAGACATGGACACCCGAAAGGTTCCAGAAACTGCAAGGTGGGCTTACGGTTATTAAAGAGTTCATAACATGTCTTATTTTTCTTCTTAACCGTGAGCACTCGGTTCAACACATAGCAAGCAGTACTGATTGCTTCTGCCCAAAAGATTATAGGAAGCTTAGAATCGACCAGCATAGTCCGAGCTGTCTCGATAATAGTCCTATTTTTATGCTCAGCAACTCCATTCTGTTGAGGAGTTCGAGGGGCACTGAACTGATGATCAATGCCTTTTGAGGCACAGTATAACTCAAGAGTAGAGTTCTTGAATTCAGTCCCGTTATCACTTCGCAGTCTTTTCACCTTTAAGTTGCATAAGTTTGCCAACTTATCTAACAGATACACCAGAATGTCTGGTGTTTCACTCTTCGCACCCAGAAAGTACACCCATGAAAATCTCGAGTAGTCGTCGGTGACTACTAAGCAATACGATCTTCCACCGATGCTCTTGGTAGAAATAGGACCAAATAGGTCCATATGCAATAACTCCAATGGTGCCGCAATGGAATTCACTAATTTTGGTTTGTGGGGTTTCTTATGAAGTTTCCCTTTATGGCAGGCGACGCAGTCGTCTTTTAGTGCAAATGACTGTTTAGGGACTCCATTTACCAAGTCATTGTTTATCAAGAAGTTCATCTTACGAAAATGGATGTGTCCCATTCATCGATGCCACAATAGTGATTCCTTTTCTGAAGCCTTAGATAGGAGACATGTATATTCATCCTTAGTCTCAACAGCACGCATATTCATGATGTAGGTATCATTTCTCCTAGGTGCCCTTAAAAGCACCCATTCCTCGGGGATAACGAAACCCGGCTTCAAAATCACACACTCTGTCTTTGTGAACGCTGTTGTATAATCCTTATCACAGACTTGTGATACACTCAGCAAGTTGTGAGTCAATTGAGCCACGTAGTTCACATTTTCGAAGCTGTCTTTCCCGTTAGTTAGCGTACCTTTCCCAGAAATGGTTCCTCATGTATCTCCAGCAAACGCAACATGTCCTCCAGAATGTGGTTTAACATCCGTCAAAAGGGACACATCGCCTGTCATGTGTCGCGAACAGCCACTATCGACAAACCACTCGCTGTCTTTAACGCGATCTGACTGCTGCAACACAAAAGTAGGAGATTAGTGAGAAACGGTGATCCAAGCCTTTACAGACTTAGGTCGACCACAGTCATCAATAATAACCACATCAGACAAGACTTTATTTTTAAACAGATCAGATTTTGCATCTGATGTGTTATTATTGATGACATTGGAGTCTGCAGTAGACTCCTTTATTTTCCAAACAGTAGATGGTTTGGAAATTTGCTTTGGAGTAATGTTGGGCTCTTGTTTTGGCAAAGGTGTTTGCCCAACATTACTTGTTTTAGCAGCATGTTTGGGAGAGACAGAGTAACGCCTAGGAGGAGGTCTTGAAAGAGAATTGCGATAAACAGAAATCCTAGGCATTTCCCTCCCGTAATTCTGATGAGACAGTTTGGGACAATCACGAATTAGATATCCCTGTCTCTTGCAGTAAAAGCATGAACGATTTTCAACAACTGGTTGAAACTGAGGTTTTACCGCCGGAGTTGAAGAAACATTTTTAGAACATGCACATTTCGTGCATGTCTTAGAATGTTCTTGTTTCGGTTGAGTGGTTGAGGTAGAAGGTTTATTACAAACATCATTTGCAGATTTAGATTTGTTTTGCAAAATCTTTACAGGTAACTGTAAAGTTTTAGATTTTGTACTTAAAACCTTATTCTTTTCTTTGTTAGATTGAACTTTAATTGTAGGTTCAACCTTTAACACTTTTTCACATTTTACCTCAACCCTTTTAAACTCGGGATACTCCTCATCGGTAATATCCTCAATCTCAACTATCTCCTCAACAATAACAGGAGATTCACACTTTGATTTAACAAACTGAGGTGAAGGGTACTCTGACCGTTTAGTTTTCTCCTTCACCTGTTTGTTAACCTTATCAACCTTAGATTTGACACCGTATAACAATGCATAATCAACCGGAATCTCTTCGGTGCCTTCCTTAACCGGCATAGGACAGTATTCAGTAGGAGGCGGGACTACACTATAGCCTAGTCCCGTCTTCGTTTTGTGATCTGTCCTTTGCTTAGTAAGTATATCATTAAAGGCAACAGTAGACGAGGAGGAACTTAAAATCTTACTCTTATAGTTGTCATATTCTACTTTAAGATTAGAAAGTTCCTTGTTTAGACGGTCAATTTCTGCAAGATAGCTATCAATAGCATCCTGTTGACTGAAAACTTTTGACTTATACCTAAGTGTGTCCTGTTGATAAGCCTCTATTTTCTTATCATACAATTGTTCATTTGCTTTTAGGTATTTGTTTGAGTCATTAAGTTTTTCGACCTTTCTTCTTAAGTCTACATTGTCTACCTGAAAGCACCTTAAGGATTCGGTTAACTTAATGCATGATACACAGTTTAAGGGTTCTTCAGTTTCATTACATACCTCATTCGAGATGTGAGCCATAAGACACTGCTGATAGTTCTCAGCATATATACTCCAATCCGTATTGGTTGGCTCAAAAACCACTAGTGCATCTGCTGTTGCTTGCTTTATTTGATCCTTCTCCGGAGTTCTAGGAGCATCAGGCTTAGTGAAACCAGACGGAGGAACCTTAGGCTTCTCACATTCTCTTGCAAAGTGTCCCAAATTCTGACAATTGTAACATTTTACTTTGCTTTTATCAAAACCGAAGCTGGTTTTGCCATCTCCCTCCAAACTCTTGCGACCAGTTCGTTGCAAGAATTTCTGAACACGCCTGGATATCATAGCAATGTTCCAGTTAAGATCCATCTGCTCAAGATCATCATCATCAAGTTGAGCATAGTCTTCCTTGGCCAATTCCAAAGTGGCATTTGGTTGTGAGACCAAATCCTTGTAAGAACTTAGAAAGGCTGTATAGATAGCAGCCTGCTCTTGAATTGCAGGAGAGACGGGGACCTGCTGTTTTGACCCCTGAGAGGGTCCAGAAGCATATACTGGATGAGAAACACCAGTAGAGTACAAAGGAGTCTGAAGTGGAGAGCTTGTAGAAGAAACAAAAGCCATTCCCCCATACGTTTTACCCGTGTTAACTTGTCCTCCATACAGGGATGGATCTTGAACAAAACCACCTGTCTTGCATTCTTTCTTTTTCATCTCCATTGCATGAGCTTGAAGAACGCCAATTAGCTCATCCAATTTCATGGTAGCTAATTCATGACTTTCCTTGAGAAGCTGTACTTTAACATCCCAAGAGCTAGGCAAAACATCCAGTAATTTCTTGTTTACTTCAAGTGGAGGAAAATCGTAACCTCCTTCCGTTAACTCACTCACCAGTTGTGAGTATCTAGTAAAAACTCCTGCAGTCGTCTCATTTGGCAAAGAATCAAACAGATCATACTGTTTCTTAATGAGTTCCAACTTGGCTGCTTTGTATCTTTGATTTCCACCACATCTAGTTTCTATTGCATTCCACAGCTCATATGTGGTTTCATGTGATTTGAACATTCGCAATACATCTTTAGATAGACACATACAAATAGCCGCATGTGCCTTTTTCTCCATATCATAATCTTTCTTTTCCTCTGGAGTCATGGACCTGTACACCTTTTTCGGAGGCATATTCATAGTAGGAAAAACTCCTTCAGCTAGAGGAGCTACATATTTCTCAGTGAGTGGACCCCAGAGCTGGGACAGTGAAAGTTAATGTATTGTTCAAATCGAGCACGCCAATATACATAATCCATATCGGCTGTAAACAGAGGAGGTTTATTATTAGAGCCAACATCATGATTCTGTTTTAACATATCTCTGAGTCCTCTAATATCGTCTTTATCAGCAATAGAAGCCATTACCTGAAATGGTATGCAAAAACAAGAACTTGCAAACTAATTAGTACCAAAGGCGTCACTAGGTAAGTGACGCACTCAAGTGTCACAGCGACTAGCGACACTTATCAAGTGACGCTATCGAGTGACGTACAAAGTAACGGATGACACTATAAGTGAGTGTCGGTCAGTTAAGCAAGTGACGCACTCAAGTGTCGTACTTGAGTGTCGTGCTAAATCAAATAGGCGTCACTAGTAAAAAGTGACGCTATAAATCAAACAGGCGTCACTAACAGAAGTGACGCTTAAGGATCAAGTGACGTGCAACAGTGACGCACTTGAGTGACGGTGTATTAGGGTAGACGACACTTAAGTTAAGTGTCGTATAGTCTCAACTGACGCTTCAAGTGACGCGTCTAAGTGACGGTAAAACCCTAATTTTGGGATTAGCTAGTGCCGCTATAAGTGACGCGTCCTAGTGATGGATCGAGTGTCGCAAAACGGCTGAAAAATCCCAAAACCCTAAAAATGTTGAATTTTCGTAAACCAAACGAAAATTCCTTGAACCCTAATGGACGAAACCTGTAGATTATGAAGAATCTTGACCGTAAATCACCTTAGCTACTCCAAAACCGTATGTAATCTCAATTAATTATTCGAACAAAGTCGAAATCAACCCAAAATCGAATCTAAACGTCAATGTATTCACCTAGAGGCTCTGATACCAGTTGAGAGTGCCCCTCGTCGTGGACCTAGATGTCAATTGACAGCAATCGTAAGGCGGAATCAAACAATTGCTTGTATGGCTAACAAAACACAAACCGAACACAAGAAGTTTAACAATGTAAACGTGTATATTAGCTTGTATAACTGTTTGGGAACGATTACAATAAGGTTTAGTCGACAAATGGTGCTAGGGTTTCGTCAACCCTAGCCGAAAACCCGTAGGTTTCTATTTATACTAAAAAGTCAGCCGACATGCGTCACTTGTGGAAGTGTCGCATGTGGCCGCCTTCATGCGTCACTTACCTAAGTGACGCTATGCGTCACTAAGGCAAGTGACACCTAACCTAAAACACGAGTGTCGCATATAATAAAAACTATATTTCTATTAAGTAACTAACAACACTCATTACAACTCGATAGACCAACTGACAGACACCTAATATGTATCAACACAATGTGATTACGTGGAATTACCATGGGTATAGTACACTTCCAATCACAATGTAATTATCATGTAAACATCACGAAGAAATTCAATTCACAACAGAAACATTGGTAAACGATTAAATACATTGTGAACTACCATAGCATTTTCTGACATGGTCTGGGTTTAACTTTCTGCAAAAAGCCGTCAGCATTTTAATTAGATTAGTTTAAATTAGATTAGAGTAGGTAGGCTATATGCTAAATAACCATTTACGAAAACCTAGAGATTTGTTAATTATATCAAGAAAGGTAAGTTTAAAATCCAATCTAAACTGATACTCTTTCTTAACCGGTAAAACCCTAAAGAAAGATACGCAAGAAACCTAAACGTTTTCCCTCTCTTATCACTCTTAAGTTTTACTAATAGGAATTGGTAAACAAGTCCGAACATAAACCCTATGTTAGTTGTTTATAAGACTCATAATCTTTATGGTATTAAGAACGGTTAGACGTATTATGGACTTGCTACTTTGTTCCTTCGCCCACGAGCATGCGTTCAATAATATGGGCAACATGTGGAGAGTCGAGCATCGTCTGTCTAACCAGAATCATGACACCTTAGTTCTTCATGACATATTAGTTGATAACCGACTAATCGGGAATCTATTGGTTATACCATAAGTTATTGAATCTTGCAAACAATTCTAATTTAGTTAATCATTTTCCCGTGAAAATCATCATCCCATATTATTAGCTAATGAATTCACAACAAATACTACTTTCCATTACCTGATTTATTATTACATTTTACTCTCTTTATTTATTTTACGTAGTTAACTGAACTAAACCCCCAACGCACTCTTTTAAAAACCTGTACTATAAAGTAACGATTGATTGGATCACCTCCGTTTCAATTCAGTTTCTCATTAAGAACGACTCTAGGTCATACTTACCATCTACTAGCCCTTGGTTCAGTATTAGTAAGTCATACTTAGACCCCAGCAAATATAAATTTAAAACACCCATCGATTGGCATTGTGATCATTCTCGCTTGCGACGGTCGGAACGCCATCAACGTTCCGTTTTATCGGTTTCCTTGATGGCAAGGAAATGAGCAGATTTGGTAAGTTGATCCACGATCACCTAAATGGTATCGCAACCTCTTGATGTCTTCGGGAGTTTAGTGATAAAATCCATAGCAATTTGCTCCCATTTCCATTGAGGGATGTCCGGTTGTTGGAGTAGGCCGGAAGGCTTTTGGTATTCCGCCTTGACCTTAGAGCATGTGAGGCTATTGTTGACGTATGTGGCAATCTCTGCCTTCATGTTTGGTCACCAGTATAATCCCTTGATGCCATGATACATCTTGTCCGATCCAGGATGTATAGAGTATTTGGACTTGTGAGCTTCATCCATCACCAAGTCTCGAAGGTTTCCGAAGTAGGGTAACCAGATCCGGTTTGCGAAGTATTTGACCCCGTTAGGTTTGGTTTCGAACTGTTTCTCCATGTTACGCAAGGCCTCATTCTTCAGGTTTTCGGGTTTTAATGCTTCGAGTTGAGCAGTGAGAATTTGAATGATAAGATCATTATTGATGTGTGCTAAGTATAGACAATTATAATCACAAGTTTTAAGTAAGGAAATACTAAATAATACTATCACACAATTCAGGCAAGTTTTATCCTGATCATAGAATATAGCTTTATAAGTAAGTCCAGGTTCGAACACGGGGAACGTGATTTAATCTATAACTAACTATTTATTTATTCTAATTATAATTATTACAATTAATATACAATTTTATAATAATATACAAGATAGTGGGGACGTTTTAGTTCCGATCGAACATATTTATAATTGATACAGATTCTTAATAGATAAGTTTTAAGGAACAACTTAAGAATACTCAATTGGATAGAAGATTATGACTATTTAAACTATTATTTATTAAACTTATTATATTAACTTATGTCTATTTGCGTGTTGGCTATTATTATTGTGATTTACGAATGTAGAAAACTACAAAGATTAAGATAATTTTCATATAGCAATACAGTCAAAGGGTATGTAAAGTATCACTATTTATTAAGATCTATCAACATATTATTGATACAATTCCTGAGTCGGTTGAATTACAATGCTACTTAACATTTAATGAAACATAATCACTTAATTTAAAACCCAAAAGAGTAATAAAGTTTATCTATAAATCAGTTAATTATGATCATTAATATAATCTAACACAGAATTCTTGCATAATAATATTCAATAATATAGTTCCAACATAAACATACATTTAACAAGCAATAAAGAGTAATTAATTCAAATAAACAATATCCAAAATAACCCAAAAGAGTAATAAAGTTACAAGGATAAAGAAACCGAACCAATTGATGAACTAGCTTTTCCTAGGGTTAAGAACCTTCAAACCCTAGCTCCTTAGCCTCCAAATTCGTACCTATAGTCGACCTAAAATCCTAACTTTCGACTTTTTATTCTCAGAAACGTATATGGTATATCCCTTGAAGCTGGAATGAGTTTTCTATTTATAATAGCTGAAGTCGGCACCCAACCGGCGGTTGGAAGGTCCAACCGGCGGTTGGTTACTTTGTGTCCAAGTACAACTCTTCGTTTCCACCGTTTTCTAGAATTTTTGATCCAACCGCCGGTTGAAAGGCCCAACCGGCGGTTGAGTTTTTCTCCAAATAATCTGAATTTTGGATATGTTGTAGCTCTATGTGTTAGCTAAATTTGGCTGCTTGAATCAACTCATTTGGACTTCGTATGAGGAAGTTATGGCCAAAATATTAACGCATAGCAGAAAACTCAGCATTTACACTTTTCTTCAGTTTTTGATCTAAATTCTGCTCCTTTTCATCCAAGCTGTATTTGAAACACCTATTTGATGTTATCACTCCATTTTTGAGCTATCTTCTTTATAAAATCTTTTCTTATCCCATTCTTCAAGTCTTTATTCTCTTCGGGTTTTTCTTCATTTTTGCTTCTTTTTCGTTCCTTTCTTCAATTCTTCAATTAAAATACATCTCTGCAAATATTAACGAAATAAGTATCTAAAATCATATAAATGCATTAAAATGTATAAAATTTAGGGATAAATTACTATAAAATATACTATCTATTTGATGCTTATCAATTATGAATGATCATGTTGAGGGCTCGGACTCGAAATGGTTTGGCGCATTCATTTCGACTTAGGGCATCGACAACAACATTTGCTTTTCCCGGATGGTACTTGATTTCACATTCGTAATCGGTAAGCAACTCGACCCAACAACGTTGCCTCATGTTGAGATCCTTCTGATCGAATATATGCTGAAGACTTTTATGATCGGTGAAGATGGTACATTTTGTGCCATACAAATAGTGTCTCCAGATCTTGAGTGCAAACACTACGAATCCTAGTTCGAGATCATGAGCCGTGTAGTTCTTCTCGTGAACTTTGAGTTTTTGGGAGGCGTAGGCAATAACCTTGTCCCGTTGCATCAACACGCAATCAAGACCTTGGTGTGAGGCATCTCAGTATACCACGAAGTCATCGTTGCCTTTGGGTAATGATAGAGTGGGTGCACTGCAAAGTTTTTGTTTCAGTAGCAGAAATGCTGACTCCTGCTTATCAGTTCAATTGAACTTCTTTTCCTTCTGAGTCAGTGTCATAAGAGGTTGAGCTATTTTCGAGAAATTCTCTATGAAGCGTCGATAGTATCCAGCCAGTCCTAAAAATTGGCGTACTTCAGTCGGCGTTATCGGTGCTTGCCAGCACTTGATAGCCTCAATCTTTGATGGATCTACATGAATTCCCTGACTGTCAATCACATGACCAAGGAATTGAACGGTTTGCATCCAGAACTCACACTTGGAGAACTTAGCTTATAACTCTTCGTGTCTAAGAAGTTCTAGGATGGTTTTGAGATGCTGCGCGTGCTCTTGCTCGTTGCGTTAGTAGATGAGGATGTCATCGATAAAGACAATGACAAACTTGTCGAGATATGGTTTGCACACTCAGTTCGTAAGGTCCATGAATACAGCCGGTGCGTTTGTTAAGCCAAATGGCATTACTTGAAATTCCTAATGACCATAACGAGTTCGGAAGGCATTTTTAGGGATGTCACTATCACGAACTCTTAAACTGATGATAACCTGAACGTAGATCGATCTTTGAGTAGAAACTTGACCCCTAAAGTTGATCGAACAGGTCATCAATGCGAGGGAGCGGATAACGATTCTTGACGGTTAATTTGTTCAACCCTATGTAGTCGATACACATCCTGAATGAACCGTCCTTTTTTTCACAAACAAGACCAGAGCTCCCCAAGGTGAAGAACTCGGTCTAATAAATCTTTTGTCTAGAAGTTCTTGTAAGTGGGTGGACAACTCCTGCAATTCGGATGGGGCTAAGCGATAAGGTGCTCGTGCCACAGGTGCTGCTCCTGGCACAAGGTCGATTGAGAACTCAACTTGTCTTGGTGGTGATAGGCCAGGAAAGTCTTCGGGAAAGACTTCTGGAAAGTCTCTAACAATGGGTACATCCTCAAGTCGCTTCTCCTCCGACCTTTTCTCCATAACGTGTGCAAGAATTGCCTGATAACCCTTTCTTAAGTATTTGCGGGTTTTCATGCATGATATTATATTCAATCTTGTCCCACCGGTCTCCCCTTGTATGACTAAAGTACCACCGATGACGAGAGGAATACGCACGATTTTATCGTAGCAGATAACTTCAGCGCGATGCTTGTACAGCCAATCCATTCCAACGATGATGTCGAAACTTCCTATCTTGACAGGTATAAGGTCGATAGGAAAAAGCTCATCGGATATATTTAAAATGCAATTGGGTATTACATTGTCGGTCTCTATGAGTTTACCATTAGTTAACTCTACTATGTACTTAACGTCTAAGGCAACAGGGGTGATGTTAAGTAGTGGACTAAACTCATCAGATATGAAACTTCTATCAGCACCAGTATCAAATAGGACAGAAGAAGTAAGATTGTTGAGAAGGAACATACCCGAGACCACATTCGGGTCTTGACATGCTTCTCCTGAGTTCAGAACTAATGCTCTTCCTTTAGCAGTGTTGTTGTTACCCTTATCCTTCAGCTTTGGGCACTCATTCCTGAAGTGCCCTGTGTTTCCACACTCATAGCAGGACTTAGGTTTGTCAGTGGCGGTGTTGGCATTGGTAGATCTGCAGTCTTTTGCCGAATCCCCATACCTTTGACATTTGTTGTAGGGAGTACCACAGGTACCTTCATGATGTCGGTGACACTTTGAACAGAAGGGTTTATTCCCAGTGTAACCCTTGTTGGAACCAAAACCAGTGTTGGTGGTCTTATCAGACTCAGACCTCTTGGACGATGGTTGGTTTTGAGTGGGGTTTCCAGACCACTTTCTTTTGTTGTTGTTACCAGAAGATGGACCAGGTGTCTCGCGACTGACGACCATGGCCATGAGTTCGTGTGCAAGACGGATAGCACTATGAATGGTTGTCGGTTTGGATGAGGCAACATTCCCCTGGATATTTTCTGGGAATCCGTGAATGTAGCTCTTGATGCGTTTTTCATCCGGATCTACCATAGATGGGCAGAGGAGGGAGAGTTGTTGAAACTTGGTGGTATAACTAATGATATCGGTGCCCTGCACCTTTAGGTTCCAGAATTCTTCTTCCAACCTCTGCAGTTCTTCGTTGGGGCAATACTCTTCTTTCAACATTCTCTTCAGATCTCCCTAGGACAATTTATTAGCCTCTTCGATTCCCACGGCACTTGTATAGGTATTCCATCAGGTGAGGACACCCTCCTGAAAGGTGTAAGCAGCAAACTTGACCTTGCTGTCTTCAGCAGAGTTACAGAGACTGAAGACAGATTCCATTCTTTCAATCCATCGGATCAGTCCAATGGCACCTTTCGTGCCCTTTAAGTACAATGGTTTGCAACTGAGAAAATCCTTGTAGGAACAAGGCTTGGTAACAGGGGTGGGAGTAGTATTGACTGGATCGTCACTCATTCGAGAGTCTTGTGCAGCTAAGGCTTCATTGACAGCTCGGGAGACAATGGCATTGAGTTCAGCTTCACTGTAACTCTTTCTCTTTGGTGGCATGATTCTTCAATAGACAAGAAAAGAATGAATGAGTCATCTGTATAAAATCATGATACATCACTTATGTATATATATAAAAGATAATATACCACAGCACAAGTGATAATCATAATTCAATAGGAAATAGAGTTGGATACAAGTGGTGAAGGGCTTTGCTTATGGAGATCTAGAAGTTCTCCCATCAATGGGTTTCAATCGTGATTCCAAAGAATAAAAATGATGGAAGGAATACGAAGTGATATCCTCCTCGTGTGTATATGACGGTACGGCGGAGTGTGTAGTAAGTTGTTACGCGCGTATAAATAGATAGACGATAGTAGACGTACTTGTCATTTTCGGTGGTGTAGGCGTTAGCGGGTATGTTATTATGTGAGGCCTATTAATATATATTCAATATACAATAGCCTAGAGGATAGTACATAGATGAGGCCTATGTATGTATATACACCTATATGTCGCACCCTCAAAACACGTGGCAGCGGAAGTAGGAGGTGTCATGGGGGCGCTGACCAAATTAAAGATCACAACACAAGGATTAAAGCAAACGACCTCTATATGAGACGTTTGAAAAATAGTTACATTACAATAACTTAAATATTTACAAAAGTTATAGGAGTTCGCATAACAAAAGTAGAATTACATAACTATAGCGACAAAATATAGTAATGCAATCTAGTTCCTTGATGATTTGAAAACCATGCGACTCGAGCTAAGCTTATCCTTATGCTTCCTATTGCGGCGGGTTACTTGATAAATACATACTAAAAGGTCAACATAAAGTTGGTGAGTTCATAGATTTGTTAAGTAATCAGTTGCTAATATGATCCACAAGATTTCACAAGTTTGCATCATTCAACAATGATAAGTAAAAGTATCGTTAGCCAATGACAAGTAAAGTATTGCATATTGCAATATAAGTATTCCCACTGTATGAGTCTCATAGTTCAAGCTTAACGTTGTTTGCCTCCGGTAAGTGTACTAATCCGATACACTTCTAATTCACAAATAATATTGCGCCCGTGGGTTGGCTAGCGCGACTAGCCCGGATGAGGTTTGTCAAACCCTGATAGTACTATCCAATAATATTCACGCATATATTAACGAACTATGATGGGTAGAGGACTTTAGTGGATTATCATAAGGCCTCATGCAATCCGTACAAAAAGTTATTGCCAGTACTTGTGATCATAAAGCAGTTTATATAAAACAGCTGTATGTATTCTCACCCCAATGAAAAACAGTAAAAAGGGGCTATGAAACTCACCAGAGTTAAGCAGGTAGCAAGCAATATCAAATATTAGTAAGTAGTGGGTGTTCTCGTCCCGTGTGCAACCTCCTAAAGATTTGGTAATGTCCACTTAAGCCAATCGGGTAGGTGGGGGGTTTATGTCCACATAAAGCTAGTCCATCAACAAGTACGTCCAAGTAAGTTGTTTTATCAAAAGCGCGTACGACCCGTTGGTGAGAGTTTGTAATAATAATTCTTAAAAAGACATTATTATTATTAAGTTTGCGTCATTGTATACATTGTTATAGTATGTATCATGTGTGGTTATAAGTTGTTACCCAAGTTCAATACTTAGTGAAAAACAAGTTTCATGTTTTCTGTCTTTAGCGACACTAGTAACGACACTAGGGTCAGTGTCGCAGGTTTAGCGATATTAGGATAAGTGTCGCAGTGTATGCGACATTGGGTTTAGTGTCGCAGGTGAGTGTCGCAAGATAGCGACACTGAGCCTTGTGTCGCAGATTCAAATCAATTTCAATTAAGTAGCGACATAGTTAGCGACACTTAGGTAGTGTCGCAAGTAGTGTCGCAAGTCATGCGACACTAAGGGTATGGTCAGCTTTTAAATTTTTAATCCAAATGTTCTCAGTTTCGATTTTTCATTCGGGAAACTTTCTAAGTTTAATTTTTGGTCCAAGTTACTAACTAAGTCACCCAAACCCATTTTGTTACCATTTTCCAAATATTGTAAGTTTTTAGAAACCGAGCTGTTTTTGTTGACTTGGTCAAACCTACTCGGTTTGACCCGAAACTTTTACCCAACCCATATATCAGTTTATAGAGTTCATAGAATTTGTTGGTTTATGTTGGAGTTCATCAAAAGTGTCGGTTTTACAAAAGTTCCAAAACAGCCCCTAAGTTATGTTTTCGGTTTTGTCGGTTTGTTTTGCCATAGATCTTACTAACTTCTGCTCCAAATTTGAGTCCACAATTTTAACCAACTGATCACCTATTTATCTAGTCTATCATATAACTTTTACATCAACTATAGTGTCCATTTACATAGGTAATTAATTTAGCTAAGGAACCGAACTTGGTTTTCGAATATGTGCAGAACAGACTCAAAGACGGGATTATTCATAAAAATCCGTACAGATCTGCAAAAAGTGTTAAAAACTAAAGTTGTATCTCTTTTAATTTTTTATCTGATTTCATCATCTAACTCTTCCTAGAACTCGAGATACGACCGTTTTAGTGGACTGTGTTTTTCTGGACAGATTTATGCATGTTGGTGTTTGCTTTATAAAAACGATTTTTGACCATAGATTTGGACATATTCAAGTTAGATGAACAATATAACATGTAAATAAACCACATGAAATCAGTTTTAGAGAGAGAAAGTGTTGGTATCCTTACAATGAAGGTGGTGAAAACAAAGGAAAATGAAGATGATGATGATGTTCTTGAGTTCCTAGCCTCCTTTCTTTGATCTCTTTTCTTCAAATGTGATGGTTTAATGATGATGGTTTGGTGATGGTGTAAGGGCTGGAAAATTTCCAGAAATTTGAGAGAAAATGATGGGAATCAATTGAGAGGAAGTGTGTAAAATGAACCAAGTGCATGTGGGTATGAGAGGAGTAAGTGGTGAAGTCTAATGATGAGTTTGCATGCAACAAGAGAGGGGGAAGAGGGTGGTCACATTGGGCCCGGCCCCATGGGTTCCCCATGGTGGGTGGCCGAGTTTTTATCTTCGTTTTCAGCTTGTGTTGCGATCGGTGCTCGTTTATTCATTTTTCGGTTATTCGGTTAAATCGCGTAGCGTTTTCTTTCGTCGTTTTAATTCACATTATAATTGGGATTATTTTTCATTGAATTACTATTAAAATACTTAAATTTGAGTTGTCAAAGTATTAGTTAGGGTTTCGTTCAATTGTCGGGCGCGTTTCGTGCATTTTCGCCGCATTTATGTTACTTTATACGATATAATTAACGTGTAAAATATTATCAACATAATATTTACGAGTTTTTGAGTTTGTTAAATAATTTCATATTATTTGATATTTTATTCACTAACGTCCGTATTTATACTGTGTCGAACTCCGTCCGGTTGTTTCGCACAATTTCGTCAAATTGCATAAGCGTTATTATAACCAATTACGGGAGTGTATATTCAGAAAAATATACAAATAGTTACAAGTAATTACAAGTATTTAGCCTAATACTAAACTAAACACACGTAATTAGGGTTTCTAGCAAGTTAAACAGTAACCCTAAATCGTCAGGTGTCACACTATATCACATAAGAGCCTAGTGATTGTCTAGCACAAAACAAGTATAAGTCGCGATTTCTCTCGTGGTCAGAGTCAACTAGTGCATTCCTTTTCAATATAACCCTTTTCAAATATCACATCATATTTATTGAATTGTACATAGTTAGCTACGCCATGTTAAATTAAACTCATATGATGTAATTCCTGAACCAGTTATACGTAATGAGGAATACTGCCTAACGGTCATAGTCTAGTCCCACTAAATGCAACCTAGTTCACTATAATCTTAGGCTCTGATACCAATATGTCACACCCCCAAATTCGGGTTGCGGAAGCGATTCGGGTCGGGGCGCGACTAATCAAATATCAAGCACAAAGATATATAGTAAACGACTCTATATGCTTCGTTTTAAAAAAAAAATACATTAATACGAATTAAAGTTCACTTCAATTGTACTAAATATATTAGCTCGTATTCTGATATGAGAGATTTAAATACATATTGTTTTAACAAAGTATGATAATGCAATAAATCTCTGGCGTTTGCATGTTGACTCGAGCTAAGCTAAATCCTGAGTGCAGTCCTACTACTGCTGGGTACCTGAGAATACACGCTAAAAGGGTCAGCTAAAAGTTGGTGAGCTCACAGGTTTAATGATAAAGTGTAATGTATGAACCGCAAGATATAAGTATAATGATTTGCAATTAAACAAATAAGTAAATGATAAAAGATGTATATAACTGCCATGAGCACATAGTCTGAGCTTAACTGAGGTGTCAGGATCACAATTAAGTGCCTGAGCGAGGGTGCCTCTATGCGTATGCCTAATCAACACATGTATGAACAATTGATAATGCGTCCATTTTGACCAGTCAGTGCTTGCTGACCCGGACGGGGATTGTCAGTCCCATATGGTACCATACACTAACATTCACGCTACAAAGTATTACCAAACTATGCTATTGAGGACTTATGATGATTAGATAATTAGCTCATGCAGAATATAGCGATATTTGATACTTGCGTTCACATGTAAAATAAAACGAGCATGTATTCTCACCCCTAGAGTAAAAATAGTAAAATAGGGGCTATGAGACTCACCTGAGTCTGATGTGTTAAAAAAGCAAGCAAATATGATGTTGTACCAAATGATGTATCCACAGACTGTAACCTGTCGGGCGTTCAAAACGCGCAAGGTTATATAAGTGAGTAGATGTCTCAATAGACCTTCTATGCTAGTTATCCATCAACTAGTTATGTTCAATGTTTGATTGTTTTGTTTGAGTTTTGAAAATATGTACAACTCGTTGGTGATGGTTTGTAATGTACGAATGTAAGTTTTGTATAAGGTTTGATTATTGTAGGTGTTGAATACTTAGTGTAATAAGTATTTTTAAACTTTCTTTTATTGTATTCGAAAGTACATGTATACATTTATATCCGAACGTTGTGGTCAAATATTTTATTTTCTGAAAGTCAACAGAAGTCAACTTGGTCAAACTAGTCAAGCTGGTTAAATTAGTCAACTGATCAAGCTGGTCAAATCTGGTCAACTGGTCAAATCTGGTGAAATTGGTTAAACTGGTCAAATTTGGTCAAACTGGTCAAATCTGGTCAAACTGGTCAAATCTGGTCAAACTACCTCGGTTTGACCCGAAACTTTTACACAACCTTTATCATGTTATAATACTCATAGAAGATGAGTTTCGTGACCATTGGTGACCCACAAGTATCATTTTTATATTTATTTCCAAAACAGTCCCTAAATGTGTTTTTTTCGATTTTTGTCGGTTTACTTCACCACTCATTCTCGACTATTCCTGATCTGAATTTAGGTCCACAATTTTAAACAACTGATCATCTATGTATCTAGTACTTAACATGATTTTCCATGATTTATAGTGTTCATTAAGATAGTTAAATTATTTCGCGGAGGAACCGAATTCGATCTTCGAACAACAGCAGACTAGTCTCAAAGATTAATTCGTAGCTAAACATCCGTGGGTTTCTGGAAGGATCAATACAAGTTCTTTTTGTAGATCTTTTCAATACGCAACTTTTAAAAAAAAATTCGTTGTCTAACTCATCCTAGAACTTGAGATATGATTTTTTTACTAAACTGTGTTTTTGGAGACAGATTATGCATGTTTATGTTTTAGCTTAAAAAACGATTTTTAGCAAAGATTTTGGACATATTCAAGTTAGATGAACAATATAACATTAAAATCAGTAGTATACAAGTAAAATAAGTGAAGAGTTTTGATGATTCTCACAAAGAAATGATGATGAAGATGATGGAAGTTCTTGGAGCTTGATTTCCTTGAAGAATCTTGAAGAAAATGATGAAGGATGATGGTGGATTTTTGTGGTGGTTCTTGGAGGCTAATAGGTGGTTGGTGGTGGTGAGGAGGGTGGTTTATGGTGGTGGTTTTCTCCAGATTTTAGAGAGAGATGGAATATAGAGAGAGGCTAGAGAGAATTGTGTGAAAGAGTGAAAGTAGAAATGAGTGATTCTTGCATGTTTGATGAGTGGAAGTAAGAAAAGTAGCATTTGCATGAAAATTGAGTGGGGATGGAGGGTGGTGGCTGACCTTGGGGGTCCCATTTGATTTTTGTGTGATTTAATTCTTGTTCCCGGACTGTGTTTACGTATTTAGGTCGTTTACTCGTTATTTACTTTAAAACGTTAAATCGCCTAACGTTATGTTGAGTAGTTTTAATTCAACGATATATTTGGGATTATTTTTCATTGAAGTATTGTTAAAATACTTTAAATTGAGTTGTCAAAAAATAATTTAGGTCATGTTCAATTTCCGGACGCGTTTCGCACGCTTTCGTCGCGTTTATGCTACTTTATACGATATAATTAACATGTTAAATATTATCAACACAATATTTACGGGTTTTTGAGTTTATTAAATAATTTCATATTATTTAATATTTAGTTCACCAACGTCCGTATTCTAATGTATCGGAATCTATCTGATAGTCATATGTACGATTTAAACAAATCGCATATGTGTGTACATTTATAAACATATATCAATACACAAAATGATACACGTAATCAGACCTAACATAACTAATTACATGTATAAGTACAATGATTAGGCACTAATAACTAGCCCTAATTGGTTGGGTGTCACATAGTAAGATCTAAGTTATAAAGCTTAGAATTCATGAGATTTATTAACTTTACGTGTCATATATAATTTTTTAAAGGTTACTATTTATCTTCGAATACTTGAATTAAATCATAATTGCTCTTTACTAAATTATATATATATATATATATATATATATATATATATATATAGTTCTAAAGAATGTAATTTTAAAACATTATTATAAATCAAAGATGCACCATAAATTGTATCTCTATAATGTAACAATTTGTATTCATAATTGGTTAACTTTTAGTCGGGAAATCAAGTAAAGCATTGCTTGTTCAACATATATAACACGACTTGCTATTTTATTTATAAGAAACATTGCAATTAGCATTTCGTTCAATTAAGCTAGCTAAAAAAAAGTTGGTAATACTACTTTATTAAATATTTACTAATATTATAAGATCCTAAATATAAAATTGGAAACAACTTAGGATGTCATCAAAGATTTAATTAGCCAATTGACTTTTTTGCTTTTGTTAAATTAACTATATTAAGGATTTGATGAAATCATAATCTATTATGTAAAAAGTTATTAAAATTAAATAGTTATAACTAATTCTAAATAAGTTGGATACTTCATCACCTTATGTAAATTTATTACTTTCTAATCCATATTAAGGAGTATCATGATAAAAAAAAGTTCCTCACGGCTAAAAATTATATATTTTTATAAAATAAGTTAATATTAATCAACTCATTTTTATCCCTACATTTATTAACGATTACTAAATTACTTTAATTATATAATATAGTATTAACCCTTTCTGAATTCGTGATTTCAAAATTGATTTTAACTGAACAATCAGGTTTTGATTTCATCTTTATTTTCCCTTGATTAATTTAAAATTAAAAAGTTTAAGATGACAAAAATATATTGTAGTAAGATCCTCCACTGTTATGTGATTGTCGCACATGAATTTTTTAATGAATTCTATGAATCATCATCCTACAAACTGTATAAGAACTAAAACTCCTCATTTTTATATTGAATAAAATCGTTTAGCATTATAAAATCAAATAATTAGGTTAATGCATGAAATTTAAAGTATTTAGTGTCATAAATATATAACTTAATTAGTTTCCCCGTCCCAAATTATATGTCACTTAGTTGATAACACACATCTTTAAAAAAAAAATTAATGCAAATTTTACCTTAGTATAATGATAGTTTTACCCTTCAACCATCATTTAATTATCTTTTTTGAGGTTTGTGTAGTTTCAAAGTTACGACTAATATAGACAACCTAATCATTAATCATATTCATTTAAGAAGTGAACAATTATTTTGGGACAAATAAAAATAGCAAGTTTGGAAAATAATTTGGGATTGGAGAAAATATATATTTAATAATTTTTTTAATGTCTTCAATGACCCTTGTGGATACAAGGGTTTAAACGATAGTAAAATTTATAAATATATATTTTATCATATTTTGTTTAATAACTATGACGACTAATTGTTTAAAGAAATATAGTATTATTTCATAATATTTTTTTTAATATTGGAAACGGTCCCATGAATCCTCACTGTTAAGAGACGGATCAACGATTTAAGAAACTAATTGTTTTGAAGTTTAATCAGATGAATTCAGATTTTAAGACGATAAAATCGTCAAGTTCAGTCATAAACTCTCCATGTTTACGTCTGAATCTTTGATTGATTTTAATTGCGCATTGGTTGTATTGTTAAACTTTAATAGATATGTGATTATGTTAATTGATATAAAACATAATTTTAATCGCATATAAGAAATTGTATAATGAGATGATATTTGTCTTGTACCTTTGACATCATTGGGTCTAGTCGTTTGGTTGTTACATCGTGGTAAAACCTTATTTTTATTGAATTGTTCCAAAAAAGTAATTATATCAATATAGATACCTAATATGAATTATGTTATTTTTCGGTTGTAATATATTCTATGTTACTGGTTTATAAGATTATATGTTAAGATTAATAAGTGTTTGTTATCCATATGTTACAATAAGTTTTCGTTGGAAGATCCTAGTTAACTTATTATGCTATCCAATACGTATAAATAGTTTCTCTTACCTTACATCTGTTGATTGGTCATACTATTTGAATTTGAATTTTATTACAAATGTAAATAGTAAGTCCACGTCTATTGAAACTAGACAATATAATCCGTTGTTTTAAAAGTTATAGCCGGTTTCGAACACATCAAAAAAATATAAACATAGGGGTAAATAAATTTTCGATGTTTAGTTTTCTACATTTAGTATTCGTCCATTAAGTTAAAAACAAAGTGGATCTAGTACCTATAAACTTGACATGTTAACTACAATTTTGTAAACTTGTTAGCTTCTTGATCTATTACCACTTCAATTGCTTTCTAATTATATTCTACATTATTTTTTCCAGATCAAATAAAAATATATAGGGACCGAGAAAATTTCCCAAAAATCAAAACCCTAAAACACTCATCAAAGTTCAAGTGTTCGCAAATGTGATAAAAACAAGGACGTGTGGAAGTTGTCAAATCAGTCGGGTGGAATGAAATTGACATAAGGCAAGTCTTCTGTATGATATTTTATTGATATTTAAATATTTATTATCTTTGTATAAATACTTTTAATAAATTTAATACACTAATTATTTTCTATTCTTTTAATATTGAACATATATTTTTTTTTGTTATCTTCACGAGACATAAATATAGTAAAGTTTTATCACCTATACTATTTAATGACCAATTTAATTTTACCTATATCTAATGTCTTTTTTCCACTTATATCTAACTTCACAATGAAAATTTAGTGCTTTTGTTGGCCTATTTAAAGGGGTAAGAGGTAAAGTTTATATCATTCAAGTTTTGTTACAAAAGGGTCACATAAAGTCTATTGCAAATGGAACTTTTCCTTCTATTTTTGGTTTTCGCTTCAGGTGATTAATCGTCTCTTTTATCATGTTCATGAATATTGATATTAAAATTAGAATAATTATAATCTGTTGTAATTTGGTATAGGTATGATGAACTTCGTCCAAGTTACGGACGCTCGCGGGCCTTGTACATGTAAAACTGACTCGGATTGCGCGCATATGAATTGCCAAAGCAATCGTCCATCTATGTGTCATTGTACTTGTTTCTGTGGTGTTAGTAATCCGGCTATCAAGTGCAACAAGTGCAACACTGATGCTGTTGAAACTCAACAACATGTGCAACAACAAATCCAACCATAGTAAACATGTAATGTGTTGTACATGAGATCCATCGTGATCAAAATTGTATATGCATATAAATAAACATAAAGATAAATAAATTTTTGATGTATAGTCATCTGCTTTCAATTTTAGTTTTTCCTTCACAATTAGAAAATTGATTTTGATAATATGAAATCAAAACACCTATAAGTAGTATTTGAAGAAATTTAAAATTATTAATCTTTAAGTGAAAGTACTTAATGTTCTTGTGAGCCTCCTTAAACAAAGATAAAGATTATTTATTTACCAAATTAAACAAAAAAATATACCACTTACATATTTCTCTACTTAATTTCTCTATGGGGATAGATGAAAGAAAATAATAGTAAAAACTAAACTTATAAATTTTTATACAAATAGTACAATCACAAAATGCATTAAAAACACAATTCTCGAAGTCACAACTTTTAATTCAAAGAATATGTTCATTTAAAAAGAAAAATAAAGGTAAAAAAAGTAAAGGAAAAAGGAAGAAGTTGCCACATCAAATAAACTAGTTGTTACATTATCGTCTAATAGTAAGATCTAAGTTATAAAGCTTAGAATTCATGAGATTTATTAACTTTACGTGTCATATATAATTCTTTAAAGGTTACTATTTATCTTCGATTTTTTGAATTAAATCATAATTGCTCTTTACTAACTTTTTATATATATATATATATATATATATATATATATATATATATAGTTCTAAAGAATGTAATTTTAAAATATTATTATAAATCAAAGATGTACCATAAATTGTATCTCCATGATGTAATAATTTGTATTCATAATTGGTTAACTTTTAGTTGGGAAATCAAGTAAAGCATTGCTTGTTCAACATATATAACACGACTTGCTATTTTATTTATAAGAAACATTGTAATTAGCATTTCGTTCAATTAAGCTAGCTAAAAAAAAAGTTGGTAATACAATTTTATAAAATATTTACTAATATTATAAGATCCTAAATATAATATTGGAAACAACTTAGGATGTCATCAAAGATTTAATTAGCCAATTGATTTTTTTGCTTTTGTTAAATTTACTAATATTAAGGATTTGATGACATCATAATCTATTATTTAAAAAGTAATTAAACTTAAATAGTTATAACTAACTCTAAATAAGTTAGGATAATTCACCACCTTATGTAAATTTATTACTTTCTAAACCATATTAAGGAGTATCATGATAAAAAAAAAGTCCTCACGGAAAAAAATAATATATTTTTATAAAATAAGTTTACATTAATCAACTCATTTTTATCTCTACATTTATTAACGATTACTAAATTACGTTAATTATATAATATAGTATTAACCCTTTCTGAAGTCATGATTTCAAAATTGATTTTAATTGACCAATCAGGTTTTGATTTCATCTTCATTTTCCCTTGATTAATTTAAAAATAAAAAGTTTAAGAAGACAAAAATATATTGAAGTAAGATCCTCCACTATTACGTGATTGTTGGGCATGAATTTTATATTGAATTCTATGAATCATCATCCTACAAACTGTATAAGAACTAAAACTCCTCATTTATATATTGAATAAAATCGTTTAGCATTATAAAATCAAATAATTAGGTTAATGCATGAAACTTAAAGTATTTAGTGTCATAAATATATAACTTAATTACTTTCCCCGTCCCAAATTATATGTCACATAGTTGATAACACACATCTTTATAAAAAATATTTAATGCAATTTTTACCTCTGTATAATGACAGTTTTACCCTTCAACCATCATTTAATTATCTTTATTTAGGTTTGTGTAGTTTTAAAGTTACGAGTAATATAGAAAACCTAATCATTAATCATATTCATTTAAGAAGTGAACAAGTATTTTGGGACAAATAAAAATAGATAGTTTGGAAAATAATTTGGGATTGGAGAAAATATATATTTAATAATTTTTTTAATGTATTCAATTGTAAGGAATTATTAATTTGATGAGACAAAATAAAAGATGAAAGTTGAGGGACTAAAGATGAATTATTTTATTTTAATTAGTTTCCTAGTATAATTATGATTTCTTGTAACCCTAATATCTCTAGTATATAAAGAGACATAGGGACGTAGGAAAAAGTGTGCACAGAAAAGATGTAGACGTCTAGAGTTTTGTTTTGGCCCTAAGTTAAGATATCTTTGATATCTTTAATCCTTGTTATAGGTAGATAATACGTTCTATACTGATCATATAGAATTGGGGCTTGGTTTGATTGTATTGAATGATATATGTTGAAACCATGTTATTATAACATTGATTCATTCTTATTCCGCTGCATATTATTATGTTTGTTATCATTGATCCTAGATTAGATCTAAACAATCTGAGCTTAATCGATCACAAGTTTATCAAGTGGTATCAAAGCCATGGTGGCTCATGATCTAGGATCTACAAGGTTTACAAGTCTTACAAAGAAGATTCTTGAAAATTAGGGTTTTCAATTTTCTGTTCGTCACTTTCTGCACAACTATGGTAAAAAAATTCGGATCTCATTCGTTAACCATTCAATCATCGTGAAATTTGAACTGTAGGTTCATAACAAATAGATGCAAAATCTGACTGGAACCGTATTGTTTTTCCTAACAGCTGCAGTAAATCGATCACCGTGTCTTCGTTATTTAACGAATGTTCTTGATTTTTGGATATTTTATTCAAGACATAGGTTTCCACATCGTGTAAAATTTTCATCATGATCGGATGTGTCTACATAGAGATATGAAAATTCGAAATTGCTGCAGTATGTTTGTGGTTTCTGTTTGCGCAGCAGATGTGTTTTAATTGCTGTGTGTTCGTTAACCGTTGGATCAACTTGATTTTTGGATATGTGGTTAATGAAACATTGATGAACTTCGTGTAAAAATTTGAGCATGATCAGATTCGTAATCAGGGAGATGTAATTCTGAAGTTGCCTGCCACTGCTCGTTAGATGTGCTAGCCACTGCTCAGCCACTGTTTGTACAAACGTTGCCACTGCTAGAAGGTTTTTCCCGCTGTTAGTACAAACTTTCCACTGCTAGTACATCCTTACCGCTGTTAGTACAAAATTTGATGATTGCCACTGTTTGCGTAATGTATCGTTGTTGCCACTGTTAGTGGAATTTGAAGGACATTACCACTGTTAATGCAAAGTGGTTACCACTGTTCTTGGTTTTTTAAGATGTGATTACGAAGAAGGTTGATTATGGCTTATTTGATATTGGAGTTGAGTTTGACATGCGTGTATCTTATCATATCTCAAAGTGGGATGATACACTTTGAAGATAACTTGTTTGGTTTGTACGGTGACGATGAAGACTTGACAAATCTAGAAAAAGTGTGTGATTTACAAACTGATGGTGCTCAATGCTCACATTTGATATCACGTGAAGGAGTTATGATGCACTCAGTGACTTATTATGGAAAATAAGGATTTTTGTCAAAGAGATTGCGATCTACTTATACATTGGAATATAATACAAGATATAAGGTACAAGTTTGGAAGATTTAACTTCTTTGTTAAGTTTGTTATACTCTATTTTCTTCATAAGTGATCATTACATAGAGCTTATAAAGTTCGAGATTCAAGAGATGGTTAAAATATTGATTTAAGGGGAAGCTTATTGATAAAGTTTTTAACCATCAGGAGATGTTCATGCTTAATTTGAGGGATAAAGGTTTCATCACTACTGCTAGTTATATATTATTACTGGTAGCGTAATTTTCTATTGCTCAAATTCATTATTCTTATTATGCATCATGGAGGGTAATTTGAGACATTAGAAAATTGGATTAGTGGTGTATTATATAGCAAGTGGTTGTAAAGGTTCAAAGTTGCTTATCTTCAAAAAGATTTCTATTGGATAATGACAAAAAGGGGAAGAAAATTGAAGATCAAGATTTGCAGCTTATTGTTCTTGCATGACATGGTTTAAAAGAAATCAAGAGTTAAGGGGAAGTTTATGCAAGAAGATCGATATTTTGTCATCATCAAATAGGGGAAGATTGTAAAGAATTATTAATTTGATGAGACAAAATAAAAGATGAAAGTTGAGGGACCAAAGATGAATTGTTTTATTTTAATTAGTTTTCTAGTATAATTATGATTTCTTGTAACCCTAATATCTCTAGTATATAAAGAGACACAGGGACGTAGGAAAAAGTGTGCACAGAAAAGATGTAGACGTCTAGAGTTTTGTTTTAGCCCTAAGGTTAAGATATCTTTGATATCTTTTATAGGTAGATAACACGTTCTATACTGATCATATAGAATTGGGGCTTGGTTTGATTGTATTGAATGATATATGTTAAAACCTTGTTATTATAACATTGATTCATTCTTATTCCGCTGCATATTATTATCTTTGTTATCATTGATCCTAGATTAGATCTATACAATCTGAGCTTAATCGATCACAAGTTTATCATCAATGACCCGTGTGGATACAATGGTTTAAACGATAGTAAATTTTATAAATATATATATTATCATATTTTGTTTAATAACTATGACGACTAATTGTAAAAAGAAATATAGTATTATTTCATAAAGTTTTTTTAATATTGGAAACGGTCCCATGAATCCTCACTGTTAAGAGACGGATCAACGATTTAAGAAACTAATTTTTTTGAAGTTTAATCAGATGAATTCAGATTTTAACATGATAAAATCGTCAAGTTCAGTCATAAACTCTCCATGTTTACGTCTGAATCTTTGATTGATTTTAATTATGCATTGGTTGTTTTGTTAAAGTTTAATAGATATGTGATTATGTCAGTTGATCTAAAATATAATTTTAATTGCATATAAGCAATTGTATAATGAGATGATATTTGTCTTGTACCTTTGACGTCATTGGGTCTAGTCATTTGGTTGTTACATCATGGTAAATCCTTATTTTTACTGAATTGTTCCAAAAAAGTAATTATATCAATATTGATACCTAATATGAATTATGTTATTTTTTTCGGTTGTAATATATTCTAGGGTACTGGTTTATAAGATTATATGTTAAGATTAATAAGTGTTTGTTATCCATTTGTTACAATAAGTTTTCGTTGGAAGATCCTGGTTAACTTATTATGCGATCCAATACGTATAAATAGGTTCTCTTACCTTATATCTGTTGAATGGTTATACTATTTGAATTTTAATTTTATTACAAGCGTAAAAAGTAAGTCCATGTCTATTGAAACTAGACAATATAATCTGTTGTTTTAAAAGTTATAGCCGGTTTTGAACACATCAAAAAGAAATAAACATAGGGGTAAATAAATTTTCGATGTTTAGTTTTCTACATTTAGTATTCGTCCATTAAGTTAAAGACAAAGTGGATCTAGTACCTATAAACTTGACATGTTAACTACAATTTTGTATACTTGTTAGCTTCTTGATCTATTACCACTTCAACTGCTTTCTTATTATATTCTACATTATTTTTTCCAGATTAAATATAGATATATATGGACAGAGAAAATTTCCCAAAAATTAAAACCCTAAAACACTCATCAAAGTTCAAGTATTCGCAAATGTGATAAAAACAAGGACGGGTGGAAGTTGTCAAATCAGTCGGGAGGAATGAAATTGGCATAAGGCAAGTCTTCTGTATGATATTTTGTTGATATTTAAATATTTATTATCTTTGTATTAATACTTTTAATAAATTTAATACACTAATTATTTTCTATTCTTTTAATATTGAACATATATATTTTTTTTTGTTATCTTCACGACACCTAAATATAGTAAAGTTTTATCACGTATACTATTTAATGAACAATTTCATTTTAACAATATCTAATGTCATTTTTCTATTTATATCTAACTTCACAATGAAATCTGAGTGCTTTTGTTGGCCTATTTAAAGAGGCAAGACTTAAAGTTTATATCATTCAAGTTCTATTGCAAAAGTATCACACAAAGTCTATTGCAAATGGCACTTTTCCTTCTATTTTTGATTTTTGCTTCAGGTGATTAATCGTCTCTTTTATCATGTTCATGAATATTGATATTAAAATTAGAATAATTATAATCTGTTGTAATTTGGTATAGGTATGATGAACTTCGTCCAAGTTACGGACGCTCGTGGGCCTTGTACATGTAAAACTGACTCGGATTGCGCGCATATGAATTGCCAAAGCAATCGTCCATCTATGTGTCATTGTACTTGTTTCTGTGGTGTTAGTAATCCGGCTATCAAGTGCAACAAGTGCAACACTGATGCTGTTGAAACTCAACAACATGTGCAACAACAAATCCAACCATAGTAAACATGTAATGTGTTGTACATGAGATCCATCGTGATCAAAATTGTATATGCATATAACTAAACATAAAGATAAATAAATTTTTGATGTATAGTCATCTGCTTTCAATTTTAGTTTTTCCTTCACAATTAGAAAATTGATTTTGATAATATGGAACTAAAACACCTATAAGTAGTATTTGAAGAAATTTAAAATTATTTAACTTTAAGTGAAAGTACATAATGTTCTTGTGAGCCTTCTTAAACAAAGGTAAAGATTATTTATTTACCAAATTAAACAAAAAAACTTACCACTTACATATTTCTCTACTTAATTTCTCTATGGGGATAGATGAAAGAAAATAATAGGGAAAACTAAACTTATAAATATTTATACAAATAGTACAATCACAAAATACATTAAAAACACAATTCTCGAAGTCACAACTTTTAATTCAAAGAATATGTTCATTTAAAAAGAAAAATAAAGGTAAAAATGTAAAGGCAAAAGAAAGAAGTTGCCACATCAAATAAACTAGTTGTTACATTATCGTACAATAGTAAGATATAAGTTATAAAGCTTAGAATTCATGAGATTTATTAACTTTATGTGTCATATATAATTTTTTAAACATTACTATTTGTCTTCGATTTCTTGAATTAAATCGTATTTGCTCTTTACTAACTTTTATATTTATATATATATATATATATATATATATATATATATATATATATATATATATATATATAGTTCTAAAGAATGTAATTTTAAAACATTATTATAAATCAAAGATGTACCATAAATTGTATCTCCATGATGTAACAATTTGTATTCTTAATTGGTTAACTTTTAGTTGGGAAATCAAGTAAAACATTGCTTGTTAAACATATATAACACGACTTGCGATTTTATTTATAAGAAACATTTCAATTAGCATTTCGTTCAATTAAGCTAGCTAAAAAAAAGTTGGTAATACTATTTTTTTAAATATTTACTAATATTATAAGATCCTTAGTATAATATTGGAAACAACTTAGGATATTATCAAAGATTTAATTCGTCAATTGATATTTTTGCTTTTGTTAAATTAACTAATATTAAGGATTTGATGACATCATAATCTATTATTTAAAAAGTAATTAAACTTAAATAGTTATAACTAACTCTAAATAAGTTAGGATACTTCATCACCTTATGTAAATTTATTACTTTCTAATCCATATTAAGGAGTATCATGATAAAAAAAAATTCCTCACGGCTAAAAATAATATATCTTTATAAAATAAGTTAATATTAATCAACTCATTTTTATCCCTATATTTATTAACGATTACTATACTAGATTATGTTAATTATGTAATATAGGATTAACCCTTTCTGCAGTCAAGATTTCAAAATTGATTTTAACTGACCAATCAGGTTTTGATTTCATCTTTATTTTGCCTTGATTAATTTAAAATTAAAAAGTTTAAGATGACAAAAATATATTGAAGTAATATCCTCGACTATTACGTGATTGTGGCGCATGAATTTTATATTGAATTCTATGAATCATCATCCTACAAACTGTATAAGAACTAAAACTCCTCATTTATATATTGAATAAAATCGTTTAGCATTATAAAATCAAATAATTAGGTTAATGCATGAAACTTAAAGTATTTAGTGTCATAAATATATAACTTAATTACTTTCCCCGTCCCAAATTATATGTCACATAGTTGATAACACACATCTTTATAAAAAATATTTAATGCAATTTTTACCTCTGTATAATGACAGTTTTACCCTTCAACCATCATTTAATTATCTTTATTTAGGTTTGTGTAGTTTTAAAGTTACGAGTAATATAGAAAACCTAATCATTAATCATATTTAATTTTGAAGTGAAAAATTATTTTGGGACAACTAAAATTAGCAAGTTGGGAAAATAATTTGGGATTGGAGAAAATATATATTTAATAATTTTTTAATATCTTCAATGACCCATGTGGATACAATGGTTTAAACAAAATTTTATAAATATATATTTTATCATATTTTGTTTAATAACTATGACGACTAACTATAAAAAGAAATATAGTATTATTTCATAAAGTTTTTTTAATATTGAAAACGGTCCCATTAATCCTCACTATTAAGAGACGGATCAACGATTTAAGAAACTAATTGTTTTGGAGTTTAATCAGATGAATTCAGATTTTAACATGATAAAATCGTCAAGTTCAGTCATAAACTCTCCATGTTTACGTCTGAATCTTTGATTGATTTTAATTGTGCATTGGTTGTTTTGTTAAAGTTTAATAGATATGTGATTATGTCAGTTGATCTAAAATATAATTTTAATCGCATATAAGCAATTGTATAATGAGATGATATTTGTCTTGTACCTTTGACGTCATTGGGTCTAGTCGTTTGGTTGTTACATCGTGGTAAAACCTTATTTTTATTGAATTGTTCCAAAAAAGTAATTATATCAATATTGATACCTAATATGAATTATGTTATTCTTTCGGTTGTAATATATTCTAGGTTACTGGTTTATAAGATTGTATGTTAAGATTAATAAGTGTTTGTTATCCATTTGTTACAATAAGTTTTCGTTGGAAGATCCTGGTTAACTTATTATGCTATCCAATACGTATAAATAGGTTCTCTTGCCTTACATCTGTTTATTGGTCATACTATTTGAATTTGAATTTTATTACAAGTGTAAATAGTAAGTCCACGTCTATTGAAACTAGACAATATAATCCGTTATTTTAAAAGTTATAGCCGGTTTCGAACAAATCAAAAAAAATATAAACATAGGGGTAAATAAATTTTCGATGTTTAGTTTTCTACATTTAGTATTCGTCCATTAAGTTAAAGACAAAGTGGATCTAGTACCTATAAACTTGACATGTTAACTACAATTTTGTAAACTTGTTAGCTTCTTGATCTATTACCACTTCAATTGCTTTCTAATTATATTCTACATTATTTTTTCCAGATCAAATATAAATATATAGGGACCGAGAAAATTTCACAAAAAATCAAAACCCTAAAACACTCATCAAAGATCAAGTATTCGCAGATGTGATAAAAACAAGGACGTGCGGAAGTTGTCAAATCCGTCAGGTGGAATGAAATTGACATAAGGAAAGTCTTCTGTATGATATTTTGTTGATATTTAAATATTTATTATCTTTGTATTAATACTTTTAATAAATTTAATACAATAATTATTTTCTATTCTTTTAATATTGAACATATATATATATATATATATATATATATATATATATATATATATATATATATATGTTATCTTCACGACACCTAAATATAGTAAATTTTTGTCACCTATACTATTTAATGACCAATTTAATTTTACCTATATCTAATGTCATTTTTCTATTCATATTTAACTTCACAATGAAAATTGAGTGCTTTTGTTGGCCTATTTAAAGGGGCAAGAGGTAAAGTTTATATCATTCAAGTTCTATTACAAAAGGGTCACATAAAGTCGATGATGTAGATAATTATAAGTAAGGATGACGTTATATAATTAAGTGTACGACAATTGTAAACGTGATGTAACGGCCCCTATTCGACAGTTTATTTGATATAGTACTGGAAACGTTTTATACGGAGTACAAATGTATGGAAGTCGATAAACGACCAAAGGTAGTTACATCACTGAAATCAGCTCTGGTTTCACAGTTGGAATTCCGAAAGGATAATACAACTTCACAACTAACTGGTATATCCTACGAAAGTCAATGCACAATGAAATGATGTTCGAAAACGCGTTCAGATAAAATAGCAATTAATGACCTTTGTATCGTTACGACTTTATGAACTTGAGTTTAATTTATGGAGTACCCTTTCCGGTTATCCACGTGACTGCAACCTAGTAATTAGGACTTGATCAACCTTAATTATGGTAAGTAGTTATTTGTGCCCATGACATGCAACAAGTAAGACACAGTGAACCCACTCGTTGTACATATTAGGTTTACATTTCTGCATCACTTTACATTTAGTTAGTTTAGAGTGTCACATTCACCGTGTCTGATGTAAGAAGCAGTCGAACTATCATGTAAAGTACACTGTCCGATTACTGAAAGGCATGGCCTGCATATGAAACACGTTTTTATAAACTGCGAATAATCTAGGGATGTATAACTGTTTGAAAAGGAGGACTCAAGTCATAAGTTGAAGTAACCCAGCCTTAATGCATGAAACAAGACTTAGGAATAAGGATAACACCCTAGTGATTTAAATACCTTAAACACTAAGTCTTACACAATCAACGGTCAAAACATACAAAGTTATTAATCTGCATGCTAATGAAATACTAAACTATTTTAGTGGTTAAGAAAGGTCAGACCTATGAGACGATACGCTACTGATTCATGCACCTCGGCGTCAAGCCAAAATAGGTTGTTTATCTTTCAACTAGATAAGTATTGGAAGTATGCGTATTGCTCCGATCAGAATCACGATAACCTAGTTCCTAGTGACATGCCAATGGGAAATTTAGTTGGTAGGGTTCTAGAGTTTACACCTGATAGTTTAGACCATTACATTTAGCATTGTCCCTGTTTAATCTGTCATCCTGAAATATTAATTATCGAAATCTCAGCAATCACATGTTTATCTTTATCTGCTTTCTTGTAATTTACTTTTCTGCATTTTAATTACTTGTCTTTAGTTTAAAACTCCCAAACCTACCTACTTTGTTCCATCCTAAATACCTCCTACCGAAAGCACCAACTTTAATCACCTACACGTTTGGATTCATAGAACGATCTTAGGTCATACTTACTGCTTGCTAACCAGAGTAGGTAGTACGTATAATTTAAGCCCAACAAAATATAAATTTTAAAACCCCTGCTGCGCCCGCATCACCATCAGGAATCACAACGACACTGAACCGAAGGTTGCGGACCCAACAGGGATACTAATAGAATGATTCGAAAGAACGTTAATAAACAAAAGGATTGAATATGCATATAATGATCAAGATAGAGTGAAATATTATACCAACTAACGATCGAGTACGCGACAAAACCTCCTTAGAATTCACGAATACGAATAACGAAGGATTTCGGTTGCTAGATTGAATGAGGAGATCAAAACTTGAGTCCTTGGGGTTTGATATTCGTAAATAGGGTTTAGGGAGGCTGAAATTCGTTTAGTAGGGTTTCCATTTGTTTTTGGGGTTAAAACATGTTTATATACGAACTTAAATTAAACAAAAGTTTCAGAAAGTTCATAATACACTGCAGCAGTTTACAAAACAATTTTTATGAAATAATATGGTTGGTTTCAGAGGCCGAAACCGTTGAATCTAAGTAAAACATCGAGATCTACAACTTTTTAGTTTTAGCTGAAGCCTGAAAACGATTATATGTAGGTCAAAACGGCCTCTGAAGTTGAATGCGAAATTAAATCAATTTTCGGTTTAGGTTTTTATTTATAGTTTTAGGGTTAGTTGAGTTTGAATAGCTTTGAGTTTGGAAAAAGGGTTGGGCTGTCCAGATCCTCCAAATGGGAATTTAGGTCATTTTTCTGTGGGCCAAACAAGATGACACAAAAACTTAGGTCACACGGTCTAAAAATAATTGATACTCTTTGTTTGTTTTACATTTTGCTTCGTATCTCCTTCGTTATACGTTCGTTTGTGATGATTGTTTTTGCGTTGATTTGTTTTTCAAAAACGAAGACTTTGATGTAAATAAATCCATGAAATAAGTCTTACAAAAAAATGAGTTTTTAAGGCTTGAATTACGATTACGGTTTGGTGACGGTTGTCACATTAAGGTTAATGATTGAGGAAGAAAAGATGAAAATATCAAAGATTTAGCAGATTTGGCTATGCTGCACCGTTTTGGCCATATCTCCCTCATACAGACTCGGATTGAGGTGATTCATAAGCCCAGATGTTCATAACTCAGAGGAATACAAATATGAAAATGATGGTTTGCTGGAAATTTAGGAGTAACAGCCCGTAATTGTGAAAGCATCCGGGTAAAAATGAAAGAACGAAAAAAATTAAGTTTTTGCGTTTTACCATCTTGCTTTGTCTGCTACGTAATAGTGAATGCATTACCAGTCGGGTACTATGGGCGGCCAGCATATTTTGAATTATTTAAACACTTTTTCTTTTTCATCTCACCTACTCTTTCTCTCTCGATCTTGGCAGCCCCCATGGGCAACTTTTAGGGTTTATGAGTTATTTTCATCATTTTGAAGATCTCTCATCATCTTAAATCATTTGGTTACGAAGAATCATCGTCCAAACATTGTAATCACTCAGTTTGCATATTTATTCAATATAAATATGTTTCCTTTATTTCAATCTTTATATGTGTTTGTTTTGATATTATTTTGAGTGGCTAATTTTATATACTTGCTTGGATGAAATAGCTAATGATTAGGGGTGTTATCTTTAGAGTTTATTGCAATTTAATTTATGTTCATCCGTAAACTTATATAATTGTGTTTGAATAATTTGTTGAGACTTATTGGTAATCAAACTTGTAACTATAGCGAACGTTTATTATTAAGTTATATTACTTATCATTTGTATGTCTATGTACGGATGACCCAATGATTGCGGACACAGATTTGGTATAAGTTAGACAAATAAACATAAACATATAAGTTGGTGATTATGTCGAACGTCCTTCACTGGGATGAATTGTAAATCAATAATATGACTTTATGTTTAATCGTGAACCTTGTGTATTTGAGCGTTAGTATAGTTATCCTAACTTATTTGGTGAATTGCTCGTGAATATGTCTAACGTCATTTGTCTATGAGTAATTGAACAAACATTGCGAACGTAGATTTGGAATACGCTAGAAACCTAAGCTCAAATGTGTACGAAAGTAATGATAAACACGCATAAGTACTATGTTTAAGTAGTATTTTACCCCTGTTCTTGTATGTTTTGATTGCATTTAATTAAGTCTAGGTACTTATTTCATTTATATTTGCAATTAGATGTGGAGATAAGCTTTTTGGAGAAAAGAACGGAAAATAGTCAATAAATAAGTTAAGTGATGCATTTTTGAAGAAGCGAGCAAGCCGAAGGATTAAAGGAAGAAAAGTATGAAAATCGGCTGGAATTTCATTCCATACGCCTTATGGAATATCCATATGCCGTATGGATGAGGCGGTGGAGGCCCAGTGTGCTGTGGAGCTGGGCCGGGCTTGTTTTCAATCCATACGCCGTATGGACCATTTTTCCAGAAAAGTATAAAACTCGTTTTTAACCCTAAAAAGGGAGTTCAGCTAGGATTTTGACCAGAGGGTTTTCCAGACGACTAGTTCGATTTATTTACGAATTCTAGGGTTATTTTGGAGGCATAAGAAGTAAAGGTGGATCTTATTTCAACTTATCTTCTTGTGATTCGTTATTTCGGTTTGTATTACTCTTATTTTATTTCGATTACATAATGTTTTTGAATGTTAATAAATCTGAGTTTGCGTATTGTATGATGAATTGAATTCCTTAGTAGTTGTGTAGTGATGAAACTTGGATAATGATTGATTGAACGATCATATTGCACGTTTATTAAGTTGTTTGATTGAAGATGATATGTGATCCGTTGAATCTTAGTTATTGGTGATTATTTAGTTATTTCTTAACGTGATTGATTGTGTCAATGTGATTGATTTCCATTGAGACTATCATTTACTGATGATTAGAATCTAGGTTTTGATCATTGCTAAATATATTGAGTTTGACAGGTTAAGAGTGTAATAACAAATTAATCTAAATGAATAAGCTAATAAGTAATTATTAGTAGGTATTGTTGATTCATATCGCGAGGATAAATCATAATCAGTCGTGAATATTTAATGCGTAATTAGGGCAAAGCACACAATAGAAAAGTACAATTCTTGTGACATCGGATCGATGTTTAATGTGAAACCCTAGGTTATAGAAATTAGTTGGACCCGAACAGTTGGCTAATTTACATTCAATTTGAGTTCTTTGATTAGTATTTAAGTTGATACAAAAGAAATCACAGTTGAACAATGAACGTGTAGTGAATCGGGATATTTGAATCTCAGTGGAATTACTACACGATTACTTGTTCCTTCCTATTATTATTTCCTATTATTCACTCTAATTTAAGTATTTTGATTACTTTATTATTATTTTAATATCAAATGTTCGTACGGAACTAAAACGCTCCTATTTATTGTTTTTCTAGTTAATTAGTAATTTCTATTTTTGTAAATAACCACCGTTCCTTGTGTTTGACTCGGACTTACCAAGTCTATATTAACATGTGATTAGGTATTCTTGCCTGGTTTTGTGATAGTATTTATTAGGTATTTCCATTTATAAATTATAAAACTAGACTCGTCCACACGACATCAAGTTTTTGGCGCCGCTGCCGGGGAACGGTTGCGTTGTCTATATAAAATAGGAATTTTTAGTTGTTTTAAGTTTAATTAATTTTAATGTTTAGTTCTTTTTGGTTAAATTGTTTTCATAATTTAAGGTTAGTTCTTTAAATCAAATTGTTTGTTAATTAGGTTGAAAATAATTCCTTAAGTTTGGGCTAAAAATAATTTTTCAATTAAGTTTTATTTTTACATCCAAAAGCCGGATTGAAATTTCATCCGGAAGTTGGATTGGTTAAACCAACGGGGGATTAGTTTCAACCGGCGGATGGAAATCCATCCGCCGGTTGGAGTTCTGTTTGTAAAAATTACTTTTGTAATATGTTAATTTTTAGTTCATTTTATGTAAACTAACTTATTTTCGTTAGCTTGTTGTGTATCCAGATTTAACTTTTGTTCAGGTTTAATCCCATGGCTGGAAGTTTAGTAAGTGATGCAAATGATAATAACATGGTTAAGAGAGATGATCCTACTATTTCGGGTTCGAAGTCCACCAAGACAGTTCCTTCTACCACATATTTGGGCCATCGGCCAGTCCTGATTACTTCATCTTGTAAAGGTTTGCTGCATGCTATGGAAGAGTTTAGGGGAAATATACCTTTTACGACTGAGATACTAAGGAGATCCATAGTTGATTTCACTAATAATCAACTGGTATTGATCAAGGATGTTTTAGAAGCAGCAGAGATAGAAAGTAGGTATGGATTTGACCGACAATTCTATGTTACACTGACTGAGTTAGGAGAGTCATTGGACTTAAGGATTGAAGAAGAGCTTACATTTTTCACTGCTCAGAAAAAGCGGTGCACCGAGACTTATGAGATCTTGAGACATTCTTCATTTCCATTTTCAGCTAAACAGGCATCGTGTCTTTATCGCATGTTGACAGCAGTGTATCAGATTACCGGACATCCAGATTCAGAAGCAGATAAGGAGTTCATGAGTGGTTTGAGAGATTTGATCCGATCGTTACAGTCAGACGACCACTTTAGAGATCCGACACCTCACCGATTCATAGTGACAAACAACATTCACTACTATCTTCATAATATGGTAACAAAGTTGAATGATCTTGCTAAGGAGGAAGGAGAGAGACTTCATCCTGATTTTATCCACCCTCACAGTCAGATTGATTTAGCTAGATATCTGGTCATTAATTTAGATACTCTGATTGATATGAGTAAGGTTTTAACCCCGAGGGAACATTTCCACTAGGGGATGGTGGAAATCTACACTAAGTTAGTTGAGATATTCAAACAGTCGAGATTGGACTTTAGCTATTGACATGAGGTAGTGATTCAGAAGATTGAGCAAAGGGTAAGAGATTTGAGAAAGGGTCCACTGATAAGCAAGCATCATGGGATAGTAGAAGCCTTGATGGAATTCATGAGTGAGTTGGAAGAGAATAATCCTGACCGTGAAATTAAGTTAGATGGTGATAAAGTAGTTTGGGCTGAAGAAGGAGAGGTAAATAAGGCAGTACAGAAAATTGGATGGAGCTTGGTTTATCTGCAACCTGTAGCTACTGAGCATTTGAATAATTTCTCGAGTTTTGGTCATGGCGTGGAGAATATCGTTGCTAAAATGATGGAGCGTTTCTTAGCTCTATATCCCCTCCACTAGTTCTCATCTTTCTATAACTTATATTTTATTGGATTATCCCTGATATTTTTGTTCTTTTGGATTTTATTTATTATTGGTGTGATTTGAATGTTGAACAATTTATTTGTGTTTGAATGTGAAATTTTTATTGTGTGGTTTGTTATGAATTTTTAATTTTTTATTGTTGTTTATATTATAGTTTGGAATTAAGAAGAATTGAAGTCATTGTACTCATTCAGGTATGTCAATTAAGTCTACATTCCGTGTCGTGTAAGTGGCGAGTGTGGTGGTAATTATCCATACGCCGTATGGATCGAATTGGGCCACCGGGTCATTTGACTGGGCTAAAGTGAGTTTGACCTGGGCCTTTTTAATCCATACGCCGTACGTAAATTCCATACGCCGTATGGATCTAAATCTGCATAAACGTATGTAGCCCTTCTCTCTTATTTTTGAAACTCAAAAACCACAAACCACCACCCACTGTTGCCGCTGACCACCACGACCACCATTTTTCCTGCTAAAATTAAAACCGCATTTTCGTATTTTCTTGCTACACAAAATCTTCTCTACAAGGTATGACTCACGATTTTTAAATTCGTTGGTAAAATTATGTGTTTGGAAGTTAGGGTTTGCGAATGCGAATTGGGTATTGCAAATTTGAGCATGTTTTTAGGCATGTATGAGTTGCGTTATGTTTGTTTTGACTTATATGATGTAATGCCATGCTTATTTTTACAATGTATTGCATATTGTGTTTTATCCGAATTATTCATTCGCATTTATATAAGGTTGATGTTTTGTTTACTTATTTGCAATGATTTTGGTTGGACTTATTAATTTTCTGACCACACGATGATTAATGCGAATATTTGTTTGGTACACAAGTGTTTGTGATTACTGTTGTGTGATTAATTGTCGTTTCTTGAATTTATATCAAATGCATTTTATAGTAATTCATTGTGAAATGGTATGAACGATTGCTAAGTTACTAATGCTCTAGTTTGAGTAATTGTGGGAATTTAATTAGTTGTATGATTCCTAGTGGTATCAAATTATTATGTTGTATTTGATTCGACAATTGTCATGAATTTTTAATAAAAGTATATATTTTAGCAAGTTAAGTGATCTTGGTTCATAATGCAAATTAGGGTATATAATTTGTGATTGTTGAGGTAGTTTTAGGCTAAATCTGTATGGTGGATTATTCTACAGATAGCAGAAATGCTGCCGAAATTTCTTGTGGTACATTATTTGCATTTCCTGTTTCCCTAATGTTTATTTTTCTTAGCAGTTAAATGGCTAGCATGAGAACCAGAGGCAGTCAGACATTGGGCAATCCATTGATTAGAGCTCACAGATATCTTACTTTTCAAGATTCTTACTCTGAGACTGCTCGATATCAGTTTGGAGAGCGTTTAGCTATGAATGTCGAGCAGCCGATTGAGGTTTCTGATGCTGTGAACTGGATTGTTCTGGAGCATGTGGTTGAGAGAAACGGGTTTGCTACTGGGCATGAGACGATTAGGAACCTACTTTCTGTTCCATACAGGCTTGAGAATGGTAATATCGGATTTGTTTCTTATGCCTGGTACCGGATGTTCATTATTAGAGAGCATATTTATAGAGAGCTTGTGGTGGAGTTCTACAACACATTTCGGTTTGCTCACATGTCGACCCACTGGGTTTAGGAGACCATTTCCTTCTAGATTGGGGGACACCCACGACAGATGTCTCTTGTTCAGTTTGCTGTTGGAGTTGGGTTATATGAGGAGAATGAGATATACAACCTAAATTTTTCTGGCTCATATTTTAGCTGGTGCAGTGGTAAAGCTTACAGATCTGGAGATTGCACAGGAGTGGCAGTATATTGCTCAGGGTGGCTATGGGGATCGTACCCCTTCTTACCGAGCTATTCGAGATTCCCGTCACCGTCTCATTCACCGATTATTGACATTTACCATTGTTGGCCGTCGAGAGGGACATGAAAAGGTTTCCAAGCCTGATTTGTTCTACCTTAGTTCCATTGTTAGGAAGAGGTTAGTGAATGTGCCTTGGAGGTTGGCTAGGTGGATATCTAAGAGAGCTACTGGTACTAGAGATTCGAGAAGTTTATGTGGTGGTCAGTTTATCACTCGGTTGTCTAGGTATTTTGGGTTAGAAACCCCGGAGGAGATAGGTTCGTGCACTGTTGTTCAGCCTGGTATGGGATGGTTGACAACACGGAGGTTAGAGGCTCTAGATATTATTGAGCCGTGTAGTATATATGGTGGTGATGCAGAGATGTACTATTGGGTTGGTACCACTGCGATGGGGCAGGTTTTGCAGCCGAGACAAGCTCGGGCTACTACAGCTGGAGGTGATGCTGTTAGAGGTAGAGGAGCGGCTCGTGGCCGCAATAGAGGATATGTTGTTGAGTTTGATCAGTTACATCAGCAGCTACAGCAGATGGACCTCAGTCATACTCGCCGGTTTGATCAGACTGAGCTCATGCAGAGGCAACACTTTCATCAGATGAGTGCACATATGGATTATCAGGATAGCCTGTTTGAGCAGTTGTTTGGTCCAGCTAATCTTCCCTACCAGCCTTTCCAGTATCATGTGCCACAGGAGTTTATGCCACCACCACCACTAGATCAGGTAGGACCTTCTCATACATACAGGAGCATGGATGATGAGTATGACAGTGATTAGTGATTAGGATGATTAGCATCCTATTTTGATTCTTAATTCTAGACATTATTATTATTTTTATTCGTACTATTTTTATTATGATTTGGATATTTGTAGTTTTACATTTTGTTAGTTATGTTTGTGTTATTTAGAATTTTTATTCTATTTGGTATCATTTAATTGTGTTTGTTGCTGTCCTTTTAGAATTATGTGATGAGCATGTGAGATGCTGGCAGTAAGTTCAGCGAAATTGGAAGCAAGGAATTTTGAGAGTATCATATCGGCCTTGTTTTTCCTGTAACTCACACAATATTCCAGGGGAGTTTTACTGTCTAATTTCTTTTCTCTTTTTCCCGTTTTAGCAGTACTTTATTTGTACAAAGTTGGCATTGTACATCTTTAAGTGGGGGATGGGAGAGAAAAGAATGAATTAGGTTTCCACATATTTTTCGTTAAAAGTAAGTAGATGATGTTGTAATTTAATTAACTTTTATCTTATTAAGTTACGTAACTAGGAGGTTATAAGTTGCCCAATTTTCAACAAAATTTTTAAATTTAAATTTCTGTTATCTAGAGATAATTATTTTGTAACAATGTAGGTTAATTTTAAAATTTTCTATACTTTTAATTAAATCTTAAACTGTGAAAAATGTTATTTAGTTTCATTATATGATGTATCGATATGCAATTTATACTAGAATTTTTGAGCTTTTAAGAAATTAAGATAAAATAGTGGATGTTACTTTTGGATGAACTTTAGTTGTATATGACGGTTGTCTTAATCTTCATATTAATAGCGTGCGATATGCTATAATTTTGGGATTCGAATAAATATCATTTGGGGATATACCGGATGTTGTTTCCTCTGTTGTAGTAAGTACAGACCTGGTTTCCATCAGTATATCTAATTAAAAAGAGCAAAAGAGTTTAACAACTCATGATTTTAAAATGTAGTCAAGTTATGTTGCTTTGTTGTACTAAGGTACAGACCTGTCACCTATGTCTTGACTAAAAATTTATATTGCTAAACCAAAATCAAGTTATGTCGCTTTGTTGTGTTAAGGCACAAACCTGTCACCTATGTCTTGATTTGAAAAATGATTGTTTTGATTGGAATTTCATAATATGTAATATTGGCACGTTATGAGTATGAGAGTATATAACTATTGAGAATTTGAAGGGACATTTACCCGAACAATAATGAGTTAAGTTCAATCAGTTGAATATAGATTGTTTAAGTGGACAACAATATCAGTAATCATGATGAAGCTATTCAATGTTTTAAGAATAATAACTTCATGTGTAGATTATTTTTGCAATCTCATAGTTTCTTAATAATTGTTTTTTTAGAATTAACATGTTTTTAAATTTAAATGTTTGAGTTGAAGATGGGTAATGTTGTGTAATTCCTTTGTTAGTTATTTAGGTTAATGGCGATGACTGTTTTCTTTTGCAATTTAAATTTTTGAATCGATAATCTACTTGAGGACAAGTAAGATTCAAGTGAGAGATGTTTGATAAACGCGCATAAGTACTATGTTTATGTAGTATTTTACCCCTGTTCTTGTATGTTTTGATTGCATTTAATTAAGTCTAGGTACTTATTTCATTTATATTTGCAATTAGATGTGGAGATAAGTATTTTGGAGAAAAGAACGGAAAATAGTCAATAAATAAGTTAAGTGATGCATTTTTGAAGAAGCGAGCAAGCCGAAGGATTAAAGGAAGAAAAGTATGAAAATCGGCTGGAATTTCATTCCATACGCCGTACGGAATATCCATACGCCGTATGGATGAGGCGGTGGAGGCCTAGTGTGACGTGGAGCTGGGCCAGGCTTGTTTTTAATCCATACGCCATATGGATTATCCATACGCTGTATGGATCCTTTTTTCAGAAAAGTATAAAACGCGTTTTTTAACCCTAAAAAGGGAGTTCGGCTGGGATTTCGACTAGAGGGTTTTCCAGACGACTAGTTCGATTTATTTACGAATTCTAGGGTTATTTTGGAGGCATAAGAAGTAAAGGTGGATCTTATTTCAACCTATCTTCTTGTGATTCGTTATTTCGGTTTGTATTACTCTTATTTTATTCTGATTACATAATGTTTTTGAATGTTATTGAATCTGAATTTGCGTATTGTATGATGAATAGAATTCATTAGTAGTTGTGTAGTGATAAAACTTGGATAATGATTGATTGAACGATTATATTGCACGTTTATTAAGTTGTTTGATTGAAGATGATTATGTTATCCGTTGAACCTTAGTTACTGGTGATTATTTAGTTATTTCTTAACATGATTGATTGTGTTATTGTGATTGATTTCCATTGAGACTATTAATCATTGATGATTAGAATCTAGGTTTTGATCATTGCTGAATATATTGAGTTTGACAGGTTAAGAGTGTAATAACTAATTAATCTAAAATGAATAAGCTTATAAGTAATTATTAGTAGGTATTGTTGATTCATATCGCGAGGATAAATCATAATCAGTCATGAATATTTAATGCGTATTTAGGGTAAAGCACACAATAGAAAAGTACAATTTTTGTGACGTCGGATCGATGTTTAATGTGGAACCCTAGGTTATAGAAACTAGTTGGACCCGAACAGTTGGCTAATTTACATTCAATTTGAATTCTTTGATTAGTATTTAAGTTGATATAATAGAAATCACAGTTAAACAATGAATGTGTAGTGAATCGGGATATTTGAATCTGAGTGGAATTACTACACGATTACTTGTTCCATCCTATTATTATTTTCTATTATTCACTGATGGCACCCGAAAGCGTCAGTGTCGTTGATGGTAACTAATCAGGCGCCACCAGGGGTTTATAATTTATATTTAGCGGGGCTTAAATTATATGTACTACCTACTCTGGTTAGTAAGAGGTAAGTATAACCTAAGATCGTTCTATGAATCAAAAAATTTGGGTGATTAAAGCTGGTGCCTTCGGTAGGGAAATATTTAGGATGGAACAAAGTAGGTAGGTTTGGGAGTTTTTAAACTAAAGACAGGTAATTAAAATGTAGGAAAGTAAGTTGCAGGAAAACAGATAAAGATAAATATGTGATTGCTGAGATTTTGATAATTAATGTTTCGGGATGACAGACTAAATAGGGACGAAACTTAATATAATAAGTAAACTATTAGGTGTAAACTCTAGAACCCTACCAACTAAATTTCCCATTGGCATGTCACTAGGAACTAGGTTATCATGATTCTGATTGGAGCAATACGCCAACTTCCAATACCTATCTGGTTAAGAGATAAGCAACCTATTTTTGTTTTACACCAAGGTGCATGAATCAGTGGCGTATCTGTTGGTACATTTAGTGTGTCAGTCAGTTGGTCTATTGAGTTGTAAGTGTCGTTTATTAATTGTAATAGAAAAGTCATTTCTGGGTTAGCGACATTTAGTTTAGAATTAGGCGACACTTGCCTTAGTGACGCATAGCGACACTTAGGTAAGTGACGCATAGCGACACTTAGGTAAGTGACGCATGAAGGAGGCAACATGCGACACTAGCCAAGTGACACATGTCTGCCATTTTGTGTTAGTATATAAGCAAACCTACGGGTTTCTGGCTAGGGTTGACGAAACCCTAGCACCATTTGTCGACTAAACATCTTTGTAAATAGTTGCAATCGTTTATACATCAATACAATAAGCTAATATACATTGATTATTCGATTTCGGTTTTGGTTTGTTTATGTTATGATTGATTACTTGATTCCACCTTGTAATCATTGTCAACCATCATCTGGATCCACGACTAAGGGCACTCACAGTATCGTCTCATAGGTCCGACCGTTCTTAACCCCTAAGATAGTTTATTGTTCTATCAGCATGCAGATTAATAACTTTGTACGTTTAGGCTGCCGATTTTATAAGACCTAGAGGTTTAAGTATCCTAAGTCACTTGGACTTTCACTTTCATTCCTAAGTCTTATTTATAATTATTTAAATTCCGGTTTCTTCGACTCATGATTTAAATCTCTCCTTTTCAAACAGTTATACATCCCTGGGTTATTCACAATTTTATTAAGAACGTGTTTCATACGCAGACCATACCTTTCAGTAATTAGACCATGTACTTTACATGGTAGTTCCACGGCTTCTTACATCCAACATGCGGTCAAAAGTAATTGACATTGAAAGTGACAATCTAAACTAATTAAAAGTAAAGCAGTGCGGAAATGTAAACCTAATATATACAACGAGTGGTTTCACTGTGTCTTACTTATTGCATGTCATGGGCACATATAACTACTTACCATAATTAAGGTTGATCAGGTCCTAATTACTAGGTTGCAGTCACGTGGATAACCAGAAAGGGTTCTCCATAGATTAAACTTAAGTTCATAAGGTCTTAACAGTACAAGGGATATTAATTCCTATTTTGTCTGAACGTATTTTATGAACATTACTTTGTGATGCATTGACTTTCGTAGGATATACCAGTCAGTTGTGAAGTTGTATTATCTTTTTGGAATTCCAACTGTTAAACCAGAGCTGATTCCAGTGATATGACTACCTTTGGTTGTTTATGACTTCCATACATTTGTACTTTGCTCAAAAGCATTTCCAGTACTATATCGAATAAACAGTCGAATAGGGGCCATCATATCACATTACGATCATCGTGCACTAATTATATAATGTCATCCCTACTTATAATTATCTACATCATCAACAATCACAATAATAAACTACTTGCAATTCATGGCAATAAATAAATCACATACCAGGCAATAATACATATTAATATATGAAATGAGACAGGTAAAATAAAAGTTTAGATAACACCCGGAAATAAATGCGTAACAGTGTATTATTATAATTGAAAACTCTTTTGCACGTACAAAGATTGATCTCCGAATCCCTAGCGTTCGCCCTAGCTTCTATATGAATCTGTAGATTAATTACAATAATCCTAGAATGAGAAAGACTAAAGAATACTAGAGATTTTCTAAAGAAAGTGTGTAAGACTTGTAAGTTATGTTGAAAAGAGTATGTTAGCATACTTCAAAAATCAAGTAAAAAGTCACGTTTAAGGGTGAAATTCGGCTCATGTTAGCATCTTCAGGAGCATTGATTTGACGTAAAAAGTCACCTTTTTACGTACATAATCCCCACCTTTTTAGCCCCAAAATGGATGAAATCATTCAATATCAATACCTTTTCACCAAAATTCATTATTAAGGCTAAAAATAAGGCATTACTTCAAAAATAAAGTAAAATGGCTAAATAACGTAGAAAACAAAGCATAAATGATACGACCACATTCTACGAGCACTTTTTAGCATATGACCTTGAAATTATTCTTTGATTAGCTCATTATGATCTTCAGGTAATTACGATCAAAGAACGCTGAAAACGGATCAAGAATGAAGAAGTTTTGGCCAAACGAAGTTCGACCAGTGCACGAGACTTATGATCCAGCACACAAGGCAACGACCACGGGCTACGCACCCCCACAGGGGCCGTATACCACCCTCTAGGGGCCGTATACGCCCCCATAGACGCCATATACCCCCTCTTTGGGGCCGTATACCCACCTGTAGGGGTGGTATACCCCCTCTACGCTGCCAGATACGCCCCATTTGCTACCGAATACACCCTATTTGGTACTGAATACGCCCTATTTGGTATCGAATACGAATACGCCCCTTTTGGTGTCGAATTCTATAGCTAGGGGGTGTATTTTAGTGTTAAAATGGAGCGAGGGTGTTAAGTGTAAAATCGAATCTTGGATGCCTATAAATAGAGGCTTAAACCTCCTCATTTCTAACCATTCACACCATTCAACTCACCACACAATCCACTCACCACTTTCTCTCTAGTTTAGGTTAGTTAGTTAGTAGTTAGTTTCTCGTTAATATTTAATGAGTCTAATGGAGGGGCTATTTTGTAATATTTGTTGAAGATACTTGGAGGGGTGCTTTTGTAATATTCGAGGCTATGCTCATTGTAATCTTTCAGCTTATATTCCAACTACGTATTTATTACGGTTATCTCTTTCCTTATCTAATATAATGCATGTTATTGTTATTATGCTAGATTTAGGATTCGTTGCCATGATTAGTGAGTAGTTAGCTTGTGTGTTTGTTGTGATGTAGTTAGCCATTATAATAGGGGATGATGTTAATTTAAATATATAACTGAAAATTATGTCTGTTTAACTTTTCATCTATGATTATAAACTTTTCATCAAACTATCGCCTTTCCTCCAGTAAACGTGGTTAAAACCCTAATAGAAAAGGAGTCGCGAACCTTGTTCTAAGGGTAATTAATTATCTGTGCTATCTTTGCATGGTCTGATTTCGAAGCTTTGGAAATACCGCTAAACCAAATGTATAGTACAACGTGAATAAATCAGGGATTTATTGGGTAATATTAAGTGAGGGCTGGGTTTATATCATAGATGGGTACGCTTTAATACAAACTAAGTTTAAGAGGGTTCATAGTGACCTGAATGTGCAAGATGTGTGGAATACCGTAAAACGACCTATTACTTAGTATAGTACTGGAACCACCTCTGGTGTAGTACAAATGCATGGAAGCTACGGAACGGTCTTCGGTATATAAACCCTAACTTTCATTAGTGCGCAAGGCATGTAATGCCGTAAAACGTCTTAGTACCTCGTGTAAGTGTCGGAACCATCCTTTGGGAACGGTTCCCATACACCCAAGCTATGGAACGGACATCGGTGTATACATTCTAAGCAGCACTGGGTCACCCACCAGCTCTGAATCTAACAAACCATCGATGAAAAGTTAACAGACGCTTTCCAAATCAGTTCTTAAATGATCTATTTGAATTAGAATACTTTATGGTATCAAAGAACGGTCAGAAATTAAATATCGGTCTGTTACCTTATTCATGCGCCCAGGAGTTAACTCCAAAAAGGGTCACTAGTCTTCACAGACAGTGTTGGGGGTAGAGCAGCCTGATCTGATCAGAATCATGACAACCTAGTACTCAGTGACATGCTATCTTAGGAATCAGATAGTAGGGTGCTAGTGTTGACACCATAAAGAACCTAAAACATTAGAACACAAATACTTAGAAAGAATGTTTTCAAAATATCAAACCAAAACATCATCTCCCCTTTAGGCTAATGAAATCACAACAAACACTCCTCTCCATATTGAGTATCACCTGTTATTTTATTTTGCTGTTTATTTAGTTTAATTTAGGACCTAAGTAAAAAACCCAAAATCAAAACTCTTGTTTACAAACCCTACTAAATCGAATCGATCGTCTTGACTGCTTGGTTTCACAATACGGTTGATCTTAAGAATGACCCTGAGTCATTACTTGTCGCTAACTACTCTTAGCCATAGTAAAACTTAGGTCCCCAGCTCTATGAATATAAAATCACCCGTCCGATCGTGCGGTTCCGAATGGGATGTCAGCAACGACAAGGAAGCGATTCCTTGACCGACCATCTGGGACCCGATCAGGTTTTTGGCGCCGCTGCTGGGGAATCAATCGTAAGACTCTTAGGCATCTTGACGAACTTTTCTATTTAGTTCCACCAATAAATACCCGTAGTTTTTCTTTTCCTTGTTCCAACCAAAAATTCCTTCCCACAACACACAACGACGATCGACCAGATCATCCAGGACTGAACCACTTATCTTCACACCTGATCCTGAGTCGATTATCCGAATAATTCGCAAAGAAAGACGCTCTTGCTTCCGACAGATGGCCGCACGGATCACTCTCACCGACCACACCAAACCATCTATCGAAGGACGAGGAGGACCCATCAGCTATCCGGTAATCGAAGGCGCATCTTTCAAACTTAAACACCACATCGTTCAACTCATCAAAGACAACTGTCAATTCCACGGTTTACCCCGTGATGACCCCAATGCCCACATTGACAAATTCATTCAGATTTCCAACTCTTACAAGCAGAACGGGGTTGAGCAGGATATAGTTCGCCTATACTTGTTCCCCTATTCTCTCGCTCTACATGCCCAGACATGTTTTGAGGGACTTGAGACCGACTCAGTCTTCTCATGGACGGATATGGCCACCAAATTCTTAACCAAATACTTCCCTCCGTCCAAACAAACCAAGTCCAAGAATGACATCACAAACTTCCACCAAGCTTGTGACGAATCTATCTATACGACATGGGAACGATTCAAGATCCTTCTGAAGAAATGTCCAAACCACCAACTCGAAAAGATTGCCCAGTTATGCACATTCTACAACGGTCTTGTTCCAAACCACCGCATCACCCTTGATGCCGCTGCTCAAGGAAATTTCATGCAACTCACGGATGATGCACCATCACGACTGGAAGACAGATGAGCAATCCTCATCACTACCTCTATCCTCCTACAACCAAATCCAACCTGAGACAATCAAATCCTTGAGTGAGCATATTGAGTCGTTGACGAAATAGCAAGGAGAGCTAAAGAAGCAACCGCAGCAGATCCACCAAGTTCAGGCATGCCAGAACTGTGCTCACCTTCCCACAGAAGAATATCAAGTTGAGTATGAAGATCCAGCTGACGGCACGGTCTACTACGCACAATTCCCAGCTCGACCACAAAATCCGCCTGGTTTCGCACGAACTTCTCCACCTAGGACACGAGGCACTGAATTTCCTCCACGAAACACCCAACCAACCTTCCAACCTAAATACCAACCAAGATACCCAACCTACACACAAAAACCCCAACTTACCTACAACCAACCAGATGTCAGCCCACCTAGTGATACCACAAAGACCATTGTGCCTATCACTAGTCAAAATGATAATCTCACCAAGTTTATCGAGGGTCAGACTCAATTTAATCAGAGAACCACCGCCAGACAAGACCAGACTGAACTGTTCCTTAGAAACCAACTCTCGGTTCTTAAAAACCTTGAGAACCAAATCGATCAGTTGGCTCAGTGTCTTGACACTAGACCCCATGGAACCCTTCCAAGCAATACCATTCAAAACCCACACGTGGAAGAGGCCAAATATGTAACCTCCAAGGACCCAAAGGTGGCACCGAGCCAGCCTAATACTTCTTCTCCGGTGAAGAAAGAATCTCCTGTCCTTGAGACACCATCCATACCTACTCCCGCTAAAGAAGTGAGAATCTCATTCCCTAATTGTCTTAAGCAAAGGTATAAGGTTAAAGCCTTCAAGATCGATGCTAAGTTCTTAGACACCGTGTCTAGAATTCCTACCAGTGCCAAGCACATTAGGAGAATGCTTTCCACCAAAGATAAGATACCCGACGTATCTACTATCACGCTGAACGCGGAATGTTCATCCGTCGTAAGCAACCTGCCTGAAAAATTAGGAGATACTGGTCGTTTTACACTGCCCTATTCTATCTATCAGTCAGGCGTGATTCGCTCCTTCGCCGATCTTGGAGCTAGCATCAATCTCATGCCTTACTCTCTATACGTCAGATTAGAATTAGGAAACCTTAAGCCTACAAAGATGAGCGTGCAACTTGCCGATCAATCGGTACGATATCCACGAGGGATAGCCGAAAATATAATGGTTAAGGTTGATAAATTCTTTTTTCCCATTGACTTTGTTGTGATGGATATACAAGAAGATATCAATATACCAATCATCCTAGGCAGGCCTTTCATGAACACTGCCCGCGCTATCATTGATGTATACTCGCAGACTATAAGCCTTCGAGCCAACGGGGAGACTGTGTCCTTCCAAGTTGACCAGGCTGATAGTTCTCGTCTAGAGCATGCTGAGATATACACCATATCCACTGGCAGAGTCACATCCGACAATGATACATCCGAATCAGGTCCTTCAGACACATATGTACCCGATGACCATACCTGTCTCATCTCATCAACGGAAGAATCTGAATCCGAGATAGAAGAGATGGAAGACTCAGAGTCAGAAGACAATGAGATGGAAGAATGTGAAGAGGAGCAAGAAGAGGATGAGCCAGAAGCTGAAGAGCAAGAGGAGGACGTTTATCAATCCACACCACCTCACGAATACTTCCCTGATTCTTAGCATCCGACAGAAGAAATCATGCAGCTTGAATATATTCTAATCAATCTGTCAGATGACGATTCAGATGAAGGCCAACCGATTGATCACTCCTGCCCTGAAGAAAAGGACATTGAAATGGATTCTTCTCATCCTATATCAAAAATAATCGACGCAACTTAGCCACCATCCAATACTGTTGAGTTCCCTGATTCTCAGAACACGGACGCTCTAGTAATGGACAGTGACGAGGATGACGTCGTCTTTATAGATGTTCCAATAGATGTCCACTCCATCCACTTTCGTGCATCTCCAGTTATTCCTGATCCTCCTCTCGAGATCATCCAGGTCCAGGTCGTCTCTACCCATGAAGGGATGATCAGTGCTCTCGAAAGATTTGAGGATGATTTTCATATGATCATGGCTGTCATTAGAGACTCGACTAATGAGTACACTCCGAGACAGAGAGAGTTAATCGAGGAAATCAACGCTAAGTAGTCTATCGTGCTAATAACTCTAGGAGTCCTCAAATTCTACAAAACCGCATTCATGCCTTCGCCGAAGATCTAGCAAGTCAGCTTCTGCAAGAACACCATATTGATGAGATACCTGCTGCAGACGAGCTAGAGTTCTTCGAAGAACAAAAAGTCATATATGGCAAGGTTTATGAAGCCCTAATCAGGTCCGTATTTCCATATTCTAACCAACAGATGAGTTTGCTACATTCTTACAGGTACAATTTGGACTATGCATCTGGGAACCCTGAGGAGGAAGTAGACATTCAGATGATGAATGATCTTAGAGGATTGATGGATTCCATAGCCGGTAACGACCATATTGATGATACCTCACCACATAGGTTTTACATCGACTGCACAACTGAACATCACGCCCACAAGATTATCGAGAGGCTCAAATACGTGAGTTTGGATGAAAGAACGCGTGCCATCCCTTCTTCCATCCCAAATGGAACAATGGTCAACACTGCAAACTTTGTCATGGAACATCTCTCAGAGATCTTTGGTACTGTTCCTCCAGAAGAACCGAGGCAGCTATTTCATGACGGTCTACGTGAAGTCTACTACAGAATCTTAAACATCTTTAGAAATTCTGACCTCACCTACTCCAGTCACCAAAACCAGCTTCTCCAGGGTATTCAAGAATCCATCCATACACTAAGAAGAAACCCATAAAATCATGAAGACATACATCTACGCTTCTTCGGTTTCATGGATTCTTTAAAGAGAGAACGTCCTGAGCGTGAGGTTGCCAGATCCAATGGGACCCTCATCTTTGATCCCAACGGAGTCATAACAAAGTCAGTCGATGATATCACATGGGACCTTCTTCACTTGCAAAGAGTGGCTGAAAAACACTTTGACAGCTTCCCTCTTCATGTGGAAAGGATCCCAAATATCACTCAGGTTATCACCCGCCACTTCTTGAGATTCTATTCCAGGGTCCCACCTTCCAGCACCATTGGCCCTGGAAGTTCCAACACCCACTAATTCTGAAGGAAGGAAAGTCGAGCTCTCGACTCTAAAAGCAACGCTTCTCGGGAGGCAACCCGAGTAATAAACGTGTGTTGATTGTGTGTTAATAAGTGAAGATAAATCTCCGAATATCCTTCACACTTGGATATACCTCAAAAATATTTTCAAAATATTTCAAAGTCACAACTCATCTTTTGCAAAAATCACTTGTCTCAGATAAATAGGAAGCACTTTTCAAAAATTAGTTCATATGTGTCGAGCATTTGAGGTACTTGCATACTACTTTTATGCATTATACTTGAACTCGTTTAAAAACATATGTTCTACAAAATTATTTGTAATAGAAAACATATTTTCATTCTGAGATAGTGATTCTTTTTCATTGCAAAAATATGGAGTTAAAAGGTATATCCAACGTGTTCACACTTAAGAGATTGATTCACAAATGATGGTTGAAATGGAAGGCAAGGGTATCATTTAAAGGCAATCCCCCTAAAAGCTGAATAATCCTCATGGAGCTGCTGTAAAAGAAAGACTTTTCTTATCGGCACGTATTCAGACCTTCAGCTTTTAGCTATCTGGGGAGTTTCTTCATCCTTTCTCTGTTTCTATCTTTTTGCTTTATTGAGTACATTTAATTAATAAAAGTAATCTATACCATATCCTAAGCTTATCACTAAGTGTGGGATTTCAGCCCAAATTAACACTTGAGAAACATTTTCTTACATGTTTAAACTCTAAGTGTGGGATTTTACTTCCAATAAAATCTCCACTGAAGAGAACATTAGGGACAATGTTCCTCTAAGTGTGAGATAGTGGTATAGAATACCTTAGATAGATTTTTGTGTCCAAATAGCAACTCAAAAAATGTTCCTCACTTTAAAAATTGATCAAAATTTTTAGAATTTTTGCATAAAACAAAGAAAAGCATTAGCTTAACTTCGACAGTAGATAGCTACTCATTCAGTTTGCTCTGCTATTTCTTTGAATTTTAATATTTCTAAGAGGAGCCATTTTAAATATGAGTAAGTTATTTTAGAAAGTAGTGTAAATAAGGTAGAAATTTCTCAAATTAAGAAATGATAATCTTAGGGGCAGCACATGACTAAGCACATACAACCCATATTAATTGCAGTGAGGTATCTTGAGCCTATATAAGCATTAATTTTAAATGCTTCACTATTCATTTGTTGTGTGTGCCGATGTATGCATTTATGAATTAGAACTTGCTCCTGGTATGCATTTCGAGACCATATTGGTGAGTACCGTACGCGGTATAGGTGCAATTAGATGACCTTGACATTCCCTAGGAAATAAACCCATTTTTTCTCATATCTCTTCAAGCCTAACCCTGCCGATACTCATTTTTAGTATCGATGATCCGCTAAGTAAACCCTGTTGAGCCTTAGCCTTTTCGTTTCTTGAAAACCCTTTATTAAAATCCCATCCACCTCCAACCCACCAAAATCTTATTCTTGGAATTTTTAAATTTTTGAAAAATGCTATTTAGGTATTCTTTTTGCTTTCACTCAAAAATCATAAATCTCGTGTTTTACTCAAAGTTTCTCGTGTGCGTTTCAAAAATCAAAATCTCAAAAAGATCGAGAAAGTCTGAAGGTGTGAAAAATTGACACCAAGTAAAATTCGAAATGTTAAAAGATTGAAAAGATGAAAGTAAGAAAGGATCTCAAAAGGCAGAATTTTTTTTTCCTCTTAGAATCTCCTCGGCAAAGAAATTCTAAGCCAAAAATATGTCATGGAAATAAAGCTAAGTGCTTCAAATCTCTCGAATACTCCGATCTCTGGAAAATATATATTCCATATGTTTTCAAAGTTAGAAGTCAGCTATCTTTACTTCCTTCCCGTTATCCATTTCCGTTTTCATTAAAAAGCGTATCTAAATAAAGTTTTTCACAAATTTAAAAGTCCTGAGATAAGCATACCCCTTTAAACCTAAAAACATCCCGTTCACCATACCCCTTAACCCTTACTTCACACTACAACCCGATGAATGTCTTTTGGATAATTAGCACCGTCCTCACCTAAGTGGTGGAGATATGATTCTCGATCAAGCTTATGACGATGAATGATGCATGACTGGCTTTTGAGAGATTTCATTTGTTTAGAATGATGGGAAACCCGATACACTTCTGAGTAAATTGAGTGACCACCTGTGAGATTGCCTAAGTCATGTGTATGCCAAAGATCATGAGAATCAGAAGCATGCCCAAAGATATTCATTTCTTATTTCTGGAACAAATATCTTATTTGTCTCGATTTTCTGAAACAAGTTACTTGTATGAAGAATGGTTGTTTTCAGAAATATTTTAATTCGCAAAAATCGGACCTAAAACATCTTTTTAAAGTGAGGATAGTTGAAGTATTGCTTGAGGACAAGCAATGTCTAAGTGTGGGATACTTGATTTAACGTAAAAAGTCACGTTTTTGCGTACATAATCCCCACCTTTTTAGCCCCAAAAAGACACCCAAGAAGAATTTAGGACCCCACTTTCCATTCCAAAACATTGCGTGGACTTTGATAACACGGATCAGTTACCTGACCTTGTATCATCCCCAGAAGGTCACTCTCCACCTTTTCATTCACCTAATTTACCAAATTATGTCCACTTTAATTATCTCCCCGAAGATGATTATGAAGTCAAACCTTCGACATTATGTGACTTAATCACCCTCATTCCTGAAACATCAGTATATGCCCAAACCCTGTCCAATTCTTGTAATGACGGCATCTCTCCATTCCTTTCACATGAACACATATACACCATTTATCGAGTGGTGGATAAGGTTCCATCAGTCGAGTCAGAATAACCTTGTTTTGAAGAACGCCAACTCGGTGCTTCTTTCAATCCTTCCCGTAGGGTAAATGTCTATAAAGCATTCATTAGGCAATTAAAATATGTTGACCTCCCATTTTCCTAAGAACAACAAGAGACGATTGTCAAATTAGAAAAACAAGTAGAATTCCTTCTTCGCCTGTCAAGTCATGAATGCCAGAACGCTTTCACAAATTTCAGAGACCAAGAACTAAAGTTTAAAGCAGATTTAGATCTACTTTTTAAATCACTTTCAGACATGGACTTTCTCCCAATATCTATGATATTAGTCATTCACAATGTCGCTGCAGTATTCAACAAACTTGAGTTCTGGATAGAACGGGACCCAATGATTCCCATCGTCATTCCTGGTAAAATTCCATTCTTTTTTGACCCCGCCTCTTATTTTATCTCAAAATTACGAGATGTTTTTCCAAATTCCACCAAGAAAAGAATCGACACATCCCTCTTCACTAAAAGAAAAGACCTTCACATCAAGCTTATTCGAATCTTTGCCTTTACCAAATACCCCTTCACTTCCACTCAAAAAGCCAAATTCAGTGAACTCCTTAGGACAGTTAAGTCCACAACCGGAGAACCTGATTCGCAGGAAGAGAAAGTGTTTCTGGAAGTCATGAATAAACTCACTCACGATCTAAATTATAAAGACCAAGGACCATGCGTCGGTTTGTCAAACCCTAAAAAGATAAGGAAGGTATACAATAAGTTCATTAGCGATCTTGTCAATTTAGGATACGAGGAACGAAAAGTCCTAGGGTAATTAGAGGATAGTCATTAATATTTAGTTTATAATGTCATTTGGGAGCTTTCAAAAAGTTTTGTACCTAAAAATGTTCGCTTAAGGGAGCAAATCTCAACCCTTTCCCTATGTAGGGATCGGAACGAATCGTAAAACAATTCTCTCCGAAAAGGTCAAGGCTCGCGACTTTAAAAGAGCGTATTTTAGTATACATATAGTAATAAATAAATTTTTGAAAGCGACCTTTAAGAAAAGTTTTTAAAGTGTTGCCTGAAAACACGCGCATGTCAAAAGGAATACGCAATTTCAAGATTTTAGCCGAAACGTGTACATTCCATAGACCCGCGTCAGACAAAGATTTTAAAACACCAAAAAATACACTAAGTTTAATATCTTAGATTGATTATAATTGTCCTGCAAGAATTTGCGCATTTCTTAAATTATTTATAACGTAACGAGGAACCAACAAGTAACTAGTTACAATAAGTAAACTTAAGATTCGTAGCTACGATTAATAGGACATTAGTAATTAATCTAGAGCATTAGGCTTAATCTTAGAGTACAATAGGGACCATGTGTAAGGAATATGGTACTTAGGGACATGATACATATTCCTAGGGACTACTAACACCTTCCATACATCTCCATAATTCAAAAATAAGAAGAAAACATCTTCTTCCTCCCCTCTCCTCTCCAAAATCGGCCACCCATTGTTCCGCGGGGTAACTCCTATTCACTTTATTGTTTATTCAACAATTCGTGCCACGATACGGACGTCTCAGACGACCGAGACTAGGGAATAGGATTCGAGGTTAGTTGTCGGTTAAATTGGTAATACATTTGGGAGAACTTCTGGTGTAGCTTACACTCCATATATGTTATCCATGTGACATGTTGTTTATTTGATTGTGGACAACTCTACGTTAGATAAGTAATAGGATAGGAGCTATGGCCCATTAGGACATATACAATAATGATACGGGATCTCTGGGCAAGGCATCAGAAATACCGTAAAATGGCTTAGTTCTTGGTATAGCACTGGAACCATCTCTGGTGAAGTACAAATACGTGGAAGCCACGAAAAGGCCATAGGTACAGTACTATGTTGAGAATCGTTCAGATTCCCCAAGTCAGCACTTCTAGGATTCATTGTAATTAGAGCCTTAATCCTCATAACTACCCCTAAATAGCATACACCAATGTCATAGCAAATACTCGCGTAATCCATAGATCTCTCAGCGACTACACTCCTCATTTATTATACTATCTTTAGTTTACTTAGAATAGAAAAAAAAACCTCAAAAATTTTTAAAACCCTAGCTAAATTACCAAAGATAATTAATCCTCCTAAGATCCCATGCCCGTTGTAGTTTGAAGAACGACACCTGAGTCACACCTACCGCTTACTATACAAGTAGTAGTATAACTTAGGCTTCCCTGCACTATAGATATTAAAACCACCTCTATGATCGTCTGCCCTGAATGGAAGGCCCGCAACGACTAGGAAGCAATTCTTGAACCGACCGTTGGAGCGCGATCAGGTTTTTTGGCGCCGCTATCGGGGACTACAATGACCGATTTTAGGAATTTAGTTATCTTAGTTATTTAGCGATCCTTTCGGAAGATCAATATCATCCGAAAGTACCTTTTTTATCCTTAAGTTAATTTTACTTTTTCCGTCTTTAGATTAGAATAGTTTAACCCTTCCTTTCCAAAATCCTACTTTCTACCAACAAGTTATGTCAAACTGTATCACTCTCGCCTCATCAATTAAGCCACTGCTAGAGGGACGAGGAGGACCGGTCGTAACACAAACGGATGAAACCCTTGAAACTAAGCCTCAATATATTAAAATGTTAAAATCTGAGTGTCAGTTTCATGGTCTTTCGGTTGAAAATCCAAACGCCCATCTTAACAAATTCATCAACTTTTCCGACTCTTTCGAACAAATAGGAACCGATAGAAACCTTCTTCGCCTCCATCTGTTTCCTTATTCTTTATCTTCTCGAGCCTTAACATGGTTTTATGATTTCAAACCCAATTCGATTCATACATGGGAGGAGATGGCTACTAATTTTCTAGCTAAGTACCTCCCTCTTTCCCTACAAACCAAGCTTAAAAATGACATCATTAACTTCTATCAAGGAACTAATGAATCATTAATCACGACTTGGGAACGATTTAAGAATCTGATCGAGAGACGTAAGAATCGTCAGTTGACTGAAACGGATCTGGTCTGCACATTCTACAATAGTTTGAATCCTCAACACAAACAAACCCTCGATGCTGCTTCATCCAGAAATTTCATGCTACATACTTCAGACAAAGCTTGGAAATTGATTGAGACGATAACGATGCATCAACATGACTTGGAGTCAGATGAATCTACTTCAGAAGAAAGGAGTACTTCAAATCAAACCTTAGGCAATCTAAAAACTCAACTCGAATCTATCACTAAAATTGTCAAGGATTTGCAAGAATCTTCAAACCCTAAGAAGAAACCTCAAAAGTTCCAAAGGGCCAGCGAAGAAATTCTTACAACTGGTGGAAACCCTAATCACACTTTTCATTCCAAACCTTTCATTCAGCAGTTTACCACACAACCCACTTCCCGATCTTTAGTTCTCTCTACTCCTTCCCTATTGACTTCTCGTCTAAACAACGAAACTTTCAAAAACTTCATTGTTGAACAAAATATTGTCAATAAAAAGATTGTTGATTTTCAAAACCAAATTGATTATTTGTTTAGAATTTCAAACGATTTAATTAAAAACATGGAAGATAATGTTAAAAGGTTGTTTTTAAAAGTTGAGGAGAAGCAAAAGGAAGAAGCGATCTACAACTCACAAAATGAGTATGATGACATCCTTGTGGTCACTAGAGGGTGAAAAGAGACTAAAAACGAGAAATCCGTAGATATTCCCACAAATGAACCTTCTACTTCTCTACCTACTGATTCAGTCCAAGTTGACACCCCCGTCACTTCTCCTGAATCTCCTAAAGCCCCAAAAAGTATTAAACCAACACGTATATCTTTCCCTAGTAGGCTTAAGAAAGAGAAGCAAGAAGCTCAATTTGGAAAATATCTAGAAATGTTCTAAAGCTTACACTTAAATGTTAAACTTTTAGATGCTTTAGTTGAAATGCATAGTTGTGCCAAATTCTTTAAGGAACTCTTATCCAACAAAGAAAAACTTAGACATATAGTTAACTTGCCCTTAGATGCAGAATGCTCTTTGATTATGCAACAAGGACTACCCCCGAAGCTAGGAGATACTAGCCATTTCACTATTCCTTGTTATTTTCAGGATGTTCAAATAAGTAATGCCTTAGCTGACTTAGGAGCTAGTGTAAACCTTATGCCATACTCTCTTTTTAGGAAATTAGGATTAAACGAACTTTTGCCAACCCGAATGACCATCCAGTAGCCGATAGATCAGTTAAACTCCCTCGAGGGATTGCGGAGGATATTATGGTCCGTGTTGATACATTTTCTTTCCTGTTGATTTTGTTGTTATGGATATTGAAGAAGACACCCAGGTTCCACTCATCCTTGGCAGGCTTATCCTAAACACTGCTAAGGCCGTCATCGACGTCCATGAAAAATCTTTAAAACTTCGAGTTGGAACTGAGGAAGTCACTTTCAATGTTGATAAACTAATGAAACATCCTATGGGATAATATCTTGGTCTTGTAGATTCTATGCAGGAAATAATTGAAGAACATTTGAAAGAAATTCTCGCAGTAAGCAGCATCAACCCCAACACTATGATCACAACAAGGAAACTATGTGAAGAAAACACGAGATTATACTCTGCTCTCTCGGATTCTTCCGCCGCATCAAGAGAAGTTCTATTTCCTTTGAAGAATCCTAGCCCGCGCTTCAAAACTATCATGACTGCTCCGCTTGGACATGGCATGCCAGTCACTCTTCTAAGAAGGAACCCGACTCCTGAAGTATATGATTCATCTCTCTCAAGGGAATAAATTCAAAGGACGCTCAAAGAAATGGATTCAATGTTTTCACCACCTGATTCACAACTATCAGAAAGTTGTGAACCACAAAGTTCAAATCCAGAAATCACCATAAGCACTTCTTCTTCAGCTCAAGCTCAGAAGTTTGCACTTACTGAAGACAATGATATCATCGTTACTGAAGAAAATGCAACTTCCAAATCATCAATTGTCAAATACGAGCTGAGAGAGGATGCAATCTCCGATAAAGCAGAATGGGTTGAAATAGCTTCAGATAATACATCAGAATCACCTCTTGAAGAATCAGACTTCCAAACAGAGTTTGATGAACTCAAGAGAGACAAAATTGCAAGAATGAAGCCTTCTACTGAAGAACCACCAGAATTGGAACTGGAGGAACTACCCTCTCATTTGGAGTATGCTTTTCTCGAAGGAACTTCGCACTTACCAGTTATCATATCCAAAGATCTGAAGCCTGAGGAAAAAGCCAAGCTCATTCAGGTTCTGAAGTCACATAAAAAGGCAATTGCTTGGAAAATTTCTGACATACAAGGGATCAGTCCAAACTACTGCACGCACAAGATCCTAATGGAAAACGACTTCAAGCCATCAGTTCAGAGACAGAGGAGAGTCAAACCGAAGATTCAAGATGTGGTCAAAAAGGAGGTTATCAAACTTCTTGATGCTGGGCTGATATATCCTATTTCAGATTCTCCATGGGTCAGTCCCGTACGGGTTGTTCCGAAGAAAGGAGGAATGATGGTGATTACAAACGAACATAATGAACTCATCCCAACAAGAACCGTCACCGATTGGAGGGTTTGCATTGACTATCGCAAACTTAACGAAGCCAATCGCAAAGATCACTTCCCTCTGGCGTTTATTGATCAGATGCTCGAGAGATTGTCAGGAAATGAGTTCTATTGTTTCCTTGATGGTTTCTCTGGCTATTTTCAAATCCATTTCGATCTGAAGGACCAGGAGAAGACAACATTCATATGTCCATACGGAACCTTCGCCTACCGACATATGCCTTTTGGGCTATGCAATGCACCTGCTACTTTTTAGAGATGCATGGTGGCGATTTTCCATGACATGATTGAACAGTGTATGGAGGTTTTCATGGACGATTTCTCTATCTTTGGAGACTTTTTCACATCTTGTCTTTCCAACCTAGAAAGGATGCTAGCTCGATGCGAAGAATCAAACCTCATCTGAATTGGGAGAAATGTCACTTTATGGTGAACGAAGGAATAGTATTAGGACATCGGATGTCTAAAGCAGGAATCGAAGTAGATAAAGCTAAAGTTGACACTATTTCGAAACTTCCACCACCTACTTCGGTGAAAGCCATCCGAAGTTTTCTAGGTCACGCCGGATTCTACCGTCGCTTTATTAAGGATTTCTCTAAGATTTCTCGACCTATGACTCATCTTCTCGTAAAAGATACTCCGTTTGACTTTACAGATGACTATCTTAAAGCTTTTAACTACTTAAAGGAACAGCTCGTGCATGCACCGATCATGGTAGCCCCCGACTGGAGCTTACCGTCTTAAATCATGTGTGACGCCAGTGATTTTGCAGTTGGAGCTGTGCTAGGTTAACGGAAGGAGAAACACTTTCAACCGATTTACTGCACCAGCAAACCTCTCACGGACGCTCAAGAAAACTATACAACCATTGAGAAGGAGTTGCTAGCGGTAGTATTTGCTTTTGATAAATTTCGTTCCTATCTTATTTTGTCCAAAACTATTGTCTATATAGATCATTCAGCTCTTAAGTATCTCTTCAAAAAGAAAGACGCTAAGCCAAGACTGTTGAGCTGGATTCTACTCTTACAAGAATTCGACATAGAAATTAAAGATAAAAAGGGAGCAGAAAATGTTGCAGCGGATCACCTCAGCCGATTGGAAAATACGGCTATGGAAAAGCTTGAAGAAAGAGATATTCAAGACCAGTTCCCGGATGAACAACTCATGAACATCTGAAAACACCATCAGGGACCTCGTCCATCATACGATCCCTGGTATCCTGATTTTGCCAACTACTTGGTAGGGGGAATAGTCCAGAAAGGAATGTCAACTTCTCGAAGACAAAAACTCTTCCGCGACGTAAAGAATTATTTTTTGGACGATCCTTTCCTCTTTAAGGTCTGTCTCGACCATATTATCAGAAGATGCATCGACGGGTAAGAAGCCGAATATATCCTCTACCAAAGCCACCATGGACCAACTGGAGGCCACCATGGAGCAAACAAGACCGCATGGAAAGTATACGACACCGACTTTTATTGGCCAACCATTTTTCAAGATTCTTACGACTTGGTTAAACATTGCGATGCTTGCCAACGATTCAGCAACATATCTGCACGCAATGAAATGCCACTAACCAACATCCAAGCCTGTGAAGTCTTTGACATTTGGGGATTAGATTTTATGGGACCCTTCCCTAAGTCTAACGGAAAAGAATACATTCTGGTTGCAGTTGATTACGTGTCCAGGTGGGCCGAAGCACAAGCTCTCCCAACAAACGATGCCAAGGTCATCACTAAGTTTCTCAAACAACTATTTTGTCAATTTGGAGCTCCAAGATCCATAATCAGTGATCGCGGCACACACTTCTGCAATACTCACCTAATGAGAACATTGCAACAGTACGGAGTCACTCACAAAACTTCAACAACTTATCACCCACAAACCAATGGGCAAGCCGAAGTGACAAATAGGGCCTTGAAATGAATCTTAGAATGAACTATGTTCAACCATGGGGAAAAGTGGTCCGATAAATTAGATGATGCATTGTGGGCATTCAGAACATCATACAAAACACCGTTATAAACCACACCATATCGTCTGGTTTATGGTAAGGCATGTCATCTGCCAATAGAGTTGGAGTACAAGGCATACTGGGCGCTGAAGAAATGTAAACTATACATTCCCACCATAAGATCCCATAGGAGAATGCAACTTAACGAACTAGCTGAGTTAAGAGATAAAGCGTACGATAGCTCCCTGAAATTCAAAGAAAGAACCAAGATGTTCAATGATGCAAGACTCAAGCTATCAAAGTTTAAACAAGGGGATAAAGTACTTCTCTTCAACTCACGCTTTAGAAAGTTCTCTGGAAAATTCAAAGTCAGGTGGAGCGGACCATTTATAGTCTCAAAGGTATTTTCCTTCGGTGCAATCGAACTCGAAGCCCCGGAAGGTAACTTTAAAGTTAATGGTCAGCGCTTGAAATTTTACATTGAGGATTTCCCCATTAATGAGGAAATCTACATTTTTGATCCACCTTGAACTATTCCCAGGTATCAAGAGTCAAGCTAGTTACTCTCTTAAACAAGCGCTCTTGGGAGGCACCCCAAGCCTATCTTAGAATAATTTGTCTTTTTTTTTTTTAGTTTAGATCTTGTCTAGTATTATCATTCTGAACTAAATGATGCAGGATAACCACTTATCTGAAAGCCTTTGAAATTTACAAATATGAGATAAGTCTTCATTATTTATATATACAAATGCAGAAGTCCTGATGGCACTTACAAATCAAAATATTTTACAAACAATCATCAGTTCTTTTCGCATTTGTATATCTTCATAAACTTTAATTACCTGTGTTATTGTGTTTTTCAGGATGGAAGCCCCAGCTGAAAGCAGTGAGCAGAAAGTCAAGAAAGGCACAAGATGTAGAAAAGGACGCAAAGTAAAGAAGAAGATGGCTGCTATCCAGGAAGAGAGTCTGATCGATGCATCGATTACTCCAGGGGAGCATTTGAGACCTGCTGCACCACAGTCTTTCCCAGCATCTGAGACTCTCCCGACCTTTGATTATGGGATCACTACTGCAGACCCAGCAGCTGCTTGGGTGCTCTTTCAGACATTGTCCATTCATCATGATTCAATGTCTGATATCCGCAAGGCAATCGGGTTACCGAGACTTCAGGACCTCCCTTACAGGCTAGGGTCAGGTCCGAGAGCTTCACGACCACCATGGTCATTCTTCCCTCCTGCAGCTGACACTACTGATGCTCTAGTACAGGCTCCTGAGAGTTCACACTCTGATCCCGCTGAGATGCTCGCAGCTGCTAGCAGACTTCTTGCACCATCACCTTCTTCTGTCCTCCATGATGCTGCCCTCTATGCCATCTATGATGCTACTGTTGCTGAGTTCGACCCTGATATGGATGATCTACTATATGAGCCTTAGTTTATCTTTACTATCTTTATGTTTTAGATCTATCTACTTTATGTTTTAGACTTATCATACTACTATTCTGTGAGACCTGGTTATTATGACTCTATTTATGGCTATTTGCAGAACTCAGTATTCGTAGGGAATGGATGATCTTTAAAAGAAGTCTGGTCATCCAGCAAATCACTTACACCACTACTTCACGAATCTGGTCTTCCATCCAGTACTCACCAAGCATAGGGAAGTACCACTCTAGTTCTTATGATCTATCTTATGATAATATATGCTCATTCCTACTTAAAATTATAACTGGAAAACTTGAAATTCATATTCGACTTAATGAAAAACCCTAAGTGTGGAATTCTCCCTACTTAGTGAAGAAACATTGAGGACAATGTTTATTTTTCAGTGTGGGATAGCAGTATACTCTTCGCTCACTTTTTAAGATCAAAAGTTTTTTTCGAAATTGTCCTCAGTATATAAATAAATCCGTATTTTTCCGAAATTTTAAAATTTTCCACTATAAAAACGATCTTGCTTCGATAGTAGTCTAACTACTCATTCAGCAGATTGACTTTTCCAAAAGTTTTCGAGTCAATAAATTAAGAAGAAGTACATATTTTTTTTGTGTGCAAGTATTCAAAAGTCGGTAAAAAGAGACTGGAACATGTCAAACTCTGAATGATTTCAAAATGAAAGTCTAAGAGGGGCATCACCCGACTCGATATATATAACCTATACTTGCAGTGAGGTAACTTGAGCCTATTATAGGCATTCATTTTTAATGCTTCACTTTCATTTGTTGTGTGTAACCGGTGCATGTATTCAGAATTAGAACTTGCTCTTGGTATGCATTTCGAGATGACATTGATAGGTGTCATACGTGACATAGGTGCAATTAAATGACCTGGACATTTACTTAGGATACAACCCATTTTTATCATATCTCTTCAAGCCTAACCCTGCCGATACTCATTGTTGGGACATGTATGTGTGACAACAGATCTAGCTTGTAATAGTACTAGTGATTATTGTAATCAAGTTTGTACAATTGATTTGGATTTGTAAATGATATTAGTTTGGTATTAATATTCGTTAAATATATTAGTATGTTAAAGTGTTAGACGAATATCGAATACGATGTTACAAACTAAAGTCTGTGAGATGAGATCTCAAGTCGCAGAACTCAGTCCTGCGAGATGAGATCTGGGCTCGCAGAGTAGCGAACCGAGTTGAACTGGACTTGGTTGTGGGCTGCGAGTTGAACTCAACTCGCAGAGCCCATCGACCTGCGAATCGAGTTTGACTAAAACCTATAAATACTCAATTAGGTTTAATTCGAAAAGGACTTTTGGCCATTCATATTTCCAGAGGACAAAACACAATTTTAAGCAATCATAAGGTTAGGTATTGATCGATTAACTTTAATTAATCGATACAAAACCTTGTTGATTAATCAATTCGCTATTATCTTGCAAAACAAATCGTTCACATTTTGTGAACCAGGTATTGAGGAATTCCGCGCCTTAATACCTAAGATAACCTCGTTATCGATCCACGTACTAGGAACTTACAATTGGTATCAGAGCTTTCGGGCTAAATACTTAGTTAGTTCGAGGTTATTTGGATAATAACGATAGATTTAGGGTTGTTGTTACAATTAATCTTTGTAAAAACGGTCAAAATCAGTCTCTGGAAGTTTTTAGTTCCGTAATCGACCGAAATCTTAGGGTTTAATCGATTAGAAAACTAAAATTTTCGTTTTAGGGTTTTTCAGCCGATTCTGCGAACTGAGTTCCCCCCTGCGAACCGAGTTCCCATGCGAACCGAGTTCCCCTGCGAACTGAGTTCCCCTCTGCGAACTGAGTTCCCCTCTGCGAACTGAGTTCCCCCTGCGAACCGAGTTCCTGTCCTGCGAGTTGAGTTTCTGCGAAGTGAACTTTCTGATTTTTCTGATTGTTAATTCTCGAAACTCTTAAAATGTCTGACATTAGCAAAATGATTGAGATGGAGCACGAGGTTGGAAAATCTAATACTCCACCTAAGTTGTTACGGGTTGAAGACTATTACAGTTGGAGAGATAGGTTTGAATCTTACTGTAGATTCCATAATCTCTCAATCTGGATGTGTATCAGGATACACGGCACCCACCCAAACTGTTCAAAATGCTGTTGTTGTGGTATCCTATAATCTGATGAGTGAACAACAAAAGAAAGACTATGAGAATGAGAATAAAGCTCATTCTTGTATCAAGATGTGCTTATATAAGGAAATTTATCATCAGTTAAAATCTTTTCATACTGCTAAAGCACTCTGGGAAGCGCTTGAGAAAAGATGTGAGGGAAGTCCACAAGTGTAAGCAAGCAAGAAGAAGCTTATGAAAAAGCAGTTTACTTTGTTTAAAGCTTTTAAAGGAGAAACTCTTGATGCTTATGTTACTCGTTTCTACCATTTGTTATCTGAGATTGAAAACCATGAAATCACTATTGAAGAGGTAGAGAAAACCGACAAGTTTCTTGAGGGTTTACCTTCTAAATGGGAGATGTATGGTGTGATGATTACAGACAATGAAACCAGATATGTAACCATGACTCTTGAGCAGGTTATTGACAAGCTCAAAGGATATGATTTCACTAAGAAGTCGAAAGATACTGATTCTGATCATGTTCAGGATCCAGGACTGTATCATGGAAAAAATTCTATCTCGACTACTTCATCCAGCTCGACCACTGCTTTGTTTGTTGGTAATGCTGATGGAAAGGGTGAAATGATAACTGATGAACTATGTTTCATTACATCATCTGGAAATGAAGCTAAAGGGAAACCTTCTGAGAAGTCACCTCAAGAACATCAAAAGATGCCTATGAGTGTGAAATCTGCAGAGCAGCAACTGTCTGTTCTTGCTTCATTTGTAGCTTCATATGAGAATTATATTGATTGTAAGATTAATGATCCAATTCTTTTTGATGAAGACTATGATCAGATAGATCCTGATTATCTTGAAGAAATAGATCTCCAGGACCAACTTGCTTTGTTGTCAAGGAGAGTTAAAAATTTCTTAAAGAAAAATGGAAGAAAGGTTGTTGGTAACAGATCAGGGTTTGATAAAACCAAGGTCAAGTGTTATAACTGTAAAAGTTTTGGACACTTTGCTAGAGAATGCCAAAGACCTAAGGTAGAGATTGGTGAAGGAAAACAAGGCTCGGGAAATACTTTACATTCCAAAGCCTTAGTAGTGAAACAGCTAGATGGGTCTTATGATTGGAAAACTCAGTCAGAGGAAGCTTTGATGGCTGAGATTGACGATCAAGAGATTGTAGCTGAGTCATTATCCTATATGCCCACTGATCCAGCTTTTGAAGTAAAGGTGCCTGAGACTCCTGTTAAAGCTAATGTTGATGATGTATTAGACTTGGGTTCAACTGAAGATTTGGATCCCGTAGATTTTGTAGCTTAGATGGCTGAACTGCAAACTGATAAAAAACGGGTATGCCTAGATCTTGTCTCTCTTTTTGATCTGTGTCAGTTAGTTTCTAGTTTACAGTCCCAAGTTAGTGCTTATGCAGATTCCTATAAGACTTTGACTGAAACTAATAATACTCTGTCATCTCAACTTAGCACACTTAGTAAATCCAGTGAGGCTGTAAGATCTGAACTTGACCTAGCTAAGTTAGATATATGTAGGTTAAGTGATGATAAACAAGCCTTAAAGGATAAGATTAAGGCAGATGCGGCTGACAAGACAGCTTTTAGAAATACTGTGAATGAGAAATTAATTATCATAGACGGTCTCAATATGAACATAAATGACTTGAATTTGTCCATTGCTAATAAGGATAAGGAGTTAGCTGATTGCAAAACAAAACTTGTAGCTCAGAATCGTAAGCTTGAGAGCTATAGAACATATGAAATGGATAAAATGTTAGGTGCTCAGCGTAGTGTGAAGGATATGTCTGGTTTAGGTTATAATGATATGCCTCACCCATTCAATTCAAATTACACTAAAACTCCTGTAGATATTGAAATGGCGGATGTTAACCCTGAGACGAAAGAAACTAATAAACCGGAAAAGTTAGAGGCACAGAAGAGTGTTATTAAGAACCCTTCATCTGATGATAGTAAGAAAATTCCTCACACCAAAGTACATTTTGTACCGGGTGGAGTAATTAATGATACTAAGACTGATAAAGTGGTTAATAAAGAACATGTCATTGAACCTTTAGTGCCTAAAACTCTGGTAGCGGATACAAAAGTTAGTAAGTCACGTAAACAGATGTCTTGCTTCAAGTGTCACCAAAAAGGACACGTAGCTTCTTGTTGCCCAAATAAGAAGTTGGAAGCATCACATAAGTTAGTGAATACTGAAAAGACACCGACTATTACTAGTTCGATTGTAGATAGGTTAGGCTCCAAACCGGGATTAGGAAGCAAACCTGTAAACATTCTAAAAAGAGATAGTAATCATAGTGTCTCTCCACCTAAACCTAAAAGGGCTTATACTCTAAACGAAAATACTTTCAATAAGCGAAGAGATAAGACACCTTCGAGGTTTAGGACCCCAAGTAGAAACCATAGTCAATTTGAGAATGGTTCTACTTCGAGTGCACAGGGAACTATGTTTGTGCCTAGGAGGTTTTCTACTCACTCTCCTCATAGGCCTAAGACTACAGATCATCAACAATCTCAAACTCCTGTGAAGGTTACCAAGACTCCTGATGGGAATAGTTATGGTTACTTTAAGGAGGTTCAGATTGTAGATGATCAGGGACAATCCAAGACAGTAATGGCTTGGGTCCCTCTTGATAACTAACTGTGTACAACTTGTTATGTGTAGGAGCAGACTGTGAACAAGGACAGCTGGTGGTATGTAGACAGTGGATGTTCCAGACACATGACAGGTGAAAGAAGTCTACTGAGGGACTTCAGAGAAGGTTTCAAGCAAAAAGTAAATTTTGCAGGAGACAAAGGAGGAGTAATTACAGGGAAAGGAAAAGTTTCAAATGGAACTTTAACTCTAGAGGATGTGAATTATGTTGAAGAACTAACTCATAACCTAGTGAGTGTTTCCCAAGTCTGCGATAAAGGTCATCCAGTTCATTTTAATGAAAAGGAGGCTTTAACCCTGAAGCCAGGCTTCACAATCCCTGAAGAATGGATATTGATGAGGGCACCAAGGAAGAAGGATATCTATGCAATAAACATGGGTGTTCCTAATTCTTCAATGGTATCTACATGTTTACTATCCAAGGCTTCAGAAGCAGACGCGCTACTATGGCATAGGAGAATGGCACATCTAAACTGGAGAAAAATGAACTACATAACCAAAAATGGTTTAGTTTTGGGTGTACCGCAAAAACGTTTCGAGTCTGAGGATAAGTGTGTTCCTTGTATGAAAGGAAAGCAACATAAGAAACCACACAGATCTAAGACTGAGAAATCAATCTCCTCACCATTTGATTTGCTACATATGGATCTCTTCGGCCCAATAAGCAAAAGAAGCATAGGTGGCAAATGGTACTGTCTAGTTGTCACAGATGACTACTCTAGATTCTCGTGGGTATTTTTCTTAGGATCTAAGGATGAAACTCCAGGTATTCTAATTGAGTTTTTAGATCAAATTGAGAATGTATACAAAACGAGAGTTAAGCGTATTCGTAGTGATAATGGAACAGAATTCTGAATAGAGTTCTTACGGTGAAAAAGCATAACAAGACTTGTTATGAGCTTTTGAACAATAAGAAACCAAACTTAAAAGGATTTGAACCCTTTGGAGTTGCTTGTACAATATTGAAAACTGAGAATCAAGCTAAATTTGGTGAGAAGGCTGACGAAGGATTTTTCTTGGGTTATATGCCTAATTCTCTAAATAAAAGGGTTTTCAATAAGGTCAGTAGTCGTCTGGAGATAGTTTATAACATTGAAGTTACAAGCTATACACCAGATGTGCATAAGGGATTAGATTGGCAATTTGACTATTCTGATCTCTTTAAGTCATTTAAAGTCCCCATAAGTGACTTTGTCAGTGATTCAGAGATTTCACAGCACTTATTGAATGGAGACTTGGACAATGGTTCATCTTCAACATCGAGTGTTTCGAAATATGGAATCAGGACAACAGATGACTCAAATGAAGCTTCTTCAAGTGGGTCTCAACAATTTTCAAAGGATAAGTATCAAGAAACAGAAGATTCTGAAGAGGATCTTCAAACAAAGTTTGATGATGTGCTTACTTCTTTGAACCATTTAAAGATCTCTTCAGCAAGTTCCGAAGAAATGCCTTCATTAGAAGAAATTGGTACTAACTTAGGAGATGAGTTAATAGTTGACCCTATACCGGTTACAAGAATGAGTAAGAATCATCCCGTTGAAAACATCATCGGTGATATTAATACTCCTGTTCAGACTAGGACTCAATCTAAAGCTAGTACTTCTGAAGATTTAGAAAGCTTGTATACTGCTATGAAAGAGACAGGGATTCCTAATCAATGTCTATATTCATGCTTTATCTCACAAGTTGAGCTTAAAAATGTGCAAATGGCTCTCAAAGAAAGCTCATGGGTTGAAGCTATGCAAGAAGAACTGCAACAGTTCTCAAAATTACAAGTTTGGGAGTTGGTTGACCTACCAAAGGGAGAATATCCAATTGGAACTAGATGGGTATTTAAGTGTAAGAGAGATGATCAGGGAGTCATTACTCGCAATAAAGCACGTCTAGTGGTTCAAGGTTTTAATCAACAAGAAGGCATATACTACAACGAAGTTTTTGCCCCAGTTGCTAGGCTAGAAGAAATTAGAGTATTCTTAGCATTCGCATCATTCTATGATATAAAAGTTTATCAGTTGGATGTTAAGAGTGCCTTTTTATATGGCAAAGTGGAAAAATTGGTGTATGTTGTTCAACCTCCAGGGTTTGCTGATCATGAGTATCCAGATAGAGTATATCGTTTGAATAAGGCTCTATATGGATTACATCAAGCACCGAGGATGTGGTATGCAACACTATCAACGTATCTACTTGATAATGGATTTACAAGAGGAGCAATTGATAGTACATTGTTTGTAAAATGGAACAAGAAAGACTTTCTATTAGTACAGGTTTATGTTGATGACATTATCTTTGTTGGAACATAGATTGTGACAACAGATCTAGCTTGAAATATGACTAGTGTAATTGTGATTGTATTGATATATTGGTTTACATTTGTAAATGCATATTCGTTTTGTTATTAATATTTCATATTAAAGATAGACGAAATAACGTATTTATATTATACGTTTGTTGCGAAGCGAGTCGAGATCTCAGGTCGCAGAGAGGTGAGCTGCGAGATGAGAACTGAACTCGTTATGGCTAAGCTGGGCTTGGGCTAAGCGAGGCGAGTTGGGCTGAACTCGCAGGCCCATGCGAGCCGAGCCGAGACAACATATATAAATGATTTTGTTTGGCAAAATCAAACACACTTTTGAACACTTTTATCATTTTGCGAATTCACAAACCCAGAGAAAACATAACCTACGGCTAGGCTTTGACGATTCATCGTTTAAAGTTAAGTCATATTCAACGCAATTATGAACTTACTCGTTATTAGTAAGATAACACTGTATTGAGGGATTCCGCACCTTAATACTACAGATAACGAAGTTATCGATCCTAGAACTAGGGACTTACATCTGGTATCAGAGCTTTCGGGCTAAATACGAGTGCGTTCGTGAGTTTTAGTGATATTGCGTTTTTGATTCGGGTTGTTTCTACGTGCATTATAGCAATATTAACAATCAAAATCATTCTCTGGATATTTTAGGGTTTGTTTACGGTTGAAATCGCTAGTTTCAGTCGTAAAAATACCTTAAACTTTTGTTTTTGGGTTTAACAGCCGTTTCGCGAGTCGAGATTAGGGTTCCAGCGTAGCTTGCGAACCGAGGTAAACTTGTGAGCCGAGTTGAACTTGCGAGTCGAACTATTGAACCTGCGAGTTGAGCTTTGTCTTGCGAATCGAGATTTCTTGCGAAACCACATCACTTGCGAATCGACATCTCCTGCAATCCGAACTGAGATTTGCGAACCGAGTTCTGCGAGTTGAACTGAGTTCTGCGAGTTGAACTGAGTTCTGCGAGTCGAGCTGAGATTGCAAGTTGAACTGAGTTCTGCGAATTGAGATTTTCTGATTTCGCGTAACAGTTTGAACTTACGTTTTTAAGATGTCTGACTTAAGTAAAATGATCGAAATGGAACATGAGGTGGGAAAATCAAATTCTCCACCTAAGTTGTTAAATATCGAGGATTACTACAACTGGAAGGACAGATTTGAATCTTACTGTAGATTCCATGATCTGTCAATCTGGATGTGTATCAAGACTGGATACACGGCACCTACTCAAACTGTTCAAAATGCCATTGTGACTCTTACCTATCAGAACATGAGTGATGAACAGAAGGAAGCATACAAAAATGAAAACAAAGCACATTCGTGCATTAAGATGTGTCTTCCTAAGGATATCGCTCATCAACTGAAATCTTATCATACTGCTAGAACGCTCTGGGAAGCTCTAGAGAAAAGAGGTGAAGGTAGTCCACAAATGAGAACTAGCAAGAAGAAGCTCCTTAAAAAGCAGTTTACTATGTTTAAAGCTTTAAAAGGGGAAAGTCTTGATGCTTATATTACACGTTTCTACCATCTGTTAAGTGAATTGGAATACAATGACATCACTGAAGAAGAAGTTGATAAAACCGACAAGTTTATTGAGGGTTTGCCTTCTAAGTGGGAAATGTATGGAGTTATGATAACGGATAATGAAACCAGATATGCTACTATGACCTTAGAGCAAGTCATTGACAAGCTAAAAGGTTATGAGTTCTCCAAGAAGTCAAAAGATACTGATTCTGATCAGGTTCAGAACCCTGGGTTGTATCATGGAAAAACAAATCTTTCGACTGCATCTTCTAGTTCGACCACTGCACTGTTAGTTGGTGATACAGGTAGAAATGGAGAAATGATATCTGAAGATCTGTGCTTTATTTCCTCTTCTGGTGTTGAGACAAAGGTAAAGAATGCTGAGAAGTCATCTCAAGAGCATCAGAAGATGCCTATGAGTGTGAAATCTGCAGAGCAGCAACTGTCTGTTCTTGCTTCCTTTGTAGCGTCATATGAGAACTACATTGAGGGAAAAATTAATGATCCTGTATTGTTTGATGAGGATTATGAGCAGATCGATCCGGATTATGTTGAGGAATTGGAACTTCAAGATATGTTAGCATTAGTTTCTAGAAAAGTTAAAAATTTCCTCAAGAGAACTGGTAGAAAGGTGTTGGGCAATAGATCAGGGTTTGATAAAACCAAGGTCAAATGCTTTAACTGTCAAGGTATTGGTCATTTCGCGAGGGAATGCCAAAGACCTAAGGTAGACGCAAATAGGACACAAGGTTCGGGAAGTACTTTAGCTTCCAAAGCCTTAGTGGTGAAGCAGTTGGATGGCTCATATGACTGGAAAACTGAGTCAGAAGAAGAAGCTTTGATGGCTGAAATTGAAGAGACAACTGCTGGATCAATGTCCTATATGCCCACAGATGTTGAACAGAGGGTAGATGTGCCTGAGTCAGAAGTGAAGGCAAGTGATGATGATGTGCTGCATTTGGATTTGACTCCAGACATGAGTCCTGAAGAATTTGTGGCACGAATGGCTGAAGTACAAACGGACAAGAAGAAGGTTTGTTTAGATATTCTTAATCTTGCTGATGTTTGTTACTTAGTTACTGACTTACAATCTCAGAATAGTGTATTAACTGTGTCTAATAGCAATTTGTCATCTCAATTGAATTTGGATAAAGAATCTTATAGGACTGTTAGATCTGAACTTGACCAAGCACTTATGGATATACGTAGATTAAGTGATGATAAACAGGCCTTAAAAGATAAAATTAAGTCTGATGTTTCGGATAAGACCAAACTTAGAGATACCATAAGTGAAAAATCTGTCATCATAGATGGACTCTATATGAACATCAAGGACTTGAAGGAGACAATTGCTAGTAAGGATCAGGAAATAGTGAATCTTAATTTAAGACTAATTGAGCAAAACCGTAAACTTGAGAACTATAGGACATCTCAAATGGATATATTGTTAGATGCTCAACGTAGTGTAAAGGACAAGACTGGGTTAGGTTACAATGATGTATCCCCTCCTTTTAATGCCAATTACACTCCTATTCCTGAAGATTCTGAAATGACTGAAGTTAATCCTGAGATTTCAGTAGCTGATAAACCTGAACAGTCAGAGGCACAGAAGGATGTTGTTAAGAATCCTTCATCAGATGATAGTAAGGTTTCTCATCTCACCAAAATACATTTTGTATCGGGTGGAGTGATTAACAATGCTAAAACTGATGATAATGTTAATAAGGAACATATGTCTAAACCTTTAGTGCCTAAGACTCCAGATGAGAAAGCAAAAGTGAGTAAATCACGCAAGCAGATGTCATGCTTTAAATGTCACCAAAAAGGACATGTGGCTTCGTGTTGTCCTAACAAAAAGCCAGAAGCATTACATAAGCTTGTGATTGATAAAAGGACACCGACCAACTCTAGTATGACTGTAGATAGGTTAGATACCAAATCTAACTTAGGTATTAAACCTGTTAACATTCTTAAAAGAGAAGGTAAACATAGTGTCTCTCCTCCTAAACCTAAACGGACTTATATTCCAAGTGAAAATACTGTTTATAAGCCTAGGGATATGACACCGTCGAGGTTTAGAAATCCAAGTAGAGGCCATGGTCTTAATGAGAGTGGTACTACTTCGCGATCCAATGAGTTTAATTATAACTATAATAATAGAGCTCAGAATATTGTGCCTAGGAGGTTCTCCTCAAATTCACCTCTTAAGGCTGATCGTCCACAAGCTCAAGTTTCTTCGAAAGTAACCAAAGCTCCTGATGGGAAGGATGGTTATTTTAAAGAACTTAAGTTTGTAGATGAAAAGGGACAAACCAAGACCGTAATGGCTTGGGTCCCTCTTGACAACTGATTGTGTTATGTGTTATGTGCAGGAGCAGACTGTGAACAAGGAAAGCTGGTGGTATGTAGACAGTGGATGCTCACGGCACATGACAGGAGAGAGAAGTCTACTGACAGACTTCCAGGATGGTCTCAAGCAAAAAGTTAATTTTGCAGGAGACAAAGGAGGAGTAATAACTGGGAAAGGAAAAGTTTCAAATGGAACTTTAACTCTTGAGGATGTGAATTACGTTGAAGAACTAACTCACAACCTAGTGAGCGTTTCTCAAGTCTGTGATAAAGGCCATCCTGTTTATTTTAATAAAAAGGAAGCCTTAGTCCTGAAGCCGGGATTTACGATACCTGACAATTGGATACTGATGAGGGCACCTAGGAGGAGGGATATCTATGCAATAAACATGGGTAATTCTAATTCCTCAATGGTTTCTACATGTTTGTTATCCAAGGCTTCAGAAGCAGATGCATTACTATGGCATAGGAGAATGGCACACTTGAACTGGCGTAAAATGAATTATATAACCAAGAATGGTTTGGTTCTAGGTGTACCACAAAAACGTTTCGAGTCTGAAGATAAGTGTGTCCCTTGCATGAAGGGAAAGCAGCACAAGAAAACACACAGACCTAAGACTGAAAACTCAAACTCCTTACCATTTGATTTGCTACACATGGATCTCTTTGGCCCAATAAGCAAGAGAAGTCTAGGTGGCAAATGGTACTGTTTGGTTGTGACGGATGATTACTCTAGATTCTCGTGGGTATTCTTTTTGGGATCAAAGGATGAAACTCCAGGAATTCTAGTTGAATTCTTTGATTTAGTAGAGAATGTATACAAGACGAGAGTGAAGCGTATTCGTAGTGACAACGGAACAGAGTTTAAGAATTCAACGTTGAATCTATATTGCTTAAGCAAAGGGATTGTTCATCAATTCAGTGCACCATATGAACCTCAACAGAATGGTGTTGCTGAAAGGAAGAATCGAACGTTGATTGAAGCTGCGAGAACAATGCTTGCTGATTCAAAGCTTCCGGTCATATTTTGGGCAGAAGCAGTGAATACAGCTTGTCATGTTCTAAATAGGGTTCTTACGGTTAAGCGGCATAACAAGACTTGTTATGAGCTTTTAAACAAAAAGAAACCTAACTTAAAAGGGCTTGAACCCTTTGGAGTATCATGCACAATTTTAAAGACTGGACATCAAGCAAAATTTGGTGAAAAGGCCGACGAAGGTTTTTTCTTAGGATACATGCCTAATTCACCAAACAAGAGGGTCTTTAATAAAGTCACAGGTCGTCTGGAAGTTGTGTATAATATTGAGGTTACTAGTTACACACCGGATGTACACAAGGGCTTAGATTGGCAATTTGATTATTCTGATCTTTTTGCATCTTTTAAAGTTCCCTTAAGTGACTATGTTAGTGATTCAGAGATTCCTGAACATGTGTTTACTGGAGATGAGGATACCGGCTACACTCCAATGACAAATGTTCAATCATCTGCAATCCAGATTGTTGATCCAAATCAACCATCTACTAGTGGATCTCAAAAGTCCAAAGTAGATATACCTTTAACTGAGGAAAAGCATATGCAAAAGGTAGTGGATGATTTACTTACACCACTAAGAGAGTTAAGAATAGCTTCGGATAATGATAACTCTCGGCTTTTCAGTAAAGAGGTACCAGATTTGGAAGAACCGTCTGAACAACAAGAAATTGGTACTAACTTAGAAGATGAGATTTCTGTTGAGACTATTGTTACAACAAGAACGAGTAAGAATCACCCAATTGATAATATCATTGGTGACATTAATACTCCGGTTCAAACAAGGACTCAAACAAAAGCTAGTACTTCAAGTTATCCTAATGCGTATGCTGATACGGATGACTTACAAAGCTTGTATGCTGCACTAAAGGAGACAGGCATTACTAATGAGTGTCTTTATGCTGGATTTATCTCACAAATTGAGCCTAAGAACATTCAAATGGCTCTTAAAGAAAGTTCGTGGGTCGAGGCTATGCAAGAAGAACTGTCTCAATTTGAAAAGCTACAAGTCTGGGATTTGGTTGACCTTCCAAAGGGTGTTTATCCAATTGGAACTAGATGGGTATTTAAGTGCAAGAGAGATGATAGGGGAATCATTACTCGCAATAAAGCTCGTCTAGTGGTTCAAGGTTTTAACCAAGAAGAAGGTATTGATTATAATGAGGTGTTTGCACCAGTCGCTAGGCTAGAAGCTATTAGAATCTTCTTAGCATTTGCAACATTCAAAGGTATTAAAGTGTATCAGTTGGATGTTAAGAGTGCATTTTTGAATGGCAAAGTTGAAGAACTGGTGTATGTCGCACAACCTCCAGGGTTTACTAATCCTGAGTATCCGGATAGAGTATATCGTTTGAATAAGGCTCTATATGGATTACATCAAGCACCAAGGATGTGGTATGCGACACTGTCAACGTATCTACTTGATAATGGATTTACAAGAGGAGCGATTGATAGTACACTATTTGTAAAGTGGAAGAAGAAAGACTTTCTCCTGGTGCAAGTTTATGTTGATGATATCATCTTTGGATCTTCTGATGAAAAGATGTGTCAAGAATTTGAGAAAGTCATGCAAAGAAGGTTTGAGATGTCTGCAATGGGAGAGTTGAAATTCTTCTTAGGATTACAAGTTGATCAAAAGAAGGATGGATTCTTTATTCATCAATCTAAATATGTTTATGAGCTATTAGAACGCTTCAAGATGGATGAAAGTAAGGTCTACAATACTCCGATTCCAGTCAATCACAAACTAGGTCCAGATACATCGAGTGATCAGGATGTGGATCCTACTCTTTACAGGGCCATGATTGGATCACTAATGTATTTGACTGCCTCTAGACCTGACATTATGTTTGCTGTGTGTATTTGCGCAAGATATCAGGCTAATCTGAAAGAGTCACATATGCAAGCAGTTAAACGGATCTTCCGATACCTCAAAGGGGAACCTAAGCTGGGACTTTGGTATCCTATTGGAGGAGACTTAGATCTGGTCGCATATACTGATTCGGATTATGGAGGATGCAATCAAAATAGGAAATCTACGACCGGAGGATGTCAATTCTTAGGAGGTAGATTAGTATCTTGGCAGTGCAAGAAGCAAAGCTCAGTAGCCATCTCTACATGTGAAGCTGAGTATGTTGCAGCTGGCAGTTGTTGTTCTCAAGTTCTTTGGATACAACAGCAACTGCGGGATTACGGGTTAAATATAACCAATACTCCTATGATGATTGACAACGAATCTACTATGTCGATCACCAACAATCCTGTGAAGCACAGTAAAACTAAGCACATTGATATTCGACATCATTTTATAAGAGACTGTGCTGAGAAGAAACTGATAAGGTTAGTTAAGGTTCCGACTGAGGATAACTTAGCAGACCTCTACACGAAGGCTTTCGACAGAGCAAGATTTGAAATGTTGGTTCAACGAAATGGAATGAGAAATCCAGAGTGATTGGTCTTCCAAGGGTATTTTTGTAATAGTTAGAAATTATTTTGTCGTTATTATTAAAAAAAAAAAAAAAAAAAAAAGGGTGGCGTATGGCATTCATTTGCTTGTTACCTAAGGGGAATCGCCTCCAATAAAAGAACAAAATGAAGTTCTTTTAGAAAATTTAAGTTTTTGTCTGCAAAAACCAAGGGAAATGATAGTACATTAGGAGAATAAGCTTAACAATAATAAGCTTAAGTCCTAAGGATGATGTGTTGGTAGATTCAAGTGAAGTTACTTTAGAACTACAGCAGTTCTATCAGGTATGTGTTTATATTTATCTGATTATACACCTATATCCACTGATTATAACTTGTCCTTTTACCTAACAAGTGATAAGAATAACTTAAGTCTAGTCAGCTTCATTATACAATTTATTGGTAGGCAGGTTATGCTACGATTTCCGAGCAGTTAAGAAGTATAACTGTCATGTGTACTATCTTATGTGATCTGTTATATAACGTATGACATATGTCTTAATTGTTGACTGATAGTACTATCATACACTGTGATCTAAAATAAAAGATTGTGAAATGATACAAAGTATCATAGTGTCAAAAGGTGAGTTATATGTTTCGAAAGGGCATCATTTAGTAACCTCTACCTTACATATGAAAGATACAAAGTATCTCGTGTCAAGTGTATGTTATATGCTTCTAAAGAACATCATTTAGTAATCTCAACCTTGATAATACAAGATACAGTGTTATGTGTTGTACTTGAATTCTTCAGTATGTTGTATAGTAGAAAACACTAGATATTGTGCACATTAATAATAAAAGATTGACTCAGAAATCTGTGTGTAATTTGTTTATGTGGATCATAATACCGCTAATTGTCTTGCACTGTCTATGATATTTGAACTTTCACTTTTGTGAATAATAAGAAATCATAAGTTATATTTTAATGAAATGTTATATCATGTGGATAAAGGTATCTAAGATATAATTTTATAAATATAAATGTGTAAATGATAAAATTAGTTGTAATTTTATTGTATTTTATTTGAATTTCATGAGGTTTGTATACTAACAATCAACTTAGACCTTTAATAAATAATTAATTGCTTATTCTTTCTAATATGATCCCTAAGCAGATAAATTCTTATTCAGTTTATGTATTTTATTTTATTCTATCTTTCAAGTAATTAATAAAATGGTACTTGATACCACTGTTTGTTTATATCATGTTGTGTGTTCGTATTTATTTTATTTTATTTTAATAATTGTTACCCTTTGGAAATACATTATACTGAATTATCTCAGTTCGTGTTGAACAAACATAGATTTTACAGGTGAAAGATATGTTTATTTTAGACTTGTAAAATAATGGGTTTTAATTTATACTTATCATTTAATTCGCAATTAATATTAATTCTGCGAGTTGACTTAGTCAACTTGCGAATCGAGATTAATTTATGCGAATCGAGTTTAAGGTATAAAGGGTGGTCAAACGAGTCAACCAAACCACCGAACCCAGATTGATTTGCGAGTTCACTAAAACTTTGCGAGTCCAGACGAAGCGAAACGAGGCGAAACGAGCTTTTCGTTTGATTTTGACTTTACGAAGAAAGGAACGAGTTTTTGAATCCGTAGCTTTTATACAACATTAGATTGCGAACATTTTGAGGTATATTACAACGGATTTCACCGTAAGATTAACGAGAAATCGAAAGTTCTATTCACTTAGGTTTTCGGTTTACACAATCATTAAATTACGTAGATTAAGGTGTTATTTAGCAAGGATCCTTAGGGTTAATACTAAATGAACCTTAATGAACGTAAATCAATCGATGGATCATGTTTAAATTAACGGATTAATCGATTTTTAAGATCAACTCGCGACGGCTGTTAGTTAAACGAGTTGAGATTTCACCTCGCTACGCAGACTGAACGAAACGAGTTGACTGGTTTGGCGAGTTGACATGCGAGACGAGATGAACTCATCTCGCTACGCCAGATTTTGTGAATCCAAATTTTTTTTAAAAAAATGTTTATCTTTTTTATTGTGTAATTTAAATGTTAAGACATTTTAGTAATAACATTTATATAATGGATTCACATTTTGATATATATTAGACTTACGACTTTTTAGTAATAAGTTAAATATTTTTATATACGACTTGAGACTATTTTTGTAACAAGTTATATACATATATATATATAGTTAAACTAAAATATTTGATGAATTTTGATTCATAATATAGTGTAGTTTAAAGTGTTTTAACGTGCAATCAATTGTTTTTGTCATTTGTGTTTATTTTACAGATATGGCAAGAGCATTTGATAAAGGTCACAACATCCTAGTGGATCTAACTCTTGAAGCCAAACGGGCTGACAGGGTTGCAGATATATTACGTTTTCTTGCACGGTCACGTATCAGATATGTTATTACGGCCAATCCACCGATTTCTCAGGAGATATTGAACGACTTCTGGACGGATATTGTGTATGACCAATCGGTCAATCCGCCACAGATCCGAGCAACGGTTCGTGGTCAACCGGTTGTATTTACCGCTGGAAATCTACGAGAGATTTTGCAGCTTGGTACTGAGGATCAAGAGAATGGGGATTTGGTTTTTCCCATGGATTTTATAGAGAGGGCAATTGGGCGTATGGGATATACTGGTGATAGGCGCGGGAACCAGTTTCAGAAGCCTTTGGTAATTGGTCAGTGGAGGTTTTTATGGCATGTGATGAACACCGTGTTTGCACCAAAGAAGGGCGGTTTTGATGAGTTGAGCCCTGCTAGATCCAGATTTTTGTGATAAGGTTAGTTAAGGTCCCAACTGCGGATAACTTAGCAGACCTTTACACAAAGGCGTTCGATAGAGCAAGATTTGAGACATTGGTTCAACTGAATGGAATGAGAAATCCAGAGTGATTAGTCTTCCAAGGGTATTTTAGTAATAGTTAGTAGTTATTTTTAATACTTATTATAAAAAAAGGGGGGGGGGGGGCGTATAGCATTCAATTGCTTGTTACCTGCGGGAAATCGCCTCCAATAAAAGAACAAAATAAGTTCTTTTAGAAAAAGCTTTAAGTTTTTATCTATAAAAACTTGGGAAATGATAGTACATTAGGAGAATAAGTCTAAGAATAATAACCTTAAGTATTAAGTATGATGTGTTAGTAGATTCTTATAAGTTGCACTAAAATAATGATTTTTAACTAGGATTACACTTATATTTATCTTATTATAGACCTATATCCACTGATTATAACTTGTCCTTTTACTTAACAAGTGGTAAGAATAACTTAGGCCTAGTCAACTTCATCATACGATTTATTGGTAGGCAGGTTATGCTAAGATTTCCGAGCAGTTAAGAAGTATAAATTTCATTTGTGATATCTTATGTGCTCTGTTATATAACGTATGACATATGTCTTAATTGTTGAATGATAGTACTGCCGTGCACTATGGTTTAAAATAAAAAAAAAATTAAAAAATTTGAGAAGATACAAAGTATCATAATGTCAAAAGGTGAGTTATATATTTCGAAAGAGCATCATTTAGTAACCTCTACCTTACGTATAAAAGATACAAAGTATCTCGTGTCAAGTGTATGTTATAGCTTCTAAAGAACATCATTTAGTAATCTCTACCTTGTTAATACAAGATACAGTGTTATGTGTTGTACTTGAATTCTTCAGTATGTTGTATAGTAGAAAACACTAGATATTGTGCACATTAACAATAAAAGTTTGGCTCAGAAATCTGTGTGTAATCTGTTTATGTGGATCATAATATCGGTAATCGTCTTGAACTGTCTATGATATTTGAATATTCACTTTTGTGAATTATAAGAAATAATAAGTTATTTTTTGAAGTGTTATATCATGTGGATAAAGGTACATAAGATATAATTTTATAAATATAAGTTTATTACTGATTAAAGTTGTGATTTTATTGTGCTTATATGAATTTCATGAGGTATGTATCCTAACAATTATCTTAGGCTTATTACAATCTAATAAGTACAGCTTATTCTTTCTAATATGATCCCTAAGCAGTTAAAACTTTAAGTGTTTACTGTTAAGTTAATTTATTTTCTTAGAATGTTAGTAGTTTTATTATTTTAACTTTTATAATTATTTCTTCGAATTAATAAAAGTTTTAATTATTCTTCTTGTTTACCCTTTGGAATTAAATTAAACTAGTTATCTTATATCTGTGTTGAATACATGTAACAAATACATGTGAAAAGTAATTTTTATTTTAGACTTGTACGGTATATATGGGTTTCAATTTATACTAAGTGCTAAAATCGAGTTTTTGTGAAAACATGCAATTTTGACTAGTCAACGCTACGAAGCGAGACTAGTGCTGCGAAGCGAGTACATAGTATAAATGGGGCAAGTCCAACGAGTCCAACCCACACTTGTCATTTCCTCTGCGAACCGAACCCACACACCTCTGCGACTTGAAATTTGGCGAAATGAATCGAATTTCATTTTCGATTGATTTTCTGATTTTTAGTACAAAGGAAGGACTTTTCGATCCGTGGAACTTTTACAACTTTTGATTACGCATCTTTTGAAGTAAGTTTCATGAGATTTCACCGTGTAATTTGTGAGATATCGAGTGGTTTATGTTTTTGAATGTGTCGGTTTAGTTTATCACGGATTTTGTACAAATTAGTGATTTAGAAAACCTAACACATGTTTATAATGCTTAATCGATGGTTAATAAACATGTTATAATCGATTAATTGCTTTGAAACACATTTGATTGGTGATTGGTGTTTTTGATCTCGTTAAACAGTTGGTTCTGCGAAGTGAGATCTATCTCGCTTCGCAGTCCGCTCCAACGAATTGAGATGATGAGTTGACCGAAGCGAGACGAGTTCAACTCGTTTGACTTCAGTTGACCAAAGCGAGACGAGTTCAACTCGTTTGACTTCAGTTGACTGAAGCGAGACGAGTTCCCCTCGTTTGACTTAAGTTGACCGAAGCGAGACGAGTACACTTCGTTTGACTTGCGTTGACCGAAGCGACTCGAATTCAACTCGCAGGGTTTCTGCGAAGCGAGTTGAAAAATTTAATTAATTTTATTTTTATTTTTTTAAAATTGACTTAATTTGACTTTGAGAACTGAATTAACCTTGTTGACTTCAGTTGACTATGTAAAGTTAAGTAAATTTTATCATTTTTCAATTATAACTTGTTATCGATTTGAGAATCGTTTGGTTACAAATAATTAACAAGTTACTTGATTATATACATATAGACTTACGAAATTTTGTTTATAAGTTAAAATATGTGTAATATCTTAAGAATTTAAGTTATCTCATATCGAAAGTCTTCCGACTCATAGCGTAGTCGTGCAGCGTGTTCCGATATTTATCGGCGGTATGATAACTCGAATTGTTTGTCATAGCTAACGGGCTTTATATATAATTTATAGAATATAATTGAACTTGTTAATTCAATTAAGTTTCAGTAAATTATGTTATTAGTTGATAGTATACTTAGACGTTTGTTGATCTTTTTGATCTTAATACGTTAAAGTGTAAATTATCTAATGCTCGTTAACTTAACATTTTTGCTATTTGTGTAATTTTGAATTACAGATATGGCTAACAGATCTTTTGAGAAGGGTCACAACATCTTGGTGAATTTAGATGTCAATGAGCGTGGTGCTGAGCGCTTTGAGCAGATTTTGACATATTTAGCACGTTCGAGAATTCGATTTGCTATCACTGAGTCACCTCCACTGAACAAAGATCTTCTTACGCAGTTTTGGATGAACATTGTCTATGATGATGCTGCTAATTCGCCTACTATACGTACGATGGTAAATCAGCATCCGATTTATTTTACTGCTGATGACTTACGACAGCTACTGCAGCTAGGAACTTCTGACCAAGAAGCTGGTCCAGCTGCTTATTCAGCTGATTTTATAGAAGGAGCTCTAGGTCGTACAGGTTATTCAGGACCTAGGAGAGGACGCCAGTTTGTCAAGGCATTTGTACTAGGACAGTGGAGATTTCTCTTTACTGTTATAGTATCTATTTTTGGAAACAAGAAGTCAGGATTAGATGAGCTTAGTCCTGAGTTGATATCAGCTGTACTGTCACTGGTTTATAATAAACCATACAGTTTTTCTTCTTATATTTTTCAGTCCTTCAGAGGACAGATCACCGGAGCTGCTAGGACGTTGTTTATTCTTTATCCTAGATTCTGCATGCTCCTGATTCGAGCTCAAGTTCCAAACTTGCCAGCTTATGCAGCTGATTTTCAAGTTGAGACCATCGGATTGCGTGGTTACAACGCTTGCTTTTTGTTATCCAAGCGTAAAGATGAGATTAAGCCTGAGGCTGCTGATCTTTTTGGGCATCTTCTTGATGCTGATTATGTTGCTCCACCAAACAATGGTTGGATGGATGCCGGAGCGCACGGTTACGCTCAAGCTCAACAACAACAACAAGCTCAACAACAACCTTCACCTCAACTTCAACCAGCAGCAGAGTCACAGGAACTCATTGAGGATGTTTTACATCAGGCTGAACATCAAGGTCAGCAAGTTGTGCCTGAGCTAGCTGCTGAGGTTCTTCATGAGGTTTTGATACAGATTGACGATGATACAGATCCCTTGCTACGGGATATTGATAGTTATGTTGAACAACCTGAGGTAATTTTATAATTATATAGTAATATCGGTATTAAGTTGTTATATAATTATCCCATTAGTGTTATACATAATGCACATGATATAGATATTTAGTTAATTAAATATTATTTCTAATTATGTAATATAAATATCATTATGATCAGGGAGCTGAGACTGCAGACCCAAAGGTCACTCGACCTGAGGGTGAGCAGGGACAGCTTGATAGATCTGAGGGTTTACCTTCTCAGGTATTTATCAGATTAATCATAAATATATAGAACTTGTATGATAGAGCTTTTAGCTAATCATAAATGTTTAATATATTTAATATTTAGGATTCTGATGTTGGTCCATCTGGAGGCCGTGATGGTCAATCGGCTTCAGATGATGATGATAGTACTCCTTCTCCACCTCCAGATGTTGGTTACATTAGATACCGATCTCGGATGTTTCCAGATCTAGCACTGAAGGAAAAGAGAAAGGATAAGGAAGTCGACCCAGACTTCAGTATTATTGAAGAACGTCCTGAGGAAGAGGATCTACCTCTTATTCCTCAACGCCGTAAGCGTTCCAGGACATTGATCATTCAGGATGGTATGTTTTATTTAGAGTTAGATAATCTTAACTTGTTGTTTATCAGGAGTTAAACTGAGACAGTTAATTCTGTGACAGTTGCTCAAGAAACATCCCAGGTAGAGATGATGATACCGGTAAATACTGAACCAGTATCTGTACCATCTGAGGTATGAGATAAACGTTTAGTACTACGAGTATTATAGATATTTAAATAGAGATTGAGACAGTGTTATCTGTAACAATTACTTATTTAATTATATCTAACTCTATAGGCTGAGAAACTACTTGACTCAGTGGAACTAGAAATGGTTTCCAAGACTGTTGAGGAGGGAGTTGCAAAACTGGTGCATGATGCTCAGTTTCCGACCAATAAAGCTAGTAGATTTGCAACTAGTCTTCTCAAAGAAGCGTTATCTCAAGCTATTCCACCACTCACACGTGAATCATACATTGCTTCAGTGACACCGCCTGGACCATCAACAATATCTGTTATTCCAACGACTGATGCTGAAAGGATTACATCCTTAGAGTCAAGAGTTAAGGAATTGGAATAGAGTACTTCTAGGATTCCAGGGTTGTTAGCTGAGAATGTTTCTCTTGCTCAGCAGATGGTTCATATCAGTGAATCACATTTGACACTGCTGAAGACTCATGATACTTTGCTTGCTGATTTTACTGCCCAGCGACTGAAGCTTGAACACTTAGAACATTTGGTGTTGAGAGTGCATTCAGGACAGTCTGCTCAGGGGGAGATAATGATATATCATGAAGCTTGCAAAGAGGATGAGTTAGCTAAGAAGAGAAGAAATGATAAAGATGATGATCCCGATGCTCAGAAAGATGATGAGCCGACTGGTCCTTCAAAGACTGGTGAGCAAGCTATTATTCAGGGGGAGTCTGCATGTGTTAGTGGTGATGGTATTGGTACAAGTGTTGCGGGTACAAATGAAGCTGGTAAGACAGTTTAGACTTGTGTAGATATTTATACTTAGAATTTTAGTTGAATTATAATTGTAATTGAATAATTGTAACTTAATAGTTTTTGTAATATATTCGGCTTGAGATTATTATTATTACAAGTAAGATAAATTATAAATTGTTTAAGTTATTTGATTTTGAAAAGTTAGATAAATTAGTGATCGAAAGTCTTCCGACTCATTGAGAAGTCGAGCGGCGTGTTCTGATTTATTTCAGCGGTCAAAGTTTATTTTAACTTAGACATTTTAGACTTGAGAGTTTTTATAACTAACAAGTTAAATATGTATGATTTTTAACTAGACAAATGATATATAATTTAAAGATATAGTTGAAAGTTATGTTGTTGTGATATAACAGTTCAATTAAGTCTTGGAAATTACATAAGGTTATTAACAATGAATTTAAATGCTTGGTGATTATTCACAAACGCATTAGAATTTAAAGTTAATTAATATTTGTTAAGTGTTTATAAGACTTAAGAATTCTTTGATTGATTCAAGGTAGGTAATAAAAGAATTATAAGTTATATAGATTGGTTATATTAATACAATTGAAATGAATAATAAAATTTTTAGATTGATTCAGAGAAATCAATAAAAGAATTTATATTATTAATTTGATTTGTGTAGATATGGAAATGCTAGAATTGAGTGACTCTGGAAGTGATATGATTGATGAAATCGATGAAGAAATTGATTTTGATCTTGAAGAAGGAGAATTTTTACTACCTGAGGATTGGACTGCTATTTCTGAGAATGAGCAAGACATTAGTGTAGATCCAGATGCAAATATTGATGAACACCATGTGAGCCCATCTAGGACAGAAGTTATTATTGAAAATAATCAAGGTCTAACAGTTGTCGATGTAGATGAAGAAATCGATGATTCAACCGATTCTGAAAATGATGAAATCTTGATTCCTACTAAGAATCCAGCAGTTTTTCTTAGAAAACTTCCTAAACAGAAAAAGGTTGGAGTTTCTGAAGTTGATATAACTGGGAAACGGGAACCTAAAAGAGGGATTATAGGTTGGTACTTTGACTCTGAGCTGAAGCTGTTTGCTATTAAAAGGTTTGACGGAGTTCAATATTTTGAGCGAAAGCTTGCAGTATTTAGTTCTTTGCCTAGATTTGAGATTCGAGATTTGGCTCGATTATCTTTGAATAACCCAAGTGATGATTTTTTTGGAAAATATGTTGAACACATAATCAAGACTGAGGTTAGAGCTAATAAGTTTGACAAGATTAAGCCAAGAAAAGGAAAGACTATTAAACTGGCAGAGAGAAGTCAAAGAACAGGACGAAGAAGAAGAAAGAGGATTTATCCATCTGTTAAGTGTCTACAGCAAATTCCATTGAAGACAATGCCACAAGATATTTTAGAAAATATGAAGAGTTGGCATGTGGATTCAGAGACTGGAGAAGCTGTAATGGTTGAATCTGATGATGAGGTTGAAGGTGGTGAAAGAGAAATCTTTAGAGTTTATGACCATCGACACCTAATGAATATGTCGAAGAAAGATTTGATAAAATTGAATGAAAATAGAATCTTGACGACAGTAACATGGGGTGATTTAGCACGTGATTATCAAATGATGGTTAAGACTTGTATTAAATTGAAGATTTATGCTGGCAGTAAGATTTATAAGTAAAAATCAAAGACAACTTGAAGACATAATAGCATAGATGCTAGAGCTATTGTCAAGAGGAGTCTGTTGGGACATGTATGTGTGACAACAAATCTAGCTTGTAATAGTACTAGTGATTATTGTAATCAAGTTTGTACAATTGATTTGGATTTGTAAATGATATTAGTTTGGTATTAATATTCGTTAAATATATTAGTATGTTAAAGTGTTAGACGAATATCGAATACGATGTTACAAACTAAAGTATGTGAGATGAGATCTCAAGTCGCAGAACTCAGTCCTGCGAGATGAGATCTGGGCTCGCAGAGTAGCGAACCGAGTTGAACTGGACTTGGTTGTGGGCTGCGAGTTGAACTCAACTCGCAGAGCCCATCGACCTGCGAATCGAGTTTGACTAAAACCTATAAATACTCAATTAGGTTTAATTCGAAAAGGACTTTTGGCCATTCGTATTTCCAGAGGACAAAACACAATTTTAAGCAATCATAAGGTTAGGTATTGATCGATTAATTTTAATTAATCGATACAAAACCTTGTTGATTAATCAATTCGCTATTATCTTGCGAAACAAATCGTTCACATTTTGTGAACCAAGTATTGAGGAATTCCGCGCCTTAATACCTAAGATAACCTCATTATCGATCCACGTACTAGGGACTTACACTCATTTTTAGTATCGATGATTCGCCTAGAAAACTCTGTGTAGCCTTAACCTTTTCGTTTCTAAAAAAAACCAAACTTTTAAACCCATTCACTTCCATACCCACCAAAACCTTATCTTTGAATTTTTAAATTTTTTGACAAACGCTATTTAGATATTCTTTTTTCTTTCCCTAAAAACTTACAAAATTTTGCGTTTACTTGAAAATTCTCGTGTGCGTTTTCATAATCAAAAAACTCAAAGACCGAGAGTCATATAGTGTGAAAAATTTACACCAAGTAAATTCGAAGTTGTCAAAGGGTTGGAAAATGAAAGGATCTCAAAAGGGTAGTAAGAAAATGAAAATCTCTTAGAAATTCCTTAGCAAAGAAATTATAAGCCAAAAATATAGAAAAGAAGAAAAAGAAATAAATATGTCATCTGAAATAAAGCTAAGTGCTTCAAATCTATCGAAAACTCCGATCCCTGATAATATAAATCTTCCATGTGTTTTTTTTAAAAAAAAGATAGAAGTCAAAATGGCTATCTTCCTCTCTTGTCGTTATCCGTTTCCGTTTTCATTAACAAAGCATATTTAAATAAAATTTTGCAAAACTCTAAAAGGTCTTTAGATAAGCAAAACCCGTTTTACCTTAAAAATATCCACTATCTATACCCTTTAAACCCTCACTTCATTACAACCCTCATAAATATCTGGTGATAATTAGTGCCGTCCCTGTCTACGTGGTGGAGATTTGATTCTCGATCAAGCCTATGATGATGAATGCTGCATGACTGGTATATGAGCGATTTCGTTTGTACTAGAATGATAGGAAACCCGATACACTCTGAGTGAATTGAGTGAACACCTGGTGAGATCGCCCAATCATGTATATTCCAAGATCTTTTGGATACATCATGGGAACATCTCTCTTTTCTGAGCTGGAACAATACTTGTTTCAAATCCGTGCCTTTTCTTCCTTTAAAGACTCACCCATCAAAAATGATTTTTCTCAAAATTAAAGTTTTGGCATATAACGATTTAGAGTTTGCTTGAGGACAATCAAAAGTCTAAGTGTGAGATATTTGATTTGACGCAAAAGTCATGTTTTTATGCACCATATCAAGCCCGTTTTGGCTCAAATGTTGGAATAAACATCGAATAATCATTGTTTTATGATACATATGTAAAATGAGCCAAAACTTAGACTTCCTCTCGGAAAATCACTTAAAATGCTCAAATAATGAACAAACCAGAGCTAAAACGATTCACTTGTGGTTCTGAGGTATAATTAAGAAAAACTGGCCTAAATTGTGTCATATTGATCTTCAGGAAAATACGAAACCATTGCGCAAGAATTGTTCGAATCTGACAAATAACGAAGAAGTTAGAGCCAACCGAAGATCACAAGATCTACGACCAGTGCACAAGACTTATGATCTAGCACACAAGACCATGACCCAGGGTACACCACCCCCTTTGGGTCCGTATATCACCCTTAGAGGGCCATATATGCCCCTTTTAGGGGTGTATACCCCCTCTTTTGGGTGGTATACCCCATTTTCGGTGCTGGATACGCCCTATTTGCTACCGAATACGCCCAATTTGGTACCGAATACGCCCCTTTTGGTGTTGATTTTCATATCTCAAGGGTGTATTTTAGTGTAAATAACAGATCAGGGGTGCTGTATGTAAATTCGCGTACTTGAAGCCTATAAATAGAGGCTTAACCTACACACCTTCAACACTCAACATTCCATTCTCATTTGTTTCTCTCTCACACACACTTTCTCTCTCTAGAATAGTAGTAGTAGTAGTAGTAGTTAGCTAGTAGGAGTAGAGTAGCAAGCTTATGAGCTTTGTACGGAGTCGCTCCGAGACTGCGATTGCGCAGATTTGTTGTAACGCCTATCAGGTTTTATTATATTATCCTTTCTTGTTATTTTTAAATATGTTGTACCATTGTCATGATTATTTAAGAATGCATGCTATGATAATTGCTATGTTATGCTAGACAAATCTGTGTTTGCTATGATAGACGTTATGCTAGGGTAGTTATGCTTTAAACCATGTTGTTACTCTGCTTGTATGAAATTAGGATATGTTTGAATTTATGAATTAGTTCTCAAATGTTTATTTATCCAACTTATGCTGTGGTTTGAAACCTGTTGATAGAATCTGGCCAATTACTAGAAATAGGTCCGTCAACTATTATGTGTCTGAATGATTCGATGAACTCGGCATGGCCGCTCTTCTCCTGATTGAAATACATCATAGGAGACACGAAGCATAGGATTAGAGATAGATTAGAATTAATTTCATATATCGAATGCTTTTGAGAGAACTTTCAGAGCATTCGTGACTTAACCATTAATCCAGAAACTCTGCTTGAAATAAACTACTAACTATCCATGTTACACTACTGCATGTTCTTATTTGATTGGTGCTTTAGGATTTGCATTCTAGTATCTATTTATCTATTGCGGTTGTTGGATTCATGATTAGGTTTTCAAACATAGAAATTACATATGACAGTTTAACATGCTAGAATAATTACATTGATCTGTATGAAATAATGTCGAACAATTTAAACGATCGTTAGACAGACTTTCCCAACTTGTTCCGCGGGGTAACTCCCGTTCACTTTATTGTTTATTCAACAATTCGTGCCACGATACGGACGTCTCAGACAACCGAGACTGGGTAATAGGATTCGAGGTTAGTTGTCGGTTAAATTGCTAATACATTTGGGAGAACTTCCGGTGTAGCTTACACTCCATATATGTTATCCATGTGACATGTTATTTATTTGATTGTGGATAACTCTATATTAGATAAGTAATAGGATAGGAGCTATGGCCCACTAGGACAAATACAGTAATGATATGGGATCTCTGGGCGAGGCATCGGAAATACCGTAAAACTGCTTAGTACTTGGTATAGCGCTGGTACCACCTCTGGTGAAGTACAAATGCGTGGAAGCCACGAAAAGGCCATAGGTACAGTATTATGTTGAGCATCGTTCAGAGACCCCAAGTCAACACTACTAGGATTCATTGTAATTAGAGCCTTAATCCTCATAACTACCCCTAAATAGCATACAAGATTTTAAATCATGTATTGTGTGTCCAACGCCCGTGTTGCCGAGAAAATGTGATGCCACTATGGTGGTGTCTGGGGTTACCATGTAACTCGTAACGATTTTGGTATATGATCGCGCTTCAACGGTCGGTTCAAGAATTGCATCCTGGTCGTTGCAGGCCTTCCAGTCAGGGCAGACGATCTTAGGGGTGGTTTTAATATTTATAGTACAGGGAAGCCTAAGTTATACTACTACTTGTATAGTAAGCGGTAGGTATGACTCAGGTGTCGTTCTTCAAACCACAATGGGCATGGGATCTTAGGATGATTAATTATCTTTGGTAATTTAGCTAGGGTTTTAAAACTTTTTGAGGGTTTTTATTTTCTATTCTAAGTAAACTAAAGACAGTATAATAAATGAGGAGTGTAGTCGCTGAGAGATCTATGGATGAGATTTCTCTAACAGGGGGTGAATGTGACACCCCACAAAAATTTAATACGCGTAGTATTACTTAATTCATAATTAGTTATAATTGCGTACAATACATTCCGAACGAACCCGAAAAAAGTATACGACCGTTGGTGAACGAAATTATTAAATAATATGAAATTATTTAATAACACTATTATTTACTAAATATTATGTTGATAATATTTAACAAGTACTTCGTTTTATTTAAAACGCATTCTGCACGACGAAACCATACGAAACACATTCGACAAACTAAATTGAAAAAAAGTTATAATTTTATAACGCACTTAAAGTATTTTATAAAAAATATTCCGATTAAAAACATTTCAAATATACATTTAAATATTTATAATTTGAAAATATTACGCAAATTAACGATCGGACGAACGAACACAGGGGTTAACTCCACAATTTGGGGACAAAAGCTACCAACTCCTTTCCCCTCCTTTTTGTTAAAACCAACCCAAACAGCCCCTCTCCCTCTTTCTCATTTCATTTTCATTTTCCACCTACCCACCTTTTCTCTCTATTTTCTTCAATCATCATCAACAACAATTATAATAATAACAACAACAAAAGCAACAACAGTAACCAAGCATCATCATCACCATCTTCATCTTCTTCTTCATCATCATCTCGACACCATCATCATCATTTTCGCACTCCATTTTTTTTATTTCGTAAGAAATTCTCCCTTTTCCCTTCAAATTCGAGTTTAGAAAGCATATATTATCATGTATTAGTGTTCAAAAAACAACATATGTCCAAAATCCAAACCGATTTGCGTATTAAAACTTAAAATTGTCAAGCGGTAGTGTCTGCGAACTGAGTTAGATCTCAGTTCACAGATCGAAATACAACTCGCACGATTTAACTTCAGTTCGCAACTCGCGTTGCGAATCGAGCCCTGTGAACCGAACCGAAGACTTGCGAGTTGAGAACTTGCGAACCGAACTGACATGCGAGATGAGATCTGCGAACTGACCCTTTTGACCAGCTACTTGACCTGTGAGTTGAACCTTGCGAACTGACTTGCAAGCCTAACTCGGTTCGCAGCCCACTTTACCTTGCGAACCCGATCTCAGTTCGCATCGCAAACTCAGTTCGCACCACAATCTCAGCCCGCAGCTAACCTTGGTCAATTTTTCCGAATTTAAATTTCCGATGCGTTTTTATTAAAGAAATATAAACGGAAATAAAAACTTTCCAAGCGGGGTTGCCACCCCTTGGATCCCGCTACCAGGGGCGCTGCCTCCGGACCCCGTACGATATTTTCACACTTGGACATAAATGACAAATATATTGGAAATACTATTATAAGTATATATTGGAAGAAACATGATAATATTACTTTAAAATTATTATAAACTGTCACCAACGGGCCGTACGTGTTTTCAATACTACAAACCTAAACGACAAACGAATACTTTGGACACTAACCCACAGGTGAGTTCACAACCCCTACTTTTACTGTTTTCAATACCTTTCTAATAGGGGTGAATGACATAGCTGCTATTTACCGTTTTGTTACAAACATACAACAATTATTATAAATGCTTTCATGCTTTACACAAAACGTTACGACTTACTCATACTATTGCAAACTATTTACTTATGAAACGAGGTTTCATACTATTTCTCGAACTGTTTACAACATGACTTTTATACTACTTTGGGAACATGACAACGAATCTTGGTACGGACCTAGGTTTACGAGAGGTAGTTGTAGTACACAAAAGTCCCAGTGTACACAGCCTATAACCATTAGCTAGGTGACTATAGCCACTAGATATACGGATAGTACTATCGAGTTGACAGCCCTCACACTATTATAACTTGGTGGTCGCGTCAAACGCACGATGGCAGTCGTAACGAGGAGCGTATATTTAAATGTTACTGTGGCAAAAACGTTAAACGTCGTGGATTGGTTATAGCACTAGGGTTCGTTACTATAACTTGTAAGGTTTAGCTAACCTTTGAGGGATCACCGTCTATGTCGCCCTACTATTGTGAACATTCTTGGAAATAACATTTTTCCTACGATTGACTGCATAGGAATGCGTTCCTACTATTTATACAACTAGATTGGTTTTCCAAACGTATACCATTGGATGTGTTGACATCACTAAAACGAAACGATGTGTTGACATCACTAGAACAAAACGATACTTTTGGATAACATCCCAACAAAATGATACTTTTGGACGACGTTCCAACTAAAATGAAACATTATTTGACTTTTGAATCAGCAAACTTACAAACAAGCTAGTTTAACAAACTATACTCATAAATTTAAAACCTGTGAATTCATTCAACAATTTTGTTGACTTTTGCTATGTCTTTCAGGTAATTAGCTGCACATGTAAGACCGCCTGCATTCTTGGAAATTAGGCGACCCATGAAGACTTAGGATGCCATCTTTTTGGAAGAAACTGGATTTCTTTTATATAACTGATATGTTTTTAGTCATATTTATGAAATCCTCTTTTGTATAAACTTTTACTTTACTTTTACTGCTACGATCTGATGAATCGTAAACTTTTGTAAATAATTAACATTGGCATCTTCATATATATGTATGTTCTGCGATAATCATATGCTCTGATATGTGTGTTTGTACAATGTATACGTCAGCACCCCTTACTTAACCAAATGCTTCCGCTAACCACGATTAACGAATTTGGGGGTGTGACACCCATACACCACCATGAAACCAACATCAAATCTTCACCAAAACTTGTGATCTAGTGTCTTTTTGGCCCCCTCTTTGCATGTTCTTCACGGTTGTACAATCATTTTCAAGTTTTGTTCACTAAAACAAAGGTATGATCATCAAAACCTACTTTAAATTTAAAAGAACTTATTTCATGGAGTTAACTAAGTTGGTAACTAGGAACTAGAACTTTTCTTGGTTAGATGCTTAGGAACTATATGCTACTATCACTTTCCCATGCTAATTCACAAATGTTTGACTTTTTTAAAAGGATGAACTTTGACCAATTGATTATGTCTAGAATCTTGCTTGATTAAGTGTTAGTCTATAAGTAATTAAGTAATTATGGTGTTTTGATTGATCACTCTATATTAAGTGCACAATGCGAATAAATTGTAATTAGCAAGATTGACTTTTAAAAGTCAACAAAAAGTTAACTAGCTTGCATGAATAGAATAATGGATTAAAACTACTTGACCATTCTTGCTTACTAGGATGCTTGTACTTGCTTGACTAGTCAAAGTAGACAATATAACTAATGAATCATCATTTTGAAAATAAAAGTGTCGAATCAAACCAAACACATGGGTATGATAACTTTTTGTGCATAACCTAGATTGTTTACCAATTAGTAAATGCTTAAAGTAGTTTAGATCATGTATACATGAATAGGTTATAATCTTGGCATGCGGATACTTAAAAATATCATTTGAAGAAAGCTTTGACCTGAAAAAGTCAACTTGAAGTATTGAATTTTTTACAAATCACGTTTTATTCAAAAATCTTACTTCAACTTGAACTCCTAAAAAGTTAAACCCTGCTGATAACGATATGACCACGAATTGTGAAATCTTGACATTTTAAACTTGGGTAATGCCAAACTTTGTAAATGACAATATTTCACGATAAAGCTCTTGCCATTTCATTACTATATATTTTCATACATTGGTGTTGCCTTAGTATTATTAAAACTGATTATTTGTTACTTGGGAACGTTGGATGTTTAATGTAATCTGTGGACTATCAAAAATTTAAAGCCCTCACTTTGAATTCTCAATAAGAGGCTTCGAAAGTGCTTTAAATTTTCTCTTTCTTGAGAATCCATTACATTAAATTTTTCATGTTCTCAGGTACCATGCCGCCAAAGAAGAAATCAAAGCTAAACCCAGCACGACCACTTACAGGATCTCTTGCCTACCTGAGTGCCACATCTAAGTACGATCGGATGGCACATATATGGAGGGCCAAATTATTTAGTCGTTTCAGATATATAGATTGGGATAAGTTGCAAACATTGGGATTTAGACAGATATTAGAGAGTATGCTCAGTTACTCAGTAGAGGGTCAGCAATTTGAGTCTTTCAAAAGACTGTTCAGCATTGATGAGCCGGTATACATGAAGATGATTACCGAGTTCATTGCCACTTATACATTTGAGCCAAGGAGTAGAGTTGGTAACGGTTTGATCACATTTCGATATATGGGCAACTTGTTCACCTTGTCACTAGCTCAGTTCGCACATCACCTAGATCTCTATACTCCAGAAGAGATACGATCCCCTCTGTTCACCAGTGGAGCCACCACGGTTTCCCTCAAGACTACGCCCGCAGAGGCATGGAGACATTGGTCGCCAATGCAGTTTTTCTCGGGTATTAAAGTTACCCAACTCAGAGACCCAGTTCTACAAATTCTACACAAGCTTTTGGCTTGTTCGATTGATGGGAAGCATACGACTAATGGTCGAGTTGCCGAGTTTGATGTTGCTTTGATGGCATCTATCCTCAGCAGGAGGAACATTCAGGTTGCCCACTTAGTTGCTCAACGAATTCTTGAGGAAAAGAGTTATGATTCGAAAAGGTCATTCATGGGTATTGTGGTTACAAGGTTGATTAGAAAAATGGGACTGCTCTGAACACCAGAAGTGGAGAAGTTCAAGAGTCTACCCAATTGGAGTGCCCAACCAATAGACTATGAGTTTCTGAGGATGATGGGGATAATCAAGATTTTGAGAGATGGCACAGTCTATATTAGTGCACGACCAGCAGATCCTGATAGTGTTGACACCCTGGTGCCAGATTTAGATCTACCTAGAGGGACGACAAAGAGAAAGCGGCTAGGAGAGCCCAGAGATTCGGATTCAGATGAGGATGAGGATGATCCTGTAGACCCAGTTGCACCAACACCAGCAGATCCTGATAGTGTTGACACCCTGGTGCCAGATTTAGTTCTACCTAGAGGGACGACAAAGAGAAAGCGGCCAGGAGAGCCCAGAGATTCGGATTTAGATGAGGATGAGGATGATCCTGTAGACCCAGTTGCACCAACACCAGTAGTACCACCGCCTGTTAGGGCAGGACCTTCTACCCTAGCCCCCAGAGTACTGGTGCCCAGATATATCTATCACTACGGGACTCCTCCAGGGCTAGACTATTGGTACTAGCTTATGCAGATGCAGGTCAGATGTTACAGGGCTATGAGACAGCAAATTGCAGGGATACTGGTGAGCCCACTTCTAGACATACCATGTGGGTTGGGCCAAGCACCACCACACATATATCCCCCTACAGTTCCTGCTCAGGCACCTCACCCATATCAAGGTCGTGGTTGTGGCTTACCTCCTCGGATAGTTCCACCTAGACCACAACCACCTCTAGCACAGATTCCTATTATGAGAGAGCCTATCCCCTTAGTATTTGGTTCAGTCAGGGGACAGACTTCGAGAGATAGCGGCAGATCCAGAGTTTCTAGGCGAGTTGCCACTGCACAGAGCCGCATGAGTCTCAGACAGTCCGATCCCACCATTGTATTACAGGCTCCAGTGTCCTTACACAGACAGACAGACTTATTTAGGAGACACACTCAGCAGGGATCGCCTGTTATCCCGCTTGACAGTTTTGATATGCTGCAGGACCATTTGTTGAACAGTTGATACAGAATGGAGTTTTTACAGACACATGAGCTATTCATTATGCATCAGATGAAGGTGCCCAACATCAACATAATCTAGAAGATGACTCCTCATCAGATGAGACTTCCTATGCACCTATCGGATCTTCATCATTAGTATCACGAGCACCACCAGCCGAGCAATAGATTGCTCCGCTCTCTGACTTCTTACTATTTTCTACCAGACTTTATTATTACTATTTGTATTTGATGTACTGTGGATGCTTAGACATCACCTCTATCCAGTTATTACTTTATTATGCTATCACTTTACTTTTCTTATTAGCAGCTATTACTTGATTATTGAATGACATGTTTGTTTGAATCCAAACACTATTTATCGAAGACCATAACAGAGGAAGCTGTAGACCACACCACGAAAGATGCCGGAAGCCGCAAACTGCAAACCAGCAATCTTCTGACAAGTAGCTGATAGTACACACAATGTATCATAAAGCGGTAACCCATTCAAAACTTTCTACCCGTTAAATGCCTTGATTATCTCATCCGATATTCCCAAACTAAGTGTGGGATTTCCAAAACCATACTACACTTACGTAACAATCCGGAAATAAGTAGAATCTCTAAGTGTGAGATAATTCGACAAGAGGTGTTCAATACATAGATTTGAACATTAGGGACAATGTTCCTCTAAGTGTGGGATATACGGTCTACAATCGAAAGTTTAACCTCTTGTCCGTAACATAAACAATATTTTCATTAAAAGGCTAAAACTAGAGAAATTTTCAAATTTTTAGATTCAAAAGCAACATTCTTTAAGAACCTCTATTTTTCAAAAATATAAATTACAGCAAGAAACGAGTTTTTAAAGAAACAAACCGGTTTTCTTAGGATAAGATACAGACGAAAAGGGCAACACATGACTAGGAGCACATTGACCAAAATATTTGATTCGTGAGGTTTGAGCCCTGATTAGCATTCATCTTTAAAATGCTTCACTTTTCATTTCATGTGTGTGCCGATGTATGCATTTGAATTAGAACTTTCTCTTGCAATACATTTCGAGACCATATCAATGAGTGCCATACGTGGCATAGGTACAAACTATCTTGATACTTTCTATGGGATACCAACACCCACTTACCACCAAACATCCACTCACTCTTCACACCCACTATCCAAACAAAACTTCCCTTTATATCTTCATCCCGAACCTATGAAAGCCACGTCTTCCAATATTTTCAAAGACACTCTCAATTTCCCAAATTTTCCACAACAAAATCCCATACAACTTCATAACCCAATACCATACGAAACCTTTTGGACAAAAATATTCATCGGTAAGGCCGGCATAATAAAAAGAAAGAAAAGAAAAATGAGAAAAAGAAAGAAAATAAGAAACATATATGCCGACACTACCCAGAAAAGTCCAGAAAAGGAAAATTTAAATCCGAAAAAGGGTTGCACTATTAAGTCTTTTCAAGTTTGAGAAATTCCAAAAGAGACTTTTTCGATAAAACACCCAAGTTTCAAGAAAGATAGGAGGAAAGAAAAACCCATAATCTTCCTTTTCACACACCTTCTTCAATTCTCCTAAATCAAAAAACCCGATTCCTTTCTAAGATATCCTGAAAGATTAGTACCGTTCTCATCCAAAGTGATGGAGATTTGATTCTTGATCAAGCCTATGATGAGAATGTTGCATGACTGGTTATCTGAATGATTGACACTAGCAAGTAGGAACCCTAAAACACCTGAGTGATTTGAGTGACCCACTGCGAGGATTGCCTAGTCATGATTACTATCTAAGTTGCTTGAAGAAAGTATCAAATTCTATAAACCCTTAGTTTCTCATAAGAATTCTTTCATAACTGGAGCTTTATATTCTTTGAAAATCAGTATTTCTAAAAGATATGTGTAGCTAAAATCTTTCTAAAGGTCTTTTATGAATGAGTTTGCTTGAGGACAAGCAAAAGTCTAAGTGTGGGATACTTGATATCGTGTAAAAAGTCATGTTTTTACTACCGATATCCCTTTCATTTAAGACTAATACTTGGCGTACAAGCTCAATTATCACTTATTTTAGTGATATTATGCCAAGGAGGTAAAAACACGGAAGCATGAGAAAAATCAAACAAAACAGACGAAAAATGAAGATTCCACACATAGTTGAAGATTCAAGGCATCCGAGACAAGATTTGAGATAAAGTACCCACCACTGAGATTTCTATTTTCCAATATATTCATTTTCAAAATATGAAGAACGAAGATTCTACGTACACCGGAAGATTCAAACGATTCGCACGAGACATCTAAAGATTAGAGATACTTTTCAGGGATTTCTTTCCATCAAAGTATTCTTTTTTGAAAAACGAATCCAATGCAAAAAGAATCGACGAAAATGGACGCATAACGATGAAGATATGCGCGATTCAAGAAATGAGCAAAAGACGGGCGGGTGGATGGCAGCCGCCGCCGGCTACCATGGTGGCAGCGCCGGTTGCACCTCTCCCGTCTCCCGGACACTTTTTCATCCTTGCTTGTACTCGTTTGGTACACGTGCTAGACCTTGCTGCAACTTTAGGGTACATGTGCTAGACTTTTTCAGGCTTTAGGGTACATGTGCTAGCCACTTTACCACCTTTTGCTAACATGTGCCCCAAAATTCTAGTATAAATAGGTGCCTTTGGTTCATTTGAAAGACACACCTCCACACCACACCTCACATACTCTTGGAATCACCAAATTCCACTTTTTCACTAGAAATTCTCTTGTATTTTATAGTTTTTCTCATTCTAGGATTATTGTAATTAATCTACGGATTAATATAGAGGCTAGAACGAACGCTAGGGATTCGGAGATAAATCTTTGTACGTGTGAAAGAGTTGTCAATCATAATAATACGTTGCTATGCATTTATTTCCAGGTGATATCTAGACCTTTATCATACTTGTTTTATTTCGTAATTTAAATATGCATTATTACTTGGTATGTGATGTATTTGTTGCCATGAATTACGAGTAGTTTATTATTGTGATTGTTGACGATGTAGATAATTATTAGTAGGGATGACATTATATAATTAGTGCACGATAATTGTAAAGTGATATGATTGCCCCTATTCGACTGTTTATACGATATAGTACTAGAAATGCTTTTAAGCAAAGTACAAATGTATGAAAGTCATAAACGACCGAAAGTAGTCATATCACTGGAGTTAGCTCTGGTTTAACAGTTTCTGAAAGGATAATACAACTTCACAACTAACTGATATATCCTACGAAAGTCAACACACTGTAAAGTAATGTTCGTAAAACACGTTCAGATAAAATAGGAATTAGTAACCCTTGTACTGTTAAGACTTTATGAACATAAGTTTAATTTATGGAGTACCCTTTCTGGTTATCCACGTGACTGCAACCTAGTAATTAGGACCTGATCAACCTTAATTATGGTAAGTAGTTATCTTTGCCCATGACATGCAATAAGTAAGACACAGTGAAACCACTCGTTGTATATATTAGGTTTACATTTCCGCACTGCTTTACATTTAGTTAGTTTAGAGTGTCATTCTCACTGTCAATTACTCTTAACCGCGTGTTGGATGTAAGAAGCCGTGGAACTACCATGTAAAGTACACTGTCTAATTACTGAAAGACATGGTCTGCATATGAAACACGTTTTGATAAACTGCGAATAATTCAGGGATGTATAACTGTTTGGAAAGGAGAACTTAAGTCGTAAGTCGAAGTAACCAAGCTTTAATAAACAACAACAAGGCTTAGGAATAAGAGTAAAGTCCTAGCGACCTAGGATCCTTAAAACACTAAGTCTTACAAAATCGACGGTCTAAACATACAAAGTTATTAATCTGCATGCTAATAGAATAGTAAACTATCTTAGGGGTTAAGAACGGTCGGACCTATGAGATGATACGCTGCTGATTCATGCACCTCAGTATAAAACCAAGATAGGTTGCTTATCTTTCAACTAAATAAGTATTGGAAGTTTGCGTATTGCTCCGATCAGAATCGTGATAACCTAGTTCCTATTGATATGCCAATGGGAAAATTAGTTGGTAGGGTTTTGAAGTTTACACCTAATAGTTTACTTATTCTATTAAGTATTGTCCCTATTTAATCTGTCATCCTGAAACATTAATTATCAAAGTCTCAGCAATCACATCATTATCTTTATCTGCTTTCCTGTATTTTAATTTTCTGCAATTTACTTTACTGCACTTTAATTATTTGTCTTTAGTTTAAAAACCCTCAAACCTACCTACTTTGTTCCATCCTATATACTTCCCTACCGAAAGTACCAACTTTAATCACCCACACGTTTCGATTCATAGAACGATCTTAGGTTATACTTACCGCTTACTAATCAGAGTAGGTAGTACATATAATTTAAGCCCCACTATTTATAAATTTTAAACCCCTGTTGGCGCCCGATTAGTTACCATCAACGACACCGACGCTTTCGGGTGCCATCAGTACACGACATCTATCCAGATGGTTAGTAATAAGTAGCATTGATTAGACTATATGTTCAAATCACAATGTATCTCCAGGTAGACCATTTCACCAATTTGCTTATGAATGGTTTAACTCAATTCTGACTGATTTACTCACTAATAGGTTGATTTGGGTTGCATTCTATCGATAAGAGGTCAGGCATATAATTATAAATTAATAGAATAATTGATACAAATTAAAATAGATACGCGTCAAATGGGTCAAACATAAGGGAATCTCATATGTTGTGTATGGATTAGTATAATTGTTTCCAGCTTCTATACTCTATTGGGCTCACAATATAGCTCCAATCACATTAACCCAGACTGGTGGGTGACACTAACCCGGACGGGTGGGACCCTAACCCAGACAGGTGTGAATGTTTTGAAAGTATGGGTCGCGTATTTCTTGTTGGGAACGTGTTGTTTCCAACTTGGATCGAATACTATAACTAATTAGTAACAACGGGTTCTGGAAGGTTAACATTTATAAACGGACTTAAACGAGGTCGAGTCAAATTTATTTTGTATGAAATAATATTTTATACTACAACAATAAATTTTATATAAACATGTATACACGATTTTATATAACTATTTACATATTTATGCACTTTTACAAAGTATATGACAAAATGGGTATACAAATAATAATCTTTGAATTATTATTACAAACTCATCACTAACGGGTCGTACGCGATTTATAAATTCAGGCGACAAACAAATAATTAGGATATAATCTCGCGTATATTTACTTATTATTAATCTCGCGTATTTAGGACACTAGGAGATTACAGTTTGGGACGATACGAGCATTATAGGATTGCTAGCTCCCTCAGGTGAGTTTCATAGACCCACTTTCATAGCCCCACTTTTTAAACTATTTTATTGATTTTGGGGGAGAATGCATGCAAACTATTTTCATAAAACCTTGCTTATGAAAATAATTGTACAAATGATTTATAACTGTTCATTACATGTGCGTTAGATTCTAAAACTAGGAATCTTTACAAAACTCACACTTGGATAAGTTTCACATACAAGGACCTTCGGAGGTATAGGGAGCCTAGTAAGCTTCTACATAGGATCGCAAGAACACTAGATTTCTTTAGACTATAATACAAGGATACAAGAAAATAATAGATTACTAAACAAGAATATACGAATATTCGAGGCTAGAATACATGAAACTAGAATACAAGGAAAACAGTAAACAAGAACTCAAGAACTAGTTAACAAGAACTCAAGGACTAGATAACACGAAACTCAATAGGTAGATTACAAGAACTCAATAAAACTAGAAATCAAAATCAAGGAAACTATGCGCAAGATCAAGAAACTTATGATTATGTGAAAGGTCAAGAACTCAAGATTACAAGGTCAAGAACTCAAGAATGCAAGGACTTTATGTGTTTTGTTATTTATATGTTTTACAAATTATGTTGTGGTTTAGTATTGTCTGATGTTTTATACCGGACAACATACGAGTACGTAAATTATTGACTGGAGAATGAACCAGTGATATATTATGGATAACATTCCAACTAAACTTGCTTAGGATACTGCTTCCAACAACATAGGATATCACTATCCCACAAACATAGGATAATGTTTTCCTACAAATATATGATACTACCTTTCTACAAAATGATATTTTGGGTAACCTCCCAACTAAACTAAACTATGATTTTAACTACAATTTATAACTATGTAAACCTATAAACTCACCAGATATTTTGGTGTACCTGTTGGATAAGTTGGCAAATCTGTGCAACTTAAAGGTGAAGAGACTGCGAAGTGACAATGGAACTGAATTCAAGAATTCAACTCTTGAGTTATATTGTGCCACGAAAGGCATTGATCATCAGTTAGTGCTCCAAGAACTCCTCAACAGAATGGAGTTGCAGAATGTAAGAATAGGAATATTATCGAGACAGCTCAGACTATGCTGGTTGATTCTAAGCTACCTATCATATTTTGGGCTAAGGCAGTCAGTACTGCTTGTTACGTTCTGAATTGAGTGCTCACGGTTAAGAAAAAGAACAAGACCTGATATGAACTTTTCAATAACCGTAAGCCAACTCTGCAGTTTCTAGAGCCGTTTGGGTGTCCGTGTTTGATTATGATCCCAAAAGAAAAAGTCTCAAAGTTTGGAGCTAAAGTTGTTGAAGGGATTTTTCTTGGTTACTCAGTTAATTCTCTAAACAAAAGAGTCTACATTAAATCAACACACCAGGTGGAAGAGCATTTTGAGGTAAAATGCTTGCGTTACACGGATCCTCCTCAAGGAACGGGTCCGGATTGGTTGTTTAATTATAAGGATGTGTTTAACTCTTTCGACATACCCGAAGAAGATGATGAAGAGGAGGAGTTGGTTACCCTACTTCATGGTATCAGTCTATGTCAAGACACATCTACCTCAACACCTACTACAACACCCACACCATCACCTACAACACCCACACCATCTTCTATTATCCCACCTTCGAATGCTCCTTCGTCTTCAGGAACGATTAATGCAAACGATCTTCCTGATGATCCCGATATGCCTCCTTTAGAGGAAGCCGGAGAAGAAGAAACTGTCTTCACCGACTTTAACGCTCATGATGAAGAAGATGCAGAACCACCACAACCTGTGCAACCTGAAAGTTCTACTGCTCCTGAGACTACAACTGTTCATGCCACTGAATGGGATATGAACAATTTGAAATCAGTACTTGCACCAGATGTAATCCCAGTGACACGTGTACACAGGGATCACCCCATCGATAATATTATTGGTGATCCTAATGCTGCGGTTCAAACAAGGCAACAAGTGAAACAAAATCCAAATCAAGAAATGTTGAATCTGGTTGCTCGAATAAATTCTTGTCATTTATCCCAAATTGAACCCAAGAAGGTTGATGAGGCCTTAAAAGATCCATCCTGGGTCGAGGCCATGCAAGAAGAATTACAGCAGTTCAACAAGCTACACGTTTGGGATATAGTTTCGTTACCCAAAGGTGCTCACTTAACTGGCACTCGATGGGTATTTCGAAATAAGGTGGACAATAGGGGTATAGTGATTCGTAACAAAGCTCGATTAGTTGTTCAAGGTTTTAGTCAAATCGAGGGTTTGGACTATGATGAAGTCTTTGCTCCTGTGGCAAGACTTGAGTCTATTCGTATCTTCTTTGCATTCGCTTCTTTCAAAGAGTTTCGTGTTAACCAACTCGATGTTAAAAGTGCCTTCCTGTATGGACAAGTGGATACGGATGTGTACGTTAAACGGCCTCCAGGTTTTGAAGACCCTGAGCATCCAGAATACGTTTGCAAATTGAATAAGGCGTTATATGGTCTTCATCAAGCTCTGAGGCTTTGGTACGAAAGGCTCACTACTCATCTAATCAAGCATGGTTTTGTTCGAGGGAATATTGACAGTACTATGTTCATCCGTAAAGAACAGACTGGGGATCGAGAAGATATGTTACTTATGCAGGTTTATGTGGACGATATTATCTTTGGCTCTACAAATGAGGTAATGTGCAAGCACTTTGAGGAGATCATGAAGTCTGAGTTTGAGATGAGTGCGATGGGGGAGCTCAAATTCTTTTTAGGTGTACAAGTTGAGCAGTCTGCAAAAGGTATTTATATTCATCAGTCAAAATATGTCAAAGACATGTTGACTAGATATGACCTGCTCAATTGTAAAACCTATGGGACTCCTATCAAACTTAATCACAACCTTAGACTTGCTGAGGATGAGGAAGACTACAAAGAAAAGGACTATCACTCAATGATAGGCTCTTTGATGTATTTGACTGCCTCTCGACTGGATATTGTGTTCGCGGTATCCGTCTGCTCACGCTATCAAGCCAAACCTAAGGTGTCTCACATGAAGGCGGTAAAGTGAATTTTTGGTTATCTCAAACATAGACCCAATCTTGGTCTATGGTATTCAAATGAGAAATCGTTCGCTCTTACTGCCTATTCGGATTCTGATCATGGCGGCTGCAGCATAGACAAGAAATCTACCACTGGTGGATGCCAATTCCTCGGATCTCGCTTGGTCTCGTGGCAGTGCAAGAAACAGACTACAGTTTCTCTTTCAACTGCAGAAGCTGAGTACGTTGCTGCTGCGAGTTGCTGCTCTCAAGTTCTATGGATTCAGCATCAACTGCGTGATTACGGGTTACTTCTTTCTATGACTCCTATTCACATAGATAACACTGCTTCTATATCTATCACACGCAATCCCGTACAGCACTCTAAGACTAAACACATTGAACTTAGGTTCCACTTTATACGGGATTGCTATGAAAAACACCTGATAGACCTTGTCCACATAGACACCCTAAAGCAGAATGCCGACCTTTTCACAAAAGCTTTTTCGCGTACTCGATTTGATGAACTAATCAACATGATTGGTTTAAGGTTCTTTGTGGCCAAAAAGTAATTTGTAACTTGGAACGTAACTTACCTTCTTTTATATGTGTTTAAAAAAAAACACACACACACAACAGCCACTCTTTATACTTTTAGTATTAAAGAAATGCACCGTTGCTACATTTTTAAAATAGACGTTGAAGTTGTGTCTGTAAACAACTTGGGATATGATAGTACATCGGGTGACATGCACAAAATGGAATTTTAAGGTTTATCTTGGATGTGTCAGTAGATTTATCTGACATGTTGAAAATAGTTTTTATAAACATTGTCTTCATCATACGATATATTAGTAGGCATGTTATGCAAAACTATTTGAGATCTCTTAAGCAGCCTAATAAATAATTGTTTATTTCAAGTGGTATAACATCATTCGATGTATGACAAAAGTCTTAATATCTTACTTATGCTAGACATGTTTTCGTGAAAGAAGTTTATTTGATATCATTTGGGGGTATATATTGACAGTTTCCTCTGTTATACGTAAGTATAGACCTGGTCTCCGTTAATATATACTTAAAAATTAAGCAAACACAAGTCAAAGTACTTGCAAAGTCTTTAAAATTAAGATACCTCACAAGGTCGCCAAAATGGTTTGACCAAGTCTGGTTTTGCTTAAACCTGAATCAATCTATGTCACTCTGTTGTACGTAAGTACAGACCTGTCACCGCTAACTTGATTCTTAAAATTGATTTTCTTATATTCTTTCTGTAAATGGAAGCATGGTCTATGTCTTAAGTTAAGATGTATATCTATGGTGGGGGACCACATCGAAATGTACATACGAATAATAATAAAATTAGCTCCTAGATGTGAGTGTAACATGTTTAAAGTGGACAAATATACTAATAATCATTTTGAAATAATTTTTATAAAAAGTATTTTTAGCATGCCAAGTAAATTTAAAGTGGACAAATATACTAATGATCGAAATAACACTTACTGTTCCTAATAAATGCATGTTATTCCGATATGATCCCTAACCAGATTAAATCAACTCCGTCACCAAAAAGAATGTGTTAGTTTAGTATTTGTAAATTTGCATTAATTTTGTGTTATTTTATCTAAGTTAGTTTTAATTTTTTATTATAACCAAGTTACAGTTACTTTCAACTTTGAGTACCAAACCCACAACACAAAAAGATCGATAAAAATCTCAAATTTTTCACTAAAGTGACTTGATGCGTCACTTCATGAGTGACGCTACCAGTGTCACACACGATACTGGGTCACTTTCATTAGTGACGCTTTAAGTGTCGGGGTAAGCTACGCTACAAGTGCCGGGTTGAGTGACGCATATTAGGGTTTTCGTATAGATACCCTTTCAAACGACACTCAACCCCACCACTTTCCACATTCAATTAGCGTCACTACCTCTGACATACCGTCACTTCCTGTGTCTTTGCGTCACTTAGTCTGTGCGAGATTTTCGATTTGTTTGTGGTTTTTCAAGCTTTGGTTGTGCATTCGGCCATGATATTCTTGTTCCCCTCACTCATATGCATCTATTGGTATTACTCTTGATGACACGCAAAAAGTCACGTTTTTGCGTGCATTAATCTCACCTTTTTGGCCCAATATTTGACGAAACTAATCAAAATGGATACTTTATCATTAAAACTCGTCACATGGGCCAAAATATAGACAATGTTTCAAAAGTCATCTAAAATGGTCGAAAAACACGATAAATCTAACGAATACGATCACAAGCATTCTCGTTCACTCGTTCTAGCACTTTTTGAGCTACACAAAGAATTATGACCTCTAACTTATGTCATTTTCTTCGTTAGGAAAATACGAACGCGTGGATATAAAGAACGCTCAAAACGGATAAACGACGAAGAAGTTACGCCCGAACGAAGAAACGAAGAACCGAAGAAGCTGGATACAGCTGAACCAGGCCGTATACGGCTGGTCCAAGCCGTATACGGCTGGACACAGACCGTATACGGTCTGTGCAGGCCGTATACGGCCTGTGCCCACCCGTATACAGCCCAGTTTGCCCGTATTCACCCTGTGCACAGCCGTATACGGTCCAGTTTGCCCGTATTCACCCTAACTCAGCCGTATCGTGTGTTTGGGCGATAAAAATCTGATTTTTATTTGCCCTTGCGATACGGTTGTGCATTTTGTGGTTTGGATACGATCTACGGATACGGTTGAGCGTTCTCTATAAATACTAGCCTCATTTCATCATTTCAACACATCTCACACCTCATTTCACACATCCTACAATACACACACTTTCTCTCACTACTCTCTCTCTAAATTAGTTAGTTAGTTAATTAGATTAGTTAAGCTAGTAGATTAGTAGCTTAATTGTAACGGAGGTGCTCCGAGACTGCGGTGTCGCACGATTTGTAATACAGCTTTGTCAGGTTTTATTATAATCTCTATCTTGTTATTTTAAATAATGTTGTGCTGTTGCTATACTTGTTTAGAATTATTTTCTAGGATTATTGCCATGCTTAGCTAGACAAATCTGTGTTTGCTATGATAGTTGCCATGCTAGGGTAGTTATACTTAAATCATGTTGTTACTCTGTTTGTATGCGGTTGAAATATATTTGAATCTATGAATTGAATCTCAAGTGTTTATCAATCCAACTTATGATGTGGTTAGTGACATCCTTCTAGGCTTGGCCAATTGCTAATTGTATGCCATTAATTATTCTGTGTCTGATGATCGTTGAACTCGACATGGCCGGTGTTCTCCTGGTTGCAATATTACCGGAGGGAGACACGGAGCGTAGGATTAGAGATAGATTAGATTCAAGCCATTTAACAAGTGTCTTATAGAGAACTTTCGGGGCACTTGTGACTTGACCATGTACCCTGTCACTCTGCATAAATTGATCCCTGCTATGCTGCCTTTCTGCATGTTCTTGTTTGATTGTTGCTTAGGGTTTGCATGCTAGTATCTGTTATGCTGATTAGTTACATGATTAGGTTTTCGAATATCTGTCAATTGCATATGCCAGTTTAACATGCATAGAATAGTTAAAATGATTTATATGAAATAATGATGAACAATTTAATCGGCCGTTAGACCAGACCATCCCAACTTGTCCCAGTGGGAAACCCCTGTTCATGTTTTTGTTTATTCAACAATTCATGTCATGATTCGGATATCTCAAATGTCCGAGATTGGGGGACAAGACTCGAGGATGGTTGTTGGTTAAATTGGTTGCTACATTTGGGACAACTTCCGGTGTAGTTTACATTCCATAACTGTTATCCATGTGACATATTATTTATCTGATTGCGGACAACTCTACGTTAGATAGATAATAGGCTAGTAGTTATGGCTCATTAGGAAATATTAATGTCATCTTAACTAAGGCTTTATCTCATTAACTACCCCTAAATACCATGAGTAATTATCATAGTAAACACTCGCTTCACCTATAAGTTCTCGTTGCCACCTCCACCCCACTTTACTTTTATTGTGTTTAATTTTAGATAGTTAGTAGTAGTTAAAACCAAAACAAAACAAAACCTCTTTTAAACCCTAGCTAAATTTCCACAGATAACTAAAGTCCTAGATCCCATGCCCGTTGTAGTTTGAAGAACGACCCTAGGTCATACCTATCGCTATACTTATCCATAGCTTTAGTATACTTAGGCCCGGCATAAAAATAAAAATCTTTTTAAAACTTACCCACCGGATCCGCGTCTAGACGGAAGGTCCGACGACGGGGTGACAAACCCGACTGACCGTTTGGGCGCGATCAAGATTTTGGCGCCGCTGCCGGGGACTACAACGACCGATTTAGGAATTTAGTTGTCTTAGTTATTTAGCGATCCTTTCGGAAGATCAATATCATCCGAAAGTTCCTTTTCTGTTCTTTCCTTTCCAAAACTCTCTTTTCTACCAAACCCGAACTTCAGCTATGACGAATCGTATTACTCTCGCCTCGACCTGCGTACCACTACTGGAAGGAAGAGGAGGACCTATCGTGTTACCCGACGAAAACTTCGAAATTAAGCCTAGCGTTTTCAAGTTACTCAAAACCTTCTGCCAATTTCACGGTTTTCCGCTCGATGATCCAAATTCACATTTGGATAAATTCATTAATATTTCTGATTCCTGTGAGCAATCAGGGATTCCGAGAGAAGTCTCCCGACTATATCTTTTTCCCTATTCTTTATCTTCACGTGCTCGAACCTAGTTTGATGAACTCGAACCCAATTCGATTCATACTTGGAAAGAGTTGGCTACTAAGTTTATGGCTAAGTTTTTCCCTCTTTCCAAACAAACCAAGCTCAAGGATGGTATTGTTAGTTTCCGACAGGAAACCAATGAGTCATTCTATCTAGCATGGGAACGATTTAAGAAGATGCTTAACAGATGTCCGAATCATCGAATGGGTAAGACGAACCTAATCTGCATATTCTACAATGGTCTGACTCCTCAGCACAAGTCAACCCTCGATACTGCTTCTCAAGGAAATTTCATGTCACATACTTCTGAAGAAGCCTGAGAGCTAGTTGAGACGATAGCAATGCATCAACATGACTGGGAGTTTGGTGAACCGGCTAAGGAAGTAACCAGTACTTCAAGCTTATCCTTTGAAGCTCTGCAAACTCAAGTGGACAATCTCTCCAGAGTCTTCAAGGAACTTCAATCTTCTACATTTCAGCCTTGCAAAGGTATGGAAGAAATTCTTGTTACTACCGAAAGCCCTGAATCGAACTTTCATTCTAAACCTTTCATTCAGCGGCCAACCAATAACCCACCTACTCATTTTCTGCAACCTTTATCCTCTAATATGTCAGATTCCACCGTAAATTCTCAACAACACTATAATGAAACTTTGACCAATTTCATGGTTGATCAAATAAACATAAACAGAAAAGTAATAGATTTTCAAGATAAAATTGATGCTTTACTTAAAATATCAGAAGATTTGATCAAAAACCTGGAAGTCAGTCTTAAACAACTATTTTTAAAAGTTGAGAACCAAGGAGGAATCATGGTCATCACTAGAGGAGGTAAAGAAACCAGAAATGAGAAGTCTTCAGATAATTCTTCAAATCAACTTCCTATCTCTGAACCGACCACTGATCCAGTGCCTAGTGACACCCCTGTCACTGCACCAGATCCAGTATCACCTAAAGCCTCAGAAATCATTCCACGAACTAGGATACCCTTCCCTGGTAGGCTTAAGAAAGAGAAACAGGAAGCGCAATTTGGGAAATATCTGGAAATGTTCAAAAGCCTGCACTTAAACGTTAAACTATTAGACGCTTTAGTAGAGATGCCTAGCTGTGCTAAGTTTTTCAAAGAACTCATTTCAAATAAAGAAAAATTAAGACAAATAGTCAGTTTACCCTTAGATGCTGAATGCTCAGCGATCATGTTACATGGCCTTCCACCCAAACTAGGAGATACTGGTCGTTTCACTATTCCCTGTTTTCTTCAAAATATCCAAGTTAGTAATGCCTTAGCTGACCTAGGAGCTAGTGTCAATCTTATGCCTTACTCTCTTTATAAGAAACTAGGATTAGGTGAACTGCTACCAACTCAAATGACCATCCAATTAGCTGATAGATCAGTTAAACTCCCCCGAGGAATTGCTGAAGATATAATGGTCCGAGTCGGTAAATTTATCTTCCCAGTTGACTTTGTCATTATGGATATTGAGGAAGATGCCCACGTTCCCCTCATCCTTGGCAGACCTTTCCTAAACACTGCCAAGGCTGTGATAGATGTAAACGAAAAATCATTAAAACTGAGGGTCGGAGCGGAGGAAGTCACCTTTAATATTGATAAGTTGATGAAGCACCCTATGGGAGAGGATCTTGGTTTTGTGGATTCCATGCAGGAAATATATGATGAGCATTTAGAGGAGATTCTAGCAATCAGCAGTTACGAACCTTTCTCCAGCACTGTCATCACCAAAAGAAGACTTTGCCCGGACGACATCGGACTCTGCTCGGCTATCTCTGACAAATCAGCACCTTCCGGAGAGCTGCTATTTCCTTTACCTGAAATGAAGAATCCTTTAGCACCGCCTAACTACTCTTCCACGAACAACTCTGTTGTTGCTGTTCCTTTAGGCGAAGGCATCCCTATTCCACTTTTAAGAAGAAATCAGTCTTTTCCGATACCCGAATCATCTCCGTCTGTAGCTGAAATTCTCAAATCTTTCGAGGAGATGGATTCCGGTACCTTGCCACAACTATCTGAAGGTTGTGCGAAAGTAAATCCAGAAATGACCAAAAACGTGCTTTCCAATGAGACAGAACTAGTAGAAATAGCATCAGCCGCTACAGCCGACTCATCTCCAGAAGAATTAGAGTTCCAAAAGGAGTATGACGAGTTACAAAGAGACGAGATCGCTCGAATGAAACCCTCTATCGAAGAACCACCAGAATTGGAGCTAAAGGAATTACCCCCTCACTTGGAATATGCTTTTCTCGAAGGAACCTCACACCTACCCGTCATAATTGCCAAAGGTCTTTCACCAAAAGAGAAAGCAAGACTTATCCAGGTCTTGAAGTCACACAAGAAGGCGATTGCATGGAAGATTTCTGATATACAAGGGATCAGTCCAAACTACTGCACGCACAAGTTACTCATGGAAAACGACTTCAAACCTTCTATACAAAGACAGAGGAGAGTGAACCCGAAGATTCAAGACGTGGTCAAGAAAGAGGTTATCAAACTCTTGGATGCTGGTTTGATCTATCATATCTCAGATTCCCCATGGGTCAGCCCAGTTCAGGTTGTCCAAAAGAAAGGAGGAATGACGGTCATCGCTAACGAAAATAATGAATTGATTCCTACACGAACCGTCACCGGCTGGAGGGTGTGTATCGACTACCGGAAATTAAATGAAGCCACTCGGAAAGATCACTTCCCTCTGCCGTTCATCGATCAGATGTTGGAAAGATTATCGGGGAATGAATATTACTGCTTCCTCGATGGTTTCTCCGGCTATTTTCATATTCCTCTCGATCCAAAGGACCAGGAAAAGACGACATTCACATGCCCATATGGTACATTTGCTTACCGCCGCATGCCATTCGGTTTATGCAATGCGCCTGCAACATTTCAAAGGTGTATGGTAGCGATATTCCATGACATGATTGAACAGTGTATGGAGGAATTCATGGACGACTTCTCTGTCTTCGGTGATTCCTTCACATCTTGTCTTTCCAACCTTGAAAGGATGCTAACCCGATGTGAAGAATCAAATCTTGTCTTAAACTGGGAAAAGTGCCACTTTATGGTGAAAGAAGGAATAGTTTTAGGACATCGAATATCAAAATCTGGAATCGAAGTTGACAAAGCCAAAGTTGAGACTATTGCCAAACTTCCACCACCTACTTCTGTTAAAGCCATTCGCAGTTTTCTAGGTCATGCCGGATTCTACCGTCGCTTTATCAAGGATTTCTCTAAGATCTCTCGACCTATGACGCACCTTCTTGAGAAGGACACTCCGTTTGTCTTTTCAGATGACTGTCTTAAAGCTTTCAACATTTTAAAGGATCAGCTCACACATGCACCGATCATGGTCGCCCCCGATTGGAGTCTTCCGTTTGAAATCATGTGCGATGCTAGTGACTTTGTTGTTGGAGCTGTCTTAGGGCAAAGGAAGGAGAAGCAGTTTCAGCCAATCTACTACGCCAGCAAGACACTCACTGATGCACAAGAGAATTACACCACGACAGAGAAAGAGCTTCTTGCGGTAGTATTCGCTTTTGATAAATTTCGTTCTTATTTAATATTGTCCAAAACTATTGTCTATACAGATCACTCAGCCTTGAAGTATCTCTTCAAAAAGCAAGACGCTAAGCCAAGACTGCTTAGATGGATTCTCCTCCTCCAAGAATTTAACATAGAAATCAAGGATAAAAAGGGAGCCGAGAATGTCACAGCAGATCATCTTAGTCGACTGGAAAATCCATCGATGGAAAAGCTTGATGAGAGAGAAATTCAAGACCAGTTTCCTGAAGAACAACTCATGAATATCGGAGGATACCAAAGGGGATCTCAATTCACTTACAACCCTTGGTATGCAGACTACGCAAATTATCTGGTTGGAGGAATTGTGCCAAAAGGAGTGCCCACTTCTAGAAAGCGCAAATTCTTTAGAGACGTAAAGAACTACTATTAGGATGATCCATACTTATTCAAAGTATGCCCGGACCAAATTATCAGGAGATGCGCAGACGAGAAGGAAGCAAGGAACATTCTTCACCAAAGTCATCACGGACCAACTGGAGGACATCACGGAGCAAATATGACTGCAAGAAAGGTATATGACTCTGGCTTCTACTGGCCTACTATATTCAGAGACGCTCACAACTTGGTGAAACGCTGCAATGCTTGCCAAAGGTTTGGAAGTATTTCATCGAGAAGTGAAATGCCACTTACTAACATCCAAGCTTGCGAGATCTTTGATATATGGGGGTTGGATTTTATGGGACCATTCCCAAAATCATATGGGAAAGAGTTTATTCTGGTTGCTGTCGACTACGTCTCCAGATGGGCCGAAGCCCAAGCATTTACTACAAATGATTCCCGAGTAGTAGTAAAATTCTTAAAGCAGCTCTTCTCACGTTTCGGTACTCCAAAAGCGATCATCAGTGATCGAGGCACGCACTTCTTTAATGCTCAGTTTATGAGGACATTACAATATTATGGTGTCACCCATAAGACCTCTACGGCTTACCACCCGCAGACGAATGGGCAAGCCGAAGTGACGAATCGAGCGCTTAAAAGAATTTTAGAACGAACCGTGGTTAATCATAGGGAAAGATGGGCTGAAAAATTAGACGATGCTCTGTGGGCGTTCAGAACCGCATATAAATCACCACTAGGAACCACGCCCTACAGACTAGTCTACGGAAAAGCATGTCATTTACCCATAGAGTTGGAGTATAAAGCTCACTGGGCGCTAAGAGGTTGTAATTTAGACCCTTCTGCAATTGGATCACATCGGAAAATGCAACTGAATGAACTAGCCGAATTAAGAGACCAAGCATATGATAGCTCTCTGCACTTCAAAGAACGAACAAAGAATACTCATGATGCAAAACTCAAATATTCTAAGTTCAAGCCCGGAGACAAAGTTCTTCTCTTCAATTCGCGCTTCAAGAAATTCTCCGGCAAATTCAGATCAAGGTGGAGCGGACCATTTGTTATATCAAAAGTCTTTACCTTCGGAGCAGTCGAACTAGAAGCCCCGGACGGTAATTTTAAAGTCAATGGCCATCGCTTAAAACACTACATCGAAGATTTCCCCCCTAGTGAGGAAGTCTTTATCTTTGAACCACCTTGAGCCGACTAGTAGCTACAAGAAGTCAAGCTAGAGACTCTCTAAACAAGCGCTCTTGGGAGGCACCCCATTGCTTATCTTATTTTATTTCTTACTTATTTTTTGCTTTAGTATTATCATCCCTAAACTAACGATGCAGGATAACCCAAGTATCTGACAATACTACACGCCTACATATACATCAGATAAGTTTTATTCATAGTATACAAAAGTGAATGAACAGATGACCTCGCAAAGCTTTAACATCTAAACAAACATTTCTCGAAGTCATCTGATTATTTTGCATTTGTATACCCATTTTAAAACTATAGCATTACCTGTTTATCTTTATGTTTCAGGATGGACGCTTCAGCTGAGACCTCAGGACAAGCAAATCAGAAACAGCAAAAGAAGAGGACCCGCAGAGGAAAAAGAAAGAAGACGACCACCACGACTGATGAGCATGCTCAGGCTGCTCATGTATCTGCCCCACTTTTCGATTTCGGAGTCACCACTTCAGATCCGATAGTGACTTGGGCGATGCTCAGTGAGCTTTCGATTCAGCGTAGCTCTCAGTCCGAGATCAGAGAAGCGATGGGACTGCCGAAACTCGCCAACCAGCCGTATCAGCTTGGTCAGGGTCCCAGGCCAGCTCTCACACCGTTGTCCTTCTTCCCAGCTGCCCCACCACAGAATGTCCCTCCTACTGCTGTTGCTTATTCTAGGCCACCTCAGAATCCCACTGATGCACCCACGATGTCTGCTCACACTGCTACCCTATCACACACTTCAGATACAGATCCTGACGCACTTGCAGCATTTGATCCAGACATGGATGATTTACTAGACGATTTCTAGCTTATTTTTATCTTTAGTTATCTTTATTTTTAATTAGACTTATTATGTTGTTAAACTGATGATTATGATGGTATTATATGACACTGCAGACCTTATCTTCGTAGGAATTGGATGAGCTTTGAAAAGAGACTGGTCCTCACAATCCAGCAAATTATTTACACCAACCCTACACGAATATGGTCCTACATCCGGTGCCCACTGTCCGTAGGGAAGTATCTCTCCTAAACCCGTTCTTCATACTTTAATATAACTTCGATATGCCTACTGACCACTTAAATCTCTAAGTGTGGGATCCCCCTCGCTTATAACTTTTAAATTCACATTTTTCCTAAACCAAAACCCTAAGTGTGGGATTTTCTCCCTACTTAGTGTAGAAACATTGGGGACAATGTTTATTTCTAAGTGTGGGATAGCGGTATATCTCTCGTCTGTCAAAATATCTGTTTAAGTTGATCTAGAAACATGCTAGTCCTCAAAATAAATTTTCAACCCATATTTTGCCAAAATTTTCAAAATTTTTAAACTCTTTCTAGTCACAATAAAAGCAAATTGGTTAAAAACTTCGACAGTGAAATTGTCACTCATTCAGTAAAACCTAAACAGTTTTACTTCGACAGTGAAATTGTCACTCATTCAGTTGACCAATGAGTTTTTCAAGAATGAATACAGATTTTTTTTACAAGTATTTCAAAAGTTGGTAAATATAAGGTCGGAATCATGTCGGATTCTAAACAATTTAAGATGAGGATCTAAGAGGGGCATCGCACGATTGGACACATATAACCCATTTTTGCGGTGAGGAATTTGAGCCTTATAAGCATTCATTTTAAATGCTTCACTGTTCGTTTGTTGTGTGTGACCGGTGCATGCATTTCTGAATTAGAACTTGCCCCAGGTATACATTTCGAGATCACATTGACAGGTGTCATACGTGACATAGGTACGATTAGAGGACCTTGACATTCCTTAGGATTTAAACCCCTTTTCACATATCTTTTCAAGCCAAAAACCCTTCCAACAATCAATCTTAGTGTTGATGATCCGCTTAGAAAACCCTGTTGAGCCTTGGCCTATTTTTCTTTCATTCACCCAAAAATTTTAAACCCCTTATTCCCATACCCACCAGAAAACTTATCTTAGTATTTTTGAAAAAAGAGATATTTGGATATTCCTTTTTGCTTTCACTCCAAAAATCACAAATAATGTTTACTAAAACTTCTCGTGTGCGTTTTATTGATCTATATAAAAGAGATCGAGAGTCATGTGGTGCGAAAAATTGGCACCAAAGTAAACTCAAAAATCATCAAAGGATTGAGAAATGAAAATAAGAAGGAATCTCAAAAAGGGAAATAAAAGAAAATCCCTTAGAAATTTCTTGGCAAGAAAAATCTAAGCTCAAAAATAGAAATAGAAATAGAAAAGAAAAGAAAAGAAAAAGAAAAAAACTGAAATAAAGCTAAGTGCTTCGACTCTCTCGAAAAACTCGATTCTTCAAAAAGAAATATCATTCTGTGTTTTCAAAAGATAGAAGTCAAAATAGCTATCTTATCCCCAAATGAGTTATCCGTTTCCGTTTTCATTAAAAAGAATATCTAGATAAAACTTTTTTTCGAAAGTGCCAAGATAAGCAAACACCCTTAGGAACCTAGATACCCCAAATCTATCCATACCCTTTTTAAACCCACACCAAACATTACAACCCATTTGAATGTCCTGGGATAATTAGTACCGTCCCTGTCTAAGTGATGAAGATTTGATCCTCGGGCAAGCCTATGACGATGAATGCTGCACGACTGGTATTTGAGCGATTTTTCATTTGGCTTAGGATAATAGGAACCCCAATACACTTTGAGTGAATTGAGTGACCACCAGTGAGATCGCCCAGTCGTGTATATTCCACAAATTGAGAATTGAAAGTTTGCCCAAGTGAATCATCTTGAAAATTCTTAGATACGTCATGTGAACACCTCTTATTTATCTAACGGGCAAATGCTTGTTTCCAAACTGTGTGAATTCTTTGTTGTGGTTAGAAATCAAATATTTTCTATGGTAAGAGGGTAAGTTTGCTTGAGGACAAGCAAATGTCTAAGTGTGGGATATTTGATGACACGCAAAAAGTCATGTTTTTGCGTGCATTAATCTCACCTTTTTGGCCCAATATTTGACGAAACTAATCAAAATGGATACTTTATCATTAAAACTCGTCACATGGGCCAAAATATAGACAATGTTTCAAAAGTCATCTAAAATGGTCGAAAAACACGATAAATCTAACGAATACGATCACAAGCATTCTCGTTCACTCGTTCTAGCACTTTTTGAGCTACACAAAGAATTATGACCTCTAACTTATGTCATTTTCTTCGTTAGAAAAATACGAACGCGTGGATATAAAGAACGCTCAAAACGGATAAACGACGAAGAAGTTACGCCCGAACGAAGAAACGAAGAACCGAAGAAGCTGGATACGGCTGAACCAGGCCGTATACGGCTGGTCCAGGCCGTATACGGCTGGACACAGACCGTATACGGTCTGTGCAGGCCGTATACAGCCTGTGCCCACCCGTATACGGCCCAGTTTGCCCGTATTCACCCTGTGCACAGCCGTATACGGTCCAGTTTGCCCGTATTCACCCTAACTCAGCCGTATCGTGTGTTTGGGCGATAAAAATCTGATTTTTATTTGCCCTTGTGATACGGTTGTGCATTTTGTGGTTTGGATACGGTCTACGGATACGGTTGAGCGTTCTCTATAAATACTAGCCTCATTTCATCATTTCAACACATCTCACACCTCATTTCACACATCCTACAATGCACACACTTTCTCTCACTACTCTCTCTCTAAATTAGTTAGTTAGTTAATTAGATTAGTTAAGCTAGTAGATTAGTAGCTTAATTGTAACGGAGGTGCTCCGAGACTGCGGTGTCACACGATTTGTAATACAGCTTTGTCAGGTTTTATTATAATCTCTATCTTGTTATTTTAAATAATGTTGTGCTGTTGCTATACTTGTTTAGAATTATTTGCTAGGATTATTGCCATGCTTAGCTAGACAAATCTGTGTTTGCTATGATAGTTGCCATGCTAGGGTAGTTATACTTAAATCATGCTGTTACTCTGTTTGTATGCGGTTGAAATATATTTGAATCTATGAATTGAATCTCAAGTGTTTATCTATCCAACTTATGTTGTGGTTAGTGACATCCTTCTAGGCTTGGCCAATTGCTAATTGTATGCCATTAATTATTCTGTGTTTGATGATCGTTGAACTCGACATGGCCGGTGTTCTCCTGGTTGCAATATTACCGGAGGGAGACACGGAGCGTAGGATTAGAGATAGATTAGATTCAAGCCATTTAACAAGTGTCTTATAGAGAAATTTCGGGGCACTTGTGACTTGACCATGTACCCTGTCACTCTGCATAAATTGATCCCTGCTATGCTGCCTTTCTGCATGTTCTTGTTTGATTGTTGCTTAGGGTTTACATGCTAGTATCTGTTATGCTGATTAGTTACATGATTAGGTTTTCGAATATCTGTCAATTGCATATGCCAGTTTAACATGCATAGAATAGTTAAAATGATTTATATGAAATAATGATGAACAATTTAATCGGCCGTTAGACCAGACCATCCCAACTTGTCCAGGTGGGAAACCCCTGTTCATGTTTTTGTTTATTCAACAATTCATGTCATGATTCGGATATCTCAAATGTCCGAGATTGGGGGACAAGACTCGAGGATGGTTGTTGGTTAAATTGGTTGCTACATTTGGGACAACTTCCGGTGTAGTTTACATTCCATAACTGTTATCCATGTGACATATTATTTATCTGATTGCGGACAACTCTACGTTAGATAGATAATAGGCTAGTAGTTATGGCTCATTAGGAAATATTAATGTCATCTTAACTAAGGCTTTATCTCATTAACTACCCCTAAATACCATGAGTAATTATCATAGTAAACACTCACTTCACCTATAAGTTCTCGTTGCCACCTCCACCCCACTTTACTTTTATTGTGTTTAATTTTAGATAATTAGTAGTAGTTAAAACCAAAACAAAACAAAACCTCTTTTAAACCCTAGCTAAATTTCCACAGATAACTAAAGTCCTAGATCCCATGCCCGTTGTAGTTTGAAGAACGACCCTAGGTCATACCTATCGCTATATAGGCCCAGCATAAAAATAAAAATCTTTTTAAAACTTACCCACCGGATCCGCGCCTAGACGGAAGGTCCGATGACGAGGTGACAAACCCGACTGACCGTTTGGGCGCGATCAACTCTTAACCCTTATCTTTAAGTGTTCATGCTTTATCATTAATTTAGGGGTTACGGTTTTTAGGGTTTTACGAAATCACAAGAAATTAACTTTTATTTATTACTATTTAGTGTTAAAACTTGGTGTGTTTTGCTCGTTTAGTATACACGCACCTTGTGGTTAACTTGTTTTTCAAAACCCCTAATTTTTGCTCGATGTGAATTTCTGGGGATGAACAGTGACACGATGATCTTCATCGTTGCGTCACTTCATGCGTCACTTCCTTTAACTGACGCTATTTGGTAATTTAGAATCCATACCGTCACTTCTTCAGTGACGCCTATTACTGCATCACTTCTTAAGTGACTCTCTTAGTGACGCATTTACCTGTATCAATTGTTAGCCCGTCACTCATCCGAGTGACGCCCATCTATGCATCACTTCCTTAAGTGACTCACTTAGTGACGCCCTTGTCTATACCGTCACTTCCTAAGTGACTCACTAGAGGTTTCCTTAGTTTTAGAGGAAGAAGGTGAAAAGAAATCAGATCTTATCTCTTTTTCTAAGTAGTTAAAGAATTCCGCATCATCTGTGACACCCAACAATTTAGGCTTACTGATTAACCTGCTAGAAACCCTAATTACGTGTTTTTAGTTTAGTATTAGGCTAAATACTTGTAACTACTTGTATATTTATGTGAACATACACTCCCGTAATCGTTTTATATTACGCATACGTAATTAGTTGTAATTACGCGAAACAACTAGACGGAGTCCGACAGAATATACGACGTTGGTGAAAACCTTTCTATAAATAACTATAATCTATTTTTAGAAGTTATTTATCATATATTATTATTTTTATAAAAATAATACACGAAAACCTTGACATTTTGTTTAAAACGTAACAAACGCGGTGAAAACGCGCAAACTGAACCCGGCAACCAAAAGAAACTTAATTAATATTTAGACAACTCAATTTAAGTATTTTAATAATACTTCAATGAAAAATAATCCTAAATATATCATGAATTAAAACGACACTAGAAAACGCTACGCGATTTAACGGTTTAACGAATAAACGACTACAGTACGCAACACAGTCTGGAAACTTAATTAAAAACACACAAAATCAGATGGGGCCCATGGTGGGGCCAGCCACCACCCTCACCACCTCTAAGATTTCATGCATTTTCTCATGATGAGATTCTACAACTTGAATTGTACACCCACATGCATGACCATAATTCATTTCACCATTACACTCAAAACTTCACTTTTCTCTCTACCAAAATCCTCTCTCTAACTCTAGATTTTTCAGCTACCATACTCCACCACCTTCATCACCAATCACCACCACAAACCACCATTGAACCACCACTCAATTTATCATCATTTTGCAAGAAATTTTCAAGACTACTAGACTATAAGACCTTCTCATCTCACTTCAGTCCAAATATCTTCATTATCATCATTGTAAGGACTCTTTCTTCTACTTAATACTTTATTAATATGATATTAAGTTCACTCAACAAGTATTATAACAAAATCTTGCTCAAAAACTATTTTTCATAACTTCAAATCAACAAAAATGTAAGACAAACTTTCTGTCCAGAAAGTTGTGCTCAATTCCACGATTTTTAGAAAAATCATATCTCCATGAAAATGGACGTTTTTATAATCAAAAATGAATTTTAAGAAGTAAGCTTTCCAAAATCGTAAACCTCATATTTTTCTGAGCTTGTTAACTATTTTTAATAATTTGTGTAAAAGAACATGCATAATCTGTCAAGAAAGGTCATAAACTTAGGTCTCATGGTTTTGACCATATCTCGAGCTACACATATCCAAATGACCTGAAACTACCTCTCAAATTTTACACATTTCATTGACTACAACTTTCATAGTTCCTTGTAGATTTTCTCATAAACGTTGATAGCATGCATGTGTCCAAATCTAAACTTAGAATGGAAATGTAATTTTTAAAAATATTTAGACTATTCTATAATGCATGGAAAAATTACTGGAAGTAAATAACATAAAAGGGAACAATTATTAATTTTACAAACTGTAAATTTTTATAAAAATCCAACAATAAGATGTAGTTTTTGGAAAACATAAAGTGTGGACTGGTTTTGGTGAAACTTGAAAACCGACACTCAGGTGAGTTTCATAGCTCCTTTTTACTGTTTTATAACCAGGGGTGAGAATACATACAACTGCTTATACACAACTGTTTTTATGAACACAAGCACAACAAACAACGCTATACGGATTGCATGAGTTAACACACTAATCCATTTAAAGTCCTCACACATCATAGCTTCGTTAATTTGGACTAAGCCCGAGTATTAGTAAATAGATCTATTTGGGACTGACAATCCCCGTCCGGGTTAGTCGCGCTAACCTGTCAAACGGACGTATTAATATTTGTACACATGAGTGTATCGGATTAGACACTTGTAGGGGCACCAACGATCGTGTACTCGAAAGAGGCACGACACGCATTGTTAAGCTTCGGACTATGAGCTCATGGCAATAGTATACATATTTGATTTCAAACATTATTAAATCTTGTGTTTCATACTGATATCTAAACAACTGTTTAACAAACCTATGAACTCACCAACTTTATGTTGACCCTTTTAGTATGTATTCCTAGGTTTACAGACGTAATAGGACTACCCACAGGAATCAAGATAGTAGGATGCTTTTGAAAAGCATAGCTCGAGTCACATATTTTCAAACAAGAGAATTAATTGCATTATAATATTTTGTATCAACAACTATGTATTAGAAATCTCTAGACTATTTTTGCAAACTCCAATGTTTTTGGGTAAAAGTTGTAAACATTTAATTATGGCAATGTAACTATTTTTCAAATGTCTCATGTAGAGGTCGTTTTTTGTAATCTTTGTGAGATGATATTTGATTTGGTCGTAGCCCCCGTGACACCTCATACTTCCGCTGCTACGGGTTTTGGGGGTGCGACAGATTGGTATCAGAGACAAAGGTTATAGCGAACTAGGATTGCATTAGTGACCTAGACTATAACCATTAGGTTAGTATTCTTTGGTTAGTATGACTGGTTCAGCGATTGCATCATTTGAATTTAATTTAACATAGCCTAATCAACTATGTACAATTAAAGGAGATTCGATGCAAGACCTGAAATGGTTATAGTGAATGGGAATGCATTAGAAGACTTTGACCAAGGATAGAACGGGACCAACCTTTATATGTGCTTATGTGCTACGCTTTTATGTGTATATATATGTATATATATGTATAACCTTATGTACACTAAACTTAATTGCCACTCTTTACGGAAACCACTCCCACAACTACGTCACGCGACACAGAACACGAGACTCAACCCTTATTTACCACTGAGGAGACTTCTACGGTACCACTTGCTTAACCGAATAGGGTAACTACATAATCGAATAGGACACACTTGAGAAGAATCTACCTGAGGATTCACCAATAAATAAGTCACATCTACTTCACCCTTTTCTTTCCGCTCGCAACCAAATCACTCGGGAATATGTATAGAACTTAAACCGTACGATACTTCGACACCTAGATAAACTACACCTCATCCCATCACTTCGCACTCTTCGTTCCCACTTGTATCATAGACCCATGGAGCATGCGTGCTACACACGACTAGAAGAACAGACACACCACCTCGAACTAGAACTTGTCCTATTCATACCACTACTACTAATACTCCACCCACTAGGACCCGTCATAGGGCAGATGTCCGCCAATGGAATTGGTTACCCGCAACACTTGAGACTTGGAGAACTGATAAAGGAATATAGATTTCTACAGAGGACGAAGAAGTTATCGACATGCGAACCTCTCTATACGCACATGAACCCACTTACCATACTGTTCTGGTACTAGCTGCTAGGCTACGCCTCCACGAAAATAGAATAGACACTATGGAGTTAGAACAACACGAAATCCATTTAGGTTGGATGCACCTGGCACAGGGCCGAGTTGCACAGATCCTTGAGGATCGACAGAATCTTAGCAAAACCATAGAAACTATCCACCTTTAGGCGATGGAGACTAGAGACGAAGTCGCTGCCTTGCGATTAAGACTAGTGTGCAAAATAGAACTTGCTTAGGTCTAGTAGAAATTCCACTAAACATGTACTTTGTGTAGGAAACAATTTTCAAATAAATCTTTCGTCAGACATTTTCCACGAATTATTCACAAACATAAATCTTCCAACAGATTTTTGACAAACAGAATTTTTAACACTTTTCAATGACCAGAGTTTTCAACATATTTTCATCTATTTGAGCCTTTAACGAATTTTTATCAAACGGTTACTCGAAATTTCTTCAATTTTTCAATGGATTTTTGTTAAACAAAATTTTCCCTGTTTTGTTAATGACAAGAGTTTTAAACAGATTCACGTCAGCAGTGATTTTAAACAAATTTTGCCACAAAATGTTTTTGCGGAATTTTCAAAATTCATAAATTATTAACAAAGTTATCAAAATTTACGATGACGTTTTTGGCAAAAGAAAACCATATATATCAACAAACACTTGATTTTTACTCAATCTTTCTCTATGATCTAACCTTTAATCCCATTTTGAAACTAGAATACCGATTACACATGAAGCATTGCTAATGAAATTCTAAGATAAGAAGTTCGATTGTGGTTTTCTAATAAAGGCATAGGTACGATAGACTAGTACAAAATAAGATTCTCTTAGTAGTCGTTTTGATAGTAGCAATACTCGATCTTGCAAAATCGGATGAAGTTAATTCATATAGAGACAAACCGAGACGTTAGTGATAGAGGTGACAACGACCAATACGAAACTATTGGAGGATAAAATTAAAGGAGACAATGACATAATTATTTCAATCTTATACGATGCTGGATTAGTTTAGTCCACTTCACGATATCACTCCCACCGACTTAGAAGCTAAGAACGTCAAGGAATTAACAAATCAATATAAACAAGTGAACATAGTTCCGTTGTTCACTCCGAAACCGAAAACCTTATCCCCTCTTTCTCTTCTCGATGATATCATTACCATGAATTGGCTATTATAAGATTCTCACCGAAATCGTCTGCGATGAGGAAATCGTTTGTACACCTCTCAATACCGATGGAACAATTATCAAACAAGGGGAGACCAGCAAAACAAGGTTGAGCATCACACCACATAGAAAGTACTCTTGAAAGTGTCACCATGGAAAGGTGTCATTCATTTTGGTAAACGCGGTAAACTGAAACTTAGATACATTGGACCACTCGAAATTCTCGAAAGTATCTTTCTGGTGGCATAGCGCACAGCAACTACCATTACAACTCAGCGTACACAACACTTTCCACATTTCTAACATGAAGAAATGTATGTCTGATGAGACACTTATCATTCCACGTGACGAAACCCACATCTATTCTTAGATACCCCACAGACTGTGGCAACAAGGTAATTTCGGGACGAAATTCTCCTAACAAGGGGAGAATGTGACACCCGACAATTTAGGCTTACTGATTAACTTGCTAGAAACCTTAATTACGTGTTTTTAGTTTAGTATTAGAATAAATACTTATAATTACTTGTAACTATTTGTATATTTATGTTAATATACACTCCCGTAATCATTTTATATTACACATACGTAATTAGTTGTAATTACGCGAAACAACCGGACGGAGTCCGACAGAATATACGACGCTGGTGAAAACATTTCTATAAATAACTTTAATCTATTTTTAGAAGTTAATTATCATATATTATTATTTTTATATAATAATATACGAAAACCTCGACATTTTGTTTAAAACGTAACAAACGCGGTGAAAACGCGCAAACTGAACCCGGCAACCAAACGAAACCCTAATTAATATTTCAACAACTCAATTTAAGTATTTTAATAATACTTCAATGAAAAATAATCCTAAATATATCATGAATTAAAACGACACTAGAAAACGCTACGCGATTTAACGGTTTAACGAATAAACGACTACAGTACGCAACACAGTCTGGAAACTTAATTAAAAACACACAAAATCAGATGGGGCCCATGGTGGGGCCAGCCACCACCCTCACCACCTCTAAGATTTCATGCATTTTCTCATGATGAGATTCTACAACTTGAATTGTACACCCACATGCATGACCATAATTCATTTCACCATTACACTCAAAACTTCACTTTTCTCTCTACCAAAATCCTCTCTCTAACTCTAGATTTTTCAGCTACCATACTCCACCACCTTCATCACCAATCACCACCACAAACCACCATTGAACCACCACTCAATTTATCATCATTTTGCAAGAAATTTTCAAGACTACTAGACTATAAGACCTTCTCATCTCACTTCAGTCCAAATATCTTCATTATCATCATTGTAAGGACTCTTTCTTCTACTTAATACTTTATTAATATGATATTAAGTTCACTCAACAAGTATTATAACAAAATCTTGCTCAAAAACTATTTTTCATAACTTCAAATCAACAAAAATGTAAGACAAACTTTCTGTCCAGAAAGTTGTGCTCAATTCCACGATTTTTAGAAAAATCATATCTCCATGAAAATGGACGTTTTTATAATCAAAAATGAATTTTAAGAAGTAAGCTTTCCAAAATCGTAAACCTCATATTTTTCTGAGCTTGTTAACTATTTTTAATAATTTGTGTAAAAGAACATGCATAATCTGTCAAGAAAGGTCATAAACTTAGGTCTCATGGTTTTGACCATATCTCGAGCTACACATATCCAAATGACCTGAAACTACCTCTCAAATTTTACACATTTCATTGACTACAACTTTCATAGTTCCTTGTAGATTTTCTCATAAACGTTGATAGCATGCATGTGTCCAAATCTAAACTTAGAATGGAAATGTAATTTTTAAAAATATTTAGACTATTCTATAATGCATGGAAAAATTACTGGAAGTAAATAACATAAAAGGGAACAATTATTAATTTTACAAACTGTAAATTTTTATAAAAATCCAACAATAAGATGTAGTTTTTGGAAAACATAAAGTGTGGACTGGTTTTGGTGAAACTTGAAAACCGACACTCAGGTGAGTTTCATAGCTCCTTTTTACTGTTTTATAACCAGGGGTGAGAATACATACAACTGCTTATACACAACTGTTTTTATGAACACAAGCACAACAAACAACGCTATACGGATTGCATGAGTTAACACACTAATCCATTTAAAGTCCTCACACATCATAGCTTCGTTAATTTGGACTAAGCCCGAGTATTAGTAAATAGATCTATTTGGGACTGACAATCCCCGTCCGGGTTAGTCGCGCTAACCTGTCAAACGGACGTATTAATATTTGTACACATGAGTGTATCGGATTAGACACTTGTAGGGGCACCAACGATCGTGTACTCGAAAGAGGCACGACACGCATTGTTAAGCTTCGGACTATGAGCTCATGGCAATAGTATACATATTTGATTTCAAACATTATTAAATCTTGTGTTTCATACTGATATCTAAACAACTGTTTAACAAACCTATGAACTCACCAACTTTATGTTGACCCTTTTAGTATGTATTCCTAGGTTTACAGACGTAATAGGACTACCCACAGGAATCAAGATAGTAGGATGCTTTTGAAAAGCATAGCTCGAGTCACATATTTTCAAACAAGAGAATTAATTGCATTATAATATTTTGTATCAACAACTATGTATTAGAAATCTCTAGACTATTTTTGCAAACTCCAATGTTTTTGGGTAAAAGTTGTAAACATTTAATTATGGCAATGTAACTATTTTTCAAATGTCTCATGTAGAGGTCGTTTTTTGTAATCTTTGTGAGATGATATTTGATTTGGTCGTAGCCCCCGTGACACCTCATACTTCCGCTGCTACGGGTTTTGGGGGTGCGACAGATTGGTATCAGAGACAAAGGTTATAGCGAACTAGGATTGCATTAGTGACCTAGACTATAACCATTAGGTTAGTATTCTTTGGTTAGTATGACTGGTTCAGCGATTGCATCATTTGAATTTAATTTAACATAGCCTAATCAACTATGTACAATTAAAGGAGATTCGATGCAAGACCTGAAATGGTTATAGTGAATGGGAATGCATTAGAAGACTTTGACCAAGGATAGAACGGGACCAACCTTTATATGTGCTTATGTGCTACGCTTTTATGTGTATATATATGTATATATATGTATAACCTTATGTACACTAAACTTAATTGCCACTCTTTACGGAAACCACTCCCACAACTACGTCACGCGACACAGAACACGAGACTCAACCCTTATTTACCACTGAGGAGACTTCTACGGTACCACTTGCTTAACCGAATAGGGTAACTACATAATCGAATAGGACACACTTGAGAAGAATCTACCTGAGGATTCACCAATAAATAAGTCACATCTACTTCACCCTTTTCTTTCCGCTCGCAACCAAATCACTCGGGAATATGTATAGAACTTAAACCGTACGATACTTCGACACCTAGATAAACTACACCTCATCCCATCACTTCGCACTCTTCGTTCCCACTTGTATCATAGACCCATGGAGCATGCGTGCTACACACGACTAGAAGAACAGACACACCACCTCGAACTAGAACTTGTCCTATTCATACCACTACTACTAATACTCCACCCACTAGGACCCGTCATAGGGCAGATGTCCGCCAATGGAATTGGTTACCCGCAACACTTGAGACTTGGAGAACTGATAAAGGAATATAGATTTCTACAGAGGACGAAGAAGTTATCGACATGCGAACCTCTCTATACGCACATGAACCCACTTACCATACTGTTCTGGTACTAGCTGCTAGGCTACGCCTCCACGAAAATAGAATAGACACTATGGAGTTAGAACAACACGAAATCCATTTAGGTTGGATGCACCTGGCACAGGGCCGAGTTGCACAGATCCTTGAGGATCGACAGAATCTTAGCAAAACCATAGAAACTATCCACCTTTAGGCGATGGAGACTAGAGACGAAGTCGCTGCCTTGCGATTAAGACTAGTGTGCAAAATAGAACTTGCTTAGGTCTAGTAGAAATTCCACTAAACATGTACTTTGTGTAGGAAACAATTTTCAAATAAATCTTTCGTCAGACATTTTCCACGAATTATTCACAAACATAAATCTTCCAACAGATTTTTGACAAACAGAATTTTTAACACTTTTCAATGACCAGAGTTTTCAACATATTTTCATCTATTTGAGCCTTTAACGAATTTTTATCAAACGGTTACTCGAAATTTCTTCAATTTTTCAATGGATTTTTGTTAAACAAAATTTTCCCTGTTTTGTTAATGACAAGAGTTTTAAACAGATTCACGTCAGCAGTGATTTTAAACAAATTTTGCCACAAAATGTTTTTGCGGAATTTTCAAAATTCATAAATTATTAACAAAGTTATCAAAATTTACGATGACGTTTTTGGCAAAAGAAAACCATATATATCAACAAACACTTGATTTTTACTCAATCTTTCTCTATGATCTAACCTTTAATCCCATTTTGAAACTAGAATACCGATTACACATGAAGCATTGCTAATGAAATTCTAAGATAAGAAGTTCGATTGTGGTTTTCTAATAAAGGCATAGGTACGATAGACTAGTACAAAATAAGATTCTCTTAGTAGTCGTTTTGATAGTAGCAATACTCGATCTTGCAAAATCGGATGAAGTTAATTCATATAGAGACAAACCGAGATGTTAGTGATAGAGGTGACAACGACCAATACGAAACTATTGGAGGATAAAATTAAAGGAGACAATGACATAATTATTTCAATCTTATACGATGCTGGATTAGTTTAGTCCACTTCACGATATCACTCCCACCGACTTAGAAGCTAAGAACGTCAAGGAATTAACAAATCAATATAAACAAGTGAACATAGTTCCGTTGTTCACTCCGAAACCGAAAACCTTATCCCCTCTTTCTCTTCTCGATGATATCATTACCATGAATTGGCTATTATAAGATTCTCACCGAAATCGTCTGCGATGAGGAAATCGTTTGTACACCTCTCAATACCGATGGAACAATTATCAAACAAGGGGAGACCAGCAAAACAAGGTTGAGCATCACACCACATAGAAAGTACTCTTGAAAGTGTCACCATGGAAAGGTGTCATTCATTTTGGTAAACGCGGTAAACTGAAACTTAGATACATTGGACCACTCGAAATTCTCGAAAGTATCTTTCTGGTGGCATAGCGCACAGCAACTACCATTACAACTCAGCGTACACAACACTTTCCACATTTCTAACATGAAGAAATGTATGTCTGATGAGACACTTATCATTCCACGTGACGAAACCCACATCTATTCTTAGATACCCCACAGACTGTGGCAACAAGGTAATTTCGGGACGAAATTCTCCTAACAAGGGGAGAATGTGACACCCGACAATTTAGGCTTACTGATTAACTTGCTAGAAACCTTAATTACGTGTTTTTAGTTTAGTATTAGAATAAATACTTATAATTACTTGTAACTATTTGTATATTTATGTTAATATACACTCCCGTAATCATTTTATATTACACATACGTAATTAGTTGTAATTACGCGAAACAACCGGACGGAGTCCGACAGAATATACGACGCTGGTGAAAACATTTCTATAAATAACTTTAATCTATTTTTAGAAGTTAATTATCATATATTATTATTTTTATATAATAATATACGAAAACCTCGACATTTTGTTTAAAACGTAACAAACGCGGTGAAAACGCGCAAACTGAACCCGGCAACCAAACGAAACCCTAATTAATATTTCAACAACTCAATTTAAGTATTTTAATAATACTTCAATGAAAAATAATCCTAAATATATCATGAATTAAAACGACACTAGAAAACGCTACGCGATTTAACGGTTTAACGAATAAACGACTACAGTACGCAACACAGTCTGGAAACTTAATTAAAAACACACAAAATCAGATGGGGCCCATGGTGGGGCCAGCCACCACCCTCACCACCTCTAAGATTTCATGCATTTTCTCATGATGAGATTCTACAACTTGAATTGTACACCCACATGCATGACCATAATTCATTTCACCATTACACTCAAAACTTCACTTTTCTCTCTACCAAAATCCTCTCTCTAACTCTAGATTTTTCAGCTACCATACTCCACCACCTTCATCACCAATCACCACCACAAACCACCATTGAACCACCACTCAATTTATCATCATTTTGCAAGAAATTTTCAAGACTACTAGACTATAAGACCTTCTCATCTCACTTCAGTCCAAATATCTTCATTATCATCATTGTAAGGACTCTTTCTTCTACTTAATACTTTATTAATATGATATTAAGTTCACTCAACAAGTATTATAACAAAATCTTGCTCAAAAACTATTTTTCATAACTTCAAATCAACAAAAATGTAAGACAAACTTTCTGTCCAGAAAGTTGTGCTCAATTCCACGATTTTTAGAAAAATCATATCTCCATGAAAATGGACGTTTTTATAATCAAAAATGAATTTTAAGAAGTAAGCTTTCCAAAATCGTAAACCTCATATTTTTCTGAGCTTGTTAACTATTTTTAATAATTTGTGTAAAAGAACATGCATAATCTGTCAAGAAAGGTCATAAACTTAGGTCTCATGGTTTTGACCATATCTCGAGCTACACATATCCAAATGACCTGAAACTACCTCTCAAATTTTACACATTTCATTGACTACAACTTTCATAGTTCCTTGTAGATTTTCTCATAAACGTTGATAGCATGCATGTGTCCAAATCTAAACTTAGAATGGAAATGTAATTTTTAAAAATATTTAGACTATTCTATAATGCATGGAAAAATTACTGGAAGTAAATAACATAAAAGGGAACAATTATTAATTTTACAAACTGTAAATTTTTATAAAAATCCAACAATAAGATGTAGTTTTTGGAAAACATAAAGTGTGGACTGGTTTTGGTGAAACTTGAAAACCGACACTCAGGTGAGTTTCATAGCTCCTTTTTACTGTTTTATAACCAGGGGTGAGAATACATACAACTGCTTATACACAACTGTTTTTATGAACACAAGCACAACAAACAACGCTATACGGATTGCATGAGTTAACACACTAATCCATTTAAAGTCCTCACACATCATAGCTTCGTTAATTTGGACTAAGCCCGAGTATTAGTAAATAGATCTATTTGGGACTGACAATCCCCGTCCGGGTTAGTCGCGCTAACCTGTCAAACGGACGTATTAATATTTGTACACATGAGTGTATCGGATTAGACACTTGTAGGGGCACCAACGATCGTGTACTCGAAAGAGGCACGACACGCATTGTTAAGCTTCGGACTATGAGCTCATGGCAATAGTATACATATTTGATTTCAAACATTATTAAATCTTGTGTTTCATACTGATATCTAAACAACTGTTTAACAAACCTATGAACTCACCAACTTTATGTTGACCCTTTTAGTATGTATTCCTAGGTTTACAGACGTAATAGGACTACCCACAGGAATCAAGATAGTAGGATGCTTTTGAAAAGCATAGCTCGAGTCACATATTTTCAAACAAGAGAATTAATTGCATTATAATATTTTGTATCAACAACTATGTATTAGAAATCTCTAGACTATTTTTGCAAACTCCAATGTTTTTGGGTAAAAGTTGTAAACATTTAATTATGGCAATGTAACTATTTTTCAAATGTCTCATGTAGAGGTCGTTTTTTGTAATCTTTGTGAGATGATATTTGATTTGGTCGTAGCCCCCGTGACACCTCATACTTCCGCTGCTACGGGTTTTGGGGGTGCGACAGATTGGTATCAGAGACAAAGGTTATAGCGAACTAGGATTGCATTAGTGACCTAGACTATAACCATTAGGTTAGTATTCTTTGGTTAGTATGACTGGTTCAGCGATTGCATCATTTGAATTTAATTTAACATAGCCTAATCAACTATGTACAATTAAAGGAGATTCGATGCAAGACCTGAAATGGTTATAGTGAATGGGAATGCATTAGAAGACTTTGACCAAGGATAGAACGGGACCAACCTTTATATGTGCTTATGTGCTACGCTTTTATGTGTATATATATGTATATATATGTATAACCTTATGTACACTAAACTTAATTGCCACTCTTTACGGAAACCACTCCCACAACTACGTCACGCGACACAGAACACGAGACTCAACCCTTATTTACCACTGAGGAGACTTCTACGGTACCACTTGCTTAACCGAATAGGGTAACTACATAATCGAATAGGACACACTTGAGAAGAATCTACCTGAGGATTCACCAATAAATAAGTCACATCTACTTCACCCTTTTCTTTCCGCTCGCAACCAAATCACTCGGGAATATGTATAGAACTTAAACCGTACGATACTTCGACACCTAGATAAACTACACCTCATCCCATCACTTCGCACTCTTCGTTCCCACTTGTATCATAGACCCATGGAGCATGCGTGCTACACACGACTAGAAGAACAGACACACCACCTCGAACTAGAACTTGTCCTATTCATACCACTACTACTAATACTCCACCCACTAGGACCCGTCATAGGGCAGATGTCCGCCAATGGAATTGGTTACCCGCAACACTTGAGACTTGGAGAACTGATAAAGGAATATAGATTTCTACAGAGGACGAAGAAGTTATCGACATGCGAACCTCTCTATACGCACATGAACCCACTTACCATACTGTTCTGGTACTAGCTGCTAGGCTACGCCTCCACGAAAATAGAATAGACACTATGGAGTTAGAACAACACGAAATCCATTTAGGTTGGATGCACCTGGCACAGGGCCGAGTTGCACAGATCCTTGAGGATCGACAGAATCTTAGCAAAACCATAGAAACTATCCACCTTTAGGCGATGGAGACTAGAGACGAAGTCGCTGCCTTGCGATTAAGACTAGTGTGCAAAATAGAACTTGCTTAGGTCTAGTAGAAATTCCACTAAACATGTACTTTGTGTAGGAAACAATTTTCAAATAAATCTTTCGTCAGACATTTTCCACGAATTATTCACAAACATAAATCTTCCAACAGATTTTTGACAAACAGAATTTTTAACACTTTTCAATGACCAGAGTTTTCAACATATTTTCATCTATTTGAGCCTTTAACGAATTTTTATCAAACGGTTACTCGAAATTTCTTCAATTTTTCAATGGATTTTTGTTAAACAAAATTTTCCCTGTTTTGTTAATGACAAGAGTTTTAAACAGATTCACGTCAGCAGTGATTTTAAACAAATTTTGCCACAAAATGTTTTTGCGGAATTTTCAAAATTCATAAATTATTAACAAAGTTATCAAAATTTACGATGACGTTTTTGGCAAAAGAAAACCATATATATCAACAAACACTTGATTTTTACTCAATCTTTCTCTATGATCTAACCTTTAATCCCATTTTGAAACTAGAATACCGATTACACATGAAGCATTGCTAATGAAATTCTAAGATAAGAAGTTCGATTGTGGTTTTCTAATAAAGGCATAGGTACGATAGACTAGTACAAAATAAGATTCTCTTAGTAGTCGTTTTGATAGTAGCAATACTCGATCTTGCAAAATCGGATGAAGTTAATTCATATAGAGACAAACCGAGATGTTAGTGATAGAGGTGACAACGACCAATACGAAACTATTGGAGGATAAAATTAAAGGAGACAATGACATAATTATTTCAATCTTATACGATGCTGGATTAGTTTAGTCCACTTCACGATATCACTCCCACCGACTTAGAAGCTAAGAACGTCAAGGAATTAACAAATCAATATAAACAAGTGAACATAGTTCCGTTGTTCACTCCGAAACCGAAAACCTTATCCCCTCTTTCTCTTCTCGATGATATCATTACCATGAATTGGCTATTATAAGATTCTCACCGAAATCGTCTGCGATGAGGAAATCGTTTGTACACCTCTCAATACCGATGGAACAATTATCAAACAAGGGGAGACCAGCAAAACAAGGTTGAGCATCACACCACATAGAAAGTACTCTTGAAAGTGTCACCATGGAAAGGTGTCATTCATTTTGGTAAACGCGGTAAACTGAAACTTAGATACATTGGACCACTCGAAATTCTCGAAAGTATCTTTCTGGTGGCATAGCGCACAGCAACTACCATTACAACTCAGCGTACACAACACTTTCCACATTTCTAACATGAAGAAATGTATGTCTGATGAGACACTTATCATTCCACGTGACGAAACCCACATCTATTCTTAGATACCCCACAGACTGTGGCAACAAGGTAATTTCGGGACGAAATTCTCCTAACAAGGGGAGAATGTGACACCCGACAATTTAGGCTTACTGATTAACTTGCTAGAAACCTTAATTACGTGTTTTTAGTTTAGTATTAGAATAAATACTTATAATTACTTGTAACTATTTGTATATTTATGTTAATATACACTCCCGTAATCATTTTATATTACACATACGTAATTAGTTGTAATTACGCGAAACAACCGGACGGAGTCCGACAGAATATACGACGCTGGTGAAAACATTTCTATAAATAACTTTAATCTATTTTTAGAAGTTAATTATCATATATTATTATTTTTATATAATAATATACGAAAACCTCGACATTTTGTTTAAAACGTAACAAACGCGGTGAAAACGCGCAAACTGAACCCGGCAACCAAACGAAACCCTAATTAATATTTCAACAACTCAATTTAAGTATTTTAATAATACTTCAATGAAAAATAATCCTAAATATATCATGAATTAAAACGACACTAGAAAACGCTACGCGATTTAACGGTTTAACGAATAAACGACTACAGTACGCAACACAGTCTGGAAACTTAATTAAAAACACACAAAATCAGATGGGGCCCATGGTGGGGCCAGCCACCACCCTCACCACCTCTAAGATTTCATGCATTTTCTCATGATGAGATTCTACAACTTGAATTGTACACCCACATGCATGACCATAATTCATTTCACCATTACACTCAAAACTTCACTTTTCTCTCTACCAAAATCCTCTCTCTAACTCTAGATTTTTCAGCTACCATACTCCACCACCTTCATCACCAATCACCACCACAAACCACCATTGAACCACCACTCAATTTATCATCATTTTGCAAGAAATTTTCAAGACTACTAGACTATAAGACCTTCTCATCTCACTTCAGTCCAAATATCTTCATTATCATCATTGTAAGGACTCTTTCTTCTACTTAATACTTTATTAATATGATATTAAGTTCACTCAACAAGTATTATAACAAAATCTTGCTCAAAAACTATTTTTCATAACTTCAAATCAACAAAAATGTAAGACAAACTTTCTGTCCAGAAAGTTGTGCTCAATTCCACGATTTTTAGAAAAATCATATCTCCATGAAAATGGACGTTTTTATAATCAAAAATGAATTTTAAGAAGTAAGCTTTCCAAAATCGTAAACCTCATATTTTTCTGAGCTTGTTAACTATTTTTAATAATTTGTGTAAAAGAACATGCATAATCTGTCAAGAAAGGTCATAAACTTAGGTCTCATGGTTTTGACCATATCTCGAGCTACACATATCCAAATGACCTGAAACTACCTCTCAAATTTTACACATTTCATTGACTACAACTTTCATAGTTCCTTGTAGATTTTCTCATAAACGTTGATAGCATGCATGTGTCCAAATCTAAACTTAGAATGGAAATGTAATTTTTAAAAATATTTAGACTATTCTATAATGCATGGAAAAATTATTGGAAGTAAATAACATAAAAGGGAACAATTATTAATTTTACAAACTGTAAATTTTTATAAAAATCCAACAATAAGATGTAGTTTTTGGAAAACATAAAGTGTGGACTGGTTTTGGTGAAACTTGAAAACCGACACTCAGGTGAGTTTCATAGCCCCTTTTTACTGTTTTATATCCAGGGGTGAGAATACATACAACTGCTTATACACAACTTATGAACACAAGCACAACAAACAACGCTATACGGATTGCATGAGTTAACACACTAATCCATTTAAAGTCCTCACACATCATAGCTTCGTTAATTTGGACTAAGCGCGAGTATTAGTAAATAGATCTATTTGGGACTGACAATCCCCGTCCGGGTTATTCGCGCTAACCTGTCAAACGGACGTATTAATATTTGTGCACATGAGTGTATCGGATTAGACACTTGCAGGGGCACCAACGATCGTGTACTCGAAAGAGGCACGACACACATTGTTAAGCTTCGGACTATGAGCTCATGGCAATAGTATACATATTTGATTTCAAACATTATTAAATCTTGCGTTTCATACTGATATCTAAACAACTGTTTAACAAACATATGAACTCACCAACTTTATGTTGACCCTTTTAGTATGTATTCCAAGGTTTACAGACGCAATAGGACTACCCACAGGAATCAAGACTACCCACAGGAATCAAGATAGTAGGATGCTTTTGGAAAGCATAGCTCGAGTCGCATATTTTCAAACAAGAGAATTAATTGCATTACGATATTTTGTATCAACAACTATGTATTAGAAATCTCTATACTATTTTTGCGAACTTCAATGTTTTTGGGTTTTCGAGTTGTCATTTTTAAACTAATATTTATCCAAATTTACTAATATTTAATTAATACTTAATTACTTAAATTAACTTTCGAAGGATTTCTGAGAAGATTTCGATCGGAAGGATCACCTAAATACTTCTACTGAAGGCGGCTTTGAACCGTACGTTTAAGACTCCCCGGAAGCGGCGCCAAAAACTTAATGGGCCCAAAAGTATCGGTGTCGTTGATGGTAACTAATCGGGCGCCAACAGGGGTTTTTTAAATTTATAAATAGCGGGGCTTAAATTATATGTGCTACCTACTCTGGTTAGTAAGCGGTAAGTATAACCTAAGATCGTTCTATGAATCGAAACGTGTGGGTGATTAAAGCTGGTGCTTTCGGTAGGGAAGTATATAGGATGGAACAAAGTAGGTAGGTTTGGGGGTTTTTAAACTAAAGACAAAAATTAAAATACAGGAAAGCAAATAAAGATAAAGATGTGATTGCTGAGACTTTGATAATTAATGTTTCGGGATGACAGATTAATTAGGGACAATACTTAATATAATAAGTGAACTATTAGGTGTAAACTCTAGAACCCTACCAACTAATTTTCCCATTGGCATGTCACTAGGAACTAGGTTATCATGATTCTGATCGGAGTAATACGCAAACTTCCAATACTTATCTAGTTGAAAGATAAGCAACCTATCTTGGTTTTATACCGAGGTGCATGAATCAGCAGCGTATCGTCTCATAGGTCCGACCGTTCTTAACCCCTAAGATAATTTACTATTCTATTAGCATGCAGATTAATAACTTTGTATGTTTAGACCGTCAATTTTGTAAGACTTAGTGTTTTAAGGATTCTAGGTCGCTAGGACTTTACTCTTATTCCTAAGCCTTGTTGTTGTTTATTAAAGCTTGGTTACTTCGAATTACGACTTAAGTTCTCCTTTTCAAATAGTTATACATCCCTGGATTATTCGCAGTTTATCAAAACATGTTTCATATGCAGACCATGTCTTTCAGTAATTAGACAGTGTACTTTACATGGTAGTTCCATGGCTTCTTACATCCAACACACGGTCAAGAGTAATTGACAGTGAGAATGACACTCTAAACTAACTAAATGTAAACTAGTGCAGAAATGTAAACCTAATATATACAACGAGTGGTTTCACTTTGTCTTACTTATTGTATGTCATGGGCATAGATAACTACTTACCATAATTAAGGTTGATCAGGTCCTAATTACTAGGTTACAGTCATGTGGATAACCAGAAAGGGTACTCCATAAATTAAACTTAAGTTCATAAAGTCTTAACAGTACAAGGGTTACTAATTCCTATTTAATCACAACGTGTTTTACGAACATTACTTTACAGTGTGTTGACTTTCGTAGGATATATCAGTTAGTTGTAAAGTTGTATTGTCCTTTCGGAAACTGTTAAACCAGAGCTGACTCCAGTGATATGAATACCATCGGTCGTTTATGACTTCCATACATTTGTACTTTGCTTAAAAGCATTTCCAGTTTATATCGAATAAACAGTCGAATAAGGGCCATCATATCACTTTACGATTATCGTGCACTGATTATATATTGTCATCCCTACTTATAATTATCTACATCATCAACAATCACAATAATAAACTACTCACAATTCATGGCAACAAATAGATCACATAGCAAGTAATAATGCATATTTAAAATACGAAATTAAACAAGTATGATAAAGGTTTAGATATCACCCAGAAATAAATTCGTAGCAGCGTATTATTATGATTGAAAACTCTTTCACACGTACAAAGATTTATCTCCGAATCGCTAGCATTCTATCTAGCCTCTATATTAATCCGAAGATTAATTACAATAATCCAAGAATGAGAAAAACTATAAAATACAAGAGAATTTCTAGTGAGAAAGTGGAATTTTGTGATTCCAAGAGTGTGTGAGGTGTGGTGTGGAGGTGTGTCTTTCAAATGAACCAAAGACACCTATTTTTACTTGAATTTTGGTGCGATTTAGCAACTAGAGGCATTTGTTAGTAAAAGGTGGTAAAGTGTCTAACACATGTACCCTAAAGTGTGAAAAGGTCTAGCACATGTACCATAAAGTTGCGGAAAGGTCTAGCACGTGAACCAGGCGAGTACGAGCAAGGATGAAAAAGCATCCGGGAGACGGGGGAGGTGCAGCCGGTGCCGCCACCATGGTGGCCGGCGGCGGCTGCCATCCACCACCCCGGTTCACCGTCTTTTGCTCGTTTCTTGAATCGTGCGTATCTTCTTCGTTATGCATCCGTTTTCGTCGATTCTTTTTGCGTTGGATTCATTTTTAAAAAAACGGAGGCTTTGATGAAAAGAAATCCCTGAAAAGTATCTCTAATCTTTAGATGTCTCGTGCGAATCGTTTGAATCTTCCGATGTACGTAGAATCCTCGTTCTTCATCCGTTTTTGTTGATTCTTCTTCTGTCAGATTCATATTTTGAAAACGAATATAGTGGATAAGAGAAATCTCAGTGGTGGGTAATTTATCTCAAATCTTGTCTCGGATGCCTTGAATCTTCAACTATGTGTGGAATCTTCATTTTTCGTCCGTTTTGTTTGATTTTTCTCGTGCTTCTGTGTTTTTACCTCCTTGGCATAATATCACTAATTTAAGTGATAATTGAGCTTGTACTCCAAGTATTAGTCTTAAATGAAAGGGATATTGGTAGTAAGAACATGACTTTTTACGCCATATCATGTACCGATCAAACCAACCATCAAAATGTGTTCACATTTTGATGCCAACACTCCTATTAATTCGATGTGAATCTGTGATGTAAAGCATATGCTAAAGTTCATTGACAAGGCATTAAGTTGCAAAATCATCCTATATGATCAAACCAAGAAGAAACCTCACAAATACTGAGAAGATGCATAAAATGACTCTAAAAATCCAACATGTTATCAGGCTCAAATCACATTATAGCAGCCGCCACCACACACGGAGAAGCCACTGAAACTTTGAATATGCATTCATCGTAACAAAGATACGCGACTCAATTCCAACAAGAAAAATGGAAAATTTCATGAAATTAAACACCAAAGTAGTGAGCTGAAAATTACATTGGTAAGTTTTAAGACATACAACAAATGATTCGCTAATGTATTAGCACAAAACATGGTGAGAACTGTATTCTAACAAATATTGTTCTAGAGATATATTAATAACATCTCTCTTATCTATTAAAGGAGAAGGTTAATTAAATAATCTCCTCCTAATTCGACCTTCATATTAATTAATCATAACATATTTGGCCACCTTATTTTTCAAAGATGCCCTCACTCTTCACGTACCCTCCCTTGCCATATGCTTCTACACAATCGGCCAATTCCGACCCATAAAAACGAATGGATTCAAATGGACAAACTTATCAGAGCCACAATCCTAGAGTGGATGTGTTTCATTCATTTTCAACCGAGTAAGATACATTGTTCAACTTGTTTGTCTACCATCAATGTCAATTCCTTCATGATCAACTTTTCATTTATTTTGATTTAATTTGAAATTAGGGTTTATACGATCGATCTTACTAATTTGATTTTGATTATGCGAATGATTTTGTTGTTGCTGATTCGAAATTAGGGTTTATATGATCGATATTGCTCATTTGATTTTGATTTTTCCAATGATTTTGTTGTTGCTCGAATAATCTTGATTATAGGAATGATTATGTTGTTGCTAATGATTTTGATTTATTGGTGCCATTATCAACTCTTTCGTTTATCTCTAATTTGGTGTTGGATTTTCATCAATGTATTGCAATTTTTTAAGTTCATTGGACGCGCATAAGGTGTACGATATATTGTCAGGTAATTGGATACAAATGTGATCAACCTCATGTCTTGTCTGTCTGATATTCATAAAAATTACCAAAAATGCATAGACGTATTTTGTGTTTGACTGATGAATTATAGATGCCAGATTACAAAATTTTCAACAGTATTAAAATATTACTCAAGGAAATTAATGGACATTATTCATTTTATCATGTTCTAGGAGCGAATTTCGGTTTTCCAAGAATAAGGACATGGCACCGTAATTTCCTTACAAATATCACCAAGGTAAACTCATATCACATTGTTCGATCATGAACCAAACATAAGTTTCTATCCCTTCCGAGATGACACAATTATTAATTTCAGAATGTAATGTTTTTGAACTACCACTCCTTCTGTAGAGACTGGATATACAACCATTTTTTTGGATGAATAACTTGTGAAATTTTGTGAATATAGGGTTGAAGCCAATGTGTCTCAAGTCGTTCGATCGTGTACCAAACATAAGGTTCACTCCTTCTGTTAAGCTGTAAATGGACACAAGTCAAGTTTAAAAAAAATATATATATCTAGGCTGATTTCTACCCTATTATTGTTTAATCTCCATTTGCAGGGCCTATCGTACTGTATGGTGGAGCTACATCTGTTGAAGGTCAAACTTTATCTCCGAATGGAGGTGTTTGCATTAACATCACCCTAATGAAATTATGAAATAGACCATCATCAATATCAAGATTGCTTATGCTAACACTTTATGCTTTTACTATCTAGGTACGATACCATGTGTATGATCAATTTCAAGGTCTATAAGATCATTGGATTTCTCTACCCAAAGCTTTTTCAAGGTCTGTAACATCATTTTGAGCCCTATGCTTGGTAACATTGCCATTTTCAGGAAATTAAAAATCAGTTTGTATTTTTTATTTTCCCCTTCTTTTGTGGATTTGCACGTAACAAACAAATGTAGCATAGGTTTAAGCATAAAGTTGTGACATTTGAACATCGTCTGGTAATGAGTGAAAATGATTTATGTACACAAATTTCATTCCTAACGCTCAGTCGCTAAGTACTTATTTGTAAATTTTAGTAGCATGTTGATTGTTTGGTTCATGAGTATGTTTTTTTTTGTTGCTACCTAGGTTTCTTCTGTGATTTCACTGTGACTGTGACACCCGACAAATTAGGGCTAGTTATTAGTTCCTAATCACCTGCTAATAATACATGTAGTTAGTGCTAGATTAGGCTAATTATATGTATCAAAATATATATATTGGAATATATATATACACGTACGCGATTATGTTCAATCGTGCATTTTTATATTGGGCGGATCCCGATACATTAATACGGATGTTGGTGAACTCAATTTATTAAATAATATGAGATTATTTGATAAACATACTTATTACCAAACATTATTGCGATAATATTTCATAAGCATTTCGTATCATATATAATGCTCAGAAACGACCAAAAACGCGTAACACGCGCCCGACAATCAAATAAACATCAAAATATATTTTATAAATTAAAATATATCATTTCGGATGGTAAGTATTTATTTGAAGTATTGTATTTCAAACCGATAACAAAAAACGTTTGATTTAAACGTCACGCGATTTATTAATCGTAACACGACTCCGCGAACCACTACCGACACATCACAACAACATTTTTATAAATGTTTCTAAGTAATAGTAAGTATTACTTCAAGTTAAAAATATCGAGATTCAAACCGTTAGATAAACACAAGTGTCAAACGTTTAACGTCTAATTACACGTTCACACGACCGGGGAAACGAACACCGCACAGAGCACAAATTGAGAAAACAAAATTTAACAAGCCCACACCCATCTAGTGGGCCCCAACCACGAAAATCAGCAACCAAAGGGCATGGCAAGCCATGCCATGCCATTTGACTTCAACCCCATCTTTCAACCAACTTCATTTTACTTCACCAACACTCCACTCATCCCTCCATTCACTCTCATTCCCTCTCTGGCCGAATTTAGGTTGTCACCAGCCACCACCACACTACCTAGACACCACCACAAGTCCACCCTATCACCACCATAGTGCCATCACGAACCGCCACGCCGGAAATCAAGAAAACGCAAGAAAATGAGCTTTCGACTTCATTTCTTTCACTCTTCATCGTTTCATTGTAAGAACTCTTAATATTCTACTAGTTTTACTTTAAATATACTTCATGTCTAGTTGCTCATTTAACAAGGTTATGTCAAAAGTATAAGCTAAAACTCATTTTTCTTGAACTTATATTCACACTGCTTTCTGTCCAGAAAGTTGGTCAACTTCCACAATTTTTGTAAAATTCATATCTTAACTAAATTGAATGTTTCTTAAGCCTAAATGTAGCCTGTGATGTTAGCTTTCCAAAGACACCAATTTTGTAACATATCAAGTTCGTTTACCATTTTAAAATAATATTTCTGTTAAGGTGCGCGTTACTGTTCCGGCGGACAGAAATATCTACCCCCTTCTCGAGACCATATCTTGAGTTCTAGACCACTAAAACATATGAGACCAATGCCAAAACCTCACATAATTTGTTAACTTTAAAAACTTCTTGTTTAGCCTTTTCCAGAAATACATGATTTTTAGTGTAGAAGCTGATCTTTGGACTGTAGTTGTTCTTGGACCAAAACCGACACCCTTCATAATTATTTTTGTTAAAAATAGTAAATGGATATATTAAAACACCATAAAGTGCAGTTTTACACTAGACATATAGGAGAACATGTATGATTTTTAGTTAGGCTTAATTCGGTATAGAAGTTGATTAAATCGAGAGACTTGTCGAGTCAATATCTAGAAAACCAAATTGTAAGAACTGTTTTTGTCAAGAAATCCGTGAATACCATTGTCGCATAAATTAATCCGTGAATATCATTCACACATAAACAAGATCCGTGAATATCATTCATGCATAAACAAAATACGTGAATATCATTCATGCATAAACAAAATACGTGAATATCATTCACACATAAACAAAAACCCGTGAATATCATAACGCATAACCAAAATCCGTGAATTACTAATCTCGCATGAATAGTGCCCGTGAATTACCATTGTCGCATGAACAGTGTCCGAGAATCCTATTGACGCAGTACCCTATTGTCGGATTAGTTGTGGCCTTTGACTTTCTTTGACTCACGGACCAAATGTATTGTCGGATCCTTTGGACTGTCGGACTCACTTTTGGGAAAAATTTCACTTTTATAATTCTAAGTTTCGAGACCCTACACTTCCGGACCATCAAATTTGTCACACATATATATATATATGTATATACATATACCTTAGTGAATCCTAAAGCTCAAACGCCGAGAACAATAATATTACAAGAGCATTATGAACCAACTTGACATAAGACAACTAAAATGATAATTGCGAAACATTATTATAAACCATCACCAACGGGCCGTACATATTTTCAAAAACCCAAACAAATCAATCAAACAACCAAATTATTTGGACATTTAGTTGGATGAACAACTAGCATGGACGGTCTTTTGAGACGTCTACATATACTTATAACCTTGCGCGTTGTAAACGCCCGGCAGGTTACAGTCTTTGGATATCTCATTGTACACCATCATTATTTGCTTTTGCAAACGCATCAGACTCAGGTGAGTCTCATAGCCCCTCATTTTTACTGTTTTTAACCAAGGGGTGGGAATACATACTCGTTTTGTTTTACATGTGGACATGAGTACCAAACCTCGATATATACTGCATGAGTTGTTTTGCTAATCATTTTAAAGCCCTCCACTACATAGTTTGTTTATATGGATTTAGCGCGATTGTTAGTGTATGGTACCATATGGGTTTGACAATCCCCGTCCGGGTTAGCACGCACTAACTGGTCAAACGAACGCATTAGCATTTGTTCATACGAGTGTAGATTAGGCACTCGCAGGGAGGCACCCTCGCTTAGGCACTTGGTTGTGATCCTGACACCTCAGTTAAGCTCAAACTATGGGCTCATGGCAGTGATATACATCTATTTTATTTGCTTGATTGCAAATCATTACATTAAATCTCATGGTTCACACATCATGTTTATCTATACAAACCTGTGAGCTCACCAGCTTTTAGCTGACATTTTAGTATGTATTCTCAGGTACTTAGCAGTAGTAGATCTGCTCAGGATTATTAGCTTGAGTCGCATACAGACACCAGGAGATTCCCCTGCATTTCTACATTTTGTAAACTAGATATGCCTTAGAATCTCTAAACATTAATTACGAGCTTTTGTAAACATTATTACATTGTAAACTTTTATTATATCAATGTAAGCAGTAAACGACGCATATAGAGTCGTTCACTTTATCTTATGATGTGCTTGTGATATTTGATTAGTCGCGCCCCGACCCGATTCGCTTTCGCACAGTAAATTTGGGGGTGCGACAGATTGGTATCAGAGCCTAAGGTTATAGTGAACTATGTTGCATTTAGTGGGCCTAGACTATGACCGTTAGGCAGTATTCCTTATTAAGTATGATTAGGTTCAGTGACTACATGATATTGGTTTAATTTAACATAGCCTGATCAACTATGTACAATTAAAAGAATATGATGTGAGATCTGAAAGGAGTCATGACTGAACAGGATACACTAGTTGACTCTGACCACGAGAGAAACCGGGACTCAAACATGTCTGTGGTAGACACGTTAGGCTATTATGTGATATGTATATATACATAGATAGGCCTTTCTCTTGCTCAATATCTTAGGCTATATTATATATGCATTATATGAATATAGGCCTCATTATTTCTAACGTTCTGTCTCAAAATGGCATACCTTCCTACCGTTGCACCAACCGATTTAGGAAACGAAAACCGAAGCTTTATCTTCTACGATTGGGGCAACCACAATAACCGCTCACACGAATGTAACGAGCAACGAAACTATAATCCCATGAAAGATCCGTCACACAATATTACGGCACTTGGTGCTACATTCATAGTACATTTGTACTGCATTACGGTACCTCGGGTACTGCATTCCCGGCACTTGGTGCTGCATTTGGGCACTTGTTGCCACTTTCGATACATACGTTTGAAAATACACGATTTATTACTCATCCCTGGCAATAAGTGCTATAGTCGGAAATCGTGTGATTTACACCCACTTCTAGCCTTTGTGCCACATCCGAAACTCACACGACTTTTAGCCTTCGTGCTACATTTAGAAGTCACATGAGCTATACTTATATTAGCCATCTAGCTACTATTTTCTACTCTTATCATTGACATATGTGAAATTCTCACACACGTACTACTCTCTAGGCTATTGTATATCGAATATGTACGAATAGGCCTCACTTGCTCATTACAACCCTGTCATCGAGAATGACAACACGTTCCGCTTTACTACCTACCACTCATGAGAAAGATACTGCTTTGTGTCCTTCCTACCACTCTTATCCTTCGGGATCGCGTATGAGACGTACTACTAGAGAAAACTACTAGGTCTCCTCGAGCTAGATCTTGACTCATACACTTGTCGATTTCACTATACATAGAACACACCAAAAGGCAGTCGCCCACCAAAGGGGCTGGCTACCTATTGCTTCTATTTGGATATTCAAACACAGCAGTTGAAACACACTTAACACTTGCAACATATTCTCAAGGACTAAAATCCTTTTTCTATCATTTCCTATAGAACTCACTTGCATGAAAATGGCAAACTTCACAGTGGACGACTGCACGTCTGACAACGAACAGATTAACGAGGAACAAATTCAATACACATATCTCGATGAAGAGATAGCACCAACGGAAGAAATCATAAACGAGGGAATCGAAGATCTAAACTTCGGGGTAGTTGACATCGAAGAATACGAAAGAGTACGAGATCAGGCCGAGGACTTAAATGGCTGGAATTGGGAACTTAAACTAAAATGCAAGACCTACGAGTTGAAATTGATAATTCTAAAAAGGTCCATTTCCGAACGACTCCTAGATAGGATACGTCACTGGGGTGAAGTGGCTACTAACTTTAATCAAAGAGCGAAAACATGGGTCAATTGGATGTACCAACAAGCTACTGAAGATGCTTGGACCTACCCTACGCCCCTACGATACCGGGACATGCTTGAAGCCCGTTATTACCCCCACGACCTGAATCTAGGATAGATAGACAGTAACTATAACTCCCTTGTATAGCGGATTTATGTAGGCAGTAGGTCGCACCGAGAACCTCTAATTCGATGGGTATATAGTTACCCCATCACATTTTGTATAATCCTTTTGGTATTCGACCGGATGTAACAATCTCGGCAACTTTGTAAACTCTATGCTGATAATCTTTTGAACTCATTACCTAGAATGGTATCGAACCTTATCATCTAATGAACTTAATTGTCACTTGTACGGTTGTATATTACTTCCCGGTACATACATTTTAATTAAATATACCTTATGCATGATTGCACTTTAAACCTCACCAACGAGCCCCTTTCCGTTGACCTGAAGTTTCGACATCATTGTTGGTTTGGACTGGTTGTCCAAGCACCGAACTAAAATCAATTGCTTCGAGAAAATCATTCGAATTCCTCTCGCCACCGGTAATACTTTGATCATACAAGGGGAGACCGGTGGGACGAAACTGAACATCATATCCTTTATGAAACACCAGAAATATCACCCATCTCTAAATGATGGAGACCAGCGATGAAGTCACCACCTTACGACTAAAACTAGGGTACAAAATAAAACCCTCCTGAAACCAGTGAAAATTTCTCTAAGAATGCATAGTATGTGTGAAAACAATTCTCAGCAATTTTTCGCTAGACATCCTTCGAGGACCTTTCTCAAACGTAAATCTTTCTACAAATTCTCATCGAACATCTACTCCAAACTTTTCACAAATTTCGTAAACAGAATTTCCAACGTATGGTCGATGACAAAGAATTTTCAACACATTTGATTAACTTTCAGTTTTCAACGAAATTCTATCATCTCAAGTTTTCAGTGGATTTACACCAGCAAGGGTTTGTAAATAAAATATTTTTCCCACAAAGAGCTTTATGAAATTTTCAAAATCCATAAGTTATTAACAAAGTTATCTAAATTTCGATAATGTTCCTTTTTAGCCAGAAGAAAACCACATATATGAACCCATGCTTGATTGTCACTCAATTTATCACTATGATCTAAACCCTAGTACCACTTTAAAACTAGAACAACGATAACAACTTATACAAGTGAATACCTGCGGATCCTATAACGATTTACATACTGAAGCTAGGTTCCAACGGTTCATTTTGGATGTAATCCAACGATTCACTCGCGTTTTCATAACTCATGGTAGGATGTTATCCACCATACTCATACAAAACTCGCTACTTGATCATGTTTGGTCACTATCTCAACACATAGAACAAGCGATCCACCCATAACACAAAACACATTATCTAATCATAATTTGATCACCTTTGACTTTGATTGTCATCAATTTCTCATACGCCTTATTGGATCATGATTGACCACTACACGATTTGACTACCGCTCGAACAATGAAATAGTCTTTATTGGACTACTATTTTAACAACAAAATGGCCAAGGATAGACCACTTTTTATAAATAGATTTAGGCTGGTTAGCACAATTCAAATCCCACTTCAAGATTGCAGATTAAGCTCTTCTCTCTAGACATGATAATCAATCGAGATCGAAATACGTCCATAAAACAAAAGCTTTGCAGTGCACCTATTCTATCCTTACCCGAAGGCAACGATGACTTCGTGGTATACTGCGATAACCAAGATCTCGGTTGCGTCCTGATGCAATGAGACAAGGTCATTGCCTACACCTCTCGACAACTCAAAGTTCACAAAAAGAATTACACCACTCATGATCTCGAATTGGGAGCCGTAGTGTTTGCACTCAAAATCTGGAGACACTATCTGTACGGTACGAAATGTACAATCTTCACGGACCACAAGAGTCTCTAGCACATCTTTGATCAAAAGGATCTCAATATGAGGCAACGTCGATGGGTCAAGTTGCTTACCGATTATAATTGCGAGATCCGTTATCATCCAGGCAAGGCAAATGTTGTTGCCGATGCCCTCAGTCGAAAGGAACGTGTAAAACCCCTTCGAGTCCGAGCCCTCAGCATGACTATCCATAATGATCTTATCATTCAAATCATTACCGCTCAACTAGAAGCACTCAAACCTGAGAACATTAAAAACGAGTCCTTGCGTGACATGGACCAACAATTTAAAACCAAATCCAACGGAGCCAAATACTTCTCAAACCGAATCTGGTTACCTAATTTTGGGAACCTACGAGACTTGGTGATGGATGAAGCTCACAAGTCCAAATACTCAATACATCCTGGATCTGACAAGATGTATCATGGCATCAAGGAGTTTTATTGGTGGTCAAAAATTTGAAAGCTGACATAGCTACATATGTCGGCAAGTGCCTCACATGCTCTAAAGTCAAAGCCGAGTATCAGAAACCCTCCGGATTTCTTCAACAACCGGAAATCCCTCAATGGAAATGGGAGCAGATCTCCATGGACTTTATCACGAAACTTCCAAAGACACCGAGCGGTTGCGATACCATTTGGGTGATCGTCGAACGTCTCACCAAATCTGCTCATTTCCTAGCCATCAAAGAAACCGACAAAATGGAACGCCTCACGCGAATTTACCTTAAGGAAATCGTATCCCGACACGGCGTTCCCATTTCGATTATCTCCGACAGGGATAGTCGTTTCACATCTCACTTTTGGCAGTCACTTCAGAAATCTCTGGGTACTCGTATAGATATGAGTACTGTATCTCATCCTCAAACCGACGGCCAGAGTGAATGAACCATTCAAACACTGGAAGATATGCTACGGGCTTGCGTAGTTGACTTAGGTGCAAATTGGGAACATCATTTACCCTTATGCGAGTTTTCATATAACAACAGCTTCCATACCACTATTGGAGTTGCACCTTTCGAGGCACTGTACGGTCGTAAGTGCCGATCATCTGTCTGTTGGACCGAAGTGGGAGACAGCCAACTCACTGGTCCTGAAATCATTCACGAAACCACAAAGAAAATAATTGGAATCCAAAATAGACTCAAAGCCGCGCGTAACCGTCAGAAAAGTTATGCTGACGTGAGACGCAAACATCTCGAGTTCCAAGTTGGGGATCGAGTACTCTTGAAAGTATCACCTTGGAAAGGAGTCATTCGCTTTGGCAAACGCGGGAAGTTGAATCCCAGATACATTGGACCATTCGAAATCCTTGAGAGGATTGGTCCAGTGGCATATCGATTGCAGCTGCCACCCGAACTCAGCAGCGTGCATCCCACATTTCACATTTCTAATCTTAAGAAATGCCTGTCTGATGAGACACTCATTATTCCTCTCGACGAAATCCACATCGATGATAAACTCCATTTTGTCGAGACATCAGCAGAAATCATGGACCGTGAGGTCAAATAGTTGAAACAAAGTCGTATTCCCATCATCAAAGTCTGGTGGAATTCGCGGCGTGGTCCGGAATTCACCTGGGAACGGTAAGACCAAATGCGACTCAAGTACCCACAGTTATTCACAGAATCCACACCATCTACGACTCCGAGCTAAATTCCGGGATGAAATTCTCTTAACAAGGGGAGAATGTGACACCCGACAAATTAGGGCTAGTTATTAGTTCCTAATCACCTGCTAATACATGTAATTAGTGCTAGATTAGGCTAATTATATGTATCAAAATATATATATTCGAATATATATATACACGTACGCGATTATGTTCAATCGTGCATTTTTATATCGGACAGATCCCGATACATTAATACGGATGTTGGTGAACTCAATTTATTAAATAATATGAGATTATTTGATAAACATACTTATTACCAAACATTATTGCGATAATATTTCATAAGCATTTCGTATCATATATAATGCTCAGAAACGACCAAAAACGCGTAAAACGCGCCCGACAATCAAATAAACGTCAAAATATATTTTATAAATTAAAATATATCATTTCGGATGGTAAGTATTTATTTGAAGTATTGTATTTCAAACCGATAACAAAAAATGTTTGATTTAAACGTCACGTAATTTATTAATCGTAACACGACTCCGCGAACCACTACCGACACATCACAACAACATTTTTATAAATGTTTCTAAGTAATAGTAAGTATTACTTCAAGTTAAAAATATCGAGATTCAAACTTATAGATAAACACAAGTGTCAAACGATTTAACGTCTAATTACACGTTCACACGACCGGGGAAACGAACACCGCACGGAGCACAAATTGAGGAAACAAAATTTAACAAGACCACACCCATATAGTGGGCCCCAACCATGAAAATCAGCAACCAAAGGGCATGGCAAGCCATGCCATGCCATTTGACTTCAACCCCATCTTTCAACCAACTTCATTTTACTTCACCAACACTCCACTCATCCCTCCATTCTCTCCCATTCCCTCTCTGGCCGAATTCAGGCTGTCACCAGCCACCACCACACCACCTAGACACCACCACAAGTCCACCCTATCACCACCATAGTGCCATCACGAACCGCCACGCCGGAAATCAAGAAAACGCAAGAAAACGAGCTTTCGACTTCATTTCTTTCACTCTTCATCATTTCATTGTAAGAACTCTTGATATTCTACTAGTTTTACTTTAAATATACTTCATGTCTAGTTGCTCATTTAACAAGGTTATGTCCAAAGTATAAGCTAAAACTCATTTTTCTTGAACTTATATTCACACTGCTTTCTGTCCAGAAAGTTGGTCAACTTCCACGATTTTTATAAAATTCATATCTTAACTAAATTGAATGTTTCTTAAGCCTAAAATGTAGCCTGTGATGTTAGCTTTCCAAAGACACCAATTTTGTAACATATCAAGTTCGTTTACCATTTTAAAATAATATTTCTATTAAGGTGCGCGTTACTGTTCCGGCGGACAGAAATATCTACCCCTTTCTCGAGACCATATCTTGTTTTCTAGACCACTAAAACATATGAGACCAGTGCCAAAACCTCACATAATTTTTTAACTTTAAAAACTTCTTCTTTAGCCTTTTCCAGAAATACACAGTTTTTAGTGTAGAAGCTGATCTTTGGACTGTAGCTGTTCTTGGACCAAAACCGACACCCTTCATAATTATTTTTGTTAAAAATAGTAAATGGATATATAAAAACACCATAAAGTGCAGTTTTACACTAGACATATAGGAGAACATGTATGATTTTTAGTTAGGCTTAATTCGGTAAAGAAGTTGATTAAATCGAGAGACTTGTCGAGTCAATATCTAGAAAACCAAATTGTAAGAACTGTTTTTGTCAAGAAATCCGTGAATACCATTGTCGCATAAATTAATTCGTGAATATCATTCACGCATAAACAAGATCCGTGAATATCATTCACGCATAAACAAAATCGGTGAATATCATTCACGCATAAATAAAAACTCGTGAATATCATTAACGCATAACCAAAGTCCGTGAATTACTAATCTCGCATGAACAGTGCCCGTGAATTACCATTGTCGCATGAACAGTGTCCGAGAATCCTATTGACACAGTACCCTATTGTCGGATTAGTTGTGGCCTTTGACTTTCTTTGACTCACGGACCAAATGTATTGTCGGATCCTTTGGACTGTCGGACTCACTTTTGGGAAAAATTTCACTTTTATAATTCTAAGTTTCGAGACCCTACACTTCCGGACCATCAAATTTGTCACACATATATATATATATGTATATACATATACCTTAGTGAATCCTAAAGCTCAAACGCCGAGAACAATAATATTACAAGAGCATTATGAACCAACTTGACATAAGACAACTAAAATGATAATTGCGAAACATTATTATAAACCATCACCAACGGGCCGTACATATTTTCAAAAACCCAAACAAATCAATCAAACAACCAAATTATTTGGACATTTAGTTGGATGAACAACTAGCATGGACGGTCTTTTGAGACGTCTACATATACTTATAACCTTGCGCGTTGTAAACGCCCGGCAGGTTACAGTCTTTGGATATCTCATTGTATACCATCATTATTTGCTTTTGCAAACGCATCAGACTCAGGTGAGTCTCATAGCCCCTCATTTTTACTGTTTTTAACCAAGGGGTGGGAATACATACTCGTTTTGTTTTACATGTGGACATGAGTACCAAACCTTGATATATACTGCATGAGTTGTTTTGCTAATCATTTTAAAGCCCTCCACTACATAGTTTGTTTATATGGATTTAGCGTGATTGTTAGTGTATGGTACCATATGGGTTTGACAATCCCCGTCCGGGTTAGCACGCACTAACTGGTCAAACGGACGCATTAGCATTTGTTCATACGAGTGTAGATTAGGCACTCGCAGGGAGGCACCCTCGCTTAGGCACTTGGTTGTGATCCTGACACCTCAGTTAAGCTCAAACTATGGGCTCATGGCAGTGATATACATCTATTTTATTTGCTTGATTGCAAATCATTACATTAAATCTCATGGTTCACACATCATGTTTATCTATACAAACCTGTGAGCTCACCAGCTTTTAGCTGACATTTTAGTATGTATTCTCAGGTACTTAGCAGTAGTAGATCTGCTCAGGATTATTAGCTTGAGTCGCATACAGACACCAGGAGATTCCCCTGCATTTCTACATTTTGTAAACTAGATATGCCTTAGAATCTCTAAACATTAATTACGAGCTTTTGTAAACATTATTACATTGTAAACTTTTATTATATCAATGTAAGCAGTAAACGACGCATATAGAGTCGTTCACTTTATCTTATGATGTGCTTGTGATATTTGATTAGTCGCGCCCCGACCCGATTCGCTTTCGCACAGTAAATTTGGGGGTGCGACAGTGACGAACTTACAAATTATATAGCATTTGTTAAACATACGTGAGTCCTCATTATAAATTTATTGGCTTCATTTTGTGCTTCTTCATATTTTTTATTTTTCTGGTATAAAAGTTCATGTTTCGGTAATTGCTTAATTGCTGATTTTAGTTTTGGTGGTTATTAACTGCTGCTGATGTTTTGTGCTTCTTCATATTTTTTATACTTCCCTGTTATCACCGCTCGAGATTAAAGGAAAGTTGTAAGCGTTCTTCTATCTAAAATACAACTATGCATTTATACTAATTTTACTTATATCTTGCTACTTCATTTATAAGCTCTTATTTATACAGATTAAGAGTTGTCTAAACAACATAGGGGACCTAGGGAGTATACTGTCTCCTTGATATCAACCTGCGGCAGATTTATGGAGCAGATGTTGATGGTGCAGTAGTACTACGTGATTCTGTAGTGCCTCCAACAAATAAAAACATGTATTCAATGCTTTCCAGCTCAAGGTGCTTCCATTATATATTAATCAATTTTATAAGTGACTTAATTAATGTATTAAAATTAATTAATTAAATATATTATAATACGGAGTATTAGTTAATAAATCTAATATGCGGGTCTAATTCAATTTAAAAAGGTGCAAATGTGGTGATAATTATGTAATTTGTCATATTGTATACTTTTTCAGGGCATAATGGATATCCTTCAGAAATTGAAGGATCCGTGAATGTGACTTCCGGTTTTTAAACAATTCCTGTGATTTCAATTATAATGCAGCGGGCCAGCGGCTGTAGGTATGACACTATGCTTATTACATAAATTAACTGCTTGATGCAATCCAAATAGAGCTATATTATGAATTAGCATGTGAGGGATGCACTATTACATTTTGCAACCAATCTTACTAATAAAGATGTTGGCTAGAAGGTCATGCTACACACATAACAAAATGGGAAGCAGTTCAACTGGGTTAACATTAGCCTACTTTTGGGTTGTTCTATAACATTCTTACCGGGCACAGGTTATGGTTGCTCCTCAAATGGCAAAATGGGCATGTTGGACAATGGGTCATGAGTAACAAGTCGGGTTGGGCTGATTCAAGCTCACTTGTGTTGTTCTACTGTTAAGTATGGTCATAAAAAATGGTTGTTATAATTTTCTTTTTTCAAAGCCATGGAGGGGGTTTTAGGCATTGGGGAGCAGTCTGACTACTTTTCACCAATTCAACCATGTTGATGATTTTTACCCGTTTTGTTGTTCGCTAAAGTAAGTTTCACTCTTTAGGGACACTTTACTCACTGGAGATTCAAAATAGACAACCTAAATTGACCCTATTCAAGTAAACAGGTCAGAATTTCTACCTCTACATGTTACCTAAACTCACCACATGTAGACAACAATATACATGTATTTAAGTTTTCTGCATTGCTAATTACATATTGGTGCTTTTTGAATAGACCTTTCATAGATTACTTCAAAGATTCTCTAATTTCTAAGAAAAATGATGTATGCATTTAAAGACATCTACTTTTAGCATCTTCAGACCCACTTGATCCAAAATAAGAAGCTATTTAGTGTTTTTCAAATTTCTTTTTCTTTTTATCAGTTTGATCCATTAGAGATAAAAACATTAATTACCACCTATAATGTTTGTGAAGTCGAACATTCATGAAATACTCCTCAATGTGAAAATGAGCCTTATTTCAAATATAATTTCTATGATAAAGATATTCTTTTTATTTGTTTATATTCCTCAATGCCATTTTACTTTAAGAAAAACTATATAATAGTGTGTATTATTATTTATATGTTTAGCCCATTAGTATTTATGTATATAGCCCATCGGGTATTGATTGGGTTCGGCCCATTATCATACTAGGGTTTTTCCATATTGTCTATATATTGACATCTTTTGTATAGAATGATGGGGGCAATAATAATACCAAGTTTTATGGTATCAGAGCTAGCCTAAACCCTAATTCCAAATTTAGTTTCTTCAACTTTCAGCAAATTGAAAATCACAGCGGGTCTACTTTCAATCGCAATTCTTCTTGAGGAAAGGTTTGATCTAAGACATTCCCAATTAATTTAATATCCTTTTTTGTTTGTATCTTCATTCTAAAGCTTTCAATCACCAACCATTCGATTAATATAATATATTTGTTGAAGTTCTCGGCACAAGAATTGTGTTGGTTTAAAATTGCTATTCCCAAACCACTATTACCAATACTATTAATTTTGCTTTGACAATCCTAACGAAATCATTAAAAAAAATATTGTTCCGAAATCAGCAATCGTGGATCTTGGATACCAGGACTTCTTCACACCTCACTTCAGATGCAGGTAATCTCAATTCTAGTTTTAATTCTAGCACTATGCGGTCTGTATTGTAGGCAATGGATCTAATATTCCTGTTACTCAAATAGGCTATAGCCAAATACTAAACCCACATCGTCCTCTGTATCTCAAAAATGTCCTTGTTACCCCAAACATTATTCGAAACTTTATTTCTGTTCGCCAGGTTATAGAAGATAATAAGTGCTCAATCTAGTTTGACCCTTATAGTTGCTCGGTATAGATTTAAAAACTCGACAACAACTTCTTCGATCTGATAGCACCGAAGATCTCTATCCCATTTCTTCTCATCATGCTTCTGCCTTTTCTGTTATCTCTCAAAATCAAAACCATTCTTTATGGCATCAGCGTTTAGGACATCCCGGGGATACAATACTCCAATCCCTTGCATCCAGAGGTTTCATTTCATACCATAAAAGTAAAACACATACTTTGTGTCATGCGTGTCAATTAGGTAAACAAATCAAACTCCCCTTTTATCGCTCTGAGTTTGTGGTTGAGTCTTCCTTTGACATCATTCATTCTGACATTTGGACTTCTTCAATACCTAGCGTGAGTGGTTTAAAATACTATGTGTTGTTTCTAGATCACTTCTCTCACTTTCTTTGGATCTACCCTCTTCATCGAAAATCCGATGCCTTCTCCAAATTTGTTCAGTTTTGAGCCTTCGTTCGTACTCAGTTTAACTGTGAAATACGAGCTTTTCAATGCAATCATGGTGGAGAATTTGATAACCGATCCATGCATGATCTCTTCGCCGCTAATGGTATTCAGTTTCGCTTCTCTTGTCCTCAAACTTCCCAATGGGAAGTCCGAACGCATTATTCGCACCATCAATAATGTCGTACGCACCCTCTTATTCCAAGCACATCTTCCACCTAAATGTTGGGTTGAAGCTCTCTTCATGGATGTTTATCTTCTGAATATTCTTCCGTCCACTTCGATCCAAAATGAAATCCCATACACCAAATTAAACAAACCTACTTTATACACTCACCTTCGCACCTTTGGGTGCCTCTGTTACCCATATACTTTTCCTCTACATAAACTCGCACCTCGCACCACCCCATGCATATTTCTTGGTTACCCTGTCAATCACCGTGCATATTGGTGTCTTGATCTCAACACTAAGAAAATCATTATTTCTCGACATGTCATCTTTGACGAGTCATCTTTTCCATTCGCTTCTTTCTCTCCTAATCAAGCTCCCTCATATGAGTTTTTAGACACGTCGTGTGACCCTTCTCCGATTGCACGCCAACTTCTCATGTCTCGATCCTTTCCTGTAACCACAAATCCCCCAACTCCAACTCCTACAAATAACACCATTCCCGACAATCCATCACTTCCACCACTTCCAACTCCTACAACACCTCACATCATTCCTGAAAATTCTCCAAGTCCTCCAACTCCTCCTTCCCCACCACCTACAAATACCTCAAGCAACTCGTCTCCCACCTCTTCTGAAAATTCTTCATATTCATCTACTTCATTTCCAACTCATTCTAACCCTTTACGCACTCACCCAATGGTCACTCGCTCATAACATGATATCCACAAACCCATCCAAAAACTTAACCTTCACACCACTACTGTTAGTCCTTCCACTCCCCGCTCATATACCCAAGCCTTTAGGGATCCTCATTGGCATGCAGCTATGTAGACTGAATATAATGCTTTAATTAAAAATGAAACTTGGGATCTTGTTCCACGACCACCTGGAGTTAATGTGGTCCGTTCTATGTGGTTATATAAACACAAATTATGTGGTGATGGTTCTCTTGACCGATACAAAGCCCGTTTGGTGGCCAATGGGAAAAGCTAACAACTTGGCATTGATTGTGAGGAGACTTTTAGCCCGGTTGTCAAACCGGCTACCATACGTACAATTCTCAGTTTTGCCCTCTCTCACTCATGGCCGATACATTAATTGGATGTACAAAATGTATTTTTACACGGTTCTCTACAAGAAACCATATATATGCAGCAACCCCCAGGGTTTTTCGATCCTTACCGCCCAGGTTATATCTGTCACTTGAAGAAGTCTCTGTATGGTCCGAAACAAGCTCCTTGTGTTTGGTTTCTGTAACATCCTCGCGTCGGGCCTGGTAATTTTCTATTAAAATTGAATATTTTATTAATTAGAAATTACTTGTTATTGAAAAACTTAGGTGAATAAGTCTTAGGACTTATTGTGACTAGTGAAATATTAGTTGTTTTAAATTACTGTAGTTGACAGTAAAATAAAATAATATTTCTCGCAAGAGATTTTACGGTTCCAGACAATAGATTTGGAACGGGTATAAAATACCCAAACATTTGGGTCGGGTTAACCAAGGTCGACCATTATCTGGTTACTTCCAGATTATATTTCATTTCTTCAAAATTGATAACTCTTTCTTCATCATCTTCACCTCAACACAAGAACAAAATCATAATTAGTTTAATCAAGGTAGAAACTGAAATTGTGAACTCTTAGTTGCTTGCTATCTTCCATCTTCTTCTTGCTTATATCATCATCATTTTCATGTAAGTATTGATTGTTTATGAACTTCAATATTAGTTAGGTCAAATATGAAATTGATGAATTAAATCAGTTATATGTGTTTAATGTTATTAAAAGTCATTAGCTAATGATAGTAAACTGATTTCTTAGCTCAATTTGTGATTTGTTTGCCATTGAAATGTGATTCAAGCTCATTTTTGATGTGTAAAGAATTTAGCTTGAAAATTGTAGTGATTTGTGTTTGAATAAGTTATTGGATGTTAACTAGTCGATATATGATACTCCTTTGTGATTTGTAGTGTGGTTTGAGTGATTTGGCACTTGAAAATTTGGGTTTTTGAGTTAGGATACGAGATGGAAATGTGCAGGTCAAGAACTGAGTTTTCTGGGTTTCAGGGAATAGCCGATCGGCTATACAAAGCAGATCGGCTATGCTAGTGTAAAAATTCAACAGAATTTAACCCAGGAACAAAATGGACGAATTTAACTAAAGAAACCGATCTGCTTTACAAAGCAGATCGGCTACTCATGCAAAGCCGAACGGCTATGCTTAGCCGAACGGCTAACTTAGTTCAAAAATGCAACAGAACTTGACTTAGGTGAAAAGGCTTAAAAATCAACTAAAGAAGCAGATCTGCTAAGGTAAAGCAGATCGGCTTTGATTCAGAACAGGATCAATTCAGTTTTAATTTGTGTATCAATCACAAATGTACAAGTAATATATATATTCAAGTTGTGTGATTACTTGTATAACAACATGATTCATCTAAGGTTGTTGATTAATGACAAGTTATTAACTTGTGTGTTTTGTGGTATTTCAGATACACCAAAGGCTCAGTGAATAAAAGCTGAGTGTGGAGATTTCAAGGGTGTCGGTGAGTGGATTCAAAGCTCATCATTTGATTTAGTTGAAATCATTTGATTATAACTAGTAATCGTAGATATGTTGATGTTGTTGATTATTTATTATATCTTGTTGATTATAAATCTATGTGCTATGTGGCCTTCGGGCATCAGTTGTTAATGAGGTCAACAAGTTGATGAACTGTTGGTTGGGCTAGCAGGTTGTTGTATGAATGATACAGAGTTGTACTTCATTTGTTGTGTGTATAGACTCTGTATCTGAATGTAATAAACGCTAGCTATCGGTCTCGTCCGTATGGCCATACGGATATGGTTGGGTAAGCGTTCTTGGGGAGCCTCCCGGGTATTATGGTTATCCCCAGAACCACCGATCCTCATTAAGTATTTGTTGATTGTTGATTGTTAATAGTAGTATTTGCGAATATTAGAAGTAATTAAGTGATGAAGCTAAGTTGAATGTTGTGTGATGAATTTACTCACTTAGCTTCGTGCTAATCCTTCGTTGTTACTTCTTGCAGATTTTGATAAAATGTGGGTAGCAAGAAGTTAATGAAAAAGGCGAGGAATGTTTGAAGATTATGCTACTCTGATCATATTTTGTACTAAATGGAGTTTGTTTTAAGTAATGCCCCGAATTGTGAAGTTGGTTAACACTTTTGAATAAGTATAATGTAACTATAAACTGATTTTGTACATTATAAATGTGATGTAGTAATCAAATGTATGTTTTAAATACTTACGCTTCCGGTTTATTAATATAATATTGAGTCGTTAAAGAGGGGCGTTACAAGTTGGTATCAGAGCATGGTTTTGGGATAATTGAGCATTGAAGAATGTTCAACCCCAAAACTGAAGCATGTTTAGTCAAACATTCCTGGTTTGGGATTTAGCATTGGTTGATAATTGTTAGTAGATAGATACTAACGATTAACAAAGTTCAAGTGTTTTGTTGATTTCAGAAATGGCAGATAATGAGCAACCAACCGGCCACCCGAATAATGCCTCTCGGATAGATGCTCCTCAGTCGAACACACAACAAGAGCAATATATTCATGAAGGTACATCTGCTCATCAACAATATGAATCAGAAAGAGATGAATATGTACATGAGATGGAGGATGAATTGATTCTTTTGAGGGAATTTAAAAGAAAAGCCGAGGAAGCTGCAGCTCAACAACTTGTATATCAACAACAAACTTCTACTGTTGGTACTGGACCTTCTTCTCAATCTAGTAAGAGATGCTCTTTTAAAACCTTCATGGCTAGTAAACCACCTGAGTATCGTGGTAGTACAAATCCAACTGTAACATTGAATTGGTTACGAGATATTGAACGAAAATTTGAAGTGACAAGTTGTGATGAAGATTCTAAAGTAATGTTTGCGGTACAATGTATGAAAGATGAAGCCATGGTGTGGTGGGATTCGGTTACAGGTCATTTAACTGAGCAACAACAGAAGGCTATTCGATGGTCTGAATTTCATCAAGCAGTTCGTAATCAGTATTGCTCGGATTTTGATATGGCACGGATTCGACGGGAATTTGTGAATCTTCAACTAACTGATAAGATGACAATCGATGATTTAATTGCCCAGTTTACTGACAAGCTTCGCTTTGTTCAACAGTGGGTCCCTGAAGAAAAGACTAAAATTGAACAGTTTGTAGAAACTTTACCCCATGAATATCGTACTTCAGTTCGATTGGCTAGAGACTTATCTCAGGCTTTTGTTTTGGCACGTGCTGTTGACAGTGATATGAGAGGTTCTCGTAGGTATCCACCGAGAGATATTTCTACTTTTTCTTCTTCAAGGACTAGAAGCGATTCTTCTAGTAAGGGCAAATCTAGGTGGCAAAGTAGTCGACAAAATAGAAGGTCAAGTGGAATGACTAGTTCTTCTGGATCAGTTGGTGGACCTAGTTGGTGCAGTCCGTGTAGATCTAGACATGTTGGTCCATGTACTGCTCAAACCCATAAGTGTCTGAAATGTGGTGAGTTAGGTCATGAGATTAAGAATTGTCGGTATCCTAATTTTGTGTGTTGGACTTGTAAAAAAGAAGGACATCGGGTTGGTCAATGTCCAGAGGCAGGAAAGACTGGGTCGGGTACGGTTGGAAGTTCATCATCTTCCGGTCAAAAGAGAAAGAATCCTCCGCCAGCACTGAGTAGGGCTTTTCAGATGACAGTCGATGAGGCTGTCCACACAGATGATGTGATCACGGGTACTTTTCTTATAAACTCTGTACCAGCTCGTGTATTATTTGATTCTGGAGCAAATTGTTCTTTCATATCTGTGTGTTTCTGTGATAAGTTGAAATTAATCCCAACTGTGATACATAAGCCCTTAGAAGTAGAGATTGTTAGTGGCAATTTAGTTCCTCTTACCACCTCGGTGACTGGAGTTAATATTGTGATAGATGGTTATACTTTTCCAATTTCGTTTCTATTAATGCCGATTCCAAGTTTTGATGTGGTTATTGGCATGGATTGGTTAAGTCAGTTTAAAGCAAGTATAGATTGTCACAGTAAGTTGATTAAGATCCCAATTTCTGAAGAGTCATATGTTGTGGCTCGAGGAGAACGGGATAGGGGTTGTATTCCTCTGATTTCTATGATGAAAGCTAGGAAGTCGTTGTCTAAAGGCTGTAGGTCTTATCTAGCATATGTTATTGATGCCAAATTAGAAAAGAAGTCTATTTCAGAAGTTCCGGTTGTTTCTGAATATCCGGAAGTGTTTCCCGATGAATTACCTGGATTACCACCGGTTAGAGATGTTGAGTATCAGATTGATCTTATTCCTGGTTCTTCAGCTGTAGCTAAAGCTCCCTATAGATTAGCTCCGTCTGAAATGTGTGAGATGATGAAACAGATTCAGGAATTGTTGGATAGAGGTTTTATTAGACCTAGTTCTTCTCCTTGGGGTGCACCGGTTTTATTTGTTAAAAAGAAAGATGGGTCATTCAGAATGTGTATTGATTATCGGGAATTAAATAAAAGAACAGTCAAGAATAAATATCCTCTGCCTCGAATAGATGATTTATTTGATCAGTTGCAGGGATCTTCAGTATATTCTAAAATTGATTTGAGGTCGGGATACCACCAAGTTCGTGTTCGTGAACAAGACATTCCAAAGACTGCTTTTCGTACCAGGTTGTGTTTTAATGTAGCGAGATCGTGTCATTGCTTATGCTTCTCGTCAGCTCAAAACTCATGAAAGAAATTATCCTACCCATGATTTAGAACTTGCAGCTGTGGTGTTTGCTTTGAAAATCTGGAGGCATTATCTGTATGGTACTAAATGTGTTATATGTACAGATCATAAGAGCCTTCAGTATATGTTTTCACAGAAAGAGTTAAATATGCGTCAGAGGCGATGGTTAGAATTAATCAAAGATTATGATTGTGAGATTAGATACCATCCAGGAAAAGCAAATGTGGTTGCAGACGCCTTAAGTCGAAAAGATACTTCTAACCAAGTCTATTACTTGAAAGTTGATGTTTCTTCTGATTTAGTGGATCAAATTAAAGCTGTACAGTTGGAAGCTTTATTGAATCATAATTTAAAATCAGAGATTATGACAAAAAGAAAAGACTTGTTGATTGATGATTCTAGAGGATTGAAAACTTTTCAGTCGCGTGTATGGATTCCTTTGATAGGAGGTCTTCGAGATGTGATTTTGACTGAAGCTCACAAATCTAGATTGTCTGTTCATCCAGGGAGTACTAAAATGTATAATGATTTGAAACCTTTGTACTGGTGGCCTACAATGAAAACTGATATTGCAAAGTTTGTTGGTAATTGTCATATATGTGCTCAAGTGAAAGCTGAACATCAGAAGCCGTATGGGTCGTTGAAACAGCTTGAGATTCCAGAATGGAAATGGGAACATATAACTATGGATTTTGTGACAAAACTTCCAAGAACTAACCGAGGGAATGATATGATTTGGGTGATAGTGGATCGCTTAACAAAAAGTGCTCATTTTCTGGCTACTAATGAAACTGCATCACTGAGTAGGTTGGCACAGTTATATGTTAATGAGATTATTACAAGACATGGTATTCCATTATCGATTGTATCAGATAGAGATACTAGATTTATTTCACGCTTTTGGCAGAATTTACAACAACAGTTGGGTACACGTGTGAATCTCAGTACAGCTTATCATCCTCAGACTGACGGTCAGTCAGAACGAACTATTCAGACATTAGAGGATATGCTAAGAGCTTGTATTTTAGAATATGGAGATTCTTGGGATTCTCATCTTCCTTTGGTAGAATTTGCTTATAATAATTCTTATCATTCGAGTATTGGTATGTCGCCATATGAGATGTTATATGGTCGCCGTTGTAGAACGCCTACGTGTTGGTTGGAAGTGGGAGAAAAACAATTTGCAGGTCCAGATATTGTGCAAATTACTGCTGATAAAGTGGCTATCGCCCGAGAAAAATTAAAAGCAGCACGTGATAGACAGAAACAATATGCAGACCCACGTAGAAGACCGGTTACTTTTACCGAGGGTGAGTTAGTATATTTAAAAGTCTCTCCATGGAAAGGTGTAATTAGATTTGGGAAAAGAGGAAAATTGGCGCCTAGATACATTGGTCCTTTCAAAATTCGACAGTTGGAAGTGCAATGTCGAAGATAAATCTCAAATTCTTCCTTTGCAAGATTTGAAAGTCGATCAGAATCAGAAATTGATTGAAGAACCGATTAAAATTTTAGATAGAAAGACTACTAAACTTAGGAAGAAACACATTCCTATGGTGTTAGTGAAATGGAGACACAGTCTAGGTTCAAGTTTGACCTGGGAGACTGAAGAGTTAATGAAATCCAGATATCCTAGATTGTTTGATTAGATTTCGAGGACGAAATCTCCTGAAGGAGGGGAGATTTGTAACATCCTCGCGTCGGGCCTGGTAATTTTCTATTAAAATTGAATATTTTATTAATTAGAAATTACTTGTTATTGAAAAACTTAGGTGAATAAGTCTTAGGACTTATTGTGACTAGTGAAATATTAGTTGTTTTAAATTACTGTAGTTGACAGTAAAATAAAATAATATTTCTCGCAAGAGATTTTACGGTTCCAGACAATAGATTTGGAACGGGTATAAAATACCCAAACATTTGGGTCGGGTTAACCAAGGTCGACCATTATCTGGTTACTTCCAGATTATATTTCATTTCTTCAAAATTGATAACTCTTTCTTCATCATCTTCACCTCAACACAAGAACAAAATCATAATTAGTTTAATCAAGGTAGAAACTGAAATTGTGAACTCTTAGTTGCTTGCTATCTTCCATCTTCTTCTTGCTTATATCATCATCATTTTCATGTAAGTATTGATTGTTTATGAACTTCAATATTAGTTAGGTCAAATATGAAATTGATGAATTAAATCAGTTATATGTGTTTAATGTTATTAAAAGTCATTAGCTAATGATAGTAAACTGATTTCTTAGCTCAATTTGTGATTTGTTTGCCATTGAAATGTGATTCAAGCTCATTTTTGATGTGTAAAGAATTTAGCTTGAAAATTGTAGTGATTTGTGTTTGAATAAGTTATTGGATGTTAACTAGTCGATATATGATACTCCTTTGTGATTTGTAGTGTGGTTTGAGTGATTTGGCACTTGAAAATTTGGGTTTTTGAGTTAGGATACGAGATGGAAATGTGCAGGTCAAGAACTGAGTTTTCTGGGTTTCAGGGAATAGCCGATCGGCTATACAAAGCAGATCGGCTATGCTAGTGTAAAAATTCAACAGAATTTAACCCAGGAACAAAATGGACGAATTTAACTAAAGAAACCGATCTGCTTTACAAAGCAGATCGGCTACTCATGCAAAGCCGAACGGCTATGCTTAGCCGAACGGCTAACTTAGTTCAAAAATGCAACAGAACTTGACTTAGGTGAAAAGGCTTAAAAATCAACTAAAGAAGCAGATCTGCTAAGGTAAAGCAGATCGGCTTTGATTCAGAACAGGATCAATTCAGTTTTAATTTGTGTATCAATCACAAATGTACAAGTAATATATATATTCAAGTTGTGTGATTACTTGTTTAACAACATGATTCATCTAAGGTTGTTGATTAATGACAAGTTATTAACTTGTGTGTTTTGTGGTATTTCAGATACACCAAAGGCTCAGTGAATAAAAGCTGAGTGTGGAGATTTCAAGGGTGTCGGTGAGTGGATTCAAAGCTCATCATTTGATTTAGTTGAAATCATTTGATTATAACTAGTAATCGTAGATATGTTGATGTTGTTGATTATTTATTATATCTTGTTGATTATAAATCTATGTGCTATGTGGCCTTCGGGCATCAGTTGTTAATGAGGTCAACAAGTTGATGAACTGTTGGTTGGGCTAGCAGGTTGTTGTATGAATGATACAGAGTTGTACTTCATTTGTTGTGTGTATAGACTCTGTATCTGAATGTAATAAACGCTAGCTATCGGTCTCGTCCGTATGGCCATACGGATATGGTTGGGTAAGCGTTCTTGGGGAGCCTCCCGGGTATTATGGTTATCCCCAGAACCACCGATCCTCATTAAGTATTTGTTGATTGTTGATTGTTAATAGTAGTATTTGCGAATATTAGAAGTAATTAAGTGATGAAGCTAAGTTGAATGTTGTGTGATGAATTTACTCACTTAGCTTCGTGCTAATCCTTCGTTGTTACTTCTTGCAGATTTTGATAAAATGTGGGTAGCAAGAAGTTAATGAAAAAGGCGAGGAATGTTTGAAGATTATGCTACTCTGATCATATTTTGTACTAAATGGAGTTTGTTTTAAGTAATGCCCCGAATTGTGAAGTTGGTTAACACTTTTGAATAAGTATAATGTAACTATAAACTGATTTTGTACATTATAAATGTGATGTAGTAATCAAATGTATGTTTTAAATACTTACGCTTCCGGTTTATTAATATAATATTGAGTCGTTAAAGAGGGGCGTTACAGTTTCGGCGGTTTGCTTCATATGCTACGCGATTCGGGTTTCAGCACAGCAAAACTGACTCGTCTCTGTTCATTTTTCACAGAGGATTAGACATTTCATACTTATTGATATATGTGGATGATATTATCCTCACTGCATCATCACATGCATTTTTACATCGAGTAATCTCCTCCCTAAATGGAGAATTTGCTATGACGGATTTGGGACTACTTAACTATTTTCTGGGTATTGCAACAATGAGTTTCTCAGAAGAAATATGCCATGGACATTCTCGAACGGGAAAACATGGTAAACTGTAACCCATGCAAGATTCCAGTTGACACAGATTCTAAGCTTAAAGACACAGGTACTCCGGTTGCTGATCCTACTTTGTACCGTAGTCTTGCGGGGGCATTACAGTACCTGATATTCACCAGGCCAGATATTACTTATGTAGTTCAGCAGATTTTTCTTTTCATGCATGATCCTCAAGAACCTCACTTCCATGCTCTCAAACGTATTATTCGATATGTTAAGGGGCATCATTGACCATGGCCTTCAGTTGTATTCTTCCTCTACTACCCAGCTCACAGCCTACTCAGATGCTGATTGGGGTGGATGCCCCACTACACGGTGATCTACATCTGGCTATTGTGTTTTTCTTAGTAATAACCTGCTATCTTGGTCTTCAAAATGCCAAAACATAGTGTCGTTCCAGTGCTGAAGCTTAATATAGAGGGGTGGCTAATGCAGTCGCTGAAATATCATGGTTACGAAATCTTCTAAGGGAGCTTCACACACCGCTGTTCACTACAACCATTGTCTACTGCGACAACGTCAGTACAGTTTACATGTCATCTAACCCAGTTTAACATCAACGGACTAAGCATATTGAAATTGATATTCATTTTGTTCATGAGAAAGTTGCTACAGGTCATGTTAGAGTTCTTCATGTTCCATCTCATTATCAGTATGTGAATATATTTACGAAAGGATTGCCTTCACCTTTGTTTACTGAGTTTCGATCCAGCTTGAGCGTTCGTTAGCCTCCTCCCGCTCAAACTGCAAGGGCATATTAGTGTGTATTAATATTTATATGTTTAGCCCATTAGTATTTATGTATATAGCCCATCGGTTATTGATTGGGTTCGGCCCTTTATCATATTAGTGTTTTTCCATATTGTCTATATATTTACATCTTTTGTACCGAATGATGGGGGCAATAATAATACCAAGTTTTACTATATATGTTGAGGCAGTGGCCAGGATAAATCAATGATTCTATTTTATAGAACTGTTGTTACTTGATATTATCATTATTGGGTATGGCGTATTTTATGTAATGTAAATAGGTTTTAGCAATTTTAGTTAGTAGTGTAGGTGTTTATAATCTTTCTGGTTCATGGAGGTGGGTATCGTAATCGTTTCCCTTTATAATTAATAGACTGTAACGTGTTCCATTATATGATTTGTAATGACTATAAATTTGACTTTTTTGTATTATTAGTTAAATTGGAGATTGTTACGATTGTGTGTTCAGGTTGTAGGCAATGTCTAGGGAGGCTGGGGTTGGATATGCACTTTTACTTCTATTAGCAGCCCAGAATTGGGTTTCAAAAAGATAGTCTTGGACACTTGGTGATGTATTCTACACGGCTAGCTTAGTGTTTACTATTGATATAGATCCCAAGGTTACTATCAGTTGGATGTTGCAATATCAACTCATTTATGAATGAGTATATTTGACAATTTTGTTTTATCTCTAATTGTTGCAACTTTATTGTTTGTGTAGCTTTTATACTGTGAAATATTTTGTTCAAGAGAACTAATCATGACCTGATTATATTGATTTTGGTATGTACTAATTTTATTGATTATGCCACTTATTTTTTAGATACATCTCATCTAATATTGCTTTGTTGGCTATGCTAAATTTATATACAGATCAAGTTGATCTTAAGGTACCAAAAGTGGGTAATTTTGATTAATTAGCAATTTGTATTTACTGTATGTTGCAACTAATGGAATCATAGCTCCAATTAACAAGTGAAATATACCCTTCTGCAAGCTAAGAATCTTATATCTACTCAAATTATTTTGTTATTTGACTATTTAAGGTGATGTTATGTATGTGGGGTAATCGTTGATGTTAGTTAAAGGAGTTTGTGTGCATATCGTGAAATACTCTTTTGTAGCTGAATGCACTTAACAATAGTGATAATTATTGAACTCATTTCATTGAGCATTGTAGATCTCCTAGCCAAAGTTCATTGCTCGCAAGAAATATGTTTGCTTTTTATTATGTATAATGCTAAACAAACATATTTAAACATGTCTAAATTTAGACCCACTTCATTTATAATACGCCTTAAAATTTGTATAATCTGATTGTGGACACTTATCTTCAGATGCAAGGACTATTAGAATACAATAATAAATTAAGATCCACTTGCTCAATTTTTTTTCCATCACTTTGGTATCTAACATGTGTATCATCCCGCTTATATAAAATAAAAACTGAGGAACCAAACTTATCCCATATGTTTCAATACACACTTGCGGGCATTTATTGCAGATGTTTAAATAAATAAAGAAAATACATAATACTTATAGATTATGTTACTCTCATGGACATCTACAATAAGTAACATTAATGCTAAAAAGATACGTTTTCATTACTCCGAACTAAGTCATACTTGATAAACTTAAACACACATATCGATAACTACACAATTTTCTTATTTTTAAAACAAAATATATAATATAACTTTTGTATTAAAATTGTAAAGTAGCCCGTGAGTTTCGCGGGTTATGAACTAGTTTGTAGATACAATTAAATCTTTAATGCCAGCATGAAGCATGGTGAGAGCTAAGGTAGCCAATGCACCATCAGTTTCCTTGTTTTCAGCAACATTTAGTTGTGGAGTTTGTTTCTGGATAGGAATTAAAAAATAAAAAATAAATAAACTCACATCAAATATATAGTTGCATACATAAATTTGAAAAGAAGTGACTAATTTTCACACATTCATGAATCTGTGTTTCATGTCAATATCCCGCATTTGTTAACATTAACATAAGACTTGTAATATAATTAATGTCTAGAAAATCGAACTCGGAGCTAGAAACTAGAAAGAGATGAGATGAGATGAATTGCAGTACAATAAATCACACAAACAAGTATACGAAAGATAACTAAAATCGTAGTGGAGTGATAATCAAAACTGAACTATCAATTTCTCAACACTAGCTTTAATTCGTCAAATTCGACAATTGAAATTAGATGAGATGTTACCACATCAGCATCCAATCATCAGCTTTAGTTCTGTTAATACCCTAGATTTAATATCCTTTATGTTCTTCAAAGTGATTAAACGATGATAGAGGGTAGGACGACGGTTTAAGGAAACGTCGGATGAGTAGTTAGCAGTGCAAGCTACACCGTCTACCGTAACTTCTCACTTAAACCACCGTGTAAAGTGTATGTTGTACTTTATGCGGATATAGGATTCTAAGTCAATAAATTCTTGAAGACATTGGACGTCCAAAAGAAGCAGTTTACAAATACCTGCTGCGCAATGCCACTTTGTAAGTTGTACCTAGCAAATATATATCTATTTGGTACAGACTACAGAGTATATACAGGGATCTTAGAGAGTGGGAAGCCATCCATCATATAAGCCGGCCCTTATGAACCCATCGACTGTCGAATCTGTAAGCACATCCTATTCCAAGTTTTCCATTTTTTAGTCCCGATTATTACTTTTGTCTATGATTCCGGACCGAGAACACTATATAGACACTCAAAAACATGGTATTGGATTATTAAACTGAAATTCATAAATCCATAAGAACAGAACTAACAGGATCAACAACACCATACTTGGTTGATGCTTCGACATCAACATTGTTATGATCAGGCCCCCACAAAACACAGCCCAGTTGTATGCAAAAACATTAAAATGCACCCTTTATTTATACATCATGTTTTTCTTGAATTTTATTTTTACACACACTAGATTTAGCGTTAATCTAAATTTTATGTATGATAATAAAATTTTAAGTAACAAAACTTAACTCCCACATATGTAAATTTCTGGATCGCCACTAGTAAAATAAACAAGAAGAAGTACAAACAAGCAATTAAAATACATGTATTAATAGATTTCTGATACGTGAACTACATATCAAGAGTACGTCCAAACTAATAAAATCATGATTAGTATTATCAAATCACTTACTTAACAGGAAAACAAATAAACATACAAAGATAATATATCATGTCTCATAACTAAAAAATAATAATCATATAAAAAAACCTAAGAAATCAAAAAATTCATAAACGAACAAAGATCCAACAAAACGAATATATCATGTCTCATAACCCTAATCCAAACTCCAAAAATATAAAAACGATTAGCATTTAAGCAAAAGCCCAAGCGTTCTCCCTACGGACCTCCTCCTCCTCTGCAGGAGTGAAATCATTCTTGATATTGAATATCTTGCGAATCTCTTCAGGAGTCTTGCCCTTGATCATGTCAGCAACAGTTTGACATGTCAAGTCCAGGAGGCTCTTTATGTTCAGATAGTTAGCAGCCAGAATAAGATCAAACAGAGTTGATTGATCCAAGTCTTTAACAAATTCGGCATCAAACGCCTTCAAATCCTCTTCAGAAACCTTATCATCCTTTTTTTCCGATTCCACGTGTTTCTTGCAATACTCGATAACTTTCGTAAGGATCTTGCTTGTCACGTTCGGGAGGGGTATAGCGGTATCAGCACAGTTGTCGTCGATCATGTTTTTGAGGGTTTGAGATTGCATTGCAACCACTACTTCGACATCAAACACCTCACCGTCTGAAGTCTTGAGAACAATTGGTTCCGTCGATGCCGATGATGACGATGCCATGATTGAAGTTTTAGTAACAAACGAACTAACTTTTTGGAAAACGAAAGATTTTAAAAATTAAAACCCTAATATGCGAATGAACCAAATTTTAGTCAAAAAACTTTGGATATATCGTGGGGTTTCACGGGTTTGGGTATTTATAGAGGGGATGTTGAGGTTGTTTTTGGAGTTGGTGTAGGGCTCTAATTCGGTAAATTATTGATAAATAAAAATTAGACTTTGCAGAGATATATTTATTATTATTTAAATAAAGATATGTTTCCAAATACAATAAAATCAAAAAGGTTAATCTCCAAATACATAGATAACTTGTCGTGAAAGTCAAGTCTTTTGATTATTAACTAATTAATTATAAGTTTTATCCTCCAATATTTACAAGGATTCCAAATATAAAAACTTACGATTTTCTTGAATTAAATATATATATTTTTTACATATATTTATAGGGTAAGAGTTTTTAAAAAAAATGCAATGCGTACCTATCTAATATTGATTAAGATTAAGATATACGGAGTATATATGAGCAAATTAAATCCTTTACCCGTCGATCCCTAATTTTAATCTTTTTTACAATGTCCATCACTCATAATTGTATTTTTTATGCGTAAAACTTATTGATCATAGCTTTAAAAAAAACAATGACGAAATCATAAAAATAGAACTTTCAGTGTTTTGATTACGAGATAATGTTTATCGCTAATGTTATACGATGAGATACTGGCCTCGGCTTCGCCAAACATAGTATCATACTATCATTACAAGTAGCTAGCTCGTGACCTACATCGATCGATATATAACAAAGTGACTTATTGTAAATCAAAGTAAATAAGATGTTAATTAAGCATAACCACATATATATTGAATACAATCTCACTTGCATATTGTAAACATACATAAGAGTAGTAACCATAAACAATATACATGCATGCATGTAAACAATATAATCAAAGGGATAAATCCTTGTCTTCAATAGAATTATAGACCATGCATCTCTAGAGTTTTGCAACCGGCAGTCCTGTATATAACAAAAATATTAATCATATTGTATTATTATAATCAGGAATACTAGCTTGAGAAATATATATCAATGTAGAGAGAACATATGTCAAGAAGGAAGCTATTTACCTAGTGCTTTCGCATTGACAATGCTCGGGGATGCTTCTGGTGGCGGTGAGTTCTCGTCCAAAAAGGGGTCTACTACGTTCGGATTCGCCCAAATTGGATACCCTTTTATTTTTCCCTATTTATCAAGAAAGAGTTAGAAGGTATAGTCGAAAATAACATTCATGAGCATGAAAAAAAAATCTAGTTGATGCATGCTTTATTGAATAAAACAAGTTTTGACAGCGGTTTTACACGAACAAATACATCAAAAAGGCAAAAAATAATTGTTTTCTAGTGTAGTTTCAGTAGTACTATTAGACTTGGACAACAAATCCTCTGTTTTTTGATCATATTTGTCATAGTTTTAATATAGAAATTGAGGTTCGTCGATGAACAGCATGTCAAAATGTGGATGAAAGTGAAATGGGTGAGTTAAGTGATTGAAACACAACTAGAGTGACTAGCACTTCTCCCAGCAAACAAAAACTAGGTAGTAATATGTAAATAATTGTTGCATACCAGTACGTTTAACGCAGCAAGTGTGGCCATTCCTTCACGAGTCCACTGCATAAAGCATAAATGACTATGATAGTTGGAAAATGATCCAATGAACATATAATTAAGTTGATTTTAATTAAATAATCAACTTCTAAAGTACAATACTAAAACGTTATAAAAAATGAAAATATACATACCTTTGATGCTGAAGCAATATGAGGCACAACAATGGCATTTTTCATGTCGGCTAGGCCAGGTTTCATGTACGGCTCATCCTCAAAAACATCAAGACCTACTCGAAACATGGGATTTTGCTTCAAGTGCTCCACAAGTGCTTCTTCATCAACCACTGGTCCCCGACTGCAGTTTATCAGGATTGCTTCCTATATTTTCACATTGGATTGATTTAGCATATAACCCTAATAAACCTGATAAAACTTGTGTGGCATTTGGTTCGCAGATGGGAATGCATATTATTGTACTTTTTTGACAGATTGGATGTGGAATGTCTGAATGTGAATAAGAATGCGATGGGTTTGGGTATTATTTACAAAACAGACGTTCTGTTTGTAATTTCAGGGTATCCAAATGCAGTAAAATCTTAACTTTACCCTTATTTCCCTTTATGCTTACTTACTAAGCATATTATTTAAAAATTTCTCCTGGTTTAGCCTTTTTTCTTGAGTTTTTCTCTACAGGTCTTACCTCCTCAAAATATTATAATGGGACCCATGTAATGATTTTCATATTTAGGTTTACACAGTTCAAATTATAACAATACCTTCTTCATCTTCGAAAGCCTTTCTTTGTTGATGAGATGATAGGTTGTTTTGTCCAATATTGGATGTAGACTTATCTAGGTCATCAAATAAGATAAAAAAGCATCAAGTAGATAAAAAATTTAAATAAAGCCAACAAGATTGTCAAAAAAATTAGAAATACTTACAACATCGGCTTCTTGAAGGACCTCGTCCATTGAAGATGCCCGTTTCCAGGAAACAGGTTGTTCACCGCTGGCTTGCAAGAATTGACCATAAGCTGCAAATTGCTTACAATTTAGCTCATATTCGATTAAGAATAGAAATGCGTGATTTACATCTTGACCATTATACTTGCAACTTTTGGTTGAAGTGATCCATCATTCTATAGAATTGCTGGAATAAACAGTATAGGTTGCATGAACTAGTCATTTAGACAAGTGGAATATAAAGTACAAAAAGGTCATCCAAACAGACATTTCTGGTACAGATCTTTTGTACAGCTTTAAAATTTTTGTATTTTTCAGAAGAATTATCTGTTTGCAACAATATATATGTAGGTGGCAAAGTGGGAGAGTTGGGTAATGGGTCACAAGAAGAAGTATCAAGGCCAAACCCCCCACCCCTCTTTATGACAATGTCAAATGATCATTTTGCAATGAAATTGATGGATCATAATGCAAATAAGTGTAGAAGATGAAGTAAAACGTGCCTGTCACAAACTTCTCTAGACGTGTGGCTTGGTAGAGATCGTAATAGATTAGATTCATCTTAAACCCTTCAATCTGATAACCACATATTTGTCAAGCTCAATCGCATTTGAACAACTGCTGTATTAAAGCCACTAGAGCTAGAAAATAGCCATATAATATAGAAAAACAAGAACTTACCATCATTCTAGCATAAGCAGATCCAATACGACCAGCTCCAATCACACCAACAGTTTGTCCTTTAAGCAAGTTCCCTACAAACCTACACCATAATATAACAATTGGTTCAATTTACCAGATTTTAGTAACTGCTATATATCTTTAATGCAAATTTGCCAATTGGATACAGGGATCTTACAGATGGGGAAGCCATCCATCATATAAGCCAGCCCTCATGAACCCATCAGCTTCAACTATCCTTCTTGAGGCAGCAAGAGAAAGTGATGCTGCTAACTCTGCTGTCGTCTCTGTAAGCACACCCTATTCACATGTTACAGAATTTTAATCCCGATTATAACTTTTAGAAAAGAGCAAAACTAAAACTGAATAACAAAAGAAAAAAAAAATCTATATTGTGCCTATAAAATCTTTAAAGTATCACATAAAATGGACGCGGAAGCATTGCATGGCAACCCTAACAAGTAGCAAAATAGAGGGTGCAACAGCAAACAGTGATAAATGTGTCTTACATTACAGTTTTCTTGTAATATGAAATTTGTGGTGATTTTTTAAACTTCTTGGCAACAATAAGTTACTAAAAGCAAGTTCAATTTATTATTAATTTTCCATCAACCAAACTAATGGAGATCTAGGTGTAGCTGAAAAGTGATCAATTTGACTGTAGAATGTCAAGTATTTAGCACAAGGGCGAATAACTATCATTTTTCCGTTAAATAGTTAAATGGAAATTTTTGTCTATAATTTCAGATCAAAAACACTACATAGACACTCAAAGAACATGGTATAAGATTGATGATTTATAGAGTGGACAGAAGAGAGCTCACAGGAGTGTTTCCAACAGCAACGCCATACTTGGTTGCTGCTTCGACATCAACATTGTTGTAACCCACAGCCATGTTGCTGAAAGCCGTTCCTCCTGCTTTGCTCAATGCTGAAAATAACGTCTCTCCCCAATCTTCTGTCAACTAAACCAAATGCAACAAACTAAATTAACAAATCTTTGAAGTAACAGATTAAACTTTATACACAAAGGTTCTTGAAAACATATCATCTTCAAAGCTTCTAAATATGTAAGTTTTAATTAATTCGTGCATTCACATTCTTAACATTCAAACCAGGTCCTGTACATTCCATATTTAGTCCTAAAAAGGTAAAAATCTTTGTTTGGGATACTTTAAATTGGAATTATTATAGGTTTCTTTGGATCATTAGAGTATGCTGCAAGACAAATTCCTCTGTTGCTTGCGATCTTTAAAAGTTTATCTCTTACAGTAGAATAGAATAGCATGAGAGCTGCAACATTCCCATTTATAGAATATTTTTGAAATAAAATTACTGTCCGTCCATTCAAAGAAGTACATATACGGAGTATAAAACTAAAAGCAAATAATTAGACAGAATCAATTACTACATCATTGCCGAATACTATTTTAAAATTTCGATCTTTGGGCTGGTATTTTAAGCCTAACTTTTTTTATCAAATTCCAATTGTTTAACTGAAGTAAAAAAAACCTTACCAAAGTTATTAAACTAAAAACTGGTTTGAAACTGTAACTGGTACGCTACTGAAATGTCCTGTTTTTTTTACCACGACCGGTACAAAGAATCGGTCCAGTTTCCTATTGTTTCAAGTGTTTCACACTCCTACACAGCGAGTGAAACAAAAAATGCAAGAAAACTAAACTTAAATATGTTTTACCTGACCAATAACTCCATCACACTTGGATCCAATCAAAGCAATGATATCTTCAACAGACAAAATCGTTTTCTTTTCTGTGCATATCTAAACACATGAATCATCATAGTTTCATCATAAGTATACCTACTCAACGATATAAATGATCGAAATTAAACTATGAATACTAACATAACTACTTACTTCAACACGACAATCTTGTTGAACCAACAGATTAATCCAACGTGTACCGGGCATAGATTTCGTGCTAACAACTCTATATTTCCCATTTGGATTCCATACTTCAATCGAAACTGGTTTCGCCATTTCAAAGAAAACGAAAAAAGGTTATATGGAAATGAATAGAGAGAGTGAGCTTGATTGATCACTTTGTAGAAGGTTTTTCAAGCTGCTCGTGCATGGTAATATAGTAGGGTGCAGAGGTAGATGATTGGTGAATGTGTTTTCGAAAGTTTGGACCTCTCATTTGCGTTTATGAAAAAAATGAGGATATGGGTTTTACCAATTGGATGCCACGTAATTGGTACTTTATCCTTTCTTTTAAATTTACTAATATACCCTCCATGGCTCCATACTGGCATACTCTCACACTTGTTTCTTACTTGTTTTCTACATCTATCTATTCGAACCATGTAGCCATGTAGGATGAGTGAGTGAGCCAAAACGTATAAAAAGTATAGCGTATTTCTTTACGTAAACTTGTCATCCTAATCGATAATGGTTCATGTACTATTAAGAGCAAGTAGTTAGCGATTGCAGAGAAGAGTCGTTGCTTGTTTGTTTTAACGTCTCGAACTGTTTATAAACAAGAAACGAACCTTTGACCCATTGAATAGTTCACCGGTTCACCTTAGAAACTAACACATTTAACTACCTTTATGCCTCGTAAATCTACTTAAAACAAATTAATATTGATACTAAAGTCGCTACTACATGTTTAACATGAACTCTTTTTTTGTACCCTAACAAAAACTTACAAATCAAGAAAGAGAGCACATTTGGTTCCACTACAATTTAGCCATTTTTAAACAATTTTTTGCTTTCTTGTTCTAATAGCTCACAAGGTTCATATCATCAACCCTGCTGGGCCCAGCCCAACTAAGCCGGGCCCACAATATACATATAGCCCAAAGCCCAATATACATACTTCGTCTTTAAAACACTTACAAGTAACCCCCTTTCCCAGTTCCCACCATTTTCACAGACCCTAATTTTCACGCGGGAAAATAACAAATTCAGCAAAAAAGATGGCAACGGAGGAAGACACCGGCGGCGAAGACTACCAAGTGGAAGAAGAATTCAGTGTCTGGAGAAAAAACACGCCGTTTTTGTACGATCTTGTTTTATCGCACTCTCTTGAGTGGCCGTCGCTCACCGTCCAGTGGCTTCCGTCAGCGCCGTCGGTGTACGACGACGGTTCATTCGCCGTTCACAAATTGATCCTTGGGACACACACATCTGATGATTGCCCTAATTTCCTTTTAGTTGCAGAAGCTCATTTGCCTGTTAATCCCGCTTCTGCACTTGAAACCAATTTGGAAACTCACCGAATCCCTAAGGTATGTTAAGTGATTTATCTATGTGTTTTAGATAAATTGGTGAATTTGGGTGTTATCGGTGTTGGAAGTACTGTGTGAAATGGAAGAGGTTTGATTATTTCTAGTGTAGGCAATGTGTTCGACGAAATGACTGACTGTGATTTTGTGATTGTTACCTTAAATTGAAAATTGTTTATGAGTTATTCAGAATAATGAGTAGATCTTGATTTTGATCTGCTTGTAGGTAGATGTTATTCAGAAGATACATGTTGATGGAGAGGTGAACCGGGCACGGTGTATGCCACAGATTCCATCTATTGTTGCAGCGAAAACCAGTTCTTCTGAAGTTTATATATTTGACTCCACCAAGCAACCTCTACATCATGAAGGTGGTTCTTGTGATCCTGATGTTAAATTGAGGGGTCATGATAAAGAAGGATATGGGTTGTCATGGAACCCTTTTAGAGAAGGCTACCTGTTAAGTGGCTCCAATGATTGCAAAATTTGCTTGTGGGATGTATCTGCAATGCCTGAGAACAAAGTTCTTGATGCGAAGCATATTTATGAGGTAAAATATTGTTTTGATGTGATTTGATATTAGCAAGCTGTTGGATTGCTAAATGAGTAATATGAGATGTTGATGCAGGATCATGGGAGTGTGGTCGAAGATGTGTCTTGGCATTTGATGAATGATAGTTTGTTCGGGTCTGTTGGAGATGACTGCAAGCTAATGATTTGGGATTTGCGCACGAATAAACATGAACAAGCTGTTGTAGTTCATGAGAAAGAGGTAACGCAGTTTCTAGAAATTCTTTGTGTTAATTTACTTTTTGTGACTTACATACGAATATAGAAAAACTTATATTAAGGGCGGATTTACATGAAGACTCTGTTCTGTTGATAAGTGTTTTTGTGTCTCATGTTTCAGGTTAATTACCTGTCTTTCAATCCTTATAATGAGTGGGTTCTGGCTACAGCTTCTTCAGATACCACTGTTGGTTTGTTTGATATGCGGAAGCTGACAGCACCATTGCATGTTTTAAGTAGTCATGCGTACGTCTTTTTACTTTGGTTTTTTATATCTGAATTTTCTGCGTAAGAAACATTGGTTTTTCTGCATTTTTCTGCTTTGAGATTCAGTATTAGATTTACATAAAGGAGTATAAGAAACCTTGGTTTATAATAGCTATTTCTTTCTACTGTAAGATAAATGTTACAGTTAGAATTATAAGAATCAAGACGTTGGTAGTAAGCGTGCTATAATTATAAAATTGAAGTTAATGGACATCGTGAAATCTTAATATTAAATACTGTACAAGATTAGGAAACTGTAGTTCTAAAAATTATAGTATGAGTTATGTAATTCTGCAGTGAGGAGGTATTTCAAGTGGAATGGGATCCAAACCATGAAACCGTGCTTGCATCCTCCGCTGATGACAGAAGGTTGATGGTGTGGGATCTAAACAGGTATTTACAACTTTGAAACTCAAGTTAGATCTTTTTAGTATAATCATGCCTCCTAGTTTACATGATAAACCATCATTTTCTTCTTTGTTTTACAGGATTGGAGATGAACAATTGGAAGGAGAAGCAGAGGATGGACCTCCAGAGCTTCTCTTTTCTCATGGTGGTCACAAGGCCAAAATATCTGATTTCTCATGGAACAAGAATGAGCCCTGGGTCATATCTAGTGTTGCGGAAGACAATGCTCTACAGGTCTGGCAAATGGCTGAAAGCATTTATCGTGAAGATGATGAGATTTAAACATTATCATTCTACTCTTCCTTGATGTGTTTGAATGTCGTTACTTTAACTTAGGCAACTTGAATAGCTTTTGTTGTATTAAACATGACTTCTGCTTCAGGCTTGCATGATGGCTAAAAGGGCGTGGCTGTATGATTGGGTTTGTGCTAGTAGTAGTTCGACCTTGTTTGGTTTATATTATGTGCTTATAGTCACATGCTGCTCAGTAGATTATTAGGATTGTTCTAATGATCGTAAAATTAAAAAGAAGTTCAAATCCAAATACAGGCCAGCAGATAAGTATTAGCATTACTAGTTTATTGAATCATTGCTTAAATACGATACCACCTACTGTGATAGCAAGAAAGAACATACAAAAAGGGAGCACAGAATCATACAGATCTGGCATATTATGTCTGCTAAGTTATTGTACACAAAGGATCGAAGCTAATTCCAGTATGTGATTCACCTGGATACTCCTGCACGAGAACCTTAAATAAACAAAAAAGTTGGAGATCAGATGTTTAAAAGGATAAGTAATACAAGTAATTGAGTTGAAAATCTAGGAAATCTGGTCACGGAATGTAAGGTGCAAAACGAAAGGGGACTACTTGTACACCATCAAAATTAAAAGGTTTCATACGTGTTCAAAACATGTTAAATATACTAATGTGTCATTCCATCATAATAAAGGACAAAGATCAAACTGTAACAATGATGGTTTGTATGCAACACTAGATAGCTGAAGGCCAATCTATATATCCCTTGTCTAACCAATGAACCAACACATTTAGCAAATTGAGATTGGAGATATAGCAAAAGAAATCACATCATTATTTGTTAATTCAGCATTAATCAGCAAAAAGATAATTCAAATATAAACCAAATAACGTAGGCAATAACTCACGAAACTATTAGTTACTTACCTTTTCTTTTAGTCCCAGCAGAAGGATTGGCATCTACAATAATATCACTACCTCCACATCCTTGAAACTCATTATAAATCGAACCTTGGTTCCCCAAACATTGCAGATCCTCAAAATCGCACCCATTGACATCCAGATCATGGTGCATTGATGCACCCCTCTGCTTATTACAAGGATTCAACGAGAACCCACCTCCCAAATTCGGATTAACAAGGCTCTGATTAGCCGGATGTTGCTTCTGAAAAGGAAACGATCCGATTTCTCCATCTATTCTTCCTCTAATGTCCACAAGCAAACACTTGAGTCTCCCTACTTCTGCTTCTAATCCATCTTGACTTTGAACTCTCTTCATTAGTTGTTGATTCAATGCTCTCAATCTAACCACTTCATCTTCCAATGAAGCCGCACGTGCTTTCTTCTTTTCACGGTACTTTCTCACAGCTTCTCTGTTCCCATTCGGGCGTTTCTTCCCCTTTTTGTCCCGAGACTCCGCAGTATCATCAGTCGGAGTCTTGTCATCATCACTCATAGCAGATAAAATCTTGGTGTGCACATGGTAACACGTGTGCGTATGTGAGGAATCTGGCCCCGGTGGATTACATCTATGAGTATGAGTACAAGCATGCATATCGTTAAATATATCATCAAAGAAACCGTTCATCGAACTACTGCTCGGGATATCACCAACATTCGTACCTAAAAACATCTCATGATTAGAGAAATCGAGTTCTCCATCATCCATCGCCATTGAAGAATCAACTCAATTAGCTACTTAAATCTGCCCAATTCAACATTCAATGGGTCTAAATTTTCCACCAGTTTCAATCAACCTACTTCACCTCTTCTTGAATCAGAAACCCTAAGACATAATATACACATAATAGTGATCTAATTAGCTAAAAACATGCAAAAATCTAACAATTTAACCTCAAAGCACAAAACTTTATGAGTTTAAATCAACACCCAATTGTCATGAAACAATCAACAAACTCAATAAACAAGAAATTGACCAATCGAAAGAATAAATTTACCGTTAAGGAAACAGTTGTTGACTTGAACTGTGGAGAGATTTGACGATTGTAATCTTGGGGTGTAATATATATAATATAATATATATCTGTATATGTATGTATGTACGTATAACGATGGATAAAATAAAATGATCGAAGAAGATGAACCACTGGTGGTGGTGTAGCAATTCAAAGAAAAAGTCCTGATTTTTAGTAAAATAAAAAGTAAATTCGGGTAATGATTTTTGGTGGACACCATGATCTATTAAATTGTTTAAATAGTAAGCCCTGTAGCACTTTTGTCACTTCTATAAAAAGATTCTACTTTTAGATCACTCATCCCTGTTTACAAGAAATATCGAAAAACTTAACTGTCAACTAAGTATCGTGTTAGCGAGTTCTACTTTCTAAGCCTTAACTAATTTATCAATAATACATAATACATATATTATATACGCAAAACACAAATAAACAAAAAAACAATAGACTGGCTCATACTTCCTACATCTCACCCCGTCTCTTACACCACGTAACTAAGAAAGACGGAGATAAGGTTTGATAGTGTCTATGGTGTTTTCGCAAGGACAATCCGCTCTTTGGCTCAAACACGGAACCGTAAGGACTAAATACTAGGACTTAACCAAAACATAATTGTAATCCCACAAAAAAATATTTGTTAGTTTTAATTATATTAATTAAATTTGTGATTATGCTTGATATTAGAATAATTAGCATAATCAATGTAATATTTTTTTCAGTTGTGATCGGTCGTAATTTCTTATAATCGATTATAACATCGTATCGTTTTGATTTTTAACAATTTAACACCTGTTAAGAACCCATATATTAGAGCATACGGAGTGGGCTTACGTGGCATCAAAGTTCTTCAACGAGAACACTGTAACACAGTGTTGTCCCACACCGCCCCAGTGTTTTTCTCAATGTTCTCGTCGGCATTCTTCAATCAATGTCCAGAATGAAACGCTGTATCCTTCAATGTTCTCATTTTTTTTTGTTTTTCTTCACACAAAGAATAAATATAAAAACAAAAATAAGTTTTGAGAACACTGTCCAGAACACTGTTACCACATCACAAAATTTTCACCAACAACATTCTTCAGAACACTGTTTACCACACCCTGTACTGTTAGGGAATTAGATCCATGATAATTAATTTATCTTAAAAAGTTAACCTTTTCATTTTCCCCTTATAAATCAATTGTCCAACGACCATAAACAATGTCTTTTTTTTTCAACAACATATTATATGTTTCAATATAGATATTCAATAATGCAACATGCTAATATCCTAATATGGGTTCAAATCGAAACAACATTTTTTTTCCTTCCAATATTTTTCCTAATTAGTTGGCTAGTCCAATTTCTTTTTCTTTTTTTTTTCTTTTTTTGAATTTATTGGTATGTGTGTAGATTTTAAAGAAGTATAGTTTTCTTGAAATTTTAAAAATTTCATGCCCATAATAAAAGTTTTTTTTTTAAAATACCTATATTAACATTTACCGTGAGGTAAATGACACAATTTTTTACCAAAAAACAAAAAAAATGAAACTATTCAAATCACAGTTGATGAATAATCGTTGAAGTAATTACTTAAATGGATAAACATAGTTGGATCATTTTTGAAAAATCCGCAGCAACGCACTGGTTAAGAGAACTCGTTCCCTCCAAACCGAGCTTCAATTCAAGAATCAAGATCTATATATTTCATATCACCGGATATTTAGAATTCAACATATATACTGCAAAAACATAACTTTAATGAAGCTATAAAATCACTACATTATTTCTATTTAAAGAAATTATTTAATTTACTAGAAAAACGGTTTACATATATATAGCAAATCACATCAAATCAAATAGCTATATAAAAGGGAATTAAAACCTCAACCACAAACTAAAAATATAACCCAAAACTAAAAATATAACCCATTAAAATGAGAGATCCTCTTAGTCCTTGTACTTACCGCATTTTTCTCTCTTTTAACAAAATCTTAGAAAGAACATGAACAATTCAATAGACACTTTCTTCCTTAATCCTATAGCCAACATGTCCAAATTTTATTTTCTTTTATATAAAAACCTTGCTAACCCATCATCCAATATTTAAGTTGTTGCTAATCTTTCAATCACCTTCATCAAGAAGGTAGATTAATTATCGAAATTAATGGACATGAGAAATCGCTTGGGATTTGTAGTCGTTTTAATCACCACGATATTGACATGTGTTTCTTGCAATGTTGATGTTAACGAATACATTCCTGGACCGGTGACATATAATGCTAGGTCCATAATTGTTAATGGGAACCCGTTACTTATATTTTCGGGTTCTGTTCATTATCCTAGAAGTACTCCTGAGGTAAAATTTCCTTACAACTTTTACGGCTTTACGCTCGCTTGTGTATTGATTTATGGTTTTAATCTTGAGATTTTTTTCGTGAATTGAATCAGATGTGGCCAGATATTTTAAGATTGGCCAAAGAAGGAGGCTTGAATACCATTGAAACTTATGTTTTTTGGAATGCACATGAGCCTGTTCAAGGCCAGGTTAGTTTTTCTTTTTATTTTATATTTTCCATTTGAGATTAATAAGTTTTGAGAACTCAATTAGTTTTATTTCTTTTTGGTAGTATAATTTTACAGGAAACTATGATTTGGTGAGATTCATTAAATTGATTGCTGAACATAATATGTATGTAATCCTAAGACTTGGACCTTTCATTCAGGCAGAATGGAATCTTGGGTAAGATGATATTTATGTCAGTGAGTTACTTTTACTTTACAAAATTTTTCATTTAAATATAACGTTAAGAACTTTTCTATTGATCAGAGGATTGCCATTTTGGTTGAGAGAAGTCCCTGGCATCGTATTCCGCTCATATAATGAACCCTACATGGTTGGTAATCGATTAAAACCCGTTCCCTGATTTGGATTTTGTCAGGATCATTGAGTTAAGATGCTAAAAGTGAACCATTAATCAGACAACCAAATGTTTTTGATCAAACAGGCTCATATGAAGAAATACATAGAAATGATTGTGAATATGATGAAGGCTGAGAAGTTGTTTGCACCTCAAGGAGGCCCAATCATCCTTGCACAGGTACTTCATTGAACCCGTCTTTTGTTAGACGGGCAATTTTTGGTTTTGACAACTAAATGTCAAATCTTGATTAATTTGGGATGTATTATAGGTTGAAAATGAATACAATCATGTTCAAGAATCATATAGAGAAAAAGGTGCACAATATGTCAAGTGGGCTGCAGATATGGCAACAGGGTTGTATCCTGATATCCCATGGATCATGTGCAAGCAAAAAGACGCTCCTCAAAATGTGGTAAGTTATATACAAAGACAATTATATACCATGAATTAACTTATATGTCTTAATAACTGAATCATAGCATAGTTTTCAGTCAATTCAAGTTTTAAACTTGCATTAGTTTATCAGATGAATTATTGGAAGACTTGTGGTTATAGTTTAACTTACACAACTAGATACCTTAAAACTTCATAGTTCAATAAGTTTATGTTAGGATTAAACAAACAAATTAAAATTAACTTCTATGATTCACAAATATGTCAATAGTTTTTTGTTTTTCTAATTGGAATTTAACTCTATTTATTGTTCCTAGATAAGTACATGCAATGGAAGACATTGTGCAGATACATTTGGTGGCCCAAATGGTCCGGATAAACCTTCTTTATGGACTGAAAATTGGACTGCTCAGTAAGCTCAGTATAAACTTCTTTAAATCTATATTTTACCTTGAATATTTGGTGTAATCTAGTTTGGTATTCATTATTATTGTGATTACAGATATCGGGTTTTTGGAGATCCACCTTCTCAAAGAGCAGCTGAAGATATTGCATTCTCGGTTGCTCGGTTCTTTATGACAAATGGAAGTATGACTAATTACTATATGGTAAGAAATCAATTTTTAGGCAACAGGCTTTTTAAACATAATGAATCATAGTTCATAACTATATTAGTCTTCTAATCATTCTAGTATCATGGTGGAACCAATTTTGGGAGAACAAGCTCCTCTTTTGTGACCACTCGCTACTACGACGAAGCTCCCCTTGACGAATTTGGTGGGTGTTTTCACCAGCCTTAATTCATTTTTGCTTATAACTTACAAAAGTTATATAGAGAATATGGGGTTAGCAGTTGATGTCTATTTCAAATTTGTTCAGGATTGGTAAGAGATCCCAAATGGAGCCACCTAAGAGACCTCCACAGGACTTTAAGGTTGACAAAGAAGCCTTTTCTCTTGGGAACTCCTAAAGTTCAAGATATTAACAAATTTGTCCAAGTAAGCATTTCTCATAACTGGAAAAGAGACTTGATCGCAAGTTCATTGACAAACAAAAGTAGAAAAACCAATAATTTTGAAATGGCTCTGTTAGTTACCTTCTTATTCAAGGTGGTAGCAGACTCACTTTTATAAGTTCGACCACTGATGTTAGTAACATGTTCGGCAGATTGTTACTTATGAGAAACCGGAAAGCAATCTTTGTGCAGCCTTCTTAAGCAACCGGCACAAGAAAATTCATCGGACCATTAACTTTAAGGGGAAAAATTATTTCCTCCCACGACGATCCGTTGCCATCCTTCCTGATTGCAAAAATGTTGTTTACAATACGGAACTTGTAAGTTTTTCCTTCATACTGTTGAAAAAAAAAATGTGAATTCATATATGTCAGTAAATGGTGGAACTAACCTTGATATATGAAAAAAGAACAGATCATATCACAACATAACTCGAGGAATTTTGTCCCTTCAAAAAAAGCCAACAATTTTAAATGGGAAAGCTATAGGGAGCATATTCCAATATATAGTGAATTACCAGTTCAGAGTAAAACACCAATGGAACTTATATCAACGGCGAAAGATACCACAGACTATATGTGGTATGGTACAAGGTAAACACAGATGTCCGTAACATTACAAAATTGTCATATTTGTATGTTTAATTGCTTATATGGTCTTTTATTGTTTTGTAGCTTAAATCTTGATAAAGACGATCTACCTATGAGACCAGATATCTTGCCTGTTATTCAAATTCAAACTCTTGGAGATGCATTATTGGCATTTGTTAATGGACAATATATAGGTGAGATCCATTGAAATTTATACATTATTTTAAAGAGAATTAAACCACTAATGACCTTGTTAAAACTATTTAGGGTTTGGACATGGTAGCTTCATCGAAAAGTCATTTGCGTTCACCAAACCCGTGAGTTTGAAGGTTGGGATAAATCAGATAGCAATCTTGGCAATGACTGTTGGATTACCGGTAAGGTCATAATATGTAGTATAACTATTTTTAAAGACATATGTTGTTAATCTCAGATTATTGATCATGATTTGTGGTATATGATTTTAGGTAAATGACAACGATAGCCCTTAGGGCTGTCAATAAGATTGTGTGTTCAAGCCTTATAGTAGGCATGTATATATTCGTGTGATGTATATATTATGTGGGTTAGGTTAAATTGTAGAGTTATCTTTGTAAACAAAATTAAGAAGCTTTATAGACAACTATTAAACCTAAAGTGTCCTTTTTTTAATAAAAGATCGCAACTACATCACAAACAAAAGGAAGGAAAGGTGTAGTCAGTTAAATGCAAACATTAAGTTAGTTATATATAATTTTGAATTAATAACGAAAGTTTTAACTTCATTTTCTATCTTTTTATTGTGAATAGTGGTTATTAATATTTATACATACTTTGAAATGGAATAATGACCATTATATACAACTTGGTCGTCAATATCAATTATCATCATCTATGAAACATCTTATTAACATGACTGATTTCCTACACTTTTCTTTCGCGTTTGTTTTCCATGATTGAAGAATAGTGGAGCGTATATGGAGAAGAGATTTTCAGGTATTCGAGCTGTTATGCTACAGGGTATGAGTAGCGGTTCTCTTGATATCACACTTAACCAATGGGGGCATAAGGTATATATATGTTCACTATATATATTTTTATCAACAAAGAGTCAATATTACAAGGAAGATTAATATAAGCATGTAACAAATTTACATATATTTAGGTTGGCATCGAGGGAGAATCACTTCAGTTATTCACAGAAGAAGGATCGAAAAAAGTTAAGTGGACCCCGGCTGGCGGACCAGGAACACCTATTACATGGTATAAGGTAACCAAAAAGTATTCACCTTTTGATTGCAAGATTTCTTTAGTGGTTTCATATTTTGAACAATATTTTGTATTGCAGACGTATTTTAATGCCCCGGAAGGAAATAATCCGGTAGCGATTAAAATGGAGAGAATGGGCAAAGGAGTAGTTTGGGTAAATGGTCATAACATTGGTCGATATTGGGAAAACTATCGTTCACCTCTAGGAGCACCTTCCCAAACCGAGTAAGCATTGAATAGTTACTAATAAAAGTGAACATTAACATAACATATTTGAGTATTTGACTTATAATGTGCATTTTCATTCTAGGTATCACATCCCAAGAGCATTTTTAAAACCAAGGAATAACTTCTTGGTCGTGTACGAGGAGAGTAGTGGAACTATAGATGGTGTTGTGATCAACACCGTCAATCGGGACATTATTTGTAGCTTTATGTACGAAGATTATCCACCAAATCTTGACTCGTGGACAATAGAAAATGATGTACTCAAATCCGTTGTGGAAAAGCCTAAGCCAGAAGCTAAACTTATTTGCAACCCTCAAAAGTTCATTAAGGAAATTCAATTTGCTAGCTTTGGTAATCCTTGGGGATCATGTGGTACATATATTCAAGGAACATGTCAAGCTCCAAATGCCAAGAAAGTAGTCGAAAAGGTAAAACCAATATCGCGTAAGATTGTACAAAATCCATGTGCTTTTAAATTCCATATAGCATATCATTGATCTATACTTTGGAAGCAGGCTTGTTTGGGCAAGAATAGTTGCACGGTTCTGCTTGATAGAGCGATTCTGGGCGAGCCGGGTGGTGATGGTTCTTGTGCTCAAGAGAAAGTGAAAAGACTAGCTATTCAAGTAAGGTGTGGGAAGAAGAAAGAACCATAGTTAGATGATTTTTCAGGTTGAAATTAAGGGCGTTTGTGACATTTTTTTATAGCACATTGAAGAGGCTTGGGCAACAAAGAACAATCTATAATAGTCTGATTGGCTACAATTGAACCCATAAAGTTTTTGATGTTTTGATATGTGTAAATTAGTTAGTGTAGGAAATAACATTATTTTGGAATTTAATTGGTAATTTATAACTTCATATATTTTTGAATTAACACTTGAGGGCGATGGGCATTTTAACTATCAAGAGTAGGTAGTTGTTGCCTCTGAATGACCAAAAATGAAAAAGACCAATTAGGTTTTATTTATTTTATTTTATTATAATAGTTTAAATATAAGATTTTAGTTTTTAACAATTTAAATAATACTTTTGTTTTCTCTCTTTATAACCAACCTTATGAGTATCTCCGGATTAAAAAACACAATTTTAACTTAGCAACACAAATATTCTAAATCCAAAGGTAACCACATATCTTTCAACTTGCAACAATTTGTTTTAACATATTGCCACCTTGCAACAATTTAATTGCTTTAACCTATTGCCACCTATTTTGGCATATTTGGGTAAAACCTCTAGAAAAACCTAGTGGTGGGGGCTAGTCGTCAAGGTGTTGCATTTTTAACGTCATCATATGTGAAGTGACCGATTTGATTACAAACAAACGAGCGAAATTCAACAAAGGTCTATTAGTATGAGTATTATAATGCCCTTTCAACTATGAGGTTGGGGGTTCAAATCTTGAGATAGAACACATGTATATATTTGTGATATGAGGTGTGTGAATATTTGCTTTCACTTGGGGTCTTGGTCCAGTGGTAAGGGAGTTTTCCAAGTGGGGTTTCTTCCTTGAGGTCATGAGTTCGAGCCTCGTTGAGAGGGGAAACCTGTTACGCTATACAGATCCAAGACATAGGAGAGCAACCCTGCGAACTCAGGGGTAGTTACTCATATCAGGGGAGTAACCGTTATTGGAGATGATCAAGTGGGCCCAGTGGGTCTGTCAGTGATTCCACAACTGTCTTTTAAAAAAAATCTATAATAAATAAAGTAAGAGAGAGAGAGAAAGAATGAGTGAGTTGTTAGTATCTAATATAAAAACCAACATCCAAATACACAGTAATTACTATTGAAGATCACATGTGTGACACTCCTCAAATTTCGGTGTAATTACGTATATTAATTACGTGCATGTTTTTGGCTAATTCCCTACTTAAGATAATTCACACTATTTTTATGCGATAAGTCTAGCAAAGCCCAACAAATTAATACGTAATGTGTTATTAAATTTGTAATTATTAGTAATTACGCGCGAAACGATCGGACAGAGGTCGACACAATATACGACGTTGGTGAAAATATTTGTATAAATAACTTAAATCTACTTTTAGAAGTTATTTATCATATATTATTATTTTGTTTAAATAATACACGAAAAATATAGACGTTTTGCTTAAAACGTCTTAAAAGCAACGAAAACGTGATAATCGTATTCGTTAACCAAACGAAAGTCAATAAATATTTTGACAACTAAAAATAAAGTATTTTAACAATACTTCAATGAAAAGTAATCCCAAACATATCACGAATTAAAACAACACAAGAAAACGTTAGGCGATTTAACAATTTAACGAATAAACAAACACTGAAAGCAACACAGCCTGGAAATGAAAATTAAATCACCAAAAAGCCAGTGGGGCCCATGTGGGCTGGCCACCACCACCAACCTCGTCCAATGAGACCCATGCACTCCTTTGAATTACTACACCACTCACCATCCATGCAACCTCATTTCATCATTCACCATTCTCAAAATTTCCTCCAATCTCTCTCTAGATTTCTTCCTCTCTCTAAAAATCAGAGATAATCTCAGCCCTATACCACCACTACAACCACCACAAGTCCACCATTGACCAGCCATAACCACCTTTGACAACAATAGCTCCACCATCACAAAACTCATCATTTTGCAAGAAAGTTCAAGCCATAAGTATCATCATCTTCTCCTCATCATTCTCTATGTAAGGAATCATTTTGCATGAAAGTTCAACCCATAGTTCACTCAACAAGTATATTAATCAAACCATGCTTAAAAATCGTTTTTCTTAACTCAAAGTTCATAAAAATATATGTTTCAGCTCCTGTCCAGAATTTTACACAAAATGTACCAAACCATAACTCACTCATTTCTTAATGAAAATGGATGTTTGTATAGTCTAAAATCAAGATCAAGAAATAATCTTTCCAACCCCGCAAATCTCATATTTTTCTAAGTTCGTTTACTATTAGTAATATTTTTTGTGAGAACACATAGATAATCTGTCCTGTGAAGTCAGAATGTTTAGTCTTGTTGTTTTGGTCATATCTAAAGCTACACGGCTTCAAATGACTTGAAACCACTGTCAAAAGTTCATAAATTTTATTACCTACAACTTTAATGTTGACCATGTTTTCTGAAAACCTATGGATTTTGCCCAGAAATTACGACTTCATGTATGTGTCTAAATCTGACCTCAGAAAGTAAATGTAATTATTAAAAATAGTAAGACTTCTCAAAAATTCATGTAAAAATTACTGAAGGTACTGGAAATTTTGTTATATTTGATTTTGGACCGTAGACTTTTAGAAAAATCCGACAAGTTGATTCATTTTCTGGAAAATGTAAAAGTGGACTGATTTTGGGTAACTTATGAAACCCACACTTATGGACTTGCTATAAAGGGAAAGACTAACTTTTTATGACTCAAGAACATATTTAAGGTTTGGATAAAAGTCTCGGATCAAACCGAGAAGGTTTGACCGAGTCAACAAAAACGGGGTTCGGTTTCGAAAACGTCAAACTTTCTATTTTTGGAATCTTACTATTTTTGGAAAGAATTGTAAACAAAATGGGTTTGGGTGACTTATTAAGTGACTTGGACTAAAAATGAGGCTTGTAAACATAACCCGAACAAAAAATGACACTTATATTTGAACCGAGACGTAAATCGCAAGACGTTGACACTAAGTATTAAATTCGCGTGATAACCGATAACCACATACGATAACATGTGATATATACATATGTAAAGTATACACCGAACAAACCTAATAGTAATGTCTTTTAAGAATTGTTATGACAAACTTTCATCAACGGGTCTTACACGTTTATTTTCATAAACAAAACACAATTGGACATACTAGTTGAGTGGACATGTAGTCTATAGAGATATCCACTTACTTAAACTTGTAATCTCACACGTTTAGGACGTTAGAGACCCTACCTGGACTTACGCTTTGCTAGCTCTCACGCATTTAGCTCACGAGGTGAGTTCACAGCCCCTACCTTTTTACTGTTTTTATAGCTTTCAAACAGGGGTGAAAAACATAGTCAATGCTTTTACTATAACATGCAACTATTACATAATTGCTTTTGTGCTTTTATACAAAATGTCTATGATTGATATCATACTATTACCAACTGCTTATAAATGCTTTTAGTCTTTATACAAACTGCATGTATATGAAATAATATTTTCATACTATAAACTATCACAAACATTTTAAACTAACTTATGAACTTACCGGAGAACGACCGGTACTAATTTGAAACTCGTCGGAGAATGACCGGTGCTAACTTGTGAACTTACCGGAGAACGACCGGTACTAATTTGGAACTCGCCGGAGAACGACCGGTGCTAACTTGTGAACTTACCGGAGAATGACCGGTACTAATTTGGAACTCGCCGGAGAACGACCGGTACTAACTTGTGAACTCGCCGGAGAACGACCGGTACTAACTTGTAAACTCACCGGAGAACGACTGGTGCTAATTTGTGAACTCGCCGGAGGACGACCGACACTATTTTGGAAACCGTTGGAAAACGACCAGCAACATATTTTAATCTTATACTTTGGGTGACATCCCAACCAAACCTATATTTTGGATAACCTTCCAATTTAACCTCATTTGACTTTTAGGTCAACGTTTTACAATGAACTTGCTTTATCCACTTATTAAACATAAAACCTGTGAATTCACTCAACAACCATGTTGACTTTTTACTATATTTTTCAGGGAACTAGCTGCATATGTAAGACTGCATGCATTTTGGAATCTAGGCGACCCATGATGAAATAGGACGACATCTTAACTACTGTTCAACAATAATCATACGCTCTGATGCATGGATGTCCAATGTTGATGTCGGCACCCCCGCTTACTCTAATGCTTCCGCTGACCAACGTTGACCGTTGTTGGGGGTGTGACAGATTGGTATCAGAGCCATTGGTTATAGCGAACTAGGAGTCTTTAGTGACTTAGGAAGTCTTAGAGACCTAGACTATAGCCTTGGCTAGGATACTCATGCATACATTCATTTGCATATGCCTTACTCACTCCACGATAACTATCATCACAACGCGTCTAGAGGAATATCTCTGCCTACGTTAACTATTCCTGCGAGGAACTCTCTTTGAACACGATTACGCTTACAATGACACATCGGCACATGAGAACCCGCCGACCGACACTATCCCACACTTAATCTATCTATTCATTACGAACCTTTTCGCTTATTATATAATATAATGTATGGTCGATTTTACCTTGTATTCTTTAGACCATACTGCATCTCATTCGTTCATCTTTGCTTTGATTTCATGTGAACCTAATCGTGTTTAACGGTGATGAAAAGAAGTATGTAGTTAGCATCATATAATGACGTCTGGCCAACGTGATTATATTATACTAACACTAGTACAGATCTGCGATTTGGTCACACCAGAAAAGCGTGACTAAAACCATATGGTCACACTCGTTTTTTCACCTTGTGTGTGACTAAAGGTCGCGCCACCAAAGGGGTCCATACGGTCACACTAGCTGGTTAGTGGCCGTATCCATTTAAAAAGAGTAACCAAAACCATAAAATGTGTGACCATAAGCTCTTTAAAATCAAGTGAAAGTGTATTTTGTGTGACTATTTTCCATCCAATGGTCACTTGAGTTGTATGTTTCTGTGACCATTTGTAACATTTAGTCACACAACAAGTTCTTTATTATGGGATTTGGTTACATAAATTTAAGCCAAATGTGACCAAAAGTTTTAATAAGTGTGACCATATGATCTTTAAAGTAAGGTAAACTTGTATTTTGTGTGACCATATGCTCATTAATGTCAAGTAAAATATGTATTTTGTGTGACTGTTGTCCATCCAATGGCCACTTTATTTTTATATTTGTGTGACGTTTTGTATCATTTAGTCATACAAGGAGTGATTTATTCTGGGATTTGGTCACATAAAATTAAGCCAAAAGTGGCCGTAGGTGGTAATAAGTGTGACCATATGCTCTCTAATGTCAAGTAAACTTGTACTTTGTGTGACTATTGTTCATCCAATGGCCACCCTATTTTCATGTTTGTGTGACGTTATGTATCATTTAGTCACACAAGTAGTGATTTATTATGGGATTTGGTCACATAAAACTAAACCAAAAGTGACCGTAGGTGATAATAAGTGTGACCATATGCTCTGTAATGTCAAGTAAACTTGTATTTTGTGTGACTATTGTCCATCCAATGGCCACTTTATTTTCATGTTTGTGTGACGATTTGTATCATTTAGTCACACAAGTAGTGATTTATTATGGGATTTGGTCACATAAAATTAAACCAAAAGTGGTCGTAGGTGATAATAAGTGTGACCATATGCTCTGTAATATCAAGTAAACTTGTATTTTGTGTGACTATTGTCCATCCAATGGCCACTTTATTTTCATGTTTGTGTGACAATTTGTATCATTTAGTCACACAAGTACTGATTTATTATGGGATTTGGTCACATAAAATTAAACCAAAAGTGGCCGTAGGTGATAATAAGTGTGACCATATGCTCTGTAATATCAAGTAAACTTGTATTTTCTGTGACTATTGTCCATCCAATGGCCACTTTATTTTCATGTTTGTGTGACGATTTGTATCATTTAGTCACACAAGTACTGATTTATTATGGGATTTGGTCACATAAAATTAAACCAAAAGTGGCCGTAGGTGATAATAAGTGTGACCATATGCTCTGTAATGTCAAGTAAACTTGTATTTTGTGTGACTATTGTCCATCCAATGGCCACTTTATTTTCATTTTTGTGTGACGATTTGTATCATTTAGTCACACAAGTAGTGATTTATTATGGGATTTGGTCACATAAAATTAAACCAAAAGTGGCCGTAAGTGATAATAAGTGTGACCATATGCTCTGTAATGTCAAGTAAACTTGTATTTTACGAGACTATTGTCCATCCAATGGCCACTTTATTTTCATGGTTGTGTGACGATTTGTATCATTTAGTCACACAAGTAGTGATTTATTATGGGATTTGGTCACATAAAATTAAACCAAAAGTGGCCGTAGGTGATAATAAGTGTGACCATATGCTCTGTAATGTCAAGTAAACTTGTATTTTACGAGACTATTGTCCATCCAATGGCCACTTTATTTTCATGGTTGTGTGACGATTTGTATCATTTAGTCACACAAGTAGTGATTTATTATGGGATTTGGTCACATAAAATTAAACCAAAAGTGGCCGTAGGTGATAATAAGTGTGACCATATGCTCTGTAATGTCAAGTAAACTTGTATTTTACGTGACTATTGTCCATCCAATGGCCACTTTATTTTCATGGTTGTGTGACGATTTGTATCATTTAGTCACACAAGTAGTGATTTATTATGGGATTTGGTCACATAAAATTAAACCAAAAGTGGCCGTAGGTGATAATAAGTGTGACCATATGCTCTGTAATATCAAGTAAACTTGTATTTTGTGTGACTATTGTCCATCCAATGGCCACTTTATTTTCATGTTTGTGTGACGATTTGTATCATTTAGTCACACAAGTACTGATTTATTATGGGATTTGGTCACATAAAATTAAACCAAAAGTGGCCGTAGGTGATAATAAGTGTGACCATATGCTCACCCAATGGCCACCTGATTTGTATTTTGTGTGGCGTTTTGCACTATTCAGTCACACACAACTTATGTAACAAATAGTGGTCAAAGTGTGTGACCATATTACGTGCGTGCATCTTTTAGTCACATATAAAAAATCAAATAGATGTGTAACAATTTGAATTAGTATATATAACACCACAAATAAAAATTGGAATGTACATAATTAATTAATATTGTAAAAGTTGGATCGGAATGTACATGATCAAAATCGACTAATTACTAATATCACAGTTGTAACGACTTTTTACTCTTGATCAGTTTGGTCTTCGCTTGCTTTACCATGGAATCACTAGACACAAAACATTTGCGCCTTTTCTTTGATATATCTCGTACAATTCTGTTCTCATCATGATCAGCTGACTTTTGTAGATAAGTAGGTGGTGGTGTTACCTGTACAAGAAACAAGGCGGCGCATATGTATCAAAATCTAAATAAAATTTGAAGAACTATATGTATCAGTAGTAAGATATATAAAAACGTGTACTATATATGTACCTCCTCATCAATAATCACTTGATCCTTTGGCCACGCACAATAACCACCTTCTACATCCTTAAATGTTTTGACACCATTGTTTGCATTGTCCGGAATAAAAGCAGCATCCACTAACGATTTATCAACAGACACTTTGTAGCAATCGTTTGGAAGTGTTCTGTTATGAAGCTTCATTTTTTCATTTGACACCCAGACAGTACCCAACGCAATGACGTTTGCCTTCTTTAAGTGCCACAGTTTACACTTGTAAAACTAAAGAAAATGATATAACAACAATTATTACGTGTGTATATATATATATATATGTATATGTGTGTGTGTGTGTATGCATTGTAATTTGATTAAACCGAATAATATATGAACATTTAGGATTACATTACCTCCACCTGCGGTGTTGTTGGAGGCGGATTCTTTTGCGATTCCGACTGTTTTGGTCGTTGGAACGTGTTGTCATCTTGTGAATCTTGCGGCCTGTTTGACTGCTCAACAGATTTATAACAAATTTCCTATATAATACTCGGTAAATATCAAGTATGTAATATGTAAAATTATTAAACCATAGTGAGAAATACTGAAATCAAATTAACTCTAATGTTTTAACACTTACACATGATTGATCTGTTGGCTTTTCCAAACTTGCAAGTCCATAATTAGACTTGCGAGAGCTGTCATCCTTCCCACAAACAACATCACTTAAGGCAGTATTTCCACCCTCCTGATCAGGATGGGTAGCTATATCCACAGTAGGAGACGACACCTGCAATATAAATTAAGAAATACATTTGTCAGCAACCATGTTATTAAAGAATAAAATGTATGCATAAGTAAAACAATGAAAACCTTTCCTGTAATGCTGGTACTGTAGGTGTCAATGCATCCAACCGACTCTTAAGTTCGATAACTGATGCGCCCGCAACCGTCGGTTCAGTGTCATTGCGATTCCTGATGGTGATGCGGGCGCAGCAGGGGTTTTAAAATTTATATTTTGCTGGGCTTAAATTATACGTACTACCTACTCTGGTTAGTAAGCGGTAAGTATGACATAAGATCGTTTTATGAATCCAAACATGTGGGCGATTAAAGCTGGGCTTTCGGTAGGAGATATTTAGGATGGAACAAAGGAGGTAGGTTTGGGGGTTTTAAACTAAAGACATGTAATTAAAATATAGAAAAGTAAATTACAGGAAAGCAGATAAAGATAAACATGTGATTGCTGAGATTTCGATAATTAATGTTTCAGGATGACAGATTAAACACGGACAATGCTAAATGTAATGGTCTAAACTATCAGGTGTAAACTCTAGAACCCTACCAACTAAATTTCCCATTGGCATGTCACTAGGAACTAGGTTATCGTGATTCCGATCGGAGCAATACGTAAACTTCCAATACTTATCTAGTTGAAAGATAAACAACCTATTTTGTCTTAACGCCGAGGTGCATGAATCAATAACGTATCGTCTCATAGGTCCGACCTTTCTTAACCCCTAAAATAGTTTAGTATTATATTAGCATGCAGATTAATAACTTTGTATGTTTTGACCGCTGATTGTGTAAGGCTTAGTGTTTTAAGGTATTTAAATCACGAGGATGTTATCCTTATTCCAAAGTCTTGTTTTATGCATTAAGGTTTGGTTACTTCAACTTATGACTTGAGTTCTCCTTTTCAAACAGTTATACATCCCTAGATTATTCGCAGTTTATAAAAACGTGTTTCATATGCAGGCCATGCCTTTCAGTAATCGGACAGTGTACTTTACATGGTAGTTCGACTGCTTCTTACATCAGACATGCGGTCAAGAGTAATTAACGGTGAACGTGACACTCTAAACTAACTAAATGTAAAGCGATGCAGAAATGTAAACCTAATATGTACAACGAGTGGGTTCACTGTGTCTTACTTGTTACATGTCATGGGCACAAATAACTACTTACCATAATTAAGGTTGATCAAGTCGTAATTACTAGGTTGCAGTCACGTGGATAACCGGAAAGGGTACTCCATAAATTAAACTCAAGTTCATAAAGTCTTAACGGTAAAAAGGTCATTAATTCCTATTTTATCTGAGCGTGTTTTCGAACATTATTTTATTGTGCATTGACTTTCGTAGGATATACCAGTTAGTTGTGAAGTTGTATTATCCTTTCGGAATTCCAACTGTTAAACCAGAGCTGATTCCAGTGATGTAACTACCTTCGGTCGTTTATCGACTTCCATACATTTGTACTCCGTATAAAACGTTTCCAGTACTATATCAGATAAACTGTCGAATAGGGGCCGTTACATCACGTTTACAATTGTCGTACACTTAATTATATAACGTCATCCTTACTTATAATTATCTACATCATCAACAATCACAATAATAAACTACTCGCAATTCATGGCAATAGACAAATTACATACAAGGCAATAATACATAGTTGAAATATGAAATAAAGCAAGTATGATAAAGGTTTCGATATCACCCGGAAATAAATGCGCAACAGCGTATTATTATGACAGACAACTCGTTCACACGTACAAAGATGACTCTCCAAACTCCTAACGTTCGCTCTAACCTCTATGTTAATCCGTAGATTAATTACAATAACCCTAGACTAAAACATAAGAGACTTTTAGAGTGAGAAAGTGAAAATGGAAGAATGAGAGTGTTAGTATGAGTGTGTGTGTGTGTGTGTTGGTGTATGAGTCGGTGTGTTTAAATGAGAGCTAGGGGCTGCCTTTTATAGAGGAAATTCGGCTCAAGTTAGCACCCCAAAGCTCATGATAGCAAAAGGTGGAAAAGGTAGTGGCACCAGGTACAAAAGGCGAAAAAGGTAGTGGCACCAGGTACGAAAAGTAGGAAAAGGTCTAGCACCGGGTACGAAAAAGGACAAAAAAGTGCAACCCGTGTGGGTGAGTGGCAGCCGGCGGCGGCGGCTGGCTGCCAGTGGCACCAGTCTGCTGCCGGTTGCTGCGTTTCTCGATTCGTGCGTGTTTTCTTCGTTATGCACCCGTTTGTGTTGATTCTTTTTGGGTTGTATTCGTAATTCAAAAATGAAGATTTTGATGAAAAGAAATCCCAAAAATATGTCTCTGAAATTTAGATGTGTCGTACGAATCGTTTGGATCTTCCGGAGTGCGTAGAATCTTCGTTCTTCGTCCGTTTTAGTTGATTCTTCTTCTGTTAGATTCGTAATTTGAAAACGAACACCTTAGGTTAGATAGATGTTGGTGATGGGCTCTTTGGTCTTGAAATCTCGTTTTGATGTTTGGAATCTTCAAACGTGCGTGGAATCTTCGTTTTCTGCCCGTTTTGCTTGATTTTCGTCATGCAACCTTGTTTTTACCATCTTGACATAATATTACAGATTTGTAATGTTTTTGAATTAAAGTGCCAAGAATTGTTCCAGAATGAGAGAGATATCGGTATTAAAAACGTGACTTTTTACGCGATATCAAGTATCCCACACTTAGAACTTTGCTTGTCCTCAGGCAAACTCATTCTTAAAAGCTTCTGGAATAATTCTAATTGCCTCAGTTTTTAGAGATACCTTTTTCCAAAGAATATAAAGTTACAGTTATGAAAGAGTTTTTACCGGAAACTAAGGGTTTATTGAATTTGATACCTTCTTCGAGCAACATGATGATCATGACTAGGCAAATGCAGCATTCTCGTCATAGGCTTGATCAAGAATCAAATCTCCATCACTTTTGATGAGGACGGTACTCACCATTCGAGATATCTTGGAAGGAATCGGGTGTTTTCGGTGTGAAGAAGGTGTGAGGGTTTTCCTTGTATTTTCTCGAAACTTTTCTTGAGAGAGTTTCTCTGGAATTTCTCAGATTCTGAAAGGACTACATAGCCTTTTTCTTTGGAATTTTTCTTTTCTTGATCCTTGGGCTTTTTTTTTGAGCAGCTTTTGCTGAATTTCTTTTTCTTGGAGCTCCTTTTAGGGATGATGTTCATCCTTTGGGGAACGCTCCGATATAAGCTTTTGCTGAATTTCTTTTCTTGGAGCTCCTTTTACGGATGATGCTCATCCTTTGGGGAATGCTCCGATGGCTTTGTATTAGGCTGCAGAAGTCTTGGAAAATCAAGAGTATCTTTGAGAATTCGTTGGAAAATGAAACTTCTGTAGGTTCGGGACGAATGTTAGGAGGTTTTGATTGGGTGTGAAGAGTGAGTGTTGAGTGGGTGGAAGTTTGATGGTGGAAGGGTGTTTGGATTCCTTAGAAGTTATCAAGATGGGTTGTACGTATGACACTCATCGGTGTGATCTCGAAATGTATTACAAGAGCAAGTTCTAATTCAAATGCGTATATCAACGCTTAGCCATGTGTTGCCCTTTTCGTCCGTATCTTATTCTAAAACAGTTTTGTTTCGTTGTCAAAACTCGTTCCTTACTGTAATTTATACTTTTGAAAGATAGGATTTCTAAAGAACGATGTTTTTGAATCTGAAAATTTTGAAATTTTATCCATTTTTAGCTTTTAAACGAAAATATTGTTTGACTTACGGACAAGGGGTAAAAACTTGCGGTCGAAGGCCGTATATCCCACACTTAGAGGAACATTGTCCCTAATGTTCGAATCCATTTATTGAGTACCTCTTGTTGAAGTATCCCACACTTAGAGATTCTACTTATTATTGGATTGTTTCGTAAGTGTAGTGTGGTTTTTATTATCCCACACTTAGTGTTTGGAATATCGGATGAGGCAATCAAAAACGGGTAGAGGGTTTTGGAACGTTGTACCGCTTTTGCTGTGCACGTTATTGGCGCCTCGTTGGAAGTCTGCTGGTCCGTGGCTTGTAGCTTATGGCTCTCGGCATTCTTCATTGCTTGGTCCACAGTTCTCCCTTGCTTAGTTCTTCTATAGTTTTTCAAACAAACCACTCAACTCAATCAAGTAATAGCTGCTGATAAGAAAAGTAAAATAATAAAATGATAAAGTAATAACTGGATAGATGTGATGTCTATGCATCCACAGTACATCAAATACACATAATAATAATAAAGTCTTGGTAGAAAATAGAAAGAAGTAAGAAGGCGGAGCAATCTATTGCTCGGCTGGTGGTGGTACTGCAGTCGAAGATGCTATGGGAGATGTCTCATCTGATGAAGAGTCACCGTGCTGACAGTGGGTGCCCTTATCTGATGCATCCCTATCATCCTCTGCGTCTGGTGTACCCATGGTGAATATCCCATCATGTATCAACTGATCAACAAACTCCCCTGCGGGCATGTCAAAGCTATAAAGTGGAGTCTCATGTATCCTCTGCTGAGAGTGCTCTCTGAATAGATCGGTATGTCTGTGAGAAGATACAAGAGCAATCGGTGCAGCTGCAGGGCTGGTGTTCCTAAGAATCCTATGACTCTGAACAAAAGTGGCTCGAGTAGGGGCTCTAGATATCCTACTGCTACTCGAAATCTGTCCTCTAGCTGAGCCGACGATTGAGGGAATCTGCTGTCTCTGAAGGGGGATCTGTGCTCGCGGTGCCTGTGGCCTGAGTGGGGCTGTCCGAGGTGGTAAACCATGGCCATGGACTGGATGTCGGCGAGGTGCTGGAGTAGGAGCTGCAGGGGGATACAAATGTGGTAGGGCTCGGCCCATCCCGCATGGTATGTCCGGAAGTGGGCTCACTGGTATCCCTGCGATTTGCTGCCTCATAGCTCTATAGCTTCTGACTTGCATCTGCATCAGCCAGTACCAGTAATCGGGGCCTGGGGGTGTCCCGTAATGGTCTATGTAGGCTGGTATCTGAGCTCTAGGGGCCGGGACAGAAGGTCCTGGCCTAGTAGGCTGTGGTGGTGCAACTGGGATATCAGAATCTCGTGCACCCTCATCTGAATCAGAGTCTGAACTTCGGGCCTCTCTTGGTTGCTTCCTCTTTCTGGACTCCCTGGGTAGGACTAGACCTGCTACCAATGTGTCAATACTCTCAGGGTCTGATGATCGTGCCCTGATGTAAACGGTACCATCCTTCAGAATCCTAAGTATATCCATTTTCCTTAGAAAATCATAGTCTACCGGTTGGGCACTCCATCCTGGCAGGCTTTTAAACTTTACTATCTCCGTCGTCCTAATCAATCCCATTTTCCTAATCAACCTAGTAATTACTGGGCCCATGAATGATCTTCTTGCACCAAACTCTTTCTCTTCCAAAATCCGCTGGGCAACTAGATGGGCAACCTAAATGTTTCTCCTCTCGAGGATACATGCCATTATGATAACATCAAACTCAGACACTCGGCCATTAGACGTATGTTTCCCATCAAGCGAACAAGCCAGTAGTTTATGCAAAATCATCATAACTGGGTCTTTGAGCTGGGTGGCTTTAATACCCGATAAATATGGGTTTGGTGACCAATGACCCCATGCCTCTGCGGTAGTAGTCGTGAGAGAAATCGTGGTGGCTCCATCAGTAAACAGGGGTGAATCTATCTCTTCTGGTGTATAGAGATCTAAGTGACGTGCAAACTGAGCCAATGACAAGGTGAATAGGCTCCCCATATATCTAAACGTGATCACCCCGTCTCCAACTCTACTCCCTGACTCAAATGTATAGGTGGTCATGAACTCGGTGATCATCTCCATATACACCGGTTCGTCGATGCTGAACAATCTCTTGAAAGACTCAAACTGCTGACCCTCTATTGAGTAACTGAGTAGACTCTCTAATTTCTGCCTGAACCCCAATATCTGTAGCTTTTCCCAATCTACATATCTAAAACGGCCAAAAGGTTTATCTCTCCATATTCGTGCCATCCGATCGTATGCTGGTGTTGCACTAAGGTATGCAAGAGATCCTGTAAGTGGACGTGTTGGTTTTAGCTTTTTCTTCATAGTACCTGAGAACATGAGAAATTTAAAGTAATAGGTCTTAAGAAAGGTGGAATTTAAAGCGCTTCTCAAATTTTCTAATGGACAATTCGAAATGAGGGCTTTAAATTCTTGACAGTCCAAAGATTACAGTAAATATCTGTTGGAGCATAATGTCTAAAGCTTAATCTGTTAGTTTTGATAAATTTTGTAAGTCCGAAACTGTACAAGTCAAGTGTCCAAAAGTAGCTAAGTATGTATGTCCGTAACTAATGTAGTCAGTATGTATGTAGTACTTACGGACTGTCTGGTAGTCCGTAAGTAGAAGTCAGCAAGTAGATAGATTCGGACTTTGATGTTTGACTTATATTGACTAGAGAATTCTGCCTATATATATAGGTGTTTGATGTTCAGAATTCTCTAAGTCTTTGGTTTTGTATTATCTGAGTTACTTTAATACAATCAGTTTACCAAAGCAATTTCTCTCTTCTCTAAATCATTTACTTCAAGTATATTGTTATCCGCTGCGTGTTATACTTGATTACTAAGCTTAGTTCTGAGATCGTGGACTATCAAATTGGTATCAGAGCCACCAGAGCTGCTTAGTGAGCTTCGTGACTGATTTAGAGTGTGTTTTTGAGGAATTTGACCGAGTGTATTGATCGGAGGTGACTAGTTTGATACGGATTACTTCTGGATTGATTCAGAAGTGATTAAAGAGATATACGGAGTGTTTGATTATACGGAGTGCTTGATCAGAAGTTCATTTTGATCAGTTTCATCATTTTCAGTCTCAATTTCGTCAAAAACATCACTGTAAGTGATTCCGAATCATTCTGTGCTTTCAATTTGATCAAATTCAGTGTTTAATTCGTTGAAATTTCATTCTGTGTTTCATTTTCTCAATTTCATTTTGTACGGATTTTGATTAACACGTTTAAACTTGAAATTAATCATACACGAGTGTTCGGTTTTCAATTACGAGTGCATACATATCTTGATTGTTAAAATTGAAGATGTACTGAGAAAGTAATTTCACTTTGAAAATCTGGGATTCTAAGTCCGTATCTAGTTGTTTGTTTGTCCGAAACTAGCAAAAATAACCGTTTTAGTCCGTATCTAGATTGGCGCGAAATTCTGTTAGAGGTAGTTACGGATTAGTTGTTGACTTTTGTTCCGAAACTAACTTTAGTTACGGAAAAGTTTCTACTTGCTGAAGTCTAGATACTGATTGCTTGTTTCGGATTGATTAATTTTTACTTAGTTGCTGAATTTTGTTTCGGAAAAGATAAACTTGATTTTTGCCAACACATTACTTGGTAAATCTAGTTTCGGATCGAGATACTAAGTGTTAGTTACGGACTTGTGCTAGTTGCTGAATCTAGTTACTGAGAACTAGATACTGAGCATAAGAGTTGGTAGTTACTGATAACACACTTTCAGATTGTGCTAGTTGCTGAATCTAGTTACTGAGGACTAGATACTGAAAACAGTTGGTAGTTACTGATAAAACACTTTCGGACAACTAGTTTTTGACTTTCGTGTTGTTTAATTCAAAGTTACGGAACTCAGTTACTGAATATCAGTTACGGAGTTACTTGGTATATACGGAGTATACTTGCTGAGTATACTTTCGGATTAACTTTGAACTTGAGATTCTTGGAATTTTTTTTTTTTTTGTGTGTTTGTGTTTGCATTTCTAATCCCTTGCAGAAAACATGTCTATGACAAATGCTCAATTTCAAGCCATGATGAAAAACGAACAAGAGACAGGCACCACGAGCAAACCACCGAGGTTTATGCTCAAGGATTTCGATGATTGGCTCTATAGGTTTGAATCCTTTATTGCTCTATATGATCCGGAACTCATGATCCCACTTACGGAGCAATATATTAAGCCACGCCAAGAAGGAAATTTTGGGGAAAGAGAACCTATTCCTCCCAAACCTGTCAAGTTCTTTAATACGGAGGAGAAGAAAGAATATGCTAGAGATCAAAAAGCAAAATCTGTTCTTTCAATGGCACTTCCACAAGAAGTTATGTCTGGATGGAAATCATTAGCAACTGCTTTTGAATTGTTTGAAGCAATGAAGAAACGATTTGCTGGGAATGACAAATATAAGAAGAATAAGTGTGATCTCATAAAGAAGGAATTTGATGCATTCACTACCTTACCTAACGAATCATTTGAGGATCTAATAGTTCGGTATTCCCAACTTACTAGTGAACTTAAAAGACATGGTATGGAGCTTTCAAGAGGAGAAATTAATGAAAAATTACTTTCTGCTCTACCTCAACGTTGGGATAGTAAGGTAGATGCAATGTTGGAAGATGAGGAACAACTTGGTGCAATGGAACTTGAAGACTTATTCAATAAGCTTCAAAATTATGATGTTTCTATCAAGAAAAAGGAACACTCTAGGGCTCACCGCACAATGCAAAATCCGAGTGTTTATGGTTCCAAAGTTCAAGTACAAACATCTACCACAGCATTGTTTAGTGCTTCTACTCCTACCACACCAACTTATTCACAATACCCAAGTTCTTCATCTGAAGGAAGTTCTTCTTTTCAATCTTATCAATATGTTCCACAATCAAATGCTAGTCCTGGTGCTTCAAAGGCAACTGAAGAACATGCGCAAGTTCTTACAGCCTTTCTTGCTTCTTATGAAGCCTTCATAAGTAATAGAATAGCCAATGTGGAACTTATTGAAGAAGATTATGATCAGATCCACCCAGACGATCTTGAAGAAATGGACTTGCAATGGAATCTTGCAATGTTCACAAGAAAAGTGAAAAAGTTTCTTCAAAGAACTGGTAAGTCTAAGCTTGGAGGGAGACCTGGATTTGATAAATCTAAGGTAAAGTGCTACAATTGCCAAAACTTTGGTCATTTTGCACGAGAGTGTGAAAAAGGTAAAAATCCAAGCTCGGGATTTACCAAGCCTTCTAATGCTCAAGAATCCACTCCCAGACAATATCAAGCAGTTCCTCCTGTCACACAATCAAAAGCCTCTACCTCTCAAGCAATGGTTTCAACAGTAGATGATTACTATGATTGGAGTTCTCATGTTGAAGAGCATTCACATCAACAAGCATTTATGGCTCAAATCAATGAGGTTGACTCTAATCTCTCTGAGGAAATTTGTGGTAAATATACTGATCTGGGGGAAAAGATCAGTCTTTTACAAAAACAGAATCAAGAGTTACTCTTGGAAACACAAATGTTTCGGGAAAATAACAAGATTCTGGTGAACAATGATAAAAAGTTTTCTGAAAAGATTGAGGCTTATCAAATTGAGATTCATGATCTCAAAGTGAAGATTTTAAATCAGCAAAATGTTATTGATAAATACTTAACTGATATCAAATCTTTATCTAAACAAAAAGCAGATCAAGTTTCTCAAATCTTGGAATTAAATCGAAAACTTTCCAACATGTCTACCTCATCAATGGTTTTAGATGAAATTATTCACTCTCAAATCAGGAAAATCTTTCAACGTTTTTAAGAAAATTTTTAAAAATAATGTCCCAAAAGAAAAGAATCCTGTTGAAGATTCAACTTCTTTATCTCATAACTTTAAGCAAAGAATGAAGGAGATTGATGTCTGGATAGATGATCCCGTTACTGGACAACCCAAAGCCGCAAAGGCTTGGGTGTCCATTTGCAACTAATAATTTTCATGTTTATGTCTTGCAGTCTTCCCAATCTATCGACAACATTTGGCATGTTGATAGTGGCTGTTCAAGACATATGACTGGGAATTTGTCCTTGCTCAATGATGTTAAACATAAATATGGAGGACGTGTATCGTTTGCGGGAGATATGGGCGGAAAAATCACTGGTGAGGGCACAGTGACAAATGGTGAAGTGAGTTTTGAAAAAGTAAACTTTGTTGAAGAGTTGAAACACAATCTTCTCAGCGTATCCCAAGTTTGTGATAAGAACCTATCAACATGGTTCAATGCTGAAGAATGTTTGATACTCAAACCTGGTTTCACAGTTCCTGAAGAATGGGTACTTATGAGAGCTCCAAGACAAAAAGATGTATATGTTCTGGATATGAGATCAAGTACCACAACTCAGGATCACACGTGTTTGTTAGTAAAAGCTTCAGAGAAAGATTCTATACTTTGGCATCGGAGAATGGGTCACATCAATTTTCGGAAAATGAATTATCTGGTGAAAAACGATTTAGTGATAGGTGTGCCTAAACAAAACTTCTCTTTACATGATCATTGTATATCATGTAAAAAGGGAAAGCTCATCAGAAAATCTCATAAACCAAAATTGGTGAACTCAATCAGCAAGCCATTGGAGTTACTTCATATGGATTTGTTTGGTCCAGTTAATATTCGGAGTATTGGAGGAAAAATCTATTGTTTGGTAATCACCGATGATTACTCACGATTTTCATGGGTATATTTCCTTGCAACAAAAGATGAAGCATTTGAGAAAATTAAATTTCTGATTCTTAAGTTGGAAAGAATTTTCTCATTGAAGGTGAAGGTTATTCGGAGTGACAATGGAACGGAATTCAAGAATCACTTAATGGAACTGTTTTGTCTTCAACATGGAATAACACATCAATTTAGTGCTTCTTATACTCCACAACAGAATGGAGTGGCAGAAAGAAAGAATCGGACATTGGTAGAAACAGCGAGAACTATGTTATCAGATTCTAAACTACCGATTACTTTCTGGGCTGAAGCAGTGAATACGGCGTGTTTTGTACTCAATCGAGTACATGTTGTAAAAGACAAGAAGAAGACGAGTTATGAACTGTTGAATAATCGGAAACCGAATATTCATTTTTTGGAACCATTTGGATGTCCGTGTTTAATCATGAAGACCAAAGAGAGATTGTCAAAGTTTGCCGAAAAAGCTGGTGACGGTTTCTTCTTAGGATATTCAGTGAACTCTCATAACAAAAGGGTTTATAACAAGACATCTAATCGGGTGGAAGAGGTTTATGAAGTGGAATTCTTAAGGCATTCAAAATCTCCCGATGGTATTGGTCCTGAAAAGTTCTTTGATTATGATTCATTCTTCAATTCTTTTGTTCTAATTCCAGAAGATTCAACATCTCAAGAAAATTCTCATTATCAATATGTTGAATATGTGATTCCGGTGATCTCCTCTCCTTCAGAGCCGATTCTTATTACTCCTACACCAACCGTTTTATCAGAAGTAACTCCTCCGGAATCTGTTCCTACAACTTCTACTCCTCAAGAAGAAGAAGGACATTCTACTCCACAAGTAGAAAATGAAGCTGAAAATCATTCGGATCCTGAAAATGAGGAATTTCAAGAAACTTCCACTGAATTATTTAATCATGATGATTCAGATGATGCGGTGGAAAGTAACTTTGAGGATACGAATCTTGATGCAAACATGGAAGTTGAAACACAACCTACTTTGAGTATAAATGCAAAATTCAAACATCCTTTGAAAAACGTCATTGGAGAGGTATCAGATGGAGTGAAGACACGAACTCAACTTGGTGTTCAACCAAAACAAGTGTCCACCTCTTGTTTGATAGCTCAAATGGAATCTTGCTTCTTATCACAAATAGAACCAAAGAATGTCCAAATTGCTTTACAAGAATCTTCTTGGGTGCAAGCCATACAAGAAGAATTACAGCAATTTGTAAAACTACAAGTTTGGACATTGGTGGAACCTCCAAAAGGTATTCATCCAATTGGTACTAGATGGGTTTTTCGCAACAAAAAGGATGATCGAGGGATTGTGGTTCGCAACAAAGCGAGATTAGTTGTTCAAGGTTTCACTCAAGTTGAAGGTTTGGATTACGATGAGGTTTTTGCACCCGTAGCTAGGCTAGAATCCATTCGGATATTCTTAGCCTATGCCTCATACATGAACTTCAAAGTTTATCAACTGGACGTCAAATGTGCTTTTCTCTATGGGAAAGTTCATGAAGAAGTGTTTGTCAAACAACCACCGGGTTTTGAAGATCCTCAATTTCCAAATCATGTGTTTCGACTAGACAAAGCTCTTTACGGATTGCATCAAGCCCCGAGAGCTTGGTATGAGACTTTGTCACAACACTTGTTGGACAATGGATTTACACGAGGACGAATTGACAGCACTCTCTTTATAAAGAAGTCAAAGGAAGATTTACTGCTAGTGCAAGTATACGTTGATGACATTATCTTTGGATCAACAAACGACAGCTTGTGCAAAGAATTTGAGGAAATTATGAAGTCCAAATTCGAGATGAGCTCAATGGGAGAAATGGCTTTCTTTCTAGGATTACAAGTACAACAAATGGATAAGGGAATCTTTATCCATCAAACAAAATACGTCAATGATATCTTGAAGAAATTCAAGATGTTAGAGGCAAAGCCACTTTTCACTCCCATTGACACAACTGAAAAGATTGGACCTGCCCCTGAAGATTCACCTACGGATCAAAAAGAATACCACTCCATGATAGGCTCTTTGATGTATCTAACGGCATCTAGGCCAGATATCATGTTTGCTGTGTCTGTTTGTTCTAGGTACCAAGCTGATCCGAAGATAACTCACTTGTGAGCAGTACAACGGATTTTCCGATATCTCAAAGGAAAACCGAATCTTGGAATTTGGTATTCCAATGATGGTGACTTTGAACTTTCAGCATATTCTGACTCAGACTACGGAGGCTGCGGCATTGATTCCAAATGTACATCAGGAGGTTGTCAATTTCTTGGAGGAAGATTGGTGACTTGGCAATGCAAGAAACAACAAACTGTTTTTACATCCACTGCTGAGGCTGAGTACATCGCTGCTGCTAGTTGCTGTTCTCAAATCTTGTGGATTCAACAACAACTACGCGATTACGGTTTACTCTTGACCAAAACTCCTTTAAATATTGACAACACTGCTGCAATAAGTATCATACGCAATCCCGTACAACATTCTAAAACAAAACACATTGAAATACGTTTTCATTTCATACGGGATTGCTATGAGAAAAACCTGATCATTTTGGTTCATGTCGAAACAAGTAAGCAACGTGCTGACTTGTTTACCAAATCATTTTCCAAATCACGCTTTGAGGACCTCATCTCAATGCTCGGTATGAAACATTTGGATCAACTTGACTGAACATTGGATATTTAGGTTGTATTTTACAATTCTAGGTTATTTGCTGCTTTGGTTATTTGTTGTTTTACTTTCAAATATAAAAATCCAAAAACAATAGAAAATTTAAAAATACAAAAACAATAGAAAATTTAAAAATACAAAAACAATATAAAATTTAAAAATACAAAAACATTAGAAAAATACAAAATCAGGGGGAGATTTTGTGGAAAATGTTGGGAAATGATAGTATATTGGGAAATGTATTAAAATCATTTTTTAAAGAAATGCTAAGTATTATATTTGATGTGTTAGTAGATTTATGTAACATTTCTTAAAGAAAATTTTCTAAAAATTAAGTTATATATAATATATTGGTAGGTATTCAAGTATTTAAGGTATCTCGTCTAAGAAATGTCAAATAATTAGTGCATATTATTTTATATAATCCAAAATATCTGTATATGACAAGCAAAAGTCAATTGACTCAAGCAAAAGTCAAAATAAATGAATCAAAGTTATCAAGATTCTAGTCCTCTAGATTCAAAATAACAATAAAATATCTTAAATTCTGGAAAATTAATATGGTATGATCTATCATTTAGGGTCTTTATATTATGTTGTCTGGGGAATCATATCCACTATTTGTTGTACTTTGTACAGACCTTAGACTTGGGTATAATTTTGAAGAAGGTTTACTTAATTATATCTCTCTGTTATACTTTGTATAGACCTGAGATATAGTTGTAATTCCAACCAAGGGTATGACATATGTGACAAAATGTCATTCCAACATATGTGTGTACTCTTAAAGACTTCATCATATTCTCACCCTCTATATAGAAATATTACTGTATTTTGAATCCAGAAGTATATTGATATTTAGCTTATATAGAATAATGTGCACATTAACAATAATGCAAAAAGATACTTAAATATTTGAGTACTTGAGTGAACAATAATACCAATAATCATATATAAAGTAATTTTTAGAAAATATATTTTGGAAATGATATATAAATTTAAAAAGGATAAAAATACTAACAATCAAAATAAACTTGCATTTCTCAATAATAAACATAATACATTCATATATCCCAATATGATCCCAACTCATGAGATTTTCCCCACCAAAAATATTTTATTTCGTTATAATTTTCTTGTAAATATTTTTTAGGATTTTATATTTTTCAAAGTAGTTTTCTCTTTAGAATTGTTATGTCTTTTAGATTTAGGTTAGATAATATCCAAAGATTAATCTTTTTGATCCTATATGTTTCAACCAAAGTCATTTTTGAAAATCATCAAAATAAAATTTTTAATTTCAAAATGATCAATGGATTTTTCAGTAACTAATGTTAGTCCGGATCTATGTTTGAAAAGGTATATATACTTCTGAAAACCAGAGTTGACATACGCTTTCAAAACTTTTCAAATTAGTCCGGAACTAGCATATTCAGTATCTGAAAAACCGAGCAAGTTTTCGTCGATTACTCTCTGTTTACTTCATCATTTTCAAATCTACCAAGATAGATTTGTGCGCCTTGTGATTCTGCATTCATAGGTATAAATTTCATTCTCTATCTCTCAATACCTATGATTTAATCGTGATTTTTCTGGAAAAGTTACTGTTCACATGAACAGTCGTCAATTTTAGTCCGGATCTCCTAGTTACGGACTAGGATTAGGGTTTTTGTCCATAACTATCGTAGTTACGGACCTTAAGTCAACTATTGACTATTGACTTATTGACCAACCCTACTTACTGACGTTGACTATTTGACTTTTGTTGACCAAGTCAAATACTGACTTGCGGACTTCATACTTGCTGACTAGGTCCTGAATTATTCCAAGTCTACTAGTATACATCTAGTTACTGACTAAATGTTTACTTACGGACTCATTATAATATACGGACTTAGTTTCGGATTACTTAGTCAGCATGTACATACGGACTATACATACGGACTATACTCAGGTATTTGACCTAAGTGTTAGTTACGGATTATTGTCATCTCGTACATACTGACTATGTAATCTTAGTTTCGGACAATCTGAAATTTTAGTTAGACATTTAGTTCCTGACCTAGTTTTACTTAGGAAATTTGTCTATACTAGTTACTGAATTAAGTATTACATACTGACCTAGTATTGATACTTAGTACTGAGTAGCTAGTTGCTGACATAAAAGATCTATGTATTTCTAGTTTCGGACTATTTGATACTTAACAAAATTTTCAGTATGTGCATCATTTTGTTTCTATTTGTTTTGTACTTCGCTTAACAGTTTGTTTTGTGCAGCTTGTTATACACATTATGGCAGATCAACCTGGTGTTGCTGACATTGCTAGAGTCATAATTGACTTTGAGCCGAGACATAATGTGACTGCTTATCTTATGGATCCCCCAAACAAGCCTGTCAACAACTGTTTTCACCCAATTCTGAACTTTTTGAGAAGATCCAGAGTTCACTATGCCTTACATATGGGAGTTGAACACATATTTCAAGAACATATGTTTGAATTTTGGAACTCGGCTGAATATCTTCCAAGTAATAATCCTCCATGTATTCGAGCTATTGTGAATGGAATTCCCATAGATCTCACAGAAGAAATGATAAGACAAACCTGGAATTTTGGGGATGCTGAAAATGTTAACAATAGAATTCCAAGGGATATAGTGGTAGATTGTCTTTCTAGGATGGGTTGTACAAGAGGACCTAGAGAGAAACAATATTTGAAAAATCATTTTCCTCCTCAATGGAAGTTTATGATACATACAATGGTCTCCACCTTATCACCGAGGAAATCAGGACATGATTCTGTTGGGATCAATTTACTTGAGATGATCACTGCTCTCATCTTTAACATCCCGTACAACTTTTCAAGATTCATCTTTCAGCAACTGGTCGGGAATCTTACTAGCAAAGAGGCATTCTTTATGTATCCAAGGTTTTTACAAAGGATCTTCAATCAACATCTCCAAGGACTAACTTTTGAAGGAGATAGATATACCTACATTCCTGTTCCACAAAGGGTATTCGCAGATGTTCACAATTACAGAAAGAAGGCTGTTCCTGCATCCCTAGAGTTATTTGGACATGTTATAGATGAAAACTTTGTCCCTCCACAAATTGAATTTGAATTATCTTCAAGTGATGAAGAAGGAGGAGAGGGTGTAAATGAGGAACAAGTCCAGGAACACGCACAGAATATCATAGCCAATGAACCTCAAGAAGATGTTAATGTGGAAGCAATAGAAAATATTGTAGCCAATGAACCACCAGTTGAAATTGAACAAGAGGCTATTATGGAAGGGAATGTTGAAATGGAAGAAACCTTGGAAAACATTGAATTAAATGTTGATTTGTTTGAAGATGAACCTGATCATGAAGCATCTGCTGCTGATATAGCTGAAGCTGTTCATACTACATCATCTGATTCTTCTGATACTGAGCTTGAAACTGCAAATGAAGATGATTCTTCTAGTTCTGAAGAAGAAGATCCTAAGATTGTGGAGGAAAGGAAAAGAAAAGAAAGAGAAGAAGCTCTAGATCCGTCTTATAATCCTGAAGCAGAACAAGTTCCAATCAAACCAAAGAAAATCCGAAGAACAACAACTTTATCGGTATTTTCTAAGGAAGCTAGTACTTCAACTAGTATGCCTTCATCTGGAGCCATTATAACATCTTCTAGCATTCCATCTTCATCCAGTTTGCCATCTGATACAATTCCATCAATTCCTCTTGCTGAAGTGGACTCAAAATTAATAAAGGCAATTGCACCTGTTCTAAAGCATGTTGAAGAACTGCAAAAGAAACTGATTGACTACTCAGCCAAAATGGAGGATAGATTCAATGAGCAAAATCAACAAATTGTCAATCAAAAGAACCTGATCGATCAACAAGCTGCAAAGATTAAAGAATTAGAGCTTGAAGTTGAGAAATTAAAAGAAAAATCAGTTGATCAGGGGGAGAAGTCTGAAAAAGAAGATGAAGAAGAGGAAGAAAAGGATGACAATGATGGTAATGATAATGATGGTGGTAATGATGGTGGTGGTAATGATGGTGATGAGGATGACAATGATGGTGATGGTTTATATGATTTTGGTGCTTATGCTAATGATGGAAATGAGGATGATACTGAGCAAAATGAACCTCCTCAAGATTTCTCACAGCCTGAAAATCAACAGCATTTTTCTTCTTCAAGTGATGAACCTCATGATACATCTTCAAGTCCTATTGATTCTCCAGATCCAATACACTTTGCACCTGCACTTCCTCAGATCTGTGATGTTCCAGTGTTAGCTCCAACTTCAGAGTTTGAAGATCTTGTATTTGAAGACTTAGAAGAAGAACAAGAGCTAGATACTAATATCTTTGATTTTGCTGAAGAAAAAGAAAATGATAAGGTTGAGGGGGAGTTGCTGCCTAGTGAACAAAGATTTATGATCGATATTGGAGAAGAAGAGTTGGCCAAGAAACATATATCGGATGGCTGCTATTCTCCTACATGTAAACGGATGGAGGTTGGAGAATCTTCGGGAACTAAAGAAGTTGTATATGTATGGGGTAGTGATGAAGATGAGAATGATTATCAAGTTTCCGATATTGCTGAATTTGATTATAATCTTCAAAGATTAAATCAAAATGGAGACTTTGATTCAGATGAAGAGCCTCCAGTAGAGGGAGAAGAAGAAGATGGTATTGATGAAGAGCATGAGGAATCTTTATTTCAAAACTTTCCTGAAGATCCAGTTCAAGAAAAACCTTACAAAGACTGGTTCAAAGAGAAGGTTATTGTTAATGAAGAAAAGTTGTCAAAGAGGAAAACATTCAAGCTCAAAAGCAGAAAACTCAAAGGAAAGATTATAAGCTGGAAGTATGATTCTGACAACAAAGTTTTTGTAGTAAAAAGAACGGATGGACTCCAATACTTCTCAAGATCTTTCAGACGAATTGGATCTCTGCCTCAATGTGACGTGAATCATCTTGGAAGCATCAATATTTTGAATTATCTTGAAAGAGGGATCGTACATTGTATGATTCAAAGGATTTATGAGGATACAAATTGGCACAAAGAAAAACATTTGGAATGGAAATATCTTCCAAGAACACTGCCAAAGAGAAAGGTTGATCCTTGGGAAATTAATTCAATTACAAATCAACCAAGGGTGAAACTTATCTATCCTGGAGCTCACTGCAAGAAAGAAATCCCTCTGGAGATTCTACCAACGAATTTCACCAAATACTTCATTGAATGGTTCTATGTGAGCAATACTGGTGAAGCTTACATAGTTTGCTATGACAAAGAGCAGAATGGAAACATTATATGGCCAACCAGAAATGTGGTGAAAGTATATGATCCCTTGAGTTTAATCAACCTTGCTGAAGAAGATTTGTCGATGCTGGAGAAGAATCAAATTATTCATGATGATGATCCAGAATCAACAATCCAAGCAAGAATGTTTCAAAGGGTGGTTCATGTTTGCCTTGAGCAGAGAATCCATGCGGGATGCAAGCATCCAGGGTTCGAATAAAGAAGTATCAGTACAAAGACAAATCAAGCTTTATCCAAGGGGGAGTTTGTTGGAGCATAATGTCTAAAGCTTAATCTGTTAGTTTTGATAAATTTTGTAAGTCCGAAACTGTACAAGTCAAGTGTCCGAAAGTAGCTAAGTATGTATGTCCGTAACTAATGTAGTCAGTATGTATGTAGTACTTACGGACTGTCTGGTAGTCCGTAAGTAGAAGTCAGCAAGTAGATAGATTCGGACTTTGATGTTTGACTTATATTGACTAGAGAATTCTGCCTATATATATAGGTGTTTGATGTTCAGAATTCTCTAAGTCTTTGGTTTTGTATTATCTGAGTTACTTTAATACAATCAGTTTACCAAAGCAATTTCTCTCTTCTCTAAATCATTTACTTCAAGTATATTGTTATCCGCTGCGTGTTATACTTGATTACTAAGCTTAGTTCTGAGATCGTGGACTATCAATATCAAATGCCCCCAAGTAACAATAGTAAGGCAGTCATCAATGTGTAGAAACATATAGTCCTGGGATGGTGGTAACTTAACTTGTGAAGTAATGTCGTTTACAAAGTCTGGTGTTTAGCCAAATTTGAAACGTCATTATTTCATAGTTTATAGTCTTATTGTAGGTTTTTGACTTTTAAAAGTTCAACTTGAAGTAAGGTTTTTGAATAAAAATCGCAATTAATGCAATACTTCAAATTGACTTTTAGGTCAAAACTTACTTCGGACGATAATTCCAGTTTGTCCGCATACCAAAATTATAACCTAAACATGTAATCATTATTTTTAGGCATTTTCCTACTAGATAACAAGCTAGGTCATGCACAAAAATTATGTCATCCATGTGTTTGGTTTTATTCAAGACCATTGTTTCTAGTAACATTGCTTATTTTGACTAGTCAAGCAAGTACAAGTGTCCTAGTAAGCAAGAGTTTTCAAGTAATCTCAATTTACTATCATGCATGCTAGTTAACTTTTTGTTGACTTTCAAAAGTCAAATTTGCTAATCCTAATTTATCCTCATTATGCAATTAACATAGGGCAATCATTCAAAACACCATAATTACTTAAATATCTAACAACTAGCACTTAATCAAGCTAAATTCTAGACTTAATCAATAAGTTAAAGTACATCTTCTTGAAAGGTCCAAACTAGTATGAATTAGCATGGGTAAGTGGTAGTAGCATGTAGTTTCTAAGCATTCAACCAAGAAAAATACCAATTCCTAGTTACTAACTTAGGTAACTTCATAAAATGAGAAACTTTAAGCTTAAAGTGGGTTTCTTATGATCATACCTTGTTTTAGTGCGTTATGCTTCAAAATGAATGTACAACCGAGAATATCATGCAATGAGGAGTTCAAAAGGACATGAAATTAGAGAGGTTGATGAAGATTGGATGGTGATCCATGGAGTGGTGATGGTGGCCGGTTTTGGGAGTGAGGGAGGAAGGAGAAGAAAAGTTTTTATGTTATTTTTGAATTATGGGATCAAATGGAAGGCTTGTGGTCCATGAGAATATTTGTCATACTCCCATGTACCCTATTCCTTACATGGTCCCCTATGTACATCTAAGTACTTCCCTAGATTAATTCCTAATATCCCACTAATGATGATTACAAATCCTAAATGTATTTATTGTAACTAGTTACTTGTTAGTCTTTCGTTACGTTATGAACAATTTAAGAAGCGCGTAAATTTTTGTGGAACAATTAAAAGCAATCCTGAGATATTAAACTTAAATTATTTTTTTGTTGTTTTAAAATTAGTTGTCTGATGTGGACTTGTTGAATGTACATGTTTCGGCTAAAAGCTTAACGTTATACGTTCTTGTTGTCGCGCACGTGTTTTTAAGCAAAAATTTAAAAACGTTTTTTTTTTTTCAAAAGAAACTTTCAAAATTTTATTATATTACTATATTTATACTAAAATATGCTCATTTAAAGTCGCGAGCTTCGACCTTTTTTGGAAGGAATTGTTTTAAGATTCGTTCCGATCCCTCCATAGGGAAAGGGTCGAGACTTGCTCCCTTAAGCGAACGTGTTTCAGCACAAAATATTTTGAAAGTTCCAAAATGGTGTTATAAACTAAAAAGTAATGACGATTCTCAAATCCCAGGACTTCTCGTTCTTCGTATCCTAAATTGACAAGATCACTAATTAACTTATTGTATGCTTTCCTTATCTTTTTAGGGTTTGACAAACCGACGTGTGGACCTTGATCTTTGTAATTAAGATCGTGAGTGAGTTTATTCATGACTTCCAGAAATGCGTTCTCTTCCTGTGAATCAGGTTCTCCGGTTGTAGACTTAACTATCCTGCAGAGTTCACTGATTGTGGATTTTTGTACGGAAGTGAAAGGGTATTTGGTAAAGGCAAAGATTCGAGTAAGCATAACGTGAAGGTCTTTTCTTTTTGCGAAGAAAACTGTGTCGATTCTTTCCTTGGTGGAATCAGGAAAAACGTCTCGTAATTTTGAGATCAGGTAGGAGGCGGGGTCAACAAAGAAAGGAATTTTACCAGGAATGAGGATAGAAATCATCGGATCTTGTTCTTCCCAGAACTCAAGTTTGTTGATCATTGCGGTGACACTGTGATTGATTAACATCATAGATGTTGGAAGAAAATCCATGTCGGCGAGTGATTCAAAAAGTAGATCTAAATCTGCTATAAACTTTAGTTCTTGGTCTCTGAAATTTGTGGAAGTGCTTTCGCATTCATGACTTGACAGGCGAAGAAGGAATTCTACTTGTTTTTCTAATGTGGCAATCGTTTCTCATTGTTCATAGGAATACGGGTGATTGGCATAGGTTAATTGCCTGACGAATGCTTTATAGACATCTACCCTACAGGGAGGATTAAAAGAAGCACCGAGGTGGCGTTCTTCAAAACAAGGTTGTTCCGGCTCGACTGATGGAACCTTGTCCACCACTCGGTAAATGGTGTATTTTTGGTTGTGTGAAATGAATGGAAAGATGCCGTAATTCCGAGAATCGGGCGTAGTTTGAGTATACACCGATGTTTTAGAAATGAGGGTGATTAAGTCACAAGACTTAGGAGGTTTTTCTTCAGAATTATCTTCGGGAAAATAATCGAAGTGGGAGGAATTTGGTAAATCAGGTAGGTGTAAAGTTATCGAGTGATCTTCTGGAGATGATGCAAGGTCAGGTAACTGGTCCGTATCATCAAAATCCAGGCAATGTTTTGGAATTGAAAGGGAGGTCCTATATTCTTCTTGGGTGTCGGAGGTTTCCTTAGTTTTAGAGGAAGAAGGTGAAAAGAAATCAGATCCTAACTCTTTTTCTAAGTAATCAAAGAATTCCGTATCATCCATTGAAATGAAGCAAGAAGTGGGTTTTCGAGTTGTCATTTTTAAAGTTATCCTAACTAAATAATACTTAATTAATACTAATTACTTAAATTAACTTTCGAAAGATTTCTAAGAAGATTTCAATCGGAAGGGTCTCCTAAATATTACTACTTAAGGCGGCTTTAAATCGTACGTTTGTGATTCCCCGGCAGCGGCGCCAAAAACTTGATGCGCCCGCAACTGTCGGTTCAGTGTCGGTGCGATTCCTGATGGTGATGCGGGCGCAGCAGGGGTTTTAAAATTTATATTTTGCTGGGCTTAAATTATACGTACTACCTACTCTTGTTAGTAAGCGGTAAGTATGACCTAAGATCGTTCTATGAATCCAAACGTGTGGGCGATTAAAGCTGGGCTTTCGGTAGGAGATATTTAGGATGGAACAAAGTAGGTAGGTTTGGGGGTTTTAAACTAAAGACAGGTAATTAAAATACAGAAAAGTAAATTACAGGAAAGCAGATAAAGATAAACATGTTCTTGCTGAGATTTCGATAATTAATGTTTCAGGATGACATATTAAACAGGGACAATGCTAAATGTAATGGTCTAAACTATCAGGTGTAAACTCTAGAACCCTACCAACTAAATTTCCCATTGGCATGTCACTAGGAACTAGGTTATCGTGATTCTGATCGGAGCAATACGTAAACTTCCAATACTTATCTAGTTGAAAGATAAACAACCTATTTTGGCTTAACGCTGAGGTGCATGAATCAGTAACGTATCGTCTCATAGGTCCGACCTTTCTTAACCCCTAAAATAGTTTAGTATTTTATTAGCATGCAGATTAATAACTTTGTATGTTTTGACCGCCGATTGAGTAAGGCTTAGTGTTTTAAGGTATTTAAATCACGAGGATGTTATCCTTATTCCTAAGTCTTGTTTTATGCATTAAGGTTTGGTTACTTCAACTTATGACTTGAGTTCTCCTTTTCAAACAGTTATACATCCCTAGAGTATTCGCAGTTTATAAAAACATGTTTCATATGCAGGCCATGCCTTTCAGTAATCGGACAATGTACTTTACATGGTAGTTCGACTGCTTCTTACATCAGACATGTGGTCAAGAGTAATTAACGGTGAATGTGACACTCTAAACTAACTAAATGTAAAGCGATGCAGAAATGTAAACCTAACATGTACAACGAGTGGGTTCACTGTGTCTTACTTGTTGCATGTCATTGGCTCAAATAACTACTTACCATAATTAAGGTTGATCAAGTCCTAATTACTAGGTTGCAGTCACGTGGATAACCGGAAAGGGTACTCCATAAATTAAACTCAAGTTCATAAAGTCTTAACGGTACAAAAGTCATTAATTCCTATTTTATCTGAGCGTGTTTTTGAACATTATTTTATTGTGCATTGACTTTCGTAGGATATACCAGTTAGTTGTGAAGTTGTATTATCCTTTCGGAATTCCAACTGTTAAACCAGAGCTGATTCCAGTGATGTAACTACCTTCGGTCGTTTATCGACTTCTATACATTTGTACTCCGTATAAAATGTTTCCAGTACTATATCAGATAAACTATCGAATAGGGGCCGTTACATCACGTTTACAATTGTCGTACACTTAATTATATAACGTCATCCTTACTTATAATTATCTACATCATCAACAATCACAATAATAAACTACTCGCAATTCACGGCAATAGATAAATTACATACAAGGCAATAATACATAGTTGAAATATGAAATAAAGCAAGTATGATAAAGGTTTCGATATCACCCGGAAATAAATGCGCAGCAGCGTATTATTATAACAGACAACTCGTTCACACGTACAAAGATGAATCCCCAAACTCCTAACGTTCGCTCTAACCTCTATGTTAATCCGTAGATTAATTACAATAATCCTAGACTAAAACATAAGAGACTTTTAGAGTGAGAAAGTGAAAATGGAAGAATGAGAGTGTTAGTATGAGTGTGTGTGTTGGTGTATGAGTTGGTGTGTTGAAATGAGAGCTAGGGGCTGCCTTTTGTAGAGGAAATTTGGCTCAAGTTAGCACCCCAAAGCTCATGATAGCAAAAGGTGGAAAAGGTAGTGGCACTAGGTACAAAAGGCGAAAAAGGTAGTGGCACCAGGTACGAAAAGTAGGAAAAGGTCTAGCACCGGGTACGAAAAAGGACAAAAAAGTGCAACCCGTGCGGGTGAGTGGCAGCCGGCGGCGGCTGGCTACCATCAGCCGGCGGCTGGCTGGCTGGCGGCGGCGGCTGGCTGCCAGTGGCACCAGTCTGCTACCGGTTGCTGCGTTTCTCGATTCGTGCGTGTTTTCTTCGTTATGCACCCGTTTGCGTTGATTCTTTTTGCGTTGGATTCGTAATTCAAAAAAAAAAGATTTTGATGAAAAGAATTCCCAAAAATATGTCTCTGAACTTTAGATGTGTCGTACGAATCGTTTGGATCTTCCGGAGTGCGTAGAATCTTCGTTCTTCGTCCGTTTTAGTTGATTCTTCTTCTGTTAGATTCGTAATTTGAAAACGAATACCTTAGGTCAGATAGATGTTGGTGATGGGCTCTTTGGTCTTGAAATCTCATTTTGATGTTTGGAATCTTCAAACGTGCGTGGAATCTTCGTTTTCTGCCCGTTTTGCTTGATTTTCATCATGCAACCTTGTTTTTACCATCTTGACATAATATTACAGATTTGTAATGTTTTTGAATTAAAGTGCCAAGAATTGTTCCAGAATGAGAGAGAGATCGGTGGTAAAAACGTGACTTTTTACGCGATATCAATAACCATTGCATGTGTATCTGTCACTTGGCTGGACAACGTCGACACTAATTTATCTTTGTCTACATTTTCACGTTTCTCAGCTGCAAGTTCCGCTTCAAGTGCTTTGAATCTCGCATCATCGTATGCTTTTCTGTTTCGGGGTAGATTAAAATACGTCTTGACTGTCACTCCGCCTCCCACTCCTCTGGCATATCCAGATTTTTCGGGACCAAGCACCTCTGTCAATCCGTCGCCATTGTCATCCTTTAAGGTTCCAGCTTTGATCTGCTCCTCAGCGGCTTCCTGCAGTAAAGATTTCATCAGGCAATTAATGTGTTTAATGCAAAACAAACATGAATTTATAAATGGAAAACTTCATGTCAAAATGCTTACTACTGCATTTGCCTTTTCTTTGGTTGTGTTGTCTCGAAATACCCCTTATTTGTTTACCCTTCCTTTCACCCACAACAGAGCACGTGGGGGTTCTTCATGTTGTTCAATAACTTTATCTTCGATCTTATAATCATCAAATACGCATGCATGTAAAGTTAAACCAATTAATATATTAACTTAGACAATAAAAAACAGAAACAAATTACATTTAAGACTTATTATATATACATGTAGTAATTAGAAACAAACATTCGCTTTGTAAATGTAAGTACCATTTTCTTTTTCACATATGTGTATCCACCACGTCCCATTGTATGCGGATAAAGAGACTTGGAGCGCGCCTCTTTTGCTGCACGTGACTTGCGCTTAGTTACAGAAGAACAAAATGATAATTAATTAGTTTAATTTAGGCATAAATTTGCAAACTCAAAGCATATGAAAGCTATATTATGTATGGAGTTAAATATAAATGACCATCACTAACCTGGTAATTTTCCGTGCTCGTATACTCTACGAATACGTCCCATTCCGCGGATTTGACAATTGAACTGTATTTAAATGGGACTTCTTTTAGATTTGCAGGTGTGTGTAGGTTAGGCAGGATGTACTTGTCCCTTAATTTACTTCTGAAAGTCCGTAGATGCCCACCTAGACGATACATTATTTTCCCTTTGTATGTCTCCTCAAGGACAAAATATCGCTGCAATATTAGAATACTCAAGTGGATCAGAAACTGAAACTATAATTGTAACAAAACATCTTTATCTAATTAGGTTACCATGATCAATATACTAGATAGCAAACAGATTACATATACTAGATGTATATATATATATATATATATATATATACACAATGTATTCTCAATATTCACGAGTCTGTTTAATAGCAATCTAATGTGGTTTTTTAACATTAACAAATTAATTAAATATATGTACTTGCATATATAATATGTATCTATAGTGTATTCTCAGTATTAATTTTTTGATAAATTATAAAGGAAACTAAAGGGATCTGATCAGTGTTTAAAACTTGCCGTGATTTCATCCCAAAGTTTTGCTCTTGATTCTGGATCGACCTTCTTCCATGTAAGAATCTTTAAGCCTATATGCTCACGCATCATGTCTCCCAAGAAACTTGGAAACACTGCGCTGTTATCCCCTGTGAGCCTGCCCATTGAATCGAAGGCTACATTGAGTTTTGATGCACCGCGTTTGTTAAACTTGTTGCGAAACTTAGCTAGCCTTGTGATGCCCCTTGGAGGAACTATTTTGATTGTTGAATCGGTGTTTTCACGGGCATCATGTTCTTCATCAGAAGATGAATCATACTCCTCTGATTCATACCTCTCATCTTCGTCGTTGCCATGATAAACATTATCGGTTGCTTTATCCATGAATCTTTAGTTGTTTAGGAGAGAGTAGTAAAAGATAATGTTTTGGTTAGTGTTTAATTTAGAGTGGAATAATTGTGTAAAAACAGATTAATGATTGTTTGGGTTGTGGTTTGTAGGCATTAACTGTAATTATCGAATTTTTAGGAAGGTAAATGGTCACGACTAATTTAAAAATTTTCGCTAATTTTAAATTTAAAATTTTTCAGCCACAAATTTGGCTAAAAAAAAACAGAGAAAAGCAATAAACTTGTTCTATTGTTTTATATTTATTTTACAAAATATAACAAAAGCGATTCATATAGATTAGTGGTAAAGGTGGTGGATAAAGTTGTCTGCTGGTCGCGTGTTCAAGTCTTGCATGTTTCCTTCTTTTTTTTTTGTGTAAAGTGATCATGTTATATTTTAATGTGAAATATCTATACTTCCTTATTATACCCTTATCAATAGTTTAATGTATTAAAAAACTTGCATTTTGATCCCTCTGATGGGTGGCAATTCGGGTTGGGTTGGGTTGACGGGTTCAGATTGTCGGGTTGTCGGGTTGAATGGTTCAGGTTGAATGGTTAAGGTTGTCAGGTTGAATGGTTCAGGTAGAATGTTTCGGGTTGTCAGGTTGTCGGGTTGACGGGTTCGAATTTTCAGGTTGGCGGGTTGGCGCCTCAGAAATATTCGAGTCGGGTTCGTGTCGGGTTTCGTGTCGAGTCAGAAATTGCCAGCCCTTATATCTATACATTTGGTAAGTATGGTATTTTTGAATTTTAGCTCTTCACACCATCATCATGTTAACTATACATTTGGTAACTACTATATTTTTGAATCTTAGCTCTACATTTAGTTGTTGCATCCATTAACTACTATATCCATACATTTGGTTAGTCTCTAATATCATTCTGTTTGTTGCACTTCATAGCCCAATACACACTCTGATACAATCAGTTTTGATTTCAAACCATCGAATTCAAATCAACATACACACGAATTCAAATCAACATATACACGAATTTGATACAACCAGTTTTGAATTTAAATTGAGCAGCAAAATAAATAACAAATTGTACCAACAAACACACGAATTCAAATCAACATATATATATATATATATATATATATATTTAGCAGCAAAAAATATGTACATAATTAACAAATTAAATTGTACCAAGTAACTGCCTAATTTTAATTCTAATCTCAAATGGCTACAAACTTGAGGTAACACGCGTCCCACAAACAAACGTTACAAAAAAACAGCCATTCACGCCTATTCAACCACGCATCGATTAATCTAACCCTGGATGCATGGTGGTGTGTACAACTAAGGCAGACAGGAAATTCCCTGTGGGTTAATCGCGCGTGATCAGACAGTAGTCTACTAACCTTGGTCACGCTTTCTACCACACCCCTACGACTTGCTGCCTTTGTGTATTGGTCATTCAGGAGACGCCTTGCTTCTGCTATACTTTCTCCACCTTCTGCCATCAGCATCATACCAAGGACAAGTGTAGCATCACTTTGTCCCAACTTCGCTGCCTGCTGCAGCATTCCCTTTCCAGCCGCCTCATCGCCAAGATAAAACACCTTTACCTGATTAGCACACAAAACAAACATAAATATGTATATAACAGAGTACCATGCATCAAAAAATTAAATTGATTGGAAGATAAGACGTACCACTCCATCTCTAAACAACATGTTCTGGTTTCCCTTTTCCCTCAATTGTGCTAGCAGCTCAAACTTAAGAAAGTGAAACGTAAGTGAAAAGATGGAATCAACTTCCATCCTCAGATACACCTCATCATTTTCCCCTGCTCGTGCAAAGGCTTTGCAACTATAATGTAGGTAATCAGAAAACCAAAGTAAATCCCTCATAAATGGTAATTTCTTAAAAACTAAATTTTAAGATTGGATACAATTTAAATCTGATGAGCCCTATTAGATGCAATACGGTTATTTAAAATTCTACTTAATGAATCGCTAAAATAGGCAAACGCAGTGTTATTTAAGTTGAATCTATAATGTGAACTACGGTTTGTAAACTTACAGCGTCTTGCACTTGAAAAGGTCGATTGCACTCGAAGCCCCCAAATGCTCTAATATCTTTGCGATCACTTCGTCCGGGAGATCAAATAGCGACAACACGTGTTCCTTGCTTAGTCGGCGTTTCTTTGCAAGTTGGAATTCCATGATTTTGATCTTGCTTGTAGTTTTGGTTATGCTCTGTTTCAAGTTTTTTGGAAGTTGGTGCGCCGGGAACTGAAACGCCTAGTGATGATGCGTAATGACCACAGACCGCCATTTTTGGTCTTATAGTCAATTACGGAAATACCCTAAAAAATAATAGGCTTCTTATTCTTTTAGTAAGGCTATTTATGTCACTAGCACGTTTATTGTATATATTTAGACGTCTACATATATGGTAACAAGATAATTTATTTTTATACTTGATACAAAACTTAGGATAAGTGTTATTGTTCAATAAATGGTGAAATTAAACATAGGATAAGTTGTATGATTCAATAAATGATGAAATAATTATATCCTAAGTTTAATAGTGGCGTCTGTGATATTGGTAATAGCATATATCATATATTTCATTATTAAACTTAGGATCAGTTGTATGATTCAATAAATGATGAAATAATTATATCCTAAGTTTAATAGTGGCGTCTGTGATATTGGTAATAGCATATATCATATATTTCATTATTAAACTTAGGATCAGTTGTATGATTCAATAAATGATGAAATAATTATATCCTAAGTTTAATAGTGGCGTCTGTGATATTGGTAATATCATATATCATATATTTCATTATTAAACTTAGGATAAGTTGTATGATTCAATAAATGATGAAATAATTATATCCTAAGTTTAATAGTGGTGTCTGTGATATTGGTAATAGCATATATCATATATTTAATTATTAAACTTAGGATAAGTTGTATGATTTAATAAATATTGAAATAATTATATCCTAAGTTTAATAGCGGCGTCTGTGATATTGGCAATATCATATATCATATATTTCATTATTAAACTTAGGATAAGTTGTATGATTCAATAAATGATGAAATAATTATATCCTAAGTTTAATAGTGGCGTCTGTGATATTGGTAATATCATATATCATATATTTCATTATTAAACTTAGGATAAGTTGTATGATTCAATAGATGATGAAATAATTATATCCTAAGTTTAATAGTGGCGTTTGTGATATTGGTAATATCATATATCATATATTTCATTATTAAACTTAGGATCAGTTGTATGATTCAATAAATGATGAAATAATTATATCCTAAGTTTAATAGTGGCGTCTGTGATATTGGTAATATCATATATCATATATTTCATTATTAAACTTAGGATAAGTTGTATGATTCAATAAATGATGAAATAATTATATCCTAAGTTTAATAGTGGCGTATGTGATATTTGTTATATCATATATCATATATTTCATTATTAAACTTAGGATAAGTTGTATGATTCAATGAAACTAAAATAAAAAAAACCTGCATCAGCCTAGATTCGAACACAGGTTTACATGGTAGCCGTCATATACCTTCACTCAACACACTGAAACCACTCAAGCACAAGTTCTTTTTGTTAATATTTATGTAAAGTATTCATTTTAAAGTGTTTGAAGGTGATCAGTTTTCTATAATTCCCCTAATTTACTTAATTAAAACCCTAATTATTTACAAAACAACACGCCGTACACAACTAATCTAAGATTCAAACCCTCCAATGGACAAGTCTTGGATGGGAACAAGCAGGATGAACAAACGTTATATAGATGGAGTAAAATCATTTATTGATTACGCGGTAGGCAACTTGGAGAAGACAACTAACATCGACCCTTTAGTAAATAAACATGTTCAGATCCCATGTCCATGTACCAAATGTTTAAATCATGTAGTGCGTACAGTGGAGGAAGTGCATTTCCATTTATTCAGTAATGGCATTGATATAAGCTACACAAAGTGGACTAAACATGGAGAAAAGGATGATTCATCATCTAGTGCCGTGGAACATCATCACAATGGTACAACAGATTTTGTTGACACCCAGCAAACGGATTCTGATACAGACATTGCAACAGATGCCCCAGAAACAGTTGAAATGGTTAATGCTGCAAACGATAACTTTGATGATGAGGATCCGGATGACCAACTCAAGTTTCATGAACTACTTTCAGATGCAGAGAAGCCGCTTTACAAAGGATGTCCGTTCACAAAGTTGTCAGCAATTGTTCAACTACTAAACTTGAAAAGTAAGTATGGTTGTTCTGATAAGTTCTTTACTGAACTACTGGGATTGTTAAAAAAGATGCTACCTGATTATAATGAACTGCCGGAAAAAACTTACCAGGCAAATTTTTTTTTGAAATTAATGGGGTCAGGATACCAAAAGATAGATGTATGTATAAACAATTGCCTTCTTTACTGGAAAGACGATGAGGAATTGACTGTGTATAGAACTTGTGGGACATCAAGGTGGAAGCTGGATCAGAAGACAAATAAAGTGAAAGATAAAATTCCAGCAAAGGTAATGCGGTATTTTCCAATAATACCAAGATTGAAACGACTCTTTAGGATAGAAAATATTGCCGAAGAATTAAGATGGCACGCGACTAGGAGGGAAACAGATGGTGTGTTACGTCACCCTGCAGATTCACAGGCATGGCGTACCATAGATACAAAATTTCCTGAAATTGCAAAAGATCCAAGAAATCTAAGGCTAGGAATATCGGCTGATGGGGTTGACGTCAATAGAGGAAATAGGCATCACAGTGTGTGGCCAGTTTTAACTGTCATTTACTACCTTCCTCCATGGTTATGTATGAAAAGAAAGTTTATATCGCTTTCTGTGTTGATCCCTAGATACCCGGGAAATGATATCGATGTTTTTTTGGAATCGTTGGTTGATGATCTGCAAACCTTATTCGAGAAAGGGGTTGACACATATGATGCTTCCACAAAAGAAGTCTTTAATCTACGTGCGGTTGTGTTATGGACAATAAATGATTACCCTGCACTCGGTACTTTATGTGGCTGCCCAACCAGTGGATACAAAGGTTGTGTAGTATGTGGGAAACAAAAGATTGTGTTAGACTTCCTACGTCATCCAAGCAGAGTTATGTTGGTCACAGAAGATATCTACCATATACACACACGTTCAGAAAGCAAAGGAAGGCGTTCAATGGACAACAAGAATTCCGCCCGTCTCCAATTCCAATGACTGGGGAAGAAATATACAACGAGGTCAAACATATTGAAAATAAGTGGGGAAGGGTAAACCGACCAAACAATAAGGCATCAGGAAACCAGAAAGATGCGAGAGGCATAGGTGGGAAGATACAAAAGCACAAAAGGAAAAGAGGAACTCAAGATGGTAGTTCAAGCCAGATAGATCAAGGTGATGCGTACTGGAAGAAATTCAACATTTGGTATCGAAAGCTTAAGTATTGGAGGTATAATGAAGTTAACCATTGTATTGATTTCATGCATATAGAAAAGAATGTTGGTGAGAGTCTAGTCGGAACTTTGCTAAATGTTCCAGGAAAGATGAAAGATGGAGAGAATGCTCGATTGGATCTGAAAGAGTTGGGGATAGATAAACCAGAGTTGTTTGCTAGGAAAGAAGGAGACAAAACAATACTACCTCCAGCAGGTTACACATTAACGAATGCCGAGAAAGACATCTTTTGTGAAACGTTATACAACATCAGAATACCTCAAGGCTATTGTTCAAATTTCTCATCTTTAGTCAGCCTAAAAGACAGGAAGCTCATCGGCCTTAAATCACATGACTATCACATGCTAATGCAAGAGTTTTTGCCCATTGCAATACGGTCAATCATGGACCAACCCACACGATATGCTATCATCAGGTTTTGTTTTTTTTTTTTAAATCTATATGTAGCAAAGAAATAGTATTGGATGAACTAGATAAGATGCAAGAAGAACTTTGTGTCACACTCTGCCTGCTCGAAAAGTTCTTTCCTCCATCATTTTTTGATATTATGGTCCATTTGATTGTGCTCGAATATTTCACAAAGTGACTGTTGTGAATATATTCGTCACATAAAATCAACTTAAACGTGACCATAAACATCATTTGGTTACACATTTGTGAAATGATGTGGCTATTGTAAAGCCATATGTGTGACCATATGTATCTGGTTTTGGCTACTCTGAAATCATGTGTGACAAACTCGACTACATGATTTAGTCACATAAACAGTTACTTCAAGTGACCATATAGTGGCTTATGATTTAGACACACAAAATAACATTATATGTGACCAATATAAAACTTAGTGATAATTGATGTCAATTTTGGCTCTAAATAATAGCCACATGAATATTTCACAAAGTGACTGTTGTGAATATATTCGTCACATAAAATCAACTTAAAGGTGACCATAAACATCATTTGGTTACACATTTGTGAAATGGTGTGACTATTGTAAAGCCATATGTGTGACCATATGTACCTGGTTTTGCCTACACTGAAATCATGTGTGACAAACTCGACTACATGATTTAGTCACATAAACAGTTACTTCAAGTGACCATATAGCGGCATATGATTTAGACACACAAAATAACATTGTATGTGACCAATATAAAACTTAGTGATAATTGATGTCAATTTTGGCTCTAAAAAGTAGCCACATGAATATTTCACAAAGTGACTGTTGTGAATATATGCGTCACATAAAATCAACTTAAACGTGACCATAAACATCATTTGGTTACACATTTGTGAAATGGTGTGGTTATTCTAAAGCCATATGTGTGACCACTAGCTTTTCCACATTCTAACACACACTGCACATATGGTCACATAAAAAGTTATGTGACCATATGTTCCTGATTTTGGTTACACTTGTATTATGTGTGACAAACTTGACTACATGATTTAGTCACATTAACAATTGCTTCATGTGACCATACGGTGGCATTTGGTCACAGTGTTTAAGAGTGTGACAAAGATTCGTCAAGTTTAATTTGTATAATGTGACTAATTCATATGTTCGAACGTGTGTGACTAACTTACTCTTCATTTGTCACGCATTCCAAATTCATATGTGACTAACTAATCAGCAAAAAAATAGCAGATCCCTTTCGCCACATAAATGTTCGAACGTGTGTGACTAAATAATAACGTGAATTTTATTTTCGTACCTATAGTCACACAAATGTTAGAATGTGTGACAATCTGATTTCGAGCATGTGTGACCAAAGCCTCATTTTGTACTAGTGTAAGTACATATGGGCGTTTCAAAGTCGTAAGATACGTAATGGGGATATCATTAATTCTTCTTATTGCTTGATAACTAAACAATGTGAAACATCGTTCTTCACATTCCTTACTTTGGCATTGACTAATATGCAAACAATCTCTCACTTTCTAACGGACCAAACAAATTCTTACCAAACATTTAACGATTAGTACCGATGATATCGCGTAAAAAGTCACATTTTTACTATCGATATCTCTCTCATTCTGGAACAATTCTTGGCACTTTAACTCAAAAACATTACAAATCTGTAATATTGTGTCAAGATGGTAAAAACAAGGTTGCATGATGAAAATCAAGCAAAACGGACAGAAAACGAAGATTCCACGCACGTTTGAAGATTCCAGACATCAAAACGAGATTTCAAGACCAAAGAGCCCATCACCAACATCTATCTGACCTAAGATGTTCGTTTTCAAATTACGAATCCAACAGAAGAAGAATCAACAAAAACGGACGAAGAATGAAGATTCTACGCACTCCGGAAGATCCAAACGATTCGTACGACACATCTAAAATTTAGAGACATGTTTTTGGGATTTCTTTTCATCAAAATATTCATTTTTGAATTACGAATCCAACGCAAAAAGAATCAACGCAAACGGACGCATAACGAAGAAAACACGGACGAATCGAGGAACGAAGCAACGGACAGCGAAACGGTGCGGGGTGGTGCCAGCCGCCGCCGGCAGCCACACAGCCACCACCGGCTGGCAGCCAGCCACCGCCGCCAGCCCGTCACCCGCACGGATTGCGCTTTTTTGTCCTTTTTCGTACCCGGTGCTAGACCTTTACATGCTTTTCGTACCTGGTGGCACTACCTTTTTCGCCTTTTGTACCTGGTGCCACTACCTTTTCCACCTTTTTCTATCATGAGCTTTGGGGTGCTAACTTGAGCCAAATTACTTCTATAAAAGGCAGCCCCTAGCTCTCATTTGAAGACACTCATACACTCATATACTCTCTCATATTCACACTCATACTTACACTCTCATTCTTCCATTTTCACTTTCTCACTCTAAAGATCTTTTATATTTTAGTCTAGGGTTATTGTAATTAATCTACGGATTAACATAGAGGTTAGAGCGAACTTTAGGAGTTTGGAGATTTATCTTTGTACGTGTGAACGAGTTATCAGTCATAATAATACGCTGTTGCGCATTTATTTCCGGGTGATATCGAAACCTTTATCATACTTGCTTTATTTCATATTTCAACTATGTATTATTGCCTTGTATGTAATTTGTCTATTGCCATGAATTGCGAGTAGTTTATTATTGTGATTGTTGATGATGTAGATAATTATAAGTAAGGATGACGTTATATAATTAAGTGTACGACAATTGTAAACGTGATGTAACGGCCCCTATTCGACAGTTTATCTGATATAGTACTGGAAACGTTTGGTTAGTTTAGAGTGTCACATTAACCGTCAATTACTCCTGACCACATGTCTGATGTAAGAAGCAGTCGAACTACCATGTAAAGTACACTGTCCGATTACTGAAAGGCATGGCTTGCATATAAAACACGTTTTTATAAACTGCGAATAATCTAGGGATGTATAACTATTTGAAAAGGAGAACTCAAGTCATAAGTTGAAGTAACGAAGCCTTAATGCACAAAAACAAGACTTAGGAATAAGGATATGATATCGCGTAAAAAGTCACGTTTTTACCACCGATATCTCTCTCATTCTGGAATAATTCTTGGCACTTTAATTCAAAAACATTACAAATCTGTAATATTATGTCAAGATGGTAAAAATAAGGTTGCATGACGAAAATCAAGCAAAACGGGCAGAAAATGAAGATTCCACGCACGTTTGAAGATTCAAAACATCAAAATGAGATTTCAAGGACAAAGAGACCATCACCAACATCTATCTGACCTAAGGTGTTCGTTTTCAAATTACGAATCTAACAGAAGAAGAATCAACTAAAACGGACGAAAAACGAAGATTCTATGCACTCCGGAAGATCCAAACGATTCGTACGACACATCTAAAGTTCAGAGACATATTTTTGGGATTTCTTTTCATCAAAAGCTTCGTTTTTGAATTACGAATCCAAAACAAAGAAAATCAACGCAAACGGGTGCATAACGAAGAAAACACGCACGAATCGAGAAACGCAACAACCAGCAGCAGACTAGTGCCACTGGCAGCCAGCCGCCGCCGCCAGCCAGTCGCCGCCGGCTGCCACTCACCCGCTCGGGTTGCACTTTTTTTTTTTCTTTTTCGTACCTGGTGCTAGACCTTTTCCTACTTTTCGTACCTGGTGCCACTACCTTTTTCGCCTTTTGTACCTGGTGCCACTACCTTTTCCACCTTTTGCTATCATGAGCTTTGGGGTGCTAACTTGAGCTGAATTTCCTCTATAAAAGGCAGCCCCTAGCACTCATTTCAACACACCAACACACACACACTCATACTAACACTCTCACTCTTCCATTTTCACTTTCTCACTCTAAAAGTCTCTTATGTTTTAGTCTAGGGTTATTGTAATTAATCTACGGATTAACATAGAGGTTAGAGCGAACGTTAGGAGTTTGGAGATTCATCTTTGTACGTGTGAACGAGTTGTCTGTCATAATAATACGCTGCTGCGCATTTATTTCCGGGTGATATCGAAACCTTTATCATACTTGCTTTATCTCATATTTCAACTATGTAATATTGCCTTGTATGTAATTTGTCTATTGCCATGAATTGCGAGTAGTTTATTATTGTGATTATTGATGATGTAGATAATTATAAGTAAGGATGACGTTATGTAATTAAGTGTACGACAATTGTAAACGTGATGTAACGGCCCCTATTCGACAGTTTATCTGATATAGTATTGGAAATGTTTTATACGGAGTACAAATGTATGGAAGTCGATAAACGACCGAAGGTAGTTACATCACTGGAATCAGCTCTGGTTTAACAGTTGGAATTCCGAAAGGATAATACAACTTCACAACTAACTGGTATATCCTACGAAAGTCAATGCACAATAAAATAATGTTCGAAAACACGCTCAGATAAAATAGGAATTAATGACCTTTGTACCGTTAAGACTTTATGAACTTGAGTTTAATTTATGGAGTACCCTTTCCGGTTATCCACGTGACTGCAACCTAGTAATTAGGACTTGATCAACCTTAATTATGGTAAGTAGTTATTTGTGCCCATGACATGCGACAAGTAAGACATAGTGAACCCACTCGTTGTACATATTAGGTTTACATTTCTGCATCGCTTTACATTTAGTTAGTTTAGAGTGTCACATTCACCGTTAATTACTCTTGACCGCATGTCTGATGTAAGAAGCAGTCGAACTACCATGTAAAGTACACTGTCCGATTAGTGAAAGGCATGGCCTGCATATGAAACACGTTTTTATAAACTGCGAATAATCTAGGGATGTATAACTGTTTGAAAAGGAGAACTCAAGTCATAAGTTGAAGTAACTAAACCTTAATGCATAAAACAAGACTTAGGAATAAGGATAACATCCTCGTGATTTAAATACCTTAAAACACTAAGCCTTACACAATCAGCGGTCAAAACATACAAAGTTATTAATCTGCATGCTAATAAAATACTAAACTATTTTAGGGGTTAAGAAAGGTCGGACCTATGAGACGATACGTTACTGATTCATGCACCTCGGCGTTATGCCAAAATAGGTTGTTTATCTTTCAACTAGATAAGTATTGGAAGTTTACGTATTGCTCCGATCAGAATCACGATAACCTAGTTCCTAGTGACATGCCAATGGGAAATTTAGTTGGTAGGGTTCTAGAGTTTAGAACTGATAGTTTAGACCATTACATTTAGCATTGTCCCTGTTTAATCTGTCATCCTGAAACATTAATTATCGAAATCTCAGCAATCACATGTTTATCTTTATCTGCTTTCCTGTAATTTACTTTTCTGTATTTTAATTACATGTCTTTAGTTTAAAACCCCCAAACCTACCTACTTTGTTCCATCCTAAATATCTCCTACCGAAAGCCCAGCTTTAATCGCTCACATGTTAGGATTCATAGAACGATCTTAGGTCATACTTACCGCTTACTAACCAGAGAAGGTAGTACGTATAATTTAAGCCCAGCAAAATATAAATTTTAAAACCCCTGCTGCGCCCGCATCACCATCAGGAATCGCAACGACACTGAACCGACGGTTGCGGGCGCATCAAGTTTTTGGCGCCGCTGCCGGGGAATCACAAATGTACGATTTAAAACCGCCTTAAGTAGTAATATTTAGGAGACCCTTCCGATTGAAATCTTCTTAGAAATCTTTCGAAAGTTAATTTAAGTAATTAGTATTAATTAAGTATTATTTAGTTATGATAACTTTAAAAATGACAACTCGAAAACCCACTTCTTGCTTCATTTCATTGGATGATACGGAATTCTTTGATTACTTAGAAAAAGAGTTAGGATCTGATTTCTTTTCACCTTCTTCCTCTAAAGCTAAGGAAACCTCCGACACCCAAGAAGAATATAGGACCTCCCTTTCAATTCCAAAACATTGCTTAGATTTTGATGATACGGACCAGTTACCTGACCTTGCATCATCTCCAGAAAATCACTCGCCAACTTTACACCTACCTGATTTACCAAATTCCTCCCACTTCGATTATTTTCCCGAAGATAATTCTGAAGAAAAACCTCCGAAGTCTTGTGACTTAATCAACCTCATTCCTGAAACATCGGTGTATACTCAAACTACGCCCGATTCTCAAAATTACGGCATCTTTCCATTCATTTCACACAACCACCAATACACCATTTACCGAGTGGTGGACAAGGTTCCATCAGTCGAGCCGGAACAACCTTGTTTTGAAGAACGCCACCTCGGTGCTTCTTTTAATCCTCCCCGTAGGGTAGATGTCTATAAAGCATTCGTCAGGCAATTAACCTATGCCAATCTCCCGTATTCCTATGAACAACGAGAAACGATTGCCACATTAGAAAAACAAGTAGAATTCCTTCATCGCCTGTCAAGTCATGAATGCGAAAGCAGTTCCACAAATTCTTGAGACCAAGAACTAAAGTTTATAGCAGATTTAGATCTACTTTTTGAATCACTCGCCGACATGGATTTTCTTCCAACATCTATGATGTTAATCAATCACAGTGTCGCCGCAATGATCAACGAACTTGAGTTCTGGGAAGAGCAAGATCCGATGATTTCTATCCTCATTCCTGGTAAAATTCCTTTCTTTGTTGACCCCGCCTCCTACCTGATCTCAAAATTACGAGACGTTTTTCCTGATTCCACCAAGGAAAGAATCGACACAGTTTTCTTCACAAAAAGAAAAGACCTTCACGTTAAGCTTACTCGAATCTTTGCCTTTACCAAATACCCTTTCACTTCTGTACAAAAATCCACAATCAGTGAACTCTGCAGGATAGTTAAGTCTACAACCGAAGAACCTGATTCACAGGAAGAGAACGCATTTCTGGAAGTCATGAATAAACTCACTCACGATCTTAATTACAAAGATCAAGGGCCACGCGTTGGTTTGTCAAACCCTAAAAAGATAAGGAAAGCATACACTAAGTTAATTAGTGATATTGTCAATTTAGGATACGAAGAACGAGAAGTCCTGGGATTTGAGAATCGTCATTACTTTTTAGTTTATAACACCATTTTGGAACTTTCAAAATGTTTTGTGCTGAAAAACGTTCGCTTAAGGGAGCAAGTCTCGACCCTTTCTCTATGGAGGGATCGGAACGAATCTTAAAACAATTCCTTCCGAAAAAGGTCGAAGCTCGCGACTTTAAATGAGCATATTTTAGTATAAATATAGTAATATAATAAAATTTTCAAAGTTTCTTTTGAAAAAAAAAACGTTTTTAAATTTTTGCTTGAAAACACGTGCGCGACAACAAGAACGTACATCGTTAAGCTTTTAGCCGAAACATGTACATTCAACAAGTCCACATCAAACAACTAATTTTAAAACAACAAAAAAATAATTTAAGTTTAATATCTCAGGATTGCTTTTAGTTGTTCCACGAAAATTTACGCGCTTCTTAAATTGTTCATAACGTAACGAAAGACTAACAAGTAACTAGTTACAATAAATACGTTTAGGATTTGTAATCATCATTAGTGAGACATTAGGAATTAATCTAGGGAAGTAATTAGATGTACATAGGGGACCATGTAAGGAATAGGGTACATGGGAGTATGACAAATATTCTCATGGACCACAAGCCTTCCATTTGATCCCATAATTCAAAAATGACATAAAACCTTTTCTTCTCCTTCCTCCCTCACTCCCAAAACCGGCCACCATCACCACTCCATGAATCACCATCCAATCTTCACCAACCTCTCTAATTTCACGTCCTTTTGAACTCCTCATTGCATGATATTCTCGGTTGTACATTCATTTTGAAGCATAACGCACTAAAACAAGGTATGATCATAAGAAACCCACTTTAAGCTTAAAGTTTCTCATTTTATGAAGTTACCTAAGTTAGTAACTAGGAATTGGTATTTTTCTTGGTTGAATGCTTAGAAACTACATGCTACTACCACTTACCCATGCTAATTCATACTAGTTTGGACCTTTCAAGAAGATGTACTTTAACTTATTGATTAAGTCTAGAATTTAGCTTAACTAAGTGCTAGTTGTTAGATATTATGGTGTTTTGAATGATTGCCCTATGTTAATTGCATAATGCGGATAAATTAGGATTAGCAAATTTGACTTTTGAAAGTCAACAAAAAGTTAACTAGCATGCATGATAGTAAATTGAGATTACTTGAAAACTCTTGCTTACTAGGACACTTGTACTTGCTTGACTAGTCAAAATAAGCAATGTTACTAGAAACAAAGGTGTTGAATAAAACCAAACATATGGATGACATAATTTTTGTGCATGACCTAGCTTGTTATCTAGTAGGAAAATGCCTAAAAATAATGATTACATATTTAGGTTATAATTTTGGTATGCGGACAAACTGGAATTATCGTCCGAAGTAAGTTTTGACCTAAAAGTCAATTTGATGTATTGAATTAATTGCGATTTTTATTCAAAAACCTTACTTCAAGTTGAACTTTTAAAAGTCAAAAACCTACAATAAGACTATAAACTAAGAAATAATGACGTTTCAAATTTGGCTAAACACCAGACTTTGTAAACGACATTACTTCACAAGTTAAGTTACCACTATCCCATGACTATATGTTTCTACACATTGATGACTGCCTTACTATTGTTACTTGGGGGCATTTGATATTTACTGTAATCTTTGGACTGTCAAGAATTTAAACCCCTCATTTCGAATTTTCCATTAGAAAATTCGAGAAGCGCTTTAAATTCCACCTTTCTTAAGACCTATTACTTTAAATTTCTCATGTTCTCAGGTACTATGAAGAAAAAGCTAAAACCAGCACGTCCACTTACAGGATCTCTAGCATACCTTAGTGCAACACCAGCATACGACCGGATGGCACGAATATGGAGAGATAAACCTTTTGGCAATTTTAGATATGTAGATTGGGAAAAGCTACAGATATTGGGGTTCAGGCAGAAATTAGAGAGTCTACTCAGTTACTCAATAGAGGGTCAGCAGTTTGAGTCTTTCAAGAGATTGTTCAGCATCGACGAACCGGTGTATATGGAGATGATCACCGAGTTCATGACCACCTATACATTTGAGTCAGGGAGTAGAGTTGGAGACGGGGTGATCACGTTTAGATATATGGGGAGCCTATTCACCTTGTCATTGGCTCAGTTTGCACGTCACTTAGATCTCTATACACCAGAAGAGATAGATTCATCCCTGTTTACTGATGGAGCCACCACGATTTCTCTCACGACTACTACCGCAGAGGCATGGAGTCATTGGTCACCAAAGCCATATTTCTCGGGTATTAAAGCCACCCAGCTCACAGACCCAGTTATGCAGACTTTGCATAAACTACTGGCTTGTTCGCTTGATGGGAAACATACATCTAATGGCCGAGTGTCTGAGTTTGATGTTATCATGATGGCATGTATCCTCGAGAGGAGAAACATTCAGGTTGCCCATCTAGTTGCCCAATGGATTTTGGAAGAGAAAGAGTTTGGTGCAAGAAGATCATTCATGGGCCTAGTAATTACTAGGTTGATTAGGAAAATGGGATTGATTAGGACGACGGAGATAGTAAAGTTTATAAGCCTGCCAGGATGGAGTGCCCAACCAGTAGACTATGATTTTCTAAGGAAAATGGATATACTTAGGATTCTGAAGGATGGTACCGTTTACATCAGGGCACGATCATCAGACCTTGAGAGTATTGACACATTGGTAGCAGGTCTACTCCTACCCAGGGAGTCCAGAAAGAGGAAACAACCGAGAGAGGCCCGAAGTTCAGACTCTGATTCAGATGAGGGTGCACGAGATTCTGATATCCCAGTTGCACCACCACAGCCTACTAGGCCAGGACCTTCTGTCCCGGCCCCTAGAGCTCAGATACCAGCCTACATATACCATTACGAGACACCCCTAGGACCCGATTACTGGTACTGGCTGATACAGATGCAAGTCAGAAGCTACAGAGCTATGAGGCAGCAGATCGCAGGGATACCAGTGAGCCCACTTCCGGACATACCATGCGGGATGGGCCGAGCCCACCACATTTGTATCCCCCTGCAGCTCCTACTCCAGCACCTCGATGACATCCAGTCCATGGCAATGGTTTACCACCTCGGACAGCCCTACTCAGGCCACAGGCACCGCGAGCACAGATCCCCCTTCAGAGACAGCAGATTCCCTCAGTCGTAGGCTCAGCTAGAGGATAGATTTCGAGTAGCAGTAGGATATCTAGAGCCCCTACTCGAGCCACTTTTGTTCAGAGTCATAGGATTCTTAGGAGCACCAGCCCTGCAGCTGCACCGATTGCTCCAGTATCTGCTCACAGACAGACCGATCTATTCAGAGAGCACTCTCAGCAGGGGATACATGAGACTCCACTCTATAGCTTTGACATGCCCGCAGGGGAGTTTGTTGATCAGTTGATATATGATGGGATATTCACCATGGGTACACCAGACGCAGAGGATGATAGGGATGCATCAGAGTAGGGCACCCACTGTCAGCACGATGACTCTTCATCAGATGAGACATCTCCCATAGCATCTTCGACTGCAGTACCACCACCAGCCGAGCAATAGATTCTCCGCCTTCTTACTTCTTTCTATTTTCTACCAAGACTTTATTATTATTATGTGTATTTGATGTACTGTAGATGCATAGACATCACATCTATCCAGTTATTACTTTATCATTTTATTATTTTACTTTTCTTATCAGCAGCTATTACTTGATTGAGTTGAGTGGTTTGTTTGAAAAACTATAGAAGACCTAAGCAAGGGAGAACTGTGGACCAAGCAATGAAGAATGCCGAGAGCCATAAGCTACAAGCCACGGACCAGTAGACTTCCATCGAGGTGCCAATAACGTGCACAGCAAAAGCGGTACAACGTTCCAAAACCCTCTACCCATTTTTGATTGCCTCATCCGATATTCCAAACACTAAGTGTGGGATAATAAAAACCACACTACACTTACGAAACAATCCGATAATTAGTAGAATCTCTAAGTGTGGGATACTTCAACAAGAGGTACTCAATAAATGGATTCGAACATTAGGGACAATGTTCCTCTAAGTGTGGGATATACGGCCTTCGACCGCAAGTTTTTACCCCTTGTCCGTAAGTCAAACAATATTTTCGTTTAAAAGCTAAAAATGGATAAAATTTCAAAATTTTCAGATTCAAAATCATCGTTCTTTAGAAATCCTATCTTTCAAAAGTATAAATTACAGCAAGGAACGAGTTTTGACAACGAAACAAAACTGTTTTAGAATAAGATACGGACGAAAAGGGCAACACATGGCTAAGCGCCGATATACGCATTTGAATTAGAACTTGCTCTTGTAATACATTTCGAGATCACACCGATGAGTGTCATACGTACAACCCATCTTGATAACTTCTAAGGAATCCAAACACCCTTCCACCATCAAACATCCACCCACTCAACACTCACTCTTCACACCCAATCAAAACCTCCTAACATTCGTCTCGAACCTACAGAAGTTTCATTTTCCAACGAATTCTCAAAGATACTCTTGATTTTCCAAGACTTCTACAGCCTAATACAAAGCCATCGGAGCGTTCCCCAAAGGATGAGCATCATCCGTAAAAGGAGCTCCAAGAAAAGAAATTCAGCAAAAGCTTATATCGGAGCGTTCCCCAAAGGATGAACATCATCCGTAAAAGGAGCTCTAAGAAAAAGAAATTCAGCAAAAGCTGCTCAAAAAAAAAAGGCCAAGGATCAAGAAAAAGGGCCAAGAAAAGAAAAATTCCAAAGAAAAAGGCTATGTAGTCCTTTCAGAATCTGAGAAATTCCAGAGAAACTCTCTCAAGAAAAGTTTCGAGAAAATACAAGGAAAATCCTCACACCTTCTTCACACCGAAAACACCCGATTCCTTCCAAGATATCTCGAATGGTGAGTACCATCCTCATCAAAAGTGATGGAGATTTGATTCTCAATCAAGCCTATGACGAGAATGCTGCATTTGCCTAGTCATGATCATCATGTTGCTCGAAGAAGGTATCAAATTCAATAAACCCTTAGTTTCCGGTAAAAACTCTTTCATAACTGTAACTTTATATTCTTTGGAAAAAGGTATCTCTAAAAACTGAGGCAATTAGAATCATTCCAGAAGCTTTTAAGAATGAGTTTGCTTGAGGACAAGCAAAGTTCTAAGTGTGGGATACTTGATATCGCGTAAAAAGTCACGTTTTTACCACCGATATCTATCTCATTCTGGAACAATTCCTTGCACTTTAAATCAAAAACATTACAAATCTGTAATATTATGTCAAGATCGTAAAAATAAGGTTGCATGACGAAAATCAAGCAAAATGGGCAGGAAACGAAGATTCCACGCACGTTTGAAGATTCCAAACATCAAAACGAGATTTCAAGACCAAAGAGCCCATCACCAACATCTATCTGACCTAAGGTGTTCATTTTCAAATTACGAATCTAACAGAAGAAGAATCAACTAAAACGGACGAAGAACGAAGATTCTACGCACTCCGGAAGATCCAAATGATTCGTATGACACATCTAAAGTTCAGAGACATATTTTTGGGATTTCATTTCATCAAAATCTTCGTTTTTGAATTACGAATCCAACGCAAAAAGAATCAACGCAAACGGGTGCATAACGAAGAAAACACGCACGAATCGAGAAACGTAGCAACCGATAGCAGACTGGTGCCACTAGCAGCCAGCCGCCGCCGCCGGCTGCTGGCAGCCAGCTGCCGCCGGCTGCCACTCAGCCGCACGAGTTGCACTTTTTTTTACCTTTTTTGTACCCGGTGCTAGACCTTTTCCTACTTTTCGTACCTGGTGCCACTACCTTTTTCGCCTTTTGTACCTGGTGCCACTACCTTTTCCACCTTTTGCTATCATGAGCTTTGGGGTGCTAACTTGAGCCAAATTTCCTCTATAAAAGGCAGCCCCTAGCTCTCATTTCAACACACCAACACACACACTCATACTAACACTCTCATTCTTCCATTTTCACTTTCTCACTCTAAAAGTCTCTTATGTTTTAGTCTAGGGTTATTGTAATTAATCTACGGATTAACGTAGAGGTTAGAGCGAACGTTAGGAGTTTGGAGAGTCATCTTTGTACGTGTGAACGAGTTGTCTGTCATAATAATACGCTGTTGCGCATTTATTTCCGGGTGATATCGAAACCTTTATCATACTTGCTTTATTTCATATTTCAACTATGTATTATTGCTTTGTATGTAATTTGTCTATTGCCATGAATTGTGAGTAGTTTATTATTGTGATTGTTGATGATGTAGATAATTATAAGTAAGGATGACGTTATATAATTAAGTGTACGACAATCGTAAACGTGATGTAACGGCCCATATTCGACAGTTTATCTGATATAGTACTGGAAACGTTTTATACGGAGTACAAATGTATGGAAGTCGATAAACGACCGAAGGTAGTTACATCACTGGAATCAGCTCTGGTTTAACAGTTGGAATTCCGAAAGGATAATACAACTTCACAACTAACTGGTATATCCTACGAAAGTCAATGCACAATAAAATAATGTTCGAAAACACACTCAGATAAAATAGGAATTAATGACCTTTTTACCGTTAAGACTTTATGAACTTGAGTTTAATTTATGGAGTACCCTTTCCGGTTATCCACGTGACTGCAACCTAGTAATTACGACTTGATCAACCTTAATTATGGTAAGTAGTTATTTGTGCCCATGACATGTAACAAGTAAGACACAGTGAACCCACTCGTTGTACATATTAGGTTTACATTTCTGCATCGCTTTACATTTAGTTAGTTTAGAGTGTCACGTTCACCGTTAATTACTCTTGACCGCATGTCTGATGTAAGAAGCAGTCGAACTACCATGTAAAGTACACTGTCCGATTACTGAAAGGCATGGCCTGCATATGAAACACGTTTTTATAAACTGCGAATAATCTAGGGATGTATAACTGTTTGAAAAGGAGAACTCAAGTCATAAGTTGAAGTAACCAAACCTTAATGCATAAAACAAGACTTAGGAATAAGGATAAAATCCTCGTGATTTAAATACCTTAAAACACTAAGCCTTACACAATCAGTGGTCAAAACATACAAAGTTATTAATCTGCATGCTAATAAAATACTAAACTATTTTAGAGGTTAAGAAAGGTCGGACCTATGAGACGATACGTTACTGATTCATGCACCTCGGCGTTAAGCCAAAATAGGTTGTTTATCTTTCAACTAGATAAGTATTGGAAGTTTACGTATTGCTCCGATCAGAATCATGATAACCTAGTTCCTAGTGACATGCCAATGGGAAATTTAGTTGGTAGGGTTCTAGAGTTTACACCTGATAGTTTAGACCATTACATTTAGCATTATCGCTGTTTAATCTGTCATCTTGAAACATTAATTATCGAAATCTCAGCAATCACATGTTTATCTTTATCTGCTTTCCTGTAATTTACTTTTCTGTATTTTAATTACCTGTCTTTAGTTTAAAACCCCCAAACCTACCTACTTTGTTCCATCCTAAATATCTCCTACCGAAAGCCCAGCTTTAATCGCCCACACGTTTAGATTCATAGAACGATCTTAGATCATACTTACCGCTTACTAACCAGAGTAGGTAGTACGTATAATTTAAGCCCAGCAAAATATAAATTTTTAAAACCCCTGCTGCGTCCGCATCACCATCAGGAATCGCAACGACACTGAACCGACGGTTGCGGGCGCATCAGGATAACATCCTCGTGATTTAAATACCTTAAAACACTAAGCCTTACACAATCAGCGGTCAAACATACAAAGTTATTAATCTGCATGCTAATAAAATACTAAAGGGGTTAAGAAATGTCGGGCCTATGAGACGATACGTTACTGATTCATGCACCTCGGCGTCAAGCCAAAATAGGTTGTTTATCTTTCAACTAGATAAGTATTGGAAGTTTGCGTATTGCTCCGATCAGAATCACGATAACCTAGTTCCTAGTGACATGCCAATGGGAAATTTAGTTGGTAGGGTTCTAGAGTTTACACCTGATAGTTTAGACCATTACATTTAGCATTGTCCCTGTTTAATCTGTCATCCTGAAACATTAATTATCGAAATCTCAGCAATCACATGTTTATATTTATCTGTTTTGCTGTAATTTACTTTTCTGCATTTTAATTACCTGTCTTTAGTTTAAAACCCCCAAACCTACCTACTTTGTTCCATCCTAAATATCTCCTACCGAAAGCACCAACTTTAATCGCCCACACGTTTGGATTCATAGAACGATCTTAGGTCATACTTACCGCTTGCTAACCAGAGTAGGTAGTACGTATAATTTAAGCCCAGCAAAATATAATTTTAAAACCCCTGCTGCGCCCGCATCACCATCAGGATTCGCAACGACACTGAACCGACGGTTGCGGGCCCATCAAGTTTTTGGCGCCGCTGCCGGGGAATCCCAAACGTACGATTCAAAGCCGCCTTAAGTAGTAATATTTAGGAGACCCTTCCTATTGAAATCTTCTTAGAAATCTTTCGAAAGTTTATTTAAGTAATTAGTATTAATTAGTTAGGATAACTTTAAAAATGACAACTCGAAAACCCACTTCTTGCCTCATTTAAATGGATAATACGGAATTCTTTGATTACTTAGAAAAAGAGTTAGGATATGATTTCTTTTCACCTTCTTCCTCTAAAACTAAGGAAACCTCCGACACCCAAGAAGAATATAGGACCTCCCTTCCAATTCCAAAACATTGCCTGGATTTTGATGACATGGACCAGTTACCTAACCTTGCATCATCTCCAGAAGATCACTCGCCAACTTTACACCTACATGATTTACCAAATTCTTCCCACTTCGATTATTTTCCCGAAGATAATTCTGAAGAAAAATCTCCGAAGTCTTGTGACTTAATCACCCTCATTCCTGAAACATCGGTGTATACTCAAACCATGCCCGATTCTCGGAATTACGGCATCTTTCCATTTATTTCACACAAACCCCAATACACCATTTACCGAGTGGTGGACAAGGTTCCATCAGTCGAGCCGGAACAACCTTGTTTTGAAGAACGCCACCTCGGTGCTTCTTTCAATCCTTCCCGTAGGGTAGATATCTATAAAGCATTCGTCAGGCAATTAACCTATGCCAATCTCCCGTATTCCTACGAACAACGAGAAATGATTACCACATTAGAAAAACAAGTAGAATTCCTTCTTCGCCTGTCAAGTTATGAATGCGAAAGCACTTCCACAAATTTCAGAGACCAAGAACTAAAGTTTATAGCAGATTTAGATCTACTTTTTGAATCACTCACCGACATGGATTTTCTTCCAACATCTATGATGTTAATCAATCACAGTGTCGCCGCGATGATCAACAAACTTGAGTTCTGGGAAGAACAAGATCCGATGATTTCTATCGTCATTCCTAGTAAAATTCCTTTCTTTGTTGACCCCGCCTCCTACCTGATCTCCAAATTATGAGACGTTTTTCCTGATTCCACCAAGGAAAGAATCGACACAGTTCTCTTCACAAAAAGAAAAGACCTTCACATTAAGCTTACTCGAATCTTTGCCTTTACCAAATACCCTTTCACTTCCGTACAAAAATCCACAATCAGTGAACTCTGTAGGATAGTTAAGTCCACAACCGGAAACCGTGATTCACAGGAAGAGAACGCATTTCTGGAAGTCATGAATAAACTCACTCACGATCTTAATTACAAAGATCAAGGGCCACGCGTCGGGTTATCAAACCCTAAAAAGATAAGGAAAGCGTACAATAAGTTAATTGGTGATCTTGTCAGTTTAGGATACGAAGAACGAGAAGTCCTATGATTAGAGAATCGTCATTACTATTTAGTTTATAACACCATTTTGGAACTTTGAAAATGTTTTGTGCTGAAAAACGTTCGCTTAAGGGAGAAAATCTCGACCCTTTCCTTATGGTGGATCGGAACGAATCTTAAACAATTCCTTCAGAAAAAGGTCGAAGCTCGCGACTTTAAATGAGCATATTTTAGTATAAATATAGTCTAATAATAAAATTTTGAAAGTTTCCTTTAAAAAAAACGTTTTTAAATTTTTGCTTGAAAACACGTGCGCGACAACAAGAACGTACGACGTTAAGCTTTTAGCCGAAACATGTACATTCAACAAGTCCACATCAGACAACTAATTTTAAAACAACCAAAAATAGTTTAATATCTCAGGATTGCTTTTTAATTGTTCCACAAAAATATGCGCTTCTTAAATTGTTTATAAGTAACAAAAGACTAACAAGTAACTAGTTACAATAATTACATTTTAGGATTCGTAATCATTATTAGTGGGACATTAGAAAGTAATCTAGGAAAGTACTTAGATGTACATAGGGGACCATGTAAGGAATATGGTACATGGAGTATGACAAATATTCTCATGGACCACAAGCCTTCCATTTGATCCCATAATTCAAAAAATAACACAAAAACTTCTCTTCTCCTTCCTCCCTCACCCTAAAAACCGGCCACCATCACCACTCCATGGATCACCATCCAATTTTCACCAAACTCTCTAATTTCATGTCCTTTTGAACCCCTCATTGCATGATATTCTCGGTTGTACGTTCGTTTTGAAGCATAACACACTAAAACAAGGTATGATCATGAAAAACCCACTTTGAACTTAAAATGTCTTATTTTAGGAAGTTAGCTAAGATAGTAACTAGCAGTTAGTATTTTTCTTGGTTGAATGCTTAGAAACTACATGCTACTACCACTTACCCTCGGTAATTCATGCTAGTTTGGATCTTTCAAGAAGATGTACCTTAACCTAGTAATTAAGTCTAGAAATTAGCTTGATTAAGTGCTAGTTGTTAGATATTTAAGTAATTGTGGTGTTTTAAATGATTGCCCTATGTTAATTGCGTAATGCGGATAAATTAGGATTAGCAAATTTGACTTTTGAAAGTCAACAAAAAGTTAACTAGCATGCATGATTAGAATAGTAAATTAAGATTACTTGAAAACTCTTGCTTACTAGAACCCTTGTACTTGCTTGACTAGTCAAAATAGGCAATAGAGAATCATTACTGGAAACAAAAGTCTTGAATAAAACCAAACACATGGATGACATAATTTTTTGTGCATGACCTAGCTTGTTATCTAGTAGGAATCGCAACGACACTGAACCGACGGTTGCGGGCCCATCAAGTTTTTGGCGCCGCTGCCGGGGAATCACAAACGTACGATTCAAAGCCGCCTTAAGTAGTAATATTTAGGAGACCCTTCCTATTGAAATCTTCTTAGAAATCTTTCGAAAGTTTATTTAAGTAATTAGTATTAATTAGTTAGGATAACTTTAAAAATGACAACTCGAAAACCCACTTCTTGCCTCATTTCAATGGATGAAACGGAATTCTTTGATTACTTAGAAAAAGAGTTAGGATCTGATTTCTTTTCACCTTCTTCCTCTAAAACTAAGGAAACCTCCGACACCCAAGAAGAATATAGGACCTCCCTTCCAATTCCAAAACATTGCCTGGATTTTGATGACATGGACCAGTTACCTGACCTTGCATCATCTCCAGAAGATCACTCGCCAACTTTACACCTACATGATTTACCAAATTCTTCCCACTTCGATTATTTTCCCGAAGATAATTCTGAAGAAAAACCTCCGAAGTCTTGTGACTTAATCACCCTCATTCCTGAAACATCGGTGTATACTCAAACCATGCCCGATTCTCGGAATTACGGCATCTTTCCATTTATTTCACACAAACACCAATACACCATTTACCGAGTGGTGGACAAGGTTCCATCAGTCGAGCCGGAACAACCTTGTTTTGAAGAACGCCACCTCGATGCTTCTTTCAATCCTTCCCGTAGGGTCGATATCTATAAAGCATTCGTCAGGCAATTAACCTATGCCAATCTCCCGTATTCCTACGAACAACGAGAAATGATTACCACATTAGAAAAACAAGTAGAATTCCTTCTTCGCCTGTCAAGTTATGAATGCGAAAGCACTTCCACAAATTTCAGAGACCAAGAACTAAAGTTTATAGCAGATTTAGATCTACTTTTTGAATCACTCGCCGACATGGATTTTCTTCCAACATCTATGATGTTAATCAATCACAGTGTCGCCGCGATGATCAACAAACTTGAGTTCTGGGAAGAACAAGATCCGATGATTTCTATCGTCATTCCTAGTAAAATTCCCTTCTTTTTTGACCCCGCCTCCTACCTGATCTCCAAATTATGAGACGTTTTTCCTGATTCCACCAAGGAAAGAATCGACACAGTTCTCTTCACAAAAAGAAAAGACCTTCACATTAAGCTTACTCGAATCTTTGCCTTTACCAAATACCCTTTCACTTCCGTACAAAAATCCACAATCAGTGAACTCTGTAGGATAGTTAAGTCCACAACCGGAAACCGTGATTCACAGGAAGAGAACGCATTTCTGGAAGTCATGAATAAACTCACTCACGATCTTAATTACAAAGATCAAGGGCCACGCGTCGGGTTATCAAACCCTAAAAAGATAAGGAAAGCGTACAATAAGTTAATTGGTGATCTTGTCAGTTTAGGATACGAAGAACGAGAAGTCCTATGATTAGAGAATCGTCATTACTATTTAGTTTATAACACCATTTTGGAACTTTGAAAATGTTTTGTGCTGAAAAACGTTCGCTTAAGGGAGAAAATCTCGACCCTTTCCTTATGGAGGGATCGGAACGAATCTTAAACAATTCCTTCAGAAAAAGGTCGAAGCTCGCGACTTTAAATGAGCATATTTTAGTATAAATATAGTCTAATAATAAAATTTTGAAAGTTTCCTTTAAAAAAAACGTTTTTAAATTTTTGCTTGAAAACACGTGCGCGACAACAAGAACGTACGACGTTAAGCTTTTAGCCGAAACATGTACATTCAACAAGTCCACATCAGACAACTAATTTTAAAACAACCAAAAATAGTTTAATATCTCAGGATTGCTTTTTAATTGTTCCACAAAAATATGCGCTTCTTAAATTGTTTATAAGTAACAAAAGACTAACAAGTAACTAGTTACAATAAATACATTTTAGGATTCGTAATCATTATTAGTGGGACATTAGAAAGTAATCTAGGAAAGTACTTAGATGTACATAGGGGACCATGTAAGGAATATGGTACATGGAGTATGACAAATATTCTCATGGACCACAAGCCTTCCATTTGATCCCATAATTCAAAAAATAACACAAAAACTTCTCTTCTCCTTCCTCCCTCACCCTAAAAACCGGCCACCATCACCACTCCATGGATCACCATCCAATCTTCACCAAACTCTCTAATTTCATGTCCTTTTGAACCCCTCATTGCATGATATTCTCGGTTGTACGTTCGTTTTGAAGCATAACACACTAAAACAAGGTATGATCATGAAAAACCCACTTTGAACTTAAAATGTCTTATTTTAGGAAGTTAGCTAAGATAGTAACTAGCAGTTAGTATTTTTCTTGGTTGAATGCTTAGAAACTACATGCTACTACCACTTACCCTCGGTAATTCATGCTAGTTTGGATCTTTCAAGAAGATGTACCTTAACCTAGTAATTAAGTCTAGAAATTAGCTTGATTAAGTGCTAGTTGTTAGATATTTAAGTAATTGTGGTGTTTTAAATGATTGCCCTATGTTAATTGCGTAATGCGGATAAATTAGGATTAGCAAATTTGACTTTTGAAAGTCAACAAAAAGTTAACTAGCATGCATGATTAGAATAGTAAATTAAGATTACTTGAAAACTCTTGCTTACTAGAACCCTTGTACTTGCTTGACTAGTCAAAATAGGCAATAGAGAATCATTACTGGAAACAAAAGTCTTGAATAAAACCAAACACATGGATGACATAATTTTTTGTGCATGACCTAGCTTGTTATCTAGTAGGAATCGCAACGACACTGAACCGACGGTTGCGGGCCCATCAAGTTTTTGGCGCCGCTGCCGGGGAATCACAAACGTACGATTCAAAGCCGCCTTAAGTAGTAATATTTAGGAGACCCTTCCTATTGAAATCTTCTTAGAAATCTTTCGAAAGTTTATTTAAGTAATTAGTATTAATTAGTTAGGATAACTTTAAAAATGACAACTCGAAAACCCACTTCTTGCCTCATTTCAATGGATGAAACGGAATTCTTTGATTACTTAGAAAAAGAGTTAGGATCTGATTTCTTTTCACCTTCTTCCTCTAAAACTAAGGAAACCTCCGACACCCAAGAAGAATATAGGACCTCCCTTCCAATTCCAAAACATTGCCTGGATTTTGATGACATGGACCAGTTACCTGACCTTGCATCATCTCCAGAAGATCACTCGCCAACTTTACACCTACATGATTTACCAAATTCTTCCCACTTCGATTATTTTCCCGAAGATAATTCTGAAGAAAAACCTCCGAAGTCTTGTGACTTAATCACCCTCATTCCTGAAACATCGGTGTATACTCAAACCATGCCCGATTCTCGGAATTACGGCATCTTTCCATTTATTTCACACAAACACCAATACACCATTTACCGAGTGGTGGACAAGGTTCCATCAGTCGAGCCGGAACAACCTTGTTTTGAAGAACGCCACCTCGATGCTTCTTTCAATCCTTCCCGTAGGGTCGATATCTATAAAGCATTCGTCAGGCAATTAACCTATGCCAATCTCCCGTATTCCTACGAACAACGAGAAATGATTACCACATTAGAAAAACAAGTAGAATTCCTTCTTCGCCTGTCAAGTTATGAATGCGAAAGCACTTCCACAAATTTCAGAGACCAAGAACTAAAGTTTATAGCAGATTTAGATCTACTTTTTGAATCACTCGCCGACATGGATTTTCTTCCAACATCTATGATGTTAATCAATCACAGTGTCGCCGCGATGATCAACAAACTTGAGTTCTGGGAAGAACAAGATCCGATGATTTCTATCGTCATTCCTAGTAAAATTCCCTTCTTTTTTGACCCCGCCTCCTACCTGATCTCCAAATTATGAGACGTTTTTCCTGATTCCACCAAGGAAAGAATCGACACAGTTCTCTTCACAAAAAGAAAAGACCTTCACATTAAGCTTACTCGAATCTTTGCCTTTACCAAATACCCTTTCACTTCCGTACAAAAATCCACAATCAGTGAACTCTGTAGGATAGTTAAGTCCACAACCGGAAACCGTGATTCACAGGAAGAGAACGCATTTCTGGAAGTCATGAATAAACTCACTCACGATCTTAATTACAAAGATCAAGGGCCACGCGTCGGGTTATCAAACCCTAAAAAGATAAGGAAAGCGTACAATAAGTTAATTGGTGATCTTGTCAGTTTAGGATACGAAGAACGAGAAGTCCTATGATTAGAGAATCGTCATTACTATTTAGTTTATAACACCATTTTGGAACTTTGAAAATGTTTTGTGCTGAAAAACGTTCGCTTAAGGGAGAAAATCTCGACCCTTTCCTTATGGAGGGATCGGAACGAATCTTAAACAATTCCTTCAGAAAAAGGTCGAAGCTCGCGACTTTAAATGAGCATATTTTAGTATAAATATAGTCTAATAATAAAATTTTGAAAGTTTCCTTTAAAAAAAACGTTTTTAAATTTTTGCTTGAAAACACGTGCGCGACAACAAGAACGTACGACGTTAAGCTTTTAGCCGAAACATGTACATTCAACAAGTCCACATCAGACAACTAATTTTAAAACAACCAAAAATAGTTTAATATCTCAGGATTGCTTTTTAATTGTTCCACAAAAATATGCGCTTCTTAAATTGTTTATAAGTAACAAAAGACTAACAAGTAACTAGTTACAATAAATACATTTTAGGATTCGTAATCATTATTAGTGGGACATTAGAAAGTAATCTAGGAAAGTACTTAGATGTACATAGGGGACCATGTAAGGAATATGGTACATGGAGTATGACAAATATTCTCATGGACCACAAGCCTTCCATTTGATCCCATAATTCAAAAAATAACACAAAAACTTCTCTTCTCCTTCCTCCCTCACCCTAAAAACCGGCCACCATCACCACTCCATGGATCACCATCCAATCTTCACCAAACTCTCTAATTTCATGTCCTTTTGAACCCCTCATTGCATGATATTCTCGGTTGTACGTTCGTTTTGAAGCATAACACACTAAAACAAGGTATGATCATGAAAAACCCACTTTGAACTTAAAATGTCTTATTTTAGGAAGTTAGCTAAGATAGTAACTAGCAGTTAGTATTTTTCTTGGTTGAATGCTTAGAAACTACATGCTACTACCACTTACCCTCGGTAATTCATGCTAGTTTGGATCTTTCAAGAAGATGTACCTTAACCTAGTAATTAAGTCTAGAAATTAGCTTGATTAAGTGCTAGTTGTTAGATATTTAAGTAATTGTGGTGTTTTAAATGATTGCCCTATGTTAATTGCGTAATGCGGATAAATTAGGATTAGCAAATTTGACTTTTGAAAGTCAACAAAAAGTTAACTAGCATGCATGATTAGAATAGTAAATTAAGATTACTTGAAAACTCTTGCTTACTAGAACCCTTGTACTTGCTTGACTAGTCAAAATAGGCAATAGAGAATCATTACTGGAAACAAAAGTCTTGAATAAAACCAAACACATGGATGACATAATTTTTTGTGCATGACCTAGCTTGTTATCTAGTAGGAATCGCAACGACACTGAACCGACGGTTGCGGGCCCATCAAGTTTTTGGCGCCGCTGCCGGGGAATCACAAACGTACGATTCAAAGCCGCCTTAAGTAGTAATATTTAGGAGACCCTTCCTATTGAAATCTTCTTAGAAATCTTTCGAAAGTTTATTTAAGTAATTAGTATTAATTAGTTAGGATAACTTTAAAAATGACAACTCGAAAACCCACTTCTTGCCTCATTTCAATGGATGAAACGGAATTCTTTGATTACTTAGAAAAAGAGTTAGGATCTGATTTCTTTTCACCTTCTTCCTCTAAAACTAAGGAAACCTCCGACACCCAAGAAGAATATAGGACCTCCCTTCCAATTCCAAAACATTGCCTGGATTTTGATGACATGGACCAGTTACCTGACCTTGCATCATCTCCAGAAGATCACTCGCCAACTTTACACCTACATGATTTACCAAATTCTTCCCACTTCGATTATTTTCCCGAAGATAATTCTGAAGAAAAACCTCCGAAGTCTTGTGACTTAATCACCCTCATTCCTGAAACATCGGTGTATACTCAAACCATGCCCGATTCTCGGAATTACGGCATCTTTCCATTTATTTCACACAAACACCAATACACCATTTACCGAGTGGTGGACAAGGTTCCATCAGTCGAGCCGGAACAACCTTGTTTTGAAGAACGCCACCTCGATGCTTCTTTCAATCCTTCCCGTAGGGTCGATATCTATAAAGCATTCGTCAGGCAATTAACCTATGCCAATCTCCCGTATTCCTACGAACAACGAGAAATGATTACCACATTAGAAAAACAAGTAGAATTCCTTCTTCGCCTGTCAAGTTATGAATGCGAAAGCACTTCCACAAATTTCAGAGACCAAGAACTAAAGTTTATAGCAGATTTAGATCTACTTTTTGAATCACTCGCCGACATGGATTTTCTTCCAACATCTATGATGTTAATCAATCACAGTGTCGCCGCGATGATCAACAAACTTGAGTTCTGGGAAGAACAAGATCCGATGATTTCTATCGTCATTCCTAGTAAAATTCCCTTCTTTTTTGACCCCGCCTCCTACCTGATCTCCAAATTATGAGACGTTTTTCCTGATTCCACCAAGGAAAGAATCGACACAGTTCTCTTCACAAAAAGAAAAGACCTTCACATTAAGCTTACTCGAATCTTTGCCTTTACCAAATACCCTTTCACTTCCGTACAAAAATCCACAATCAGTGAACTCTGTAGGATAGTTAAGTCCACAACCGGAAACCGTGATTCACAGGAAGAGAACGCATTTCTGGAAGTCATGAATAAACTCACTCACGATCTTAATTACAAAGATCAAGGGCCACGCGTCGGGTTATCAAACCCTAAAAAGATAAGGAAAGCGTACAATAAGTTAATTGGTGATCTTGTCAGTTTAGGATACGAAGAACGAGAAGTCCTATGATTAGAGAATCGTCATTACTATTTAGTTTATAACACCATTTTGGAACTTTGAAAATGTTTTGTGCTGAAAAACGTTCGCTTAAGGGAGAAAATCTCGACCCTTTCCTTATGGAGGGATCGGAACGAATCTTAAACAATTCCTTCAGAAAAAGGTCGAAGCTCGCGACTTTAAATGAGCATATTTTAGTATAAATATAGTCTAATAATAAAATTTTGAAAGTTTCCTTTAAAAAAAACGTTTTTAAATTTTTGCTTGAAAACACGTGCGCGACAACAAGAACGTACGACGTTAAGCTTTTAGCCGAAACATGTACATTCAACAAGTCCACATCAGACAACTAATTTTAAAACAACCAAAAATAGTTTAATATCTCAGGATTGCTTTTTAATTGTTCCACAAAAATATGCGCTTCTTAAATTGTTTATAAGTAACAAAAGACTAACAAGTAACTAGTTACAATAAATACATTTTAGGATTCGTAATCATTATTAGTGGGACATTAGAAAGTAATCTAGGAAAGTACTTAGATGTACATAGGGGACCATGTAAGGAATATGGTACATGGAGTATGACAAATATTCTCATGGACCACAAGCCTTCCATTTGATCCCATAATTCAAAAAATAACACAAAAACTTCTCTTCTCCTTCCTCCCTCACCCTAAAAACCGGCCACCATCACCACTCCATGGATCACCATCCAATCTTCACCAAACTCTCTAATTTCATGTCCTTTTGAACCCCTCATTGCATGATATTCTCGGTTGTACGTTCGTTTTGAAGCATAACACACTAAAACAAGGTATGATCATGAAAAACCCACTTTGAACTTAAAATGTCTTATTTTAGGAAGTTAGCTAAGATAGTAACTAGCAGTTAGTATTTTTCTTGGTTGAATGCTTAGAAACTACATGCTACTACCACTTACCCTCGGTAATTCATGCTAGTTTGGATCTTTCAAGAAGATGTACCTTAACCTAGTAATTAAGTCTAGAAATTAGCTTGATTAAGTGCTAGTTGTTAGATATTTAAGTAATTGTGGTGTTTTAAATGATTGCCCTATGTTAATTGCGTAATGCGGATAAATTAGGATTAGCAAATTTGACTTTTGAAAGTCAACAAAAAGTTAACTAGCATGCATGATTAGAATAGTAAATTAAGATTACTTGAAAACTCTTGCTTACTAGAACCCTTGTACTTGCTTGACTAGTCAAAATAGGCAATAGAGAATCATTACTGGAAACAAAAGTCTTGAATAAAACCAAACACATGGATGACATAATTTTTTGTGCATGACCTAGCTTGTTATCTAGTAGGAATCGCAACGACACTGAACCGACGGTTGCGGGCCCATCAAGTTTTTGGCGCCGCTGCCGGGGAATCACAAACGTACGATTCAAAGCCGCCTTAAGTAGTAATATTTAGGAGACCCTTCCTATTGAAATCTTCTTAGAAATCTTTCGAAAGTTTATTTAAGTAATTAGTATTAATTAGTTAGGATAACTTTAAAAATGACAACTCGAAAACCCACTTCTTGCCTCATTTCAATGGATGAAACGGAATTCTTTGATTACTTAGAAAAAGAGTTAGGATCTGATTTCTTTTCACCTTCTTCCTCTAAAACTAAGGAAACCTCCGACACCCAAGAAGAATATAGGACCTCCCTTCCAATTCCAAAACATTGCCTGGATTTTGATGACATGGACCAGTTACCTGACCTTGCATCATCTCCAGAAGATCACTCGCCAACTTTACACCTACATGATTTACCAAATTCTTCCCACTTCGATTATTTTCCCGAAGATAATTCTGAAGAAAAACCTCCGAAGTCTTGTGACTTAATCACCCTCATTCCTGAAACATCGGTGTATACTCAAACCATGCCCGATTCTCGGAATTACGGCATCTTTCCATTTATTTCACACAAACACCAATACACCATTTACCGAGTGGTGGACAAGGTTCCATCAGTCGAGCCGGAACAACCTTGTTTTGAAGAACGCCACCTCGATGCTTCTTTCAATCCTTCCCGTAGGGTCGATATCTATAAAGCATTCGTCAGGCAATTAACCTATGCCAATCTCCCGTATTCCTACGAACAACGAGAAATGATTACCACATTAGAAAAACAAGTAGAATTCCTTCTTCGCCTGTCAAGTTATGAATGCGAAAGCACTTCCACAAATTTCAGAGACCAAGAACTAAAGTTTATAGCAGATTTAGATCTACTTTTTGAATCACTCGCCGACATGGATTTTCTTCCAACATCTATGATGTTAATCAATCACAGTGTCGCCGCGATGATCAACAAACTTGAGTTCTGGGAAGAACAAGATCCGATGATTTCTATCGTCATTCCTAGTAAAATTCCCTTCTTTTTTGACCCCGCCTCCTACCTGATCTCCAAATTATGAGACGTTTTTCCTGATTCCACCAAGGAAAGAATCGACACAGTTCTCTTCACAAAAAGAAAAGACCTTCACATTAAGCTTACTCGAATCTTTGCCTTTACCAAATACCCTTTCACTTCCGTACAAAAATCCACAATCAGTGAACTCTGTAGGATAGTTAAGTCCACAACCGGAAACCGTGATTCACAGGAAGAGAACGCATTTCTGGAAGTCATGAATAAACTCACTCACGATCTTAATTACAAAGATCAAGGGCCACGCGTCGGGTTATCAAACCCTAAAAAGATAAGGAAAGCGTACAATAAGTTAATTGGTGATCTTGTCAGTTTAGGATACGAAGAACGAGAAGTCCTATGATTAGAGAATCGTCATTACTATTTAGTTTATAACACCATTTTGGAACTTTGAAAATGTTTTGTGCTGAAAAACGTTCGCTTAAGGGAGAAAATCTCGACCCTTTCCTTATGGAGGGATCGGAACGAATCTTAAACAATTCCTTCAGAAAAAGGTCGAAGCTCGCGACTTTAAATGAGCATATTTTAGTATAAATATAGTCTAATAATAAAATTTTGAAAGTTTCCTTTAAAAAAAACGTTTTTAAATTTTTGCTTGAAAACACGTGCGCGACAACAAGAACGTACGACGTTAAGCTTTTAGCCGAAACATGTACATTCAACAAGTCCACATCAGACAACTAATTTTAAAACAACCAAAAATAGTTTAATATCTCAGGATTGCTTTTTAATTGTTCCACAAAAATATGCGCTTCTTAAATTGTTTATAAGTAACAAAAGACTAACAAGTAACTAGTTACAATAAATACATTTTAGGATTCGTAATCATTATTAGTGGGACATTAGAAAGTAATCTAGGAAAGTACTTAGATGTACATAGGGGACCATGTAAGGAATATGGTACATGGAGTATGACAAATATTCTCATGGACCACAAGCCTTCCATTTGATCCCATAATTCAAAAAATAACACAAAAACTTCTCTTCTCCTTCCTCCCTCACCCTAAAAACCGGCCACCATCACCACTCCATGGATCACCATCCAATCTTCACCAAACTCTCTAATTTCATGTCCTTTTGAACCCCTCATTGCATGATATTCTCGGTTGTACGTTCGTTTTGAAGCATAACACACTAAAACAAGGTATGATCATGAAAAACCCACTTTGAACTTAAAATGTCTTATTTTAGGAAGTTAGCTAAGATAGTAACTAGCAGTTAGTATTTTTCTTGGTTGAATGCTTAGAAACTACATGCTACTACCACTTACCCTCGGTAATTCATGCTAGTTTGGATCTTTCAAGAAGATGTACCTTAACCTAGTAATTAAGTCTAGAAATTAGCTTGATTAAGTGCTAGTTGTTAGATATTTAAGTAATTGTGGTGTTTTAAATGATTGCCCTATGTTAATTGCGTAATGCGGATAAATTAGGATTAGCAAATTTGACTTTTGAAAGTCAACAAAAAGTTAACTAGCATGCATGATTAGAATAGTAAATTAAGATTACTTGAAAACTCTTGCTTACTAGAACCCTTGTACTTGCTTGACTAGTCAAAATAGGCAATAGAGAATCATTACTGGAAACAAAAGTCTTGAATAAAACCAAACACATGGATGACATAATTTTTTGTGCATGACCTAGCTTGTTATCTAGTAGGAAAATGCCTAAAAATAATGTTTACATGTTTAGGTTATAATTTTGGTATGCGGACAAATTGGAATTATCGTCCGAAGTAAGTTTTGACCTAAAATTCAATTTGAAGTATTGCATTTTTAAAAATAAATTAATTGCGATTTTTATTCAAAAACCTTACTTCAAGTTGAACTTTTAAAAGTCAAAAACCTACAATGAGACTATAAACTATGAAATAATGACGTTTCAAATTTAGCTAAACACCAGACTTTGTAAACGACATTACTTCACAAGTTAAGTTACCGCCATCCCATGACTATATGTTTTCACACATTGATGATTGCCTTACTATTGTTACTTGGGGGTATTTGATATTTACTGTAATCTTTGGACTGTCAAGAATTTAAAGCCCTCATTTCGAATTTTCCATTAGAAAATTCGAGAAGCGCTTTAAATTCCACCTTTCTTAAGACCTATTACTTTAAATTTCTCATGTTCTCAGGTACTATGAAGAAAAAGCTTAAACCAGCACGTCCACTTACAGGATCTCTTGCATACCTTAGTGCAACACCAGCATACGACCGAATGGCACGAATATGGAGAGATAAACCTTTTGGTCGTTTTAGATATGTAGATTGGGAAAAGCTACAAATATTAGGGTTCAGGCAGAAATTAGAGAGTCTACTCAGTTACTCAATAGAGGGTCAGTAGTTTGAGTCTTTCAAGAGATTGTTCAGCATTTACAAACCGGTGTATATGGAGATGATCACCGAGTTCATGACCACCTATACATTTGAGCCAGGGAGTAGAGTAGGAGACGGGGTGATCACGTTTAGATATATGGGGAGCCTATTCACCTTGTCATTGGCTCAGTTTGCACGTCACCTAGTTCTCTATACTCCAGAAGAGATAAATTCACCCCTGTTTACTGATGGAGCCACCACGATTTCTCTCACGACTACTACCTACTAGGCATGGAGTCATTGGTCACCAAAGCCATATTTCTCGGGTATTAAAGCCACCCAGCTCACAGACCCAGTCATGCAGATTTTGCATAAACTACTGGCTTGTTCGCTTGTGGGAAACATACGTCTAATGGCCGAGTGTCTGAGTTTGATGTTATCATGATGGCATGTATCCTCGAGAGGAGAAACATTCAGGTTGCCCATCTAGTTGCCCAGCGGATTTTGGAAGAAAAAGAGTTTGGTGCAAGAAGATCATTCATGGGCCCAGTACTTACTAGGTTGATTCGGAAAATGGGATTGATTAGGACGACGGAGATAGTAAAATTTAAAAGCCTGTCAGGATGGAGTGCCCACCCAATAGACTATAATTTTCTAAGGAAAATGGATATACTTAGGATTCTGAAGGATGGTACCATTTACATCAGGGCACGATCATCAGACCCTGAGAGTATTGATACATTGGTAGCAGGTCTAGTCCTACCTAGGGAGTCCAGGAAGAGGAAGCAACAGAGACAGGCCCGAAGTTCAGACTCTGATTCAGATGAGGATGCACAAGATTCTGATGTCCCAGTTGCACCACCACAGCCTACTAGGCCAGGACCTTCTGTCCCGGCCCCTAGAGCTCAGATACCAGCTTACATATACCATTACGGGACACCCCCAGGACCTGATTACTGGTACTGGCTGATGCAGATGCAAGTCAGAAGCTATAGAGCTATGAGGCAGCAGATCACAGGGATACCAGTGAGCCCACTTCCGGACATACCGTGCGGGATGGGCCGAGCCCCACCACATTTGTATCCCCCTGCAGCTCCTACTCCAGCACCTCGCAGACATCCAGTCCATGGCCATGGTTTACCACCTCGGACAGTCCCACTCAGGCCACAGGCACCGCGAGCACAGATCCCCCTTCAGAGGCAGTAGATTCCCTCATTCGTCGGCTCAGCTAGAGGACAGGTTTCGAGTAGCAGTAGGATATCCAGAGCCCCTACTCGAGCCACTTTTGTTCAGAGTCATAGGATTCTCAGGAGCACCAGCCCTGCAGCTGCACCGATTGCTCCAGTATCTTCTCACAGACAGACCGATCTATTCAGAGAGCACTCTCAGCAGGGGATACATGAGACTCCACTCTATAGCTTTGACATGCCCGCAGGGGAGTTTGTTGATCAGTTGATACATGAAGGGATATTCACCATGGGTACACCAGACGCAGAGGATGATAGGGATGCATCAGAGTAGGGCACCCACTATCAGCACGATGACTCTTCATCAGATGAGACATCTCCCATAGCATCTTCGACTGCAGTACCACCACCAGCCGAGCAATAGATTGCTCCGCCTTCTTACTTCTTTCTATTTTCTACCAAGACTTTATTATTATTATATGTATTTGATGTACTGTGGATGCATAGACATCACATCTATCCAGTTATTACTTTATCATTTTATTATTTTACTTTTCTTATCAGCAGCTATTACTTGATTGAATTGAGTGGTTTGTTTGAAAAACTATAGAAGACCTAAGCAAGGGAGGACTGTGGACCACGCAATAAAGAATGCCGAGAGCCATAAGCTACAAGCCACCGACCAGCAACCTTCCAACAAGGAGCCGATAACATGCACAGCAAAAGCGGTACACCGTTCCAAAACCCTCTACCCGTTTTGATTACCTCATCCGATATTCCAAACACTAAGTGTGGGATCATAAAAACCACACTACGAAACAATCCAATAATAAGTAGAATCTCTAAGTGTGGGATACTTCAACGAGAGGTACTCAACAAATAGATTCGAACATTAGGGACAATGTTCCTCTAAGTGTGGGATATACGGCCTTCAACCGCAAGTTTTTACCTTTTGTCCGTAAGTCAAACAACATTTTCAATAAAAGACTAAAAATGGATAAAATTTCAAAATTTTCAGATTCAAAAACATCGTTCTTTAGAAATCGTATCTTTCAAAATTATAAATTACAGCAAGGAACGAGTTCTGACAAAACTGTTTTAGAATAAGATACGGACGAAAAGGGCAACACATGGCTAGGCGCCAATGTATGCATTTGAATTAGAACTTGCTCTTGTAATACATTTCGAGATCACACCGATGAGTACCATACGTGGCATAGGTATAACCCATCTTGATAACTTCTAAGGAACCCAAACACCCTTCCACCATCAAATATCCACCCACTCAACACTCACTCTTCACACCAAATCAAAACCTCCTAACATTCGTCCCGAACCTATAGAAGTTTCATTTTCCAACGAATTCTCAAAGATACTCTTGATTTTCCAAGACTTCTGCAGCCTAATACAAAGCCATCGGAGCGTTCCCCAAAGAATGAGCATCGTCCGTAAAAGGAGCTCCAAGAAAAGAAATTCAGCAAAAAGCTTATATCGGAGTGTTCCCCAAAGGATGAACATCATCCGTAAAAGGAGCTCCAAGAAAAAGAAATTCAGCAAAAGCTGCTCAAAAAAAAAAAGCCCAAGGATCAAGAAAAAGGGCCAAGAAAAGGAAAATTCCAAAGGCTATATAGTCCTTTCAAAATCTGAGAAATTCCAGAGAAACTCTCTCAAGAAAAGTTTCGAGAAAATACAAGGAAAACCCTCACACCTTCTTCACACCAAAAACACCTGATTCCTTCCAAGATATCACGAAAAGTTAATACTGTCCTCATCAAAAGTGATGGAGATTTGATTCTCGATCAAGCCTATGACAAGAATGCTGCATTTGCCTAGTCATGATCATCATGTTGCTCGAAGAAGGTATCAAATTCAATAAACCCTTAGTTTTCGGTAAAAACTCTTTCATAATTGTAACTTTATATTCTTTGGAAAAAGGTATCTCTAAAAACTGATGCAATTAGAATCATTCCAGAAGCTTTTAAGAATGAGTTTGCTTGAGGACAAGCAAAGTTTTAAGTGTGGGATACTTGATATCGCGTAAAAAGTCACGTTTTTACTATCGATATCTCTCTCATTCTGGAACAATTCTTGGCACTTTAACTCAAAAACATTACAAATCTGTAATATTGTGTCAAGATGGTAAAAACAAGGTTGCATGATGAAAATCAAGCAAAACGGACAGAAAACGAAGATTCCACGCACGTTTGAAGATTCCAGACATCAAAACGAGATTTCAAGACCAAAGAGCCCATCACCAACATCTATCTGACCTAAGATGTTCATTTTCAAATTATAAAATCCAACAGAAAAAGAATCAACAAAAACGGACGAAGAATGAAGATTCTACGCACTCCGGAAGATCCAAACGATTCGTACGACACATCTAAAGTTCAGAGACGTGTTTTTGGGATTTCTTTTCATCAAAAGCTTCGTTTTTGAATTACGAATCCAACGCAAAAAGAATCAACGCAAACGGACGCATAACGAATAAAACATGCACGAATTGAGGAACGAAGTAACGGACAGCGAAACGGTGCGGGGTGGTGCCAGCCGCCGCCGGCAGCCACACAGCCGCCGCTGACTGGCAGCCAGCCGCCGCCACCAGCCCGTCACCCGCACGGATTGCGCTTTTTTGTCCTTTTTCGTACCCGGTGCTAGACCTTTACATGCTTTTCGTACCTGGTGCCACTACCTTTTTCGCCTTTTGTACCTGGTGCCACTACCTTTTCCACCTTTTGCTATCATGAGCTTTGGGGTGCTAACTTGAGCCAAATTTCATCTATAAAAGGCAGACCCTAGCTCTCATTTGAAGACACTCATACACTCATACACTCATATACTCTCTCATATTCACACTCATACTTACACTCTCATTCTTCCATTTTCACTTTCTCACTCTAAAGATCTCTTATATTTTAGTCTAGAGTTATTGTAATTAATCTACGGATTAACATAGAGGTTAGAGCGAACGTTAGGAGTTTGAATATTTATCTTTGTACGTGTGAACGAGTTATCAGTCATAATAATACGCTGCTGCATATTTATTTCCAGGTGATATCGAAACCTTTATCATACTTGCTTTATTTCATATTTTAATTATGTATTATTGCCTTGTATGTAATTTGTCTATTGCCATGAATTGCGAGTAGTTTATTATTGTGATTGTTGATGATGTAGATAATTATAAGTAAGGATGACGTTATATAATTAAGTGTACGACAATTGTAAACGTGATGTAACGGCCCCTATTCGACAGTTTATCTGATATAGTACTGGAAACGTTTTATACGGAGTACAAATGTATGGAAGTCGATAAACGACCGAAGGTAGTTACATCACTGGAATCAGCTCTGGTTTAACCGTTGGAATTCCGAAAGGATAATACAACTTCACAACTAACTGGTATATCCTACGAAAGTCAATGCACAATAAAATAATGTTCGAAAACACGCTCAGATAAAATAGAAATTAATGACCTTTGTACCGTTAAGACTTTATGAACTTGAGTTTAATTTATGGAGTACCCTTTCCGGTTATCCACGTGACTGCAACCTAGTAATTAGGACTTGATCAACCTTAATTATGGTAAGTAGTTATTTGTGCCCATGACATGCGACAAGTAAGACACAGTGAACCCACTCGTTGTACATATTAGGTTTATATTTCTGCATCGCTTTACATTTAGTTAGTTTAGAGTGTCACATTCACCGTTAATTACTCTTGACCGCATGTCTGATGTTATAAGCAGTCGAACTACCATGTAAAGTACACTGTCCGATTACTGAAAGGCATGGCCTGCATATGAAACACGTTTTTATAAACTGCGAATAATCTAGGGATGTATAACTGTTTGAAAAGGAGAACTCAAGTCATAAGTTGAAGTAACCAAGCCTTAATGCATAAAAACAAGACTTGGGAATAAGGATAACATCCTCGTGATTTAAATACCTTAAAACACTAAGCCTTACACAATCAGCGGTCAAAACATACAAAGTTATTAATCTGCATGCTAATAAAATACTAAACTATTTTAGGGGTTAAGAAAGGTCAGACCTATGAGACGATACGTTACTGATTCATGCACCTCGGCGTCATGCCAAAATAGGTTGTTTATCTTTCAACTAGATAAGTATTGGAATTTTGCGTATTGCTCCGATCAGAATCACGATAACCTAGTTCCTAGTGACATGCCAATGGGAAATTTAGTTGGTAGGGTTCTAGAGTTTACACCTGATAGTTTAGACCATTACATTTAGCATTGTCCCTGTTTAATCTGTCATCCTGAAACATTAATTATCGAAATCTCAGCAATCACATGTTTATCTTTATCTGTTTTCCTGTAATTTACTTTCCTGCATTTTAATTACATGTCTTTAGTTTAAAACCCCCAAACCTACTTACTTTGTTCCATCCTAAATATCTCCTACCGAAAGCACCAGCTTTAATCGCCCACACGTTTGGATTCATAGAACGATCTTAGGTCATACTTACCGCTTGCTAACCAGAGTAGGTAGTACTTATAATTTAAGCCCAACAAAATATAAATTTTAAAACCCCTGTTGCGCCCGCATCACCATCAGGAATCGCAACGACACTGAACCGACGGTTGCGGGCCCATCAAGTTTTTGACCGATAACTCATCAATCGAATGGACGGATGGAACAAACGAAGATCGCGATACGTATCGGAGTAACGAGCCTTTTAAGCACTACACAATCGAACCATAGTAAAGTTTCATTATACAATAATCGAGACAGAAACAACCACTGGAGTAATCAGACCCACTCTTGTGAAACAAATCCTCCCACGAATAACAAACTTTATAGGACTGTTTTTCTACGAATTATATATTGAAACGTTTATTTCAGCAAACAATTATACTAGAATGTTTTCCTACTATTTATTTACCGGATTGATTTTTAAACGAATACTACTATTTATACACTGGAATATTTTTCTAAACATGAATTGATGTATTATAACGAACGATTATGTTAGATCGCGTGCGGGTCATCTACAAAAGATTTATAATGGGAAGTTTTCCTAACAAACTACTTATTGGGAAGTTTTCCAAACGATTTATAATGGACAAGGTCTAACGATTTGAACAAGCAATTTATAAGCGAGTTTACCAACTATTTTAATAGCTACTTAGTCACGGGTTGACTACTATTTGAACAATGAAACCTATGGATACTTCTCCAACGAATTATGAAAACTATTACTTGATCATGAATTGATCACTATTTTGACTGAATGTCAACGATTTATACATAACATGTTTATAATTAAACAACAACTGATTTACAATCAAGTTTATCAACTATTTTAAACAACTACTCTCTCATGATTTGACTACTATTTGAACAACAACTACATTCATTATTGGAAAACGTCTACACGGTCATCTTTGATCAACGGTTTACAAACTAATTAAACCCTAACACCATTGGTACATCTCTAGTAAACAATCACTACACCTTAATAATTATAGAATTCGAACGTCGACTAGAGTTTCATGCCACTTAAACTAGGACCGCCTTCGGATATAGAATCCACTAAACTAAATGATATGTATACCAAAAGCCGTTACGACTTTTGCGACAACCTAAAATGCCACAATGATAACAACACGTCTTTTCGGAAACACATGCGTCTGACGCTCCGACACGAATTAAAATCTCGGGATGAGATTTCTCAAACAGGGGGAGAATGTGACACTCCTCAAATTTCGGTGTAATTACGTATATTAATCACGTGGATGTTTTAGGCTAATTCCCTACTTAAGATAATTCACACTATTTTTATGAGATAAGTCTAGCAAAGCCCAACAAATTAATACGTGAGGTGTTATTAAATTTGTAATTATTAGTAATTACGCACGAAACGATCAGACAGAGTTCGACACAATATACGACGTTGGTGAAAATATTTCTATAAATAACTTAAATCTACTTTTAGAAGTTATTTATCATATATTATTATTTTGTTTGACGTTTTGCTTAAAACGTCTTAAACGCAACGAAAACGTGATAATCGTATTCGTTAATCAAACGAAAGTCAATAAATATTTTGACAACTAAAATTAAAGTATTTTAACAATACTTCAATGAAAAATAATCCCAAACATATCACGAATTAAAACAACACAAGAAAATGTTAGGCGATTTAACGAATAAACAAACACTGAACGCAACACAGCCTGTAAATAAGAATTAAATCACCAAAAACTCAGTGGGGCCCATGTGGGCTGGCCACCACCACCCACCTCGTCCAATGAGACTCCATGCACTCCTTTGAATTACTACACCACTCACCATCCATGCAACCTCATTTCATCATTCACCCTTCTCAAAATTTCCTCTAACCTCTCTCTAGATTTCTTCCTCTCTCTAAAAATCAGAGATAATCTCAGCCCTATACCACCACTACGACCACCACAAGTCCACAATTTACCACCCGTAACCACCTTTGACAACCATAGCTCCACCATCACAAAACTCATCATTTTGCAAGAAAGTTCAAGCCATAAGTATCATCACCTTCTCCTTATCATTCTCTATGTAAGGAATCATTTTGCAAGAAAGTTCAAGCCATAGTTCACTCAACAAGTATATTAATCAAACCATGCTTAAAAATCATTTTTCTTAACTCAAAGTTCATAAAAATATATGTTTCAGCTCCTGTCCAGAATTTTACACAAAATGTACCAAATCATAACTCACTCATTTCTTAATGAAAATGGACGTTTGTATAGTCTAAAATAAATCTCAAGAAATAATCTTTCCAACCCCGCAAACCTAATATTTTCTGAGTTCGTTTACTATTTGTAATATTTTTTGTGAGAACACATAGATAATCAGTCCTGTGAAGTCAGAATGTTTAGTCTTGTTGTTTTGGCCATATCTCGAGCTACAGGGCTCCAAATGACTTGAAACCACCGCCAAAAGTTCATAAATTTTATTACCTACAACTTTAATGTTGACCATGTTTTCTGAAAACCTAAGAATTTTTCCCAGAAATTACGACTTCATGCATGTGTCCAAATCTGACCTCAGAAAGTAAATGTAATTATCAAAAATAGTAAGACTTCTCAAAAATTCATGTAAAAATTACTGAAGGTAGTATTATATGGGATAACAACTGGAAATTTTGTTATATTTGATTTTGGAATGTAGAATTTTAGAAAAATTCGACAAGTTGATGCATTTTCTGGAAAATGTAAATGTGGATTGAGTTTGGGTAACTTATGAAACCGACACCTATGGACTTGCTATAAAGGGAAAGACTAACTTTTTATGACTCATGAACATATTTAAGATTTGGATAAAAGTATCAGGTCAAAGCGAGAAGGTTTGACCTAGTCAACAAAAACAGGGTTCGGTTTCGATAATGTCAAACTTTCTATTTTTGGAATCTTACTATTTTTGGAAAGAATTGTAAACAAAACGGGTTTGGGTGACCTATTAAGTGACTTGGACCTAAAATGAGCCTTGTAAACATAACCCGAACGAAAAACGACACTTATATTTGAACCGAGATGTAAATCGCAAGACGTTGACACTAAGTATTAAATTCGCGTGATAACCGATAACCACATACGATAACATGTGATATATACTTATGTAAAGTGTACACTGAACAAACCTAATAGTGATGTCTTTTAAGAATTGTTATTACAAACTTTCACCAACGAGTCTTACACGTTTATTTTCATAAACAAAACATAATTGGACATACTAGTTGAGTGGACACGTAGTCTATAGAGATATCCACTTACTTAAATTTGTAGTCTCATACGTTTAGGACGTTAGAGACCCTACCTGGACTTACGCTTTGCTAGCTCTCACGCATTTAGCTCACGAGGTGAGTTCACAGCCCCTACCTTTTTACAGTATTTATAGCTTTCAAACAGGGGTGAAAAACATAGTCAATGCTTTTACTATAACATGCAACTATTACATAATTGCTTTTGTGCTTTTATACAAAATGTATATGATTGATATCATACTATTACCAACTGCTTATAAATTCTTTTAGGCTTTATACAAACTGCATGTATATGAAATAATATTTTTTTACTATAAACTATCACAAACGTGTTAAACTAACTTGTGAACTTACCGGAGAACGACCGGTACTAATTTGGAACTCGCCGGAGAACAACCGACATCAACTTGTGAACTTACCGGAGAACGAACGGTACTAATTTGGAACTCGCTGGAGAACGACCGGTGCTAACTTGTGAACTTACCGGAGAACGACCGGTACTAATTTGGAACTCGCCGGAGAACGACCGGTACTAACTTGTGAACTCGCCGGAGAACGACTGGTACTAACTTGTAAACTCACCGGAGAACGACTGGTGCTAATTTGTGAACTCGCCGAAGGACGACCGGCACTATTTTGGAAACCGCTGGAGAATGACCAGCAACATATTTTAAACTTATACTTTGGGTGACATCCCAACCAAACCTTTCTTTTGGATAACCTTCCAACTTAACCTCATTTGACTTTTAAGTCAAGGTTTTACAATGAACTTGCTTTATCCACTTACTAAATATAAAACTTGTGAATTCACTCAAAAACCATGTTGACTTTTTACTATGTTTTTCAGGGAACTAGCTGCATAAGTAAGACTGCTTGCATTTTGGAATCTAGGCGACCCACGATGAAATAGAACGACATCTTAACTACTGTTCAGCAATAATCATACGCTCTGATGCATGGATGTCCAATGTTAATGTCGGGAACCCCGCTTACTCTAATGCTTCCGCTAACCAACGTTGACCATTTTTGGGGGTGTGACAACATGACTTGTGGTAAGAACGGTAGGATCAATGTTCGAGTCAATCACATGTAAATATGTGTTTGATAGGAAATGTAAAGATACATACAACCTAAAATACACACATTGAGCGAAGAATAAAAGGTCTTTTTTTGGCAATGAGATCACTCCCTACCGTGACATGAAAATCTGAAAAACTGAAGCATCAGTTTAGCATCACATGAACAATTTTCACATTTCACATAAAGACTAAACTAAGAGTGAACATCTCTCTTTTCTCTTATTATCTATTAAAAGAGAGGGTTTATTAGTTAATCATCTTCTTAATTACCCTTGAAAATTTAATCCTCACCCTTCATTGGTTTAGAACACTAAACTACAGCCCTTGATCATCGTTAACAATATGATTAATTAAACATAATCTTTTATCTTCCAAAAATACTCTCATGCTTCAATACCATTATCTTCCCCTTTGTTTCAAAACACACGACCAAACCATTTTGTGACACCCGACGATTTAGGGTTACTGTTAAACCTACTTGAGACTTTAATTACTTGTATTTAGTTTGTATTAGGCTAAATATATGTAATTACTTGTATATTTTAATATACATTTACGTGATTATGTGTTTATCAGTAATCGCATGAAACAACCAGACGGAGTCCGCCTAATTATACGACGTTGGTGAAAACATTTCTATAAATAACTTAAATCTATTTTTCGAAGTTATTAATCATATATTATTATTTTTATATAATAATACACGAAAAACCTAGACGTTTTAATTAAAACGTAACAAACACGGTAAAAATGTGCGACTCGAATTCATCAACCAATCAAAAGTCAATAAATATTTTGATAACTTAAAATAAAGTATTTTAACAATACTTCAATGAAAAATAATCCCAAATATATCGTGAATTAAAACGACACAAAATAACATTAGACAATTTGACCGAATAACGAAATAACGAATAAACGAAGACGGTACGCAAAACAGTCTGGAAACTGAGAATTTAATCACAAACCCATGGGATGGGGCCCATGTGGGCCGGCCACACCACCCCCTCCCCCTCTCATGGTGCATGCAAAAATGATGATGACATTTGACCCCCTACTTCCACTCATCTCTCATGCACACATCCATTCATTTCATTTCACTACTTACAATATCTCTCAAATTAGGGATGTTCATCGGTGCGGTCTACAGTTTACGGTTTGAATTCGGTTCGGTTTGGAAAATTTTGGGAAGCAAACCATAAACCGAACCATAAACCGAATTCGATGTATTTAACCGAACCGTAAACCAAATTGGAATACGGTTCGGTTTCGGTTTGAAACCGGTTTAAAACTGAAAACCGAATCGTTGTTTCTTGTGCTTAAATTTTGCAGTTTCCATTATTGTACAGAATTTTAAAATGACAATTCACTTGCAGAATTTAGAATGTTAAGTCCCAAAGTCCACAATACAATAGTAAGTTATAAGCTGTAGAATTATAACATTAAACTAACACAGTTAAACAAAATATATCTACGAGTTAAATGTATTTACGTCAAACAAAGTAACTAAATTTTGTACTAGTTGGGCATTTTAATTTTAATTTATGTATGGTTGGGCTTTAAAGTTTGTAACATACTAAATATAATATAAAAATTATTATTATTACTAATTATACATATATTTAAAAATAATATAAATATATAGTATGTTTGAATTCGGTGTTCGGTGTAACCATTTAAAATCTTTTTGAAACCGTGAACCGTTTAATGAATTCGGTTTCGGTTAAAACCGAACCCAAAACCGAATTTTAATCCGGTTCGGTCTAAATCGGTTTTATTCGGTTCGGTTTCTCAGTTTAAACGGTTTCAAATCGTATATTGCCCACCCCTATCTCAAATCCTCTCTCTTTTCTCGCTAATTTCCAGAGTTTTTAACCACCAAACAACCACCACATAGCCACCACTAACCACAACTTAAATACATCACCATTTATCAAGAAAATAAAGCTCAAGAACACCTCACTTCAAATCTGTCCAAACATCTTCATTAACATCATTGTAAGAAATATTTTTACTCCTAATTACTCTCATTACATGTATATAAGTTAACTCAACAAGTATATTAACCAAACCATTCTCCAAAACCATTTTTTCTTAACTTGAAATCAACCAAATGAAGGAAAAAATTTCTGTCCAGAAAGTTTTATCCACTTCCACGATTTTAATAAAAATCAATTATTCATGAAAATGGACGTTTTTTATAGTCACAAATTAAGTTTAAAAAGTAAGCTTTCCAACCCTCAAACCTCATATTTTTCTGAGCTCTAATACTATTTTTAATAATTTTTGTATGAACACATACACAATCTGCCCAGAAAAGTCAGAAACTTTGGTCTTATGGTTTTGACCATAACTTAAGCTATACGCCATCAAATGACTTGAAACCACTGCCAAAATCTCAAAAATTTTGTTAGCTACAAATGTTATGTTGACACTGTTGTTGAAAACCTATAGATTTCTCCTAAAAATGTATTCTTGATTCATGTGTCCAGATTGGTCAACTGTTGGAGCTCAGAGGGCACATATAATTTCTTAAAATACTTAGACTTCTCTAAATTTAATGGAAACATTAATGGAAGTAGTTAACATATGGGGGAATAACTGGTATTTTTCTTGGGAATTAATTCGAATCATAAGATTTTTTATAAAAATTCGACAAAGTGATGCTTTTTCTGGAAAATATAAAGTGTGGACTGATTTCTATTAACTTATAAAAATCAACACTTGTAAACTTGCTGAAAGTGCAAAAATAAACTTTTTAAAGCATGGGAATATATTTAAGGGTTTGAGAAAAGATTCTAATCAAACCAAGTAGGTTTGACTAAGTCAACAAGAACGAAACTCGGTTTCTAAAAATGGCAACCTTACTATTTTTGGTAAAAATGGAAAACTTACTAGTTTTGGAAAGAATGGTAAAAAAAAGGGTTTGGGAAGCATAATTAGTAACTTTGACCAAAAATGAGACCTAAAAATACACCCGAATGAAAAACCGACACTTACAACTCTTGAACTAACACATGTGTCGCCATACCAGCGACACTAACACATGTGTCGCCCTGCTAGGGACACTAACACATGTGTCGCCATGCCAGCGACACTAACATGTGTGTCGCCATGCCAGCGACACTAACACATGTGTCGCCATGCCAGTGACACTAACACATGTGTCGCCATACCATCGACACTAACACCTGTGTCGCCATACCAGCGACACTAACACCTGTTGTGACACCCGTCAAATTAGGACTAGTTATTAGTTCCTAATCATTTAGAAATACATGTAATTAGTACTATGTATTAGGCTAATTGTATGTATCAATATATATATTGTTGAATATATATATCAGTACGCGATTAAATTTAATCGTGCATTTTCAAATCGGTCAAATCCCGATTCATTTACACGGACGTTGGTGGAAACAAATATTAAGTAATATGAAACTATTATTTAATATACTCAGTATTTATTATATATTAATTCGATAATATATAAAGTATTCGTATCGTACAAAGTAAAAACATTCACGACAAAACTTATAAATAATGTATTATTATTGGAAATAATAATTATTATTTACATTAGACAAAAATAAAACATATTCGTTTTATTCAATCTTACTCAATCACGACGAAACCATTCGAACCATATCCGTCATTCAAACTTAAAACAAAGATATATTTTTATATCTCACTAAAAGTATTATTATAAAATACTTCGAATAAAAGTATATACGATTTCATTTTTATAAATTTATCAATTAAAAACATTATACTACTTTTACGATCGGGTACAAAAATACGGGTATTTTGTGCTACGCGTGGGAGCCAACCAACTCCAATAATTGGAGTTGGCTGGCCTAGTTCTTCTTCTTCTCCTTCATTTCATCTTCATCATCAGTCCATCTCTAATCTCTCTCGGTCTCTACTTTTCAAAACGACAAACAACAATTTCATCATCAACATCAACAAGAGGAGCAGCAACAGCGTGATATTCATCATCACCACCATCTTCATCTCCATCATCTTCTTCACCTTCATCTTCGGATCACCATCACTACCTCCATCCACGGCTCCATTTTATTTCGTAAGGACTACACCTCTTTTCTTTAAAATTTCGTGTTTAAATAACATATATTATCATGTATTAGTGTTCTATCAAGTAGATTATGTCCAAAAATCAAACTTATACTCGTTTTCCCAACTGATTTCGCGAACAGACCTGAAATTGGTCCCTGAGCCGAACGGCTGGATTTCATCAGCCGAACGGCTAGGTCCTCCATAGCCGAACGGCTAGACCTTTATAACCGAACGGCTAGATTTCAGGGTAGCTTCTCGATGAAAAATTTATTATAACGGATTGGGCTAAAACTTACACAATCACTTAAAAACAACCCAATGATCAAGGCTATGTAGCATAGCCTAGGCGGTTTTAGGCCTTTCGGGGTCGTCTAGGGGTCGAAAATGGCATATTTCAGTTTTCGGACCCGTACCAAATTTCGTAACTTATAAAATAAAATGTAACGGATATAACGAACTTGAGTAACAACTAAACTTATACGATACGACTTACACACGAAACACATATACTTTTATAAGTACAACAAATCATGAATAATAATAATAGTTTGAAATTATTATTACAAACCGTCACCAACGAGCCGCATACTTTTTCACAAACTCAAATATAAACATTAACCAAATCAATTTGGACATAACTAGTTAATAGAACAACTAGCATAAATGGTCTGTTGAGACCTCTAATCATTTAAAACCTTGCGCGTTTAACACGCCCAGCAGGTTTCCACATCTAATCATTAAAACCTTGCGCGTTTAGGACGCTCAGCAGGTTTCAGTCGTTGGAGATGACATCATTTCTCTTGTAAACCATCATTGTGCTTGATAGCATCTCATTAGACTCAGGTGAGTCTCAGAGCCCCTCATTTTACTGTTTTCAACCCAGGGGTGGGAATACATGCTTGTTTTATTTTACATGTGAACGCAAGTATCAAATATCGCTATATTCTGCATGAGTTTATCATCTAATCATTTAAGTCCTCCAAGCATAGTTTGGTAATACTTTGTAGCGTGAATATTAATATATGGTACCATATGGGACTGACAATCCCCATCCGGGTCAGCAAGCACTGACTGGTCAAACGGACGCATTATCATTTGTTCATACGTGTGTTGAATAGGCACACGCATAGAGGCACCCTCGCTCAGGCACTTAATTGTGATCCTGACACCTCAGTTAAGCTCAGACTATGTGCTCATGGCAATATATACATTATTTATCAATTACTTATTTGTTTAATTACAAATATTCATACTTAAATCTTGCGGTTCATACATTACACTTTATCATTTAACCTGTGCGCTCACCAGCTTTTAGCTGACCATTTTAGCGTGTATTTTCAGGTTCGCAGCAGCAGTAGGTCTGCTCACTCAGGATGCTCATTAGCTCGAGTCGCATTCAGACATCAAGAGATTGTCATGCATTACTATATTTTGTATAATTTAGTTATGCCATAGAATCTCTACCATTTGGCCCAAGAGCTTTTGTAAACTATATTATAACAGTGTAAAACTTTTATAATATCAATGTATTTTGTAAAACGACGCATATAGAGTCGTTCATTGTATGACTTGTGTGCTTGATATTTGATTAGTCGCGCCCCGAACCGACCCGCTTCCGCATCATAATTTGGGGGTGCGACACCTGTGTCACCATACTAGCGACACTAACATAAGTGTCGCTAAATCTGCGACACTAACACATGTGTCGCTAAAAACAGAGACTTGAAATTTGATTTCCTCTAAGCATTTAACTTGGGTAATAACGTATAACTACATACGATAAAAATACATTGACACATGATATACTAATGCATAGTATACAATGAAACAAACCTAATAATAATGTCTTAACGAATTATTATTACAAACTTTCACCAACGGTTCGTACACATTTTTAATAAACAAACTACTTGGACATACTAGTTGAGTGAACTAGCGTAGGTGGACATTAACCCTCCACCTATACAACATACAAGTGGGCTTTAACACCCCACTTGCACATATGACTTATAGGTGGACGTGGAAACACATTGCTTGCTTACTTGATTACTTGTTAGTTGTTTGCTAAACTCATGTGAGTTTCATAGCCCTTTTTTACTATTTTCTAACTAGGGTGAGAATACATACAACTGTTTTATATAAACTGCTTTTATGTTCATAAGTAACTGTAAACAACTTTTTATACGGATTGCATGAGACCTGATTAATCCACTAAAGCCCTCTACCCATCATAGTTCGAAAAAATTTGTGCGTGAATATTATTGGATAGATCTATCAGGGTTTGACAAACCTCGTCTGGGCTAGTCGCTCTAGCCAACCCACAGGCAAACAACGTTAAGCTCGAATTATGAGACTCATGGCAAATGGTATACACATATTGCATTCGTGCAATAATTTTATCGTTGTAGGCGATAATTTTTAAACTATCATTTTTAAATGATGAAAACTTGAAATCTTGTGATCATACCGATAAGAACTGTTTACAAACCTAAGAACTCACTAACTTTATGTTGACCTATTAGTATGTATTTCTCAGGTAACCCGCCACAGTAGGATGCTTTGGATACCATAGCTCGTGTCGCATATTTTTAAACATCAAAAGATTAGATTGCATGTTGTATTTTGTACTATCGAATATGTAGTAGAAATCTCTAGATTTATGATGCGAACTTCAAGTATTTTGTAAATCATTTTATATTGGTAATGTAACTATCTTAAAACGTCTCATTTAGAGGTCATTTGCTTAATCTTTGTGTTGTGATATTTAATTTGGTCGGCGCCCCCATGACACCTCCTACTTCCGCTGCCACGTGTTTTGGGGGTGCAACACATTTAGAAATGAAAACAAAATAAATCAATCTCTAATGCAAAAAAAAAAAAAAGATCTATGGGTTCTATGATCAGGGATCTTGGGTTCACAATACTCAAATTAATTTAGGCACTCATTCATGCATATAAATCGGACGTAATCAAACGTAAAAATCAATCACTGTTGAAGCTTGTCACAAAGTGATTACAATGATTCAGAGTGATTACAGACCAAGACACACTTCGATGGTTTCTTGTCGTTTCATGGGTATTGAAGGTACGTTGCATCCTTCTTTGATTTTCCATTGGATTCGATTTGTTTATGGATTACCAACAGATTGATCGATGGTGATTTACAATCTTGCAAGTTTTAATTGCAACAACTGCTGGATTTGGTTATGGTTTTGATTTTTGAAATTTGAGTTTCACTTATAGTTTGTATTATGTATGCAAAATTTCATGTGCACACCAAATGTTTGATTAATTGCTTGAATGAGAGTTTTATATGCTTTATTTAAATAATGATCATCACAATACCCATGACTGTTTAATTATTAATTTTTCCATAATTTCATGCTTTTTTTAAATATAAGTCAACTGTATTTGTTTTTGAAGGTATTTGGTGCAGGGGATCGAAGTCGATACTGCAACCGCATCAAAACATCAAATAACCCGGAATGTAATCACTTACCATGCCTTGTATTGTCTTGCCATGATACCGGAACATGAATATTTTTAAACACATTGTAGTATGCTTATGTGGAAATCCATGAATCTCTTACATCAGAGCATATCATATACGATTGATTATTTGAGTTGTTGTGATACAAAGATGGGTGTAGCATGTTGCTGTTTTTGATTTTTGCATCAAAATCATAAATGATTTTGCCATCTTTGATCATTCATATGTTTCAATACCATCAATGCATTTTTGTAATTCATGTGCACAGACTCAAGTCCATTCATATATCATTTGCGTATTTCTATAGTGCCAAATAAATTGTTTGTGTCATGTATTTCATCAGACTTACTACACCCTAAGCAAAAACTACTCCTTCTCTGAAATGCAACTTTTTTGATGTTTGACATATACTTTCATTTTCATTCATAATATATCGTTATTGATGATCCTGTATGTGTCTGTACTGCGTGTAAAGCCAAACGTTTGAAAACAGAAGCTGCGACATGTCATTTATGTAAACGATTAACCTTTTTACTTTCTAATATGAGCCGTGCCATATCAGAAAGAGGCTGAATATGTTCCGTAAGTCTGTTTCAACTATCAGCTACACACATGTAAAATGATACTTTTGTTTTATGTATCATGGGACCATTCATCTTTGTTTTTAGTAGAGTAGCTTCATAAAAATCTTTGTTATATTATCAGTTGTCAACTGTCTTGAGCATAATCATGTTAATGTTAGAGATTTCTCTGGTGCCAAACACCTGGCAAGATTTGCAGCAATGTAAGTATCCTCTTTTGTGTTTCTTAGATGCTTCTTTCTGATGCTACTTGGATTGGTTTAATTAGTGTTTTCTTTGCAAAGTTTATGTTAGTAATTTAGTGTAATTGAGGGATATGGTTATTTGACTTGGTAATGGGTTAGGAGGTACGGATTGTACGCCCATCAAGTCAATAACATCCCTGACCCAAAGCAATTGTGAAAACAGTCATGAGTCTAAAGGAGACAAAAATAGTCAAAAATAGACATTAGTCTATTTTAGGATGGATTAGTCCAAAATAGACTATACAGTGGCTTAATAGTCTGAAATGGACTGAATTAGTCTAATTTAGACGGAAGTCCGATTTGTCTAAAATTAAACTATTTAGTGGCGTAATAGTCTAATTATGGACGTAACGGGTCAAGAGGTTATTCTAACCCATTGTGATTGTTGGTTATCCTAACTGATAGGATTTTATGGTCTTAATGATTATGAATATCAAAAGGCTAGAATTGCAAGAGATCAATGGTAGATTTAATTGGACAATTAACACCAATTAACTCCATGGATTGTTGGCTGCTCTTATAAGGATAAGTATTTCACATGAGAGAAAGACACACAACAAGAAATAATCTCTAGCACCAGGTTTTTGTTTTGTTACCTCAAACAAGAACACCACACTTTGTGTAACACCCCAAATTTTGAGGTATTATTCTGGAATATAAAATAATAATTGTTTTAAATTATTATAACTTGAAGTACAATTAAAATAATAGAAATCGTAAATGGTTTTCCAGTTCCAGACTGTGGGAATCAATTAAGTGAAGTAAAATCAGTACGTGGAACATTCTATCATATTCTAAAAACTCCAGAACCTCAAAAGCAGAGGAACCAAAATCGCAAGAACCCTAGACCTCATCAAATCTTCATCTTTAAATTCGAATTCAAGCTTCAATCTTCAAGATAATCATCATCATCTTCTTCTTTTCTTGATTGTAAGTGTTTCTCATCTTAGTTTTAAACCTAGAAATGGGTATTTTGGGTTTTAACTAAGGGTTTGATGAATTGATAGGTTTAATCCGAAATTAAACCTTAATAATGATTTAAATAGTGTTATTAAGTGTTATTGTGATGATTTGTAATCATAATATCACTTGTATTAGTTAAAATCACTAACTATGTTCTTGAGCTAATTAGTGGTTTTGTGTGAATTCATCTAGGTTAAGATTAATTGGCCTAGAATGATGTTAGAAATGATATTAGAGTGTGATTATGATGTTTGAATAAGAAATTAATTAGAAACCAAGAACTTATGTTGATTTTGAATATGGAAGTAATTGGGTTTATTGGTTTGGTTGGAATCAAACTTAGTTAAACCCTAAGTGGGGGAGTATAGTGTTGGTTTCTAGTTAATAGTTGATAATTAGAAAGTTCTAATTACTTGTTATATTATTATGTGATATATGTTTAGGTGATTAAAGACTTGGAGCACTTGTAATCAATTTGTTGTAATCTTCATCTAAACATCAAGGTGAGTGTTATGGGGATTAATTGGGTAATGGTCATGGGTTCCGGATTGCTTACGAGCAAGAGGTTCACATGATCGAGTAGTGATTGTTGTTAATTATCATTGATTATTGTTGTTTAGTTAATGATAATTGTTGATTTCGTGTATTGAGCATCTTAGTAGAGGTTGCTAACGATGTTAGCATAGAGTGTTGTTGACTTAGTATCCATTTCGACGTGATTTGGTACTAAGGGATGTTGGCCGCGGATCCGCATAGAGATTTGACCTCTACTTAGTACTCAGTAGTTGTTTGTTGATAACTATGTGAATGAAGTAATCTACTTCTACTTGATAATGTGTTATGATGGATTACTTAATTAATTGCTCATGAGCTCACTAAGCATTGTGCTTATTGTTTAAGTGTTTACTTGTTGTAGGTGGTAAGTGAGAAATTGATTGGAAGGACGGTTTATACAATTAGCGTGGATGATAGCTTGCAAGTTTGTAAGTAGCAAGCTTCTCTTTGTAATTATCGTTGTGTATCAAACTTGTATAAGTCGCCCTTAAAACATGTTTTGTAAGTTAACCATGGTAAATCATGAAAATGTGGTTTTTGGTATAAGTTGACCTCGTAAGTCAACTGATGTAAACACTTATGTAGATTATTGTTTGAATATATATGATGCATAATAGTAGTAATTGAAAGTGTTAAAGTAGTTAAACTAGTTGAATTTGATAAAAGTGACCAATTGGACCCCTAAACGGGTCAATGAGTTAAAACATGATAGAATGGGTATGTGGGGGTGACGAATATGGACACACGTCATGGTTATATGTATAAACTTTTGGTTAAAAGGTTAGAGTCAAAAACCAAGCCATTTGGATTATGGCGTGTCAACCAAAATGGTCAAAAATGGCTTAAAATGAATCGCACCTTCGTTTTCTCGAAAAATATGTAAATTGAAAAAGTGTAAAAAGGGAAAGTTTCATATTGGTTAGATGAAAGTGCCTGCAAAATTTCAGAGTCTAACTCTTTACGGTTTAGTAGATATGCCCGTTTGAAAATCGAAAAACTGCACATAGTATTGGTTCAGAAGCTGAGCAGATCGGCTTTGGTTACTGAGCCGATCGGCTTTAGTATGATAGCAGATCTGCTATGCTTAGCAGATCGGCTAAGTTAGTGTAAAAACACGACAGAACTCGTTTTGGTTGAAAAAGCTTGAAATTAACTGAAGAAGCAGATCGGCTATGGCATAGCAGATCGGCTTTGGTCCACAACAGGTTCAAATCAGTTTTTTTTTTTATTTTGTGTTTCATTTACAATCTTATGAGTAATATATATATGTATACATTCAAGGTAGTGTAGTAAAAAAAAAAAAAAATGGTTACGAAATCAGGGCGTTTCACTTTGTCTTATCCCAAAAGAAAATTCGTGTAACCCAAGGCATATAGAGTCGAATTGTTGTTTTCAGAAAGTGATAACACAATTCAAAGTGATATCCGGTCATTGAAATCTTTACCCGTTACACGGTAACCTCCAACAATCGAAAACAACAATTTCTGGTGATTTCAATGGGGGCTGCTTTGAAGCATATGACGGCTAATTTCTCCAAACTTGACAAGTTTGAAGGAATGGATTTTCATAGGTGGCAGAAGAAGATGCATTTCTTCCTCTCAAGCATGAATGTGGTGTATGTTCTTAGTACACCAATTTCTGAAGATGGTGGTGATGATGCTACTGTGGAGCAGATTCGGCTAAGGAGCAAGTGGGAGAATGATGACTATATTGCTCGAGGTTTAATCCTCAATGGTATGGTTGATTCTCTCTTTGATATATATCAAAATCATGAGTCTGCAAAAGAACTATGGGATTCTTTGGAATTAAAGTATATGGCTGAAGATGCTTCAAGTAAAAAGTTCCTTGTGAGTAATTTTAATAATTACACAATGGTCGATTCTCGACCGGTCATGGAACAATACAATGAACTTCTTCGTATACTTGGGCAATTCACACAACACAAGATGAACATGGATGAATCCATTTCGGTTTCTTGTGTCATTGACAAACTCTCTCCTTCTTGGAAAGACTTCATGCATACTTTGAAACATAAGAAGGAGGAGTTAACTCTTGTTGAGTTGGGCAGTCATTTGCGTATTGAGGAATCTCTCAGGGCGCAGGAAATTGACAAGCCAAAGGGAAAAAATGTTGTTAAAACCTCTTTGGTTAACATGGTGGAACATCATAAATCCACCGGCAACAATGACAAAAGGGGTAAACGCAAAAATCATGATAACAACAAGCCTAATCCCAATAAAAAGTCTAAATTGACTTGTTGGAAGTGTGGTAATTCTGGAAACTTGAAAAGGGATTGTAGGGCTGGAAATTTTGGTCATAAAAACACCAATGGAGCTAGCACAAGCGGTTCGGGCAATGGGTCTAAGGACCAAAACTCGAAAGGATGATGATACTGCGTGGTGGGTTGACTCGGGTGCTACTACCCATGTATGCAAGGATAGATGTTGGTTCAAGACTTATGAGTCATTGGATGATGGATCAATTCTTCATATGGGAAATGAGTCAACAGACCCTGTTCATGGACGTGGAAGTGTGGATTTGCAATTTAGTTCGGGAAAACTGTTTCTTTGTTTCATGTTTTACATGTACCCCAAATTCGTAAAAACCTAGTGTCTAGTAGTGTGTTGAATAATTGTGAGTACAAACAATTCATTGAGTCTGATAAGTTTGTTTTATCAAAACACGATATGTTTGTTGGTTTTGGTTATCTTTGTAACCGAATGTTTAGACTTAATATTAATCATATGAATGTTGATTCAGCTTTTATTACTTGTTCTAGCACAAATATTTCAACTCTATGGCATGATAGGTTAGGACATGTGCATTTTAAAAGAATGCATAAAAAGTGTCTAAAGATGGGTTAATACCGGCTTTTGATATGACAAACGAAAAATGTAAAACATGTATGTTGACTAAAATCACTAAGCAACCTTTTCAAAATGTAACTAGAAATTCTGAAATTTTGGAATTAGTACATAGTGATTTATGTGATTTGCATGGGACTCCATCATTGGGTAATAAAAAATACTTTGTTACATTCATTGATGATGCTTCTATGTTTTCTTATGTTTACTTGTTACATACTAAAGATGAAACTTTAGATAAGTTTAAAACATACAAAATTGAAGTTGAATTACAACTAAATGCATCCATCAAAAGGCTAAGAACGGATAGGGGAGGTGAATATATTGATCCAACTTATTTTCAATCCGTGGGTATAATTCATGAGACTACAGCTCCATATACTCCTCAACAAAATGGTATATCGGAGAGGAAAAATAGGGTCCTTAAAGAAATGGTTAATTCCATGTTATCTTATTCGGGTCTTAGTGATGGATTTTGGGGGGAAGCTATACTAACAGCTTGTTATTTGCTTAATAGAGTTTCTAATAAAAGGAACAAGATTACTCCTTATGAACTTTGGTATAAAAGGAAACCGAACTTGAACTATCTTCGAGTATGGGGTTGTAGGGCTGTTGTAAGACTCCCTGATTCTAAGAAGAAAAGATTGGGTGAACGAGGTATAGATTGCATATTTATTGGATATGTTGAGCATTTCAAGGCTTATAGGTTCTATGTTATTGAACCTAATGATTCTGTTTTGGTTAACACCGTGGTTGAATCAAGGGACGCAATCTTTGATGAGAATCGCTTCTCATCTATATCTCGACCAAAGGACATGGTCCCTAGCTCTAGTGGAACCAATAAGGAGGTAAGTTCGGATGTGACACAAGATAAGTCACTTGAACTTAGGAAAAGCAAAAGAGAAAGGAAACCTAAGTCATTTGGGCCTGATTTTCAATTATACTTAATTGAAGGCTCAAGAGATGAGGTTTCTACCCAATATCTATATTGCTTTAATGTTGAGGATGATCCCAAAACATTTGATGAAGCAATGAAGTCTCAAGATGTCACCTTTTGGAAGGAAGCAATCAATGATGAGATGGATTCCATCATGGGCAACAACACTTGGGTGTTGTCTGATCTACCACCTGGTTGCAAGCCTTTGGGTTGCAAATGGATCTTCAAAAAAAAGATGAAGGTAGATGGAACTATTGAAAAGTTTAAGGCAAGATTAGTCATTCAAGGTTTTAGACAAAGACCGGGAATTGACTATTTTGACACTTATGCTCCGGTTGCTTGTATCTCCACTATTAGATTGTTGATTGCCTTAGCTGCAATTCACAATCTTGTGATTCACCAAATAGATGTGAAACTGCATTCTTGAATGGTGACTTGGAGGAGAAGGTTTATATGAGACAACCGGAAGGCTTTATCATGTCGGGCAATGAAAACAAGGTGTGTAAACTTGTTAAATCTTTATATGATTTGAAACAAGCACCTAAGCAATGGCATCAAAAGTTTGATGAAGTGGTTTTATCAAGTGGTTATAGTTTAAACCAATCAGACAAATGTGTATATAGCAAATTTGATGAATCCGGTAAAGGAGTCATTATTTGTCTATATGTTGATGACATGTTGATCTTTGGGACTGATCAAGATCAAGTTAACTTAACAAAAGAGTTTTTGTCATCAAGATTCTCCATGAAATATTTGGGGGAGGCTGACGTTATCCTTGGTATTAGGATTAAACGTGAAAACAATGGAATTTCCATATCTCAAGCTCATTACATTAAGAAGGTACTGAAGAAATTCAATTGTTTTGATTGGACTCCTATAAGTACTCCTATGGATCCTAGTGTGAAGCTTTTACCAAATAAAGGTGAGCCTGTATCACAACTTGAGTATTCAAAGGTGATTGGTTGCTTGATGTATGCCAAGACAAGTATAAGGTTGGACATTGCTTTTGCTGTGGGAAAATTGAGTAGGTTTACTAGTAATCCTAGTGCTCATCATTGGCAAGCAATTATGCAGGTACTAAAGTATTTGAAGAAAACTATGGATTATAGTTTATCTTATGTTGGATATCCTTCGGTTTTAGAAGATTATTCTGATGCAAGTTGGATAACTAATGTTGAAGATCATTCTTCAACAAGTGGTTGGGTGTTCTTACTTGGGGGAGGTGCCATATCATGGGCTTCCAAGAAGCAAACATGTATTACCAACTCGACAATAGAATCCGAGTTTGTTGCATTAGATGCTGCTGGTAAAGAAGCGGAATGGCTAAGAAACTTGATTTATGAGATTCCATTGTGGCCTAAACCTATTGCACCTATTTCTATCCATTGTGGTAGTGCTGCTACATTGGCAAAGGTTTATAGCCAAATATACAATGGGAAGTCTAGACACTTAGGTGTTAGACATAGCATGATTCGTGAACTAATCATGAATGGGGTGATTTCTGTAGAGTTTGTGAGGTCACAACAGAATTTAGCTGATCACTTGATGAAGGGATTAGCTAGAGACTTGGTTAATAAGTCTGCTTTAGGGATGGGTTTAAAGTCCACATAAATTTCTAATGGTAAGACACCCAATTCCCTCCTGATATAAATTAGGAGTTGAATTCAATGTGGAAAGCTTACACTTTTAAATTGGAGCACATGTTTTACATATGTCATCCCAAGGTTATGTACTCGGACCTGCTGAAGTTAGGTTGAAGTTAATTTCTTAATAGTTCCTTTGAAAAAGTGCTAAAGCAGGTGCATGATGGAAAGGAACTACCTATATGAATGTGAAGTTTTGCCGCTTCAAAAAGCTTAGGACTTTATGCTTTGAAACATTCATGAATGGATATGGACACATGGCTTGTATAGTGTCAAGATCGCTTTAGAGTATTTGAAAACTTTTGTATATTATCTTCATATATTCAAATGGGTTGAAGTGTTCAATTCTTAGAACACCCCGATTCTCGAATATTTACTAAAATGGAAATTCAATCTTCAAGACATTTTTATTTATGCATAAGTTTGTTTTGTTTGATTATCTCATGTAAAGGAATTACACTAAATTGGGGAGGATTGTTAGTAATTTAGTGTAATTGAGGGATATGGTTATTTGACTTGGTAATGGGTTAGGAGGTACGGAGTGTACGCCCATCAAGTCAATAACATCCCTGACCCAAAGCAATTGTGAAAACAGTCATGAGTCTAAAGGAGACAAAAATAGTCAAAAAATAGATATTAGTCTATTTTAGGCTGGATTAGTCCAAAATAGACTATACAGTGGCTTAATAGTCTGAAATGGATTGAATTAGTCTAATTTAGACGGAAGTACGGATTAGTCTAAAATTAGACTATTTAGTGGCGTAATAGTCTAATTATGGACGTAACGGGTCAATAGGTTATTCTGACCCATTGTGATTGTTGGTTATCTAAAATTAGACTATTTAGTGGCGTAATAGTCTAATTATGGACGTAACGGGTCAATAGGTTATTCTGACCCATTGTGATTGTTGGTTATCCTAACTGATAGGATTTTATGGTCTTAATGATTAAGAATATCAAAAGGTTGGAATTGCAAGAGATCAATGGTAGATTTAATTGGACAATTAACACCAATTAACTCCATGGATTGTTGGGTGCTCTTATAAGGATAAGTATTTCACATAAGAGAAAGACACACAACAAGAAATACTCTCTAGCACCAGGTTTTTGTTTTGTTGCCTCAAACAAGAACACTACACTTTGTCTTATCCCAAAACAAAATTCGTGTAACCCAAGGCATATAGGGTCGAATTGTTATTTTCGAAAAGTGATAACACGATTCAAAGTGATATCCGGTCATTGAAATCTTTACCCGTTACACGGTTTCCTCCAACAGTTTATGCAAATGCATATCAATCAGACAACATGCTTAACAGTATTATGTCCTAAAGGTGTTCAATTTTTGCCACTTGATTTATATAGATGATGACACAAGGCAACAACATCCTTCTGACCTCCTTTGTGTGTGTGCACATAATGGAAATCGAGGTTCCAAGCTTATTTTTGCTAAGGTAGCCATTCTGCCGAACTTCCTGAATCATCTTATATCAACATCTTGATGCCTCACCAATTTTTTTTTATCTCATCTTGTGCATAATTTATACTTTCATTTTTTATTTATTAAGTGACTGTATAATGGTATCAGTCGCAAAACATGAAGTCTGGTCAGGATAAAAGTTCCAATATGTTCGGTCAAATGGGTAATATTTTCATTTGTAGTAGTGCACTTTGGGTTGTTGGGTTTATTTTATCCCCCCCACAACAATAATAACAATGCAACATTTATCTGTTTGAATATCTGTGTTTTATGCAGGCTATCTTATATAAAGACAACCTGTTTTATAGTTGTTAGAGGATAGAAATTAATAACCGCTTTATTTTAACGTGCCATATCTCGGTTAATTTTCGCTATGGTAGCAACTAAAAGCTTTTAAATAAGCACAATCACTTGCTGAGCTATGTGACCGCATTTGTTGGATACAAGGTGGCTCGTGTTTATGTTTTGTATGCTGCTATTGAATAAATGTGCACCCAATTAGTTATAAGAATTCGACAACCTCGTGTTACTGTGTGAACAGAAGACAATGTAAAGGTTAGTTTCACCATTTTTGAAATTTGATTGATTTTGTGATGAATCTGTAATGGTCTTCATTTTCAAGATTAACCAAAATCGCAATTCACAATTCATAACTCCCTATCTAAACTCATTATGAATGGGGGTATTGAGATATTTCTAGTATACATTTCATTTTTGGTTACTTGCATACCATGAATTTTGATTCATTTATTGTCAGACCAGGTATAACAATTTTGTTTATTTGGATTTAATCTTTAATTAGGGTTTATATGAAAGATTTTGGAAATGGCTTACTGATGCTTTTGATTTTGGTTTACTGATATTCATTAGTTTTTGTATAAATGGAGATTTTGAATCAAGATGTGCACCACGTTGTTTATCATACTCTTTGGCTAACAGGTTATTGGCATATATCAAAAGGTATTACTAAGTGGAAACACAATGACCCATTGTAATCTAATATGTAAGCTGATAATATTTTTTGTGCCTTTACGATTATGATATCTTTCGATGTTGTACATGACTATGTATTCTATGTATCATTGGTTCATTTGGGAAAATATATCCTATTTCTTTTATTTTGAAACTGTATATATGCAATTTTGATAGACCATGAATAGTTTGAAATCAAATACGAAGTTTGTTATTAATGTGCCTTTAGCCTGGGATATTGATTGCAAAAGTTAGGATAGGTCGTGCCTATGGACGAGTGAGTCATGACTTGCTTCATGAGAAGCTGATAAGAAGGTAATATTCCTTATAGCTATTTTCCATGTCTAATTTCAGATTTAACAATCTTCGTCTGTACTTGAGTTAGCAGATTACCCTAAAGTTTAATTCATGTTAAGGATGTAAATAGTAATTTATACTATTAAATTTGGGTTTGTGAAGTCGGTTTATTCATATCTGAACTCCAAAGTGGAAAGTATTACTTAACTCTAAATGTCCACAGTCTGATTGAGTTTGAAGGGAATATCACCATTCCATGAGGTTTACTTTTATGCTTATTTCAAAATTAAAATTTTATGCTGAAGAGTTCATTAGGTGCTAAAGTTGTTAAACTCAAACCTACTATCCAACCTGCTTAACCCGCCCATTTTGCCACCTCTGTATTAATTTGATTCAGTGGGCACCTAGCTATAACAGGCCAAACTTCAGTGTCGGATGATAATCGATATAACGTTGGGCTAGGTGCTCATCTGACTCTAAAGCGTGCTGAGAAAGCCCATGCATTGATAAATAAGCTTCGAGGTAAATTTCATATTTACTATTTAGAAATGACAATAAAAACCGTGCAAAATCAACCCCTTTGTATTAAAATCTTTAAAGGGGAACGGTAGATACTTCAATTGTGGAAATAGTTACACCGAAGAATGAAAGAGGCGTTGAATTTACTTATGATGGGTAAAAACTTGTCTAAAAAAATACTGATATAAGTCCTTTTTTCTTTTTCTTTTTTGTAAACATAGTATGCTGAATTGAGTATATCTTGCAATCTAATATAACATATCCAGGTTCGTCTTCTCTTCATGCTAGAGGATTATAAGATATGAAGTCACGAAAAAGACAAAACGAAAAATACCAAGAGTGTTATAATATGAAGAACTCCCCATAAATTACCATTATGAAGAGGTTATTTACTTCACTTCCATTTTCTTTGTCCTTTTATCCTTTTAATGATATTTGGCATTATGTTAGTTTAGAATATTTGTAGCAACCGATGTTGCTCATATATTTCATGTCATAATATGCTGGGAATAACTTGGAAAATCTCATATGTTACATTATTTATTGTATCGAGATTAAGTCAGTGAGTCACTCACTAACACAACTTTTGCAAGCACTATTTTATTTTGGTTATAAATTAGGAACAAATTTTAAGGTTTCGTATTAAGTTTCAAAAGTTTCTAAGCCCTTAACTTTGCACTTGAATCTTTGGATTGGCAGCTATGATGTACATTTTAATCAAATTGATTTGCTTGGTTTTTAGTTTTGGGTATACAATAGAACTTTTGGATAATCAGGGTTTGTTTATATTAATGTCGAGTAATACTACAGATCTCATTGAAATGGTTTTGCTATGAAAACTACCCTGAATTCTTTGCCAAACATGTATTGCATTCTATCTCTTTTCTTGAAGGATTCAAAGCTCTTTGGTCACCACTCACCAAGTGGTTGACTGATGTGTCTGACTTTTAAATTGAAGGTGGTTTCGTTTTTTATGTAGTTTTCTTTCGTACATGCTTACAAAGTTCTTATTTAGTTTTCTATAGATCATATTCCTAACGTAGGATGCACGCCAATTTTGTGTACGTTAGAAGTGTAACGCTTTTGTTACTGATTTTTTTAGTAAAGACATGATTATGACATGTTTTCTATTAGATAATTTAGTTGAGACCAAAGTGAATATATAATGTAGTATTGGCTCCTGTTTAGACATTCTCCATCTACAAATCACTAATTTGCACCATATGGTGTTTGGGATGATACCGGAGTAGTAGTAGCAAATCTGAGAGTATTGGCATGCACATTTATCAGATCGATTACACGCTTTGCACATTTAAATGATTTATATTTTATAATGTTGTAAGTCATTCGGAGTATGTCTTTTGATGTTGTTTGTCTTAAATTGGTGATACTTGCATAACTAATGTTAAACTTGCTGATGTTATTGGTTCTCACTTGAAGTTCTTTTGATGTTTATTGGCTCAATGGTTCTCACTTGAAGTGGATCTCTTCTTACTTAACTAAAGCAAGATCATAAAGTGTCACCATAATGATTATTTGCATTTGATTGTCATCACTAGAATTCAAAACACTCTTTTTAAATCAAGTGTTATAACCAATTTTAGTTACAATTTTTTTAAATATATTTTCAGTGTTCTAAATCATTTTTAATAATGTATCTCTAAAGCTAATCAATAGATAAATATATGTCATCCGCAAAAATATGTACTCAAATGTTACTTACTAAAAATAAAATTATAATATAAATGTGTATTAACATTATAAAATAGCCCACAAATTTTGCGGGTTATGATCTAGTTACCTACAATGACATGAAACATTAAATTCTTATACACCAATTAATTCAGTTTTTTCTTTTTTCAATTAAAAAAATACATTTAATTTTTAAACCATATATTTAAATAGAATACATTCATTAATTAAATAAGAAATATTAAATTTCAATAATAAAATTTCAATGTAAGTTCCTTGGGGCATTGTTTAGATAAAACTAGTGTTAAATTCGTGCGATGCACGACTAGCATTATAAAATGTCATGTCGTAATATGTGAATCACAAATCAAAATGATACATTAAATGGTGAAAACTTTCAGATTATAAAAAGAACTTTTTATCGGTATTAGTGATACTTTATAAATTTTAACCCCTAAAAAATGAATTAATAACAGCATATTTTTCCCACAATATATCAATGAAATGGGAAGGTTAAAAAAGATGTGTATGTTATAAATTGACATTTTTCTAGCTAGCAAAAATTGTATAGTCATTGTGACATTTCCGTTTCCTATAGTTATAATATGTTAACCTTGCAATAATTGATAAACAATGTGTACGTTAATAGTCTTTGAAAAAATAAATTGTAAAAATTACTATAACAATTTATACGTTTTATTGAATAACTATTGTACATATATATGCACAAATAAATTATTCTACAACAATCAAATATATACCTACATTATAAAGATTTGAAAAGTAATATAGAATTAATAGAAATACACGTCTTACTATTCGCATACTGAATTGTAATTAAGTTGCTTGAGATTAAAAAAATAGAAAAATACTCTTTAAAAAATAGATGATCACCTTGATCTGCCTATCCATAAAGCTTGTATTCAATTTACTAAATAATAGAAATTGAATTCCCTTAATCTGTAAGATGATAATAAAAAAATTTCAAATTAACAAAACTTTAATGAAAGATATAATTACATTAAAAGTAAGTTCTCATAATTTACTAAAAGTTTATTTATTTATTTTTAAAAAAAGAGAAAGTTAGAGGAATGAGAGTTAAGATTAAGATAAAAAAATTAGAAGGAAAAAATAGATTAAAGGATGTCATGAGTTTGGACTATAATAAAAAGTTATAAGTGTTATTATATGACACATTATTTTGAATTAAAATAGTATAATTTAATTTTATTAATTACCTTATTAAATGAAAATAGTTATAATATAAATTTTAGTTGAATATTACTTTATATGGAATAAGGGTGTAGGAAAATCCACATCATCAAGTTTTTTTTTATATGGTGATGACACATAGGATTTGTATGATGTGACATGTGTATATATTTGACAAATAATTAAGTGTCTTCTCCCTTAGTTATGAAGATAGATGAAACAAGACGATGTCAAGTTGTGAAGTCAGTGGCGAATATAGGATTACCTATTATGTGAGTCCAATCTTAATCAATATGATAAAATATGTGAGTGTGGGTGTATAACATGTAGTTGTCGTAACATGTTGAGTAATTGGTCGGGTCGGTCTATACATAACATCAAATATTTAAAACAGTATAAAAAGTTAATGCAATTGTTCGAGGTGAAATTTCGAATCATGAAAAGTATATATAATAATGGTATTATTGCTAAAAGCATCCAACACACTTTTCTGAACATAAGACACTAGAAAATCTTTCATAAACTAATCACTCGTTCTAAATAAAGGATAAATTGTGAATTGTTTAAAACCCACCCAAAGCAAGTAGTATGCATAATTAAACAGTAAACCGTTAGTACATCTTCCAATTATCATATACTTATGCTTTAATCTAACAATAAAATCAAAGAAGTTCCAATAACACACCTTTTTTATATCAAGATCTTAGATTGAAGGGGGCGATGAAAATATTGGATTTAGGAAACTAGATACGATATTAGAGATTGGGTACTCGTAAAGGTTAAAATTAGGGTATTAGAAAATTAGGTGAAAAATATCTCAAAGGTCAATATTTAGTCACTCGGGCTTTTGTATGTTAGTTATGGGATATGTGATATATAAACTAGAAAAAAATAATGTATTATGGCCTTTGGTGATTAGTGATTAAATTATAGGTTTGGCTAATTTGCGTCTTTAGGGTGTGTTTGGTACGAGTGAATGGTAGAGATTGGAATCGAAATATGGAATGGAAATGAATAGAAAGAGAGTGAGTCAAGACAAACATAATTATTTCACCTGTTTAGTATCAATAGAGAATCGATAAAGAGAAATGAACTACATAATGATTCTCTAGGGTGGGGTTCAAATGAGAATAGTAATTTGTGTGAGAATAAGAGAACCAATAATATCATGTCATGTGTGTAAAGAGAATGCTCCACATGTACAAACCCGTTTACCCCCAATATCAATTATCTTACAAACGATAAATCAAAAAATCATGAAAATTGCACCATGAAATTCGGCGTTTTCTCCTCTTCCATTTGCCATACTTTCGAAGAGATTTTTTTTTCCATTTTCTTGGTAGGTTTCACATTTACTAAACACTAAACCCTAACCCCTAAACCCCAAATCCTAAACCCTAAACGCTTTATAAAACTCTAAACCTTAAATAATACTAAACCCTAAACCTTAAACCCTACTAAACCCTAAACACTACTAAACACTAAACCCTAAACCCTGCTAAACCCTATCCCTAACCCTAAACTCTAACCTTAACCCCAAATTAAATATATAACCAATCACTAACACATGTGTTACTAATTTGTAAGACCCACCAAAAAATGGAAGAAAAAAAAAGTTATCGAAAGTATGCCTTGAGGGACAGCAAATCGAAGAGGAGAAAACGCTGAATTTTATGGTGCAATTTTCAAGATTTTTAAACTTACCGTTTGTGAGATATTTAATATTTAAAAATATGGAGAATAGAGAATAAAGTGACACATGGCAGAAATCTGTAGGTTCCCTCTTTCTCACTCAAAATTGGTGTACTCATTTGAACCTTACTCCGATTCTCTACTTTGGTAACTTTAAGCAATTGAATGGAATAGAATTTCAAGTTTTTCAGTTTATATCTATACAATAAAAAATTCATCGAAATTTTTGAAAACTGGAAACATGTTCTTCATATTTGATAATGATCTTAGGGTGAGGTTCAAATGAGACTAAAAAATTTGTGTGAGACTAAGAGAACCAATGATATCATGCCACATGTACAAAGAGAATGTTTCATACTATAAAACCCATTTACCCTAAACATCAATTATCTCTGTTGGTCCCCAAACGGTCGTGTGAAGACGACGTATGGATCGCACTCGGTTTGTTTTAAATTTATATTTGTTGGGGTCTAAGTATGACTTACTAATACTGAACCAAAGGCTAGTAGATGGTAAGTATGACCTAGAGTCATTCTTAGAGAGAAACTAAATTGAAACAGAGGTGATCCAATCAATCTTTCTTTTCTAGTAAATGTTTTAAAAGAGTGCGTTGGGGGTTTTGGTTCAGTTAACTAAGTAAACTAAATAAAGCGAATAAAATGTAATAATAAATCAGATAATAAAAGTAGTATTTGTTGTGAGTTCGTTAGCTAATAATGTGGGATGATGACTCTTATAGGAAAACGATTATCTAAATTGGAAATGTCTAGTGGATTCAATACCCAGTGGTATAACCAATAAGTTCCCTATTAGTCGGTTATCAACTAATATGTCACGAGGAACTAAGGTGTCATGATTCTGATCAGACAGACGATGCTCAACTCTCCACACTCTCCTGTGAGGGAGTCAATGACCCGTATTATTGAACGTATTCGCTCGTGGGCGAAGGAATAGAGTAGCAGGTCATTAGAAAGTCTAACCGTTCTTAATACCATAAAGATTTCAAATCCATTAAACAACTAACTTAGAATTTAGGTTCGGACTTATTAACCAATTCCTATTAATGAAACTTAAGAATGATAAGTAGGGGAAAACGTTCAGGTTTCTTGCGTATCTTACTTTTGGTTTCATATTTTAAGGAAAGGATATCAGTGTAACTTAGATTCCAAACTTGCCTTTCTCATTACAATTAACAAATCCCTAGGTTTTCGTAAATGATTATTTAGCCTGTAGCCTACCTACTCTAATCTAATCTAAATTAACTAATCTAATTAAAATGCTAATTAAAATGCTGACGGGTTTTGCATAAAGTTAAACCCAGACCATGTCGGAAAATGCTATGGTGATTCACAGTGTATTTAATCGTTTACCGATGTTTCCATTGTGAATTTAATTGCTTCGCCAAGTTCACATGATAAGTACATTGTGATCGAAAGTGTACAATACTCATGGCAAGTCCACGTAATCACATTGCATTTTATGATGCTTGCATGACGTTACAGTTAAAAACATAGTTTTTACACAGATAACTATTGACCAAGTATCAAGGTTCGCGACTCCTCTTTACTAGGTTACAATCACGTTTATTAATCGAAAGGCGAATGTAAGTTTTAGGTTTAAAATCATAAGATAAGTCCGTTCATAAAGTTTTCGTTTTATAATGTCGATCCATAATACAACTACCTTCGGTCGTTTACCGGCTTCCATACGTATGTACTTTGCTTAAAAGTATTTTCAGCACTATACCAGGTAAACAGTCGAATAGGGGCCGTCATATTATTTCACGACATATTTAAAGTCATCCCACAATTATATATGCTAACTACATCACAACAAATACATGGTAATCTACTCGCAACTAATTCTAGCATAATTAAAGCATACATATTTAATTAAGATAGAATAGGATAGAAAGAACCCGGATTAAAATTCGAGAAGGAATAGACTTGAATAAATAAGCGTAACTCCAAGCGTACACCAAAGATTACAAGATGTTCCCTAGCTTTCGTTCTACTTTAAACAAGCTCCCTAACTAGCCTAATACTAATTTTGAAGTAAAAAAATAGAATGAGAAAGTAAGAGAGAATTATGCCTAATGCATATGGGACATTTTCAAATGGAAGCCTTGGGGCTCTATTTATAGGTGAAATGTGGCTCATGTTAGCATTCCAAGGCACACATTAGAAAAATGGTGAAAGGTGGTGCACCGGGTATGAAAAAGTACCGAAAGGTGGTGCACCGGGTACGAAAAAGCATGGAAAGGTGGCGCACCGGGTACACGCAAGGAAGGAAAAGTGGAAACGGGATGGGGGCAGGTGGCCGGCGGCGGCTTGGTGGTGGCCGGCGGCGGCTGGCTGCCACCCATCCCGGTTCGTCGTCTTTCGCTGCGTTGCTTAATTCGCGCGTATCTTCTTCGATATGCGTCCGTTTGCGTTGATTCTTTTTGCGTTGGATTCTTAATTCAAAAACGAAGACTTTGATGAAAAGATATCCCAAAAATATTTATCCTATCTCTAGATATTGCGTACAAATCATTTGGATCTTCCGGCGGGCGTAGAATCTTCATTCTTTTTCCGTTTTTGTTGATTCTTCTTCTGTTGGATTCGTAATTTGAAAAAAAACGTCTTGGATGAGATGGATGTTGATGATGGGTACTTTTGTCTTGAAATCTCATTTTGATGCCTTGAATCTTCAATCGTGCGTGGAATCTTCGTTTTTCATCCGTTTTGCTTGACTTTTATCGTGCAACCTTGTTTTGACCATCTTGGAATAATATCATTGATTTTTATTGTTTTTGAGTTTAAAATGCCAAGAATCGTTCTAGAATGAGAAAGATTTCGGTAGTAAAAACATGACTTTTTACGCTATATCAAGTATCCCACACTTAGAACTTTGCTTGTCCTCAAGCAAACTCGAATTTCAAGCATGGTTAAAAATAAGCAGATAATGAAATATTTTAGGGTAGAACTTTTTACTAAGGGGGTTTTGAAAAATAAAATATTCGTTCTTTGAAAAAGCAGGGTTGTAATCTTTGGGGGCATGCTTTTGATCTTTGATCTTGGATACATGACTAGCCGATCCTCTCCAGGTGGTTACTCAAATCACTCAAAGTGTTTAGGATTTTCTATTCTAATATTATCAATCACTCAGAACGCCAGTCATGTATCGTTTTTCATCATAGGCTTGATCGAGAATCAAATCGTTACCTTTTTGGTGAGTGCGAAGTCGATCTAGCCACAATCATTCTAGGGGAAGTGATGTAGGGTTTTTCGAAGCGGGGTGTTTGTGGAATGAGAGGGGGTTTTGTTGGGTTTTTGATGGGTTTCTTTTGTTGAAGTTGGAATTTTTGGGAGGATTGATGCCTTTTTGATGTTTGCGGAAGGAGTCTTTTTCTCCTATTGATTTCCTTTTCTTCGGATTTTTCTTTCTTGAACTTCTTCTTTTTTTTTCGACGTCGTCTCCTTGCAATTTCTCTCCTTTCATCTTTGGAACTTTGTTTTAAAGTTTGGGGGATGCTTTTGAGAAAGTAGGGGTAACGTATCTATTTTTCTTGGGTGTACGGGTGTACGGATGGGTTTAAGAATGATGTGATTCAATCTCCTTTTCACTAACCAATCTGGATTCGAAATGCATAACAGGAGCAAGTTCTGATTCTAAACGCATACATTGGCACACTCAAGAATCGAAAAAGTGAAGCATTAAAATTGAATGCTTTATATATGGTTCAAGATACCTCACGAATCGAAAGTTGGGTTGTTGTGTGCCTAGTCATGCGATGCTCTTTATGGGATTACTAAACTAATTTCAAAAGAATTTATATTTTATTCGTCCTTCTTCCTCAAAGTAAATCATTCTTTGTCTAAAATTTTCATTTTCAACATATTCTTAATTCAATTTTTGAAAATTTTTTGTTTACTTTTTTGGAAAAGCAAGGTCTTAAAGAGCAACGACTTAGAATCAAGCATATACCATTATCCATTTTACAGTAGTGTAACTACTGCTATCCCACACTTAAAGGAACATCGTCCTCGATGTTTATCTAAGCTCTAACTGGGGTGAAGATCCCACACTTAGGAATTTAAACATCTAAGACGTATTCTTTTAGCGGTGTGTTTTGGGTTTAAATCCCACACTTAGTGAAAAGCATAATGGATATGGTATATTTAAACAAATGAAAGAGACGGTATAGAAGTACTCCTCGGTGGTTGCAGTGTTCCTTGGGATGCATGTGCCGGATTCCGTCTTCCTTTGTGCATTCTTGATCAAGTCTTCTTGTGATTGGTCTCGTAGGTATGAACACGTCGGATATACTATTCTTCTGGTGTTGATATTTTGTTGCAGGCTGGGGCATGCTTTGTATGATCCGAGTCTGAAAGATAGTCGGAGATTTCATCACTTCTTGGAAAGTAAAATTGCAGAAATGTAAAAACAAGGGTTGCCTCCCGAGAAGCGCTCTTTTAAAGTCGAGAGCTCGACTTAGTCCTTTCTTCTTCAGATGATGCTGGATGTGTCCGTAGTGCTAGAGTGGTCACTGTGGTTCCTAGGTAGGGCGTATCTTGGAGGAAAGTATAGCAGAAACTGTTCTATCATGTCAGCAATGAGAGTTGGTGGAGTGGTGGATTCCATTCTGAAGCTTTTGAAGTGATCAGTGGCTAATCTGTCGAGGATTGCCATCCCATAGCTGATGTATCGAACTGCCCTGTGACTGGTCCGTTAGGGTCGATTCGAGTTCAGGTGTGAGTTTGAACAATTTCACGGTGTGGGTGGTTTCTGCCTATTGAGGTGATTAAAGCCATGAATTCAGTCTTTACTTCTTCAAAATCACTGGCCAAGGGGTCTCCTCTGAAGGATCTAGTGGCTTGGCATACTTATCTGATGAGTTGATGTTGTTCGCGGTTGAAGGGAAAATCCGAGTCTGTGAAGATGTAGATTAGCTTGCTGAATATTTCGCGGTATCCATTGCGGTAAGCGTCGATTTCTACGTCTTCTTCCTCATACATTCCACGCAGTCGGGTCGTAACATAAGTTGCTAAGTTGATTTGCGACAGGTGCGGAATGAATCTAGGCACTTCATGAATTTCTTCATCATATGCTGCTTGATTCAATCGATCAATTATTAGTTCAACGATGACTAATAGTGGAGTGAATGACGATCCTGAAGTTTTCCGGAGCTGTGAGATGTTCTCCAGTTTCGATGAGATCTAGAAGGGTTCTAAGATCTCCCACCATTCTTATGTCAGCATAATTCTGCGGATTTCCAGTAGCTCTTTCAAGTTGGGTTCTTATTGATGCAATTATAGCCTTCTGACTCGATGAGTAGGGAAAAGCTGATCCGGCTAAGGCACAATATACTTTTTGGTATATTTGCCTTTGGTTGCTGCAGAACTCGACTTCTCCCATTGGGTAGTCTGGCCTTTCTGGTTGTTGAGCTTCTCTGGTGGCTTGTTCTTGAAGGGAGTCGGAGAACTCTTGGATATGTCTGAGCAAAGTTTGGGGCACTGATTCTCCATAATTGGAGAGATATGAATCGTATTCTCGTTCAATCTGCCTTATCAGGTGTCTTTGAGCGGTGTTGTAGTCATTGGTTGATTCTTTGATAGCCTCTACAATGATGCGCACATCGGTATATTCATCAATTAGTTCAATCATGTCTTGGTGAGTATCTATGAGCGGAATCTCTAATCTCTCAGCTATGATGATGGGGGAATTTGGTGGAGCAAGAGGGGTTTTTGGAATAGAGCGTTCATTGATAGTGACGTCAATAAAATCGTCGTCATACTCGGTACTCTTGTAGTTAGAATCCTCGTCTCGTGAATCTGGGAATCGGTGGAATTCTTCATCTGAGGGTGCATTGTTGAAAGGTTGAGTACTGTCAATTTCGATGGTTCTGACTTCTGTGATTGTGTTTTGAAGGTTTTCTTCAACAAAGCTTTCTGGTTGACGTGCCTTATATCCAGAAATTCTTTGTAGGAGTTTAGCATACAGGTCTGGGTTCTGTGATGATCGGAGTTCCTCTTCAAAAGGATCTGTGTCTTGGAGTCGGGTTCTGGTAAAGGGTTTTGATGGATCGAGATAAGAGTCAAGAATGTTTCCCATTCTTTTCAGATGAGTGGATCTGAGCTCTTGGTGGATGGCTCCATAATCAACGGATTCTTCTGATGAAGTGTAGTCTTTGCAGTCTTGTATCCTTTTGACTTCAGCCATTTGTGCTGAATCAGCTGGATCTTCATCTTCCTCCATTCTTCCTCTTCTTCTTCTTCGATTTCTTCCTCCTCCTCAGTTTCTTCTTCCTCTTCTTCAGGTTCTTCGTCTTCAGATTCAATTTCTTCCTCTGCTTCTTCATATTCTTCCTCTTCTTCTGGTTCATACTCAGAATCAGAGATGAAAACTGATGATCGAGTGAAATGTTGCTCTTCCTCTGGTTCTGATTCGTCATCGGAACAAATTCTGCCTGTTGATATAGCATAACATTCTTCTTCTTCTGGAGTGCATTCCGGTGGTCGATCTTGTAAGTAATGCTTTCACCATGTGATCGTAATACAATCGTGTGGTTATACACATCAATTACTGCTCTAGCTGTGTTCATGAATGGTCTCCCAAGGATAATCAGGATGTTTATGTCCTCGTGGATATCCATTACCACGAAATCCGTTAGAAAGAAAAATTTGTTAACTTGAACTAGAACGTTCTCAGCTATTCCTTTTGGGTATCTAACAGATTGATCAGCTAGCTGGACGATCATCTTAGTGGGTTTCAAGTTTTCAAGTTCCAGCCTCTTAAACAGGGAGTAGGGCATAAGGTTAATGTTGGCTCCTAAGTCGGCTAAGGCGCTCATATTTCCGGATTGGTAAATAGAACAAGGGAGTGTAAATCTACCGGTGTCTCCTAGTTTTTCTGGAAGGCTATTCTTAAGTAGGGCTGAGGTTTCAGAGCTAAGGGGAATATTGTTTACTTCGGGCAGTTTATCCTTAGTGGATAGCAATTTCCTAATGTACTTATTACGACCGGGAACTCTAGACATGGTATCAAGGAATTTTCCATCTAGCTTAAAGGATGATAATTTCTTGGGTTGAGCTTTAAGTCTAGCGGGGTAAGGGATCCTAACCTCTTTTTTTATGGTCGGAGTGGTTTCCACAGTTGGTATCTTGATCTTTGGTTCTTCCTCTTTTACTGGAATAGCAGAAGGAGGTGTAGTAGATGCTTCCTCGGTGGTAGTAAGTTGCTTTGCTTCCTCAACATGTGGGTTGTGAACCGTGTTGCTAGGCAAGCTTCCTCTAGGTCTGTTATCGAGACGTTGTGCCAATTGTCCAATCTGAGCTTCCAAATTCTTTAGCACATCCAACTGATTTCTCATAAAGAGGTCGGCTTGGTCTTGTCTGGCGGACGTCTTTTGGTTGAGCAGGTGTTGACCTTGCATGAACTGGGTGAAGGTGTCATCTGAACTTGAAGCTGGGGCATTTGTCTTTGCAGGTTGTTTAGGGGTTTGGTTTGTGTCGGAAGTTGGTGCAGGAAGTGTGAGGGTTTGGTTATAAGAAGGTTGTGATTGTTGTGGGTAAGGTGGGTATCTATGTGGGTATCTGGGTTGGTATGGTGGTTGGTTGTTTCTTGGTTGGAATGGAGGTCCTCTAGGTTGGTTGTTGTTTTGATTGAAACCGGGTGGAAAATTTTGTTGTCGAGGAGGAAAACTGAGCATAGTAGACGGTGCCATCTGCTTCTTCGTATTCAACTTGGCATTCACCAGGTGGTTGCGGGTTGGTGCAGTGTTGACAGACTTACACTTGGTGTACTTGGTGCTGTTGTTTCTTAAGTTCTCCAAATTGTTTGACAAGTGAGTCCATTTTCTCTGTTAATATTGTAATTGCTTCAACTGGAATCGGATTCGATGCAGCGAGAGGTGCTGAAGATGTTGAGTGATCTCCAGAGTTCCAATCGTGGTGATGCATAGTCATATTCTCTATAAGGTTCCATCCTTCTTCATCGCTCTTTGCCATGAAGCTTCCTTGTGCGGCAGCATCGAGGGTGGTTCGGTGGTTAGGGTCTAAACCATTATAGAAGGTACACAATTGTGCAGATTTGTCGAGTCGGTGATTAGGGCATTTCTTCAGTGCTCCTTTAAATCGTTCCCATGCGGTGTATAATGATTCATCAAAAGCTTGTCGAAAATTCATGATGTCATTTCGAAGTTTGTTTTGTTTAGAAGGCGGAAAGTACTTGGTCAGAAACTTTGTCGCCATCACAGTCCATGAAGGGATAGAGCCGGTCTCTAAACCTTCAAACCGTGTTTGCGCATGATGTGTGAGCGAATAAGGGAAAAGATACAAACGGATTGTGTCTAGACTAATTCCGTTTTGTTTGTAGGAGTTTGAAAGAGATATGAACTTGTCGAGGTGAGAGTTTGGATCATCACTGGGTAATCTATGAAATTGACAGTGGTTTTGGATTAGTTGGATGATGTGGTGCTTAAGCTCGAAAGATTGACCAGGGGTTTCAGGGTAGAGAATTGGTCCTCCTCTTCCTTCGATAGAGGGTTTACTGTTGTCAGCGAGAGTGATGCGTTCAACCATTGCTTGTCTAAGTGCGGATTGCTTCTTTTCTCGTCGAATGGTACGTATTATAAGTTCTGGATCAGAGAAATTAAATAGTGGTGCAGATCTAGGGGAACATGTCATACACTAAAAAAGAAAGACAAGAAAGTAAATAATATTTTTTGTGTTTTTTTAGAAGGTTTTATCCTAAGGGTTTACTAGAATTGGGATTGGTTGGGCCTCTGTATCGGACAGTTAGTCTCCCTGGCAGCGGCGCCAAAAACTTGTTGGTCCCCAAACGGTCATGTGAAGATGACGTATGGATCACAATCGGTTTGTTTTAAATTTATATTTGCTGGGGTCTAAGTATGACTTACTAATACTGAACCAAAGGCTAGTAGATGGTAAGTATGACCTAGAGTCATTCTTAGAGAGAAACTGAATTGAAACGGAGGTGATCCAATCAATGTTTCTTTTCTAGTAAAGGTTTTAAAAGAGTGCGTTGGGGCTTTTGGTTCAGTTAACTAAGTAAACTAAATAAAGAGAATAAAATGTAATAATAAATCAGATAATAAAAGTAGTATTTGTTGTAAGTTCGTTAGCTAATAATGTGGGATGATGACTCTTATAGGAAGACAATTATCTAAATTGGAAATGTCTAGTGGATTCAATACCCAGTGGTATAACCAATAAGTTTCCTATTAGTCGGTTATCAACTAATATGTCACGAGGAACTAAGGTGTCATAATTCTGATCAGACAGACGATGCTCAACTCTCCACACTCTCCTGTGAGCAATGTTTTGAAAACCGTTTTTCGAATCGAACCGGATAGTGGCACGGGTCCGATCGAACCGGTCGGACCGGCCGGCCGAACCGGTTTCCAAAATCCTGGGCAAAGGCATCCTGGGCATAATTATGGATAGCAGCATCCGGTTTTATGGGTATATGATCATTCAACCAAGCATTAAAAACACGTATAAAACTAGGTAATACAACGTCAAAGTGTTACAATCCAATAAATACAACACAAAAGTCTTACAATCCAACGTGAATACAAATTCTAATGATTCTAAATGACATTAGTTAAATAAACCTTAATTGTTCAAACAAGTTTCAATTTAACACATGATACCAAATCCCCACAAGATCATCAATTCATCTCATTCATTCCCTACATCAAAAAATAGGAGTGTATAAATCATCATATTCTTATTCATCACGATAAATCAAAAAAGTATAAAAATACCTTTCCATCAAAGGCTCAAAGCAAAGGAGTGTTATACGCATTAAGTTCCGTCTCACTAAGTGGTTGCCATTCATCAACGTCTTCATATTCATCAACTAGAACATAATCACTTTCTTTTTCTGTCATATTAAATAATAAGTGTTAATGTAATGTAATTGTCTAATAATACACCCAAAACGATAAATATGAAACCTTGTGTTTGAGTAGCCGGTTCATGCTCTTCCCCATTAAGCTCATTGTCAATTACATCATCATTTACAAGTTCTCCCCCCGGAACTTCTTCAACAACCCAACATTCCAAATCTTGATCAATGCATTCATGATCGATTGGGTCGAAAGATCTCATATCAATTTTAAGCCTATAAAAATAATTACCAAATATGACAACATTTATATATAATCATGCATTACAATTAGATTATAGAAATAAACCTTATTAAAATAAATCGCACAATCATACCTATTTTGTAAACGCAAGTTGTAGTGAATATAAACAAGGTCACTTAGTCATTGATCTTCCAACCTATTCCTCTTTTTGGTGTGAATCCTTTCAAAAACACTCCAATTACGTTCACACCCGGAAGATGATGCAATTTGGCTTAATATTCTAATTGCAAACCTTTGAAGCTTTGGACAATCTCCACCAAACAGTTTCCACCACTCATCTAAAAATTAAATGGTTAGCAACACAATAATAAATACCATTATAACATAAAGATTTATTAATAACATATAGTTTTTGAAATCTTACTAGGACGAGTAACATGACGAGATGCAACGGCACTACTTCTACCAAAGGTTCCTTCAGTATCACGGAACTTTCCTAATGCCAAGGTAACATCTAAAATATCCCGTCCCTCATAGTATTTCTCGACCATATCAAGAACACCTTTAAACACCTCATTCCTATCATTCATGTTATTATTACAATATTGAAAAGTTAGATTTAACCAATAAGCCGCACAATGAATACTTGTACACAACATCTTATCCCAACGATTATCAATTATGTCTAGATAATCCTTACACAAGTTTTTTTCCCTTGAAATAAATTAATTATCCCTCTCCCAGCCCGAGCCATACCATCATAAACATAACCCAATGATGATTTTTTATCCAAATCACACAACCACAAAAGCTTCATTAAAGGAACCATTGATTTAACCGCAATCCCACAACTTGTCCAAAAAGCATCATTCAAGATAATTTGTCTACATTCACTTGCAGTATTCACTTTTTAGCTAAGTACATCTTCTTAAACTCGCTAGATATAACCATAGCTTGCAAATCATCCTTATGCTCAAGTAAACTTTGTAATGCAATGAATGTTGTAGCAAAACGGGTAGCACCTGGACGGATGATTTCTGTCCAACCCGGTCTCTGTCTCAACCAATCCAAAGGCCACTTGTGATTATAGATAAAAACAGTTATCTTTGATGCAAATGAAGCTAGAGTCTGCACATTTTCTAATTTGCCGACATCCTGAAATATAAGATTAATGCAATGTGCTGCACATAGTGACTATGTAATAGTAGGATATCTTTCACATAACTTGGTACCAGCAAGTTTATAACTAGAAGCATTGTCAGTAATCAATTGCACAACATTCTTTGCCCCAACCAACTCCACAATCTCAGCAAATAAATTACACAAATTTGTTGTATTGCTTGCAAAACTCGACGCATCAACAGATTTGAGGAATGAAATCCCTTTAGGACAATAAACCAAAAAATTTATCAAGTGTCGTTGTCTAATGTCCCTCCACCCATCACTCATAATTGTGCAACCACATTCAACCCAAGCACTTCTATATGAATCAATCAAAAGAGAAACTTCTTTTTTAGCATCAACTAACAACTTAGACCGCAATGCATGATAAGTAGGCGGCTTGTAACCGTAACCTATACTCGCTACTTTATTTATTGCATGTTCAAAATAAGGATAATTGAATGCATTCATTGGTATACAAGCATCATAAAACCACATTGCAATAGCCAAATCAACATCATGTATTCTTTCCTTTGATTGCATTGCTTTTTTGATACTAAGTTGAGAAGGATCGTTTATACCTTTAGTAAAGAAAGGTTGCAAAGTTGATTTAGCTTTTCTTTTTCCAGGACATTTGAATTGTGTGGCATCATCATCATCTTCTTCTTGGTTATGGTTATTATCCTCCAATATGGTAACCTTGTTTTTTCCCCTTATTTCAGCATTTTCTTCCGCTTCTTTAATAAGACCTTGCATCATAAATTTAACTTCCGGTGGTACTTTCTTACATGATGTACAATCACCCTTTTTATGAGCAAGATGTTGCTTAAGTCGATGTATTCCCCCACCTCGAAATTCTTTAAGACAAAAGATGCAAACGGTTATTTCTTTTCCGGCCGGATCATGTTTTATCGTTGCAAAGTCCCATGCTTTATCGTTTTTGCCTCTCACATGCGATTGGACCGAAGAATTAGATTGAGTCTCCGATGGCGTGTTGTTTTTAGGATCCATAATCTACACATTTTAAACAAGAAAACATCAAACAAAGAAATATCAAGCATTAACTAACATAATTCTTACACTTTCAATAATCATAATACAGATATACAAAAAAGCAAGTAATCAAGATTATTACTTTAACATCTACTTTAACAATCGTCATAACCAACGGCGTATCAACAGTTTGTAACTTTGTAATCCATTCACAAATGACTCTACCAATTTGTAACTTTGTAAGCACCAACATCATTTCACAAGCATATAATTTCACAAGCTTTAAAAATTACATATACGCCTACTGTTTTTCACAAACATAATAATTTACATATAGTAATAATGCCTACTGTTTTTCTTATTATTTTTCACAAGCATTGAATTACACAAGCATTGAATTACATATATGCCTACTGTTTTTTCTTTGATTGCTATTCATAATTCCACAAGCATCTAATGATCTAATAATTATACTTTCACAAGCTACTAGCTAATTACTTATTTACATATAATGAATTCAAAGGAAAAAAGAACAAACTTTGTTGATATACACAAGTATAAATGTATAATCAGTGGAACAAAGATACCAAATTAGAGATAGATAAGACGGAATCAAGACTACCTTAATTAGAGAGAGATGAGACGGATGGCGAGCGTAGGCGGCGCACGACTGGAGAATGACGGAGATGGACGGAGGCGAGCGTAGGCGGCGGGTGGAGGCCGGATTCGGAGGTGGTGGCCGGAATCGGTGGTGGTGGCCGAATGTTTTTAGGGTTTTGGGGGTTGGGGTCGAGATGTTGAAGGAGAGAGAGAAAGAGGTTTGTTTCCAAAAAAGAAAATATCATATACAAATTAATTATTATATACATTTATTATTAATTAACTGTTATTAAAAATTAAAAACTTTAAAAATGACAGTACTCCGGTTCAATCCGAGTTCAAAAACCGGTTGGATTGGATTAGACCGGAAAACCGGACGGTTTGACATTTTCCTCTTACCTCTTCATAACCGGTTTTTGTGGGCCCGCTTTTCCTCTAAAGTCCGGTTCAACCGGCGGTTTCAAAAACATTGCCTGTGAGGGAGTCAGTGACCCGTATTATTGAACGTATTCGCTCGTGGGCGAAGGAATAGAGTAGCAGGTCATTAGCAAGTCTAACCGTTCTTAATACCATAAAGATTTCAAATCCATTAAACAACTAACTTAGAATTTATGTTCAGACTTATTAACCAATTCCTATTAATGAAACTTAAGAATGATAAGTAGGGGAAAACGTTCAGGTTTCTTGCGTATCTTACTTTTGGTTTCATATTTTAAGGAAAGGATATCAGTGTAACTTAGATTCCAAACTTGCCTTTCTCATTACAATTAACAAATCCCTAGGTTTTCGTAAATGATTATTTATCCTGTAGCCTACCTACTCTAATCTAATCTAAATTAACTAATCTAATTATAATGCTAATTATAATGCTGACGGCTTTTGCATAAAGTTAAACCCAGACCATGTCGGAAAATGCTATGGTGATTCACAGTGTATTTAATCGTTTACCGATGTTTCTATTGTGAATTTAATTGCTTCGTCATGTTCACATGATAAGTACATTGTGATCGAAAGTGTCAAATACTCATGACAAGTCCACGTAATCACATTTCATTTTATGATGCATGCATGACGTTACAGTTAAAAACATAGTTTTTACACAGATAACTATTGACCAAGTATCAAGGTTCGCGACTCCTCTTTACCAGGTTACAATCACGTTTGTTAATCGAAAGGAGAATGTAAGTTTTAGGTTTAAAATCATAAGATAAGTCCGTTCATAAAGTTTCCGTTTTATAATGTCGATCCATAATACAACTACCTTCGGTCGTTTACCGGCTTCCATACGTATGTACTTTCCAGCACTATACCAGGTAAACAGTCGAATAAGGGCCGTCATATTATTTCACGACATATTTAAAGTCATCTAACAATTATATATGCTAACTACATCACAATAAATACAATGGTAATCTACTCGCTAATCATGGCACAAACTAATTCTAGCATAATTAAAGCATACATATTTAATTAAGATGGAATAGGATAGAAAGAACCTGGATTAAAATGCGAGAAGGAATAGACTTGAATTAATAAGCGTAACTCCAAGCGTACACCAAAGATTACAAGATGTTCCCTAGCTTTCGTTCTACTTTAAACAAGCTCCCTAACCAGCCTAATACTAATTTTGAAGTAAAAAAATAGAATTAAAAGTAAAGAGAGAATTATGCCTAATGCATATGGGACATCTTTAAATGGAAGCCTTGGGGCTCTATTTATAGGTGAAATGTGGCTCATGTTAGCATTCCAAGGCACACATTAGAAAAAGGGTGAAAGGTGGTAAACCCGGTACGAAAAAGTAGCGAAAGGTGGCGCACCGGGTACGAAAAAGTATGGAAAGGTGGCGCACAGGGTACAAGCAAGGACGGAAAAGTGGAAACGGGATGGGGGCAGGTGGCCGGCGGCGGCCTGGTGGTGGCCGGCAGCGGCTGGCTGCCACCCGTCCCGGTCCGTCGTCTTTCGCTGCGTTGCTTAATTCACGCGTATCTTCTTCGTTATGCGTCCGTTTGCGTTGATTCTTTTTGCGTTGGATTCGTAATTAAAAAAAGAATACTTTGATGAAAAGATATCCCAAAAATATGTCTCCTATCTCCAGATATTGCGTACGAATCATTTGGATCTTCCGGCGGGCGTAGAATCTTTATTCTTTTTCCGTTTTGGTTGATTCTTCTTCTGTTGGATTCGTAATTTGAAAATGAACATCTTGGATGAGATGGATGTTGATGATGGGCACTTTTGTCTTAAAATCTCGTTTTGATGCCTTGAATCTTCAATCGTGCGTGGATACTTCGTTTTTCATCCGTTTTGCTTGATTTTTATTGTGCAACCTTGTTTTGACCATCTTGGCATAATATCATTGAATTGTATTGTTTTTGAGTTTAAAATGCCAAGAATCGTTCTAGAATGAGAAAGATATCGGTAGTAAAAACATGACTTTTTACGCGATATCAATCTTACAGACGACAAATCAAAAAATCATGAAACTTGCACCATATTTTTCAGCGTTTTATCCTCTTCGATTTGCCGTCCGTCAAGGCATACTTCCGACGATTTTTTTTTTCTTCATTTTTTTGGTGGATTTCATATGTTACTAACACATGTGTTAGAGTGTTACGTTTAGGGTTTAGGGGTTAGGGTTTAGGGTTTGGGTTTTGAGGTTTCTCCCGAAACCCTAAACCCCAAAACTCAAACCCTAACCCCTAAACCTCAAACCCTAAATGCTTTATAAAACTCTAAACCCTAAATCATACTAAACCCTAAACCCTAATAAACCCTAAACCCTACTAAAACATAAAATCTAAACCCTAAATCATGAACCATGAACCATGCTAAATCCTAACCCTAAACTCTAACCCTATACCCTAACCATAACCTTAAATAAAATGTACAATCAATCACTAATACATGTGTTACTAATTTATAAAACCCACCAAAAAACCGAATTTTTTTATCGAAAGTATGCCTTGAGGGACGGCAAATCGAAGATGATAAAACGCTGAAAAATATGGTGCAAGTTTCATGATTTTTTGATTTGTCGTTTGTGAGATAATTGATGTTTGGAGTAAATGAGTTTTGTAGTATGAAAACATTCTCTTTGTACATGTGGTATGATATCATTGGTTCCTTTAATCTCACTCAAAATTCATAAACTCATTTGAACCTTACTCAATGATCTTAAATACACATTCCTTCATTCAAGAATAGATTCCAACAAGTGGTAATGTCATCAACGATTTATAAGAATCAATTTTCATCATTAAAGAAGTGGAGTATATGTTATAACAGCTTTCCATCATAAAGCTAATTGTCAACTGATTTAATCAAACGATTATAAATAAAAAAGAAAAAAAATTCAAAATCAACAACTCTTTGACAATTAAAACTTCTTAAAATATTCACTCGAGCAACTCGTTATATCATCACAACATTTAATCAAATGAAGCAGCTAACTATCAACCAAGCGAGCATTAATAACAGTGACTGCGTGAAGCGATAATGGTGACATAGGGTAATCGGCGAAAAATCGAACGGAGTATAAAGATTTGGGGCTAAGGTTTCGAGAGGTTTTTGCGTTTTTTTATTTGAGAAATCATGTGCAAAGCACATGTCAAATTTTATTTATGCCAGTTCTATTTTAGTGGACCCCTCATTCTTATGGTAAATGAATCTAGGAATGCGACTGTTAGAGGTGTGGTAAACAGTGTTCTGGAGAATATTGAAAGTGAGGATTTTATGGTGTAATGAAAAAGTATTCACAGTATTCTGGACAGTGTTCTGGTGCTTTTTATTATTTGTTTTATTTGAAAAAAAGAGGAGAGAACAAAAAAAAAAGAAGAACACCGAATCTTTCAGCATTTGAATTGGGACGTTGATACCTGAACGCCGACGAGAACGACGTCAAGAACGCCGACGCGGTGTGGGAGAACACCGAAACACAGTGTTCTCGAGCTAGAATTTTGACGAAAACGTTTGCACACCGTATGTTCTTATCCATTTCCATTCTCGCCATTCCTTTACTTTTTGAAAACAATGTAAATCGGGGGAAGGGAATGCGATTTTTCTTCTCCGTTTCCATTCTATTCTTCAAATAAACTCCATTCAACCGTACCAAACACCACCTTAGGGTACAATTAAGTTTCATTAAATGTTGTAAAAGTTTCTAAATATACCACGAAATTGATTCATTAAACTCACTAATTACCAATTATACATCATTATTAATTATAATTTATACTATTTATAGAAAATTCAAATTAATTAAATGTATTTTTTTTCCTCTTAAAATATAAAGTAAAATATGTGTCCAACTACATCTATAAAAATACTATTAAGTCATCAAACTTGGGTTCATAATCGATTTTAACACCGGTCGATCATTAATTTAAGGGTTTATTGTTTCGTTATGTATTAAATTTATACTTTTTATTATTGTATGAGTCGAACTTTGAAAACTTTTATTATATATATTGAACTTGTAAATATCGTCTATTGTATGTAAATTTTCCTTTTTAGGTATGGGTAAAAAAGGAAAGTTTCATATGTTGGCTTTACCCAAAAGGAATTTTTTATATACAATAGATGATATTTATAAGTTCTATACACATAATAGAACAATTCACATTATGCCTCATACAATAGTAAAAAAGTGTATAGTTTAATACATAACGAAATAATAAACCCTTAATATAATACATGTTATCTTAGAATTTTGAACTTCAAAGTGGGTCCTTGAACTCATGTTACCAAAGAGTAAATACGCCCATGGGTGAAGTTGGGGGCTGAAGATTACGTGTATTAGGGTCAAAAAATTAGCCCTTCTTGACAAATGGAGATGGATATCTCATAACGATGAAACTTTCTTTTGGTGTAAATTAATAAAAAAAAATATATGGAACCGATGATGGTTTTGGTTCACACATTGGTTCCGATTTACATACAAGGTTTGGAAGGGATTTTTAAGCATGTGTGCTAATCGTGTACCATTCCTAATGACCCCCATAAATAAAACAGACAAGCCCATTTCATAGGAGACCTTTTTGACAGGGAAGCCCATTTCACACGCACACCCAATCCACAGGGATGTTTATTGAACAGGAGACCCTGTCGACAGGAAAACCTCTGAACAGGGAGTCTCATTGACGGGAGAACCCACAACGCAAAGCCCAGTTAACAGGAGGCCCAACTCATAAAGCCCAAACCAATGGTACAAGCCCATCAAGATAAGGTCCTTGTCTTCTGTTAGGGGACAACCTTATAACGGATTCCACCTACGTTAGTGGTGGTCTCCCAAATGGCCGACAAGGATCCCCATCCAGTCACACCATTGGTCCACGCCACCACAAGGGACCCATAAACAGGAAGTATCAATCACAACCGTACGATTGGTACCACCAAGATGATGAGCTGACCATACGATGAACAGTACCACCAGATGGTGATTCAGCCGTACGTTTAAAAACCATGAGATGGTGACTCAACCGTACGATGAATAGTATCAATCAAGATGGTGAGTTAACCGTACGATCAAAATCATGAGATGATGACACGTGGCAAACTTGCCCACCAAGGTGATCATGCATCACTATAAATACTAGGGTATGAACACTATTCATCCTCTAACACCTCAGAAAAATACCACTCATCTCATACTCACACCTTCATCATCTAGAGGAGATCACTATTCATCTCCTCGCCATCGATTCTTGCCACCCTTAGTTTCGTTCAATACACTCTAACGGGTCCTGACACAGGTCGCGAAGAGTAACGAATCGGCCCAGTCCATCTTGCACTCAGGTATAAAATTATGCTTGATCAAATGGCGTCATCCGTTTGTTAAACCCTAACTCTCTTGTTGAGTTATCAAAAATATTCTAACCATTTTCATTGCACACACTCAGTGACACATACTATGGCGTCAAACACCGGCCTCTCACCGACGACCGACGAGAATATGATACATTTTACGGTTCAAAACAAACAAGTGCCAATGGACACTTCTGGAGAGATGGCTGCGTGGAATCATCGACAGGTACTTGAACATGCACGTCGTCAGTTGGATATTTCCACACCAGGAGGGCAAACATCACAACATCAAGGACCAACACCAATAACTGGGCAAGCTCCCTTTCTGGGAATAGGATCTCAGCCTTTCCAGCAAACGCAATCAAGTGTTGGTCAGCAACAGATGTTTCAGCAGCCACTTGTGCAGGCCTTTCAGCAATTCCCTCAGCAAAATGTTCAACAGGCATACCAGCAAACGCCTGCACAAAATTTCCAGCAACCTTTTGCGCAAAATTTCCAACAACAATCACAGCAATTCCCAACATATCAACATACACCATTCCAGCAGGCACCATTCCAGCAGGCACCATTCCAGCAGGCACCATTCCAGCAGGCATCATTCCAATAGGTACCATTCCAACAGGCAGCTTTCCAATAGACGCCGTTTCAACAGGCACCATTTCTACAGTCGCAATAAGCTGTGCAGGGGTCACAACAGACCCACACATCTGTACAGGAAACAGCAAATGCCCTGGGGCAACCCCTTGCACAGCAAATGCAACCCCCGGTAGTACTACCACCTCCCCCACCGCTACCACCAATGTTGGCGAACCTTCTGGCAGTTATGCAGGGAAAGGCGCCTCAGCCGCAGAATGAGATCCTAGATTCAAATAATCAATTTCATCCGGCTATTGCTAGCGTGCCACTCCCACTGGGAATCTCAGTCCCTGCTACCCTGGGAACCTATGATGGGACAACGGACCCTGAAGATTTTATCCAGTCATTTCATCATGCCATTAAAACACAGCACTGGGGAGACGTAGTTGCCTACCAAATATTCCCCTCGGTACTCAGATCGTATGCTAAGTCTTGGTTTTGGGATCTACCAGAAAGAAGCATTACCTATTTTAATGACATCAGGTGAAAGTTTGTAAGTCACTTCTATCAGAAGAAAAAACAAGTGAGATCGCACGTGGAAGATCACATGATAAAACAACATCCCCACGAGTCCCTCGAAGATTTTATCGACAGGTACACCGATGAATGCCTAAAAATTCCTGGGCTGCCGGAAAGTCAGCAGGTGTCCGGATTCATATCTTGCCTGGATGACAGTCGGTTCCAGGCTCTGGTAGATAAATTCATCGGTGAGACACCACCAACTTTTACAGTGCAGGTGTTTCAAACCAGGGACTACATCAGGGCAATGGAAAAATGCCAGTTAATCAGAGGAATAGACAGGCTGTCAACAATTCAAGGGGCGATCACAAACATCAATCTTCTCATGGGCATAACAAAGGACAACTGGGGAGAAGGTATGGCAAGGTGAGCAGGTTTCAGCCATACAACAAAAATATGGAGAAAGACAAGGTTGTGGCCTCCCTGTCAAAAACCCCACACGAAATACTGGTCACTGAACCCGTTGCTAAGGGATTCAAGAAGCCGCATCCCATGGCTTCTAAAGCAAAGGATAATGGCAAATACTGCAAATTTCACAAAGAAGGAGGGAATGATACAAATGAATGCAGGGAGCTTAAGGCTCAGATTTATAAAGTGATTAAGGATGACAAGCTAGAGCACTTGGCGCGGGGAGCTAGGAATTTCCATCAGGGCAAAGCCAAGAAAGGTAAAGCTACAGCCGAACTACCTACGCCTGATGCAGTCATACTTATGATTAGTCCCCTGGCTCCAAGACAAAAAAGAAAGATACAGCAAGTTGAGCTGTAGGAGTTGCAGGAGATAAGCTTCCCTGACATCCACAGAGTAGATCCATCCGCTGAACCACTAGTAATCACGACTAGAATAGCAAATTTCTAGGTTAGCAGGGTGTACCTAAACAGTGGTAGTTACATGGAGAGTATGTACGAGCACTGCTTTGAACAACTTCTGGAGCATGTTAAAAATCGAAGAGAGGAGTTCCTGCAACCACTAGTTGGCTTCTCAGGGAAAACAAATTGGCCACTAGGAAAGATCAAGCTCGAGGTTACATTGGGGGCTTATCCACGTTACCGAACAACTATGCTTGATTTTGTAATCGTCCGCTCACCATCTAAGTATAATGTCATACTTGGAAGAACAACTATGCTACAATTCGGGGCTGTAACCTCAACAATCCATGGTATGGTGCGTTTCCCAACACCAGAGGGCATAGCAATGGTGCACGCAGATAGATTGTTGCAAATTGATGTTCACAAGTAAACCAAACACCAGAATCAGGGAATCCACCTCAAGCGGATGGAGAACAGGAAGAAATCATAATAAACCAATATTTCCCTGATCAAACGGTCTGTATTGGTAAGAAGTTACCCTCCTATATAAAGCAACAATTAAAAGCATTACTGATTGAAATTCATGATGTATTTGCTTTTCAACCAGCAGACATGACAGGGGTACCAAGAAGCATAGCAGAACACTCCCTGAACACAAAACCTTCTGTCACACCGTCGAAACAAAAGAAATGGGGAATGGCACCTGAAAGAAGTGCATTCCTACAAAGGGAAGTAGAAGATTTGGTTGTTGCTGGCATACTCAGGGAGGTCAAATATCAAACGTGGGTCGCAAACCCAGTCATGGTAAAGAAACCAAATGGCACATGGAGGATGTGCGTTGATTACTCTGATTTAAATAAGGCCTGCCCAAAGGATAACTACCCTTTGCCTGAGATAGACTGGAAGGTTGAATCACTTGCAGGATACAGGTTGAAATGCTTCCTGGATGCTTACAAAGGCTATCACCAAATCCAAATGGCTGAGAATGATGAAGATAAAACAGCTTTTCACACGAATCAGGGAATCTTTTGTTACAAAAAAATGTCTTTTGGTCTCAAAAATGCAGGAGCGACATACCAGCGTGTGATTGACTCTGCTTTCAGAAATCAAATTGGCAGGAATGTTGAGTCTTACGTAGACGACTTGGTAATTAAAAGCAAGACAGAGGCTAGCATGTTGGATGACATCTCAGAAACATTTGCCACGCTCAGAGGCATTAATATGAAACTCAATCCTTATAAGTGCTCTTTTGGAATGGAAGAAGGCACGTTTCTAGGGCATTTAATTACCACTGGGGGTTTTCAGGCAAACCTGGATAAAGTACAGGCGATTACTAGTATGCCATCCCCTAAAACCAAACAGGACGTACAAAGCCTATCAGGAAAGTTGTACGCCTTGACTCGTTTCCTGTTAAAGGCCGCTGAAAGATCCTTGCCATTCTTTGCAACACTAAAAGGCGTTAAAGATAAAAAAGATTTCCAATGGACCAAGCAGGCGGAAAAGGCCTTTCAAGAAATGAAAGAGTTTATGGAAAAAATTCCAACTCTCACAGCACCAATCCCAGGAGAAGCCCTCACCATGTACTTGGCAGCATCTAATTCCACTGTAAGTTCAGTCCTAATAGCAGAAAGAAACAAAATATAAATTCCTGTGTATTTTGTTAGCAAGGCCCTTCAACCAGCAGAATTGAATTATTCGCCTATCGAAAAACTCATATTGGCGCTGGTTCACTCAGCGCGACGCCTGCGTCGATATTTCTAGGCACATCAGATAATAGTACTCACAGATCAACCAATTAAGAAGGTGCTACAAAAGCCTGAAAAATCTGGAAGACTGGCTAAGTGGGCAACATAATTGGGCGAACATGAAATTGAGTTTTGTCCAAGAAATGCAGTAAAAGGCCAAATCATGGCAGACTTCTTGGCTGAGTTACCCAGGGAATGTGAAGGAAAGACCTCCCTGACCACCAGCACTCCCGTCCGGGACATTTGGGAGCTCTATACTGATGGTGCAGCAAGCTCTGGGGGGTTAGGAGCTGGTTTAATACTTACAGGACCAACTAGGGAAGAACATACATATGCCCTGAGATTTGATTTCGCGGTCACAAACAACGAGGCCGAGTACGAAGCCCTGATTGCAGGCCTGAAGATAGCCGAACAAATGGACATTCTTTCCCTCCAAGTGTTCGTCGATTCACAGTTGGTGGCCAACCAAGTTAATGGAAGTTTTGAAGCAAAAGAACAGGCGATGAAAAAATACCTAGAAATTTCTCAGGGGATGACCAAAAAGTTTGAACATTTCAAAATCAATCAAGTACCAAGAAGCCAAAATAAAAAAGCTGATGTGTTAAGTAAATTGGCATCCCTGACATTCGCCCACCTGACAAGAAAAGTGCTGGTAGAAGTCCTGAAACAAAAGTCAATTGACAGGGATAACGAGGTAAGTCCCATTGAAGAAACAGAAGACAACCGGATGACCCCGATTAGGGAATATCTCTGATTTGACATAAAAAGTCATGTTTTACACACATCTTTTACCTCATATTTAGCACTTAATTAATAAAATCATACCAATAAAGTCCACATTTACCACATTTTGTTTAAAAGGTCAAAACTTTATAAGTATTTCAAAAACAATGGTAAATGGATGAAAAACACACTTAAATAGGCATAATTCGTTCGACACGCTATTTTATCATAAAACTCCAATCTGGGACTTAATAAGTATCTTAAAATGTAGGTCTGGAGATTACGAATGCATGGATATAAAGAACGTCAGAAACGGATCAAGAACGAAGAAACTAGAGCCAAACGAGTACGATCCAGCACACAAGACCATGGACCGGGTTCACCACCCCTCTAGGGGTCGTATAACCCCCTAAAGGGGCCGTATACCCCTTCTACAGGGCCGTATACGCCCCTCTAGGGGTGGTATACCCCCTTCTAGGGGTGGTATACCCCCTCTTTGGTGCTGGATACGCCCTGTTTGCTACTGAATACGCCCTATTTGCTAACGAATACGCCCTATTTGGTGTCGAATATGCCCCTTTAGGTGTCGAATCTCATAGCTCGAGGGTGTATTTCAGTGTAAATAACGGGTGAGGGGTGCTGTATGTAAATTTAGTTCTTCAAGCCTATAAATAGAGGCTTAACCTCCTCATTTCCATATCCATCAACACATATTCCATTCTTCACTCTCACTTTTACACATTCTTGTAATTTTCTTTCTTAGTTAGTTAGTTTCTCTCTCTAACTTCTCTCTCTAGAGGGTTAGAGAGTAGTTAGTGGGTAGCTAGTAGATTAGAGTAGAGAGTAGCTTTTGTAATCAAGGAGTATTGGTGTTCAAACTTTTATTCAAGGATTGCAAGTTCTATTCTCTTGTTACGCTGCTCTATTATCCGGTGATATCTATTCTCTCATACTGTTATTATGTCTGATTTATCCATGCGTAAAATTATGGTATGTGCTTTACTTATTGCCATGTTTATTGAGTAGTGTAATATTGTGATTGTTGAAATGTAGATATTTAGGAGTAAGGATGATGTTAAATTAATCTTTAACTAAATATGTGATTGGAAATTGTTATATTATGTATCGGGTTAAACTTTTCAAGCGGTAGATCTAAACCACCCATTCCACCCTTTTCAAGCTTTCACGTGACTATTACTTTAGTATTAGGACCTGATCAACCCTGGTATCGGTAGATAGTTATCTGTGTTTTTGTATGAAGCTGTGGACATGCTGTAAAACGACCTTGTACTTAGTATAGCGTTAGAAACACCGCTGGTGGAGTACAAATGTGTGGAAGCTACGGACCGGTCGTAAGCTGTCACACCCCCTAATTCGGGTTGCGGAAGCGAATCGGGTCGGGGCGTGACTAATCAATAACCAAAGCACAAGATATATAGTAAACGACTCTAAATGAGACGTTTTAGAAAATACATTACAATACAGTGCATTACATGAGTTTTCAAAAGTAATAAGTCATATAGATACATCATTAGTGAGTTCGCAAATTGATTCTAAAGATTTTAGTTACATAATCATAGTACAAAAGATAATGCCAGTAAAATCCTCATAAGTGTATGCATGCGACTCGTACTAGCTTAGCATATAAGTAGATCCTGCTGGGCATCCCTACTCAAGCTGCGTACCTGAGAATGCATCACTAAAAAGGTCAACCAAAAGGTTGGTGAATCTCACAGGTTTATAGTAAGTTACAGTTTTGAACACATCAAGTAGTAAAATTAAGTAATAATTGCACGTATGCAATAGTTTCGATATACATTGCCATGAGCACCATAGTTGAAGCTTAACAGTGTAGTGTGAATAGTACATTCAAGTACAATATCACGTACCCCCGTGAGTGCTATCCGAACACTCATATGTAACAAATACTAATATGCCTATTTCTACGGTGAAATCCGTGGTAGCGCTACTACCCCAGGCAGGGATTGTCAGTCCCAAATGGATCCATCTACTAGTAATCGCGCTTAAGTCTATAACTAACAACTTATGATAGGAGGCTTTCAGTGGATAAAAGTAAAACCCATGCAATCGATATACCAGAAAATCAGTAAGTAAATCAAGTAAGTAATTTCATGTGTTCGAGTAAAACAAGCAATGCATCTCCCCCAAAATAGTAAAACAGTAAAAAGGGGCCGTGAGACTCACCTGAGTCTAGTAGTAGCAAGCAGTAAATCAAGCAATGAGGTTCTCCGAACCAGTGACCTCTAGCATCCTAAACGCGTAAGGTTAAGTAAGTAAGTGGATATCATTAAGATTATCCATGTTAGTTGTCCACTCAACTAGTTAATGTCCATTAGTCTGTTATTTGTAATTGTTCGTATTTGTAGTCTGTCGTTGTGTATATATGGCCCGTTGGTGACGGTGTGTAATAATAATTCAAGTATTATTATTATGTATTTCATTGTATCGTATACTTGTAAAGTATATTTGTAAGTCTGTTTATGGTACCGCGACGTGAAAGTGTTATTCGAGTGTAAGCTCGTAGTAGTGTGGGTGTAATCCCATTTAAGTATGAGTGTAATCTCACATGTAATTTCGAGTGTAATCTCGTGCATGTATGAGTGTAATCTCATAGTGGTTTCGAGTGTAATCTCGTATTTAAGTTATAGCGTATAATTCCCAAAGTATAGTAGTTTTCATTTAAGTGTAGTGTCGTATAAGGTATAGTTATTGTATGTATCCAATACTTAGTGTAAAAAGTATTTTAAAGTTTCTGTTTCGTGCAACGATATGTAATCATGCGACAATTGCCTTTCGGAGTACTGTTCATGCGACAATGATATTGTCGTAGTACTGTTCATGCGTCAATGATATTGTCGTAGGCAGAAAAGACTTATGCGACAATGGTATTGTCGCAGGTGTGATTTCCGATTTCGTTTAAGTGTTCGTTTTCGTTTACAAGGTCAGACGCGTTCGTTTTGATTTAAAAATTTTAGGGAAGTATTATAATGGTAAAATGAGTTTATAAAAGTTGTCGTTACGTTACGTGGGTGTCTCGAAGCGTCACTTTTACAAAATTACCAAAACAGTCCTTGTAGTTATATTTTCCAGATTTTGTACTCGATTGAGCTCTCGATTTGACCCGTTTTTAATCCGAATCAAGCCTAACCAAAAATCAATCATATTCTCCTAGGTGTCTAGTTCATTTCTGCACTTTATGATATTTTTATAAGTTCATTTACTATTTTAAACAAAAATGGAAATGAAAAGTGCTCAGGTTGAGTCTAAGAACGAGCTCAGTCCATAGATCGGTTCCTACACAAAATTCCGTGGGGATCTGGTCAAAGTGGTAAACATAAAAGTTGTAGCCAACATCTTAACGGTCATTTTTCGTTTAGACTTCGTAAGTTGATTCTTCCTATAACTCAAGGTATGGTCTCGAGAAGGAGGCGGATGTTCGTGTCCGCCGGAACAGTAACGCGCACCTTAACGGAAATATTGTTTTAAAATAGCAAACGAAGTCGAAATGTTACGAAGTTGGTGTCTTTATAAAGATAACATCACGAAATACATTTTAGGCTTAAGATTCGTTCATTTTTATGTTGAAATCATTTTTATATAATTCGTTGAAGTGGGTTTATTTTTCAGGACAGCAAGTATATCTCATGATTTCGAGTTTAAAAACATGTTTTGGTGTAAGTTTTGGGAATTATATGGCTAAGTGGACTTAGTAACATGTAATAACATATGTTTCAAGTAATTATAATGAAAGATAAGAGGTTTCTTACAAAGGAATGACGAGGAGAAGGAAAACGGAAGTCGAATGCTCGTTTTGGTGCGTTTTCTTGAATTCCGGCGTGGCGGCTCGTGGTGGTGATATGGTGGTCATATGGTGGTGTTGTGGTGGTGTCTTGGAGGTGGGTTAGTGGCTGATCACAGCCCCAATTCATTTTTTAGAGAGAGAGGATAGAGAGAAGGAGGAGAAAACACAAATGAGTGAATTAAGGGTGTTTGGTTTGCTTATGGTCAAGGCAACAAGATCCACAATTTAGGGATCTTGTTTGGCTGATTTTTCTTGGTCAAAGTAGGGGCTAGAATTGTTAAATTTTGTCTTTAAACTTGGTATTATATCCGTGTTTGTTTACCCGATCGTTTAAACGTTAATTCGTACGTTATACGTTATACATAACACGTTTCGGTAACGATTTAAAACTCAGTATTTTTAGTAAAGGTTTTACTCAAGTAACCTCTTTTAAGTTACTAAAATAATATTCGAGTTTTCGTTTGATCGTCGGTTGCGAATCGTGTGTTTATTCGAATTGTGTAACGTTTTTAAACGTTATGATTATACGCGTGTAATCGCGTTATTTTTACTTGAAGTATTTTATCAAAATACTTAATAATAAGTTATAAAAATATAACTTTAGTTTGTTTCATCGGTCGGGCGCGTTTCGTGCATTTTCGTCGCGTTCGGTTACGTTTTAAGCAAAACGTACGTGTTCGTTATATTATAAACATAATATAAAGTAATAATTGACGTTATTAAATACTTCCATATCATTTAATAATAGTTTCACCAACTTCTATTTTAAGTTTCTACGTTCTCTCAGATTCGCATATACACGATTATTAAACAATCGTTTAACGTTATTATATATATTTCTATGTATAATAATTGTACACTTCAGTAGTTTTGAGTATATAATACTTGAAAAAAAAGTTTAAATTTTGACCAAATTTTGGGTCATTTTTGACCAGGTGTCACATTCTCCTCTTGTTAGGAGAATTTCGTCCCGAAATTTGTTCGTAGTAATTATCAGTATATCAAAATAATGGTATGTGCATATCCTAAGAAAGTCTGTGAGTCTACTAAGAGTGATCTAACCTCAATCTAGTGTTGCCTTCCTCCCCTTGTTAGATAAGCGCCCTACTGACAACTAAAGGAATAGAGGAAGTGAGGTTCGATATATTTAACCATTTTGTCTGTGAAAGCAAGTTCAGTTAGTCAGTCGCTAGGGTGTAGCTACACTTTGCACTAGTAGTCTAAAGTAGAGTAGTAACTTCCACTATGTTCATACAGTTTGTAACGGTTAGTAGTGTCGTAGCATAAAGTAAACTCTATCAGTTTCATATAGAAACTAAGTTGTCATTTTTTCCTAACTCTATCGTGCACTTAGAATTTAGGAAAACATAAAAGATATCAAGCAGCAAGTAAGATCTGTCAAAGTAAATAGTATAAAGGCAGTCGGGTTATTTGTGAGTGACCATATCCGTGTTGAGCAAGTCAATAAGTCTCGGGTCTTGGTCGTCCTCTCTGGTTTTGAGTACATAGGCTCTTCCTCGAGCAGGGTTGTTTTTCAGCTTCGGGCAGTCCTTCCTGAAATGCCCGGTACCATTGCACTCATAGCAGGTCTTGGGTGCTAAGGCATCGGTACCGGTGGTGATTGCTTTGCAGTCCTTGGTCAAGTGTCCAAATCGCTTGTGTGTAAGACTCACCTGAGCCTGAAGAGTTTATCTAAATAAACTGGAATGGATTTTTCAAGAATTGAAGTTCAACGACTTGTAACCTGAGGGTGTCCATGACACACGATGGTTATAACATGGTTGGGTATCTCAAAGATCACCCTTGTAGTTGTTTGTTCAACTAGTAAATGTCCAAGTGTTTGTTTAGTAATCCGTTGGTAATTTGAAAACAAATAAGGGCCGTTAGTGACGGTTTGTAATAATAATCCAAAGTGTTATTATTATATGTATCGTTGTATCAGGTTTCATTATTTGTAAGTGTTTGACACTTATTGTGAAAAGTATTTACAAGTTCCTGGATGACGGGGGTCCGGGGGCAGCGCCCCTGGTAGCGGGGTCCAAGGGGCGGCAGCCCCTGGCGGGGTCCAAGGGGCAGAGCCCCTGGCTGGGGTCGAGCTGATAAAATTTTTATTTCTACTAAATTGCTTTGGTGAAAAACGCATCTGGACTTGAATTTGGGTGAAATCGAGTGATAAAATTTAAGGTCTCGACACTTAGTAAAATTTGTGTTTTCTTGGTTCTGTTTCATGTGACATAGCGTGCGACATAGTCTGTTGTGTCGCAGATCACCTCTGCGACGTAAGGGCTTGTGTCGCTAAGTGCGACATCCGCAATTTATGCGACATAAAATGTTGTGTCGCTATATGCGATGGAATTAGGTTTTTGTGACATAGTCACTTGTGTCGCTATATGCGACATAAGTGAGGGTTTAGCGACATAAGGGCTTGTGTCGCTATCGTGTGACACAATTCAATTTATGCGACACAAAGGCTTGTGTCGCAGGTGGCCTGGAGCCTCTGCAACACAATGAGCTGTTGGCCGGAAAATGAGCCGAAAAGGTGTTTTCCGGCCTCCGTTCGACCTGAGACTTTTACCCAACCCATATTTGGACATTTTAAGCTTAAAGAAACAACTAGAACTTAAAAACACTTGAAATCGAAAGGTTTCGAGTTTTGTCGGAAACTTACAAAGTGATGAATCGAAATTCCGGAAAGGTAGGAGTGTAGATCGTTGCGTGGTGATCGTTTTTCTCTAAATGAGTGTGACGATTTATGGTGGTTTGTTGATGTTATTTGGCGGTTTTAGATGATGGTGGTGGTGGTGAAAGTTGAGAGGAAAAGGAAGAAGAAAGAAGAGAAGGAGAGAGAGTGAGAATGGAAAAGTGAGGGTGAGGGAGGTGGTGACCCTCACCTTGGCTGATTTTCGGTGGGGGCTCACCGGGTGTGGGTCTCCACTTTACTCCCGTGCAATCGTGCTCCGTACGGTGTTCGTTTCCTCGTTCATTTAAACGTTAAATAACTGTCTTATACGTTTAATTATATGTTTTAAAATACAAATGTTTATTTAATATTTATGTTGAAGTATTTTACCAATTACTTAATAATTTAGATGGTTTCGTTTGTTTGTATGTTAAATGTGTAAATCGCGTAGACGTTTGTTATATGACACAAAATGTAATTGAAATATTATTAAAATAATATTTGTGACATAAAAGTGTCCTTAATTAATATTACATTATTTGATATAAATGTTCACCAACGCCCGTATGATTTGAATCGAATTACATTCGATTTGAAATTCGTACGATTTAAACCAAATCGCATATTAGTATATATTCAAATATATATTTTGATACATTAATTAGCCTAGTACTACACTAATTACATGTATTAACAGTTGAGTAGGAACTAATTACTAGTCCTAGCTTGGTAGGTGTCACAATAAGCATCTCTCATGTTCGGAAAATCATACATTCAAATCAGGAACCCCCTACATAGATGAACCATTTCAAAAATGTCGAGTCCAACCTAGGTACACCATAGCTAAAACCGTACTAAGTGGACCACCCACAGATATCATTGAAATCATAGATATTCCTCCCGAGACTGAAACCGAGCGTCATGTTAGAAATTCTTTTAAACCAGATAGGAGGATAGATATTTGTGCCAACTTTCTTAAATACCTTAAAATATCAGACTTCCCCTTTTCGGTTGACCAAAGAAAGACCTTCGTGACTATCGATAACAGAATTTTAGGATTCCGCGCTAATTACACTAGAAAAGATGAGCTACTACTAATATCAGACCTAGGCCTGTTAATGAAATTACTTGCTAATACTGATTACCATCATGTTTCATCAACACGGATTAATCGGTATATTTAAGATCTGATTAGTGAGCTTGAATTTTGGATAAAGCGTGACCCTATAATTCCAATCTTACTCCCTAGGAAAATACCATTCTTTGTCGATCCTGCCGTCTATTTAATTAATAAACTGATAGAAATTTTTCCAAATGCAACTAAGGAGGCTATTGAGAAATCTTTCTGTGAAAAACGGAAAGAAATTCACATTAAGCTAACTCAGTTATTTCAAAAATCAAAATTTGCTTTCACGCTTCAACAAAAATTACTTTTTAAAGAATTATCAGTAGCAGTTCACGCTACTACCGGAAATCCTGATTCAAAAGAAGAAAAGGAATTTTTGAAAATATTGGAAAAGTTACTTCATGATCTTAATTTTTTAGATGACGGACCACGAGATGGAATTTCAAATCCCAAGAAGGTTAAACGGGAATTTAATAATTTCGTTGATGCACTTATAAAATTAGGACACGAGGAGAAAAGTTTTCTAAATGAATTTGAATTATTTTTCTTAAACTCCGCCGACCTAATTAATCATATCACTAAAGTGCTCCGATTTTCATTTATTCCTCGTAATACTTTTCCTCAGCCTCGGCCCCCGAATTAATTATTTGGAAAAGTCAAGCCATTGACTTTAAAACAAAGCGCTTATTGGGAGGCAACCCAATTTTAATAAATAAATTAAGTAGTTAATTTAGTTAATCGCATAGTAGTTTAATTTTTCAGTTTATTTAGGATTTAAAATTTTAAAATTTTTAATAATCTTCTTTAAAAACGTTTTTTAAAACTTTATCTCATCATTTATCACAAAAAGTTTAAAGTTTGTTCAATTATTAAACCACAAATCTAATAATTAACAAATTTTAACAAGTTTTAATGGGATTAAAATTTTTAGAAAAAAAAATTAATTTCTAAGTTTTTAATAAAACCTTTTTAGCCTAATTACCATTTACTTTCACTAAATTACCACTTGGGGTAAAAAGGTAAAAGTAAAAATGGGTGAGGAGGTTAAAAAGCAAAAAATGAAAACATTTTTCACTTTCTCCCTCCCTTCCCTCTCTTCTTCGGCCGAACACCACCCCACCACCATGTCACCACCAAATTTTCACCATTTTTGAAGATCTCAAACTCTACATTCTTCATTTTCGTTACTTATATGCTTCATTAATCATCATTGCATCATTTCTAAGGTAAATTTCTAACTTAAAATCTCTAGTTCATGATTTTACCCAAAAGTTAGGGTTTCAATTTGAAACTTGATATTTATGGATAAAGATTAGGGCTTTAGGTGTTATTACTTGCTATTGAATGTTTGTATGATGATTATTGATAGTAATCTAATAATTTCATGCGGGATTGGTGAACTTTGATTTTCAAAGTAATGAACTTTGACTTTTTGATTGACTTTTTAGCTAGCATTGCTCATGTTTGACTTTTGTTGATTAAAATTGCTTATAGTGATGTGTTAAACATAAGTAAAGTAGCCTAAATTAGTTAGCAATTGGTTTAGATGACTTTCAAGAATTAAAGTAAGCATTTTATGAGTATTTTTGAAGTATCATTATTTTAATTAAAATCTTTCAAACCAAAATGATACTCGTGCAAATATTGACATCAAATGCTCACTTGAATTCTTGAAACCTTGTTTTAAAATATTAAAATGACTAGTTTCAATTTAAAAGAAGCATCATTTTAGAATGCATGAAGCTTTTAAATAGCAAGTCGCGTTTTCAAAGGAACCAATATTGTAATTATGCCATTTAAAGATGGAATGTTAAGTTGTTAGTCAATTTCACATCATAAAATACCAATTTTCAAAATTTGACTAACACTTGATATTAATATCTTTAAATACATAAAATGGTCAAAGTTTCATCACTAGTTTTCTAAGTTTATGGTAAATTGCAAAGTTTTGATTAAAGTAAGGTAATTACAAGGTTTCTTTAAAATCTTAATGCTTACTTAGTTAAATACTAATGCATTTTCATTGTTTAAAGCCTTTACTAGGAATCATTCATAAAATAAAACATTTTGTCCTAGAAAAATGCTTATGACATTTACCATAACTCTAGGATATGGATTATTCGATTTTTAAAGCCTACATTTCGAATTTTTATTAAAAATTTGGGATAACATAGTAAATCCATATATCTATGATCATGAGGCGCACTAATTGTCTTTTATCTTGACAGATGAGGTCTGCTTCTGAAGATATCCATCCTACTTTGGAATACTTGGCCACTTCCGCCAAAAAGAAGAAACTAATTAAGGATTGGATGAACCGGCCATTAGGAAAGAACATATTTATCGTCTGGAGAGATGTAAAGGCACTTGGGTACAAGAGAGAGTTGAGGAAGTTAGTGAAATACAAGATCAATGATGAGAAAATGGATGCTTGGTACAAGATGTTCTCCCTCAATGAAGACATTTACCAAGAGCTATTTATCGAATTCATGTTGACCTACAAATTCAACCCTTGCATCTCCAATATTATAGATAAGCGATTAATCAGCTTTAACTATAGAAGGGTGAAGCAGCATGTGTCTTTGGCTTAGCTTGAGGTATTTCTTGGGTTCTACACAGAGGAGCAGACACATTTTCAGATATTCTTCGATAGTTCACGGGGTGTTTCATGTAATGAAGACCATGGGTTGATTTGGGACAATCTAACGGGTACTAGTTTTCATTCAAATGTAAAAGCCTCCGCGTTCTTCAAAGTTGAGCATCGACTCCTGCACAACCTACTAGTTGTATCACTGCATGGAAAGAAAGAAACAAGAGGAGCTATAGGAGCTGACGATCTCTTTGTGATGAACGCAATGATTAAGAAGAAGAATGTGAATGTAGCTTTCTTAGTAGCCGAGAGTATTCAAAGAGAGACGACATTTGAGATGACAAAGTATATCTATATGGGAGCTTTCATAACCAGGATTAGTATCCGTATGGGTTTGCTCACAGAGGATCACATGAGCGAGTACACTAGCTCGCCTTATGTTCGATCCCTGTCATTTGATCTAGAGTACTTTCGCATTATATGGTTGATATCTACTGATTCAAGCGGACAGGCATTCTGGAGAGCTACCAAACAGGTCATTCCTGGTTGTGTTCTGAAAAGGAAGAATAATAAGAGAGACAGGGATGTTGAGGATGATGAGCTGATTGAGATACCAGATGATGATAGAGATGTTAGAGCACCGCAGGAGGATACTAGGGCACCTGGCTCTACATCTAGGGTTCAGAGTGTTGTTGACTGGACTACACCAGTGACTTCACTTTCACAGTATTAGACTTTTCATGCACTTCAGGTTAGACATGCTCATGACATAAATGTAGCTCGCAGATGTGGATTGCCGATATCAGGGCCACTGATGTATAGATGTGCGACACCACCAGCCACATTTCCACCAGTCACAACCACCTTTGCCCCAGTTACCACCACTATTCCATCATACACCATGCCCACCACATCTCGCTATGAGCCAGTATACTCTGTACACACCTCAGCTGCTCCATCTACTTCACGACAGCCATCCCCAGCTACCCATGTCTTATCTCCGATTTATGAGATCCTGAGGCCTGATGATCCAAATGTTTATCGCCCAGTCATGCCCACTACTAGTGCTGACGGCCCCACATTCTCAGGATTCTCAGGGATGCTCAACTTTGATGCTATTCCAAAAAATGAGCTCCCAAATGAGAACAACATTAGGAGAGGTTACTTGATATTACTTGAGGAGGCACACATGACAGCTCAATGCCTACAAGAGTGGGGTTTTGAATCTGTAGATGACTTGCCGACAAATGTCTTGAGGGATGTTTTGAGGCAACACAAGCTTATTACATCAGAGACTGTATCAGGAAAAGCCACTAGTGGAGAGCTTTCGGCTGCAGGAAATAAACCTTCCACTTCTGCATTTGATCTTCATGTGACTGATCAGGGGTCTCCTCGTCCTTAGACTTTCTCATCTCCAGTACTTTATTATTATTATTATTGGTCTATATTAGCACTAACTATTATGGTGGGATGACTTGTGAACTTATTTTGATCTTTTGGTACTTTTTACAAAGCTTGCTACCTAAGCTGGATGATCTATCTATCTTTATTATGCTTACGTTTTCTTTGTTTATTTTAGTAGAATAAAATGTGGTTGAATTGATTGATGAGAATGATGGATACAATTCGCGACTAGATGACACGCACTAAACCGGAAGGCTGTTCTTAGATGGAAGCAAGATGGAATCTCTAGCAAGTAATTCATCCTTCTTCAGCCAAATCATTTGCATCTCGTGAATCCATGAGGGGAGTTTGTCGTTCTTTTCCGTTGTCTTCCCGAAATATTCATACCATATCCTTTATGCCTAATATCTAAGTGTGGGATTTTATTCCACCATTTTCAAAACACGTTAAAGTGAGTATATCCTATAATCAAACTCTAAGTGTGGGATCCCCCAAAAAATCTCCGCCTTAGTAGTGAATATTAGGGACAATGTTCCTTTAAGTGCGGGATACACGGTATGTTATACCGTAAAGTTTTCTGACCTTTTGTCCTCCAAAGTTAACTTGAAACTCATTTCTCGCTCAATTTTTACAAAAAAATTTAAATCAAAACTCCATTTTGTCAAAAATTTCAAAAACTTTTTACTATAAAAAATAGTCTCGCTTCGACAATAGTCGGACTACTCATTTAGCAGACTAAATTTTGTAAATTTTTTGATCTTTTGGTAAGAAAAATACTTTTTAAGGATAATCACTTTTTAAGAATAAATAAATTACTTTGGAAAATACGATAAGGCAAAATAAGGATCCCTTAAAAATGAAATGGTCATCTTCGAAGCATCGCATGACTAGGTGCATACACCCTATATTGTTGTGTGAGGAACTTGAACCTTTAATAAGCATTCATTTTTAATGCTTCACCATTCATTTCTGTGTGTGTGCCGATGCATGCATCTTAGAATTAGAACTTGTTCCTGGTATACGCTTCGAGACCATACCAAAGAGTACCATACGCAGTATAGGTGCAATTAGAGGATCTTGGTTTTTATTAGGATTAAACCCATTTTTCTCATATCTCTTCAAGCCTAACCCTGTCGATACTCAATTTTAGTATCGATGATCCGCTTAGTAAACCCTGTTGAGCCTTAACCTTTTCAGTTCTTAAAATATTTTAAAACCCATTCCTTTCCATACCCACCAAAACCTTATCTTAGAATTTTTTATATTTTTGAAAAATGATATCTAGATATTCTTTTTGCTTTCACTCCAAAAATCACAAAATTCGTGTTTTACTCAAAAACTTCTCGCGTGCGTTTCAAAAATCAAAAGATCGAGAATCTTGCGGTGCGAAAAATTGGCACCAAGTAAAATTCGAAATGTCAAAAAGTATGAAAAAATGAAAATATGATAGGATCTAAAAAAGCAGTAAGAAAAAAAAAACCTTAGAAATTCTTTGGCAAAGAAATTCTAAACAAAAATTTATCATCTAAATAAAGCTGAGTGCTTCAAAATCTCCTAAAAACTCTGATCTCTGAAAGACTAAATCTTCCGTGTGTTTTCAAAAAGATAGAAGTCAAAATAGCTATCTTCCTTCCTTACCGTTATCCGTTTCCATTTTCATTAAAAAGCATATCTAAATAAAGTTTTTCATAAAATTTGAAAATTCCTAAGATAAGCATACCCTTTCAGCCTTGAAATAACCCTTTTTCATACCCATTTAACCCTCACTCAAACATTACAACCCAACAAAAATACCTTGGGATAATTAGCACCGTCCTCATTTGGAGTGGTGGAGATGCGATTCTCGACCAAGCCTATGATGATAAGCGCTGCATGACTGGCTTTGAGCGATTTTGTTTGTTTAGAATGTTAGGAAACCCGATACACTTCTTGAGTGAATTGAGTGACCGCCTGTGAGAATCGCCCAGTCATGTACTTCTACATTTCGAGAGTCGCAAAGTATGTTAAAGGGACAACCAGTTCAGTTTTAAGATTTCTTATTCTATCAATGCTTACTTTCTGAAATAATTTACCTATTTTGAGGAATTGATGTCCTTAGGAAATATCTGTTCTCATCAACTGATCCATTTTCTCAAAACCTTGAGCGAAGTGAGATACGGTTTGCTTGAGGACAAGCAAAGTCTAAGTGTGGGATATTTGATTTGACGTAAAAAGTAATGTTTTACGCACATCTTTTACCTCATATTTAGCACTTAATTAACAAAATCATGCCAATAAAGTCCACATTTACCATATTATGTTAAAAAGGTCAAAACTTTATAAGTATTTCAAAAACAACGGTTAATGGACGAAAAACACACTTAAATAGGCATAATTCATTCGACATGCTATTTTATCGTAAAACTCCGATCTGGGACTTAATAAGTATCTTAAAATGTAGGTCTGGAGATTAAGAATGCGTGGATATAAAGAACGTCAGAAACGGATCAAGAACGAAGAAATTAGAGCCAAACGAGTACGATCCAACACACAAGACTTACGATCTAGCACACAAGACCACGGACCAGGGTTCACCACCCCTCTAGGGGCCGTATACCCCACCTAAAGGGGCCGTATACCCCCCTTTATAGGGCCGTATACGCCTTTCTAGGGGTGGTATACCCCCTTCTAGGGGTGGTATACCCCCTCTTTGGTGCTGGATACGCCCTGTTTGCTACTGAATACGCCCTATTTGCTAACGAATACGCCCTATTTGGTGTCGAATATGCCCCTTTAGGTGTCGAATCTCATAGCTCGAGGGTGTATTTCAGTGTAAATAACGGGTGAGGGGTGCTGTATGTAAATTTAGTCCTTCAAGCCTATAAATAGAGGCTTAACCTCCTCATTTCCATATCCATCAACACATATTCCATTCTTCACTCTCACTTTTACACATTCTTGTAATTTTCTTTCTTAGTTAGTTAGTTTCTCTCTCTAACTTCTCTCTCTAGAGGGTTAGAGAGTAGTTAGTGGGTAGCTAGTAGATTAGAGTAGAGAGTAGCTTTTGTAATCAAGGAGTATTGGTGTTCAAGCTTTTATTCATGGATTGCAAGTTCTATTCTCTTGTTACGTTGCTCTATTATCCGGTGATATCTATTCCCTCATACTGTTATTATGTGTGATTTATCCATGCGTAATATTATGGTATGTGCTTTACTTATTGCCATGTTTATTAAGTAGTGTAATATTGTGATTGTTGAAATATAGATATTTAGGAGTAAGGATGATGTTAAATTAATCTTTAATTAAATATGTGATTAGAAATTGTTATGTTATGTATCGGGTTAAACTTTTCAAGCGGTAGATCTAAACCACCCATTCCACCCTTTCCAAGCTTTCACGTGACTATTACTTTAGTATTAGGACCTGATCAACCCTAGTATCGGTAGATAGTTATCTGTGTTTTTGTATGAAGCTGTGGACATGCTGTAAAATGGCCCAGTACTTAGAATAGCGCTGGAAACACCGCTGGTGGAGTACAAATGCGTAGAAGCTAAGGACCGGTCATAAGCATATGACACCGTGGATACGGGAAGTCACCCTTCCTGAACATGGTCTAGGTATATATAAAAGCTGTGGAACTGCTGAAAAACGTAGTATACATCGTGAAACGATCCTAGGGATGAACGTTTGATCGTAAAGGAGGGTCTACACCTTGACAAAAGTATTTGTGCTCCTCGATTAAATCTAAGGGATCTTGAAAAGAAAGCAAACATTCAGCTGTAGTGTAGGATGCTTAAACCCCTTGATCCAACATAATTGACAGTTTAACATACATTAGCAAGCAATAGTACGACCCTTAATAATATCAATTAGAACTAGGTGTAAGGAAATGTCAGAAATAAAATATCGGTCTGTTGCCTTATTCATGCGCCCAGGAGTTAACTCCAAGATGGGTCACTAGTCCTCATCGAACAGTGTTGGGGGACTGAGCAGCCTGATCTGATCAGTCTCATGATAACCTAGTATTCAGTGACATGCGACTTAGGTTTTTCACTTAAATCGTAGGATACTAGTGTTAACACCAAACCTCTGTTAATTTTATCAGAGGAAAGTATCCAATCATCTTTTATAATGAACATCATCCCGAAACCTGAATATTGAAACTTCAGCAATCACAATCTCTATCTATCTGCTTACCCTACCCGTAGTTTAGTATTTACTATTCTGTATCGTAGTTAATTTAGAAAATACCAAAAACAAACCCTACCTACTCTTTTAAAAACCCATCCTATTGTTTACGATTTTAAGAACGACACCTGAGTCAGACTTACCGCTTACTACCCTTAACAAGAGCAGTAGGTAGTAATAAAACTTAGGCTTCTCAGCATTATAAATTTAAAACCCACTGATCACCCACCTTCGACTGGAAGGTCTGCAACGATAGGGAAGCGATTCCTTGACCGACCGTTGGGGCGTGATCAATCTCCTGCACGGAAAGCTCCCAAATGACAGATTCCTCGCAAGAAAGATCAGAGTCAAATCACCAATGTATACCATCGAAAAAGGAGAATTACTCAGGAAGTCATTCTTGGGCCCTAACCTTAGGTGTGTAGGCCCAAAGCAGGCAAAAATGTTGATCAGGCAAGTACACGAAGGATCATGTGGCTTGCACTCTGGTCCAAGGGCAATCACTGGAAAGATAATGAGACATGGTTACTTCTGGCCAACCATGCATCAGGATACTTTGGCTGTGGTAAGAAAGTGTCAGTCCTATCAGATCCACGCCCCAATATCAAGAACCCCAAAACATGATCTTATCCCGGTCACACCCCCTTGGCCATTTTATAAATGGGGGATTGACATCGTGGGACCTTTCCCTCCTGGAGTCGGTGGAGTTAAGTTCACCATGGTGGCTGTGGATTATTTCACCAAATGGGTTGAAGCCAAGCCAGTGGCCCAAATATCAGGAAAAAAAATGGTGAACTTTGTATGGAAAAACATAGTTTGCAGGTTTGGGATCCCCCATGAGATTGTCAACGACAACGGAATGCAATTTGCCTCTGATCCATTCAAGTCATGGTGCAGTGAGTTATCAATCAGGCAAGTTTTCACCTCTGTTACCCATCCTAGGGCAAATGGGCAAGTGGAAGTCACGAACAGAGACAATGTTGCTGGGATCAAGGCCAGGCTAGGCAAATCCAGAACAGGGTGGGTCAACGAGCTGCCTAACGTGTTGTGGGCTCATCGCACGATGCCAAAGGAAAATAGTACATGGGTAACACCCTTTAGCCTGGTCTATGGAACAGAGGCAGTCATTCCTGCAGAAATTAGTGTTCCAACAGAAAGGGTACTTCAGTTTGATGAGGAGGCCAATTTGGTGTCCTTAAAGGAAAATCTCAACTTTACAGAAGAAATCAGGGAAATGACAGTTGTTCAGCATGCAAGGAACAAACACAAAATGGCCAGGTACTACAATAGGAGGGTACAAAACGGGGAGTATAAAGCAGAAGACTATGTATGGGGGAGAAACGAGGCTTCCAGGGCAGAAGATACAGGCAAGCTTGGGCAGAATTGGGAGGGACCCTACCAAGTTGCAGAAGCCCATGACAATGGAGCTTATTCGCTGGTCCACACAGACGGTACTCCTGTTCCCCGCACTTGGCACGCCACAAATTTAAAAAAATGCTACATATGAACAACTATCTGTAAGCCCAGGAGGGCCTGATCACCCATCCTGATTGGCATGTTTTGTTGAATCACTTTATCAATAAAACTTAGTTGTTCGTGCCAATTTATTATCTATTTCGTAAAAATATCAAACTGTGGCAAAGTGTCAAGGACATACCCTTTGGCAGGTTGTGTCATATGCACAAGACCATCTAATTGGTCGGAGCTAAACAATTAGGCTCCACGTTTCCCCACTCCTTGCACTTGGCTGATGGAGTCACCCAAATAGCAGGCTGGAGTGGCGGTCCTGCCACAGTGGAAGGTGAATTCTAGCCCTATCCCTGGCAGAGATTCACCTCAACCAATAGGTTGGCAAAATGTTGAATCAGATCAAGGCAGGAATGACACAAGCATTTGCCAATAGGCTTGCTAGCTGATCATCCCTGCACTGCAGGCAAACTAGAATTTGTCAGGTCATGACCAAAGGTTAAAAACAAAAGAAAATACACAAGCTGTATCAATGTTACCAAATGAGTACTCAAAACAATCAAATAAAACACAGAGTGAAATATACAAACAAAAATAACATACGAATATATCATATAAAATAAACAAATATACATCAAGTATTCTTGAAACAAGTGTTTACAAAACATCCCATCACATGAGCAAATAAAAAAATAAAAAAAATAACCCTAAGGCCTAGGCTTCATGGACAAGAGTGCTTCGACCGGCATATCCAAATCCTCAGCAAGCTTCTCCACAAAGGGAGAGGTAGATAAATCCGACAACACCTGCTGGGCCGCTTTGACTTTGTTGGTTATCTCAGGGTCAACCTGTACAGCCAATTCAGCAGGGAGAGGGATGATATGCTTTGATGCTAGGAAAGCCGACTCATGTCTTCCCTGAGCCCTGACAAGCTCAAATAAATGGCCAAAGGGTCCTGATAGCGCCCCGAACGGTCGGTCAGGGAATCGCTTCCCTGTCATTGTGGACCTCACGCTCGAGGGCGACGATCGGTGGGTGGTTTTAAATTTATATTTTGTCGGGGGCCTAAACCTTTCCGAAGTACCTACTATTACTGGGTATGAATACTTGATATTAGTATGCGGTAAGGATGATCCAAGGTCATTCCTCTCGACGGTAGAATTGAAACGGAACTCGTTCGGATAACTTAGTACTTAAGCTGAGGTTTTGAATAGTTGGATAGGTATTTGTTTTTGGTATTTTCTAAATTAACTACAATACAGAAAAGTAAATACTAAACTACGGATAGGGTAAGCAGATAGATAGAGATTGTGATTGCTGAAATTTCAATATTCAGATTTCAAGATGATGTTCATTATAAAAGATCATTGGAGACTTTCCTTTAATAAAATTAACAGGGGTTTGGTGTCAACACTAGCATCCTACGATTTAAGTGGAACCTTAAGTCGCATGTCACTGAATACTAGGTTATCATGAGTCTGATCAGATCAGGCTGCTCAGTCCCCCAACACTGTCCGATGAGGACTAGTGACCCGTCTTGGAGTTAACTCCTGGGTGCATGAATAAGGCAACATACCGATATTTAATTTCTGACCTTTCTTAACACCTAATTCTAATTGATTTTATTAAGGGTCGTACTATTGCTTGCTAATGTATGTTAAACTGTCAGTTATGTTGGATCAAGGGGTTTAAGCATCCTACACTACAGCTGAATGTTTGCTTTCTTTTCAAGATCCCTTAGATTTAATCGAGGAGCACAAATACTTCTGTCAAGGTGTAGACCCTCCTTTACGATCAAAAGTTCATCCCTAGGATCGTTTCACGGTGTATACTATGTTTTTCAGCAGTTCCACGGCTTTTATATATACCTAGACCATGTTCAGGAAGGGTGACTTCTAGGTATCCACGGTGTCATATGCTTACGACCGGTCCGTAGCTTCTACGCATTTGTACTCCACCAACGGTGTTTCCAGCGCTATACTAAGTACTGGGCCATTTTACAGCATTTCCACAGCTTCATACAAAAACACAGATAACTATCTACCGATACTAGGGTTGATCAGGTCCTAATACTAAAGTAATAGTCACGTGAAAGCTTGGAAAGGGTGGATTGGGTGGTTTAGATCTACCGCTTGAAAAGTTTAACCCGATACATAACATAAGAATTTCTAATCACATATTTAATTAAAAATTAATTTAACATCATCCTTACTCCTAAATATCTATATTTCAACAATCACAATATTACACTACTTAATAAACATGGCAATAAGTAAAGCACATACCATAATATTACGCATGGATAAATCAGACATAATAACAGTATGAGGGAATAGATATCACCGGATAATAGAGCAGCGTAACAAGAGAATAGAACTTGCAATCCGTGAATAAAAGCTTGAACACCAATACTCCTTGATTACAAAAGCTAATCTCTACTCTAATCTACTAGCTACCCACTAATTACTCTCTAACTTTTCTAGAGAGAGAAGTTAGAGAGAGAAACTAACTATGAAAGAAAATTACAAGTGAATTGTGTTGTGTGTTGAATGGATTGATTTGTTTGAATGGTTGATTGATGAGAAATGAGGAAATTTAAGCCTCTATATATAGGCATTCAAGATACGATTTTATACTTAACACCCTCGCTCCAATTTAATACTGAAATACACCCCCGAGCTATGCAATTCGACACCAAAGAGGGCGTATTTGACACCAAATAGGGCATATTCGGTAGTAAATAGGGCATATTCGGTAGAAAATGGGGCGTATCCGGCACCGTAGAGGGGGTATACCACCCCTACAGGGGGTATACGGCCCTAAATTGGGGGTATATGGCCCCATAAGGGTGGTATACGGCCCCTAAGGGGGTGTATACGGCCCGTGTGGGGTGGTATCCCCTTGGTCCGTGGTCTTATGTGCTGGATTGTAAGTCTTGTGCACTGGTCGAACTTCGTTTGGCCATAACTTCTTCATTCTTGATCCGTTTTCAGCGTTCTTTATATCCACGTGATCGTAATTACCTGAAGATCATTATGAACTAATCAAAGAATAATTTCAAGGTAATATGCTAAAAAGTGCTCGTAGAACGTGAACGTATCGTTTATGCTTTGTTTTGTACGTTATTTTGCCATTTTACTTGATTTTCGAAGCAATGCCTTATTTTTAGCCTTAATATTGAATTATGGTGAAAAAGTATTGATATTGAATGATTTCATCCATTTTGGGACTAGAAAGGTGGGAATTATGTACGCAAAAACGTGACTTTTTACGTCAAATCAAATATCCCACACTTAGACATTGCTTGTCCTTAAACCATACTTCAACTATCCTCACTTTAAAAAGATGTTTTTGGTCCGATTTTTGCGAATTAATATATTTCTTAGAACAACCATTCTTCACATGGGTAACCTGTTTCAGAAAATTGAGATAAATAAGATAATTGTTCCAGAAATAAGAAAGGAATATCTTTGGGCATGCTTCTGATTCTTGTGATCTTTGGCACACACATGACTTAGGCAATCTCACCGGTGGTCACTCAATTCACTCAACAAGTGTATCGGGTTTCCTATTATTCTAAACAAACGAAATCGCTCAAAAGCCAGTCATGTAGCATTCATCGTCATAGGCTTGATCGAGAATCAAATCTCCACCACTTAGGTGAGGACGGTGCTAATTATCCCAAGACATTCATCGGGTTGTAGTGTGAAGTGAGGGTTAAGGGTATGGATAGTGGGATGTTTTTAGTTTTAAAGGGGTATGCTTATCTCAGGACTTTTAAACTTATGAAAAACTTTATTTAGATACACTTTTTAATGAAAACGGAAACGGATGACGGTAAGGAAGTAAAGATAGCTGACTTCTATCTTTGAAAACACATGGAATATATATATTTTTCAGATCGGAGTTATCGAGAGATTTGAAGCACTTAGCTTTATTTCTATGACATATTTTTGGCTTAGAATTTCTTTGCCAGGGAGATTCTAAGAGATTTTTTTCTGCCTTTTGAGATCCTTTCTAACTTTCATTTTTTTCAATCTTTTGACATTTTGAATTTTACTTGGTGTCAATTTTTCACACCTTCAGAATTTCTCGATATTTTTGAGATTTTAATTATTGAAACGCACACGAGAAACTTTGAGTAAAACACGAGATTTATGATTTTTGAGTGAAAGAAAAATGAATACCTAAATAGCATTTTTCAAAAATTTAAAAATTCTAAGATAAGGTTTTGGTGGGTATCGAAGTGAGTGGGTTTTAAAACTTGGGTTTTCAAGAAACGAAAAGGCTAAGGCTCAATAGGGTTTACTAAGCGGATCATCGATACTAAAAATGAGTATCGGCAGGGTTAGGCTTGAAGAGATATGAGAAAAGTGGGTTTATTTCCTAGGGAATGTCAAGGTCATCTAATTGCACCTATACCGCATACGGTACTCCCCAATATGGTCTTGAAATGCATACCAGGAGCAAGTTCTAATTCAGAAATGCATACATCGGCACACACAACAAATGAATAGTGAAGCATTTAAAATGAATGCTTATATAGGCTCAAGATACCTCACTGCAATTAATATGGGTTGTATGTGCTTAGTCATGCGCTGCCCCTAAGATTATCATTTCTTAATTTGAGAAATTTCTACCTTATTTACACTACTTTCCAAAATAACTTACTCATATAAAAATGGCTCCTCTTAGAAATATTAAAATTCAAAGAAATAGCAGAGCTAACTGAATGAGTAGCTATCTACTGTCGAAGTTAAGCTCGTGCTTTTCTTTGTTTTATGCAAAAAATTTAAAAATTTTGATCAATTTTTAAAGTGAGGAACATTTTCTGAGTTGTTATTTGGACACAAAAATCTGTCTAAGGTATTCTATACCGCTATCCCACACTTAGAGGAACATTGTCCCTAATGTTCTCTTCAGTGGAGATTTTATTGGAAGTAAAATCCCACACTTAGAGTTTAAACATATAAGAAAATGTTTCTCAAGTGTTTGTTTTGGGTTGGAATCCCACACTTAGTGATAAGCTTAGGATATGGTGTAGATTACTTTGATTAATTAACAGTACCAAGTAAAGCAAAATGATAAAAACGGAGAAAGGATAAAGAAACTCCCCATATAGCTAAAAGTTGAAGGTCTGAATATGCGCGAGAAGAATTCCTTGAAATCTTCGTTAGGTGGCAGCTCCATTAGCTCTAGGGGTTTGCTTATAAATGCGGGCTTCGCCATTCATTTCATCCAAAACATTTGTGAAGTAATCTCGTAGGTGTGAACACGTTGGATATACCTTTCCATTCAACTTCATATTTTTGCAATCAAAAGGATTCACTGTCTCAGATTGAAAAGATGTTTTCTACTACAAAGCTTTCTGTAGAACATATATTTTTAAACGAGTTCGAGCATAATGCATGAAAGTAGTATGCAAGTACCTCAAATGCTCGAAACACATGAACTAATTTTTCTTAAAAACTTTCCTATTTTTCCGAGACAAGTGATTTTGCAAAAATTGAGATGAAATATTTTGAAAATAATTTTTGGTATATCCAAGTGTGAAGGATATTCAGAGATTTTCTTCACTTATCAACATACAACTTATAAACACGTCTTATTGCACGGGTTGCCTCCCAAGAAGCGTTGTTGTTATAGTCGAGAGCTTGACTTGGATAGATTGTAGAAAATAAAGCGAAGTGATGGCATCCTCCGGATACTGGAAGAGTGAAGGCCTCTCCTTGATGAACTAGTCATAGACAACTAGAAATCATAAACGTTTCTGAAAGCACCATCTCTTCCCCTACAAGGTAATGCTCCAAAGATTTCCAAATTTAATAAACTGTAAGCTCCCCTTATTGCCTTTCCATCATTCTCAAAGATTCTCTATCCATAGGCGTCAATCCCTGCTTGTTAGGCATTTGTACAAGTAGAACAAGAAAACGTGATCTAACAAACAAGTGATTATCCTCCAAATCAGAGATTTACTGGTTTGTGAAAAAAAACTATCAAAGTGAGTACTTTAAAGATGAAACAAACCAGTATATGACTTGGAGTCTAATCTCACACTAAAAGTGTTAGTTGCCTAAAACTTTACCGTAGCAGATATAGAAATACTAGTATTATTAGTTGAATTAGGTAGGCAAGAATAGAGATATCCAAAGCACACATTTTTAAACGAGTTCAAACATAATACACATATTGACATACAGATCAAGATATCAGATTAAGCATTAGTATCTCATATATGTTCACATAAATATATGTAAGTACCTCAAATGCTCGAAACATGCCAGTGGGTATGACTAATGCTCCTAACTCCTAGTAGGTTTCCATGAGAGTGAAAGGGATACTGAGAACTTGAGATCTTAGATAATGGTAAAAATTGGATTTTTGCAATAAAGCTCAAACAAGTGGGAGTAGGAAGTTTTAAGGTTTTGACAAAAATCTCAATGAAGTAATTTCGCAAACCATCCTTTTTGTTCATAAAAATAAAAAAACTTGGAACAATTTTTAGGGATCATTTTCTACTTATTTGGGTTAGCTTACGACTTATCCTACTATTAAAACTACGTTAGACACGGGTTGTCTCCCGAGAAGCGCTTGTTTTTGTTCGAGTCTCTAGCTTGACTCCAGCACTATTTATTAGGCAATCCTAGCGGCCTCCTTGCATCCATCAGTAGACACGAGGGGTAATATTGGTACATACCTAAAAGTTTAAAGTAGGTTAAGGCTGGGGTATGTCCATTATAAGGAGATGGTTCAAAGTGAGGAAATGGTTCTACCGGAGGTATAACAGATCTCTCAACTTCTAATACCTCCTTGGGTTGGATTGACAGAATGGGTCGGTCAAAGGAATCCTCACCTCTCAATGATGTATAAGACATTATATGGTGGAGAGATAGCTTGAAGGGAAACAATGACGCAGATCCTTCCTTGCTTCCTATGATCTTTTGATCAATAATAATGTTGTACTCTGGGCATGGAGGTGGGACATTATCTGTTTTCATCTCCAATCTTGTAGCAACATTCTCATCGACTACTTGGGTGACTGGATGGTCTAAGGCAATTAAGGGTTCAACCAGATCAAGGGGTGATTCATCCGAGAAGATATGTGGGACATCATTAAACACAACTCGTTGCGGGATGTTGTCAACCACGTTGGTTTGAATAGGAATGAGATCACTTCTCAGAGTTGGCGCGTATTTCTCCGGTCCTTCTGAAGCTGGGTCTTCTGTGTAAATCTCCTTCTCCGGGCTTTCTAATTCTATCTCTTCCTCCACCAAGTCATACATGTCACTTCGGCTAGAAGTTTCAAGTTGCAATGACTCGGAAAGTTCTTCTAGAATGAACTCCTCGTTGGTTTCGGATGTAGATAGGTTAAGAATGGGTGGAAGTGAGGATTTAGAAGATTGGGTAGGTGAAGGGTTTGAAGGAATTTTGCCACCAAACTCATGAGAATGAAAGTCTGTCTCAAGTGTAGATGTGGTGTGTGGGTGCCTCTCATCTTCCTGTAGCTTATAATCAGTTGTAACTTGATCCCTAATTTCCTTACTTCTTACTTGGACTAGTGTTTGTATTTCAGACAGCTTATCAGTAAATCTTCTAAGCATGTCTTCTTGTTCTTTCATTAATTGTTCAAGTGCATTGTAAGAAGGTAAAAGAGTAGCATTACTACGGAGATAAGCGGTGGGCATATCTCTCAAGTCAGAACTTTCATACGATTGTGGTTCATGTACAGGGTGAGATGAGTGTGGGTAGACATTGAATGGTTCAGGATAGTAAGTTTGGTATTGATGTTGTTGGACAGCATAAGGGTCATACTGGTATTGTGATTGGGGATCTAAATACCCTTATGTTATCCGAATAAGTCATACTATACCTTTGACATTCGTTATCTATGTGGGCATCACTCCTACGTCTATTTTGGATTGATTTAACAAGACTATCTAACTGATCACTTAGTTTTTATAGAGTAGTCATTTCCAAGTTATTAGTAAAGACAACACACGAAGAACGTTTTAGAATTTAAGTTGGGGTGAGAAGGGAATTTAAACTACGCTAATCTAATCTAACTACACTAATCTACGGGCAGAAAGTAACTTCAGATAGGGATGGTGAATCCCAATCCAAAAGGATCGTTTAAAACTAAATTTGTCTAAACAAGCTCTAAATCGTACTACCGTCCCCGGCATTGGAGCCAAAAACCTGATCGTGCCCCGAACGGTCGGTCAGGGAATCGCTTCCCTGTTGTTGCGGACCTCACACTCGAGGCCGACGATCGGTGGGTGGTTTTAAATTTATATTTTTTCGGGGGCCTAAACCTTTCTGAACTACCTACTATTACTGGGTACGAATACCTGATATTAGTATGCGGTAAGTATGATCCAGGGTCATTCCTCTCGATGGTAGAATTGAAACGGAACTCGTTCGGATAACTTAGTACTTAAGCTGAGGTTTTGGATAGTTGGATAAGTATTTGTTTTTGGTATTTTCTAAATTAACTACAGTACAGAAAAGTAAATACTAAACTACGGATAGGGTAAGCAGATAGATAGAGATTGTGATTGCTGAAGTTTCAATATTCTGGTTTCAGGATGATGTTCATTATAAAAGATGATTGGAGACTTTCCTCTAATAAAATTAACAGAGGTTTGGTGTCAACACTAGTATCCTACGATTTAAGTGAAAAACCTAAGTCGCATGTCATTGAATACTAGGTTATCATGAGTCTGATCAGATCAGGCTGCTCAGTCCCCCAACACTGTCTGATGAGGACTAGTGACCTGTCTTGGAGTTAACTCCTGGGCGCATGAATAAGACAACAGACCGATATTTAATTTCTGACCTTTCTTAACACCTAATTCTAATTGATTTTATTAAGAGTCGTACTATTGCTTGCTAATGTATGTTAAACTGTCAGTTATGTTGGATCAAGGGGTTTAAGCATCCTACACTACAGCTGAATGTTTGCTTTCTTTTCAAGATCCCTTAGATTTAATCGAGGAGCACAAATACTTCTGTCAAGGTGTAGACCCTCCTTTACGATCAAAAGTTCATCCCTAGGATCGTTTCACGGTGTATACTATGTTTTTCAGCAGTTCCACGGCTTTTATATATACCTAGACCATGTTCAGGAAGGGTGACTTCTAGGTATCCACGGTGTCATATGCTTACGACCGGTCCGTAGCTTCTACGCATTTGTACTCCACCAGCGGTGTTTCCAGCGCTATACTAAGTACTGGGCCATTTTACAGCATTTCCACAGCTTCATACAAAAACACAGATAACTATCTACCGATACTAGGGTTGATCATGTCCTAATACTAAAGTAATAGCCACGTGAAAGCTTGGAAAGGGTGGATTGGGTGGTTTAGATCTACCGCTTGAAAAGTTTAACCCGATACATAACATAACAATTTCCAATCACATATCTAATTAAAGATTAATATAACATCATCCCTACTCCTAAATATCTACATTTCAACAATCACAATATTACACTACTCAATAAACATGGCATTAAGTAAAGCACATACCATAATTTTACGCATGAATAAATCAGACATAATAACAGTATGAGGGAATAGATATCACCGGATAATAGAGCAGCGTTACAAGAGAATAGAACTTGCAATCCGTGAATAAAAGCTTGAACACCAATACTCCTTGATTACAAAAGCTAATCTCTACTCTAATCTACTAGCTACCCACTAATTACTCTCTAACTTCTCTAGAGAGAGAAGTTAGAGAGAGAAACTAACTATGAAAGAAAATTACAAGTGAATTGTGTTGTGTGTTGAATGGATTGATTTGTTTGAATGGTTGATTGATGAGAAATGAGGAAATTTAAGCCTCTATATATAGGCATTCAAGATACGATTTTATACTTAACACCCTCGCTCCAATTTAATACTGAAATACACCCCCGAGCTATGCAATTCGACACCAAAGAGGGCGTATTTGACACCAAATAGGGCATATTCGGTAGTAAATAGGGCATATTCGGTAGCAAATGGGGCGTATCCGGCACCGTAGAGGGGGTATACCACCCCTACAGGAGGTATACGGCCCTAAATAGGGGGTATACGGCCCCATTAGGGGAGGTATACGGCCCCTAAGGGGGTGTATACGGCCCGTGTGGGGTGGTATCCCCTTGGTCCATGGTCTTGTGTGTTGGATCGTAAGTCTTGTGCACTGGTCGAACTTCGTTTGGCCATAACTTCTTCATTCTTGATCCGTTTTCAGCGTTCTTTATATCCACATGATCGTAACTACCTGAAGATCATTATGAACTAATCAAGGAATAATTTCAAGGTAATATGCTAAAAAGTTCTCGTAGAACGTGACTGTATCGTTTATGCTTTGTTTTCTATGTTATTTAGCCATTTTACTTGATTTTTGAAGCAATGCCTTATTTTTAGCCTTAATAATGAATTATGGTGAAAAATTATTGATATTGAATGATTTCATCCATTTTGGGGCTAGAAAGGTGAGAATTATGTACGTAAAAACATGACTTTTTACGTCAAATCAGGTCCTATCATCCCGGGACAGCCCATCGAGGTGATGATCAGGTCAGGAAGCCCCCTCTGGAGCTTCTTCTTCTCCTCTACTACTGCATCCCTCTCAAGCCTGGCCTGATCCCTCTTTGCTACAGCCGTGTCCCTGGCAGCAAGAGCCTCATCTCTTTGAGCAGTAGCAGAATTCAGCTCAAGGCCACTCTGCTATAGAGAAGACTCCATGTCCATGGATTTTTGCGCCTACATGTAAATGAGGAGTTCAAGCAACAAGTGACGCGCCACCAACGGTCGATCGGGTTTTACCCTATCGTCGGACCGTCCGTCAGCGGCGGCATCAGTGGAGTTTTAAAATTTATATTTGCGGGGCCTAAGTATACCTAGTTACTATTGGTTTATGGCAATAAGGATGACCTAGGGTCGTTTTCTGAGTCAGTGTATTGTGGATCATGGACGAAACAGGCGTATTTATCAATCTAGCGGGTTTTAAAAGGTTTGATTGGGGTTTTGTTTTATACTTAGGCAGAAAATTTAAACTAAAGCGGAATAAAATAAATGTAAATAGCAGATAATCAAGAGAGGGTGTTTACTATGATTTCGGTAGCCTTATTGGTTGGAATGAGAACGTGTTCTAAAGGTTTGTATTTTATTTATTTCAGGTATTTGTGGAGTAAGCACTAGCCCCCTACTGATAGAGTTCTCGATCAGTATGTCACTGGGCGACTAGGCTATCCTGATTCTGATCGGAGTAGTTTATCCAGCCCACAACACTAACCGGTGAAGGTATAGTGACCCTTATCTGGGATGAAATCTGGGTGTATGAATAAGGCGACAAACCAACTCGATGTCCGACCTTTCTTAACCCCACAATAATATCTAATCTAAATTAAACATTTAAGACCAAGTTTATAGAGTGTGCTTGATTGCTTTCTATTGATGGTTTTATGAGTCTGGGTGTTGAGTCATGACTCGTGATTCACATAGACCGATAACAATGACTTTTTCCGTGATTACTACACTGTACTCCACCGGAGGTGTTTCCATTGCTGAACCAAGGACCTAGTCGATACCAGCTCTGCTGATCACAGAGTTGCCGTTATTCCACAAGGCTTAGTAACTGCGGCTTTTCCTCGGCTTCCACGTGTTAACTACACCGGAGGTGTTGTCGATGCTATACCGAGTAATCAGCCGACTTACGGTACCTTACATTGCTTCATAAAGGCTAACCCAGACTACTTAACTAAGTTTGTATTTAAGCATAATATTATCCATCTATGATATAAACCAGCCCTTACTTTTAAGTCCCAATAAATCCCTAATTTGTCAACAGTGTAATATTCACGTTCAGTTAGAAAACCATATTTCCACGGGCACAGTGTACTTTGCGTTCAAAGTAGAAAGAAGTATTTCCACGGCTCCAGTGTACTTAGTGTTCAGTTTGAAAACCATATTTCCATAGCCACAGAGTACTTTGCGTTCAAATTAGAAAACAGTATTTCCTCGATGACGATGGACTTAGCGTTCATTTAGAAAGCGATGTGTACACGATTAACAAATCATACCATGTTCATGTTTGACACAGATAACTAAGTACCTTTGATGGGATTCGCGACGTCCCATCATTAAGGTCGTAATCACGTTTACTGGTTGAAAGGCGATTAGTTTAATAGGTTTAAAAATCATAGATAGAAAGTAAATCAAAGCACTATAATATCATTCTAACCAATTTACGACTAACTACATCATAGCAAACACGCAATATCACTACTCGCTAATCATGGCAATCAATCATAAGTCTAGCATGATAACAGTAATAACAATCATCATAATAAAATAGATAAAGGATAGATATAACCGTAATAAGAGCGTAACTGAATACAACTTGAACGTTACACGAGCAGAACTCCTAGTATGCGCTAAGCGATATTACAAGATTGCCCCTCTACTAACTAGCCGCTAATCTACTACTAATTATAACATAATCTAGAGAGAGAGTAGTGAGAGAAAGTGTGTGTGTAGTGTTGTGTGTTGAGAAGTGTTGAAGTGTGTTGGAATGATGAAATGAGGCTTGTATTTATAGAGATCGGACAACCATATCTGTAGACCGTATCCAAACCTTCAAACGCACAACCGTATCGCAAAGGCGAATAAAAATCAGATTTTTATCACCCAAACGCACGATACGGCTGAGCTGGACCGTATACGTCTGAACTGGACCGTATACGGCTGATCATAGGGTGAATACGGCTGAACTGGGCCGTATACGGCTGAGCACAGGCCGTATATGGTCTGCACAGGCCGTATACGGTCTGTGTTCAGCCGTATACGGTCTGGCTTAGCCGTATACGGCTGTGCTCAGCCGTATCCTGGCTCTTCGGTTCTTCGTTTCTTCGTTTGGGCGTAACTTCTTTGTCGTTTATCCGTTTTGAGCGTTCTTTATATCCACGCGTTCGTATTTTCCTAACGAAGAAAATGACATAAGTTAGAGGTCATAATTCTTTGTGTCTCTCAAAAAGTGCTAAAATACGTGAACAGAAGATTCAATGATCGTTTGTGCTCTGTTTTATTCATTTTTAGGTTGTTTTTGTTGATTCTTGAAAGATTGTCTATATTTTAGCCCTTATGATGAAATGTGATGTATAAGTTCATTTTTAAGTGTTTTCATTAATAATTGGGCCAAAATGGTGAGATAATAGCACACAAAAACATGACTTTTTGCGTGTCATCAAATATCCCACACTTAGACTTTGCTTGTCCTCAAGCAAAACTCAAAATTCTCACTTGCTTTTAGGAAAAACATTTTGAAAACACGATTTTTTTTTGGGGTGAATCAAAATATATCAAAAATAACCATCTTCATATACAAGTAACATATCCTGGAAATAAGAGAAAGTAAGGTATTCCTTTCAGAGGCATGAAATGATTCTCTTAGGCATGCTTTCAATTCTCATGATCTTGGAATATACATGACTAGGCGATCTCACCAGGTGGTCACTCAATTCACTCAAAAGTGTTTCGGGTTACCTATCAATCTAATCAAACGAAATCGCTCATAAGCCAGTCATGCAACATCCATCGTCATAGGCTTGCTCGAGAATCATATCTCCACCACTTAGGTGAGGACGGTGCTAGCTATCCCAGGACATTCAGAGTGGGTTGTAATGGCAGGCGAGGGTTACGGGGTATGGATAAGTGGAAAATTGTTGTAAAGGGTTTTGCTTATCTTAGGACTTCTAAACTTTTGAAAAACATTATTTAAACAACCTTTTTAGTGAAAACGGAAACGGATAACAATATGGGAAGAAGATAGCTATTTTGACTTCTATCTTTTGAAAATACACGAGGGAATTTATTTCTTTTATAAGAGCGGGAATTTTTCGAAAGATTCGAAGCACTTAGCTTTATTCTATTTTCTTTTCTTTTTCTTTTGCTTCTATTTTTGGACTTTTCTAAGGATTTTTTTTTTTTTTGAAATCCTTTTCTTTCTTTCATCTTTTTCATCCTTATGATGACTTTGCATTTACTTGGTGTCAATTTTTCACACCGTAAACTCTCAACTTTTGATTTTTATTAAGGGAACGCACGCGAGAGATTTTTAGTAAACACCAGTATTTGTGATTTAGAGTGACAGCAAAAAGGATATTTAAATGACATTTTCCACAAGTTTAAAATTTCTAAGATAAGTTTTGGTGGGTGTGGAATAAATGGTTTAAGGATTAAAGGGTTTTGAAAGAAATGAACAGGCTAAGGCTCAACAGGGTTATCTAAGCGGATCATCAACACTAAAGATGAGTGTTGGAAGGGTTTTGGGCTTGAAGAGATATGATGAAAAGGGGGTTAAATCCTAAGGAATGTCAAGGTCATTTAACTGCACCTATACCGCGTACGGTACTCTACCAATGTGGTCTCAAAGTGCATACCAGGAGCAAGTTCTAATTCCGGATGCATGCATCGGCACACTCAAACAAACGAATAGTGAAGCATTAAAGATGAATACTTATATTGGCTCAAGACACCTCACTGCAAGTTTTTGGGTTTGTTTGTGCCTAGCCATGCGATGCCCCTCTTAGATTATCATTTTAGACCTAAGAAATTCCTATCTTATTTACTTTTAATTTCCAAAATAACCTACTCATATACAAAAATGTTCCTTCTTAAGACATTTTAACTCAAAAAATTTTGAAAATTTTTAGCACAAGTGAGTTTTTATGAAAATTAAGCCAACTGAATGAGTGGCATCTCCAATGTCGAAGTTAAGCTTATGATTTTGAGAAACATTTTCTGAGTTTGCTTTTGGAAATAAGAATCTAACAAGCAAACCTAAGATATTCTATACCGCTATCCCACACTTAGAGGAACATTGTCCCAAATGTTCTCTTGAGTTGGGATTTGAGAAAAATCCCACACTTAGAGTTTGAACAAATCGGAAAATGTTACTCAAGTATTTCTTTTGGGTTGGAATCCCACACTTAGTGATAAGCTTGGGATATGGCATAGACTGCTTTAATGAAAATTTAAAGCTAACAATCATATCAAAAACGAGAGTGAGAACGAGAGAACTCCCCTATCGATGCGAAGGTGGAAGGATGGAATTCTGGAAGATGCGCTGAAGAGGAGATCTTGACAGGAATTCTTCTTTAGCGGTGGCTCCATGAAGATCTTTCGGCATTAGCGTGCGCAGCTTACAAATAACAGCTCTGTCCTCCATCTTTACACTTCTTTCACTCTCTTGTGAAGATATCTCGTAAGTGTGAACACGTTGGGTATATTTTTACCGACTTCTTATTATAGCCTTTTACCGAAAGTGCCTAAATCCAGAACACGAAAAGATGTTTTAATTCAAAATGAGTTTTAAGTCATGTGTTTTTAAACGAGTTCGAGCATAATGCGTGAAAGTAGCACGCAAGTACCTCAAATGCTCGAAACACATGTCTTGTTAAACTTTAATTCCTATTTTCCTGGATTTAGGTGGTAAAAGCTGAAGTGGTGTTTTGAAAGCATTTTGATACCCAAGTGTGAAGGATAGTCAGAGATATATCACTTCTTGGAATTTAAAAACTAATATTATTAATACTAATACTAAGGATACTTATTGCACGGGTTGCCTCCCGAGAAGCGCTTTTATTTAGAGTTGAGGGCTCGACTTTTCCTCTTGGATCAGCCAGAAGAGGAATTCCCAGGGCTTGGGATGCGGAATGGAAGTGTCCTGGGGTTTGGTGGGTAGAATCTCATAAAATGTCATGCGACGACTTCTGTGATGTTTGGGATTCTCGCCACATGAAGAGGATAGGTATGGAAATGCTCCTCAGCAGTCCTTTGTAAGTATAAAAGATCCATTATAGCATCTTGGACTGCCTTGGAGATTGGTCCATTAGTGTCCACAAGGGTGGCTCCATCGTGCTCAAGCGTCTCATGCACCGGTCGATCTGTCGGCAGGGTGTCCATAAATCCGAAGAAGCGTAGGTGGATGTCCTCATGAGTGGCATTGCTGATGTCCCTCCCTACTTCTTCAATGGATCCGAATATGCCTTGGATTAGCTGTTTCTGATGGTCGGTATACGTGAGCTCTGGTTTCAGGAAGATGTTAATCATCCTGTTGTAAACCTCACGTAACCCATTGTGGAATAGCTGTCTGGGCTGCTCCCATAGGATAGAACTGAAAATGTCCTTAAGTCGTTCAGAGACGAAATATGCAACGTTAACCGTCAAACCTTCTGGAACAGAAGAAGGGATGGTACGTGCTCTCTCGTCTGAACTGACGTGTTCTAAACTTTCTACGATTATCTGGGCGTGATGCTCGATAGTGCAGCTGATGAAAAACCTGTGTGGTGAGGACTCGTCAATGTGATCATTATCGGCCAAAGAATCTAGAAGTCCCTTGAGATCCGCCATTAGCTGAACATCTACTTCGTTTTCAGGGTTCCCAGTAGCATAATCCATGTTGTGTCTGAAATTTTGGAGAAACTCTATCTGTTGGCGTGAATATGGAAATGCGGACCTGATAAATGCTTGATACACCTGGCCATACGTGGTCTTCTGTGTTTCATAGAATTCCTCTTCATCAGGGAAAGGCTCATCATTGTCTGATGATTCTCCTGCGAGGTCGTTGGCGAAGGCGTTGATGCGACTAACTAGATGTTGCGGACTCAGGTAGGAGTTGGCTTGATAAACCTCATATTCAGTCTCAATGTCCTCAATAATATCCCTTTGACGTTGCGTGTATTCAATAGTAGAATCTCGTATAATCGCAATCAGAGTTCGGAAATCCTCCCCGTGTTCTTCAATAGCACTAAGCATTTCTTCTGGTTCAGACACGATCGGGATTTCGGTATCTCCTATAGTAGGAGAAGGGATAATGACTGGAGGGGGAATGATTGGAGTGAGGTGAAGGCGAATGGAGCGGGTATCGATCGGAACATCAATGAAAACGATATCATCCTCGTCACTCCCGATTGCTGAGGTGTCTGGAAACTCAACATCGTTGGTGAGTGGTTGAGACTCGTCGGTGATCTGTGATACTGGCTGGGAAGAGTCCATCTCGATATCCCTCTCGTCCTGGGAATCAGAATCATTGCTTGATCCAGATGTACCTCCAAGCTCAAAATGTGATCGAGGCTCGGATGAGTCAAGGGGTGGAATCCCTCGAGGAGGTATATTTGGCTTAAGTAGAGACTCATCATCCAGGGAGTGGTCAATCGAAGGTTCCTCTGAGTCGCTCTCCGGCAGAGGGATGAAGTTAAAAGCATAGTTTATCTGCATGATCTCTGCAGTCGGAGGGTGTATCTTAGGAATGTGTGGCGGTGTAGCTTCCACTGGCTCTTTCTCTTCTTCTTCTATCTCCTCTTCTTCTTCCTCAGTTTCCTCTTCTATCTCTTCTTCCTCAGCGTCGAAAGTAATTGTGATGGGCTCGTCAGACATAGGGATGTCTGGTTCAGTGTCATCATCCGTGGTAACTCTTCCTGTCGATATCGCACATATCTCCGCATGCTCCGTGACAGACTGATCAGCTTGATCGATCTTGAAGGTGATAGTCTCTCCATGAGATCTAAGACTGATAGTCTGAGAGTAAACATCTATGATAGTGCGTGCGGTGTTCAAGAATGGTCTACCTAAGATGATAGGGATATGGACATCTTCCTGAATGTCCATGACTACAAAGTCTGCGGGAAATAGGAACTTATCAACTTGAACCATGATGTTCTCAGCTATTCCCTTAGGGTATCTAATGGATTGGTCAGCTAGCTAGATACTCATTTTGGTCGGTTTAAGGGGTCCTAATTCTAATCTAGTGTAAAGCGAATAGGGCATCAGGTTGATACTGGCTCCTAGGTCGGCTAGAGAGTGTATCATGCCCGAGTGATAGATCGAACAGGGAAGGGTAAAGCGTCCAGTATCTCCTAATTTCTCAGGGATAGAGTTCTTTATAAGAGTTGAACATTCCGCGTTCAGTGGGACATTGGGTACTTCGGGTACCTTATCCTTGGTCGACAAGAGTTTTAGGATGTATTTTGAACTGGAAGGGGTTCGGGACACGGTGTCCACGAACTTTCCATCGAGGCGGAAGTCGTTAACCTTATAGGCTATCTTAAGATGGCTGGGAAACGGGATACGCACTTCCCTTTGTGGTGTAGGGACAGACGGGGACTCAACTGTCGGCGGGACAGGAGTATCTCTCTTCACTGGAGAAGGAGTGGGAGGTTGGCTCGGTGCCACCTTCTTGTCTGTAGTACTCATCTGTTTGGCCTCTTCTACGTGTGGGTTCTGTATCGTGTTACTAGGGAGATTACTCTGGGGCCTAGAGTCAAGACGTTGGGCTAGCTATCCTATCTGGGTCTCAAGATTTTTTAGAACGGCCAGTTGGTTCCTAATGAATAGGTCGGTTTGGTCCTGCCTAGCGCTAGTCTTTTGGGTAATTTGGTGCTGGCCTTGGATGAACTTAGTGAGGGTATCATCCGTACTAGTAATGGGCACTATGGTCTTAGAGGGTTCGGTCGATTGATCTGCGTTGGTTGTAGTCAATGATAGCGGTTGGTTATAGGTGAGTTGGGGTTGTTGTTGGTAAGTCGGGTACCTAGGTTGGTAGTTGAGCTGAAAGGGTGGTTGGTTCCTAGGTGGGTATTGGGTGCCTCTAGTCCTAGGCAGAGAGGTTCGAGCGAAGCCAGGTGGATTTTGTTGGCGAGCTGGAAATTGAGCATAGTAAACCGTTCCGTCAACAGGATCCTCGTACTCAACCTGATAACTTTCTGTTGGGAGGTTGGCACAGTTCTGGCATGCATGAATTTGATGGGCGTGCTGGGATGGTTTCTTCATTTCGCCGATCTGCTTCGTCAGGTGCTCAATCTTCTCTGTTAGAGACTTGATAGCTTCGATTTGGAATGGATTGGTTGCAGCAATCGGTGCTGATGATGAGGAATGCTCACCAGAGTTCCAGTGTGATGGTGCATCGTCATATTCTCGATCAAGTTCCAAGCTTCAAGGGTAATGCGATGGTTCAAGCAAGACCGTTGTAAAACATGCATAGCTGGCTGGTTTTCTCTATAAGGTGGTTAGGGCATTTGTTCAACAGACTCTTGTATCTCTCCCATGCTGTGTAGATAGATTCATCATGAGCTTGGTGGAAGTTCATTATGTCATTCTTGTACTTGGTTTGCTTAGCCGGAGGAAAGTACTTAGTAAGGAATTTTGTAGCCATATCCGTCCAGGAGGTGATAGAGCCAGTCTCTAATCCCTCAAACCAAGTCAAAGCGTGGTGAGTAAGCGAATAGGGGAATAGGTATAGACGGACTATATCCTGATCAACCCCGTTCTGCTTGTACGAGTTGGTAGTTTGAATGAATCGGTTGATGTGGGCGTTAGGATCGTCATGGGGTAAACCATGGAATTGGCAGAATTCCTTGATAAGCTGAACGATATGATGTTTAAGCTCGAAGGATGCGCCATCGATGACCGGATAGCTGATGGGTCCACCTCGACCTTCAATTGATGGTTTGGTGTTGTCGGCAAGCGTGACACGTGCAGCCATCGGTTGTCGGTTGCGGAAGCGTTTCTCCTTGCGGATCGTTCGGATGATCTTCTCAGGATCGAGTACGAAAGTGAGAGATTCGAATCCGGATGATCGGGTCAAATATCGTTGTGTGTTGTGGGAAGGAATTTTCGAATGGAACAAGGAAAAAGGAAAAACCTAAGCTAAACTACGAAATACTAGAAAGAAAAATTCGTCTGGAACGTCTTCAGATCTTACGGCTGACTCCCCGGCAGCGGCGCCAAAAACTTGACGCGCCACCAACGGTCGATCGGGTTTTACCCTGTCGTCGGACCGTCCGTCAGCGACAGCATCAGTGGAGTTTTAAAATTTATATTTGCGGGGCCTAAGTATACCTAGTTACTATTGGTGTATAGCAATAAGGATGACCTAGGGTCGTTCTCTGAGTCAGTGTATTGTGAATCGTGGACGAAACAGGCGTACTTATCAATCTAGCGGGTTTTAAAAGGTTTGATTGGGGTTTTGTTTTATACTTAGGCCGAAAATTTAAACTAAAGCGGAATAAAATAAATGTAAATAGTAGATAATCAAGAGAGGGTGTTTACTATGATTTCGGTAGCCTTATTGGTTGGAATGAGAACGTGTTCTAAAGGTTTGTATTTTATTTATTTCAGGTATTTGTGGAGTAAGCACTAGCCCCCTACTGATAGAGTTCTCGATCAGTATGTCACTGGGCGACTAGGCTATCCTGATTCTGATCGGAGTAGTTTATCCAGCCCACAACACTAACCGGTGAAGGTATAGTGACCCTTATCTGGGATGAAATCTGGGTGTATGAATAAGGCGACAAACCAACTCGATGTCCGACCTTTCTTAACCCCACAATAATAGCTAATCTAAATTAAACATTTAAGACCAAGTTTATAGAGTGTGCTTGATTGCTTTCTATTGATGGTTTTATGAGTCTGGGTGTTGAGTCATGACTCGTGATTCACATAGACCGATAACAATGACTTTTTTCGTGATTACTACACTGTACTCCACCGGAGGTGTTTCCATTGCTGAACCAAGGACCTAGTCGATACCAGCTCTGCTGATCACAGAGTTGTCGTTATTCCACAAGGCTTAGTAACTGCGGATTTTCCTCGGCTTCCACGTGTTAACTACACCGGAGGTGTTGTCGACGCTATACCGAGTAATCAACCGACTTACGGAAAAAGGCTGCCATCAGTACACAAACTACAACTGCAGAACCTACTATCCCCAGACGTCTCTCTAGCCTAAGTAGACGTGCCCTAGTCGCATCGGCGGACTCTCGATCCATCTCAATGTGTATCTCAGAAGTGGCAAGACATCCATAGATACTAAGCACATCGCCGTCCAGTCGAGAGGCATCACTGTGCAACTCTCCGATAGAATCCTATGTACCATAATGAAATCCAAGAAGGGTACGGACAAATGCAACTACAGTAGGGACAGTGAGCTCCAGAGGCTCCTCAGTCAAATGTAAAGGTGTCGATGAGTGAGATGACTCCCCAGTCTCGAAAGTGGAAGGAATCCTCTCAAGTGTCCTCCAGTGGCGTAGTATACGCGGCATCCAGTCAAGATGCGGAACTCTAGTCCTCTGCAATGACTTCTGATCACAAGGTATCTCCCTTTCCTCAGTCATAGGATCCTTGTTACGAGGTGCCAAGGGTCCTACAGGTGGGGATCTAACGCTCATCCTAGCAGTCCTACACAATCCAGGACCACGTGAAGACTCTCCAAGATGACGAGTCACCATGAAAGTAGATCCTAGCATACGAGTAGTGGGATCAGTGGGTGGTGATGGTGGAGTGCCTATAGTGCCATCTGAAGTAGCTCTAGGAAATGTGGGTGGGTAGACCTCCTCAGAAGGGTCATCACTAGCATAGTCAGGCTCCTCCTCTGACTCTGAGATGTAGATCGGAAACTGCCTAGACATAACTGTGACAAAGGCAATTGTGTGTGTCGTGTTAGACGTATGCAAAGTATGAATGCAGAAATGTGTTAGCCAAGGCTATAGTCTAGGTCTCTAAGGTTTTCAGTCACTTAAAGACTTCTAGTTCTCTATAACCAATGGCTCTGATACCAAGTTCTGTCACACCCCCAAAATCGGTAATCGTGTTTATTAAAGGTTTAGCGGAAGCTTTAGTTAATTAGCGGAAGCATTTTAAGTTACAGTTTAACAGCGGGGGTGCTAACGTTACAATAGTGCATTCATTGTATCAGAGCATATGATCATACAGAACATATTAATTTAAGATGCCATAAGTTTAAACGTTATTACAAAAAGGTACGACTTATAAAGTCGTACAAGTAGTGGTGTTGTAGAACAACATAAGTTTACAAAACACGAGTTTATAAAAGAGGGATTTCGTAAGTATAACCAATGGAATTGGTAATACAAAGGAAATCCAAGTGTCCCAAAAGTGGCATCATAAATAGTCTGGGTTGCCTACGTCCTTTATGCATGCAGAAGTACCTGAGTCCTAATTCCCTGAAAAACATAGTAAACCGTCAACATTGAATGTTGAGTGAATTCACAGGTTTAGTATAAATGTAGTTAAACCAAGTTTTGTATAAATCATTCATGTACACAAACATAATGTTTATATGTATAGCAGGAAACACAAGTGTTCTTATTAAAGAAAACATTCCCTATTTTACTGTAAGAATGTCATTCTTACTACAATTCAGTCGATGTGTTAGGAAATACAAGTTTAATCATAAACATTTCCTAATAATAGCTGCAGGAAATACAGTTTAACAATCAAGTAAACATTTCCATATATATAGTTGTAGGAAACACATGTTTAACAGTCAAGTAAACATTTACTATAAAAGTTATTTTGTCGGGAAACCAAGTTTATCCAATCACAGTAAACGTTTCCTAAAAAGAAATCATGTGTAGGAACACTTGTCCTATTAGTTGTCACAGGGAATACCCTTCCCAAATCAAGCTGTAGTTTAGTTGTTTAGTTATGTGGGAAATGTAGACTATGATCCCTCTAAGGTGAGCGACACCTTTAAAGTTAATGTAACGACTCCTAGTACTATAACCAATCCACAACTAGTTGATGTTGTTGCCTCAGTAACACGGTAAGTATACACTCCTCGTTATGACTGCCGTCGTGTGGTTGGAATGACCAACGAGTTATATCAGTGGGAGGGTTGTCAAATCGATAGTATTATCTGTATACTCAGTGGCTAGAGTCACCTAGCTAATGGTTATAGGTTGCAAGCACTGGGACTCATGTGCACTACAACTACCTCGCGTAAACCTAGGATCGTACCAAGATTCGTTGTCTTATTCCCAACAAGTTGTGAAAACGTTTCATATAGTTCACAGTTGAATATAAAGCATATAGCATTTATATAAATCAGTTTGATATAAAAGCATGTCAAGCAATTATATAAACAAGTAGCATGTAATAACACATAGTTCTATGTTTTCCACCCCTGGTTTTAAAAGCATTTAAAACAAGTAAAAGGTAGGGGCTGTGAACTCACGTGTAGCGGTCTTCAGCGAAATATAACAGCTAGTAATAGTAGTCGTCCAAACAGTGTACTTCAAGGCCCTAGACGCAAGAAGTATACTTATATAAGTATTCGACTAATAACTTATACGATTTAGTTGTTGGTGATAGATGAGTTGAGTATTTCATTAATGCAAGTGTATACCTATATACACTCATTAGTTGAATATATATATTCTTATATATATATTAATTGTCGTTTTCGTGTATATATATACATATATATATATATATATATATATATATATATATATATATATATATTGTTTATCGTTGTTGTTTATGTTTTGAAAACATAATTATATAGTAGTTATAAAATAACTTTGTTTAATATGATTATCGTAGTTCATTTATATATAACTATATATATATATACTTTAATCGTCCATTACATATATAATCCATTTGTCCCATTTAACTCGTCACTTACATAATCCGGTTTAAGTTTGCATTTGAAATCTCATAGCCCGTAAGGCTCGGCCCAATTGGTTTGGCCCAATATCAAAGTCTAGTAGTTTGGCCCAAATATGTGTGGCCCAAATTAGTTTAGCTCGAATACGTTTAATGAATCATTTTGGCCCGTTAACAAAATACCATTTTTGACCCAATTTAGATTCGGCCCGTTTGGCCCAAAAAGTTATGTTATTAATTGTCCGTGTCAAAATAATGTCCTGCGGTCGTGTACAATTTTGTCCCAAACTTTGTATCATTAGATTTTATAACTTTAATAACTTTTTAATATTTGTATTTCGTACGCGTTAATATATTTGTACTACGAAGTATACGTCGACAGTGTATTATTTAAACGCATCGAAAAAGTCAGTACACAGACCGCCTAACCGATCGGGTAAAGTTTAACAAACCGTTCGGCTCGAAAATACCTTAGCCGATCGGCTAGGTGTGATGAGACGATCGGCTCATTGAATCCAGCCGATCGGCTGGTTAAAATCAACCGATCGGTTTGGTTCCAAGCCCGTGTTCGTCCCCTGTTCTTGGTCTGTAAATGCATATATGTATAGGTTCGGGTGTTTGATCTCAGTTTTTGTGTACTACTACATCATCATATTATCATACAATTCTTACTATAACATGTTTACATACATACTAACATTATAAAATCAAAATTAATATGATCAAAGTATGAAATATATATATATGGTTTTTGAATCTTACAAATATTATAGACGAAGATGATTATGATTCCTGATGATGATGCAAACAAGATGATTGTGATGATAAAGACTATGTGATCATTTTGGTTAGTTTATGTTTGAAAGTTTGATGGTTTTGAATGTAAGGATGAAAATGATGCAATGGAGATGACTCTGTCTTCTGCTCTTTGTTCTTGCTCGACACACACACAAAACCCATATGTGAATTATTGAGGTTAGGTGATCAAGTGAGGGAGTGGGAGTATGTATTGAACTGAGTTTTATTGATTTTCAAAGGAGGGAATGGGTTTGAACAGAAGGTGTCGAGCAGATAAAATATCTGTGTACAAGTTTTGAGTTTTTAGCCCGTTTATTCCGTGTACGGGTCCAATTGTTTGTACCCCGTGTCCCACTCAATTATTCGTTTGTTTAAATTTTATTTTAAACTTTGAAATTGATAAATACAAAAATGAAATAATTTTATTTAAAAATTATTAATAAAATTATTCGCCGTAGTGGGACTATACAGTTAAACTGCGTGCCAGATTTCGGTTGAATTTGGAATTTATATTTTGAGGTAATGTTCCAAATACTAAAACAGGAACGGGATAATAAATACTTTTATTATTTTCGACCCTTAAGTACGTTTTATAATTGTTTCTGTTCGTGTATGACGCGCTCGTCACGTTTAATATAACACGTATAATATAGTATATTAGTTCAATAATATAGGTTAATAATATTTGTAATTAATAATTTTCGAATTATTAATTTTTTTCTGTATCACCAATTTTGTTGTATTTAATTTGTCGAGTTTAGTACGTTTATTTCATACGTAATTATATATACATATAACTACGAATTTAATATATCACGTATCACACAGTAAGTTTCACAAACTTAACATATAGAAATCGTTTTGAATTCACTAATCAGGGAATTACTCTAGGTAATGCATGCAATTAAGAAAGGATTAATACTCTAAATGGAGGATTGTCACATTCTCCCCCCGTTAGCGAAATCTCGTCTCGAGATTTAAGTTGAGTTGTTCGTGACATGCGTTTGTTCAAACAGGTGAGGGTATTTCTTTCGTATATCATCCTCGCGTTCCCATGTAAACTCTGGGCCATGTTTCGAGTTTCAACGAATCTTGACAAGTTTGATTCGTTTGTGTCGGAGTTTCTGTGTTTTTGTATCGGTTACTTCGATAGGTTCCTCCACAAAGTTAAGTTTTGAGTTGATAAAGACTTCGTCAGGAGGGATGATAAGTGTTTCATCAGAAAGACACTTCTTCAAGTTACACACATGAAAAGTATCATGAATGCTACTAAGCTCTTGTGGCAACTTTAGTTTGTAAGCGACAGGACCAATCCTCGCAAGGATTTCAAAAGGTCCAACATATCGCGGGTTAAGTTTTCCTCGTTTGCCAAATCGTGCTACCCCTTTCCAGGGCGATACTTTGAGTAGGACCTTGTCTCCTACTTGAAACTCAAGAGGTTTACGACGGTTATCGGCGTAACTCTTTTGTCTATCTCTCGCCGATTTCAATCGGTTGAGCACTTGAGATATCTTGTCTGTGGTTTCCTGGACAAGCTCCGGTCCAGATAGTTGTCTGTCACCCAACTCTGCCCAACAGAGTGGTGATCGGCATTTGCGTCCATACAATGCTTCAAATGGAGCCATCTGTATGCTGGTGTGATAACTGTTGTTATAGGAGAATTCGGCTAATGGGAGGTGAGTATCCCAGTTTCCCCCAAAGTCAATCACACACGCTCTCAATAAGTCCTCGAGTGTTTGAATCGTTCGTTCACTCTGGCCATCTGTTTGTGGATGATAGGCTGTACTCATGTCGAGTCGAGTACCTAAAGCCTGTTGTAGTGATTGCCAGAAGCGAGATGTGAATCTGCTATCTCTATCAGATATAATGGACAATGGTACACCGTGTCGAGAAACGATCTCTTTGATATAGATCTTCGCCAGTTTCTCTAGTTTGTCAGGCTCTTTGATAGCAACAAAGTGGGCTAATTTCGTCAATCGATCGACAATCACCCATATGGAATCAACTCCAGTTGATGTCTTTGGTAGTTTTGTGATGAAGTCCATCGTTATGTGCTCCCATTTCCAAAATGGCATTTCTGGTTGTTGCAAAAGTCCTGAAGGTTTTTGATACTCAACCTTAACCTTATAACAAGTTAGACACTTGCTGACATAAGTAGCGATATCTCTTTTCATGTTTGGCCACCAATAGAAACCTTTCACATCTTGGTACATCTTATCTGCACCAGGATGAATCGAGTAGTTGGACTTGTGAGCTTCGTCCAAAATCAGTTTGTGTAGTTCATCATTGCATGGTACCTAAATTTGATTCATGAAGTATAAAACTCCATTTTCTTTGGTTTCGAGTTGTTTCTCCATTCCCCTCAGGGATTCGTTTTTCATGTGTTCGGTGGTGAAAGCTATTAGTTGCGCGTCACGAATTTGAGTAATAAGATTCGAGTGGATTGTTAATACCAAAGCTCGAACTCTGCGAGGTTTAACATTCTCTTTACGACTCAGGGGATCCGCTACTACATTAGCCTTGCCCGGATGGTACTTAATCTCACAGTCGTAATCGTTCAGCAATTCGACCCAACGTCTCTGTCTCATGTTGAGTTCTTTCTGGTCGAATATGTGTTGTAGACTCTTGTGGTCGGTGAAGATCGTACACTTTGTACCGTATAGGTAGTGTCTCCAGATCTTGAGTGCAAAGACGACGGCTCCCAACTCTAAGTCATGAGTTGTATAATTCTTCTCGTGAATCTTCAATTGACGAGATGCATAAGCAATAACTTTGTCATTTTGCATGAGGACACAACCTAATCCTTGATGTGAGGCATCACAGTAAATGATGAAGTTTTCTGTTCCCTCAGGTAAAGAAAAGATTGGTGCGGTGCTCAACTTTTGTTTCAACAGTTGGAAGGCGTTTTCTTGTTTTTCGCCCCATTCAAATTTCTTATCCTTTTGAGTTAAGGTGGTGAGTGACTGGGCTATTTTGGAAAAGTTTTCGATAAATCGACGGTAATACCCAGCCAGACCAAGAAATTGTCGAATCTCGGTTGGGGTCCTTGGAGCTTCCCAGTTTTTGATCGCCTCAATTTTGGACGGGTCCACATGAATTCCTTTATCATTTATCACGTGACCAAGGAAATGAACCTCTCTAATCCAAAATTCACATTTGGAGAACTTAGCATATAGTTTCTCGTTCTCGGGTAGTTGGAGGATAAGTTTCAAGTGTTGTTCGTGATCCTCTTTCGTTTTCGAGTAAATCAGGATGTCATCAATGAACACAATGACAAACTTATCAAGATAAGGTTTGCACACTCGGTTCATGAGATCCATGAATACTGCAGGTGCGTTAGTCAATCCAAACGGCATGACTAGGAACTCATAGTGACCATATCGAGTCCTGAATGCGGTCTTTGGTACATCCTCTTCTCGTACCTTCAGTTGATGGTAACCAGAACGCAGATCGATCTTCGAGTAGTAACTCAATCCTTGTAACTGATCAAACAGATCATCTATGCGAGGTAACGGGTATCGGTTCTTAATAGTTACCTTATTCAGCTCTCGGTAGTCAATACACATCCGCATAGATCCATCCTTCTTCTTGACAAACAAAACCGGAGCTCCCCAAGGTGAAAAGCTCGGTCGGATGAATCCTAAGTCTAAGAGCTCCTGCAACTGTGTAGACAGTTCTTGCATTTCTGATGGAGCTAGACGACATGGTGAGCGAGCGATTGGTGCGGCTCCAGGCACCAGATCGATGCGAAACTCGACTTGTCGCGGAGGTGGTAATCCTGGAAGGTCATCAGGAAACACTCCCGGATAGTCTCGCACTACAGGTATATTACCTAAACTTTGCTCCTCGGGTCTTTTTTCTACAACATGTGCTAAAAACGCTTGGTATCCCTTTCGGAGATACTTTGTGGCTTTTAAGCAATTGATCATTTTAACGGCACTCATCCTCTTATCTCCTTGTATCACTAAGGTTTCTCCAGTTAATAATGGTAAACGTACCATTTTATCAAAACAAACAATCTCTGCACGATTCTTCGACAACCAGTCCATACCGACTACGATGTCAAAGCTTCCCAACTCAACCGGTAGTAAGTCTATTTTGAAAGGATGACCCTCCAATGTTAGAGTACATCCTGGTACTATTTCTCCTGATTCAATCAACCTACCATCGGCTAGTTCTAAAGTGTCCTTGTTGTCTAGTTTACGGGATTTAATGTCTAATAGTGGTCTAAATTCCGTAGACACAAAACTCAAATCGGCGCCTGAATCAAATAACACAGAGGCATAATGGTTGTTAACTAGAAACGTACCAGTGACAGTGTTGGGGTCCTGGCGTGCCTCCTGTGCTCCAATGACAAACGCACGACCTCGAGCTAGTTGGTTGTTGGTGTTACCAAGGTTGTTGTTGTTCGGGTTTGCATTGCGGTTCTGATTGTTTTGGTTGCCGCGGTTAAGTTTAGGGCACTTGTTTCGGAAATAACCTTGCTCGCCACATTCGAAACATCCATTAGCTGGTCGATCCCTATTTGTTTGAGTAGTAGGGTTCGATCTACAGTATTGGGCCAGATGCCCCCAGCGTTTGCAATTTCCACAGAAAATACAATCACCATCATGGTGACGTTCACACTTGCCACACTTGGGCTTGTTCCCCAAGTAAGTCTTTTGTTCAGCAGTAGTGGCAAGGTAAGCTTTCGTGGTTCCAGTCGGCTTCTTGTTCTGTTGACCCTGACGGTCATTCCACTTACGTTTTCCTTTTCCAGCATCAGCACTGCTGGATTCAACCTTTCCCGAAGTAGTTTTCTTAGTAAGGGTTCCCATTTGGATTGCTTCATCTGTCAAGCGTTGTGCTAGTTCTACAGCACTCTTAAAGGTGGCAGGATTAGACGAAGTCACCAAGCTTCGAATTTGTGGCACCAAACCCCAGATATACCTTTCAGTGCGCTTGTACTCAGGTATGACCATGTGTGGTACAAGGCGTGCCAGTTCTTGAAATCTGGTGGTATATCCTGTGATATCAGTACCAACCATAGTAATGTCCCAAAGCTCAGTCTCAATCTTCTGCAGCTCACTGCGGGGACAAAATTCTTCCACAACCATGGTTTTCAAAGTTTCCCAGGTCATCGAGTGAGCGGTTGTGCGTCCAAGTGCTTGAACTTGGCCATTCCACCATGTCAATGCCTTATCAGAAAATGTGCAGGTAGCATACTTTACCATGCAGTCACGAGCATAGTTGCTAATATCTAGCACAAACTCCATTTTCTCTATCCAATGAATGATTCCACTAGCACCCTCAGTACCACGAAAGTGGCTTGGTTTGCAAGCTAGGAATGTTTTGTACGAACATCCTCTTTGGGTGCTCTCAGGGTTACCGTCAGATACAACAGGTTCGGTATTTCTGCTACCACTAACCCTGTCGCTACGGTTTCGGTCAGTATCATACTGAGCAAGTTCTTCAGCAATCCTTCGGTTGACCATTTGTTCAGTTGTCTCATCAACAGAAGGAGGTGGTGAAGGGTTTCTTCGGACGTTCGGGTATTCCTATGCTTAGGCGGCATGATTCAGTCCTAATCACACACAAGAAACACTCGTAAGATACCCTAATCAAATCATCACTCATAAAGTATGTGATAAATATAGATATAGTATGATAATCAATCACCAATTGATATCACTCATAGTGTACACAGTGACATAAACTAAACATAAGTTATATATCATATATAAGTCAAAAGGTGTTACATAAGTTTTATACAAGGATGGATTTACAATAAAGAGAAAATACACCCATCGGATCAAACATGATCTACAAAACGTGATGGATTTAACCTATACATCCATCTAGTCAAAAGTTTTTCCCTTCTACATCATAGCTACAATCCTAATACATCATAGACACCGTCCTAACATGGTGAATCTAATAGAAATATGCTAAAAACATCCCTACAACCATCCTAACAGCTGCCATCAGTACACAAACTCCAACTGCAGAACCTACTATCCCCAGACGTCTCTCTAGCCTAAGTAGACGTGCCCTAGTCGCATCGGCGGACTCTCGATCCATCTCAATGTGTATCTCAGAAGTGGCAAGACGTCCATAGATACTAAGCACATCGCCGTCCAGTCGAGAGGCATCACTGTGCAACTCTCCGATAGAATCCTATGTACCATAATGAAATCCAAGAAGGGTACGGACAACTGCAACTACAGTAGGGACAGTGAGCTCCAGAGGCTCCTCAGTCAAATGTAAAGGTGTCGATGAGTGAGATGACTCCCCAGTCTTGAAAGTGGAAGGAATCCTCTCAAGTGTCCTCTAGTGGCGTAGTATACGCGGCATCTAGTCAAGATGCGGAACTCTAGTCCTCTGCAATGACTGCTGATCACAAGGTATCTCCCTTTCCTCAGTCATAGGATCCTTGTCACGAGGTGCCAAGGGTCCTACAGGTGGGGATCTAACGCTCATCCTAGCAGTCCTACACAATCCAGGACCACGTGAAGACTCTCCAAGATGACGAGTCACCATGAAAGTAGATCCTAGCATACGAGTAGTGGGATCAGTGGGTGGTGATGGTGGAGTGCCTATAGTGCCATCTGAAGTAGCTCTAGGAAATGTGGGTGGGTAGACCTCCTCAGAAGGGTCATCACTAGCATAGTCAGGCTCCTCCTCTGACTCTGAGATGTAGATCGGAAACTGCCTAGACATAACTGTGACAAAGGCAATTGTGTGTGTCGTGTTAGACGTATGCAAAGTATGAATGCAGAAATGTGTTAGCCAAGGCTATAGTCTAGGTCTCTAAGGTTTTCAGTCACTTAAAGACTTCTAGTTCTCTATAACCAATGGCTCTGATACTAAGTTCTGTCACACCCCCAAAATCGGTAATCGTGTTTATTAAAGGTTTAGCGGAAGCTTTAGTTAATTAGCGGAAGCATTTTAAGTTACAGTTTAACAGCGGGGGTGCTAACGTTACAATAGTGCATTCATTGTATCAGAGCATATGATCATACAGAACATATTAATTTAAGATGCCATAAGTTTAAATGTTATTACAAAAAGGTACGACTTATAAAGTCGTACAAGTAGTGGTGTTGTAGAACAACATAAGTTTACAAAACAAGAGTTTATAAAAGAGGGATTTCGTAAGTATAACCAATGGAATTGGTAATACAAAGTAAATCCAAGTGTCCCAAAAGTGGCATCATAAATAGTCTGGGTTGCCTACGTCCTTTATGCATGCAGAAGTACCTGAGTCCTAATTCCCTGAAAAACATAGTAAACCGTCAACATTGAATGTTGAGTGAATTCACAGGTTTAGTATAAATGTAGTTAAACCAAGTTTTGTATAAATCATTCATGTACACAAACATAATGTTTATATGTATAGCAGGAAACACAAGTGTTCTTATTAAAGAAAACATTCCCTATTTTACTGTAAGAATGTCATTCTTACTACAATTCAGTCGATGTGTTAGAAAATACAAGTTTAATCATAAACATTTCCTAATAATAGCTGCAGGAAATACAGTTTAACAATCAAGTAAACATTTCCATATATATAGTTGTAGGAAACACAGGCTTAACAGTCAAGTAAACATTTCCTATAAAAGTTGTTTTGTCGGGAAACCAAGTTTATCAAATCACAGTAAACGTTTCCTAAAAAGAAATCATATGTAGGAACACCTGTCCTATTAGTTGTCACAGGGAATACCCTTCCCAAATCAAGTTGTAGTTTAGTTGTTTAGTTATGTGGGAAATGTAGACTATGATCCCTCTAAGGTGAGCGACACCTTTAAAGTTAAAGTAACGACTCCTAGTACTATAACCAATCCACGACTAGTTGATGTTGTTGCCTCAGTAACACGGTAAGTATACACTCCTCGTTACGACTGCCGTCGTGTGGTTGGAATGACCAACGAGTTATATCAGTGGGAGGGTTGTCAAATCGATAGTACTATCTGTATACTCAGTGGCTAGAGTCACCTAGCTAATGGTTATAGGTTGCAAACACTGGGACTCATGTGCACTACAACTACCTCGCGTAAACCTAGGATCGTATCAAGATTCGTTGTCTTATTCCCAACAAGTTATGAAAACGTTTCATATAGTTAACAGTTGAATATAAAGCATATAACATTTATATAAATCAGTTTGATATAAAAGCATGTCAAGCAATTATATAAACAAGTAGCATGTAATAACACATAGTTCTATGTTTTCCACCCCTGGTTTTAAAAGCATTTAAAACAAGTAAAAGGTAGGGGCTGTGAACTCACGTGTAGCGGTCTTCAGCGAAATATAACAGCTAGTAATAGTAGTCGTCCAAACAGTGTACTTCAAGGCCCTAGACGCAAGAAGTATACTTATATAAGTATTCGACTAATAACTTATACGATTTAGTTGTTGGTGATAGATGAGTTGAGTATTTCATTAATGCAAGTGTATACCTATATACACTCATTAGTTGAATATATATATTCTTATATATATTAATTGTCGTTTTCGTGTATATATATATATATATATATTATTTATCGTTGTTGTTTATGTTTTAAAAACATAATTATATAGTAGTTATAAAATAACTTTGTTTAATATGATTATCGTAGTTCATTTATATATAACTATATATATATATATATACTTTAATCGTCCATTACATATATAATCCATTTGTCCCATTTAACTCGTCACTTACATAATCCGGTTTAAGTTTGCATTTGAAATCTCGTAGCCCATTGGGCTCGGCCCAATTGGTTTGGTCCAATATCAAAGTCTAGTAGTTTGGCCCAAATATGTGTGGCCCAAATTAATTTAGCTCGAATACGTTTAATGAATCATTTTGGCCCGTTAACAAAATACCATTTTTGACCCAATTTAGATTTGGCCCGTTTGACCCAAAAAGTTATGTTATTAATTATCCGTGTCAAAATAATATCCCGCGGTCGTGTACAATTTTGTCCCAAACTTTGTATCATTAGATTTTATAACTTTTTAATATTTGTATTTCGTACGCGTTAATATATTTGTACTACGAAGTATACGTCGACAGTGTATTATTTAAACGCATCGAAAAAGTCAGTACACAGACCGCCTAGCCGATCGGGTAAAGTTTAACAAACCGTTCGGCTTGAAAACACCTTAGCCGATCGGCTAGGTGTGATGAGATGATCGGCTCATTGAATCCAGCCGATCGGCTGGTTAAAACCAACCAATCGGTTTGGTTCCAAGCCCGTGTTCGTCCCCTGTTCTTGGTCTGTAAATGCATATATGTATAGGTTCGGGTGTTTGATCTCAGTTTTTGTGTACTACTACATCATCATATTATATCATACAATTCTTACTATAACATGTTTACATACATACTAACATTATAAAATCAAAATTAATATGATCAAAGTATGAAATATATATATATGGTTTTTGAATCTTACAAATATTATAGACGAAGATGATTATGATTCATGATGATGATGCAAACAAGATGATTGTGATGATAAAGACTATGTGATCATTTTGGTTAGTTTATGTTTGAAAGTTTGATGGTTTTGAATGTAAGGATGAAAATGATGCAATGGAGATGACTCTGTCTTCTGCTCTTTGTTCTTGCTCGACACACACACAAAACCCATATGTGAATTATTGAGGTTAGGTGATCAAGTGAGGGAGTGGGAGTATGTATTGAACTGATTTTTATTGATTTTCAAAGGAGGGAATGGGTTTGAACTGAAGGTGTCGAGCAGATAAAATATCTGTGTACAAGTTTTGAGTTTTTAGCCCGTTTATTCCGTGTACGGGTCCAATTGTTTGTACCCCGTGTCCCACTCACTTATTCGTTTATTTAAATTTTATTTTAAACTTTGAAATTGATAAATACAAAAATGAAATAATTTTATTTAAAAATTATTAATAAAATTATTCGCCGTAGTGGGACTATACAGTTAAACTGCGTGCCAGATTTCGGTTGAATTTGGAATTTATATTTTGAGGTAATGTTCCAAATACTAAAACAGGAACGGGATAATATATACTTTTATTATTTTCGACCCTTAAGTACGTTTTATAATTGTTTATGTTCGTGTATGACGCGCTCGTCACGTTTAATATAAAACGTATAATATAGTATATTCTTTCAATAATATAGGTTAATAATATTTGTAATTAATAATTTTCGAATTATTAATTTTTTTCTGTATCACCAACTTTGTTGTATTTAATTTGTCAATTTTAGTACGTTTATTTCATACGTAATTATATATACATATAACTACGAATTTAATATATCACGTATCACATAGTAAGTTTCACAAACTTAACATATAGAAATCATTTTGAATTCACTAATCAGGGAATTACTCTAGGTAATGCATGCAATTAAGAAAGGATTAATACTCTAAATGGAGGATTGTCACAGATACGGCTGAGCTGGACCGTATACGGCTGAACTGGACCGTATACGGCTGAACTGGACCGTATACGGCTGAGCATAGGGTGAATACGGCTGAACTGGGCCGTATACGGCTGAGCACAGGTTGTATACGGTCTGCATAGGCTGTATACGGCCTGTGTCCAGCTGTATACGGTCTGGCTCAGCCGTATACGGCTGTGCTCAGCCGTATCCTGGCTCTTCGGTTCTTCGTTTCTTCGTTCGGGCGTAACTTCTTCGTCGTTTATCCATTTTGAGCGTTCTTTATATCCGCGCGTTCGTATTTTCCTAACGAAGAAAATGACATAAGTTAGAGGTCATAATTCTTTGTGTAGCTCAAAAAGTGCTAAAATACGTGAACAGAAGATTCAATGATCGTTTGTGCTCTGTTTTACTCATTTTTAGGTTGTTTTTGCTGATTCTTAAAACATTGTCTATATTTTAGCCCTTATGATGAAATGTGATGTTTAAGTTCATTTTTAAGTGTTTTTATTAATAATTGGGCCAAAATGGTGAGATAATGGCATACAAAAACATGACTTTTTGCGTGTCATCAACAAGCAGTCACAAATCAAAGCCGAAACTTATTCCAAAAAAGAGGAAAAAGGAAAGGGAAGAGAACTAGAATTACCTGTACAGAGAGCTGCTCTCTCAAGGACTCAATTTCAGAAGACATCTGGTTGATCTTCTCAATATCAGTAGCATGCTCAGCCCTGAACTTGGCATGACTCTCCCTCTCCTGCGCCGCCTTAGCACGGTCGTCCTTCAAGGCCAACCCAAGCTTCCTGCTAAGCTTCTCAAAATGGTCAGCCACCTTCAAGGTGTTGACGCTCCACATGAGAGAATCAAAGGTAGCCTTGAGGCCACGATTAATGCTTTGGCGGGCATTCAAAGTGGCCATCTTCACCTCAACGGCAGGGGGCATTGCATGCATTATGTAGTCCCGATAAGACTGAAGATCTCGACCAGGATTGTCCACCTGGAATCTCCACCGGGGAACAAATACAGAAGAGCCGCTGAGATCAGCCTCAGGACCAGCAGGGATGGGGCCGCGTGCACCACCCAAGAAATCGGCAGCATCCTCATCTTCATCCATGTCCATATCCGGAAGAGAAAAACTGGAACCGCTGCCTGTCTGGAACCTGGAAGAGGAATCATCACCAGTGGAGAATTAAATTCTTTTTCTTTTCTTGTTGACCGGTGTTTCACCTTCCTCATCTAAAAGAAATCAAAAACCTAAGTTAAAATGAACCAGATGCAATGCTTAAAGTCTAACAGGAGGATAGCTTACCCATAGGTTCATCTTGCAACCCCTGCACAGGCCGGGACTCAAAGATTGGTTCCGCCGTCTCGGAACCACCAGCACTATCCAGGGAAGACACCGAAATAGGACGGATGACCTTTTTCTTCTTCTTCGCGCCACCAGCAGCGGACTTCTTCTTCTTCCCTGTAAACTCCCCCAGGTCATCCACAGTAGTATAGTCGGAGGGAATCGCAGACCCAGTGGGAAGAGTAGGCATCAGAGCACCATCGGGGTTGGTGGGGATGTTGTCGACAGAAGTATGGCCTATCTCGACCCCAGATAGGTCATCAGCAGACAAGAAGCTGTTAAAATCCATCACTACAAAACCAATAAATCATCAGGATAATCCCAAAAATAGCAAACAACGAAAAAGAAAATTTGGAACCGCCTGAATACCACCACTCCCTACCTTTGTTTTGATATTTGCAGATAAGAATCCTACCCTCCATACCAAAATTCCTGCTCATACTCGCCATTGCTAGGACGGAATCTGGATATGGCCTCATCACAACTCTGCCCTGTCTAAGCAGGCAAAGAAAATCCGCATCAACCTCATGGTCGGTATCAAGAATCTCCGGGGGTGAGTTCTTCACAGGGGCCAGCCTATTAACCCAATCCTGAGGATTAACCCATCGAAGAAGCCCCGACATATCAAGGGGGAGCATAGAAGCATCGATGAAAAAGAATCTTTCCTTCCAGCCTCTTGGGCCGTCTACCCTAGGACCACAGAAGTTGGCAAATCTCCCCGAACGTTTAGCCATGGAAAACCAACTCTCCGGAGAGTTAGTAAGGGAGAATTGGGAAGAAAAATATAACAGAGAAGGGTCCTTCTTATGTAATCTACAGTATACCTCAAACATGATGATTTTTTGCAGACCTAAAGGATGTAACTGAGAGAACCCTATGCCATAATATTCTAACAGGGAGATCAAGAAAGGTGTAGGAGGAAGCTTAAAATTTCTAATCGAAAACCAGTGGGAATATATGGTTACTTTACCTGCAGGAGGCAAATGGGCGCGTTGTGAGGGTAACGGCGCAACGGGCTCAAACCTATCTATACACAGATATAAAGAAATAAGGTCTAATAAAGCGTCCCTATCAATCAAACTCTGTACAGACTCTACAGTGCCGCCGGAAAATTGCGACGTCACTTTGGCCATAGGGCCGGACATGGTGGGAGCGAGGGCAGAAGTGATGGTGCGAGACGACGGCTCCATAGTTCAAAGAAAATAAAAAGAAACGAATGCAAATAAATGGTATAAAGAGGAGGAGATCGTATAAATCAAGAATACAAATCTAAGTGGTTGCCGGAAGTCTCAATATAATCATCGGAATCGTAGAGAGAAGAAGAAGAGGGAGAGTAAATTTTTTTGAAATCTTCGTGAAAGTGTAAAGTATGAAACGAAGGATTAAGGGTCCTATTTATAGGGAAGGAAACTAACCGATAGAGGCCCATGGGCCTGTGGGCCTTAATCCACGCCGTACACGTGTTGCAATCTCAGGAAAGGCGCGTGACCAGCTACGAAAGCCAATGCCACACGCGCCTCTGCTGCCACTTACACGATTTCCCATGCACTCAAACGTTTAGCGCATTTAATGTTCTGACACGTTGATAGGACACCATCAGTCAACAATGAACGACAACAGGTCACGTCCTCCCTGTAACACCGATCTCCCTTATCCCCCTATTTTCCTGTCAAAATTTACGACTTGGAAATAATCAGCCAAGATCAAAGAGTCTCCTAGAGACCTTTTTGACAAGGAAGCCCATTTCACAGGCAGACCCAATCCACAGGGAGGTTTATTGAACAGGAGACCATGTCAACAGGAAAGCCTCTGAACAGGGAGTCTCATTGACGGGAGAACCCACAACGCAAAGCCCAATTAACAGGAGGCCCAACTCATAAAGCCCAAGCCAATGATACAAGCCCAACAAGATAAAGTCCTTGTCTTCTGTTAGGGGACAACCTTATAATGGATTCCACCTACGTTAGTGGTGGTCTCCCCAATGGCCGACAAGGATCCCCATCCAGTCACACCATTGGTCCACGTCACCACAAGGGACCCATAAACAGGAAGTATCAATCACAACCGTACGATTGGTACCACCAAGATGATGAGCTGACCATACGATGAACAGTACCACCAGATGGTGATTCAGCCGTACGTTTAAAAACCATGAGATGGTGACTCAACCGTACGATGAATAGTACCAATCAAGATGGTGAGTTAACCGTACGATCAAAATCATGAGATGATGACACGTGGCAAACTTGCCCACCAAGGTGATCATGCATCACTATAAATACTAGGGTATGAACACTATTCATCCTCTAACACCTCAGAAAAATACCACTCATCTCAGACTCACACCTTCATCATCTAGAGGAGATCACTATTCATCTCCTCGCCACCGATTCTTGTCACCCTTAGTTTCGTTCAATACACTCTAACGGGTCCTGACGGAAGTCGCAGAGAGTAATGAATCGGCCCAATCCATCTTGCGCTCAGGTATAAAATTATGCTTGATCATGTGCCACAATTAATAAGTTAGATGTTCCGCTTAAAAAAGAGTGCATAGCGAGACTAATACTCGCCTTATAAAATCCGTATTGAACCCAAACATAATTCCTTACATTCTTCAATGTCAATGACTTAAAATCGTATAGTCACCTTAAAAATCAACATCCTATGATCATGGTCGTAGACTCGTAGTTGATTATGTCAGAAACGATGGTCACATTAGCCCAAATTGTACTCATTCGAATCTAGGAACTATGTTTGCACATCAAATAAAATCAAAGGACCATGTTTGTAATTCAATCTTCTTCTATTTTTAGATATTATCTTTCTTTTGTACAAAATCTCAAATCTTTTGAAAATGACTTTGGTAAGCACGTAGACAATGAACCCATTTTTATGTTTTGTTTTATTTTGTTTTTGACAAATAAAAGACAGGTGGACATATTTATTTTGTTTTATTACAATCCTATCCTTTTTTTTTAGAATTAAAATCTAATTCAAAAATAATTCCACCTCTTCATTCAGCCGGCACAAGAACTGCGTGAGTTGGGGTTTTCCTGTAATAATAAAAATAAAAATCTTGAGATTTACAGATTCTTGAACCACTCAAAGAGTAATAAAGCAAGCAAGCAACTTTGTTTATTCCTTTTCATTTTGTGATGTGGGTTTGATTTGTTTTCTTCAAAGTACCAATTTTTATATAAAAAAAGGAAGAATCTTGAAGAGGTTTTTCTGAGATGGGTATCATCAGTACTATTTTGGGGTTTTCTGGATTTGGAATTGGGGTTTCTGCTGGTCTTGTGATAGGGTATTATCTTTTCATCTACTTTCAACCCACAGATGTTAAGGTTTATCTATCTATCTATCTATCTATCTATCTATCTATCTATCTATCTATCTATCTCTATGTATATATCTTATACTATGTGTGTGTGTGTGTGTTAACCAGTAGATTTATACATCTTTGTTTTGGTTGATCTTGTTGGTGTCTTTTGGATTTGATGTAGTTTTTAGGTTTTAGTTGATTGATCATTGAATCTATGATGACTGGATCAATGGAAACTCATAAGATGCATCAGTTCTTGTAGAATATAAGTTGACTATCAATTTTTATTTTATTGTAATTATTAAGATTTAAAGGGTTTGATCAGGGGACTTCGGTAAAATAGCTTAAACTACTGTTGGGTTGTCTTTATTTTCTGGGGAAAAAACTTGATATTATCAAGAACTCAAAGAGGGTTTGAATCAATTTTTCTGTTGTGGGTTTTGATTTGTTTGTGTTAACATGTGAACAAAGCTGAAAATGGGTCCTGGGCTCATGGCCATGGGAGATGGGATCGATGTAGCAGTTGATTTGTTTGAGTTTCTTTAATTGTTTTGAAAGGGAATGTTAGGAATTCTTTTAAATTATCATTACCAAATGATGAATTAATCAAAGTTTGAATTTTACTAGCAAAACGAACGTAATTTCACTTCACGGCCTTACAGCGTGACCAATCTTTATACTTAATGTCTCTTTGATATTGATTATTAACATGGGCAGGATCCCGTCATTCGACCTTTGGTCGAACGTGACTCTGATACTCTGCAAACGATGCTTCCTGAGATACCTTTGTGGGTTAAAAACCCGGATTTTGATCGGGTATGTATTTCACAGTTGTAATGTTTACTGTAAACCATTCTATCATAATCGATGGCCGCCTTTTCTCTTGTTTATTCATGGTAAGATGTTTTCTTGGATCAATGTAGGTTGATTGGCTTAACAAGTTCATCGGATACATGTGGCCGTATCTTGACAAGGTATTTCAATAATACTATGTACATTGGTTTTCACTTTTTTTCCCCTTCTTTTATTTTATGTATAAATATATACATATATATATATATATATATATATATATATATATAACTTAGTAAGATTTTGCTTTCGTAGGCAATATGCAAGACTGCAAAGGAAATTGCAAAGCCAATAATTGCCGAACAAATTCCTAAATATAAAATTGATGAGGTTGAGTTTGCGACTCTTACCTTAGGATCTTTGCCTCCTACTTTTCAAGGTAACACTCTCACTTATATTAGCACCTTGTGACCTCCGAATGTTTATTTTATCTTATCTTTTTTTACTTCTTGTAGCAAATGGACCATTAGCCTAATGAGCATTCTGTTAGTCATTCTAACAATTATAATGAAATTATTTTATACACTTGAGTATAATAAAAAAAATACTACAATCACTTTATAAACCCCACTTTGATTTTTCAAAAGTATATTTTGGCCATCTCACATATGAATAATTATTTTTCTACTATATATTGTCCTAAATTTTCTGATGTGACAAATAATTAGAATATCTCGTTCACCTGCTTTGTCCTAGGTAATCAATCTAGTCTAAAATCGACAAAGAATTCAAAATAAGCTTCTGGGATATTGTTACACGTCGTCTTAAAAGAATTTGAGTCTGATTAAGTTATTAAAAACTGAAAGGGATAGATATGAACTTACGTTCTTCTTGGTGCGTAAAATCTCAAAATAAGCCTTTTCTTTGTCTAAAAAGGACTATAAAGTTGACGTTTATTTGTCTGAACTAGTTAATATGGCAAAAACTCTATCTGAATGGAGGGATGCTATTCTTAAAAATCTAAACATGGTAAACATAATTTGCTTGTAGTAAAGCATGTGAATTTTTTTTTTAAATACCCATGTCCTGTTGTAAAATAAAGCTACATTTGGCTTGAGATATAGTTTAATTTTTTTATACTTACTATCTAATACCTCCACTTCCCTTCATACAACAATCTTGAGAAATACATCAATCGACAACACTGATAGCTTGAATAAGGAGTTCGTGTGTAAACTTGTTTAGGAATATTTACAAATAGCAACCTTTCATTCTAAGAAATAATCTGATATAAAAAGTGTAACGATATAATTGGATATAGAGAGTGTGAAATATATATGATTATTATTATTATTATGATTATAATTTTATTCATCTTTTTGTAAATTTGTTTCAGCTAGTTAATTTATGTTTCATATTTGTGAAATGTTTGTGCTAACCTTAAAGTGTGGCTCATGTAATTCCACTTGAAGTTCACGTGTTAGGTCAATCTATCTTTTTGTTTAATTTCAAACCTAGTGCTTCTTAAACACTAATTCAATCATGATGCTATCAAGAAGCCTAAACAAGGGTTAAGAGCAAAAAAATGCAATTAACTATGCTCAGACATTCATAGTGTGTACTCAACTACTCAGGCTTCCATTGTATGTAAGGAACTAGTTATTTCATGCTAATGTATGTAATTTTTGGTATTTTTTCCACGTGTCATCTATATAAGGTGCCACTTGTCATCTTTACAAGTTGACACGTCACCAACTTACATACAATGGCAAAAAATATCTAGTTTATTACATACAATGTACGTCCGAATAGTTGGATGCACACTATGAATGTCATGTCATAGTTAATTGCATTTTTATGTTCGTACCCCCCTAAACAATCTGCTAAGATATACTGATGTCTACAGTATTAGTCCCAGGTAAAGCCACCCAACTAAATCTATAACCAAAATAATTGCAAAAGATCCAAGATGTCTTGTTCTCTGATTTTTTGCAACAATAAGCAACGAAGAGACATCATCCCAAGGAAAAATATTATGTTCACCTACAAATGAGCGATGTTGCCACATTATATTATAATTTCAAAGCCGAGTGTTAGATTGTTATTTCAAATGCATGGAGTTATAAAGTGATACACAGCTTGTTAGAGATGTTATTCTACAAAATTCGTTTCCTGATTTATACTGGTTTGTTTGTCTCCAGAAAGTATATTGCTAGAAAAGACAGATCAATATCACATAACTAATTTCTATATGTTAAACATATTAATATTTCATCTCAACTCTCAAAATTATTCTAGTTGGTCAGTAATGACGGATGGTTTATATATTTGAATAATGGTTAAAACATTTTTGTTAAATCACATGTAATGGCACAACATAAAAAGAAACTGTGGGACATAGTATGTAATGTGTATGGCAAATTGATATGGAATATAAATTTTACATGTACTATATTTTCAGGGATGAAGGTGTATGTTACCGATGAGAAGGAGCTGATCATGGAACCGTCCATAAAATGGGCCGGAAATCCTAATGTTGCTATTGTTGCTAAAGCTTTTGGCTTAAAAGCAACTGTTCAGGTTATTTAAATCTTTTACCTTCAACAAAAAATGTTACGCTAAATTTATTTATTGGTTTAAAAATAATCAAATAATTTCAGGTGGTGGATTTACAAGTTTTCGCCGCCCCTCGTATTACATTAAAACCACTTGTTCCCAGCTTTCCTTGCTTTGCAAAAATCTGTGTATCTCTCATGGAGAAGGTAAATTGAGTTCTTCTTGTAATATAAAGGGAAATTATTTGATGTTATCTAGTTTAAAAGGGCTCTGATTTCTTTGGGTATAAGTTAAGAATATAATTTCATGTTAACTATAATAAAACAAGTTGGTTTGTCATACATTCTTTGATCTGATTATTTTCAAATTTGCAGCCACATATTGATTTTGGTCTCAGGCTTTTTGGGGCCGACCTTATGTCAATTCCTGGATTGTATAGGTTTGTCCAGGTGAATAATCTAAATCTTTTGCAGCCTGTTTACTGTTTTCTACTGTACTTTGTTATAGTTTTGGCGATCTTAACATGTCAATATGGCTTATAAACCATTCAAATGGTAATCTGATGCTTCAAAGGTGTAAAGTTATGATTCTTGGAATACAAATGTGATGGGTCAACCGGTCAAATCGGTTAAGAGTCATGTAAAGTGTATTCAAATGCTTATAACCTTCTAAATGGCTTTATATAAAAGCATCAGATTGCTGTTGTAATGGTGTATTTTCTGTCCAGGCGGTGATAAATATACCACCAAAAACTTTCCATACACCGCCACTCATGCTTTAGTAATGTTGTACACGTGCTATACTTGTGTTGTAGATGTATAAAATTTGTGGTGTTTGGCAATTTTTTGGCGGTGTACAAATCACCATCCTTTTTGTAACCTTATATAATACATGAATTCTCAAAGTTCAAGTTGGCCCATAAGTCCATAACCCACTTTGACATGTTACCCAAACATGTGACCTACCCATCTTGCCACCTTTAATTTACTGTTTCTTTGGGTTATTTTTTAGCATACAAAACTCGTGAATAAATTTTTGTGCATCTAATCTATTACTGGGAGAATTAATACATTGTCAGTTTACTGTGTACAAGTATTTTACACATGCAAGTTTAGAAAACTGGCCAGTGGTCACAAATGAATTGATTGAAGACTTATGTACGAAGTTAACCTTTGTATTCAGAGTGCTTGTATCAATTATCTAACAGTATAGTTTATTGATAACATACTCTTTTTTAGCTGTATGTATCATTGGATCTCAGTATTGTTGTATTCTATTACTAACACAATATTTAATGAACATCATGATTCATGGTCAGTTATAATGGGTTCGTATTTATTGACTTCTATTTGATCAAGAATTAAAGAATGATGTTGAAAGCTATCATGTGCAGGAAACAATCAAAGATCAAGTTGCCAACATGTATCTTTGGCCTAGAACTCTAGAAGTACAAATATTGGATCCGTCCAAGTACGTTTATATTCATTTCTTTTGCGAAGTTAATGCCAATTGATCCCATCTTAGTAAAAGTCAATGTCTTGACTAATTTGGCTGCTGACAATATTCAGGGCACTAAAGAAACCTGTAGGAGTCCTTCATGTAAAGGTTTTGAAGGCAATGAAGCTGAAAAAGAAAGATCTTCTTGGTGCTTCAGATCCTTATGTGAAAATAAAGCTCACAGAAAGTAAGCTTCCATCAAAGAAGACACAAGTGAAGCATAAGAATCTGAATCCAGAATGGAATGAGGAATTTAATATGGTCATTAAAGATCCGGAAACACAAGCTGTAGAGTTCCAAGTTTATGATTGGGAACAGGTAAAATTTCAATGGCTAAATCTCGCTTTTTTAGTTACAATTTACATATACCTCATACAATTTTGGTTGAAATTCTCCAAATCAATTTATTGCCAAGTTCCACATAGTTAACAAAAAATTGTTTAGAAATTTAACCCTGATCATTATTTCAAATTGAGTACTATGAACCTTTAAAGTCAAAGGTATTGGAGATGCAATGATGCATATTGTGCTTGGGTGAGTCAAGTTGCATCATTGTGGCATGATATCTTTTGATAAATCGAACTGTCTATTAGAATGGCTCGTTTAAGATTTGAGTGTCAATTTTTGCAATTATCTTGTCTTCTCATCTGATGCGATACTCTCAATATCATTTGACTTTAACGGTCAAATCTGACCTCTGCAAAAAATTTTTGACACGGGTTTGGTTTAAACCAAATTTGGATCGATCTTTCTATATCATACCAAGTTCTACATAGTCAACAATTTCATATTTAAACAATTATACTACTTCTGAGATTTCAAATGAGTTTTTATGACCTTAAAAAGTCATTAGTATACTAAAGTGCACATGATGCATTAAGAGAAACCAAACGATGCTCTTACCATAATACTCTTCTGTCATCCTATTTTCAGGTTGGCAAACACGACAAGATGGGCATGAATGTGGTTCCCATTAAGGAACTTGTGCCTGAAGAGCCCAAGCTTATGACACTTGATCTGTTAAAAAATATGGATGCCAATGATTCTCAAAATGAGAAATCAAGAGGCCAAATTGTTGTGGAGTTATTATATAAACCTTTCAAGGAGGAAGATATGCCGACATTTGAAGATGCTGGTGCTATTCCGAAGGCATCTGAAGGAACACCGGCTGGTGGTGGTGAACTTGTGGTTAGAGTTCATGAAGCCCAAGATGTTGAAGGAAAACACCACACAAATCCTTATGTTCGAATTCTTTTCAGAGGAGAGGAGAAGAAAACGAAGGTAAGGTTTTGGTTTATTTTCGTACATACTGAAGAATTATAAACGAAATCTAAATACCAGAAAGCCAAAATGTGGGTGTCAAAACTTCTCTGGAGTCTGATTTAAACTTTCACTAAAAGCAAATGTTTTTTTTTTATCTTTTTATTTTTTATTTTTTTATTTAAATTTTCTTTCATGGTGCAGCATGTAAAGAAGAACCGAGATCCAAGATGGGATGAGGAGTTCAAGTTCACACTAGAAGAGCCTCCACTGAATGATAAGTTGCACATTGAAGTTGCTAGTGCCTCGTCCAGGATCGGCCTGCTACATCCTAAGGTAATGCATGTCATAAATAGTCAACATATCAAATATGTAAAATTATATTATTAGAATTATAATATATTATCACTTGAATAAACTATTTTAGTAACATTTTCTGTGACGTTCATCTCAGTTTTCACTTTTAGATAAAGATTTTACTTTTATTCATTAGATTTGTTGGATATAAAATATAAATCCCAATGGATATTTTTAAGTGAATATGTCAAAACTGCCAAATATAAAGTACTGTAATTGTATGACTTGTTATGGTGACATGCTACTTGTTTTTTGACTAATAACAGGAATCATTGGGTTACATTGATATTAATCTTGGGGATGTTGTGCACAACAAGAGGATCAACGAGAAGTACCATCTTATTGATTCAAGGAATGGGAAGATCCAAATCGAGCTACAATGGAGGACTGTTTCTGAAAAGGACGCTGCAAAGCCATCATGATTTCATTAAGCATCTATAGAGAGGCATGATCCAAGAATACAGTTTCATCTTTTTCCCTACTTGAAAACTGGCATCACAACGATAGTATTTGCGGTTTATTGTACAAACTTTGTGTACATTAAATATTAAATATCAGTCCAATGTTCTTTCTGGGATTAGTGATGATTAGTTGTTGATATTTGCTGGATTGATTCTGAGTGGTTTGTGGTGGTTTTTGATGAGAGTGATGGCACTAAGTACATGTTTTACATAATCTTCATCCATTCAAATAAGATAGATTAAATTCATGAAGAAGGTTCCCGGATTCCTTCTAATTGCTTACTTGCTATGCAGATAACCAGTTGGGGGAGCTTATTTTCTGGCTTATTTGTTAATTGTGATCAATGTTTTGAAAACCGAAAACCGGATCGGACCGGATTGCCATCCGGTTCAACCGGCACGTCATTTTTTTTAAAAAAAAAAAAAAATTAAACTACCCGGTTGAACTGTCCGGTTCCCGGTCAAACCGTTCGGTTTTGACCGAACCATCCGGTTCGTTGACCGGTCAACTCCTGGTCAAAACCGGTTGGTTCCCGACCGGAAAACCCAATTTTTCCGGTTGAACCGGTCGGACTGGATCGGTTCAACCGGTTTTCAAATCATTGATTGTGATAGAATAAGCTTTAGATTTTGTGTTTAGATGGACTCATTTGGTTAGCTTATTTGTTTATTTGTAAGGGAGAATTTATAAGCTCAAATAAGCTACGATTTTTAAGTTTATTTGCTTATAAGCAATAAGCAAATAAGCTACAAAATAAGCTCCTCAAACACCCTGTTACACGGTTTGAGAGGTGCTTTTGTATTAGGTCTTTTTTTGTAGTTTTTGTACATACAGAATGAAAAGAATTTTTAAAAAAAGTTAAAACTTAAGTTAAATATGTATAAAAAAAAACTAAGAGTGATAAGATGATTAATATGTCTATAAAGACCAATATACTACGAGTATATAAGGTGTGAAAGTTTTGTTTACAAATATTACGATAATATAAATATAAATTGTAATCAAAATTTTGACACCCTATGTCACTCGAAGACGTTTTGATGTGTACATATGTTATTAGACCTCTCCCAACGCACCCGTCGATTTTCAGTCGGTTCCAACCGACAGAACCGACACCGATGGCACGGGCCGTCGGTTTTGGTCCGTCGATTGGTTCCGTCGGAATTCCAACGGAGCGTCGGTTGTGATGCGTGGGTCCGTGTGGGGCTGAGTGAGAATAAAAAAAAACATTATTTTAAAAACCAACCGTTGGAAAGGTTTAAAAAGAAAAAAAAGTTAATGGTCATGTTACCGTTTTTTTTCTTGTTTTTTTTCCCTTTTCCCCTATAAATACACACATCTAAACCTCAAAAAATTCACACCTCAAACTCACTCTTCTCTCTAAAATTCAAATTTGTATACTTTCACACTTTTGAAAATGTAATCTTCCGATTCCGATATCGAAGACGTGATGGCGGTGAATGCTTGTGCCGATCCGATGCAAGCTCTCACAATGCTCGGCGCGATAAGCTCCGGTTCATCCGACGAAGACGAAGTTTATGTACCGATACGACAAGCACTCTGACGATACTTTCCTAGAGATCGTGCTGGCGCGTCGGAACGTTTGTATCGAGACTACTTTGCCTACTTTGTCGAGACTCATTTGCGTATGGACAAAGAATTACACGATCGGGAAGTTCATCACCGACTTCGAAATGCTTTGATCGACCACATTGCACAACTCCATCCAAATTACCGTAGTCGTTAATTGTTGTAATCGTTTAATTAAAATAATTGTCTTTCATTTTTAGTGTAACTTTTTTTATTATTGTATTTTTTACGTATTGTAATGTTTTTAATTTTAATGAAATGTGTTTTTATTTTAATTATTTGTATTATTTAATTAAGTTATTGGTGTGAGTCCTTGAAAAATGAAACTGATGGATGACGGTTGGGAGGGGTCTGTCAGTTTCTGTCAAGCGTCAGTTTCTGTCACTGTTGAGAATAATCTTAGTGATTACATTTAATACGTGAGATAAGTCGTAAGTTTGTGAGAATTAATAAAAATAAATCCTGAATAAGATCAAATCATTTTATGATTTTATGTGGGTCCTCATATAGATAACCCATTTCACCTTTTCCTATCTCCTACCCCCTTCACCTATCTAATCAATCACATTATGCTCTTTTTTTTTACTTTCTGGATATACCCTCTTCTTTTTCTAATTCTTACCCCTGTTTAATCTAAAATTGAAACCAAAGTGGATCAGAGTGTCTTTACAAAAACCCTTTTATATTCGTTCTTAGTACGATCCAACTATGATTCCGTTATCAAAATCGTAAAATCCTCGTCTCATGATTCTACTATCGAGATCCATCAATAACTATAAAATAAAAAAAATTCAATAACTTTTATCTAAAAAAACCCTCAAAAAGTGAAAAAATTAAAAAAAGTTGAAATGCTGTAGTCAACAAGAAACAACGATAAACGGAACCAGTCAAACCACGTTGGCTGATTTTGACTTTCGATAGCCGTGAGCACAAACCACCAATAAAATTCGACCACACACGATCACACCCTTTCTCGTTGGCTCCTAATTTTAGCCTAATCCATCCATCTTCACACAAACACCACTCTTCTTCTTCTTCTTCTTCTCCTAAACTCTGCAATTTCATTACCATCATCAATGGCGATGCCTATTGTAGATACCGAATACCTAAAAGAGATTGAAAAAGCTCGTCGTGAACTTCGCGCGTTTATCGCTAACAAGAATTGCGCTCCGATCATGCTTCGATTAGCGTATGTTTTATATGTATATATATTACAGTTAACTTGTGTGTGAAACTGTTGATGATTGAAGCGTGATTGATGATGTAGGTGGCATGATGCTGGAACATATGATGTGAACACGAAGACCGGTGGTCCTAATGGTTCAATCAGGACTGAAGAGGAGTATAGTCATGGCTCTAATAACGGATTAAAAATTGCTATTGATTTTTGTGGTGATTTCTTTGTATCTCTTTGTTTGAGTTTAAATTGTAGTTATACTATCTATCTTTTTGTATCTGTTTGCTATTGATTGTAGTGAACATGATTTAAGCAAAATGATTGCTAATTTGCTATTTGAGACTTAGATTTTGTTAGCTAATTGAAGTGTTCCTAGCATATAAAGTTAGTTGAGATTTGGGATAAATTATACTGAATCATCTATGATATATGGTCTTATTTTGATGTCAGCTAGAATTGGGCAAAGGGAATTTCTAACTTGTGCCTTAAGGGCACATGTTAAGTGGTGAATATTTTTCTTGAAAATTGGAAAAGTTGAAAATATTCTTTTCGAAAAATGAAAAAGGTATCAAGATTCTTCTTGAAAAATGCATTTCTCATTTTTCGAGAAGAATATTCTTGTCTTAACATATGCCCTTAGGGCACACGTTAGACAAACCCTTTTTAGTTATGTTGTATGGAACTCTTACGGCTTGTAACTGTTGGCTAAGTACTACTCACGCACACATAGCGGATTTTGGTTCAATTGCTACTAATCAATTGTTCACGAGTTTTATTTTTTAAAACTTTGAGAATATGTGAAAATTACTTACGAGGTTTTATGGTGCCAAAGTAATTTCTTCAGTTGATCTTTTTTGACCTCCTTGTCCACTTCTATTACTCTTTGTAGTTCTTGGTTTTCGCTAATTAAAACTTCTATTGATGCAAGTTCGATAGTATAGCCACGACACACTATCTTGTGCATAAGCTTAGTGTGCAAGTAGGACTGAGTAGGTTTAGGATTTAGACCAGAGCCATCTTTGAATGTGCACTGTAAGGTTTTCCTTTATATCTTATAAGCTCATGTTACTAAACTAAGTTCATGTCAAACATGCACTTTTTAAGGTATTTCCCGAGGAAGACCCAGTCGTGGAAAATGACATTGAATCTGTGTGCCACATTTTATTATGGGTGGACAATGGAATTTATTGCCTGTTGGTTTAATGTAAAGAACTTAAAACTACAACCATAATTTTAATGATTTTAGGTAGACTTGGATTATATTGGATGTTGTGTATTTGTGTTAGTAAAATTTACAATTATGGAGTTGAGTAATCATATGATCAATCATCTTTCATATAGTGCTTTTCGTACTTTTTCCTCAGAGGCTATGTTGGTTAAGTTTGCTTTCTTGACATGTGGGAACAAGTAGTTAGATGCACTGCTGTAAAAGTTGGGATTAATCCCCGATTAATCGGATTTTGGGCTACTCCAACTCACCTAGTCTGAATCCGACTTAAAAGTCGGTCAACGGTGGTCAACATTTTTAAACTTGGTCAAACTTGATGTATTTGAATACTTGAACAATTATGTTTATGTTTATGTTTCTAGACAATTAAATTATTTATTTATTTTGATATTATTTTTTGAAAGACATGTTTCTAGATAATTATATTTATGTTTATGCTTTTATTCTATAATTACACATATAAATATGAAACTTATTGTGTCAATGTAAAAAAACTCCAATCCGATTAGTCCTTACAAGGTCTCGGCCGATTAGTCCCCGCCTAGCAATTTTTACAACCTTGGTTAGATGTATCTTTTATTCCCTCCTAGGATTGTTGTATTCCCTTTCAATTTCCGTGTGATCTTGTTGTCTGCCAGCCCCCATAGTTCGTACAAAACATTTTGTTAGATTTGGCATGTTATTCAAAGTTTTGTTTTATTTGTGTGTCAAATGGGCTTGACAAAAATATCTACAGTAGAATACCATCTGGTTTAATACTAATTATAAGTTATAACTGAGTGAATATTAAATATTGACAGCTGTCTTCCTGCTAAACTTAATATTTGGCTCTAAAAGATGCTAGACTTAATATTTGGCTCCAAAGAGAGACTTGAATTTAAAATTTCATTTCTTTATGACTCTAATCGGTACTTTTTTTTCCTAACTGCAGAAGAAATAAAGTTGAAACATCCAAGAATTACGTATGCAGATTTATATCAGGTGAACTTAATGATGCTAAAGAACTTCATTTCTATAAATTCAGATCGTTAATATCTATAAATATTATATAAGCTAGGTATGTTATAATCTGTTTGCTACACTAGATCTCGCAAGCAGTAGCTTAACTCATACTAGCTTACAGGCAAGCACATAGTACATGATGTGTGAAGCGTGACGGACAACTGACCCCGATCTGTGTTCTGTTTGTAGCTTGCAGGCGTTGTTGCTGTAGAGGTCACTGGTGGCCCTACTGTTGACTTTGTTCCTGGTAGAAAGGTACCTTGATTATATCACTTAATTATATTTTTCTCTAGTTTCTCCTTTAAGCTTTTTCCAACGGGAGTTATCCCGTGTCTCAATCGTTTGTAATTTGTGTTCAATATTTCTCAACAAAAGCTCATATCACATTTTAATTTTTTCTTAAGTTTCTCCTCTAAGCTCTTTCCAGTGGGAGTTGTCCCGCGTCTCAATCGTTTGTACTTTTGTTCAGTATTCCTCAACAAAAGCTCATATAGAAGAATGTAAATGGTATATTTCCCTGCAACAAGTTGTATTTTCATTAACAAAGTATCTTTTTCTTAGGATTCCAAGATCTCTCCCAAGGAAGGAAGACTCCCAAATGCTACCAAAGGTTGTTTATCCTTTTGAGTTTTAGTCATCATCTTACATCCTTACATAATAATTGAGGTCTCTTTTCAATAGCTTATTGATAGTTACAAGGTGTTTATTGGATCAACTTTGAAAATTTTCATATTTATGACTAATAATAGAGAAGCTTACATGATTATATCAAAGAATGTGCAAACTTAGACAACATCATTTGAGACTTTCGAAAAGGGAAAATCCCAAATTATCTTTTATCAAGTGAAAACCCCTTGACATGTTTAATAATTTCGCTCAAAGTGACACCTCCTGAACAAATTAGATAACCAGCTTAATGTAAAATTTTGAGAGAAAATTAGACCATCACCCTGAATTAGAATTTCAAATCGGGGGAAATGATCTTTAAGTATTTGTGCATATGTATTTTTTTGTGGAGGAACAAAAGTGTGTCTTTGGCTTCTTTCGGTTATTCCTTTATGTTTGTACATGTGTGCATGACAAAGTTCCAACCATTTATCTGCTAGTGTGGTCATGGCCTTGTCCTTACAGGCAATGATAATTTGGTCCTATCTTGGCTCAAATAGGTTCCTTCTAGACCATTTTTCAATAAAAGACTTGGACAATCTCAACTAATTTCACGGTGTTGAGGTTCTTTTGCTTTCAGATTGTTTTCTTACTAACCAATGTATTTATATCTTTGACATTTTTTTTTAACGGAAAATTCATACACCTTTTACAGTTGAGATTTGAACCCACAACCAGTTTGTTTTATGGGCCATCTCATGATAAATCTTGAATACCGCTAGGCCAAATGCCTGTTGGCAATTGCATCATACGAGACTTGGCGATCAGCCATAGGCGAATTGCATTACTCGTCTTTCTCTCAGCTAAGATATCAGTGTTGCAGTAAATAGATTCTCTGAGATTACGCATTATCGGTAGAGCATAAAATTAGATGGAGTATTCTCATTTTCTAATCCGTTGCTTAATTTTCTTAGCATGCTTTCCTACTCTTAAATCATGTCCATCTTTTATCACTTGATATCAACCCTCCTTGTATTCAACACTACATCTCTATTGATAGAAAAGCTAATCTTTAGACCTTATAGTCATCATGATAGTGTTATATACTTTATTACTGAATGTTATGTACATGGTTTTATAAGCCGGTTATAATTCCAAAGCAGGCTTGTCATCAATCCCTTCCATTAGTAATAAGAAGATAAGATCGAAAAATACTCACAATGTCTCGCAGGAATGCAACATTTATCTTCTAAGACGTCCCTAAAGAGTTGCAACATCTCCTTTCTCGGGACAAGTCTTCTGTTTGCCCTTCTTGCTCCAAGTTCCAACAAGGGTGTTTTGGACTTTATATTTTGATAAACTTATCTTTTGATTATGTTTTAAATATAATTCTTGTGGGATGGAGGCAGTGGCAATCATGCATCATGAAATTAATATTCAGTAAAATGATAGGCAATCTTTACTTTAGTTTTCCATAGCGTGGGCTATGTTCTTGTTGTACTCTTGTGTCTGTGCTGTGAGATTTTAATAATGGGAATCCTAAACCTTCTGCGTAATTGAGGACAAGTCTATCCTCTCAACAAACTTTAAGCAAGTTCTCCTTATCTTCAGGAGTCCTCATATATAAAGGATGATATGATCACACTCTTATCTTCTCTGACCTTGGACTTTCTCTTCTAGAAACCTTGTGTGTTTCAAAATTCATGTCACTGTATTCATGTGATGAGATTATACCCCAAGGATGAACATCAACATGAACATTTAATATATATTAAAGTCCTACAGATGTTACCCATTTAACACTAGTCATTTTCGTTTCGTAGTACTTGTTACAAGTCTCAATTTGGTGTGTACAAGCCTCGAAGGTTTTCAAAAGACTAATGTGTGCTGGGAAATTTGTGCCCATATTTGTGTATAATATTTAAATGGGTTCTTGTTTGTGTATATCCTTCAGAAGTTACTCTTAACAAAAAAATGCTCGTATACTGATGTAAAGATCAGTTATATTCTTTTACTGAACTTCTTATACTGCTTGTAGGTGCACCACACTTGAGGGACATATTTTATCGCATGGGATTATCTGATAAGGATATTGTAGCCCTGTCAGGAGGACACACCCTGGTAAGTTATGCCAGTTACCAATGAGATTTTAATTCCTACAAAGTACTTTTCACTTGAAATTCATACCTTATATTTCAAATTTCAGTTCATCTTGCAAGATGTTAATGAATATGCTTGTTTGCTGTATTCTTCATGCTGCAGGGAAAAGCTCATGCAGATAGATCAGGCTTTGATGGACCTTGGACTAGGGAGCCGCTGAAATTCGATAACTCATATTTTGTGTACACTATGCGGACCTTGTTTTCTTTATCCTCTTTATATTTAAATAATGATTTCATTGGTTTCCTCTCTTAAATAAATTTGGGACTAATGTTGTGGAACCAGGGAGCTTCTGAAAGGGGAATCAGAAGGCCTTTTGAAACTTCCTACAGACATTGCATTGCTGGATGATCCTGCTTTCCGCCATTATGTTGACCTATATGCCAAGGTATAATGTTATATTAGCAGTTGTGATGTCAAGTAAAAATTTGATCTTTGAGGCGAAAACTTCTTATATCTTATGTTTATTATTGAGGTTCCCATTTCTATATTAGGAGGCCACAAGAAAGCAATATAGTAGCTGGAACTCATAGTAATCTGACTAACATATTGCTGATTATATATTTTTTACTAATATAACGCTAGACTTTATAGTATTCCCTCAGTTCCATCAAAATTGCAATGTTTGGCCACATAGGTAGTTTTATAAGTTGTTACTTCTAGTGACATGTCTCAAATGTCCTTAGATCATAACATCTTGGAAATATTGCAGACGACACTCTACAGTGTCAATATTTGGTATTAATAACAATTAGCAAATAGTTAATCTAATTTTGCAAGTCGCCAAGAAAGGAAATATGACTATTTGATGAGACTTTTTAAAATTGATGACATTGCAATTGTTATGAAATGGAGGGTAGGGTGTACCAGTTAGAAGAGGTGGGTTTTATTTGCTACCTGGTCACCCTCCATTTCCTAATTATCTTCTTTCACATTTCACATGTTTTGCTACACTATGAAGTACCAATATGTGTGTACACTTCAATCTGGCTTACTAAAAAACCTGTTGATAGCAAGACTTCTATTTATGCCTCTAATATCACATTAACCTAGTATCGTCAGACAGATAAGCGATGTAAAGCTCACACCATGGTTATCAACTTGTATGTCACTATATCTTAGCTAAAGAAAAACAGTAATCATCCCTGGTGTCAGTTCAAGGGCTCCAAAGGAAACATCGCTCTTTGTGTCACATGGTTTAATTTTTATTACTATGGCATCATATGTATTTTTAATCATATTCACATACATTGGAGAAAACACGGGATGGGTAGATCTGTTAGGGTAACGGGGTAAAATCAAAGCATGCAATTGTGAAAACGGGGGGTCCAATGAGTTGGGTTTGGGATGATCTGTTAATTATCTCTCCCTTTTTTTAGTTATTAGAACTTCTTAAGCAGCCTATAGTCCTATATAATGAACATAGTTCAATACAATTTTAATTAATAATTAAAATGGAACAATTAAAATTTGATTTCTTTAGCAGCTTTCTGTATTGATATTACTAATTTTCATAAACTAGATGATTATGTGGAAATTTATCAAAATTAATGTTTACTACTATTAAAGAATAAATTTTAAAAATTGCAAAACCAACTCTCTGTACATCATGAGAAAGGTGGAAACAATTGTCCTTGCTTCCGACCCAATTTGACTGGATTGGTTTCTTATTCGTAGCCCAACATAGCCCAAAGTTGTGCAAAAATGGGTAATCCGGGTTGTTTTTAAAGACTTTGGGCAGGAGTTGGTAGGTCCATAGTAGGTGCTTCCTCATCTCAATAGTCCAACACACCATTTTTTGTGGACATTGTATGAAATGCTCTTAATAACTTATATCACTATAATACAAGTGCTTTGCATGTGAACGCTCTAATCTGGAAATATCACCTATGAGGTTATCTGGTGGATATAGAAACGAGTTGATTTTCTTAAGCCTTGGTCATATCACTGCTTCCACTATTGTTTGACTTAGCTTAACCCCTAGGTAGTTCGTACATCGCTTTGTAACTATGGAACTTGTATGTTTACCTAGCATCCTCTCTTTTAATGCCCTATTGGACCACTTTTGATTGGTTGCCATCCTGAGGGACCTCCAAACCTTATAACATTTGGGGCCCTTCACATCTAAGGCTCGAGTATTGGTAAAGTAGGTAATCACCTAAATTAGTTTATAGAGAAACTTTTGAAAATTTATACACCAGTACTGTTTTATTTGTTTACTTCTGTATAAGTTTGACTTGGTTAAGAATGTTACGACTAGTCTATACTTCTGTGGTAATGCTCTGTAAGGAATGAAATGTTGATGACTAATGGCATATATGTAATTCTAATTAGAAACTTTAGGGAATTGTTGAAACCTTAATTAGTTGACTATAAGTTTGGACAAAAATAAATTAATATTACTACTTGGAGCAAGGTAGTTTATAAACTTTATACCCCCCACCCTCCACACCCAATCTTAATAGGGTAGGAACCCACCCTTAACGACTATATTGGTAACATACAAACAGACAAACATTAAAGCTAAAAACAGTTGTGTGGTCAGATCCAAGCTTGACCACCTAGATTATTTAGTATTGACAGTTGGGACCATCTCTGGATTCTGACTACTGGTCTGCTTCTATTATTGTCCCCCATCTTCCATATGAACTTCTAGATAATAGCTAATCTTACTTACCTGTATCCAACAACCTTGCAGAGGTTGTGTTCTTATTCAGGTACAACGTTAGTCATATGAAACTGCAATCCTCCTGTATACAACATGACTTATTAGATTCTATATCTCTACTTTCATCCCCAACTAATACTATGATTTTTAACACTTATACCTTATGTAACTTCTTAACATGTCATTTGACTTTTTATGTGTCATTTTGGTCATGACTTTCATATGAATGCTTGGTTTTTGGATGATATAAACTGTGGGTATACAACATGACTTCTTAGATATTATATCTCTACTTTCAGCCTCAACTATGTAACTTCTTAACATGTCGTTTGACTTTTTATGTGTCGTTTTGGTCATGACTTTCGTATGAATGTTTGTTTTTTGGATGATATAAACTGTGGGTCATGTCACATTGATTATTGGTTCCTAACATATTCATGGCAACGGTTTTTCAATGTAAAATCGATATTACATTATGTACATCAAGACCCACCTATATGTCCATCCTATTTGATTAGTTAGCACATCTTTTTCGCAATTTATGCGGAGTCTATGGTATGACTAATGTGGTACATTATACTTTATGAGTTGGTAGGCGTCCTTTTCATTATTATTTTAAATATGTTGCTCTAATTTTACGTTCTTCCCATGTTATGCTAAATTATTGCACATTAACTTTCAGGATGAAGATGCATTCTTTAATGATTATGCAGTTTCACACAAGAGACTCTCTGAATTAGGGTTCACACCAACTTCATCCAAAAAGATCAAGGACAGTGTCGTATTGGCACAAAGTGCAGTCGGGGTTGTCGTTGCTGCTGCTGTGGTCATCCTCGGTTACGTTTACGAAGTTCGCAAAAGATCAAAGTGAGACGATGTACAAGTTCCGATGAACAGGGTACAAGTTACTATAGCTTTGTTTCCCTGAACAATATAGATCTATTTGGAAGGGTATACATGAACATATTGCCATAGACAATTTGACTTTCTGTTTGATTAATCAATACACTAAATAATGGAGTCTTCCACAACATATTATTGTTTCCACCAGAATGTACGAACTTAAAATTCCTGTGTGTTGAATTATTAAAATATATAAGTTTTAGATCTGATCACATGTAGGTCTAACTTAACTGAGTATATTTAATCATGTTAAATTATTTACTTCTTCATTTTATTCCACTTCAAGTTTTCCTTTTTATTTATGATTAGTGTTTGGGAATGCATCAAGTTTGTCCTTGATGTTGTTATTGTGTGTATTCAATTTACGTTTGTTATTTTTAACGAATTCAACTTTAAAAAGTGTGTTTTAATGCATTTTCTTGATGTGTCATCTATTTTAGGTGTCACTTGGTATAGAGAATGACACATCATCAAAAATACTACATAATACGTTAGAACACGCATTTTGAAAGTTGAATGCATTAACAATAGCAGATTTAAGTTAGCAAATACTCCCTCCGTCCCAAAATTATTGTCCACAGACAAAACACGCAGTTTTAACATAACATAATTATTACACTGTACTTTTATGTACTACTTTTATGTACTATGACAGTTTTACCCTTACTTTTTACTTACCTTTTTCTAACATACATATAAAGTAGGGGTATAATAGGAAGTTTGGTTAATTATACCATACTACTTTTGGAAGTGGACAGTTATTTTGAGACGTCCAAAAAAAGAAACATGGACTATAAATATGGGAAGGAGGGAGTATAAGTTTATATACACAATAGACACAAAATACAAGTTAGATGCATTCCGTGATACTAATCCCTTCCCTATCATTTTTCTCGTTTAGTTAATTTGAAGTTGAGTAAGAGTTATTTTAAAAGGCCAGCCATTACGTGATGGTTGGAGTATTCATTAGTTTTGCTTTTAACCCAACTATTACAAACATTTAAAAGAATATGTGTGTTGTGCCTTGAAAATGATTAGATGATTAATTGTAATCATACATATTGTTGAAAATAGTGTTTGGGATATCTATTTATGCTATTTGCAGTTAAAATAGGTAGGTAAATAATTGTTTGATTGTTGTTGAAAAAGAAGAAATTTACAGCTAAAAACTTAAAATGATGAAATGTAAACTTGTAATGTATTTGTAGAATGATTCAATTGAACTACTAGTTTTTTCAATTTCTTTTTATTAATGATAATAAAATAATGTTTTTCGTTTATTTATGGTGTGAAATTATAGGGTCAACTGTATTTTGAGAGGAAAGAGAGACAAATAATCCCAACCTAGATTTATAACACTACATGATGGAGTGTTTCATCAAGTTTCACACTCCATTGCCCATCTCTATTAAAAGTTGATCTATAAATGAAAGATTGATGATTCGTATATCACTAAAATCATTCATATACCATTAACTATGTTTTATGGTGTTATATTGTAAAACACTATAGATCATGAATTATTTTTGATGGTATACAAATCATTCTCATTTAGAAAGGAACAAGAGTATACAACTTTTGTTGGAAGAAGTATAAAGTTATGAATCGGATAACATAACATAGATATGGGAATTAGCAAAAGATGAGGGGGAAATAGATTAGGTAGTTTCCAGTGAATGGGCATGTGCAAATAATTGAATCTGCCAATTATCTACCTAACCCTCCTAAACTCATGCATTTGGTCTTTCCTAGTTTGGCAGTGTGTGTTTGGTACCTTTAATCTCCCTATTTACCTTTTTGTCATATTTATTCCTCCTTCCACCCAACACCCATAAAGTTTTCAAACTTTATAAGTTTTGGTTGTTATACTATAAATACATTCTTATTATGGTAATTAAGTTCAAAGCTAGTTTATTAATAATAATCACTATCAAAAGACTCATCACACAGTATTTTCCTATTTTCTAATCAAATCTTGATTGTATTATGTTACATGGTAGGTAATGTATCATCTACACTTTTCACATGGTCCAATGTGAATGACCATTAAATACCTATACTCTAAATTGTTTGCTATTGTATGTATCATATGTCAAATATTGTTTAATAAAAGGTCAATTGATATGTAGCTGAATTATTAATGGGTGTTGACATATTTATTACAAATATCATAAGGTTACGGATTCAAGCCTAACTTACCTTTGTTATAGATGGTAAAAAAAACAATATATTTTATTTTAATCTCGATAATTTTCCTCTTTAATAATTGTAAAATGTGTCTTAACTACCTTCAAAAATTTACATTTCTAGCTAAATATAAAGGCATTTTTTCATTCTTCTACAAAGTGCACAATTGATGACAATTATAGGATGGTGCAAGTGGGCCTTTCTTGTTACATGTTACATCGTAGAACTTGTTATAGAAAAGATTAAAGAACATCGAACTCGATTAATTCTCTCATTCACTTCAATTCCCTTTTTCGACCACACGACATGATTCTCAACTTTCGGTTATATTTGGCAGAATGGGCAAAAGTGTCGATTACTTGCTTGAGATCCATGGGATTATTATTTTTTTATTTTCATCAGAGTAGAAAGATTATAACAAGTTGCCACACATTAATATTATTAGAAAAAAGAATGCCTGAATTTGGTAGACCTCAACTAACATTTGATCGTGTAGCTATGTTAAAATATATAATGTCGAAATTAAGAATAAAACTCTGTGTCATTAAACTAAGGGTTTATGGTTTTAAGAAATAGTTTAAACTTTACACATTTTACAATTTTATTTGTATGATTTGACATTTCGATATTCATATTGTGTGTACTAAAGTCTAAAAATGTATATTGTTATGTATTTTGGCTGGGTTTTTTGCTACATAAAAAGACATTTATCTTGTGAGTTTTATACATATGATCGTCAGGTAAATGGATACAATAATAATTTCAAAATTACATACAAAAATACAAACTGTAGATTTTACTACATGTTTAAAAGAGTGAACCCTAAATTAATCTAAAGTTAAATGACTAATGATATATATAAGTTTACTTACTTACATAGACTTAAAACTAGATCTCTTTTTTTTTTTTGGAAGAAATAGACTATAGCATTACCACAGAAAAAAACAAAACACAAACCAAAGTCCAACAGTGGCAGCAACACACTACAAAGCAACAACCAACAACAACTAAACTACCATCCCACTCAATTACAAGCTGTAACCCAGTGAACTAAAAATAACTAGGACTACAAAACACAGACATAAACGAACACAACAAAACATCACAACCAAAGACCAAGCTACACATGAGCAGAACAAGAACATGGCCAAAATGCCCCATCCATATATGAATAGATAGAAGAGGGCACACAGACCCAAAACCAACAGCAGCAGCAAGCAGACTATGAAAACACACCAAACTCGCAACCTCAGCACCATAAACGAGCACCCGAACCACAGCTAACTGATACGAGCCTCCACAATATTATTCTTCCAAAGAGACCATGACACTTTCCAACTTTTATTTCTGGCAGAAATCCAACCCAAAGACCGCAGCTGAACCTCGGCAAATAAATTCGGACCCATCTCAGAAGACCCGTTAAACACTTTTTTACTACGATGGCTCCAAATCATATATAAAGCTGTCCAAACAATACCCCTCCAAACAGATTTCTTTTTAGGCGAAAACTAGATCTAATTTTCATATTGGTATAAATTTTTCTCTCTTTCAATTTCATCCAATCAATTTTTACAGCTACCAAACACATTTGTAGGTCTCGATTTAAGCTTAAAGTTTAGAACTAAATATCAATTTTCTTTCAAAATATCTGAGTACTGGTGCGAAGTAAATGACGTGGACCAGTGACACGAATGTTAGATGCCACTAGTCCGCAGACGCTAAATCATTGTAGATTGGTCTTGTATCTTGCTCAGCTCACTGTTATGCCAGTGAGGACAAGATATATGTGTTTTCAAGTATATCTTTAAATTTGCTGGAAGTATTAAAGTAACTAGACCTAGTGACAACATGTTCAAATCTCCGATTACGATGTTTCTAACAAGCCGAATGCTAGTACGTAGAAATAACCATTTTCTATTCTCTTCTCGCTTCGCTGGTTAATAGAGCAGTGAGAATTGAAGTTTACATTAATATACTAATTACAATTAAAATTATATTGATCCCAATAGTTCTTCAAGTTTTTGAGAGCTTGATGATGTTGTAAGTACTTTTAGAGGTAACATGTTGATTTTATAACACAAAATGATATACTATCCACCAATGCATGTACACGTATGGGTGGATCCAATAAGCATCAAAAGAGTGGAATTCTTGAATTAAAGATTCACATGGAAGAAAAAAAGACAACGTACCCCCACTAGCCTTGTCATATATCTACTTAATTATTATTATTATTTAATTAATTAGTTAGTTCTCACAATAAGTATTAAATTTTTTATTATAAATGTTTTAAGTTATTAAGTTATAAATAATTCTCTCCTTACCATACCAATTAATAGCCAATATCCAATTCAATGAATATTCATAAAGTCGTGATTCAACCACTGGTTTTGATAAACGTTTATATCAAAAAGTGTTGGACACGAGTATAAATTAAATGAGGTTTGGTTATATCGATCTTATTAATTAGTTAGTCTTTGCAAGTACGTGAAGTTAATTAATTATGATATGATGTGCTTACTAACTTTTTAATTAGTCATATTACTTCATATTTTGGTATGCATTAAAAATTGTATTTTGTATACATGATGGGCTACGAGATGGTCACTTACCTTCTTTTTTTTGTATGTATATATTATAGATATTGGTTCACGGACGGAAGTCTCATTTTGAACGCAAGTGGGGGAAGCAAATAGAGGATTGATGTGTCCTTTTCCATTTCTCCACCCTTTTTATTTCTTCACCTTTTTCATTTCTCTAACCTTATCAATTCTCTTCAAAAAAATTTCCTAAACTTTTTTTATTGTTTTATTTTTTTACATTAATTTTGTTTCTTCTTATTATTTTTTCATTTTTTTTATTTTGCATTTTTAAAAGTTCTTGTTATTAGTTTTTTTTAACCTTTTCATTTACCCCTTTTCAATTGTTCATAGCTTGTTTATCATTGTTTATGTTTTTTTACGCATTTTCAACATTTTTTATGTTGTTGTTTTACCTCACATTGTTATATGTAAATACAATTTTATATATAGTATTACAAACAAAAATTATGTGATGCACCATATTCATACCTTGAATAAAATAAATTTTGATATAACAAAGTTATAACTTCAATGCATTGTAAAATTAAAACTATGATACACCATATTTTATAACTATGATGCACCAAGATTTATACACTAATGATGTTTATCGTTCATCTAGAAGTCGGAGCGTCATATTTATAACTATGATGCACCATATTTTATAACTATGATGCATCATATTTTATAACTATGAAGCACCATGTTTTATAACTATGATGCACCACCTTTTAATTCAATAACGATGTTTTATAGTATATTTTGAAAGTCGATGCATGCTATTTTTAAACACTTAATGCACCATGTTTTATAATTATGATGAACCATATTTTTATAACTATGATGCATCATGTTTTATAACTATGATGCACCACCTTTTAGTTCAATAACGATGTTTTATAGTATATTTTGAAATTCGATGCATGATATTTTAAACAATCAATGCACCATGTTTTATAACCATGATGAACCATGTTTTATATCTATGATGCACCACTTTTTAATTTAATGATGATGTTTTATAGTATTTTTGAAAGTCGATGCATGATATTTAAATACTCGATGCATCATATTCAGAGAAAATCATTGTATCATAGTTATAATGTTGGTGAACACAATAATAATTTAGTTTTATTGCATCTTGTTTTTAATATTCATGTGCATCATTATATATAATATATGATGCATCACAAATTTCAATATGATATAAAAAAAGATAAAATTAAATAGGAAAAAATGGTTAAAAACTAATTTTTTAGATTTTTAAAGTGATAATTTTTTCTAAATAAATGTTAACAAATTTTATTTAATTATTTGTTAATTTTTTCAACAAAAGTGTTATAGAAGATTTTACTTGTTTTAAAATCATAAATTTTTTAAGGTAAAAATTTTATTTTATGATAAAAGTTTTAATAAAAAAATAAAGTTAAAAAATGAAATAGAAAAAAAAAAGTGAAAAAATAAAGAAAGTGAGATAATTAGATTAAAAAGGTGGAGAAATGAGGGGGATAAATAAAAAAGGTAGAGAAATGAGGCGACATTTGTCACCTTTTCATTGGCTTCTCTCACTTCTCTCATTATCATCCCTTCTTTTAGGAACCTCACCCTATATTATATTGATAAATTTTGAGAAAGAAATATATAATTTTTATCTAACTTTACACATGTAAAAACAAAAACAAATCCAATATTCCAAGTGTAATTTATACTTGTCATGCAAGCAACGTAATTAACATTACTTGTCATCCATTGTAATACTTACATCTATTACTACATATAAAGAGTATTCAATTGTTGAAACTTAGTTCTTAATAATTAATTAAATTGACTTATTTACCCATATTGTCTAAAAGGAAACTTACATTTGTATTAATTGCATCATTGTGTGTATATTCCAACCTACTAATTATATGAATATTTATTTAAAGATTATATGTTATTTAATGAACTTATTATTAAATGAAACGAAATTAAATAAATTAATGAACACAGCTGTATTACGCGGGTAGTGTACTAGTACTCTAAAAATTGTGTAAGTGTGATACTCATCATTCAATTCCGCATTTCTACTTATAAATTTTAAGAAAGAAGGAATATTCTTTTAAGTCAAAATATAAAAGGAGTAATTTTATCATTAAGGAGTATCATGCCTAACTATTAGCACGAGCTTTAGTAATTTCCTTTTAAATTGAATTGTATACTGCGATTAATTCCATAATACTCTTCAATTTCTTCTTCTCCATTTTTCTAAAGTTTTGCATTGCTTCAAAACTTTTTTTTTTTTAGAAAGAGCGTAAACTTTTATTAATTATTATCACCTTCAAATATAAGAAACATATTTTTCATTAAAAAGAATAAAAAATATATGAAAGTTATAAATTACAAATTACATTTTCTTATTAAACTTCTTGTTGAGACCGTACCACAACTTGAAGTGCTTTCTAGTTTTTAAAATTTTTTGAATTTTTTTTCTTCCAAAAAGTATTAATTTTTTTATATTTAGATTCACCCTTGCTATTAGGTTTCTAGTCACATGAATTATTTAGTGTAATACCAACCACTTGCTCATTAAGGCTACCATACCAAATTTAATTAGCAATAAGTTAATTGTTATGGGTTCATAATGGAAATAATGTTCGTTCAACAAGCAATCAACCCACCAAGTTAGCTATCTTAATTAATTTTCTAAACCTAATTCCTATCTTTCAATTCTTAAACTTCTATTTTAAGATTTATTTTCTCCGGAAACACATACGTATCCTAATAATTGGCCTGAAATGAGTAATTAATCAAATGTATGTGGACAATAATAATGTTTATAATAATTCATCGACTTTATAGATAGAAATTAAAAGCAATTGTAGCATGACTTAAGACAAATGTTAGAACAAACCTTCAAGAAAGATTAAATTATATGGTTAGCATAATTAGTTAGAAAATGATGAAATTGAAATGTGAATTCCATTCCATATCATAGTTACCGAGAGGTGGTTCGAATCTAAAAATTCTTATTATAAAGGCATCTGAACGCCTTAACATTAAATTAGATTGATGATGGTTTAACGCATGATTAAGAGTAGGGGTGTTCAATATTTGGTTTGAAACCATTAATCCAAAAACCGAACCGAATTAAAACCGAAAAAAAAATCGAACCGAATTTGAATTCGGTTTTCGGTTCGGTTTTGATTTTTGAATTCGGTTTTCGGTTCGTTTTCAGTTTTGAAACTTCGAATTCGGTTTAACTGAAAACCAAATTCAAAATCAAATTTTATTAAATAATACGTTAAATTATTAATATATGTAGTATATGTGTGATATTTAAATTTTCTAAACAAGTATATCTACATTTAAACATTAAATTAACTTCATATTTTTCACTTTCAACTCTAGTGAAACCCTAACACACGAAAAATTACAAGTTGAAATCGATTAATTTAGAAAAAAATAAAAAATATATTAAATGTAACACCCCCAAATTTGTTGATTTTGATTTGCGGAAACATTTGGTAAAAGTTGGGGGTGCCACATTTACACTGTACATGCATACGTATCAGAGCATATGATTACAACAGAACATAATATATTAAGATGCCAAAAGTAGTAGTTACAAAGTTTTACGATTAAGCAAATCGTACGAATGTAAAAGTAGTTAAGTTTGTGAGTCCCTAATCACTATTATGTTAGTGATTGTGAATCGTTAACAGTGAGTTAATTGTAGAAGGGGGGTTGAATACAATTAAAAACTTTTCTATTATAATGTGTTAGCTTGTTTAGCAAGTTTTTAACCGTATTAAAATGACAGCAAAATGAACACAGATATATATAAATAAGATAAGCAGTTCAGTTGTTGATGCAATTCTAGCTGAAAGATAAATTCTTTTATTGATAAAATTTATCTCTTGTTGATTGCGGAATAGATTAGCCAAAGCTAATCTAAATCAAACAATACAGCTATTTCAAAAGGAGATGAGCAGTAGTGGACAAACACGCTAACTGCTCACTCGCTGAGGTAAACTAATAGTGGACAAACACGCTACTAGTTTACTCGCTGGTGTTGTTTGTATTTTAGACAAACTAGTTACTGACAAACAAGTAACAATACAAACAATCGACACAAAATGAAGTACAACATACTACGTTATTTATAGACGCTGAAATCCTTAATTTCCGGATCTGGAAGGACACGTGTCGCTGCTTGATTGGTGAGGTAGTTGAGATGTGATACATCATGGTTCGACATTCCGTCTTGGAAAATGTTACCTTGTACCTTAAACCAATCAGATGTTTCCACGTTACTCTTTTCAAGTTTCGAGGAACACGTGCTGCGCCGTAATAATGCCGAATGTCAACTTCTTATTTAATGCGACATTTAATGCTGCAGTGACTGATAGAAACATCAATTCTCCTCATTCTCGATGCGAGCTAACATGCTCTAAAGAATGACTTGAATAACTAATCTTCAGTGACTTCTTTTATTCAGCAGAAGAGAGAACTCAAGAAGACTTGGAGACTCTCGCTGATAGATGAGTATCAGCGACACACATAGTTGAGTCTTTTATCTTGATAAGATCTTCATCTACTGGTTTAAGATATGAACAGCGACCATAAACTTCAGCAACAGGAGCTTGACTTGAATCATTTTCTTCATGGAACATTATTGAGAAGATCAGAGACTGTGCACATATAGCATGATCAGTGACTTCACTTATCAGCGATTAATGACTCCCCCTTAATCTTTGTGATCAGTGACCATCTTGAGTTCAGCGATCAGTGCCTCAACAATCTCCCCCTAAATGGTTTAAGTCAAAGCTCCCTTAGACAAACTTGTTGCAGGAAAGTTTTAGTCTCTGATGATAACTTGGTTGCTCGGAGACTTGTACTTGTGAATTTTTGTTGTTGAAAGGTTTTTAGTCTCTGACGGTAGGTTGGTCGCCCAGAGACTTGTACTTGTAGATTTTCTGTGTCAAGCCTCTTTTATATCATTGAATAAATATTTACAGAAGCTAACTATTACAAAAGATCTAATTTATTTATCTCTCCACATCTCCTCCTCTTTCACTATGCCAAGCTCAGCTTCAAGTTCATACTTGTCTTTGGAGGGCAGGTATCTGAATTTTCTTACCAAGGCTTCATCGAGAATAGCTTTTCTGATTTTTGAATTTGTAGGAAGCATGCTAGCTGACCTGATTAGGTGTATGAGTTGTTCTTGATCAACCTTCTCAAGTTCAGCTTCTCTCTGAAACCTAAGGGCACCATTTAGGTCCCTGTATACCAGAACCTTCTCCCCCTCAGTGACTTCATGTCCTTCAAGCTTTGGCACACCAACAGGAATAGATAGATTTAACCTTGAAGTGTTGGGGATTCGATAGATGCTGCTAGTGCCTGACCTATACCTTGGGCTTGGTGGCTGAACAATCTCTTCACCAAATGTGACAGTATCTTCTGGTCTGAGAAGTTGCAGTGACACCATCTTTTGATATAGCCTATCAATCTCTTTCAGGACATCAGCTTTAGCTGCACTTGTAGAGTGGCTGATAGCAAGCCTTATTTCATTCCATTCTTCTCTGTGCAGCTTGCATACTTGATCAAGTAGCATGGCTTGAGTCTCTGAACCTCTTTGAATGAGTAGCTGAGGTTGAGATTGATTCTTAGACTTCTTCAATTTAACCTTGGTAATAGGTGCAGGGTTTGATCTCCCTGTCATACGGGCAACAAACCTCTTTCTATCTATTTCATCCCATTTCCTATCCACTGCTGTTCTGACAGCTCCCCCTTTCTTTTTAGAGCTCTTGCTAGCTGATGTTTTCAGTTTCTGTTGCTCTAGCTCACTCTCTTCTATCTCAGCAAGTACCCTGGCAATTGCAGCATCAGATTCTTCTTGATCTTGCTTTTGTTTAAGCAGTCTGGCCCTTTCATTAGCATCTTTAGAGCTCAATTCCAGTAGGTACGCTCTATCAGCATCTGATTGCTCTTTCAGCAACCTTTTTCTTTCTTGTTCCTCTCTTAACTCAGCCTGAAAGGTTATTTTCATTATCATCTCCTGCTCCCTGTCCTGTCTTGCCTTTATCTTTCTGGCAATTCGCTGTTCTTTAGTTTCATCAGGACAGAGGCTTTCTGAGGCTGAGTCAGAGGAAAGGCATGCTGTAGGGGAAGTGTCTGACGTGGTAGTGTTGGAGGGAGTTGCTGTGGAGATTGGTATTATTGTTGCTGGAGTAGGTGTGGTTATTTGGGTTGTTTGGGTTGTTGTAGTTGTAGTTGTTGTGGGTGAGGGTAGGTTTTGGGTTGCTGGTGTAGATGAAGGTACAGTTACCTCAGATATGACAATATGTGATTAAGGGTCACTGACCTGTTGTTTCTTTGATGGAGGAGTAGATGCAGGAGAGGTGTCACTGGTCCTTTTTCTTTTAATGACATATGATATGGGTTGCTGATCCTTCATATTTACATCATCTTCATCTTCACTTTCTGAACCTTGGCCATTTCCATGACCACCTCCCTGACCATCATCATTGTTATCATCATCATTATCATCAGCATCATGCATGATGGTATCATCTTCCTCATCATCAGATGCATCATCTACCACTTCCCTGTTAATCCATTCCCAGCGAGCCAATTCATAGCTCACTGAGGTACCTTCAACCCTAGCAGCCTCATCCACTGCCCATTGCTGTACCAACCCATTATAATTCCTGAGCTCTTTAGCACTGAACTCAGGAAAACGTTCAGCGACATCCACCATATCAGTAGCTATCTCCATATCCACCTAATACAGTTCAGCAACTGCAAGGGCTTCCAACTCCGGCTGCTCAGCGATCGGACGCAATGCATAAGTGTTGAGCACAATGTCCCTGTGAGCTTTGTTTGACAGCGGATCAGTCATCTTAAGGGGCATCTCAGGATCAGAGACAATGTCATCTTCTTCTTCACTCTCCCCCTGACTGGTTCGCTCAAACTGATCTACTGCCCTAAGGATTTGTTCAGTGAAGGTAGCATTTTCCTCTCGCAGGGCAGCGACCTCAGCTCTAGTCTTTGTAAGCTGTGAAACAACCTGTGGAAGCACCTTGATAACTTTGTCAGTGTTGAACAGATAGTTGGATACAGAAATAGCTAAGTCTTTTTGGTTGGTGGTGAGTTGGGCAATGGCAGTGGCATGAGTGGTAAAGTTTGTGGTGGAGGTGGAGGCTAGCTCAGTGACTGCATGGTTTATTGCAGCACTAGCATCACTACAGTTTGTACCCTCTCACTAACAGATGTGCTCCATGGTTCAATGGAGTTGTATACATTAGTGAGAGCAGTAACGGCTTTCTGTAAGACAGAGACATTGCCAATAAGTGCCTCACGGTCTTCAGTGAGCATCTTAATCTGGGTTTGGGATTGGGCAATGTACTCCATCAGTAGCTGATCTGATGTGGAGTGGGTGGAGGTGTTTGTGGGAGTAGTTTGGGTAATAATAATGGGGGTAGGTGTAGATTGGGCTACATGATCAGGGGGTATGTTCTGATCAGCAGGGACTTGTATGTTGTCACTGGAGAAGGATGTGGGGGTAAGCTCTCTGATAGGAGAGTTAGATGTGGGTAGAGGAATGGGTTGGGTGTCCTCTGAGGTGTCCATGGGCATGATTTCCTCATCATCAGCTTGTGATTTAGCTGGTGCTTCATTGGAAATAGAGGTAGCGACCTGTATCTCACCAAGGGTCAGTGGTGAGACATTGACAGTCGGTGCAGTGATAGATGAGAGATGGCCCGGGTCTGTAGCCAGTGGTGTGACATCAGCAATGAGTGTGTTATCACCCACTGATGTCACTAGCCCTTTGAGTGAACTGTCACCCTTTTGTGAGGATGACAAGTGGCTAGGTTGACTCAATCTGAGGGTGTGGGATGCACCCGAATCACTGTTAACAGTGGTTTGATCCACTGCAGCTATCTGTAGTTGTCCCTTTATAGAGTCACTGGACTTTCGGGAGTCCAGTGAAGCAGGTAAGGTTGAGGGTTTAGCAGTGGTGCCCTCAGCAACTGAACGTACAGTCACTGATACACCACTGGCATCCGTAGATGTCTTCTTTTTGCTATGTCCCTGATCCTTTAATGTCAGGGACCCTAATTTGGATTTTTTCTTGGGAGCAGTGGGTGGTTTCTTGAATGGTGGTTGACCAACAGTAGTCACTGGGGGTGTGGTCAGTGACGTGGTCGATGGGGGGCAGCAACTGACATATGTACAGAAGTTACAGGCTGGGGTGCAAGGATCCCCGGGTGTTTCATAAAAGCGGGTAACACCGCAGTCGCTGGTTTAGCAAAGATTTGAGATCCTACCAGGGTCGGCTCAAAACCTTGAAAAGAGACCCTATCATTGGCAGCAAACTGATCCCTGAAGATCAGTGAGAGAAACCTAGTGTAGGGTACATATTTGACCCTGGCAGGCTCAGCGACTTTGGTGATCAGTTCATTGAAGATCACACTTGCATAGTCAACTCGTAGAGAGTTGACCAGTGACCAACTGATCTGGGCCTCCAGGGAGCTGAATTGATCATAGCTCCCTGATTTTGTACCCAAAGATTGAATAAAATTGGTGAAAATGGCATTCTAAACACCATCCATTTTTGTTTTGTGGACCGTAGAGTACTTACGGTTGCCACTGCCATCGACTGAGTATTTACACTCAATCTCAGTAAGATCGACGAGGCCTTGTTTGGCTACGTCACTCTCTGGCAGCGACTCGTACGACTCATAGGTCGGAAGTTGTAAAATGGACCGGATGGTGTTGGCAGTTATGGTGATGGGATGGGTACCATTGTCTATAAAACCCTGGAGTTGTGAAACACCAGAGACGACAGAGTGAGTGCAGGTATACCAGAACTCACTGAGCCATTCTGAGTTCATTTCCCCAGGAGACAAGATAAGAGCAGTGAGGATAAAGTGATTTTTAAGAAAGTTTATCACCTCCGCATACTCAGGTTTAGGGCAGGTTACATTTCCCAAATAGTTAGATTTGGGAACTGTAACAACAAGCGTCTCACTGATCGCAGAGGCTCGAAGAGCTTTAATCTCTGGGGTCGGTGTGTAAGCATTGTTGAAAAACTTAGTTCTTGCCATTTTTAATAAAATTAGGTTTTGTTTTTTTTTTGCTTTTGCAGAGAAAAATGAAAAAGATGAAGTTTTGAAAATAAGAAGCGTAAAGAATGAGAAGAAAGATGAGTCTCTGCTTTTATAGGGTTACTGATGTACAGATTATGTGGTCAAAACGAGTATGTACGTGGTCAAAAAGTGGTGGTTGATGGTAGGGGAGTACGGTGATGATGGTGATGAGTGGTAACATTAAATGGTGATGGGAGTGGTACGCCGGAAAGATATACGAGGTGTCAGAAAAAGTGTACCTTTTCGAGGTCCCATGAGATATTTAATAAAGCATTTATTAGGAATATAAATCGTTAAAAATTAAATACAAAATGTATTAAATGTAAAGGAATATATGTCGAAATAAATGCCATATTAAATAAGAGCAAACTTCGCTGATTTATTATGTCTCAGCGAGATGAAAATAAGTTATATCTTAAAATAAAATAATATTATGTCTCATATTTGATTTCGCTGATCAGATTACAACTTAGAATACTAATCTAATCAGCTAGCCAAATTATGAAGCATAAGACATATTTTATTTATGTGATATAAAGAGTTTTTCATGTGTAGTTACAAAGTATATAATTTAATGATCATAACTATGCTAACTTATTGTTCTTGCTGATTATATCAGTGAGAATAATAGACCAGCGAGTTAGAATTATAAACTATATATTATGTAATTACCTTTTGTTAAACAATCAGGTTTAATCATTTAAGTTCAACATTCCCAACTCGCCGATGAGAAAGGTGAATCTTTTCTCATCTAAAGGTTTTGTAAATATGTCAGCGAGTTGGTAATCAGTTGGAATGAAATGCAATTTAATGTCACCTTTCATGACGTGGTCCCTGATGAAGTGATATCTGACATCAATGTGCTTTGTCCTTGATTGCATTACAGGATTATTTGCTATGGCAATAGCACTTTGACTGTCACAATAAATTGGAACATTGCCAAAGTCAAAACCATAGTCAGCAAGTTGATTCCTCATCCACAGAATTTGAGCAGTGCAAGCTCCAGCAACGACATATTCAGCCTCAGCAGTAGAAGTTGAGACAGAATTTTGTTTCTTGCTTGACCAGCTTACAAGCTTTTCTCCAAGAAACTGACAGCTACCAGAGGTACTCTTTCTGTCCATTTTGCATCCAGCATGATCAGAATCTGAATATCCTTTCAGTGAGAAATCTGAACCAGATGGGTACCAGAGACCAAGATTTGGTGTACCTTTCAGATATCTGAATATTCTTTTGACAGCGAGCAAATGGGATTCCTTTGGATCAGCTTGATATCTAGCACATAGACAAGTAGCAAACATAATGTCTGGTCTACTAGCAGTTAAATACAGCAGTGACCCGATCATTCCTCTGTAAGCAGTGATGTTTACAAATTTACCATCAGGGTCAGCATGTAATTTTACTGCAGATGACATTGGTGTAGCAAGGGATGAGCAGTTGGTGAATTCAAATTTCTTTAATAAATCTTTAACATATTTTCCTTGATTTATAAAAATACCAGTCTTGGTTTGCTTTATTTGCAGACCAAGGAAAAATGGTAGTTCACCCATCATGCTCATTTCATAACTTTTAGTCATGAGGTCACTGAATTCCTTGCACAAGTCATTGTTAGTAGACCCTAAAATAATATCATCAACATAGATTTGAACCAATATAACATCTCTCTTATCCTTTTTGATAAATAGGGTGCTGTCAATTTTACCTCTGACATACCCACATTTAGTTAGGAAAGTAGAGAGAGTGTCATACCAAGCTCTGGGAGCTTGTTTTAGTCCATATAAAGCTTTGCTCCAGCTTATAGACATAACCTGGATGCTTGGGATCAGTGAATCCAGGTGGTTGCTTCACATACACTTCTTCCTGCAACTTTCCATTCAAGAAGGCACTTTTCACATCCATTTGGTACACCTTGAACTTCTTGTGAGCTGCATATGCTAAGAACAACCTGATTGCTTCAAGCCTAGCAACTGGTGCAAAGGTTTCATCGTAGTCAATTCCTTCTTGCTGACAGTAACCTTGTGCAACCAGTCTGGCACCATCAGCATCCATCTTGTTTCTGAACACCCATCTTGTTCCAATCACAGATTTCCCAGATACTTGAGGTACTAACTTCCACACTTTATTTCTTTCAAACTGAGATAGCTCATCTTGCATGGCAGCTATCCAGTGATGATCAGTGAGTGCCTCGTCAATCTTTTTGGGTTCCATCAGTGACACAAAGCTTACAAACAGACAGAAGTTAGCAGTTGCTGATCTGGTCTGGACCTTGGATTGTAGATCACCAATAATCAATTGATTATCAATATGTCTAGTCCATTTAGTCACTCGCTGAGGTTCAGCAGTGACTTGATTATCCAGAGATGATCCACCAGACACATCAACATTAGAAGCATGATTAATGCTTAAGCTTTGATTAGGACAGTGAGTGTTATCATTTTGATGCAGATGATGAGATGATGAGATATCAATAGGCAAAGATGAAGTTTCTGAATCATTTTTAGCTAAAGTAGAGCCAGAAGTGCCTTCAGGGACATCATCTTCCCTTTCAGAATCTGATGGATGAATCTCATGCTTGTCATCACTGATTGTATTAAAAATAAGGTTTTCATAGTCTTTTGGATCAGTGAGTGATTTATCATAAGATTCATCAAAGGTAACATCCATTGATTCTTCAATACATTCCCTTCTTTTATTATAAACTCTGAAAGCTTTTGAAATGATTGAGTAACCAACAAATATACCTTCATCAGCTTTGGGATCAAACTTTCCTAAGTGATCTCTCTTGTTTAAGACATAGCAGGTACTGCCAAAAACATGAAGAAAACTTATGTAAGGTTTTCTCCCCCTTAACACCTCATAGGCTGTCTTATCATGTCTCTTGACTATCAGAGACCTATTCTGAGTGTAGCAGGCAGTGTTGACTGCTTCAGCCCAGAAATGGGTCTTAAGACCAGCATCTATGAGCATTGACCTTGCTGATTCAATCAAGGTTCTATTTCTCCTCTCTGCAACACCATTTTGTTGAGGTGTTCTTGGTGCAGAGAAGTTTTGAGAAATACCTTTTGAATCACAAAAACTTTCAAGGTCAACATTTCTAAATTCAGTGCCATTATCACTTCTTAAATGTTTAACTGAACAATCATTTAAGTTTTCCATCTTTTTGATAAAGGATATGATTTCCTGTGTTGCATCACTTTTGGCTCTGAGAAATAATACCCAAGTATATCTGGAATATTCATCCACAATTACCAAGCAATACCTTTTACCACCAAGACTGGGAGAACTCACTGGACCAAACAGATCCATATGCATCAGTTGAAAACATTCTGTCACTGAAGATGTGCTCACCTTGATCAGCTAGTTTCTCAGATTGTTCCCAATTAAGTAAAATTCCATAAACTTGAGTCAGATTGAGAAAGTTATAATCATTTCTTTGACTTATGCATGTTGCAATGGTTCCCCAGATTTTTCTAGGTGGTAATTCTAGAAACTTTTCGACAACAAATCTCTGGTCCTTTCCTATATTTGCCTTTTCCATTTTATTAATTAAAGCTTGATATCTAGTATAGGTAGATGCCAGTGATTTATTGGGTTCCATAGCAAACAGTTCATATTGACGAGTTAGATTAACTTCTCTACAACGAATTATATCAGGAGTTCCAATATATATGTTTCTAAGAGTATCCCACATATATTTCGCTGTATTGCACAATCTAATGGACTCAAACACTTCATCAGGAAGTGCCATGCTTATGTAAATTTTAGCTTGTTTATCTAGCCTTACCATACGTTTATCCTCATCTGACCACTGTTCCTCCCTTTTGGGCATAACCATTTCAGGTATAGCAGGAGTAGTTGCAGTAGCTGCAACTGCAGGAACAATAGTAGTTGGGGTGTATGGACCATCAGTAATTATAGCACAAAGACGATCATCAGCAAGATCTAAGAACATCATCATCCTGGACATCCAGGTTTCAATTCTAGATGGATCAAAAGCCGGTGGTTTGGTAGTGGAGCCATTTCCATTCTGGTACTCAGAATCAACACAGCTGTATTTAACCGATTCCATTGCAGATCTGATTTAATTATATTTAAACCAACTCCGCTCTGATACCAATTGTGAGTCCCTAATCACTATTATGTTAGTGATTGTGAATCGTTAACAGTGAGTTAATTGTAGAAGGGGGGGTTGAATATAATTAAAAACTTTTCTGTTATAATGTGTTAGCTTGTTTAGCAAGTTTTTAACCGTATTAAAATGACAGCAAAATGAACACAGATATATATAAGTAAGATAAGCAGTTCAGTTGCTGATGCAATTCTAGCTGAAAGATAAATTCTTTTATTGATAAAATTTATCTCTTGTTGATTGCGGAATAGATTAGCCAAAGCTAATCTAAATCAAACAATACAGCTATTTCAAAAGGAGATGAGCAGTAGTGGACAAACACGCTAACTGCTCACTCGCTGAGGTAAACTAATAGTGGACAAACACGCTACTAGTTTACTCGCTGGTGTTGTTTGTATTTTAGACAAACTAGTTACTGACAAACAAGTAACAATACAAACAATCGACACAAAATGAAGTACAACATACTACGTTATTTATAGACGCTGAAATCCTTAATTTCCGGATCTGGAAGGACACGTGTCGCTGCTTGATTGGTGAGGTAGTTGAGATGTGATACATCATGGTTCGACATTCCGTCTTGGAAAATGTTACCTTGTACCTTAAACCAATCAGATGTTTCCACGTTACTCTTTTCAAGTTTCGAGGAACACGTGCTGCGCCGTAATAATGCCGAATGTCAACTTCTTATTTAATGCGACATTTAATGCTGCAGTGACTGATAGAAACATCAATTCTCCTCATTCTCGATGCGAGCTAACATGCTCTAAAGAATGACTTGAATAACTAATCTTCAGTGACTTCTTTTATTCAGCAGAAGAGAGAACTCAAGAAGACTTGGAGACTCTCGCTGATAGATGAGTATCAGCGACACACATAGTTGAGTCTTTTATCTTGATAAGATCTTCATCTACTGGTTTAAGATATGAACAGCGACCATAAACTTCAGCAACAGGAGCTTGACTTGAATCATTTTCTTCATGGAACATTATTGAGAAGATCAGAGACTGTGCACATATAGCATGATCAGTGACTTCACTTATCAGCGATTAATGACTCCCCCTTAATCTTTGTGATCAGTGACCATCTTGAGTTCAGCGATCAGTGCCTCAACAATCTCCCCCTAAATGGTTTAAGTCAAAGCTCCCTTAGACAAACTTGTTGCAGGAAAGGTTTAGTCTCTGATGATAACTTGGTTGCTCAGAGACTTGTACTTGTGAATTTTTGTTGTTGAAAGGTTTTTAGTCTCTGACGGTAGGTTGGTCGCCCAGAGACTTGTACTTGTAGATTTTCTGTGTCAAGCCTCTTTTATATCATTGAATAAATATTTACAGAAGCTAACTATTACAAAAGATCTAATTTATTTATCTCTCCACATCTCCTCCTCTTTCACTATGCCAAGCTCAGCTTCAAGTTCATACTTGTCTTTGGAGGGCAGGTATCTGAATTTTCTTGCCAAGGCTTCATCGAGAATAGCTTTTATGATTTTTGAATTTGTAGGAAGCATGCTAGCTGACCTGATTAGGTGTATGAGTTGTTCTTGATCAACCTTCTCAAGTTCAGCTTCTCTCTGAAACCTAAGGGCACCATTTAGGTCCCTGTATACCAGACCCTTCTCCCCCTCAGTGACTTCATGTCCTTCAAGCTTTGGCACACCAACAGGAATAGATAGATTTAACCTTGAAGTGTTGGGGATTCGATAGATGCTGCTAGTGCTTGACCTATACCTTGGGCTTGGTGGCTGAACAATCTCTTCACCAAATGTGACAGTATCTTCTGGTCTGAGAAGTTGCAGTGACACCATCTTTTGATATAGCCTATCAATCTCTTTCAGGACATCAGCTTTAGCTGCACTTGTAGAGTGGCTGATAGCAAGCCTTATTTCATTCCATTCTTCTCTATGCAGCTTGCATACTTGATCAAGTAGCATGGCTTGAGTCTCTGAACCTCTTTGAATGAGTAGCTGAGGTTGAGATTGATTCTTAGACTTCTTCAATTTAACCTTGGTAATAGGTGCAGGGTTTGATCTCCCTGTCATACGGGCAACAAACCTCTTTCTATCTATTTCATCCCATTTCCTATCCACTGCTGTTCTGACAGCTCCCCCTTTCTTTTTAGAGCTCTTGCTAGCTGATGTTTTCAGTTTCTGTTGCTCTAGCTCACTCTCTTCTATCTCAGCAAGTACCCTGGCAATTGCAGCATCAGATTCTTCTTGATCTTGCTTTTGTTTAAGCAGTCTGGCCCTTTCATTGGCATCTTTAGAGCTCAATTCCAGTAGGTACGCTCTATCAGCATCTGATTGCTCTTTCAGCAACCTTTTCCTTTCTTGTTCCTCTCTTAACTCAGCCTGAAAGGTTATTTTCATTATCATCTCCTGCTCCCTGTCCTGTCTTGCCTTTATCTTTCTGGCAATTCGCTGTTCTTTAGTTTCATCAGGACAGAGGCTTTCTGAGGCTGAGTCAGAGGAATGGCATGCTGTAGGGGAAGTGTCTGAAGTGGTAGTGTTGGAGGGAGTTGCTGTGGAGATTGGTATTATTGTTGCTGGAGTAGGTGTGGTTATTTGGGTTGTTGTAGTTGTAGTTGTTGTGGGTGAGGGTAGGTTTTGGGTTGATGGTGTAGATGAAGGTACAGTTACCTCAGATATGACAATATGTGATTAAGGATCACTGACCTGTTGTTTCTTTGATGGAGGAGTAGATGCAGGAGAGGTGTCACTGGTCCTTTTTCTTTTAATGACAGATGATATGGGTTGCTGATCCTTCATATTTACATCATCTTCATCTTCACTTTCTGAACCTTAGCCATTTCCATGACCACCTCCCTGACCATCATCATTGTTATCATCATCATTATCATCAGCATCATGCATGATGGTATCATCTTCCTCATCATCAGATGCATCATCTACCACTTCCCTGTTAATCCATTCCCAGCGAGCCAATTCATAGCTCACTGAGGTACCTTCAACCCTAGCAGCCTCATCCACTGCCCATTGCTGTACCAACCCATTATAATTCCTGAGCTCTTTAGCACTGAACTCAGGAAAACGTTCAGCGACATCCACCATATCAGTAGCTATCTCCATATCCACCCAATACAGTTCAGCAACTGCAAGGGCTTCCAACTCCGACTGCTCAGCGATCGGACGCAATGCATAAGTGTTGAGCACAATGTCCCTGTGAGCTTTGTTTGACAGCGGATCAGTCATCTTAAGGGGCATCTCAGGATCAGAGACAATGTCATCTTCTTCTTCACTCTCCCCCTGACTGGTTCGCTCAAACTGATCTACTGCCCTAAGGATTTGTTCAGTGAAGGTAGCATTTTCCTCTCGCAGGGCAGCGACCTCAGCTCTAGTCTTTGTAAGCTGTGAAACAACCTGTGGAAGCACCTTGATAACTTTGTCAGTGTTGAACAGATAGTTGGATACAGAAATAGCTAAGTCTTTTTGGTTGGTGGTGAGTTGGGCAATGGCAGTGGCATGAGTGGTAAAGTTTGTGGTGGAGGTGGAGGCTAGCTCAGTGACTGCATGGTTTATTGCAGCACTAGCATCACTACAGTTTGTACCCTCTCACTAACAGATGTGCTCCATGGTTCAATGGAGTTGTATACATTAGTGAGAGCAGTAACGGCTTTCTGTAAGACAGAGACATTGCCAATAAGTGCCTCACGGTCTTCAGTGAGCATCTTAATCTGGGTTTGGGATTGGGCAATGTACTCCATCAGTAGCTGATCTGATGTGGAGTGGGTGGAGGTGTTTGTGGGAGTAGTTTGGGTAATAATAATGGGGGTAGGTGTAGATTGGGCTACATGATCAGGGGGTATGTTCTGATCAGCAGGGACTTGGATGTTGTCACTGGAGAAGGATGTGGGGGTAAGCTCTCTGATAGGAGAGTTAGATGTGGGTAGAGGAATGGGTTGGGTGTCCTCTGAGGTGTCCATGGGCATGATTTCCTCATCATCAGCTTGTGATTTAGCTGGTGCTTCATTGGAAATAGAGGTAGCGACCTGTATCTCACCAAGGGTCAGTGGTGAGACATTGACAGTCGGTGCAGTGATAGATGAGAGATGGCCCGGGTCTGTAGCCAGTGGTGTGACATCAGCAATGAGTGTGTTATCACCCACTGATGTCACTAGCCCTTTGAGTGAAATGTCACCCTTTTGTGAGGATGACAAGTGGCTAGGTTGACTCAATCTGAGGGTGTGGGATGCACCCGAATCACTGCTAACAGTGGTTTGATCCACTGCAGCTGTCTGTAGTTGTCCCTTTATAGAGTCACTGGACTTTCGGGAGTCCAGTGAAGCAGGTAAGGTTGAGGGTTTAGCAAAGGTGCCCTCAGCAACTGAACGTACAGTCACTGATACACCACTGGCATCCGTAGATGTCTTCTTTTTGCTATGTCCCTGATACTTTAATGTTAGGGACCCTAATTTGGATTTTTTCTTGGGAGCAGTGGGTGGTTTCTTGAGTGGTGGTTGACCAACAGTAGTCACTTGGGGTGTGCTCAGTGACGTGGTCGATGGGGGGCAGCAACTGACATATGTACAGAAGTTACAGGCTGGGGTGCAAGGATCCCCGGGTGTTTCATAAAAGCGGGTAACACCGCAGTCGCTGGTATAGCAAAGATTTGAGATCCTACCAGGGTCGGCTCAAAACCTTGAAAAGAGACCCTATCATAGGCAGCAAACTGATCCCTGAAGATCAGTGAGAGAAACCTAGGGTAGGGTACATATTTGGCCCTGGCAGGCTCAACGACTTTGGTGATCAGTTCATTGAAGATCACACTTGCATAGTCAACTCGTAGAGAGTTGACCAGTGACCAACTGATCTGGGCCTCCAGGGAGCTGAATTGATCATAGCTCCCTGATTTTGTACCCAAAGATTGAATAAAATTGGTGAAAATGGCATTCCAAACACCATCCATTTTTGTTTTGTGGACCGTAGAGTACTTACGGTTGCCACTGCCATCGACTGAGTATTTACACTCAATCTCAGTAAGATCGACGAGGCCTTGTTTGGCTACGTCACTCTCTGGCAGCGACTCGTACGACTCATAGGTCGGAAGTTGTAAAATGGACCGGATGGTGTTGGCAGTTATGGTGATGGGATGGGTACCATTGTCTATAAAACCCTGGAGTTGTGAAACACCAGAGACGACAGAGTGAGTGCAGGTATACCAGAACTCACTGAGCCATTCTGAGTTCATTTCCCCAGGAGACAAGATAAGAGCAGGGAGGATAAAGTGATTTTTAAGAAAGTTTATCACCTCCGCATACTCAGGTTTAGGGCAGGTTACATTTCCCAAATAGTTAGATTTGGGAACTGTAACAACAAGCGTCTCACTGATCGCAGAGGCTCGAAGAGCTTTAATCTCTGGGGTCGGTGTGTAAGCATTGTTGAAAAACTTAGTTCTTGCCATTTTTAATAAAATTAGGTTTTGTTTTTTTTTTGCTTTTGCAGAGAAAAATGAAAAAGATGAAGTTTTGAAAATAAGAAGCGTAAAGAATGAGAAGAAAGATGAGTCTCTGCTTTTATAGGGTTACTGATGTACAGATTATGTGGTCAAAACGAGTATGTACGTGGTCAAAAAGTGGTGGTTGATGGTAGGGGAGTACGGTGATGATGGTGATGAGTGGTAACATTAAATGGTGATGGGAGTGGTACGCCGGAAAGATATACGAGGTGTCAGAAAAAGTGTACCTTTTCGAGGTCCCATGAGATATTTAATAAAGCATTTATTAGGAATATAAATCGTTAAAAATTAAATACAAAATGTATTAAATGTAAAGGAATATATGTCGAAATAAATGCCATATTAAATAAGAGCAAACTTCGCTGATTTATTATGTCTCAGCGAGATGAAAATAAGTTATATCTTAAAATAAAATAATATTATGTCTCATATTTGATTTCGCTGATCAGATTACAACTTAGAATACTAATCTAATCAGCTAGCCAAATTATGAAGCATAAGACATATTTTATTTATGTGATATAAAGAGTTTTTCATGTGTAGTTACAAAGTATATAATTTAATGATCATAACTATGCTAACTTATTGTTCTTGCTGATTATATCAGTGAGAATAATAGACCAGCGAGTTAGAATTATAAACTATATATTCTGTAATTACCTTTTATCCACTGCAGCTGTCTGTAGTTGTCCCTTTATAGAGTCACTGGACTTTCGGGAGTCCAGTGAAGCAGGTAAGGTTGAGGGTTTAGCAGTGGTGCCCTCAGCAACTGAACGTACAGTCACTGATACACCACTGGCATCCGTAGATGTCTTCTTTTTGCTATGTCCCTGATCCTTTAATGTCAGGGACCCTAATTTGGATTTTTTCTTGGGAGCAGTGGGTGGTTTCTTGAATGGTGGTTGACCAACAGTAGTCACTGGGGGTGTGGTCAGTGACGTGGTCGATGGGGGGCAGCAACTGACATATGTACAGAAGTTACAGGCTGGGGTGCAAGGATCCCCGGGTGTTTCATAAAAGCGGGTAACACCGCAGTCGCTGGTTTAGCAAAGATTTGAGATCCTACCAGGGTCGGCTCAAAACCTTGAAAAGAGACCCTATCATAGGCAGCAAACTGATCCCTGAAGATCAGTGAGAGAAACCTAGTGTAGGGTACATATTTGACCCTGGCAGGCTCAGCGACTTTGGTGATCAGTTCATTGAAGATCACACTTGCATAGTCAACTCGTAGAGAGTTGACCAGTGACCAACTGATCTGGGCCTCCAGGGAGCTGAATTGATCATAGCTCCCTGATTTTGTACCCAAAGATTGAATAAAATTGGTGAAAATGGCATTCTAAACACCATCCATTTTTGTTTTGTGGACCGTAGAGTACTTACGGTTGCCACTGCCATCGACTGAGTATTTACACTCAATCTCAGTAAGATCGACGAGGCCTTGTTTGGCTACGTCACTATCTGGCAGCGACTCGTACGACTCATAGGTCGGAAGTTGTAAAATGGACCGGATGGTGTTGGCAGTTATGGTGATGGGATGGGTACCATTGTCTATAAAACCCTGGAGTTGTGAAACACCAGAGACGACAGAGTGAGTGCAGGTATACCAGAACTCACTGAGCCATTCTGAGTTCATTTCCCCAGGAGACAAGATAAGAGCAGTGAGGATAAAGTGATTTTTAAGAAAGTTTATCACCTCCGCATACTCAGGTTTAGGGCAGGTTACATTTCCCAAATAGTTAGATTTGGGAACTGTAACAACAAGCGTCTCACTGATCACAGAGGCTCGAAGAGCTTTAATCTCTGGGGTCGGTGTGTAAGCATTGTTGAAAAACTTAGTTCTTGCCATTTTTAATAAAATTAGGTTTTGTTTTTTTTTTGCTTTTGCAGAGAAAAATGAAAAAGATGAAGTTTTGAAAATAAGAAGCGTAAAGAATGAGAAGAAAGATGAGTCTCTGCTTTTATAGGGTTACTGATGTACAGATTATGTGGTCAAAACGAGTATGTACGTGGTCAAAAAGTGGTGGTTGATGGTAGGGGAGTACGGTGATGATGGTGATGAGTGGTAACATTAAATGGTGATGGGAGTGGTACGCCGGAAAGATATACGAGGTGTCAGAAAAAGTGTACCTTTTCGAGATCCCATGAGATATTTAATAAAGCATTTATTAGGAATATAAATCGTTAAAAATTAAATACAAAATGTATTAAATGTAAAGGAATATATGTCGAAATAAATGCCATATTAAATAAGAGCAAACTTCGCTGATTTATTATGTCTCAGCGAGATGAAAATAAGTTATATCTTAAAATAAAATAATATTATGTCTCATATTTGATTTCGCTGATCAGATTACAACTTAGAATACTAATCTAATCAGCTAGCCAAATTATGAAGCATAAGACATATTTTATTTATGTGATATAAAGAGTTTTTCATGTGTAGTTACAAAGTATATAATTTATTGATCATAACTATGCTAACTTATTGTTCTTGCTGATTATATCAGTGAGAATAATAGACCAGCGAGTTAGAATTATAAACTATATATTATGTAATTACCTTTTGTTAAACAATCAGGTTTAATCATTTAAGTTCAACATTCCCAACTCGCCGATGAGAAAGGTGAATCTTTTCTCATCTAAAGGTTTTGTAAATATGTCAGCGAGTTGGTAATCAGTTGGAATGAAATGCAATTTAATGTCACCTTTCATGACGTGGTCCCTGATGAAGTGATATCTGACATCAATGTGCTTTGTCCTTGATTGCATTACAGGATTATTTGCTATGGCAATAGCACTTTGACTGTCACAATAAATTGGAACATTGCCAAAGTCAAAACCATAGTCAGCAAGTTGATTCCTCATCCACAGAATTTGAGCAGTGCAAGCTCCAGCAACGACATATTCAGCCTCAGCAGTAGAAGTTGAGACAGAATTTTGTTTCTTGCTTGACCAGCTTACAAGCTTTTCTCCAAGAAACTGACAGCTACCAGAGGTACTCTTTCTGTCCATTTTGCATCCAGCATGATCAGAATCTGAATATCCTTTCAGTGAGAAATCTGAACCAGATGGGTACCAGAGACCAAGATTTGGTGTACCTTTCAGATATCTGAATATTCTTTTGACAGCGAGCAAATGGGATTCCTTTGGATCAGCTTGATATCTAGCACATAGACAAGTAGCAAACATAATGTCTGGTCTACTAGCAGTTAAATACAGCAGTGACCCGATCATTCCTCTGTAAGCAGTGATGTTTACAAATTTACCATCAGGGTCAGCATGTAATTTTACTGCAGATGACATTGGTGTAGCAAGGGATGAGCAGTTGGTGAATTCAAATTTCTTTAATAAATCTTTAACATATTTTCCTTGATTTATAAAAATACCAGTCTTGGTTTGCTTTATTTGCAGACCAAGGAAAAATGGTAGTTCACCCATCATGCTCATTTCATAACTTTTAGTCATGAGGTCACTGAATTCCTTGCACAAGTCATTGTTAGTAGACCCTAAAATAATATCATCAACATAGATTTGAACCAATATAACATCTCTCTTATCCTTTTTGATAAATAGGGTGCTGTCAATTTTACCTCTGACATACCCACATTTAGTTAGGAAAGTAGAGAGAGTGTCATACCAAGCTTTGGGAGCTTGTTTTAGTCCATATAAAGCTTTGCTCCAGCTTATAGACATAACCTGGATGCTTGGGATCAGTGAATCCAGGTGGTTGCTTCACATACACTTCTTCCTGCAACTTTCCATTCAAGAAGGCACTTTTCACATCCATTTGGTACACCTTGAACTTCTTGTGAGCTGCATATGCTAAGAACAACCTGATTGCTTCAAGCCTAGCAACTGGTGCAAAGGTTTCATCGTAGTCAATTCCTTCTTGCTGACAGTAACCTTGTGCAACCAGTCTGGCACCATCAGCATCCATCTTGTTTCTGAACACCCATCTTGTTCCAATCACAGATTTCCCAGATACTTGAGGTACTAACTTCCACACTTTATTTCTTTCAAACTGAGATAGCTCATCTTGCATGGCAGCTATCCAGTGATGATCAGTGAGTGCCTCGTCAATCTTTTTGGGTTCCATCAGTGACACAAAGCTTACAAACAGACAGAAGTTAGCAGTTGCTGATCTGGTCTGGACCTTGGATTGTAGATCACCAATAATCAATTGATTATCAATATGTCTAGTCCATTTAGTCACTCGCTGAGGTTCAGCAGTGACTTGATTATCCAGAGATGATCCACCAGACACATCAACATTAGAAGCATGATTAATGCTTAAGCTTTGATTAGGACAGTGAGTGTTATCATTTTGATGCAGATGATGAGATGATGAGATATCAATAGGCAAAGATGAAGTTTCTGAATCATTTTTAGCTAAAGTAGAGCCAGAAGTGCCTTCAGGGACATCATCTTCCCTTTCAGAATCTGATGGATGAATCTCATGCTTGTCATCACTGATTGTATTAAAAATAAGGTTTTCATAGTCTTTTGGATCAGTGAGTGATTTATCATAAGATTCATCAAAGGTAACATCCATTGATTCTTCAATACATTCCCTTCTTTTATTATAAACTCTGAAAGCTTTTGAAATGATTGAGTAACCAACAAATATACCTTCATCAGCTTTGGGATCAAACTTTCCTAAGTGATCTCTCTTGTTTAAGACATAGCAGGTACTGCCAAAAACATGAAGAAAACTTATGTAAGGTTTTCTCCCCCTTAACACCTCATAGGCTGTCTTATCATGTCTCTTGACTATCAGAGACCTATTCTGAGTGTAGCAGGCAGTGTTGACTGCTTCAGCCCAGAAATGGGTCTTAAGACCAGCATCTATGAGCATTGACCTTACTGATTCAATCAAGTTCTATTTCTCCTCTCTGCAACACCATTTTGTTGAGGTGTTCTTGGTGCAGAGAAGTTTTGAGAAATACCTTTTGAATCACAAAAACTTTCAAGGTCAACATTTCTAAATTCAGTGCCATTATCACTTCTTAAATGTTTAACTGAACAATCATTTAAGTTTTCCATCTTTTTGATAAAGGATATGATTTCCTGTGTTGCATCACTTTTGGCTCTGAGAAAGAATACCCAAGTATATCTGGAATATTCATCCACAATTACCAAGCAATACCTTTTACCACCAAGACTGGAAGAACTCACTGGACCAAACAGATCCATATGCATCAGTTGAAAACATTCTGTCACTGAAGATGTGCTCACCTTGATCAGCTAGTTTCTCAGATTGTTCCCAATTAAGTAAAATTCCATAAACTTGAGTCAGATTGAGAAAGTTATAATCATTTCTTTGTCTTATGCATGTTTCAATGGTTCCCCAGATTTTTCTAGGTAGTAATTCTAGAAACTTTTCGACAACAAATCTCTGGTCCTTTCCTATATTTGCCTTTTCCATTTTATTAATTAAAGCTTGATATCTAGTATAGGTAGATGCCAGTGATTTATTGGGTTCCATAGCAAACAGTTCATATTGACGAGTTAGATTAACTTCTCTACAACGAATTATATCAGGAGTTCCAATATATATGTTTCTAAGAGTATCCCACATATATTTCGCTGTATTGCACAATCTAATGGACTCAAACACTTCATCAGGAAGTGCCATGCTTATGTAAATTTTAGCTTGTTTATCTAGCCTTACCATACGTTTATCCTCATCTGACCACTGTTCCTCCCTTTTGGGCATAACCATTTCAGGTATAGCAGGAGTAGTTGCAGTAGCTGCAACTGCAGGAACAATAGTAGTTGGGGTGTATGGACCATCAGTAATTATAGCACAAAGACGATCATCAGCAAGATCTAAGAACATCATCATCCTGGACATCCAGGTTTCAATTCTAGATGGATCAAAAGCCGGTGGTTTGGTAGTGGAGCCATTTCCCTTCTGGTACTCAGAATCAACACAGCTGTATTTAACCGATTCCATTGCAGATCTGATTTAATTATATTTAAACCAACTCCGCTCTGATACCAATTGTGAGTCCCTAATCACTATTATGTTAGTGATTGTGAATCGTTAACAGTGAGTTAATTGTAGAAGGGGGGTGATGTGCAAAATCTAGTTATTAAATTTATCGTTGTAAAATAAACAAGAAAGTACCGCGCTAGACCAGAACACAACCGGGCAGTGGACCCTATCGTGTAGTAGTATAGTTGAGTAAGTTCGGGTTTGAACGCAGGGAACTTAAGTTTAAGAGGTTGAAGTTAAATGTGATTAATTAGATAAAAGAAAGTAAAATGTGGTTGGGTGTGACCGAGTTGTCACGATGCTTAAAACTACAATTTATAATCAATTAGAACGGTAGACTCAGGAAGAGTCAAATTGGTTGTTTGGAACTTTCAAATATTAAAAAAAACAATGCTTGCTTGGATTATTTTACTAGTGATTTCGAGGTGTAAAGTTATAACCGGTTAGGAAATATGCCAAAGTAACACTCGTGAAACATGAACTAGGTGTTAGCTAGAACCTAATGTTCACTTCAATTGCAAACCTATGATTTAATCTAGTAACGGACGTTCGCCATGGTTACTAACTTGCACAAATTAACTAAATCATTTAACACATTCCAAATTACATTCGCAATTTTTTCCGATCATTCATAGACAAATAATCAAAAGCAAATCACTAGTTGAAAACGTTCGCTATATCAATTAGTAAGTCGCCATATGGTTAAAATTCTTGAGATAAAGCCTAATTACACAAGGTTCTCCGATTAAACATAAATTAAGAGGGATTGAGTTTGTAAATCATCCACGCGACAAACATTCGCTAAAATCGCTAACTTATGTGCATTTAACTAGAATTGTTATAATCGTCAAATGCTTTGTCCCACAAATCACAATAAACTTAATGAGGTATTTTAGGTAAACAAGAACATATACTATAATTGTTTAGCTAAAATGCCGAAAGCTTTGTAACAACCACTAACTAAACACATATAAATTCATGGATGATTCAAAAACTCAAGCATAAGCTAACATCCTAGATATACACCTCTAATCAACTAGTTATTTCATCCAAGCAAACATATGAGTAACTAGCCACGCATAATCACAACAAACAAACAAATATCACAAACACAAGACAAATTCATAAATAACTTCAAATTAGATTTAAATGAAATGATACCAAAGTTGTTACACGATTGTTTCCGAGTGATGTTGTTTGATATTCCCCTCACAAAACTTCTAATAAATGTAGTGAACTCTTGGGTGAATATCGTGAATTTTTGGTTGGTGATGGAGTAATGGTGAATTTTTTTGTAGAGAGTAAATGAAAGTGTGTTTGTTGATGATGAAGATGATCCTCAAAAAATGTCCCTCCTCTCTCCCTTTTGCAGCTCCCAAATTCCCCTCTCTCATACAAAAAACGGTTGAGCATTAAATGCTCAACCAATCAAAATCGCACAACACACCAATCAGCCTCGAATTTTGCTCAGATCGAACAATAGCCGATCGGCTTTAATACCATAGCCGATCGGTTTCTGAAGCCCAGCCGAACGGCTTCTTAAGGCCAGCCGATCGGCTTTCCTAGTTCAAAACATCCAGCTCCATCGAGGGAAAGTTCTGTGAAGAAATTGCACTACAACAGCCGAACTGCTAAAGATAGCAGATCTGCTAATCACTCATAGCCGATCGGCTTTAAAGACATAGCCGATCGGCTTTGCTTCTTTTCAGCTTCATTTTCGAGCCCAGCCAGCATTGGTCCAGACTTCACCAATTCGCATGCGTTTCTAGCTTTTTACCTGAAATAGATTTCCAAACAAAATAAGTATCGGAAGTTCTTGAAATCTAATCAAATACATATGCAAAACAATGATATCGCGATAGATTTATATAGCCAAAATGAGCGATATCAAATATCCCCACACTTGAACTTTGCTTGTCCTCAAGTAAACCATGATTTTACCATTTTACAACCCGCTCTTGCAACGTTATAAGTGAAGATTAAGTTAACTAACACAACGCTGGCACTAACCACCAAAGCAATTAGGCAAGCAATATATATTTAAGCATTAGAAACTCGAGATGTTTTAGTTTGTCAAGCTCGAATGCACGACCTAGCACCTCACATAAGGATAAGTGTATAATCACTCACTCTCAACCTATACAACTACAAGGTAAGGAAGTAAATGACGTAACTCTCAATCAAGCCAAGTCGTGATGCACTGTTACCATAGGCTTGCAAAAGGATCAAATCTCCACCGTCTTGGCGTGAGCACCAAGTAAGATCTCAAAGGAGGTATTCTAAATGTGTGTTGTAACAAATGTAGGCTAATTATGGAATCGGGTATGATAGACACAATAATTGGTGAAAAGTGGTAGTCAGGACCCATAAAAAAAATGGCAATGTTACCATATTGTTTTAATACGTGACAGTGATGAAATTTAGGATTCTCATGCTAAATCAATTCAAATTATCACTTGTTCTCATTTATAACTTATACTCAATAATTGCACACAAATAACTCAAATTGATTTTTCACATTTTTGTTAGAATAATTGCATTCTATGACTTTCTATGAATCCTGTGTAATGAACTTTCAGACCAACCATCCTAGACCGGATAAGGCCTTCGGTGGCTAGGTGTAGAACACCCCTCGGGAACTACTTGTTCAGGAATTCAAAGGCCATTTAGTTGACTACAATTCATCCAAGCATAATCTTTAAGCATAATAGTTGACTTCTATTCATTTGATGTTTCCAATCTCAATCATAGAACTTAACACTAGAATCCCAATTCAACACGATTTAAGTCACAATTTGGATAAAACTCATTAAAAATTCCAATAGGCAACATTGTAGAAAAGTAAACAGTTCAGGAAATGACTACACAAAAACAAGGCTAGTATTTAGTGGAATGTATGTGGAAGTGTCTACGGGTTTCTTAGCACTAAAAATGAGTGCTAACGACCGGTGTAAACTGGATATAAATGGTTTTAAAGCAAAAATAAGATCAAAAACTCCTAAGAATACCTCCTCGTCTTCGACCCCACCTATATCACATTTCTGTGATCCCACAGCGGTCTCAAAATGCATCACTAGGGCAAGTTCTAGAACAAACTACAATCACCGGCACACTCATAGCAATAAACAATATAAACACTAAAGGTAAGTGTTTTTTTCTCAATTAGGCTCAAATTTCTCACAATTTTTATAGTAAAGGCTACAAATGTGCTAGTCATGCAATTCACCCTATTAGGTTGCTTTATATGACACATTTGCAAGAGAGAAGATTAAATTACTTCCAATTAATTTATCGCAGTTTAAGATTTTCAAAGCAATCAATCTTTTAAGGACAAACATATTCCTAGCAAACTATCATTCCCCGACCTTTTATTAGAATTTGCAACAATCTATCAGGCCAAGATCAGTAACAGACTTATTAAATGACCAATGGCCCGTTAATAGGATTCGTAAAGTTCGATTGGGGAACCAATAGGCTTTACAAACCCCAATAAAAGGTAGGAAACAACAATTCACTAAGAATAGAATTCAAGTGAATCTACCTCCCCACACTTGAGATTTGCATTGCCCCCAATGCAAACATAAGCAATGAAAAAGCATAAGTGTGAAAGTAAAAAGAAACGAGAACTTCCCCGGGGGTTTTGCATAAAGGCGTGGAACGTGAGCTGGCGCTTGATAGACGTGTATAGATCCCATCCAGCTCGGCATGCTACAAAAACAAACAAACAACCAAGCACCGAAACACAAGTGCAACATGGATACATACTAAGAATGCATATAAAAGGTAAATGAATGTTAATCATCCAAAGTACCAAAGGAAAATAACAAAAAAATAAAAAGTGTTCAAAAGTTTAACAATCTTAAAACACAATAACACCCAACTACCAACCCCCACCATGCGGTGGGTCATGGGTGGAATCATCCTGCTGGTGCGGCTGCTGATATGGCGAGGGAGACCCAAAAAGCCAATGACTGTGAGCTTCTTGCTGCCAGTTACTGGGTGGAGGGGCAGACCAAGAAGTGCCCCAATCTTGTTGCTGTTGATGAAAAGAAGAGGTGTGCATGTGATCCCGGTGTCGCTGAAGCTCAACTAGTGCAGCGTCTCTATCATATACAGGGGCAGGGAGAATACCTCCCGGTTCTCCCCAACGAGGAGGTTCCTGATAAGGGACAGACACGTGGTTAGGAATATGGTTCCCCATGCGCTCATGATCATGAATTAGCCAACTGTTTTGATATCGATTGACCCCCCACTCGTACTGGGATTGCTCCCGGAACGTCTGTTGGTCCAAACGCATATTCGTAAAGTCGGTCATGAAACTTCTCCAATAGGCGGGTTCCTCCGAATGAGATGAACCACCAGGACCCGACGTCTCATCCGCACGCCCAGTCTCAGGATCTTCTTCTTCTTCGTCATCTTCATCAGAATCATGAATGGTAACAGGTCGTTTTCCTTTGGCCCCGGCCCGAGACACTGTTGCCGCCTCCCTAGGAGTGAGCTGATAAGCAACATATGATCCTCCTTTCTTTCTCAAAACCTGGGCGGTGGCATAAGACTCAGCCCCAATCGGAAGAGTATTGTTTGGAATTCGGGTATAGGGTGGGACGCCTCGGGGCTTCAAACTGATGTTTAGACCTTTTGCAATCCGGGTGATGAAATGGCCCCCACAAAGCTTAGAGTTTGCCTTATGCCCAGCAGCATAGGCATGGAGATATTTGCCCACAGCAAAAGGAATATTTATCCTTTCCCGACTTTTCAGCTGATCCAAAAACCACAAGTCGATCAAGGTGACCTTTTCCCGATTGGTCTCCCGAAGAGTGAGTGTATTTGCTATCATCTTGTGTATCACCTTATATATGGGGGATGTAAGGTGCTTATTCAAGTTCTTTCCCCCAAGATAAGGCGATGTGCTAAACTTTTCCCACACTTGAGCATTACACTGCCCTTCCTCTAACCTTGCCCCGGTCATGATGTATCGATCAATCCAATGAGAAGAATACTCCTCGTCAGTGTAGATCCCCAAACACCCTGCAAGTTCTTTCAAGGATAATTGTCTCGGAGCCCCACCAAGTTTGAAACTCAAAAACCTCTCGTTAACGTTGGTGACAATGAACATTTCCACCGTTGCTAAGAATTCCATCACCAGCTCTTCGTAAATCGGTTCTTGAATCCCAAGAAGCTTCTCAAAATCATTCACACCAAAAGCCTCATCATTAAACCTCACAGTTTGAGTGAAGATGTGTCGGATGTCTTGAGCAACCCCCACAACCTCCAACGGGTTCCAATTGATTTCCCGAGGGTATTCACACTCCTTTTTATGAATGTTATATAATGCTTCAGTGAATTCCATATAGTTATACTGATGGCGCCCAAAGATCAAATGGGGGTGGCGGTCATTAGGAAGTAAATCCTCGTAAATACTTTGCGGATATTGAGGCTCATAAGTGTCAGGTCGGTTATTCCTGCCTCTCTGCACAACACAACATAACAAAATACAAGTTTTCCAAGTTGAGTCAGAGTTAGCACAAAAGGATATGACAGAATGAGCGATCAATGTTGGGTACAACCACACCCCCTAATAACAAAGCATATATGCCAACAACCTCATTAGCATGCAAACAACAACAATTTACAATCATAGCTCACAACGATAATTTCCGACAATTCACAATCAAGACTTAAACCCTACACAGAACAGCATGTAACCCAATATCAAACAACGCTCGATTATACCTATGTCATACAATTTCAATTCAAGCAAGTCTTACAATCAAGATTACACACCAAACCTAGTGACTTTCACACAAGTAAAGAACTCCAATATCAAACATAATTTCAATTAAGCAAGAATGAATACCCAAGTTGAATCAAGATATGTCTTACAATCAAAAGTTAATTTACAAAAAGTCTAGGTCAAAGTCAAAGTTTGACCAGAAAAAGTCAACTGTTTCTTCCCCAATTTTTCACATGAACCCTAATTTCTCTAATTCATCCACAAACTAAAAGTTAATCAATCAATCAATCACATTATGCAATTTAACATGAATTACACTATAATTAACACCAAACACCAAGCATAAATCACAAAATTCAGATTACCCCCAAATTAGCATATGAACCCTAATTTGCAAATCATCAAAATCAAGCAATTTAAACAATGAATCATGGTATAAACCAAGTATTAAGCATGAACAAAGCATAACAATCAACAAATGCTCAAAGGAAATCATCCCCACACTTAAATTAAACCAAACCCGGATTTAAGTGTTCTTCCCCAATTTTTTTAAAGATGGAAAGATAAAGGGGAGTTGTATGATGTACCTTTGATGGTCTAGACATGATTATTGTTTGATTTGGAGAAAAGATATGAAGATTAGATGACTCTTGGTGAAGAGTTTTAGTGATTTTCGTTTTTTTTTTTTGAGAAAGAGAGAGAGAGCCGATCGGTTTTGATATTATGGAAGAGACAAGCAACTAAAGGTTTTATCCCCTTCAAAATTCGCACAGTAATAACCAAAAGCCGAACGGCTTATCAACTATAGCCGAACGGCTTCTATAGCCGATCTGCTCCATACCCATAGCCGAACGGCTTTGTACTCTAGAAAATCTACACCCAAACCACGGTTTAAGTTCTGTGATGATTTTGCAAAGAACAAACCGAACGGCTTTAAATAGCCGATCGGCTAACCCTCTAAAACCGAACGGCTTTGAATAGCCGATCGGCTCATCCAGTTACAATCAACAGCAGAAAATCAACTCACTAAAAGTAATTGTTTAAACACACAATCGCAGCAGAAAATCAGTTCAAAAATTATCAATAACGCAGGCAAACAATATCTAAACTATCAAAAAGGATATAAACACGAGTTTCCTCGTGATCGGGCTTCATTTATTAACGAGTCCAAGCTAGACTCGACCCCGAATTCATTTATCCTTGGGGTAAGTTGCGAGCTCCTCCCACTCGCCATCAACTTCTTCCTCATGGTAAAGCTTCAATCGGTGACCGTTTACAATGAAAGTTCCTCCATCCGAACCGATAAGTTCCACATATCCGGATGGATAACCGTGCTTGACCGTATAAGGGCCGGTCCAACGTGGTTTGAACTTAGGTTGCTTCAACTTGAACCGGGATTGAAAAAGAAGCACTTTGTCACCCGCTTTAAATTCTTTTCTCATTTTGAGCTTCCGGTCATGCAAAACTTTGGTTCTTTCTTTGTAAAGGCGAGAATTCTCATATGCTTGCAATCGAATCTCATCCAACTCGTGGAGTTGTAACATCCTCTTCTCACCCGCTTCAACCAAATCTAAGTTGCAATTCTTAAGCGCCCAATAAGCTTTGTGCTCAATTTCAAAAGGTAGATGGCAAGTTTTGCCATAGAGCAACCGATATGGTGTTGTTCCAATAGGTGTCTTGTAGGCGGTCCGAAATGCCCACAATGCATCTTCAAGCTTCTTGGACCATATAGCTCGGTTGTCCTTCACCGTTTTTTCCAAAATCCTCTTCAAGGCACGGTTTGTGTTCTCGACTTGACCACTAGTTTGTGGGTGGTAGGAAGTCGAGAACCGGTGATTTACCCCATATCTTTTAAGCACTTTTTCTAGTTGAGCATTAGCAAAGTGGCTCCCCCGGTCACTAATCAACGCCTTAGGCATCCCAAATCGAGAAAACAAACTCTTTAAGAAGTCGATAACCGCCCGAGCATCATTTGTGGGCAAAGCCTTTGCTTCCGCCCATTTGGACACATAATCAACCGCCACCAAAATATATTCATTCTTGAAAGATGGAGGAAATGGGCCCATGAAGTCGATGCCCCAAATATCAAACACTTCACACACTTGGATGCTAGTTTGTGGCATTTCATCCCTTTTAGAGATGCTTCCGGTTCTTTGGCAAGCATCACACGTTTGGCATAAAGTATTTGCTTCTTTGAAAATCGTGGGCCAATAGAAACCCGCATCATAAACTTTCTTGGCGGTGACCGAAGGGCCATAATGTCCACCGGTGGGCCCGTGATGACATGCATCCAAAATTTTTCTAGTTTCACCACCCGATATACATCTCCTCACCATCCCATCCGCACAAACCCGGAATAGATGCGGTTCTTCCCAAAAATAATATTTGAGGTTCGAGAAAAACTTGCTTTTCTCTTGATGGCTCATCCCCTTTCTCAAAACTCCACCGACCAAGTAATTTGCTAAGTCGGCATACCAAGGTGCTTCATCCTCGTCCTCCTCGCTTGTACCTACATGAAACAAAAATTCCTCCGGGAAAGAGTCATTAATGTTAGTATCGCCTTGCTTGTCAAGATTTGGATTCTCCAATCTCGACAAGTGATCGGCGGCAAGGTTTTCGGCACCCCTCTTATCTTTAATTTCGATGTCGAATTCTTGCAAGAGAAGAATCCAACGAATAAGACGCGGTTTTGCATCTTGTTTAGCAAAAAGATATTTGAGGGCCGAATGATCGGTAAATACAACGGTTTTTGAAAGCACAAGATATTGCCTAAACTTGTCAAAGGCAAACACAACCGCAAGCAACTCTTTTTCGGTCGTGGTGTAGTTTTGTTGGGCCCCATTCAATGTTTTGCTAGCAAAATAGATAGGTTTAAAATGGTTGTCTACTCTTTGTCCTAGGACGGCTCCTAGGGCAAAATCGCTTGCATCACACATAAGCTCAAATGGTTTGGACCAATCGGGGGAAACTATTATGGGTGCTTGGGTCAAATGGTCCTTAAGGGTTGAAAATGCACTCAAACAAGGGTCATCGAACACAAAGGGCGTATCCTTTTCAAGTAGCTTAGTCATCGGTCGGGTGATTTTTGAAAAATCCTTAATAAATCTACGGTAGAACCCGGCGTGACCCAAGAAACTCCTAACGCCCTTTACATTAGTCGGAGGGGGTAGTTTAGCAATAACATCAACTTTTGCTCGGTCAACCTCAATACCCAGTCCTGACACTTTGTGTCCCAACACAATACCCTCACGCACCATAAAATGGCACTTCTCCCAATTCAACACTAGGTGGGCCTTCTCACATCTCTCCAACATTTTATCCAAATTTTTTAAACATGACTCAAATGAGTTGCCAAAAACTGAAAAATCATCCATGAAGACTTCCATGGAGGTTTCAACCATATCGTGAAAAATGGCAATCATGCACCTTTGAAAAGTGGCCGGGGCGTTGCAAAGACCGAAAGGCATCCTCCTATAGGCATAGGTGCCGAAAGGGCAAGTAAAAGTGGTCTTTTCTTGATCCTCGGGGTCTATTGGGATTTGGAAATACCCCGAGAATCCATCAAGAAAGCAATAAAACTCGTTTCCCGCTAGCCTTTCAAGCATTTGGTCAATAAATGGGAGGGGAAAATGGTCTTTTCGTGTAGCATCATTTAATTTCCTATAGTCAATGCATACACGCCAACCCGTGACCGTCCGTGTGGGTATCATTTCGTTTTTTTCGTTAGCCACAACGGTCATGCCCCCCTTTTTTGGCACGCAATGTACCGGGCTCACCCAAGAGCTATCCGCAATGGGGTAAATGATACCCGCATCAAGAAGCTTAATCACTTCTTTCTTGACTACATCCACCATATTGGGATTAAGCCTCCGTTGTCTTTGAACAACGGGTTTAAAATCATCAACAAAATTGATTTTGTGCTTACAAAATGATGGGCTTATTCCCGGTATGTCGGATGTTCGCCAAGCAAAAGCTCTTTTGTGAGCCTTGAGTACATTCAACAATTTAACTTTTTCATCATTTACAAGGGAGGAGGAAATGATTACGGGTAGGAGGTTTTCCTCATGGAGATAGGCATACTCCAAATGGCTTGGGAGTTCTTTCAACTCCAAATCACGCGGTGGATCCTCCAATGATGTTTTGATCCTCATATTGTCGCCCTTTTCAAGCTCCTCAAATGCCTCCTCTCCATTGAGCTCTTCTTCATCATTTGTCTCTTCCATGCTCATGACCAACTCCTCCTCAGTCATTGCTTCAACATGTGCCCCTAGGAAGTCAACAAGTTCCGATTCCAATCCAAGCAAGCTTTCCAATTCTTCATCTACCGCATCATCTATCACATCAATGCTAAAACAAGAGTCATCGTTAGAATAAGGATGCTTCATGGCCTTGTCGACCGTGAAGGCAATCCTTTCGTCACCTACTCCTAAAGTCAATTTCTTGTCTTTGACTCCTATTATGGCGTCCGCGGTGTGTAAAAATGGCCTTCCTAGAATTAACGGTACCTTACTATCCTCTTCCATTTCTAGGATGACAAAATCTACCGGGAAGGTGAATTGGCCAACTTCAATTAACATGTTTTCCGCAATCCCAATGGGATATTGGAAAGATCTATCGGCAAGACGAATACTCATACGTGTGGGGGTGAGGGATCCTAGGGACAATTTCGCATACAAAGAATAAGGCATCAAATTAATACTAGCCCCTAGGTCGGCTAATGCATCACACGTAATGAATTTACCCAAAGTACAAGAAATGATGAAACTCCCGGGATCACCAAGCTTTGGTGGGATTTGGTTTTGAACAAGAGCCGAACATTCTTCATTCAAGAACATAGCCGAAGCTTCCGAAAGCTTTTCTTTGTTGCTCACCAAATCTTTGATGAATTTGGCGTAGTTCGGCATCCCGGCTAGTACATCAACCAAAGGCACATTGATTCGGATGCCTTTGATCATGTCCACAAATTTTCCGTATTGGGCCGCAATCTTTTCCTTCCTTAGCCTTTGAGGGTATGGAATCTTTGGCTTGTACGCTTTTACAACCGGTGTAGGTAACACCGGTGCATCCGTTGGTGTAGAATCATCAACATTTTCTTCATCCGCCTCTTCCTCAAATTCCTGCACAAAAGAGTTAGGAATATTTTTGTCTTTGGCTTGAGGTTGTGGTGGAAGTTCCTTTCCGCTCCGTGTAACAATAGCATTCACATGCTCGTTCCTTGCGGGCGGTGGTTGGTATGGCTTTGACCCTCCACTAGAAGATGATGGTTGTTGTCTTGGGTTTTGTTGCGTGTTACTAGGTAAGCCACCGATTGGCCTACTACTTTGTCCCTCGGACAACCTATCCATTTTCCTCTCCAAGTCTTGTATGGAGGCTTGATGATTCTTTTGCCCTTGTTCCACACTAAGCCTTATATTTGTCATTTGGGTCTTTAACCGCTCGGTGCATGCGTCTTGCTTAGTCATGAACTCCTTCATCATTTGTTCCATAGGAGTCAAAGTAGGTTCTTGTTTTTGAACCGGTGGGGGGTTGTTGTCTCTTGAAGAGCCTTGGTGTTGGTTTTGGTTGTAGTATTGGTTCGAGGATTGGTTATAATTTTGATTTGAGTTTTGGTTGTACGGTTGATTTGGTCGAGAAAATCGGTTGTTTTGGTTGTAGCTTCCTCCTTGATAACCTCCCGAATTCCTATTTTGGTAACCACCCCGTTGGTAGTTTCCACTTTGGTAATTTCCTTGTTGGAGGAAATTAACATCTTCCTCATCTCCCGCCATTGGTAAATCATCTTGTGCACAATTTGCCGTGGCATGGTTACCACCACAATTACCACAACCTTCCCGAAGCTCCTTGATTTCCCCCTTTAGTGTCTTGAATTGAGCATCAAACTTAGAAGACAATGCTTTGATTTCTTTCATCATTGCCGAGTCATTGGGGCTTCCACCCTTACTACTTGTTCCTTCCGCAAAAGCAACATGCTTCTTCACCGGTTTCCCTTCTTTATCCTTAGCCCAATTCAAGCTTTGGATCACCTTATCCTCAAGAACCTTCCAAGCTTCGTTTGGTGTCTTATAAAGAAATTGACCACCTCCCGAAGCATCAAGAATACTAGCCGAATCTATGTTAAGGCCATTGTAGAACAACACAATAATATCCCTCTTTTTTAACTCGTGGCCATGACAATTTCTCAACATTTCCTTCATCCTACCCCACGCTTCTACCAAGCTTTCGCCTTCTTGTTGTTTGAAGGCTCTAATCTCATTCAATAACCTTTCGGCCAAAGCCGGAGGGTAATACCGCCGAACAAATGCTTCTCTCATCTCGTCCCATGATGTAATGGTGTTTGGTTCCAATTCTTGAAACCATATCTTCGCCTCACCACATAGAGACATAGGAAAAGTCCGTAGGCGAATTGCCTCATCCATATTTGGCCCATATTTGAACCAACTCCCAATCTCAAGAAAACTCGCAATATGTTTGTGCGGATCGGCCCGCACCCTTCCATCAAATTGTTTATCCCTAATGAGTTGCATGTGATGCCCCTTCAAAGAGAAATTATCATTTTCAATATCCGGAACCCGTATGGCCGACTCGGGTGTCGGTGCTACGGTTCTAACCCGCGAGCAAATAGGAGTATCATCCTCATCCGCCATATCGTCTTCAATTATAATAACCTCTTCCGCGTGCTCAGGTGTTACAAGCTCGTCTTCAAAAACCTCTTCGATCAAGACGTTTCCCGAAGATGTATCCGAATCCGTGCGACTACAAGTTGAATCCGTTGGATTATTCTTTGGCTTCCTCCTTCGTTTCTTTTTAGCGGCTTTCTCCGGATTGGACAAGGGACTAAGTAGTTCGTGGCCCGAACTTCTTGTGCTCATCCACTAGCAAATCAAACCTATAAAGCACAAAAGATAAAACCGTCAAATGCACCGGCGCAACACAACAAAAAAAGTAACTTTCAAAGAATAAATTCCGAGAAAGGATCAATCAATCTCACTTAAATTAACTTCAATTAAACGCTAAGTTCCCCGGCAGCGGCGCCAAAAACTTGATGTGCAAAATCTAGTTATTAAATTTATCGTTGTAAAATAAACAAGAAAGTACCGCGCTAGACCAGAACACAACCGGGCAGTGGACCCTATCGTGTAGTAGTATAGTTGGGTAAGTTCGGGTTTGAACGCAGGGAACTTAAGTTTAAGAGGTTGAAGTTAAATGTGATTAATTAGATAAAAGAAAGTAAAATGTGGTTGGGTGTGACCGAGTTGTCACGATGCTTAAAACTACAATTTATAATCAATTAGAACGGTAGACTCAGGAAGAGTCAAATTGGTTGTTTGGAACTTTCAAATATTAAAAAAAACAATGCTTGCTTGGATTATTTTACTAGTGATTTCGAGGTGTAAAGTTATAACCGGTTAGGAAATATGCCAAAGTAACACTCGTGAAACATGAACTAGGTGTTAGCTAGAACCTATTGTTCACTTCAATTGCAAACCTATGATTTAATCTAGTAACGGACGTTCGCCATGGTTACTAACTTGCACAAATTAACTAAATCATTTAACACATTCCAAATTACATTCGCAATTTTTTCCGATCATTCATAGACAAATAATCAAAAGCAAATCACTAGTTGAAAACGTTCGCTATATCAATTAGTAAGTCGCCATATGGTTAAAATTCTTGAGATAAAGCCTAATTACACAAGGTTCTCCGATTAAACATAAATTAAGAGGGATTAAGTTTGTAAATCATCCACGCGACAAACATTCGCTAAAATCGCTAACTTATGTGCATTTAACTAGAATTGTTATAATCGTCAAATGCTTTGTCCCACAAATCACAATAAACTTAATGAGGTATTTTAGGTAAACAAGAACATATACTATAATTGTTTAGCTAAAATGCCGAAAGCTTTGTAACAACCACTAACTAAACACATATAAATTCATGGATGATTCAAAAACTCAAGCATAAGCTAACATCCTAGATATACACCTCTAATCAACTAGTTATTTCATCCAAGCAAACATATGAGTAACTAGCCACGCATAATCACAACAAACAAACAAATATCACAAACACAAGACAAATTCATAAATAACTTCAAATTAGATTTAAATGAAATGATACCAAAGTTGTTACACGATTGTTTCCGAGTGATGTTGTTTGATATTCCCCTCACAAAACTTCTAATAAATGTAGTGAACTCTTGGGTGAATATCGTGAATTTTTGGTTGGTGATGGAGTAATGGTGAATTTTTTTGTAGAGAGTAAATGAAAGTGTGTTTGTTGATGATGAAGATGATCCTCAAAAAATGTCCCTCCTCTCTCCCTTTTGCAGCTCCCAAATTCCCCTCTCTCATACAAAAAACGGTTGAGCATTAAATGCTCAACCAATCAAAATCGCACAACACACCAATCAGCCTCGAATTTTGCTCAGATCGAACAATAGCCGATCGGCTTTAATACCATAGCCGATCGGTTTCTGAAGCCCAGCCGAACGGCTTCTTAAGGCCAGCCGATCGGCTTTCCTAGTTCAAAACATCCAGCTCCATCGAGGGAAAGTTCTGTGAAGAAATTGCACTACAACAGCCGAACTGCTAAAGATAGCAGATCTGCTAATCACTCATAGCCGATCGGCTTTAAAGACATAGCCGATCGGCTTTGCTTCTTTTCAGCTTCATTTTCGAGCCCAGCCAGCATTGGTCCAGACTTCACCAATTCGCATGCGTTTCTAGCTTTTTACCTGAAATAGATTTCCAAACAAAATAAGTATCGGAAGTTCTTGAAATCTAATCAAATACATATGCAAAACAATGATATCGCGATAGATTTATATAGCCAAAATGAGCGATATCAGGGGGGTTGAATATAATTAAAAACTTTTCTATTATAATGTGTTAGCTTGTTTAGCAAGTTTTTAACCGTATTAAAATGACAGCAAAATGAACACAGATATATATAAGTAAGATAAGCAGTTCAGTTGCTGATGCAATTCTAGCTGAAAGATAAATTCTTTTATTGATAAAATTTATCTCTTGTTGATTGCGGAATAGATTAGCCAAAGCTAATCTAAATCAAACAATACAGCTATTTCAAAAGGAGATGAGCAGTAGTGGACAAACACGCTAACTGCTCACTCGCTGAGGTAAACTAATAGTGGACAAACACGCTACTAGTTTACTCGCTGGTGTTGTTTGTATTTTAGGCAAACTAGTTACTGACAAACAAGTAACAATACAAACAATCGACACAAAATGAAGTACAACATACTACGTTATTTATAGACGCTGAAATCCTTAATTTTCGGATCTGGAAGGACACGTGTCGCTGCTTGATTGGTGAGGTAGTTGAGATGTGATACATCATGGTTCGACATTCCGTCTTGGAAAATGTTACCTTGTACCTTAAACCAATCAGATGTTTCCACGTTACTCTTTTCAAGTTTCGAGGAACACGTGCTGCGCCGTAATAACGCCGAATGTCAACTTCTTATTTAATGCGACATTTAATGCTGCAGTGACTGATAGAAACATCAATTCTCCTCATTCTCGATGCGAGCTAACATGCTCTAAAGAATGACTTGAATAACTAATCTTCAGTGACTTCTTTTATTCAGCAGAAGAGAGAACTCAAGAAGACTTGGAGACTCTCGCTGATAGATGAGTATCAGCGACACACATAGTTGAGTCTTTTATCTTGATAAGATCTTCATCTACTGGTTTAAGATATGAACAGCGACCATAAACTTCAGCAACAGGAGCTTGACTTGAATCATTTTCTTCATGGAACATTATTGAGAAGATCAGAGACTGTGCACATATAGCATGATCAGTGACTTCACTTATCAGCGATTAATGACTCCCCCTTAATCTTTGTGATCAGTGACCATCTTGAGTTCAGCGATCAGTGACTCAACAAAGTTTACAAAAGTATATTTCAGAAATATGACTAAAAACACTTTAGTTATACTAAAGAAATCCATGTGTTTCAAAAGTTGGCATCCTATTCCTTCGGAGGTCGCCTATGTTCCGAATGTGTAGGCGGTTCTTACATGCGCAGCTAATTCCCTGAAAAAGATAGTGAAAAGTCAACAACGAGGTTGAGTGAATTCACATGTTTTATGTTCACAATAATAGTTGGTTGTTTCAAAGCTTTCACAAATAGTTATCGTCATCATGATCAAATAAAGTTTATGATTCGTAGGAAAGCGGTATCCTAATAGTATTTGTAGGAATGTAAGTATCCCAATGGTTGTTCTAGGAATGTCAGTATCCTAATAGTTGATCGTAGGAATGTCAGTATCCTAATAGTTGCTTGTAGGAATGTCAGTATCCTAGTAGTTGTTTGGTGGATCCAAGTCAGTAGGAATCCAGTACCCATGTCAGTAGGGTTCAAGTAGTAGGGAGTGTCAGTGTCCCATGTTTAACAAGTATAACGGATCCATGTCAGAAGGATCTACTACCCATGTCACTAGGGTTCAAATAGTAGGGAGTGTCAGTGTCCCTTGATCCATGTCAGTAGGATATGGTCCATGTCAATAGGATCCATTAGTTACCCAAGAAGTAAAGACTTTGTATGCGTGCCCAAGACGTAGGGACTTCTCAATCTGTTTAGTAAAAGTGTTGCTGGTCGTTCTCCAGCGTTTCCAAAATAGTACCGGTCGTTCTCCGGTTTATCAATTGTAGTATAACCCGTTTGCAATACTTTGTAGTATGAAAACGTTATTTCATAATATCGGTTTGTGTAAGAGATTAACAGTTCAAAGTACTCTAATCGTTCGAGTAAAACAAGTATACAATCATGTAAGTAAAAGCAGTTGACTATGTTTTCCACCCCTGTTCAAAAGCAGTTAAAACAGTAAAAGTAGGGGCTGTGAACTCACCTGATGAGCTAAGTATGTTCGAGTGCTAGCAAAGCCTAAGTCCGGGTAAAGTCCTTAACATCCTGTATGTACGAGGTTATAAGTATATATACGTGGATGTCTTAGTTCGACCATCCATGCTAGTGTCCACGCAACTAGATTATGTCCAAAGTGTTTGTAAATAGTACTTTTATTATTGAAATTAAGTTTTTATATCATTTTTAAACTTTAATGTCAAAGTATTATCTTTTGGGTAAACATTTACATTATATTATGAAGTGTTGAAAATGTTGACCAATTTTGACCGCGAGTTGAGTTGAGACTGCGAGTCGAGTTGAGATTGCCTCGCGAGTCGAGTTGAGATTGCGAGTCGAGTTGAGATTGCCTCGCGAGTCGAGTTGATATTGCGAGTCGAGTTGAGATTGTCTCGCGAGTCGAGTTGAGATTGCCAGGCGAGCCGAGTTGAGATGGCCAGCGAGTTGAGATTGAATCTCAACTCGCGAAATTCGCTGTTCGCGATTTGTATGCAAATTTCGATTTTTAAAGTGTTTTTAATGGTGTTTTTGAACATAATAAGTTAATATGACACTAATACATGGTATATTAAGTATTATAAACACGAAATATCAAAGAAAACTTCGAATCTAAGAGTTTACGAAATGTCAGGATCTTACAAGGTTATCGCGAGAGAAATCCGAAAAGATGGAGATGTTCCTCTTGATCTCGTGAACGTTTTCCTCTAAAGGAGCTATGTGATTTATTGAGGTTTGATGGTGGGTTTTAAAGGTTTTAGTGGTGGTGGTTTTGATGTGGGTGATGGTGGTTTTGAGAGAGAGAAAAGATATGAGATGATGATGAAAAATGAAAGAGTGGGATGGGGTGGGGGCATTGGGGCTGATTTTGGTCTTCCAAAATGGGGAGGGTCTTTGTCCCAATTTGTGGTATTTTATCAGTGTTTGTTTACCCGATCGTTCAGTGTTATAATATTTCAAATGATAAATTTTTAAATACATTTTCGAATATATTTTTAGTTGAGATATTTATAGAAATAATTTAGTTAAGTTATAAAATTTTAAAACTTGTTTTGCTTTAGTTTTACGAATGGGTTTTGAGTTGTTTCAGTTGTACGAAATAAATGATATTCGCTACAAAATACTGTGTAAATATTATCAACATAATATTTAATAAATTAATAACATTATTTAATAATCTCATATTATCAAATAATTTGCTCAGCAACAGTCATATATTTTTGTCGTGTTTGTTCCAATCATTTTGTAAGTAATTACAACTAATTACGAAATGTAATACTACGCGTATTAACTAATTGGGCTTTGCTAGACTTACATCTAAAATGTGTTGTGAATTCACTCAAGTAGGGAATTAGCCTAATAATGCAAATGTTTAGTGTACGTAATCGCGTTTAAATTTACGGGGTGTCACATTAAATTTTCTGTTTTAACCGAAACCGAACCGAATTCGAATTCGGTTTTTGGTTCGGTTTCGGTTCGGTTTCAAATGTGAATTTGATTTTCGGTTTTGCTCAGAAAAATTTTGTCACACCCCCAATTTCATGATTTGCGGAAGCGGTGATTTTGGGTGTGACTAATCAATAATCAAACACAGAGGTTACAAACAAACGACTCTACATGAGAGGTTTATAAATATATTACAAAAGTAGTACAAAGTTTTAAGTCATAAGTTATAAATTTACAATAATAGCGAGTTCACATTTGATTTTGAAGATTTTAATACATAACCATTAATACAAAACATAATGCAAGAAAATCTTCATGTCCAAATAGATGCATGCGACTCGTAAGTAGATAGCTTATCCTGAGGGCCATCCTACTAATACTGATCACCTGAGAATACAACACTAAAAGGGTCAGCTATAAAGCTGGTGAATCTCACAGGTTTAACATAAACATTGATGTGATCAACATGATTATCCGACGATTTAATACCGATAAAGATTAAATAATACAACCGAACAATGATAAACCAAATAAGGTTTCCGAACAATGATAAACCATTAAGGTTACCGAAACCGAACTATGATTAACCAATTAAGGTTACCGACAATGACATTTGTATTGCATTAAGCCATGGTTCGAGGCCTAACCCGATTTGTGCCTCCCGAATGGTGTCAACACCCATAACAATTACTAAAATGCCCGTTTGTACATGAATGTAGCTAGCAACCCGGACGGGGACGTCACTCCCATGATAGATCTATCTTTTAGTAATCGCGCCTTATTAAGTTAACGAACCATGCAATGATGAGGACTTTCCCGTATTAAAACACTCATGCAATACCCGAACAATGAAAATCAAGACCGACAATGATAACCAACATGTTTAACAGAGTTAATAATTAAATTAACTAACCGAATAACAGTGATCACGAAAACAAGTAAGCATTGTATCTCACCCCAATATTTAAAAAAAAGCAGTAAAAATGGGGCTGTGAGACTCACCCGAGTCTATCCGAGCAATGAATATGTCCGACGTGGAATAGACAATCCCCGAATCTCCTAGTGTCCTAAACACGCAAGATTCTAATAAGCATTTGATTATCTAATATTTCTCCGTATTAATATTTATCCATTTTGATTATGTCCAAGTGATTGTATTTGTACTTCCGATTAAAGTTTATAAAATGTACGGCCCGTTGGTGACGGATTGAAATTATATTCTAAAGATATATAACGTGTGTTTTTGCATTTATATAACTCGTTCATGGATGTATCGTATTGTTTACAATTATCCTTATATTCGTTATATTTTATTTCATAAGTTACGAAATTTGGTACGAGGTCCAAAAACTGAAATATGTCATTTTCGACCGCTAGACGACCCCGAAAGGCCTAAAACCGCCTACACTATGGTACATAGCCTTGATCATTGGGCCGTTTTCGAGTGACCGTGTGACTTTTAGCCCAAACCGTTATAATAAATTTTTCATCGAGAAGCTACCCTGAAATCACTTGTGAAATTCTTCGGCATTTTTACAAAAACTGTTATGTTCGAGTATTCCAGCCGTTCGGCTGTGAAGGTCCACATCGAGTCCAGTTCTGTTCGTGCAGTTCATCCCCAACCCAGTTTTTAATTTCATTTTTAACCAAATTCTCATATATAAAACACTAGTATATGATAATATAAGTATTATAAACGCGAATTTAAAGTAAAGTTTGAGTTTCCTTACAAATTAAAATTTGAACCCGTGAGGAGGAGGATGATGATTCGGATGGTGATGATGATCAAAGAAGATGAAGATGAATGTGATGATGATGATGATTGTTACTGATGTTGTTGTTGATGATACCCGAGAGAGAGAGCCGAGAGATAGAGAAAGAGATGGAGGAAATGGAAGAAGAAAGTGAAGAAGAAGGAGATGAAGTAGTCGGCCAACTCCAATTATTGGAGTTGGTTGGCTCCCACGCGTAGTACAAAGTACCCGTGTTTTTGTACCCGATCGATAACTAGTATAATATTTTCAAATGATAAAATTTTAAATATGAAATCGTATAGATTTTTAATCGAAGTATTTTATAAAATACTTTTAATGAGATATAAAATTATATCTTTGTTTCTCTTTAGTTTGACGGATAGTTTTCAGTGTACAATATGCGTTTAAATTCGCAACCAAGTAAATAATTATTATTCTCATTAAGAATACATTATTTAAAAATGCTTTGCACCAACGTCCGTATTTGAGATTGCGTGTTCTTTCAGGTTTGATGGTATGTGATCATTAAATAATCATTTTAATGTTATATATATATTTATATATATAATATCCGAAAATTTTTGTTTAATCACGTATTGAGTACAAATGATTTAGGTTTAAATTAAGAGCTAATTTTGGCCCTTTTTGACCGGGTGTCACAAATTTCAAAATCGAACAACCTGAATCGAATAAATCGAGGAAACCGAAAACCGAACCGATGAACACCCCTAATTAAGAGGTCCTTTCTATTAATAAAATAGAATGTATTATATAATATGGCATTGCAGTAGTTTGGCCTCAAAAGTGAAAGTTAGCTAGTTTTCTTTGAAGTGTTTTAACCCTAATAAAGTAGTCAACATAGACACATGACTCCCATTGTTTACATTATATATATATATATATATATATATATATAAATAATGAAAACAATGTGTGCCTATATATATACAATACTAGATAGTACATATATACATATATGTGATATATATACATCCATATTAATTCCTTTGTCCTAATATAATTGTCCATATTACTTTTTGAATTTTCCTAAATTACTTGTTCACCGATACAACTATATTAAAAAGTTTGGTTGGTATTACTATATTCCCATTACTTGAAATTATTATTAGAAACTTTTTAGAAAATAATAATTAATTAGTTAAAGATAAAACTGTCATTCTGCAAAATAATACAAACATGATTATGATTTTATTAAACTGTGTCATTTTCTTTCTTTTCTTTTTAAATGATAATAATTTTGAGATGAAAAAAACAATATTACGGAGTAATTATTTATTTTAAAGAAAGAAAGGAAATGTATCATTGGTGTGGTGGGTGACAAGTCATGGGGCAAAATTCAAAATTGAGGGTAAAATAACAAGAAAATGGTGAACCAACGACCTCCCAATTCCTCTTTGTTAATTGTTGTTTCTATACTTACATCACAAGGTTGGGAGAGAAAAAAGTGGAAGGTAAACCAAAGCCCACATACTATAATACAACCACAACTACACTCCACTATTTCTTCTCCCTTTTCCTTTTCTATCTTTTAACCAACTTCCTAGTCTATGCTTCTAGAAACACTCACTCCTACTAATCACCTGTACCTACACCTATATATATCGAATATAAATGACAAAATAAATGGGTCGAGTCACCAGTTAAAATAAGTTTCGGTCTAAAAGGGTCCGGGTATATATGAGTTATTTTAGAGGACGCGTCTAAACGGGTTCGGGTCAAATGCGTCTCAAGTCGGGTTGACCCATTTTCACCACACTTTTGTTTATTTGAGTGAAATCAAAAAAATAAAATAAGGTGTTAAAAAAAGTACTAGCTAAACCAGTTAGTTAATTTTTAGACAATTGAAAATTAGATAAGATACTCATTTAGATCTATCTGAAAAATAGAGAGACGCACATAACTTATCACCTTTAATACTGGATGTTAAGTGTTTTATTAGAAGTTATTCACGTGTTAATGTGTGTTATCTATAAAAAATTGTTATTTCTGTTTCTTATGTTGTTTAATATTGACTTATGTATCAACATTCAACAAAACTATAAACCATTGATTACACAAAGATAATACGTGTAGAGTGAGCTTGGTTCACCGGAAACACAATATGAGATGTTAGTTCCAACAACATAAATTAAAAAAATTTAATTGGTAGAAATTTATGAAAATGTAGTTGAAGAATTTTGGAAGGTTAGCTAATTACTCGATATAAATAATAATTATTGACCTAAAAGTTGTTCAAAAGGATCACACTTTGTACCCGCTATACTTTATTACCTACACCTCACTTTACACCTACTTAAACCTCATCCCAGTTTTTTTATTCTCTACCTTATTGTTATTATATATACTTTTTTTCAGAAAACAGCATACTCTTGTATACATAAGGTTAATTTGGTGACTTGTTAGGATCCAACGGATAAAAACTAATGAATGCTCTTCTTACCGTGTTGATTGAGCTGCTAAAAGATATTACCCGTTTAATATAAAAACAGTATTATGAAACCAAAAGTTCACGTAGTGACCATTAATCTCATATGATAGGCCTTTAGTCATTTACAACCTTAGATCTAGCCTTACTGAATATCAACCCATGGACTAATCTATTATCTAGGAATAAACACTTCATAATACTAAAATATCTACTATCATCATAATAGTTTTAAATATAATATGAATATGATATGATGATATGGTAATAGTATAGGATGGTCATAAACAAGCCCACTATCCAGTCCCTCAAACCTGTCTCACCAACTCGCATCTAGAAGCAATTATACATCCATCTCTCTCAACCCCCTATTTAGTCAAAAGCTTATAAATTCCCAAATCAAGTACTCTAAACGGCCGGCTTATATCTATCCGTCTCTCCCTATCTCTCCATCAAATTTTTTATATATAAAATAATATCAAGAAAATTACAATCATATCAAATTAGTATAGAAATACATATGGGAAGGTCTCCTTGTTGTGAAAAAGCACACACGAATAAAGGTGCATGGACTAAAGAAGAAGATGATCGTCTTATTGCTTATATCAGAACTCACGGTGAAGGTTGCTGGCGCTCACTTCCAAAAGCCGCCGGACTCCTCCGCTGCGGCAAAAGCTGCCGTCTCCGGTGGATCAATTACCTCCGCCCTGATCTCAAACGTGGCAATTTCACTGAAGACGAAGATGAACTTATCATTAAGCTCCATAGCCTCCTTGGCAACAAGTATGCTCTGTTTCTTCCTTTCCCTTTTCAAGATTTCTTCAAATTCTCAATCTTTTTAATAAAAACAATGTGGGTTTTCCGAGATTCCTTCAAAATCTCATTCTTTTATTAAATAAAACAATACCCACATAAAGATATATTTAAAAAAAAAAACTGTTTTTAAATTCTCATAACATGATGTTTGAAAAAATGTTTCTTTTACCAGAATTCTAAAAAGATTCAAACTTTTGAATAAATAAACAATACCCATATCAAAAACTTTGATCTCTAATGTGGGTCTTTTCTTTTTGGATCAAATAGGTGGTCTTTGATTGCCGGAAGATTGCCCGGAAGAACAGATAATGAAATAAAGAATTATTGGAATACACATATTCGAAGAAAGCTATTAAACCGTGGAATTGATCCGGCGACTCACCGGCCAATAACCGATCATCACACCAATAACATTACCACCACCACGACCACCACTTCCGCCGCCAATTCTTCGCCGGAGGTCACACCCACAACCACCATCTCATTTGCAAGTACAACACCAACTACAACAACCCATCATCTTGTTATTAAAAACGAAGAATTGGACCAAGATATAAAAATCCGTATCAATTCTCCTGACTGCCGGAAAACTACAAACACTTCGCCGGAAAATCAAGAAAGTTGCCCGGACTTGAATTTGGAGCTAAGAATTGGCCCACCTCATCTTCATCATCACCAAAACGATACCGTATCATCATCACCATACTTACAACAACAACATCATCATCATGCATTGATGACCGGAGGGATAAATTCCGGCGGTGGGACAATTTGTTTTGGGTGCAGTTTGGGTGTAAAGAACGGAAAAGAATGCAGTTGTACATCCGGTTTGAAGGGTACAAGTGGTAACAACAGTGGTTATGATTTCTTGGGCTTGAAAAATGGTGTTTTGGACTATAGGAGTTTGGAAATGAAATAATAATAATTTCTTAATTGAATAACTTTTTTTATATACAAAATTATATATTTTTTCTATATATATGAGAATATAATATAATGCTAGTTATTTTCTTTTGTTTGTAAAATGAATATATATAAAGGTAAAAATGAGTTTATAGAAAGAGTAAATAGTGATTTGTCTATGTCATATACGATGTCGAGTTTTGTAAAAGATTTATATTTCTAATATTCCTATTGTTTATTGTTAATTTCTACGGATCGATATGTACTTGAATATAATGAAAATTTTGGTTATTCATTGACATCAAATGTTTGAGTATTTTTTGTTTTTTAGTAGTATATACCCTTTCCATGGTATATACTAGATTCGAATTGTATTACACACCTACAAATTACACCAATTATTGTATTTATACAATATCATGTGGATTAATAATTTATATATTATGATTAATGATCATATGAGAAGGGTTTATATAAGGGTAAGGAGTAGAAGAAGAATGGAGGACATTCAATCATCCATTAACTTAGATTAATAGTTAGTGTGGGTAATATTTTTGTAATTAGATTAGAAAATGAGGGTAAGAACAAAGAAGGAAAAAAAAAACATTATAATTCACCTAACACCCTTCTATTATTTTCAATTACATTTTAGTCGCTCCATTTTTTTCCTCCTCACTACTATCTAGTCTTAGGGTGTTCACGAATTGTTAACCTTAAGTTCGGTTAACTGACTTTTCTGATTCTGTTATAAGGTTAACCAATTAACCGGTTTTTATTTATAAATCAATTAAAATATAAATATTAACAAACAAATACACACCCATTAATGAATATTTGTAATAAAATTTTACACGTTGATCATTCTAACAATAAACATACAACATGATACATTTTACTCAGTTACAAAAAATATATGCATTACCACCATATTAAGTTAGTCACAAAATTATAAATATTACTACTAAAAATGTAGGAAAAAAACATGCATACTAAGATAAATACAAAATTATAATATTCATATTCTAAATTAGAAAACATTTAGTAATAGAGTCCATATATATATATATATATATATATATATATCTATAATTTTTGATTTTTCAAGAAACCGGTAGTGACAATCGTGAATCGAAACCGAAAACCATAAAAATACAGGTCAGGTTAACCGAAATCGAAAAACAAAAAAAATTGATTCGATTAACCCTATAATTTGTTACGGTTCAACAAATTTCGGTTCGATTTTCCGATTTCCAATTATTATGAACACCCCTACTACTATCTATAGTCACCTTTTTTATACCTTTTTCTTATTAACATTATCTTTTGAATTATCTTTTATATTTTATATCTTTTTTTTTTCATTATTCTCGCCTTTTGCTTTTTATGAGCCTTAAATATATATTTTATATATGTAATTAGTTTTTTTTTGTTATTTTACTAAATATTTGATTTTACGAAATATGATTTGCTGCATCTGCACCTTTTTAACTACATCTTAAATATATATTTTCATGTTTCAACATTCATATTGCTATTTTGTATTGCATCTTACATATGTTTATGCACTCATTTTTTACTGCATCTTATTTTTTTGTATAAATGTTGTCCTTTTTGACTGCATATTGCATATACATTTTCCTACATCTTGTATAATTGTCAGCAAAATGCAATACAAAAAGACTGAAACGTCCCAATTTTTTTGTCCCAAAACTCAATCTTATAAATAGAATTTAGATATCATAAAAACAGCTTATAAAGCTTTTCTTGGATATTATACCTGACAAAATCATTAAACAACTCAAAACATCCAATCGCGTCACGAAGTCCACCAAATCATGTCATGATCCTTTACGTGATCCAGGTACAATGGTGGGATCGTGTAATAAGGCATAAAATCCTCCTGTGATGGTTTTCTTTGTAGTACGCGATCCAAACACATGTATGGGATCACATACTTACACCGTGAACATTTCTTTTGATGTTACGCGATCCTTGAGCCCTCTCGGGATTGTGTAACTACACTGCAACTAAGAAAACACTACAAAAACTCAAATTTTGACCTAACCTTTTTCCAAAACAATAACAACACTTATTTAAACTACAAAACTAATATTTGAATAATGAAACCACACTTGTAACAACATTTACACAAAAGAAGATACTTACCATTGTTTTACAACTACAACCTTACAAGTGGATCGTTTTAACTACCATAGAGCATTCATACCCAAAATAACTTACTTGTACCATTAAAAAAGACACTAAGAACAACATTCATACTTGACCACTACCATACTTATATTACTACATCAAAATTACTTGATCCCTTTTACCCAAAAACTACATTTCAATGACAATTATGTTGGATGAAGACTTTCACAACAATTAACATAACCATACTCAAATGGTAATGTGATATTTAAAATAGGACTTCAAAGTTATATCAAGAGCATGATTCTATCAAAACATAAGGGATTCTTGGCTCTTTACCCATATTGCTCTTTGACCCACTAGAGTTATCTACACATATTAACAACAAAAAGGGTAATCGCATTGCTTAGTAAGTAATGGGCAATAAGATAAATATCAACACCTACTAAAAAAAAATAGTGATCATGCTCAATGATTCACCAACTACAAAAGTAAGGATCCTTTACTTTACTACGTTGTTCCTACTTAAAGGAACACTACAATGAGTCAAGACATGGACAATGGAATTTTTCAAGCCCTATTGCCATTATTAAACTCCATTACATACTACACAAATGGCAAGATCATTACCATATATACAATTTGCTACCCTTCACTAACTAAGCTCTTTTGATCATCATTCAAGATTCACAAATGAATCCAGTTAGTGATCCCATTCCCCATTACTTACCTTGCACAAGGAGAAATTGTTTATCACAAATACTCTAACAATTCCTCAAATTCGCTCATTAGTCACCTAAACACATGAACACATAAACATGGTCATCCACTACTCAAAATGATAACCTACAACATTTGAAATTCTCATTACTAACCAAATTAAAACTCATAGATAGCAACTCAATGTTGTCACTACTTTACTCAACTCAATCAAAATATATTTAATCTCTAATAATCTCTATTTTACTCAACTAGCCAAAAATGCTTACTTTTCATATATAATCATCATGCATTTAGCTAGTTTACTTTCATTTGAATATCAACTATTTTATAACACCAATATATCATCATCATCAACCATAAACTTTCTTTACATTAGCTAACTTCATAAAAATTCAAGTATTACTAAACAGCATCTACACATGCTCTTCTATACTTAATAATCATCATCTAACATTCCTACTTCCAAAAATTTAACAATGTCACATAAATCCCCTTTAGGGTTCATGGCAAAATCAACTAAAAATCATTAAATTGATACAAGAGATGGGTTAGTCTTACCTTCAATATGATGAATTTGATGAATGCAAGCCCTAATTCTCAAAATCAAGGTTCAATTTTGTAGTTTTCTTCCTTGTTTGCTCCTTTCCCTCTCTCTCGATCTCTCTGGAACACGCACACTCAAATGCAACTCACATTTACACTTAATTTTCCGGATTTTACAAATAAAGGTTTAATTCACAACTTTTTTATTTTCTACCCTCATGTCTCTTTTCTTCTACTTTGGCCACCACATCTACACTTAAAGTTTTGATATTCTCCATCTAGACCACTAGCTTACTTTGTTACTATATACTAACTACATTTTGATAAACTGATTAAATTGTACTATGTAAATAAATTCATGAACTTATGATTTTTGGGGTGTTACTACTCTTCCCCACTTATTTAGGATTGTGTCATCACAATCCATGCTTGATGTGTAACACTCCAATTTTTGTAAGTGAACGTTTTATTTAAAATAATAGTTTAATTATCAAATAGGTAGTTATTTAAAATTGAAGTATAATATTGGTAAGAAATATTTAGTGGTCAAAATAGAAGTTTTGAAACTTGGTAAGTTAGTTAGTGGTCAGATTAAAAGAGAGTAAACTTGAGGGTAGCAAATGTAAATGCTTTAATTAATCTTCCTTCCCGAATTTTCTAGAGATAGAAACTCAGTGTGTGTTTAAAGTGTTTATGCGTGGGACAAGCCTGGGAAAAAGGGAAGGAAGAACACAATATAAAATTATCAAATTGAAGCCCAAATCTTATGTATTTTCGTTCCCGATTTTGTACTAGGCATCACGAAGGTTATTTAAAAGAGTTAGAAAGCAAATTGTTGAGCTTGAGCCTTCATAAATCTTGTGATAAAGGTGAATAGTAAGATGTAGTTATGAATTATACTTATTTATGATTTCTTCAAGGAATGATCAAATGAGTAGTAGTAGTAGTATTTTAAAGTAGTAGTTTACACATGACATTGAATTATGTCACTTGTGTAGAAAAAGAGGAATTGGGGTTAATCTAATTCCTTGTAGAGTTCCATGAATTGGAACTAATTGTAGTGATGGATTCAATTTGTAGTTGGATGGTTATTTGAATGTGATCATCAAGGTAGAAATTGTAGATGATGAACACTTGAATGTGATCATCAAGTATGAATTGTAGTAAATAATTGTGAGAATGATTTCTATTGTATAATTGTAGTTGTTGATGTATTAGTCTCTTATTACTTACTAAGTTATATAGCTTATCCTTTTGTTGTACATGATTGTAGGTACAAGTGGTTCAAGAGCTAACTTGGGAAATGAGCCAAGAAATGACTTACGGTGGAACTTACTAGCTAGTAGTAAGTTGAATCCCTATTTCATAATCATGCTCTTGGTATATCATATAAAAGCCCCTTTTGTAGTAAGAATATGTTTTGACACAATCTTGTAAACATGTGTAAGTATGTAAGTGTGAAACCAAATCCTAGTATAATATGGTGAAAGTGGTTAAGGTATATAAATGTATAGGTACTTTGAAGTTGCTAAAAATGTGGTATTGGCATTATAAAGTAGTTTGGTACTTAAATATGTGGTATTTGTTATTAAATTGTTGTTAAATAGTTTAGGTGTCAAAATGGGTCATTAATTGCTCTAATGTCCTTTGAAGTTAAAATTGTAGTAAGAAGTGTCAGTGTGTTGAATTAAAGTTGTTCTTAGTAGTTTAATTTGTTGACAAAGTTTGAAAGTTAGAATATGAATGAATTGAAACTTGACTTGTATAAGAGCGTGTCCAAAATGACCAGAAAATGGATTACTGTCCAGATTTTGATAAAACTAGAATTCAAAAAAAGTGTAAATTGGGAAGTCACTATATATATGTATGGAATGTGTACACAAAGTTTCGTGGTCAAATGCCTACCGAGTAAAGAGTTATGTAGCTTGGAAGTTGTAATTTGGTATTAGAATTGTGTAGAGTTTTAGCAAGTTTCAAAGTATGCTGGATGGGTACCCGACGAGTAACCTTTCTACCTGACGGGTAAGTAGCCAATACGCGATCCAGTAATTTTGACAGATTGCATAACTCAGAGTGTTCGTTCACAAAAGGTTTTCACGAGGAATTACGTGATCCGGTTCTTTCCATGGGATCGTGTATATATGTTAGTACCCGACGGGTACCCAACTTACCCGGCATAATTTAATAATATATATTTATGTTTAAGCTTTATTAATTAAATAGTGTTTAGATATAGTATATAGTTTCGAACGTTTAAATATAATATATAGTTTCGAAGGGACATTATAATAGTGTTAAGTAAAATAAATAAATAAATCGGGGCGTTTCATGATATAAGGCTAGATAATAATGGATCATTTCTTCCTCGGGTTCCTAAGTAAACTCGGACCTCTTGCGATGTTTCCTTTGCACTTTCAACGACTTAATCTCTTTATTTCTCAATCTCTTAACTTTCTCATTTAGAATTGCTACTGGTTCCTCGATATAATTCAACTTATCATTGATCTCAATTTCTTCGAATGACACATAACAAGCTTCATTTACCGAACACTTCTTAAATGGGAAACATGAAAAATATTGTGTATTTCCGCTAGCTCTTCGGGCAACTTAAGACAATATGCAACTTTTCCTACCCTTGTCAGAATCTTAAATGGTCCAATAGATCTTGGACTAAGCTTTCCTCTCCTCCAAAAATGAATAATCCCTTTCCATGATGATACCTTTAGCATAACCAAATCTCCTTCTTGAAATTAAATTGATCGCCTTCTCTTATCCGCATAATATTTTTGTCTATCTTGAGCCACTTTCAATCTTGTATGAATTTTATTGATCTTCTCGGTAGTCTTTAATACAATGTCGGTGCTAGCTAACTAACTCTCTTTGACCGATCTCACCCCAACAAATAGGAGTTCTACATATTCTACCATATAACATCTCGTACGGTGGCATACCAATGCTAGCGTGATAGCTATTATTATAATAAAAATTCGACTAAGGGAAAATGGTCATCCCAACTACCCCAAAAGTCAATGACATAAGACCTTAACATATCTTCTAGTGTTTGAATTGTCCTCTCACTTTGACCATCAGTTTGTGAATGGTATGCCGTGCTCAAATTAAGTCGGGTCCCCAATTCTTTATGAAATTTCACCCTAAATCTTGAAGTGAATCTACTATCTCTATCATAGACAATGGATATCGGCACTCCATGTCTAGCTACCACTTCTTTCATATATAAATAAGCCAATACTTCGGATGATGATGCTTCTCTAATTGGTTAAAACAAAGAACTCTTGGTTAACAGGTCTACAATCACACCAATTTTATCATATCTTCTTTGTGTTTTTAGTAATTTGGTGATCAAATCCATGGTAATATTTTCCCATTTCCATACGAGGATATCCAACGGTTGAATCTTTCCATAAGACTTTTCGTGCTCCAATTTTACTTGTAAACATGTTAAACATTGCTCCACATACTTGACTATATCTCTTTTCATACCCGACCATAAATAATCAAATTTCGAATCATGGTACATCTTGGTGGAACCGGGTTGGATAGAATACTTGGACTTATGCGCTTCATCCATCAACGATAATTTCAATTCCACCGAATTAGTGTTCCAAATCCTTCCATGTCGCATTTTCAAACCCCGTGAATCATCAACAATATCATGTTCTTAACCTTTAATACATTCCATCTTGACATCACCCTTTTGCCAAGCTTGTTGTTGCACTACTCTAATTTTCTCAAATAGATTAGGAGTGATTGTCATACGCAATATTTTGAAAACCAATTTTTAAGTGAACCGTTTAGTAGTCCGATCCCGGTTCAAGCGATTCAACCGCTGGTCTAACCGGTTCAACTAGTTCTTGATATTTTAATATATAAAGTGCGCCTGTTAATGACAGCTAACCCAACCATGTACGTCAAGTAAATTGAAAAGTCAACAAAAGGATATTAAGTCTCCTGATACACTCCACCTTTCAACTTTTCACCAACTCCAATAAATTATACCCTCCTCCCTTTTTTTCTCCAACAATTAAATATACACATATTAAATTTTTTCTTCATTTAAAACTTAACACACCATGACCATGAGATTCATTTCCAGCAACCTGGCCAGCCACCACTGTGCTGCTACCATCGTGCCCCCACCACCGTGCATCTACAACCGTGGCGCCACCACGGTAACCATTATTAGCGCCGATTACTCCGTCGAAATGGCCGGAAAATATGACTAGATGAAGAAGATGAATTTAAACTAAAATCATTTTCTTCTCGTTTTCCTTCTTTTTCTTTCTTTCAATTGTTTGCTTTGATGTGTTATGAAGATTATAATAGATATTTCTAAAGGAGAAAAGTGTCAAAACTGGTTTTTTAGCGGCTTCGGCCCAACTCGGATTCGACCGTGCAAACTGGCGGTTCGATCGAGCTTGTTATTTTGCAGAAAACTAGTTCCATTTGAACCGTAAACCTTCCTGATACCGTTTCAACCGACCGGAGCGCCTAGTTCAAGTTGGTTTTTTAAAAATTGGTCATATGTAAGGATTTGACCATCATCAAGGGATATGAAGTTATTCAACTAAGTACATCGGCGACTACGTTCGCTTATGCTGGGTGATAGAGAATCTCACAATCTTAATCTTTCACTAAATCTAGCCACCTTCGTTGCCTCATGTTGAGATCTCGTAGATCAAAGAAGTACTTCAAGCTCTTGTGGTCTGTGTAGATCGTACACTTGACTCCATAAAGATAATGCCGCCAAATCTTGAGTGCAAATACAACCGCCGCCAACTCAAAATCATGTGTTGGATAATTCTTCTCGTGCTCTTTGAGTTGTCTCGAGGCATATGCGATCACCTTTCTTCTTAACATTAAAACACACCGCAAGGCAATGTGAGAGGCATCATAATACACTACTAGATTATCGATGCCTTCGGGTAGCACAAGAATATGTGCTTGGCTAAGTTTCTCTTTAAGTTTATGGAAAGCTTTCTCTTGATGGTCACCTCACTCAAAAGTGATATTCTTACGTGTGGGTTTGGTGAGTGGAGTGACGACTTTGGATAAATATTGAATAAATATTTGATAATAACCCACAAGGCTAAGAAAACTACATACTCCGGTTGGATTTTTAGGGGATTCCATTTCATCATCGCTTCTACTTTAGAGGGATCTACTTTGATACCATGTTCGTTCACTACGTGTCCAAGAAATTGGACTTCTCGAAGCCAAAACTCGCACTTGGAAACTTTAGCATAAAGTTTTTCATTTCTCAAGGTTTGAAGAGGTTGTCTTAAATGCGATTCATGATCACCCGCGGTTTTGGAATAGATAAGAACAACATCTATGAATACAATCATGAACTTATTAAGTATTGGGCGGCATACTCGGTTCATGAGATCCATAAATGCAGTAGGGGTGTCAGTTAATCCAAATGGCATCACTACAAATTCATAGTGGCCATAACGAGTCCTAAACGCAGTTTTGGGGACATCTTCATCGTGAACTTTTAATTGGTCTGAATGAAGGTCAATCTTGTAAAAGAAACTTGCACCTTGGAGTTGGTCAAATAAATCATCAATCCTTGGCAAAGGATACCTATTCTTGATGATAAACTTGTTTAATTCTCGGTTTATATGTACACATAAGCATACTACCATCCTTCTTCTTTACAAATAATACTGGTGCTCCTCATGGAGAACTACTTGGGCGAATGAATCCTTTATCGAGTAACTCTGGTAATTGGCTCATTAATTCTTGCATTTCAGATAGTGCAAATCGGTAAGGAGTTTTAGCAATTAGGGTTGCCTCCAGCCTAAGATCAATAAGGAATTCTACTTGCCTTTCAGGCGGAATAATTGGTAACTCCTCGAGAAAAACATCGAAAAACTCATTCACTACAGGAACCTCTTCAAGTTTTGGTGAGGATTTTTGGGTATCACCTACATGTGCCAAAAAGGCTTAGCAACCATGAGTTAAATACCATGTGTCACGAGCGTACGAACATACGAGTAGGAATTATTTCGGTTTCTCAACATATATGTCTAGAACTCCCCGATTTGATTAAGTGACACGGATGATTTTCCTTTCACATTGGACTAGAACTCCCTGACTTGATGTTTTTTCCTTTCACTAAGCCAATCCATTCCTACAACAACGTCGAACTCACCTATTCTCATTGGAATTATATATATAATAAACATGTGATCGCTAATCTCTAATTGGCACCCACGATATACCATCGATAGATAGACTACCCGATCATCCGCAATCTCTACACCTAGTGGGTTTTCCAAGGAACTCAATGGAATATTGAAATTTTGAGAGAAAGTCTTCCATACGAAAGATCAAGAAGCTACCGAGTTGAATAACACATAAGTGGGTTTTTGATTTACAAGAAATGTACATGTGAGAACATCAAGGGCGTTCTGTGCTTCATCAGCGGTGAGTTGAAAGGATCGGTGTGACACCCGCCAAATTAGGGCTAATTATTAGTTCCTAATCACTTAGTTTGTACATGTAATTAGTGCTATGATAGGCTAATTGTATGTATCATTATGTGTATTATTATATGTACACATACACGGTTTGATTAAATCTTGTCATTTTATATCGGCCGAATTCCGATTCATTAATACGGACGTTGGTGAACGAAATTATTAAATAATATGAAATTATTTAATAACTTTATTATTTACTAATATTATGTGGATAATATTTAACAATTATTTTGTATCGTTAAAACAAATCGTAAATGACGGAATAACTTGAATACAAAAACAAGTTATATTTTTATTACACTAATAAAGCATTTTATAAAATACGTCGACTGAAAATATAACCGAATACATGTTAATAAATTTTTTAATTCGAAAATATTACCCTACTATACGATCGGATAAACGAACACGAGGTTTAATACTATTCCTTTTGTATTATTGATCTGGACAAGATCCACAAACTGTGGATCTTGCCCATGAGCCTACTGCACCAAACACACCCTCCTTCCTTTCCATTTCATGTTTTATCTATCTCCTTCTTTTCTCTTTGTTTCTCTCGGCTCATCAAACAACAACAATATTAACAACAACAAAATTAGCAGCAACAAGCAAAAGCTTCATCATCTTCATCATCATCATCATCTTCGTCATCATCATCGTGTTCATCATCATCACCACCCTCGGGTCCTCTTTTCATCCTTGAGATTCTCTCTCTTTTTCTTTGATTTTGTATTTTGAAAACTTATATATTATTGTATACTAGTGTTCTATCAACTTATTATGTCCAAAGATTTGACTCAAAACATGTTTACACTAAAATCGCACGAACAAAACTGGAAAATGAACCTCACCCGAATGGGTATGAAACTCCACCCGAACGGGTATGACAGCCCACCCGAACGGGTATAGCTGTCCACCCGAATGGGTTTACAAATTCACCCGCATATGGGTTTAGCGTAGGTCCGATCGGGTATGAGTATTTACCCGATCGCGTATGAAGTGTTACCCGAACGGGTAAAATTACCCAATCGCGTGAAATAGAATAAAATGATTACAGAACTAGAGACTTGAACGGGTAAGGTAACTTACCCGAATGGTTAATTTATGATACCCGAACTGGTATGGAAATTCGTTGGATACCCGATCGGGTAAGCTAACTTACCCGAACGGGTAAGGTATGATACCCGAACGGGTATGGAAAGTTAACCGATCGGGTATGGGATAAAATCTTAGTTGAAGCAGTTTCGACTTGTGTTCTGACCTAATAAATGCAAGCCTCACCCGATCGCATGTTAACTTCAAACACAATTTTTATTAAGTGTCAGAACTAAGATTTTGCCACCTAATTTTACTCCGAATTCGAATTTCAAATGCGTTTTCACTAAAGTAACATAGTAGAAATAAAAATTTTCCAAGCCAGAGGCTCTGCCCCTTGGACCCCGCCAGGGGTTGCCACCCCTTGGACCCCGCTACCAGGGGCGCTGATCCTAGACCCCCGTTGTGAGTGCCCCTTGTCGTGGATCTAGATCATTGATGACAGTGATTGTAAGGCGGAATCAAACAATCACACGAATAACTATTAATCACAAACCGAAAACAAGTAAACGAATCAAATATAAAGTTGTATTGATAAACGTAACCGATCAGATTGTTTACAAGGTTGCAATTTCGACAAATGGTGCTAGGGTTTCGTCAACCCTAGCCAAAAACCCGTAGGTTTGTATTTATACTAAACTAAAACCGGCAGACATGCGTCACTTACCCAGTGTCGCATGTGGCTGCCTTCATGCGTCACTTACCTAAGTGTCGCTATGCGTCACTTAGGCAAGTGTCGCCTAAAACAAAACTTAAGTGTCACTAGGTACAAAATCTATATTTCTATTAAACGACTAATCGACACTTTACAACTCGATAGACCAACTGATAGACAAACTGATATGCATCAACAAACTCCCCTGTGTCTTCAGCTTGGTCTTCAAAAATCTTCAAAGTCTTTGATCAAACCCAACCCGCAGGAAACTTCCCATCTGCGTGAATTCCATAAGTAACACAAACTTCAACAACTTTCTGAAATTGTCCTGCAAGCTTCTTGTTGAATTCATTGTTCTCATTTACCCGAATCCTATTATCGAAGAGTTTTCTCAAATCTTTTTCATGAAGGTTTATCAAACTCATAGGATCAAAAACACGAAATGCAATCTTTTTCAAATTCCAAATACCCCCAAATTTTAGCTGCGGCTCTGAATCAGGAACGAATACTATCACCGCTTCACCAGTATGTGGATCAAGTTCCCAATAAACAAATCTTCGTAGAAAATTATACGGAACCTGCTCCAGAGGTATTTCGGTCAGACAGGCAGCCGGTGGATAATGAACTTTAACCATAGGGCGACCTGTTGTGGGATCCAACTTCTTCTTGTGTATACTTTGTTCCCAGCGTCGGTTTCAACTTATTGTATCTTTTAGTTCTAACCTCTTGACGCAATGTCCTCTGAATATTATTCGCATAATCATCATTGACAGGATTAATCAAGTTTAACTGGGCTAACCTGTTGATCTCCCCCTTTGGCAGTGTACTCAATTGATTGAATCTTAGTTTGAAATATTGAATACCATCCATTCTCTTAATCATAATCATTCTTTGACGAACCTTCCAACTCTTAATCAAACCGGTATAATCTCCGCGAACCTTGTATGTTTTGCAAGTCACAGGCACTGGTTTTGCAGATCTACCTTGAGGCCACCACTGCTTATTCCTTTCTGTTCTTTCTTCAGCAGTTTCACTTTCAGATGCCTCTTGAGTTGGCTGTACTGATGCAGAATCCTGAGCAGGCGCTGCATGAGTTGAACTAGATTCTCCATGAGAAGTTTTAGCAGGCCCCTCATCATCACTCAAATCTGTCTCAATAACAGGTGCATCATCGTAATGCTCATCTGAACTCAAATGTTCGTCATCAACCGACACATCATCATCCATGTCGAATACATACCCTTGTTCAGTCTCTGAACCAGTGTCATTGGCCATCCTCTGAATATATGATAAATCAACAAACGAATAGTCAACAGCTATCGGTCTCGGCTGGCCCAGAATGTCATCAACAGAGAAATAATCTAAACGGACATTTTCATTGATTGTTGAATCAAGATTTACATTTTCAGATTCTGGGGGAGGCGTTACATTTGTTTCCAATGTACGCTAACCTTCCTCCCCCGAAACAACCGTAACAGACTCCAACTCTAGTAATCTAGAATCTAACTCAGACACCTGTAGCTTTAACTCATCCACCTGTGCAGCTTTAAGCTCTAAGTCCTTGATCTGAGAAGCCTGAGTTGCAATAAGCGCGTTCTGATCATCAAAGCATTTGCTCAATTGCTCCATTTGGCTCAAGAGCTGTTGAATAGATGGGAGCTGTGGCTGTGGTTGATGTTATGGAGATTGTTGTTGTTGTTGAGGCGTTCGCTGACCAGATTCCTGAATAATGATTCCTATTCTCTGGCGTCTCCTCAAAGGTAAATTTGAATAGGATGGAGAAGACCCAGCTGGTCGCTTGCCAGGGTTCCTCGGTACATGAACCCGCCCCGCAGAAATTCATCGTAAGATACGCTTAAAGTGTCTGGGATCTGCAATCTGTATACCATCTAAAGCAGTTGGTGGGGGCACATCACCCTCAGAATCGGGTGGTGTGGGCCCACCACCATCATCATCATCATCAGCCGCATCGACATTCTTAACCTGGTCAATGTCGTCCAAATCCTGAGCGACCTCCGTATCGACCAGGTCATCCTCATTCATCGGAGGGATCACGACGTCCGCAAAACCGTCGTTCGGTGGCGTAACATAGTTTTCATTCACTATGTGCCCAAAAAGCTCTCGATCGGCCAAAATCTGTTCACCCTTTGGCGCTAATTTGCAGTCGTTGAAGACGCGTAGAAGCATGGGCGTTGGAACCAAAAGTGATCGCTGATCAGGAGCGATATCGAGATTCAAATCGTTCAACAGCAGCTGCACAAACCGTGGATATTTTAGCCACTTATCCTTCCCTGCCCTAATGTTTTCAATCATGTTGCCAAAGGTGTATCCGCTAAAGTTATATGGCTTGTTGTAGACCAAAGCTAACATCAGAGATAAAGTCAAATGACTCGCAGCATCATATCCTCCTTTCCTCGGAGATAGGCAGACAATCACGATGTGACATAAGTATCTCCAAACCCGGCATAGATATTGTTTCCTGAAATCTGAAAGTTGATTTGCCGAATACCCCATTCTTTGCAGACCACCGTAGATTAACGTTGTCTCAAACATAGTTGGCATGGTATGGTTATCGTTGAATTGGAGAACCCGACGAATGGAATTCTCGGTGATCTCAATCTCCTCACCAAACATCTTGGAAACAATTCTCGGGACGTCACCCTGAGTTCGAATAAAAGCATGATCATAGAACTCTTCGATCTGATTCATGTAGACCGGAGTAGATGCAGTGATAGCATAATGAATCCTCGATCGTCTTAAGAACTCAATCATCGGTCTGAACGGAGCCGAGATCGCATGTGTGGACTCCAAGAAAGCTGTAATATTGTGACGGGTGTTGGTACGGCGATAGTAGTTTTGTAAAGCAGCCATCTGTGAGCTAATATACGAAACAAAAATAACCAGAAACGTTATAGAATTAGCACAAACACGCATAACCTAATAAACAAAATTCTGTTTTAGGCGTCACTTAGGAAGTGACGCATAAACATTACCGACACTTAGGAAGTGTCGCAGAAAATAGCGTTCTAAATCAGAAATTAAGTATAGCGTCACTTAGGGTAAGTGACGCTATCATGCGTCACTGGTGTAAGTGACGTTGCCAAATCATGCGTCATTAGATATGACACTTAAAGAAGTGTCGGGTCAAAATTATGCGGCATTAAGCATAGTGACGGTAACCCAGTGAGTCACTTAGGAAGTGACGGTATAAGTGACGGTATAGACAAGGGCGTCACTTAGTGAGTCACTTAAGGGAGTGACGCATAAATGGGCGTCACTCGGATGAGTGACGGGCTAACAATTAATACATGCAAATGCGTCACTAAGAGAGTCACTTAAGAAGTGACACAGTAATAGGCGTCACTGAAGAAGTGACGGTATGGGTTCTAAATTACCAAGTAGCGTCACTTGCTGTAAGTGATGCATGGAGTGACGGAACGATGAAGATCATCGTGTCACTGTTCATACCCAGAAATCATAATAAACCAAATTTGGGGTTTTTGAAAACCGTAGTTACCACAATGTGCGCATGATAGAAACGAGTAAAATGCACCAATTATTAACAGAAAACATTAACAAATTAATCCCCAAATCGTGTGATTTCTTCGAAACCCAAAACTCGTAACCCTAAATTACGATTAAAGCATGAATAAAAAAAAGATAAAGGTTAAAAGTAGTACCAATAGAGTCGGATGAATGAGGGGAACAAGAATAGCACGGGCTAATGCACAACCAAAGCGTGGGAAGTCACAAACAGATTGAAAATCACGAACAGAAGAAGTGACGCAGAGACACAAGAAGTGACGGTATGTCAGAGGGAGTGATGCTAATTGAATTTGAAAAGTGGTGGGGTTGAGTGTCGTTTGAAAGGGTATTTATACGAAGACCCTAATATGCGTCACTCAACCCGACACTTGTAGCATGTCTTACCCCGACACTTACAGCGTCACTAATGAAAGTGACGCAGTATCGTGGGCGTCACTAGTAGCGTCACTCATGAAGTGACGCATCTGGTCACTTTTAGTGAAAAGTTTGCGATTTTATCGATCTTTATGTTGTGATTTCGGTATTCAAATTTTAAAAGGTAACTGTAACTTGGTTAAAATCAAAAATTAAACTAACTTAGAGAAAATGTAATAACACATAAAGGAATGCAAATTTACAAATACAAAATTAACACATTCTTTTTGGTGACGGAGTTGATATAATCTGGTTAGGGATCATATCTGAATAACATGCATTTATTAGGAACAGTAAGTGTTATTTCGATCATCAGTATATTTGTCCACTTTAAATTTACTTGACATGCTAAAATCACTTTTTATAAAAATTATTTCAAAACGATTATCAGTATATTTGTCCACTTTAAACATGTTACACTCACATCTAGGAGCTAATTTAATTATTATTCGTATGTACATTTCGCTGTGGTTCCCACCATAGATATACATCCTAACTTAAGACATAGACCGTGCTTCCATGTACAGAAAGAATATTAGAAAATCAAGTTTAAAAATCAAGTCAGCGGTGACAGGTCTGTACTTACGTACAACAGAGCGACATAGTTTGATTCAGGTTTAAGCAAAACCAGACTTGGTCAAACCATTTTGGCGACCTTGTAAGGTATCTTAATTTTAAAGACTTTGCAAGTACTTTGACTTGTGTTTGCTTAATTTTTAAGTATATAGTAACAGAGACCAGGTCTATACTTACGTATTACAGAGGAAACTGTCAATATATACCCCCAAATGATATCAAATAAACTTCTTTCACGAAAACATGTTTAGCATAAGTAAGAAATTAAGACTTTTGTCATACATCTAATGATGTTGTACCACTTGAAATAGACAATTAATTATTAGGCTTCTTAAGAGATCTCAATGAGTTTTGCATAACATGCCTACTAATATATCATATGATGAAGACAATGTTTATAAAAACTGTTTTCAACATGTCAGATAAATCTACTGACACATCCAAGATAAACCTTAAAATTCCCGTTTGTGCATGTCACCCGATATACTATCATATCCCAAGTTGTTTACAGACACAACTTCAACGTCTATTTTAAAATGTAGCAACGGTGCATTTCTTTAATACTAAAAAGTATAAAGAGTGGCTGTTGCTTTTTTTATTTTAAAAATACACATAAAAAGAGGTAAATTACATTCCAAGTTACAAATTACTTTTTGGCTATAAAGAACCTTAAACCAATCATGTTGATTAGTTCATCAAATCGAGTACGCGAAAAAGCTTTTGTGAAAAGGTCGGCATTCTGCTTTAGGGTGTTTATGTGGACAAGCTCTATCAGGTGTTTTTCATAGCAATCCCGTATAAAGTGGAACCTAAGTTCAATGTGTTTAGTCTTAGAGTGCTGTACGGGATTGCGTGTGATAGATATAGCAGCAGTGTTATCTATGTGAATAGGAGTCATAGAAAGAAATAACCCGTAATCACGCAGTTGATGCTGAAACCATAGAACCTGTGAGCAGCAACTCGCAGCAGCAACGTACTCAGCTTCTTCAGTTGAAAGAGAAACTGTAGTCTGTTTCTTGCACTGCCATGAGACCAATCGAGATCCGAGGAATTGGCATCCACCAGTGGTAGATTTCTTGTCTATGCTGCAGCCGCCATGATCCGAATCTGAATAGGCAGAAAGAGCGAATGATTTCTCGTTTGAATACCATAGACCAAGATTGGGTCTATGTTTGAGATAACCAAAAATTCGCTTTACCGCCTTCATGTGAGACATCTTGGGTTTGGCTTAAAAGTGTGAGCAGACGGATACCACGAACACAATATCCGGTCGAGAGGCAGTCAAATACATCAAAGAACCTATCATTGATCGATAGTCCTTTTCTTTGCAATCTTCCTCATCCTCAGCAAGTCTAAGGTTGTGATTAAGTTCGATAGGAGTCCCATAGGTTTTACAATTGAGCAGGTCATATCTAGTCAACATGTCTTTGACATATTTTGACCGATGAATATAAATACCTTTTGCAGACTGCTCAACTTGTACACCTAAAAAGAATTTGAGCTCCCCCATCGCACTCATCTCAAACTCAGATTTCATAATCTCCTCAAAATGCTTACACATCGCCTCATTTGTAGAGCCAAAGATAATATCGTCCACATAAACCTGCACAAGTAACATATCTTCTCGATCCCCAGTCTGTTCTTTACGAATGAACAGAGTACTATCGATATTCCATCGAACAAAACCATGCTTGATTAAGTGGGTAGTGAGCCTCTCATACCAAAGCCGTGGAGCTTGATGAAGACCATATAACGCCTTGTTCAACTTGCAGACGTATTCAGTATGCTCAGGGTCTTCAAAACCTGGAGGCTATTTAACATACACATCCATATCCACTTGTCCATATAGAAAGGTGCTTTTAACATCGAGTTGGTTAACACGAAACTCTTTGAAAGAAGCGAATGCAAGAAAGATACGAATAGACTCAAGTCTTGCCACAGGAGCAAAGACTTCATCATAATCCAAGCCCTCGATTTGACTAAAACCTTGAACAACCAATCGAGCTTTATTACGAATCACTATACCCCGATCATCCATCTTATTTCGAAATACCCATCGAGTGCTGGTTAAGTGAGCACCTTTGGGTAACGGAACTATATCCCAAACGTGCAGCTTGTTGAACTGCTGTAACTCTTCTTGCATGGCCTCGACCCAGGATGGATCTTTTAAGGCCTCATCAACCTTCTTAGGTTCAATTTGGGATAAATGGCAAGAATTTATCCGAGCAACCAGATTCAACATTTCTTGATTTGGATTTTGTTTCACTTGTTGCCTGTTTGACCCGCAACATTAGGATTACCAATAATATTATCGATGGGGTGATCCCTGTGTACACGTGTCACTGGGATTAACTCCGGTGCAAGTACTAACTCCAAATTATTCATATCCCCTTCATTGGCGGGAACAGTGGTAGTCTCAGGAGCAGTAGAACTTTTAGGTTGCACAGGTTGTTGTAGTTCCGCATCTTCTTGATCATAAGCGTTAAGGTTAGTGAAGACAGTTTCTTCTTATTCGTCTTCCTCTAAAGGAGGCATATTGGGATCATCATGATGTTCTTTTGCATTAATCGTTCCTGAAGTTGAAGGAGCATTCGAAGGTGGGATAGTAGGAGATGGTGTGGGTGTAGTAAGTAATGGTGTAGGTGTTGGAGTAGGTGTGGATGTAGGTTTTGAGGTAGATGTGTCTTGACACAGACTGATGCCATGAAGTAGGGTAACCAACTCCTCCTCTTCATCATCTTTTTCGGGTAAGTCAAAAGTGTTAAACATATCCTTATAATTAAACAACCATTCCGGACCTGTTCCTTGAGGAGGATCCGTGTAACGCAGGCATTTTACCTCAAAATGCTCTTCCACCTGGTGTGTTGATTTAATGTAGACTCTTTTGTCTGGAGAGTTGACTGAATAACCAAGGAAAATCCCTTCAACAGCTTTAGCTCCAAACTTTGAGACTTTTTCTTTTGGGATCATAATCAGACACGGACACCCAAATGGCTCTAGAAACTGCAGAGTTGGCTTACGGTTATTGAAAAGTTCATAACAGGTCTTGTTCTTTTTCTTAACCGTGAGCACGCGATTCAAAACGTAACAAGCAGTACTGACTGCTTCTGCCCAAAATATAATAGGAAGCTTAGAATCGGCCAGCATAGTCCGAGCTGTCTCGATAATAGTCCTATTCTTACGTTCTGCAACTCCATTCTGTTGAGGAGTTCTTGGAGCACTGAACTGACGATCAATGCCTTTCGTGGCACAATATAACTCGAGAGTTGAGTTCTTGAATTCAGTTCCATTGTCACTTCACAGTCTCTTCACCTTTAAGTTGCACTGTTTTGCCAACTTATCCTACAGGTACACTAAAATATCCGGTGTTTCACTTTTCGCAGCAAGAAAGTATACCCACGAAAATCTGGAGTAGTCATCGGTGACTACTAAGCAGTAAGATCTACCACCAATGCTCTTAGTGGAAATAGGACCAAAAAGATCCATATGTAAGAGCTCCAATGGTGCAGAAATGGATCTCACTACCTTTGACTTATGGGACTTTTTGTGGAGTTTCCCTTTATGGCATGCAATACAGTCATCTTTTAGAGCAAATGACTGTTTTGGAACTCCATTTACCAAATCATTATTTATGAGAAAGTTCATTTTGCGAAAATGAATGTGTCCCATCCGTCTATGCCAAAGTAGTGATTCCTTTTCCGAAGCCTTTGACAGGAGACAAGTGTACTCATCTGTAGTCTCCACAGTTCGCATATTCATCACGTAGGTATCGTTTCTCCGTGGCGCCCTCATAAGCACCCATTCTTCAGGGATAACGAAACCTGGCTTCAGTATCACACATTCTGTCTTTGTGAAAGCAGTGGTAAAATCCTTATCACAGACTTGTGAAACGCTCAATAGTTTTGAGTGAGTTGAGCCATATAGTTCACATTCTCAAATCTAACTTTCCCATTAGTTAGCGTTCCCTTTCCGGTAATTGTTCCTCCAGTATCTCCTGCAAAAGCAACATGTCCTCCGACGTGTGGTTTAACATCCGTCAAAAGAGACACATCGCCAGTCATGTGTCACGAGCAACCACTATCCATGAACTATTCACTATCTTTAATGCGTTCTGACTGCTGCAACACATAAAAGTAAGGAGATTAGTGAGAAACGGTGACCCAAGCCTTTACAGACTTAGGTCTACCAAGGTCATCAACAATAATCACATCGGATAGAACTTTATTTTTTAACAAATCAGAATTTTCATCTAATGTGTTATTGTTGATGACGGAAGAGTCACTAACAGACTCCTTTCGTTTCCAAACTTTAGATTGTTCGGAAATTGGTTTGGGAGGAATGTCGGGCTTTTGTTTTGGCAAAGGTTTTTGCCCAACATTACTTGACTTCTCAGCAGGCTTGGGAGAGATTGAATAACGCCTAGGTGGAGATTTTGAAAAGGAATTTCTATAAATTGATGTCCTAGGCATCTCTCTCCCATAGTGCTGATGAGAAAGTTTAGGACATTCAAGAATTAAATGTCCTTGTCTCTTACAGTAGAAACACGAACGAGTCTCAACTAATGGTTGAGGCTGAGGACTTACCACAGGAGGTGGGGAAACATTTCTAGAACATGCACATTGCGTGCACATCTTAGAAAATGCTTGTTTTGGTTGAGAGGTTGAAGTGGAAGGTTTATCACAAAAATCTTTTTCACTTGTAACTTTATGTTGCAAAATCCTTACAGGTGACTGTAAAGTTTGTGGTTTTGCATTTAAAACCTTGTCTTTTCCCTTTTTAGGTTGAACCTTAATTGCAGGTTCAACCTTTAAAACCACTTTTTCAGGTTTAACTTCAACCTTCTTAAATTCAGGATACTGCTGATCAGTAATGTCCTCAATCTCAACAATCTCCTCAATACTAACTGGAGATTCACATTTAGACTTAACAAACTGAGGCGAAGGATACTCTGGCCGCTTGGTTTTCTCCTTTGCATGTTTGTTTTGATTATTCACCTTTGACTTGACCCCATATAACAATGCATAGTCAACAGGAATCTCTTCGGTGCCTTCCTTAACAGGCATAGGACAGTATTCAGTGGGAGGCGGGACTATAGTATAACCTAGTCCTGTCTTAGTTTTATTATCTGTCCTCTGCTTATTAAGGATTTCATTGAAGGCAACCGTAGAAGAAGAGGAACCTAGAATCTTATTTTTATAGTTGTCATACTCAACTTTCAAATCAGAGAGTTCTTTTCTTAAAAGTTCTATTTCAGCAAGATAGCTATTAATAGCATCCTATTGACTAAAAACCTTGGATTTATACCTTTGAGTATCCTGTTTATAAGCCTCAATTTTTTTTATCATACAGTTGTTCATTGGCCTTTAAGTACTTATTGGACTCATTAAGTTTTTCAACTTTTTTTCTTAAGTCTACGTTGTCTTCTTGATAGCACTTAAAAGATTCAGTTAACTTAATGCATGAAATACAGTTCAAAGGCTCTTCTGGTTCATTGCGTACCTCATTAGAAATGTGAGCCATAAGACACTGTTGATACTTGTCAGCATACATGCTCCAGTCTATGTTGGTAGGCTCAAAGACAACTAGTGCATCAGCTGTCGCTTGCTTTACGTCTTCTTTCTCTGGAGTTCTAGGAGCATCAGGCTTCGTGAAACCCGAGGAAGGAACTTTGGGTTTTTCACATTCTCTTGCAAAATGTCCCAAATTCAGACAATTATAACAGCGAACCTTGCTCTTGTCAAAACCAAAACTGGTTTTGCCATCTCCTTCCAAACTCTTGCGCCCAGTCCGTTGCAAGAATTTTTGAACTCTTCTTGAGATCATGGCAATATTCCAGTTTAAATCCATTTGCTCAAGATCATTGTCATCCAATTGAGCATAATCTTCTTTAGCAAGTTCTAATGTAGAATTTGGTTGTGAAAAATCCTTGTAGGAGCTAAGAAAAGTTGTGTAGATAGCAGCCTGTTCTTGAATAGCATGGGAAATTGGAACTTGCTGTTGTGACCCTTGTGAGGGTCCAGAAGCGTAAACTGGATGATGAGCACCAGTAGGCTGCAATGAAGGCTGCAATGAAGAACTTGTAGCAGAAACGAAGGCCATTCCACCATAAGTCTTTCCAGTGTTTACCTTTCCTCCATATAATGTCGGGTCTTGAACAAAACCACCCGATTTACATTCCTTCTTCTTCAACTCCATTGCATGAGCTTGAAGAACGCCAATTAGCTCATCCAGATTCATTATTTCTAACTCTTGGCTCTCTTTTAGAAATTGTACTTTAACGTCCCAACTACTAGGTAGAACATCCAACAGCTTTTTATTTACTTCAATCTGAGGGAAATTGTAACCTCCCTCGGTTAACTCACTAACTAACTGTGAGTATCTTGTAAATACGCCAGATGCTGTTTCATTAGGAAGAGAATCAAACAGATCATATTGTTTCTTGATTAGTTCTAATTTAGCCTCCTTGTACTTTTGATTTCCACCACATCTCGTCTCAATAGCCTTCCAAAGATCGTATGTTATGTCATGAGTTTTGAAGAGGCATAATACATCTTTAGTGAGGCACATACAGATAGCCGAATGAGCATTTCTTTCAATGTCATACTCCTTTTTCTCTTCAGGAGACATAGCTTTATAAGTTTTGGATGGAGGGATACCACGATAGTCTCCCTCAGCTACTGGAGCTTCATATCTTTCTCTGAGTTGACCCCAGAGCTCTAGACAGTGGAAATCTACGTATTGTTAAAATAGGTCACGCCAATATGCGTAATCCATATCAGCAGTGAATAGAGGAGGTTTATTATTAGAACTGACATCATGATTTTGTTTAATCATATCCCTGATTCCCCTAATATCTTCTTTATCAGCAGCAGCAGCCATTAAAGGATATCCTGAAAAATAGCTCAAAAACAAGAACTAGAAAACTTATTAGTACCAAAGGCGTCACTTGGTAAGTGACGCACTCAAGTGTCACAACGACTAGCGGCACTTGATAAGTGACGCTATCGAGTGACGTATAAAGTGACTGATGACACTTTAAGCAAGTGTCGCTCAATCAAGCAAGTGACGCACCCAAGTGTCGTACTTGAGTGACGCAATAAATCAAACAGGCGTCACTAGCAGAAGTGACGCTTGGCAAGCAAGTGACGTGCTAAAGTGACGCACGTGATTGACGGTGGATTAAAGTAGACGACACTTGAGTTAAGTGTCGTATTAACCCCAAATGACGCTCTATGTGACGCACCAGAGTGTCGGTAAAACCCTAATTTGGACTTATGAAGTGCCGCACGAAGTGTCGCGTTCAAGTGACGCAACGAGTGTCGCAGAAACGGCTGTAAAGTCCCAAAAACCCTAAAAGTCGAATTTTCGTAAACCTAACGAAAATTCCTCAAACCCTAACGAACGAAACCTGTAATTAATGATGAAAATCATCTGGAAAGAACCTAATCAACCCGAAATCCGTGATTATTCTTGGTTCTTTATACGAACCAAACCAAAATCAATCCAAAAACATCTTCAAAGTGCCAATCGAATCACCTAAACGCTCTGATACCAGTTGTAAGTGCCCCTTGTCGTGGATCTAGATGATTGATGATAGTGATTGTAAGGCGGAATCAAACAATCACACGAATAACTATTAATCACAAACCGAAAACAAGTAAACGAATCAAATATAAATTTGTATTGATAAACGTAACCGATCAGATTGTTTACAAGGTTGCAATTTCGACAAATGGTGCTAGGGTTTTGTCAACCCTAGCCAAAAACCCGTAGGTTTGTATTTATACTAAACTAAAACCGGAAGACATGCGTCACTTGCCCAGTGTCGCATGTGGCCACCTTCATGCGTCACTTACCTAAGTGTCGCTATGTGTCACTTAGGCAAGTGTCGCCTAAAACAAAACTTAAGTGTCGCTAGGTACAAAATCTATATTTCTATTAAACGACTAATCGACACTTTACAACTCGATAGACCAACTGACAGACAATCTGATATGCATCAACACCCGTCATTCAAGGGCTTCGCCCTTACCCTAGTTTTTCAAATAACGGTTTCACAACTAGTCTTTCAAACTAAATGCTAAACTTACGTGACCTCAATATTTATACGATACGAATCAGAAACGTACTTTACCAGTGTAACGTAACAATATTATAATAATAATACTTTGAAATTATTATCATGTAAACTCACCAACGGGCCGTACATGTTTTCAAAATACAAAGAAATAACTACAAATTTCAACATAACTAGTTGAGTGAACAACTAGCATAGATGATCTGTCGAGACATCTAATCATTATAACCTTGCGCATTTAGGATGCCCGACAGGTTACAGTCGTTTGGACGACATCATTACCTTGTGCTCCATCATTAATTGCTCGATAGTAATTCATCAGACTCAGGTGAGTCTCATAGCCCCTCATTTTACTGTTTTTAACCTAGGGGTGGGAATACATGCTTGTTTTGTTTTACATGTGAACGCAAGTATCAATATATCGCTATATACTACATGAGTTGTTTTCTCTAATCATTTTATGTCCTCTAGCATAGTTTGGTAATACTTTTGTAGCATGAATGATTAGTGTATGGTACCATATGGGATTGACAATCCCCGTCCGGGTTGGAAGCCCTAACTGGTCAAACGGACGCATTAAATATTCATACGAGTGTAGATTAGGCACTCGTAGAGAGGCACCCTCGATCAGGCACTTGATTGTGATCCTGACACCTCATTTAAGCTCAGACTATGTGCTCATGACATTGATATGCACTCATTTATTTATTTGCTTGGTTGCAAATCATTATACTTAAATCTTGCGGTTCATACACTATGTTTATACATACAACAATGTGAGCTCACCAGCTTTTAGCTGACCTTTTAGCATCTATTCTCAGGTTCTCAACAACAGTAGGTCTGCTCTATCAGGATATATTATCTCGAGTTGCATGCAAACATCGGGAGATTCCCTTGCATTTCACATTTTGTTTAATTAGATATGCCTTAGAATCTCTAACATTTGGCTTACGAGCTTTTGTAACTAACACAACCTTGTAGAACTTTGTTATTAACGATGGATATTGTAAACGACGCATATAGAGTCGTTCATTATATCTTATGTGCTGTGATTACCTTGATTAGTCACACCAAATGTATGAATTCGAGGGTGCGACAGTCGGCTACGTGATCTTTATTGCGTGGTGGTTCTCCTATCAACGTTCTTCATTGGTGAGGAATGAGGAGTCGAGCTTTTAAGCTTAGGTCAATCCGACTTCACATGCTCCGGTTCATAACAATTGAAGAACTCACGAATTGGATTAGGGCAATCACGCCCGAGGTGACCCTTCTTTCCACATTGATAACACCCATTCATTCCTTTTGAATACTTGCCAATATGCATTCGATGACACTTCTTACATTCGGTGGGTTTCCTACTGCCACCACCACTTCCACTTCCACTACTTCCACTACCGCTTGACTTGAACTTCTTTGAAGATCCCGAAGATTGCTCAACTTTCTTTTTGATGCTCCATCATCATCTCTACTCATTTCAGTTTTATGCTTTCTGGATTCATTGATAAAGTCCTAACACTTTCTCCATCTATGTAACACCCGACAAATTAGGACTATAATTAGTGCCTAATCTTAAGTGTAAATACATGTAATTAAGATTAATTATGTGTATCATTATGTGTATTAACATATTTTAATATACGTACACACGTACGCGATTTGATTAAATCGTGCATTTAGCATATCGGTTGAAACCGACACATCACAATACGGACGTTGGTAAACAAAATATTTTAATTATTTAAATATTTCTTAATAAATCAAAACTTATGAATATTATGATAATAACATGCAATAAACAAATATGATTCTATAAAACATCATAAACGCGACAAAAACGTACGAATTAACTCTAACCGATAATGACAAATTACACGAACACAAGGAAGACAAGTCACGAACCTAACCCACATATGGGTCGGACTTACCCAACCAGGGTGACCCACGGGTCGATCCAAGTCAGCCCAAATGTCTAAACCTAAAATATCCTCACTCTTGCCTCATTCCACACTTCCAACCTCTCCCTACCTCACCCATTTCTCCGCCCTCTTCTCACTAAAACGACCAGGAACCTCCACCACCACCTTCACCCACCTCTTCCAAGGAAATCTAGCAACCACCATCACCCTCCATAACCTTCCTTCATCGGTTTTGCAAGGAGAAGCCAGAATAACGCACAACAGCAACACAGCTTACCATTTCGACTCTAACTCAGCTTTGGCTTGGTATAAATCTTTCCTTTTCTTTAGATTTACTTGGATTAATCTTATGAACATGTTGGTGCTTCATATCTACTGATTTATGTCCAAAATATTGCTTAATAATCGGATGAACACGTTACTAACCACTGGATAATAGCTTTACCCACAGGACAATAAAATAGACCAGTTTAGATCGAACATAACGAGACCATTTATTAACGAAATCTTGCAGTTCTTAAGCCCAAAACGAAGTTTGAGATGTCTAGTTTCATAATCCATAAGCCTCTTGTGTTAATTCATCCATTTAATATTTTTAAGAAACAAAATAAAAGTACATGTACTCTCTGTACCTCCTGACCAGAAACCTGTGTACACTTGTAAACAGGATATCTCGTAAAATAAGCCAAATAAACGAGTGAGACCAGTTGGAATTGATAGATAATTGTGTTAGCTTTAATTTCCCTACTCACACATTCTGTGAAGTTTTATAAAACTTAAGTTATGAATTTTCAAATCAATGCATGTCACTGAACTCACTTGTTTGACACCTAACACTTTCTAAATTTTTATCTCGAGTTCTGTTTATCCAGTTCACATGTAAAAATATGATTTAGAAAGCTAAGACATAGGGGAACGTCATATAAAAATTTCATGAATTTTAGCTAAATTTTACTTGGTCAAATAATTAATTCCGAGTGATGATCTCCTCAGTACATATGGCGCAAGACCTTCGACATTCTATTTTCGGTGTCCCGTTGAAGGATTAGTTCGCCTTCGAGAAGAGATTTGTAACAAATATTCGACTTTGGCAGATGGTTTTAAATTGATTATAAACAGTGTCCTGAGGGAGGAGTTTAGAGGCCCCCAACTCTCGGAGGAATTCATCTAATGAACCCATCAGTTGAATCGTCGGATGAAAAATATAACTGGACTTCGACATTCTGTCCGTGAATCCCATTATCCGACAATGCCTATTGTCGGATAATGCATTCCGTGAATACCATATTGTCGGAATGCACATTCCGTGAATCCTAACCCATGGACTTCGACATTGTCGCATGAAAACCCGACCCGTTTACATTGTCGGATAAAAACATTATTGTCGGAATAAACTCAATTAAAATCCTTATTATTATTGTATATTATTATTGTTGGAGTTAATCACGGAAGAATCTAAACTCTTAATGTCGGAATAGTGATTGTCGGATAAACTAAATACCTTAATATCGTATGTATTGTCGGAAGAAATCAAAAACCGAATGAATTTATAATTGTCGGATAAACGAACTTGAACAAATAAAAGTCTTACTGTCGGATAACCAAATCACGGACCTATTGATCCTTCTAGCGTGCATTGTCGGGTAAATATAATCACATAAATACATGTCTCTATTGTCGCATACGGTATTCTCGAAACAATATATATCTATATACCTACAAGTACACCAGCGCAGGAACTATACGAGGAAGTAATAAAATAAAACCAAACATAATAAACAGTGGTAACAAGATAACTAAATAAACAGTGGTAAGAGAACTTAATAAACAGTGGTAACGAATTTACCACTAACAGTGGTGACGAGTGAGATACAACTAACAGTGGTAACGAATTTACTACTAACAGTGGTAACAAGACAATTAACAGTGATAACGAGTTAACAATGGTAATATCATTAACAGTGGTAGTAAACGAGATACAATTAACAGTGGTAACAAATCTACCGCTAACAGTGGTAACGAGAAAATTAACAATGATAACGAGTTAAATAAACAAAACAGTGGTAACGAGAACGGATTAACAGTGGAAACAAGAACAAACAAACAGTGGTAATAAGTTAAACAAATGTATAAAGTTGATATTTTTAAGATTTTTATTACCAACCATTACCAACGGGCCGTACACGTTTTCAAAATGCAAACAAGCATTCAATCAAACCAAAGTATTTGGACATAACCAGTTGGATGAACAACTAGCATGGGTGGTCTCTAGGGACACCTACACACTTTACTAACCGTGAACGTTGTGAACGCCCGACAGGTTACAGTCTTTGGACACCTCATAGTACCTCATCATTATTTGCTGATTAGCAAACACTTAAGACTCAGGTGAGTCTCATAGCCCCTCTTTACTGTTTTTACCCAGGGGTGGGATTACATGCTCGATTTTGTTTTACATATGAACACAAGTACAAAACCTCGATATATTGATTGCATGAGTTATGTTATCTAATCATGAAGTCCCTCACAACATAGTTTGTTTATATTGTGATAGCGTGAATGTTAGTGTATGGTACCATATGGGATTGACAATCCCCGTCCGGGGTAGTCGCGCTACCACGACTGCGGTCGAACGGACGCATTTTCATTTGTTCATACATGTGTAGATTAGGCACATGCCGAGGGCAAACTCGATCAGGTCCTTGAACGTGGATCCTGGCACACTCAGTTAAGCTCAAACTATGTGCTCATGGCAATTATATACACTCATATTTTATTTGAATGTTTGCAAATCACTAAACTAAATCTTGTGGTTCATAACTTGGATTTCATCGATTTACACCTGTGAGCTCACCAGCTTTCTAGCTGACCTTTTAGCATGTATTCTCAGGTGCCCAGCAGAAGTAGATCTGTTCAGGATTTTTTTAGCTCGAGTCGCATTCAGATTACAGAAGATTCACATGCATTTCTATATTTTGTACAATTAGATATGCCTTAGAATCTTTTACATTTAGCTGAGAGCTTTTGTAACAAGAACAACAATGTAAAAATTTTATATTGTCTATGCAATGGTTTTAAATGACGCATTTAGAGTCGTTGCTTTATCTTATGTGCTTTGTTATTGATTAGTAACACCCAAATCTTGCTTCCGCTAAACAATAAATTTGGGGGTGTTACAGATTGGTATCAGAGCCTAAGGTTATAGTGAACTAGGTTGCATTTAGTGAGCCTAGACTATGACCATTAGGCAGTGTTCCTTATTAGGTATGATGAGGTTCAGAGGCCACATGATATTGGGTTAATTCTACATAGCCTGATCAACTACGTATAATTAAAAGAATATGATGTGGGATCTGAAAGGAATCATGACCGAACTGGACTCATTAGTAGACTTTGACCATGAGAGAAACCGGGACTTAAACTTGTACGTGTTAGACACCCTAGGCTATTATGTGATATACTTATATATACATAGATAGGCCTCACTCTTTCTATGACTTGTCTCAGAATGGCAAACTCATCACACAATTCATCACACACTCAATCTGGGTCGCAGAACCCGAGGGTAGTAGGAGGAACAACAGGTTGCCTCGAGCTGGCCCGTATCCAAACAACCTCACTCTGCCGGCCTTGGCCGCTAGGCTAGACCGTCAGGAACAACAACTCCGCACCATGGATATCACCTTGCAGGAAACTAACGAAAACTGGAGACTCACAGCACTCGAACGAATCAACCAAGTCGCCGAGGATCACGAGAACACTGTTAACAATACGAACGTACTCTACAACCAAGTAGTGGAATCAAGGGTGGAAAACGGACTCTTACGGCACAGAGTAGAGCAATGTGAACAACGCTTGCAAGAAGCCGAAGAATACTCAAGGATGCTGGTACAACGTTTGACCCTAGCAGAAGACAACGCCCGACAAACCAGCAGACTTGCCACCACTGTGGACCGACTTGTCACTCTAATGGAAAGGATAGACCTGCGTTAGAACTAGGGTGACCATCATCTTGTGATCTATATCTATCTACGTAAAACTTCTAAATCATGATTCCCGAGACTCTAATTCGAGATTTTCTATAATCATTCAACTTCGTGTTATGTATTGACAGTTTCTTTCACTGTTTCTGCTTTATGATTATTTCTTACAATGTTGCACATTACCGCTTAAATATGTGTACATCTATCGAGCTATTATTTTGGTACTATTTCTCATGTACCTTTCATTTATCTTTTGAAGAACTATGCCACCAAAGAAGAAGAGTTATAGTGATGCTGAGCTTGCTGCCATAGTTTCCCGAGCTGTGGCCGAAGCCTTAGCTACTAGAGACTCCCCTCAAAACTCAAGCAGGAATACTGATGCACCGGAAGTCACACCGGTTGTCAAGCCTTGTTCTTACAAGGACTTTCTTAGCTGCAAACCCCTGAACTTCAACGGCACGGAAGGTGCCATCAGTCTAATCAAATGGATTGAAAGGACCGAGTCTGTCTTTGGCTTGTGCAACTGCACGGAGGACAACAAGGTCAAATTTGCTGCATACACTTTCCAAGAGTGTGCTCTCACCTGGTGGAACACTCATGCCAGCTCTGTGGGAATCGAGGTGGCTAACCAACTCCCATGGGCAGAGCTGAAGAAAATGCTTAGGGATGAATACTGTCCCACTGAAGAGCTCCACAAGTTGTAGGAAGAATTCTGGCACTTAACTGTGCAAGGAAACGACATTGCTGGTTACACCACCAAGTTCTAGCAACTTGCCCTTCTATGTCCGGGTTTGGTTGACACGGACGAAAAACGCACCAAGAAATATATCCGCGGCCTCCCAGAAAGCATTCAGGGAAATGTCGCCTCATCAAGGCCAACCACCATCCACAGTGCCATTCGGCTGGCACATGAACTCAAGGCGATGATAGTCAGCCGTGAAACATCAACTACCTCCTCTAACAACAAGAGGAAATTTTCTGGAAACTCTAACAACCCACCAACCTTCAGAAAGCCCGAGACTGTCAGGGCTTACTCCTATGGACTTGGGGACAAGAAAGGTTACACTGGGAGCAAACCTCATTGCTCGAAGTGTGACCGTCATCACGAAGGTCCTTGCAGTACTCCTTGCAACAACTGCAAGCAGTACGGGCATTCTAGCAAGGACTGCCGAGCCACCAGAACCAACAACAACAACCGCAGCAACAATAACAACTCCAACCAACCCAAAGCCTGCTTTGAATGCGGTCTCGCCGGGCACTTCAGAAATGACTGCCCGAAACTGAAGAATGGAAACAATAGCAACAACAATGCAAGGGGAAGAGCCTTTGTTCTGAATTCGGGAGATGCCCATCAAGACCCGAACGTGGTCACGGGTATGTTCCTCCTCAATGATCTTACTGCCTCTGTTCTTTTTGATACCGGTGCTGATAGGAGTTTTATTTCCCATGAATTTTGCCCACTGCTTGACATCATACCTGTTGCATTAAACGATAAGTATATTGTTGAATTAGCTAACGGTAAACTCATTGAGACCGACACTGTAATACCTAATTGCACTCTAAACCTCGCCGACGAACTTTTCTCTATCGACCTTATACCCGTCGAGATCGGGAGCTTTGACATCATTGTCGGAATGGACTGGTTGTCCAAACACCGAGCTGAGATCGTTCGTTTTGAAAAAGTCATCCGTATTCCCCTCGCTGTTGGTAGAACCTTAGTCATACAAGGGGAGACCAGCAGAACGGGACTAAACATCATCTCTTGTCTGAAAACCCGAAAGTTTCTCAGAAAGGGGTATCCTGCCATCCTCGCACACATCACAGAGAAAAAGTCAGAAGAGAAACAACTTGAAGATGTGCCAATCGTTAGAGACTTTTCCGAAGTCTTTCTAGAAGAACTACCTGGTCTACCTCCACCCAGACAGGTTGAGTTCTCAATCGATCTTGTGACGGGTGCCGCGCCAGTAGCCCGAGCACCTTACCGCTTAGCCCCATCTGAACTTCAGGAGCTTTCCACCCAGCTACAGGAGCTCCTGGATCGAGGATTCATAAGGCTGAGTTCCTCACCTTGGGGAGCCCCGGTCTTATTTGTGAAAAAGAAGGACGGTTCCTTCCGAATGTGTATCGACTACCGGGAGTTGAACAAATTGACCGTCAAAAATAGATATCCACTCCCTCGTATCGATGACCTATTTGACCAACTGCAGGGGTCGAGTATTTATTCGAAGATTGACCTTCGGTCAGGTTATCATCAACTTCGAGTTCGCGACACCGACATTTCAAAAACTGCTTTCCGAACTCGTTACGGGCATTATGAATTTCAGGTGATGCCCTTTGGTTTAACAAACGCACCGGCTGTATTCATGGACCTTATGAATCGGGTGTGCAAACCTTATCTCGACAAGTTTGTCATTGTCTTTATCGATGACATCCTCATCTATTCGTGCAACGAACGAGAACACGCACAACACCTCAAAACCATCCTAGAGCTACTTAAGCACGAGGAGTTATATGCCAAATTCTCCAAGTGTGAGTTCTGGATACAATCCGTTCAATTCCTTGGACATGTTGTCAATAGTCAAGGAATCCATGTTGATCCATCGAAAATAGAAGCCATCAAAAAATGGCAAGCGCCAACCACTCCCACCGAGGTACACCAATTCTTGAGATTGGCCGGGTACTATCGGCGATTCATTGAGAATTTCTCCAAAATAGCTCAACCTCTCACGACACTGACTCACAAGGACAAGAAGTTCAATTGGACTGATAAACAGGAGTCAGCATTCCATCTATTAAAACTCATGTTGGTGCATCTTAGTGTGTTTGTCAGTTGGTCTAAGTCTGTAATGCGTTTGATATGTAATTAAGTTAGTTGATAACTTTGTTTTAATTACATTTTGTGTTTTGGCGACACAAGGTCTTTGTGTCGCAATAGTCAACCTGGCGACATATCTTGTGTTGCATGAGTCGGCTTGGCGACACAGCCTTTGTCGCAAAGGTCAGATTAGGTTTAGTATAAATAGACTTGTACGGCTCATGGGTGGAGGTTGACGAATTTGTGAGATCAGAAAGTGTATTGTCTTTGATATAATTAATATAAGCTGATAGATTATTGGTATATGATTTGTAACACCCCCAAATTTAATGATTCGCGGAAGCATACTTTGGGTGTTACTAATCAATAATCAAAGCACACAGATATATAGTAAACGACTCTATATGCGTCGTTTTAACAAAATATATTAATATTAAAAGGTTTACAACCGTTTGAACTCATTCGTAGCTCGTGTTCGTAATATGAGAGATTTTAGTACATAATTAGTTATACAAAATCTAATAATGTAATGAAATCTCTGAAGTTTGCATGAAGACTCGAGCTAAGATGCATCCTGATGGGCAGTCCAAATCTACTGCTGAGTACCTGTGATACATGCTAAAATGGGTCAGCTAACGCTGGTGAGCTCACAGGTTTGAGTATCAAATAATATTCTATGAACCGCAAGATTTAAGTATTGATTTGCATCCAGCAAATAAAGTTACAGATAATGTATACAACCATGAGCGCATAGTCTGAGCTTAACTCGAGGGTCGGGTCCCATATAGAGAATTCCGAGCGAGGTGCCTCCACGAGTGCCTAATCTACACTCGTCTTCCCAAATATTAGTACGTCCGTTTACCCGGTTAGTGCTTGCTAACCCGGACGAGGAGGGTCAATCCTATATGGTACCATATACTAATATTCACGCTACTTTCGTATTACCAGACTATACTGACGGAGGACTTTGATTTGATTAATTGAAAACAACTCATGTAGTATATTGAAATATGTACTCGCATTCATGCGTTAAAAACAGAGCAATGTATCACACCCCTAGTAAAACAGTAAAAAGAGGGGCCATGAGACTCACCTGAGTCTTGAGAGTTTATCTTAATAAACTGAAGTTGATTAGCCAAGAATTGAAGTCCAAAGACTTGTAACATGAGGGTGTCCACGACACGCGATGGTTATAAACATGTGAAGGCATCTAATAAGACTACCTTGTAGTTGTTTGTCCAACTAGAATGTCCAAATGATTATAATTTGGTTGTTTGTTTAGGTGTTTGAAAATGTGTACGGCCCGTTGGTGATTGTTTGTAATAATAATCCCACGTTATTATTTTGATGATTTTGAAGTGTTATACCTAAAGTAAGTTCCAATGTGTTTTAGAAGTTGTGTCGCATTCGTGTTTGATGTTATACAAATTTAACACGTTGTGTGAAAGTTCAGATGTAACACGGTTACTCGGGAACCTAGGGTAAGGGTGAAGCCCGTTAATGACGGGGGTCCGGGGGCAGCGTCCCTGGTAGCGGGGTCCAAGGGGCGGCAGCCCCTGGCGGGGTCCAAGGGGCAGAGCCCCTGGCTGGTGAAAAACGCATCTGGACTTGAATTTGTGTGAAATGGGGTGTCAAATTTGGGCCTCAAAACTTAGTGTAAAATTAGTTTGAAACCTTCTGTTTATGCGTCACTTATAGCGTCACTTAGGGGCTGGGCGTCACTTATGGCGTCACTTATGGAAGTGACGCATAGTGAAGCGTCACTGGGTGGCTTGGGCGTCACTTAGGAAGTGGCGCATAAGGTGGCGTCACTCCATCAGTAACGGGTGTAAGTGTCGGTTAGGCGTCACTTAAAGGAGTGACGCGTACTTGGGCGTCATTAGAGCAGTGTCGGGTTATTAGTGACGGTAAGGGTCCTAGGCGTCACTAAGCAAGTGACGGTTGAAGTGTCGGGAAAAGGGGCTTTATGCGGCACTTAGGCAAAATTAGGGTTTCATGCGTCACTTAAGTGATACATGAAGTGACGCAATACTGGTCGTCTTTGCGACACTTACGACTGTTTTACGGATTTTTGAGCCAAAACGAGTTTTCCGGCCATATCTTGGCCTGATTCTTTTACCCAACCCTTATAAGGACATTCTAAGCTTATATAAACAACTACTTGCTAAAAATACTCGAAAATCTAAAGGTTTCGGGATTTGTCGGAAACTTACAATTTTTCGAAATGAAATTCCGAAAAGAAGGAAACGTAGATCGTTGCTTCGTGGTTATTTTCTTCCAAACGAGTGTGAAGATTCGAGGTCGTATGGAGGTGTTATTTTAGGATTTAGTGAGGTGGTGGTGGTTTGTGGTTTAGAGAGAAAAGAGAGGAAGAGAGAGAAGAGTAAAGTGAAAATGGGGTGGGGAGGTGGTGACCTCACCCTCTTTTGGCAGATTTTTCGTGGGGCCCACCCCATGTGGGTGTGTCCCAAACTTGTTCCTCGCGTTTGCGTTACGTGCGGTGTTCGTTTTCCCGATTGTTTGAACGTTAGATAATTATTTCGCGCGTTATACACCCGTTTTAAGGCACGAATAATTACCCAATATTTTTACTTAAAATACTTCACCAATTACTTTAATAATTGAGTTATAAGGTATAACTTAACATTGTTTGCGCGTTTAACATTCTAATCGCGTAGACTTTTAATTGTACGGTACGAAACATGTATGAATTATCATCAAAATACTATTTTAGATATAATAGCGTTATTAAATAATGTTATCTTATTTAATAATTTTGTTCACCAACGTCCGTATAAAATTGAATCGAATTACATTCGATTTAAATTGCGTACGATTTAATCAAATCGCAAAATTGTATATATTCAACAATATAAAATCCGATACATTAATTAGCCTAACACAGAACTAATTACATGTATTAACAGTTGATTAGGCACTAATCACTAGTCCTAATTTGGCGGGTGTTACATGATTCATATACTTTGTGTTTGATTTGTTGTTTATCTGTTTAACGTTTTGGTTATCAATCGTGGGATTCCGCACTACGGTTGATTGTTAGGGATTCGATTAGGTCCGTTACAGGGGTCCTACAAGTGGTATCAGAGCACTTATCTCAGGATTTGGCATTATTGAATCCATTTTGACACGTTCTCGGATAAATACAACAAGTTTGAGTTAGAATCTTCATTGAAAGGTGCTTAAAAATTGTTATTTGGTGTTTCTAGAATATATTGGAATTATTATTCGTCCTCCAATCGTAAATTTTCGTTAGGTTATCGAGAATTTTCGAATTTAGGGTTTTTTGTTCGCTGATCAGCCGTTTCTGCGACACTATTCTGCGACATAAATTTTATGTCGTGTCTAGGGTTATTGCGACATAAGCCTTTCATTAGGCGACATAAGCTTGCGACCCAAGTTTCTCTTGTGCTGCGACATACGCCTTTAGTTTGGCGACATAATCTTGCGACTCAATCCTACTTTGGTTTGCGACATAAGCCTTAATTTAGGCGACACAAGCTTGCGACATAAGACTTGGTTTTCTTCCGTAGCTTATTTTTTGCGACGTAATCAGTTGCGACATAATCTCTCTTCTTTTTTGTGGAGATGCGGGGATGAGTTATTCGATTGTTTTGCTCCATATTTGTGTCGCTTAACAGTTTGCTATTTGTGTCTTCGATTGTTTTGCAGGTTAATTAAAATGACATCATCTTCAGCACACTCCATTCAGTCAGTTGGAGAAATGTTGAAACAGAACAACGAGGTTGGATCTTGAAACAAACCTCCAATGTATATGCCAGGGATGAGTTATTCTGATTGGCGTCAACGCTTTGAATCTTATGTTGGATTAAATGACCCTGAAATGATGATATATTTAGAAGAAAGATATGAAGTCCTCTAAGAACAGGAGTCTTTAATGGTCCAGTTCCTGAGAAGTCAATTAAATCAATGACTCCTGAGGAACGCAAAGCTTTTGATATGGAGAGGAAAACCCATGCTACAATCACTATGGCATTGCCTCAACCTATTATGAGACAATTGAGGCAACATAAGATTGCATATGATCTTTGGAAAGCATTTGAGAAAAAGTGTGGTGGTAGTGATCAATACAAAAAGAAAAAGATTGATCTAATCAAGAAGCAGTACGAAGTGTTTGATATGCTTCAGGATGAGTCTCTGGAAGATCTGTGCAGCAGATATTCCCAATTGGTCACCGAGTTGATGGAAGGAGGCGTAGCTTTTGAGCGTAATGATGTAAACAAGAAGCTTCTAGATTCACTTCCAAAGAAGTGGCATACTCGAGTGCTATTGATGGAAAGAGATGAAGATATCATGGATATGGAGCTCGAAGATCTCATTGGTCACATTGAAGCTGAGCTACTTGAGATGCAAAGAAAAGAGACCAAGGCTACTTCACATCTCCAGAATCCAAAATTATATGGAGTTGATGTTCCGGTATCTTCAAGCAAGCCTACTGTTACCGCATTCATCGCTATCAATGCTAGTGGAAATGCTCCTACCAGTACTGCATCAGGTGGTACTTATTTTCAGAGTTCTGGTGCCTCTTCTGGTGAAGATTATTCTTCCACCTTTTCAGCTTTCTTAGCTTGTGCTGGTGACTTTTCTAATGAAGATTTTGGTCAAATTGATCAAGAGGAATTGGAGAGGTTGGATTTAAAATGGAATATGGCTATGCTGACAAGGAGAGTGAAGAACTTTTTGCAGAAAACCGGTAGAACTTCTGTGAATAATCCGGGTGAAAAAGGAATTGGTTTTAATAAAGGGAAGGAGAGGTGTTATAAGTGTCAGAACTATGGACACTTTGCTCGTGAATGTGAAAAGAATAAGACACCATCTTCAGGTCTTACCAAACCTTCACCAAGTAAGGCAGAAGAGAAAGCCATGGTGTCAGCTGCTTTAATGCTGACAGAAACTCCATGGGACAACAGCTGGTCAGATGCAGCTGATGATGAAGACGAGAATACTGCGCTAATGGCTGAGGTTCATGAGGTAGATGATGAACCTTTATCTTGTGTTTCATGCATCAAACTTACTAACCAGTTAAACAGGTGTAGAGAGGATTACGAACGCCTTAATGCTACTATTTCACAATTAACAGAAAATAATGAAATGTTGAAAGAAAGTTATAAGGCATCTGAGAAGAAATTAACGGCTATTTTTGAAGAAAAGAAAGAACTAAAAGCCAAAAATTTTGAACAACAAGATGAAATAGGAAGTTATGTCGATATGTTAACTTTTGTTAAAAAGGAACTTGTTGATTCACAGGCTGAAGTTCTTACTTTAAATCGAAAATTATCAAATTTTTCGACATCCTCTCTCGTTTTTGATGAAATTCTTCAAAAGCAAAGGACAGATACTAAAAGTAAGGCAGGACTTGGTCATCACCATGTCCCACCTCCAAAAGATTATCTGCCTATGCCTAAGCAAGAAATCATCAAAGATTTTGTACCTTCTGTTCCTCAAGTAGATACAAAACCTGTCAAACCTGTTAAGGTAAGGATAAGTAGGCCTCATGTTGGGAAGGAGGGACTAGGTTTTCATCAAGTCCCACCACCAACAGAATATCATCAAAATGATACGGCTGAAAGTGTTAAACGTGAGTCACAAAAACCTGTTACTAGTATGCCTGAGCCAGTTAAGGCATCGACTAGTGAGCCTGAAAATTTGAAGGCTTCTAAGGTTGACTCAGTTAAGAAGCTTCATGTCAGGGCTGAACCATTTAAGCCCATTGAGAAACAGGAAACTAAGGCTGAGCTTATTAAGCCTGTTGGAGTTTCCAAATCTGTCAAATCTGTTACTAAGTTGACTCCTCCAGTTAGTTTGAAGGAGGAAATTGAGATTGAGGATATAACCGATGAAGAATACGATTATTTGAAAAAGAAGAATGTAACCAACGACCATCATATCTTCACTAGTGAAGGTTATGATGAGATTTATAAAATGAAAGGTAAAGCTAAGGCTGAACCTACAAAGGAGATTTCTAAACAAGAAACTTTCAAATCTAATAAAAAATCTTCTAAAATTAAATCTCAAGGTTCAACTTCTGCTTGTGCACATCAGTGCACCTGTTTGGCACAACCATTTTTTGGTCATTCTCAACGGTTTAAACCTTAATCTCCTGACAATGTTGAGCAACGATCTTGTTTCTATTGTAAGAAACAAGGTCATTTGATTAATATGTGCCCGTTGCTTGCTAAGAAGTATGGTCGAAGGGGAGATGCACGAACCTCTAACTCTCAAAGTTTTTCAAAAAAATCTATGAGAGGTTCTGCAGTTCCACCAACTACTTCTGAGAATAACAATATTGAGCCAACCAAATTTAAACATGATAAGCTCAATAATGTTAACAAGCAACCATCCAAACCTCAAAAGGTTTGGAAGATCAAAGAGTCATGTTCTGACTCTTCATCTGACAATGATTCATTAGGCAATGATTTTGATATGCTAAAAAATAAAATTTTGACTGATGTAATCATTGTGGATGATGCTACTGGGTTACCCAAGTCTGTTAAGGCTTGGGTCTCCCTTACTAATTGATTTTTTTTTATTTTTGATGTCGCAGCAATCTGAAGCAGTTTAAAATAGTAGATGGTATATCGACAGTGGTTGCTCGCGACATATGACAGGCGACTTATCTCTGTTATCTGAATTCAAGGATTATAACGGGGGATATGTTGCTTTTGCCGGTGATAAAGGAGGAGTTATTACCGGACAGGGTACACTCACTAATGGGCAAGTGAGTTTTGAAAAGGTTAATTTTGTGGAGCAGCTTACTCACAACCTGCTCAGTGTATCACAAGTGTGCGACAAAGAGTACACTACAGCATTTACCAAAACTGAATGCTGCATTTTGAAACCAGGATTTGTAATTCCTGAGGAATGGGTGTTACTGAGGGCACCTAGGCAAAAAGACACGTATATTCTAGATATGAAGACCGTTGAAACAACCCAACATACGTGTCTACTTTCGAAAGCTCCTGAAAAAGAATCACTTTTATGGCACAGACGTATGGGTCATCTGCACTTCAGAAAGATGAATTATTTAGTGAAGCATGATCTTGTGCGTGGTGTTCCAAAGCAATCCTTTGGAATCAATGACCTTTGTGTTTCCTGTCAAAAAGGGAAACAGCACAAGAAGTCCCATAAGTCAAAAGTGATCAATTCTGTTTCAAGTCCTTTGGAGCTACTGCATATGGATCTCTTTGGACCTATTAGTAAGAAGAGTATGGGAGGTTCAAAATACTGCTTGGTGGTGTTTGATGACTACTCCCGTTTTTTATGGGTGTACTTCTTAACTACTAAGGATGAAGTTCCTGAAATTCTCATTTATTTGTTTGACAAACTAGAGAACCTATGCAATTTGTCAATTACGAAACTGCGATCGGATAATGGTACTGAGTTTAAGAATTCAACAATTGAGTTGTACTGTCTAAGAAGAGGCATTGATCATCAATTCAGCGCCGCACGAACTCCTCAACAGAATGGAGTTGCTGAACGCAAAAACAGGACACTCATTGAAGCCGCACGCACAATGTTGGCAGATTCTTAGCTGCCTATTTCTTTTTGGGCTGAAGCAGTAAATACTGCTTGTTACATTCTTAATCGGGTTTCTGTGGTTAAAAAGCACAATAAAACGTCTTATGAATTGCTTAATAACCGGAAACCTTCGTTACAGTTTCTTGAACCATTTGGCTGTCCCTGCACCATTATGTACACGAAAGAAAGAGTTGCTAAATTTGGAGCAAAGTCCAGTGAAGGGTTATTTTTGGGCTTTGCAAATAATTCTCCAAACAAACGTGTGTATAACTTGGCAACTAAGCGTATGGAAGAACACTATGAGGTCACGTGCTTTCGTTACTCTGATAATCCGGAAGGAAAGGGACCAGCACATTTGTTTAATTATGAGGCAATTTTTGATTCCTTTAATCTGCCTAAGGAAGATGATGATTTTGATCAGGTGGTCACTTTACTTCATGGCCTTGATTTATCTTCTAATACTTCACAGCCATCTAGACCAAAGATTCCAACTGCCTCTGCTACTCCACCTACTTCTCAACCAAATGTTGATGTTCCTGAATCATCTACAAGAAACCAAGAAACATATACCGATGTTCCTACGGTGTCTGATGATGAAGATGAACAATTTGAGAATTCAAGGGAGTTTGAATCGGCACAGGAAGCCGATTTCACAAACTTGGACTCTGTCATTGTGCCTGACGAGATTCCTAGTTCACGCGTTAATAAGGACCATCCAGTAGAAAATATTATAGGTCCTTTGGATAAGGAGATTCAGACAAGAAGTCAAGTTTTTGTAGAGTCAAATCCTACATCCCCTTCTGACTCTTCTGAGTCTGCTTCTCTTGCATGTCTTTCTGCTGAGGTTAAAACGTGTTTTTTATCTCAGGTGGAGCCTAAACATACAGAAGATGCTTTAAAAGATCCACACTGGGTTGAAGCAATGCAGGAGGAGCTGCAGCAATTCCAAAAGCTGCATGTGTGGGAATTAGTACCATTACCTAAGGGTGCACATCCAACTGGCACTTAATGGGTTTACCGAATCAAGAAAGATGATCGAGGGGTGGTTATTAGAAATGAAGCAAGGCTTGTAGTTCAAGGTTTTCATCAAGTAGAGGGTTTGGACTATGATGAGGTTTTCGCTCCTGTTGCAAGACTGGAGTCAATTCGTATTTTCTTGGCCTTTGCATCCTTCAAAGAGTTCATCGTTTATCAGCTTGATGTCAAGAGTGCTTTTCTATATGGACAAGTTGATACCGACGTTTATGTCAAGCAGCCTCCGGGTTTTGAAGATCCATTGCATCCTGAATATGTCTGTAAACTTAATAAGGCATTATATGGTCTGCATCAGGCACCACGACTGTGGTATGAGAGGCTTGCAACTCATCTAGTTAAGAATGGTTTCGAAAGAGGTAGCATTGATAGTACGCTATTCACAAAAAGGGATGGAGAAGACTTATTGCTGGTACAAGTATATGTCGACGACATCATTTTTGGATCTACCAAAGACTCCATGTGTAAAGACTTCGAACATCTCATGAAGTCTGAATTTGAGATGAGTGCAATGGAGGAACTCACGTTCTTTTTGGGTGTTCAAGTTGAGCAGTCTACCAAAGGAATTTACATTCATCAGTCCAAGTATGTTACTGATATGTTAACCAGGTATGACTTGCTTAATTGCAAGACTTATGGAACCCCCATTGAAATCAATCATAATCTCGGACCGGCCATCGATGACGAGGATTGTAAAGAAAAGGACTATTGCTTAATGATTGGTTCTCTGATGTATCTGACCGCATCCAGGCCGGACATTGTATTTGTTGTGTCCATCTGCTCTAGATATCAGGCTAGGCCGAAGGTTTCTCATACGAAAGCAGTAAAGCGAATTTTTGGGTACCTCAAACATAGGCCAACTCTTAGTCTATGGTACTCCAATGAAAAATCATTTGAACTAACTGCTTATTTGGATTCTGATCATGGTGGCTGTAGTATAGATAAGAAGTCAACAACTGGTGGATGCCAGTTTCTTGGATCACGTTTGGTATCGTGGCAATGCAAGAAGCAGACGACGGTGGCTACTTCCACTGCAGAGGCTGAATATGTTGCTGCGGCTAGTTGCAGTTCCCAGGTTCTGTGGATTCAGCATCAATTGCGCGATTACGGGTTACTTCTTACTATGACTCCTTTACATATTGATAATACTGCTGCTATTTCAATTACACGCAATCCCGTACAGCACTCTAGAACTAAGAATATACAACTTAGATTTCACTTTATACGGGATTGATATGAGAAACACTTAATAGACCTCGTCCATATAGATACCCTTAAACAGAATGTTGACCTATTCACTAAGGCCTTTTCTCATGCCCGATTTGATGAACTGGTCAACATGATTGGTTTGCGCTTCTTTCAGCTTAAGAAGTAATTCTTTGGACTTGGACTACTTATTGATTTAAAAAAAAATACGCAATAGACACTCTTTATACTCTTTAGTATTAAAGAAATGCACAATTGCAACATTTGTAAAAAGACGTTTAGTTGTGTCTGTAAACAACTAGGGAAATGATAGTACATTAGGGTGCATGCACAAAATGAAAATTTTAAGGTTTATCCTTGATGTATCAATAGGTTTATCTAGCATAATTACCACAGCTTTTATAAACATTAGATTCATCATATGATGTACTGGTAGGCATGTTACACTGGCCTTTGAGCAATTAAAAAAAGTATTTATAATACATGTTTATTATCATGTGGTCACCATCCTGTGATGTATGATTGAGTGTCTTAATTCCTTAATACAGCTTGGCATACTTCCATGTTAGTTTAAAATATGAAATATTTTGGGGGTATATACTTCTTGTTTCCTCTGTTGTACGTAAGTACAGACCTGGTCTCAAGTTGTATATACTTAAAAGTTAAGCAAACGCAAGTCAAAGAACTTGAAAAAGTCTTAAATCATAAGATACCTCACACGGTCGCCAAAATGGTTTGACCAAGTCTGGTTTTGCTTACACCTGAATCAAGCTACATCGCTTTGTTGTATGTCCGTACAGACCTGTCACCGCTAACTTGATTCTTAAGAATGACTTTCCTCTATTTTATCTATCTTGGAAGATATGTCCTTGTCTAAATTATAGGGGTATGTCTATGGTGGTAACCACAGATAAGTATTCATACTAACAATAACATTTTTGCTCATAGTAGTAGATGTAACATGTTTAAGTGGTCAAACAATATCGGTAATCATCTTGAAATAATATTTATCAAAGGTGTTCTAAATATGATAAGTAAATTTCAAGAGGTTAATTATACTGATAATCGAGATAACACTTTCGATTTTCTAATAATTGCATGTTATTCTAATATGATCCCTTAGCAGACAAAATAACTACGTCACCAAAAAGAAAATTAATTTAAGTTTTATTAAGTAATTCCGTTATTTTTTATTTTTTTCTCTTACATTTGTATATTTATTTCTAACAAGTCCAACTAGTTACTCTTCCATCGGGTTCCAAAACTTGAAATTAAAAATCAAGTTATCTGGGCACTACGACACAAGTTCTGTTCTGCGACATAACTTATGTCGCCTTCTATGTCGCCATTTTATGTCGCTAGGTGGGGCAGAGGTATAAATACCTCACTCCAGTCGCTTTCTCTGTTTACACTTTAAGCGACACAAAATCAAAAACCTGCGACACAAAATTCATCCTTGCGACACAAAACATGCGGTGTTCTTCGCTTCCTGATTTCGATCGTCCGGTGTTTGTTTTCGCAATCCACCTTGTGTTTCTTGTCCACTACCTTCCACTCGATCGATAGGTACTCGTTGTACCCCATATTAATGCTTACTTGTGCTTAAATCGTTAATGTTCATTACGGGTTTTTGGGGGTTCACGGTTTTTGGTTTAATGTGACACGAAAAACACACTTCTATTTGTTAATTTACATGTTTTCATGCTTCTGGTATGTTGACGTACCCTACGGTATGTCTTGTTTTCGAAAACCCCAAATTAGAGGTTAGGGTTTTCTGGGTTGGGGCTTGCAGTTCGTCATTGCGACATAACCTGCGACATAACTTTTTATGTCGTAGGTTTTCTAATTTTTGATTTATGTCGCTTCCACTTGCGACACAAATTTTATGTCGCCAAATGCCAACTAGCGTCATAACTTTTATGTCGCTAAATGCCATGTTGCGCCATAACTCTTATGTCGCCAAATGTTATTGCGACATATTTTATGTCGCTTCACTCAGTTTAGCCTCTTTCTCACTTGTGTCCAATTATGGTATAGCCATGGCAGGTGATTTCGTTCAGGACAATGGTGTTATACACTACTGTATTCACTGCTTCTGCCCAAAGACTATCATGTCTTGCACTTCCGCGACTTCGAGAGTCATCTTCCGGTCATGGAAGCTTACGTGCATTCAGGTGTCATGATAGCATTCGTGCTTGATCGCTTACCTTCCATTTTTGGTGGTCTGGTGGGATCCCCTCATTATCCTGGATCTTAGCCTGACCTTGTCTTGAATCTTGGCTTTTTGTCCTGGATCTTAGCCTGGCCTTGTCTTGAATCTTGGTTTTTTATGTATTAATAGTATCCGAGGATACTATTTAGGTTTAGGGTTTAGATATGTGATAATTTGTACTCATAACTATGTATTCTTCTTAATTATCAATAAAACCCTTATTCTGTGCGTATTTGCCTTCTTTGTGTATTATTTATGTGAATTTGCACTCTGTTATGCGACGTATCTTTTATGTCGCAACTTGTTGGCGACACAAATGTTTTATGTCGCCTGATTGCTGCGACATAACTCTTTATGTCGCATAAACTCGATTAAATTCGACTTAATTGCTAAATGCGACACAACTCTGTCCGTCGCATTATTCTTTAGCGACACAATTCCTTATGTCGCTTAATTTGTGAATAATCAATTTTGTTCTATTAGCGACACATTTTGAATATGTCACAGCCTTTCTGCGCCACAATTATCTGTGTCGCATACAATAAAAATTGATTTTTGTGTTTCGATTAAATATGCTAACGCTAACTGTTTGCGAGTTTTATTTCTATTCTTTACACAGCAATGGCAGATGGTGATATTCTATGGGAGCCACGTCACAACATTGTGGCATTCTTGGATGATTCGAAGGATACGGCTGCGCCATATAGGCCAATGGTGGCATTTCTACGTCGGTCTCGCATTTATACTGCTATCACTACAACAACCACTATCTACAAGGATCAGGTTGCTCATTTTTGGGAAAACGCAGTGATCAACTCCGAGCTGCCATTCACCAGGATTATTTATACTGTTGGTGATCGTCAACTCATTATTTCCGAGCAGGTTATTCGGGAATTCTTTCACTTCGGAGATTCTACGGAGATGCCTACTCTTTTTGGCAATGAGTTTATTGACGGGGCTATGACACGTTTAGGCTATCCAGGTGTGCCAAACGACCAATATCGCAAGGCGAATCTGCCTAAGGTCTGGAGATATTTGATGCATGTTATTATCGTCTGCCTTTCTCCTCGTAAGGCAGGATTTGACGGCATTAGTCATTCTACGGCTTCTGCCAAGTTGGCACTGATCTACAACAAGCCCTTTAACTTTTCTGGGTATATCTTTCGGGCTATGGTCGATAATCTTAACGCTGGGGATAAGCGTTGGAATTTATATCGACGCTTCATTCAGTTGTTTTTGGATACTCAGCTTCCCGGACTTCCGCAGAACGCTCGCGAACGCTTACGTCCTACTCCCATGAACGTCCGAATCTGGACAGTTTGTGCGGCAGGTGCGAATGCGAATAACAACTTTCCGTTGTTTGGGCACATAATCAATGATGCTTATGTTGCGCCGCCCGATGACGGTTTTCTGGATGTTTTGCCTGTACCTGGGCAGGGAATTCAGGAGGAGGAATTGCACCTCCACGATGCTCACATACAGGTCGATGATCTGTTACAGGAAATTGAGGATTTCCAGACTGGAGAACAGACTGATCAGCCTACTCGTGAAAATCGAGTTCCTGTAGATTCAGATGGAGGCTCTACTCCTGAGACTTCTCCAAGGGATATTCCCTCTGAAGATGCGTTGCGAAATATTCAACGCTTTGATCCTCGTCGGTTTAAACGAATACAACGTCGTATTCGAGCAGGTACGAGTTATGTTCGCCTTGATCTGGGCAAACGACCCAGAAGTGCCGATCTTGATGATGAAGACTGGGTTCCACCTCAGTCGATTCGTCGTACTTCTACGTCATCTTCAAGGCCACGGGTTGGCATTCCCCGTGTTGAGGTTCCCATTCAACCTTTGCCTTCGGTTATCGAGGATCTGTTGAGAAGAATGGATCAGATGCAGCAGACTATGGATAATCAAGCTAAATTGCTTCAGTCTCAGGCATCGGTGTTGGAAGTTCAGGCTGCTCAGATTAAAGTGTTAGAAGAACAAGCAGCTCTGGTTCCTACTTTGAATACTAGGGTGTTAGAACTAGAATCCCTAGCTGTCGTTCCGGGGGAGTCAGGCCTGCGTGCCATAGAAACAACATCTAGGGCTTCAGCCGGAACACAGACAGAAAATGTAGATGAAAATGTAAATCTTTCTGATAATAATGAATCTCTTCATTTGGACAATTTTTCTGTTGATGATATTCCAGGTCAACCAAGACCGTTAGCTGTAGACTTTTCAAATGCTAATCTATCTTTTATTCAGCAAATGGTCAATGAGGTAAATCAGGAATCTGAACCTAAATTCGAAACAAATGATGATGTCGAGATTGAAGAAGAGGAGATGCGTCCTGATAAATTCTATGATGATGCTCCTACAATCGAGACTGACTCTTCGGAAGATGAAGCAGAGCCAGCTGGAACTTCGCAAACTGTTCCAGAAACTACATCGGCTTCTGATACTGCATCTACTTCAACCTCTGAGCGGCCTGTGATAAGTTTTATTCCTGATGTATCTGTTCCCGTTACTTGCAAGACATATAAGGTTAGTGGGAATTATACAGGAATTATTAAAAGCTGGAAAACCTACAAAGGTATTTTCTTGATTAAAGGAAGCGATGGCATTCAGTATTTCAAAAGATCATTTAAGAAGCTGAGTACATTGCCAAAGGGAGAAATAAATCGTCTAGCTCAACTGGAACTGATAAATCCAACTAGGGATTCAAGAGCTGATTTTGTACAGATGGTTTTGCGTCGTGAAGTGAAGAGCAAAAGATATAATTTTATAAAACCGACGCTTGGTAAGAGATTCATATTCAAGAAGAAACTTGATCCAGTTACAAGGCAGCCAATTTGCAAAATGCGTTATCCACCAGCTGACTGTTTAACTGAGATACCATTGGAGACAGTTCCCTTTAACTTTCTAAGAAGATTTCATTATTGGGAACTCGATCCTCATACAGACGAAGTTGTGTTCATTTTTGTTCCAGAATCTGAGCATCCAGAAAGAACTTCGCTTTATGGTTTGAAGAAAGCTCAATTTAAAGTCTTTGATCCTATGAGCTTGATTAATTTGTCACATAAAGACTTGAGGAAGTTGTTTGATAATCCAATTCGCTTCAACGTAAGAAATGTTGTGAATTCGATTCTAGCTAAACAATTCCAGAAAGTGGTGACTGTGTGTGTTACGCATGGGATTCATGCTGGAGGCAGGTTTCCTACAGGCTGGGCTTAATTGAAGAAATTATGAAGACCAAGCTGAAGACACGGGGGAGTTTGTTGGTGCATCTTAGTGTGTCTGTCAGTTGGTCTAAGTCTGTAATGCGTTTGATATGTAATTAAGTTAGTTGATAACTTTGTTTTAATTACATTTTGTGTTTTGGCGACACAAGGTCTTTGTGTCGCAATAGTCAACCTGGCGACACATCTTGTGTCGCATGAGTCGGCTTGGCGACACAGCTTGTGTCGCAAAGGTCAGATTAGGTTTAGTATAAATAGACTTGTACGGCTCATGGGTGGAGGTTGACGAATTTGTGAGATCAGAAAGTGTATTGTCTTTGATATAATTAATATAAGCTGATCGATTATTGGTATATGATTCATATACTTTGTGTTTGATTTGTTGTTTATCTGTTTAACATTTTGGTTATCAATCGTGGGATTTCGCACTACGGTTGATTGTTAGGGATTCGATTAGGTCCGTTACAGGGGTCCTACAACTCAAGCTTTGCAGTGCTCCGATTCTATCTTTACCCGAAGGCAACGATGACTTCGTGGTATACTGCGACGCTTCTCATCAAGGTCTCGGTTGCGTACTGATGCAACGAGACAAAGTTATCGCTTATGCTTTGCGGCAGCTCAAAACTCATGAAAAGTACTACACTACCCACGATCTCGAATTGGGAGCTGTAGTCTTTGCTCTCAAAATCTGGAGGCATTACCTCTACGGCACTAAGTGCACAATCTTTACCGACCATAGGAGCCTTCGGCATATATTTGACCAAAAGGATCTCAACATGAGACAACGTCGATGGGTCGAGTTACTCACTGATTATGACTGCGAGATCCGTTATCATCCTGGCAAGGCAAATGTTGTTGCCAATGCCCTCAGCCGTAAGGAGCGTGTAAAACCACTTCGAGTCCGAGCTCTCAGTATGACTATTCATAATGACCTCACCATTCAGATTCACGCTGCCCAACTCGAAGCTTTGAAACCCGAGAATATTAAGGATGAAGCCTTGCGAGGCATGGATAAGCAATTTGCAATCAAGCCTAACGGAGTTAGGTACTTCGTGAACCGAATCTGGTTACCCGCTTTTGGAAACCTGCGAGACTTAGTGATGGATGAAGCTCATAAGTCCAAATATTCTATCCATCCTGGATCCGATAAAATGTATCACGACATCAAGGAATTCTATTGGTGGCCGAACATGAAAGCCGAAATTGCCGGCTATGTCAGCAAGTGCCTTACCTGTTCCAAGGTCAAGGTTGAACATCAAAAACCTTCCGGATTGCTCCAACAACCCAGTATTCCCGAGTGGAAATGGGAGCAAATCACTATGGACTTCATAACTAAGTTACCAAAGTCACCGAGCGGTTGCGATACCATTTGGGTGATCATCGATCGTCTCACTAAATCCGCTCACTTCCTTGCAATCAAGGAAACCGATAAAATGGAGCGCCTTTCGCAAATCAATGTCAAGGAGATCGTTACCCGACACGGTGTCCCAATCTCAATTATCTCCGACAGGGATGCTCGTTTCACATCTCACTTTTGGCAATCACTTCAGAAATCATTGGGTACTCGTCTCGATATGAGTACCGCATACCATCCTCAAACTGATGGCCAAAGTGAACGGACCATACAGACACTGGAAAATATGCTACGAGCTTGCGTAGTTGATTTCGGTGCCAACTGGGAAAGACATCTGCCATTGTGCGAATTTTCCTACAATAACAGCTATCATGCCAGCATAAAGGCAGCACCATTCGAGGCACTGTACGGTCGTAAGTGCCGATCACCGATTTGCTAGACCGAAGTGGGAGACAGCCGACTCACTGGTCCCGAACTCATACACGAAACCACAAACTCATACACGAAACCACAGAGAAAATCTCTGAAATTCAGAACCGACTCAAAGCCGCCCGTGATCGTCAGAAAAGTTATGCTGACGTGAGACGCAAACGACTCGAGTTCCAGGTTGGGGATCGAGTACTCTTGAAAGTATCGCCTTGGAAAGGCGTGATTCGTTTTGGCAAACGCGGGAAGTTAAACCCCAGATACGTTGGACCCTTCGAGATCCTCGAAAGAATCGGCCCCGTGGCTTATCGATTGCAACTGCCGTCCGAACTCAGCAGTGTGCACCCTACTTTTCACATTTCAAATTTAAAGAAATGTCTGTCTGATGAGACACTTATTATCCCCCTCGACGAGATTCGCGTTAACGAAAAGCTTCACTTTGTTGAAGAACCTGTTGAAATCATGGACCGGGAGGTCAAACAACTTAAACAAAGTCGTATTCCCATCGTTAGAGTCCGGTGGAATTCGCGGCGTGGTCCGGAATTCACTTGGGAACGGGAAGACCAAATGCGACTCAAATATCCACACATGTTCACAGACTCCCCTCACACCACGACTCCGAACTAAATTTCAGGACGAAATTCTTTTAACAAGGGGAGAATGTAACACCCGACAAATTAGGACTATAATTAGTGCCTAATCTTAAGTGTAAATACATGTAATTAAGATTAATTATGTGTATCATTATGTGTATTAACATATTTTAATATACGTACACACGTACGCGATTTGATTAAATCGTGCATTTAGCATATCGGTTGAAACCGACACATCACAATACGGACGTTGGTAAACAAAATATTTTAATTATTTAAATATTTCTTAATAAATCAAAACTTATGAATATTATGATAATAACATGCAATAAACAAATATGATTCTATAAAACATCATAAACGCGACAAAAACATACGAATTAACTCTAACCGATAATGACAAATTACACGAACACAAGGAAGACAAGTCACGAACCTAACCCACATATGGGTCGGACTTACCCAACCAGGGTGACCCACGGGTCGACCCAAGTCAGCCCAAATGTCTAAACCTAAAATATCCTCACTCTTGCCTCATTCCACACTTCCAACCTCTCCCTACCTCACCCATTTCTCTGCCCTCTTCTCACTAAAACGACCAGGAACCTCCACCACCACCTTCACCCACCTCTTCCAAGGAAATATAACAACCACCATCACCCTCCATCACCTTCCTTCATCGGTTTTGCAAGCAGAAGCCAGAATAACGCACAGCAGCAACACAACTTACCATTTCGACTCTAACTCAGCTTTGGCTTGATATAAATCTTTCCTTTTCTTTAGATTTACTTAGATTAAGCTTATGAACATGTTGGTGCTTCATATCTACTGATTTATGTCCAAAGTATTGCTTAATAATCGGATGAACACGTTACTAACCACTGGATAATAGCTTTACCCACAGGACAATAAAATAGATCGGTTTAGATCGATCATAACGAGACCATTTATTAACGAAATCTTGCAGTTCTTAAGCCCAAAACGAAGTTTGAGATGTCTAGTTTCATAATCCATAAGCCTCTTGTGTTAATTCATCCATTTAATATTTTTAAGAAACAAAATAAAAGTACATGTACTCTCTGTACCTCCTGACCAGAAACCTGTGTACACTTGTAAACAGGATATCTCGTAAAATAAGCCAAATAAACGAGTGAGACCAGTTGGAATTGATAGATAATTGTGTTAGCTTTAATTTCCCTACTCACACATTCTGTGAAGTTTTATAAAACTTAAGTTATGAATTTTCAAATCAATGCATGTCACTGAACTCACTTGTTTGACACCTGACACTTTCTAAATTTTTATCTCGAGTTCTGTTTATCCAGTTCACATGTAATTAATTCCGAGTGATGATCTCCTCAGTACATATGGCGCAAGACCTTCGACATTCTATTTTCGGTGTCCCGTTGAAGGATTAGTTCGCCTTCGAGAAGAGATTTGTAACAAATATTCGACTTTGGCAGATGGTTTTAAATTGATTATAAACAGTGTCCTGAGGGAGGAGTTTAGAGGCCCCCAACTCTCGGAGGAATTCATCTAATGAACCCATCAGTTGAATCGTCGGATGAAAAATATAACTGGAGTTCGACATTCTGTCCGTGAATCCCATTATCCGACAATGCCTATTGTCGGATAATGCATTCCGTGAATACCATATTGTCGGAATGCACATTCCGTGAATCCTAACCCATGGACTTCGACATTGTCGCATGAAAACCCGACCCGTTTACATTGTCGGATAAAAACATTATTGTCGGAATAAACTCAATTAAAATCCTTATTATTATTGTATATTATTATTGTTGGAGTTAATCACGGAAGAATCTAAACTCTTAATGTCGGAATAGTGATTGTCGGATAAACTAAATACCTTAATATCTTATGTATTGTCGGAAGAAATCAAAAACCGAATGAATTTATAATTGTCGGATAAACGAACTTGAACAAATAAAAGTCTTACTGTCGGATAACCAAATCACGGACCTATTGATCCTTCTAGCGTGCATTGTCGGGTAAATATAATCACATAAATACATGTCTCTATTGTCGCATACGGTATTCTCGAAACAATATATATCTATATACCTACAAGTACACCAGCGCAGGAACTATACGAGGAAGTAATAAAATAAAACCAAACATAATAAACAGTGGTAACAAGATAACTAAATAAACAGTGGTAAGAGAACTTAATAAACAGTGGTAACGAATTTACCACTAACAGTGGTGACGAGTGAGATACAACTAACAGTGGTAACGAATTTACTACTAACAGTGGTAACAAGACAATTAACAGTGATAACGAGTTAACAGTGGTAATATCATTAACAGTGGTAGTAAACGAGATACAATTAACAGTGGTAACAAATCTACCGCTAACAGTGGTAACGAGAAAATTAACAGTGATAACGAGTTAAATAAACAAAACAGTGGTAACGAGAACGGATTAACAGTGGAAACAAGAACAAACAAACAGTGGTAATAAGTTAAACAAATGTATAAAGTTGATATTTTTAAGATTTTTATTACCAACCATTACCAACGGGCCGTACACGTTTTCAAAATGCAAACAAGCATTCAATCAAACCAAAGTATTTGGACATAACCAGTTGGATGAACAACTAGCATGGGTGGTCTCTAGGGACACCTACACACTTTACTAACCGTGAACGTTGTGAACGCCCGATAGGTTACAGTCTTCGGACACCTCATAGTACCTCATCATTATTTGCTGATTAGCAAACACTTAAGACTCAGGTGAGTCTCATAGCCCCTCTTTACTGTTTTTACCCAGGGGTGGGATTACATGCTCGATTTTGTTTTACATATGAACACAAGTACAAAACCTCGACATATTGATTGCATGAGTTGTGTTATCTAATCATGAAGTCCCTCACAACATAGTTTGTTTATATTGTGATAGCGTGAATGTTAGTGTATGGTACCATATGGGATTGACAATCGCCGTCCGGGGTAGTCGCGCTACCACGACTGCGGTCGAACGGACGCATTTTCATTTGTTCATACATGTGTAGATTAGGCATATGCCGAGGGCAAACTCGATCAGGTCCTTGAATGTGGATCCTAGCACACTCAGTGAAGCTCAAACTATGTGCTCATGGCAATTATATACACTCATATTTTATTTGCATGTTTGCAAATCACTAAACTAAATCTTGTGGTTCATAACTTGGATTTCATCGATTTACACCTGTGAGCTCACCAGCTTTCTAGCTGACCTTTTAGCATGTATTCTCAGGTGCCCAGCAGAAGTAGATCTGCTCAGGATTTTTTAGCTCGAGTCGCATTCAGATTACAGAAGATTCACATGCATTTCTACATTTGGTACAATTAGATATGCCTTAGAATCTTTTAAATTTAGCTGAGAGCTTTTGTAACAAGAACAACAATGTAAAAATTTTATATTGTCTATGCAATGGTTTTAAATGACGCATTTAGAGTCGTTCGCTTTATCTTATATGCTTTGTTATTGATTAGTAACACCCAAATCTTGCTTCTGCTAAACAATAAATTTGGGGGTGTTACAATCTATCCCGATCACAAAAGTGTATAATGTCCTTCTTTAACACATCGTGAAAATGGCTCTTGAGCATCTTTGGGTTTTCTGGGTATTCTGGGTAAAAACGTACCCTTTCCATAAAAATCCATGCAAGTTCATTCACCGTTTTGTTAGTTTGCTTCATGTGTAGTAAATCCCTCTGAATCTTCGTTAACTCGGTTTCCAAACAAAAAGCCTCTTTAATCATCTTTTTAAATTACTCCGCACCCATAGAATGCTTTTGAACATCCTACCAACTCTTGCCTGGGGATCTCAAAAGGCTAGCTGAATACCTTACCTTCAATTGATTTGGGCATTCCGATACACAAATGCCCCTTCAATTTTGTAAATCAATCTAATACGTTTTATCAGGTCCGTCTCACAATGGTACTCGGGTGGTTCACAAGCCATAAAATCCTTGTAAGTTAAATTCTGTTTCTCTTCTTGATTGTTAACTACTGGAATTTCCTCATTAGCTTTGTTATTCTGAGGTATTCTATCTTCATCAAACTCATTTTCTTTCTTTTGAAATTCCTTTGTTACTACGTCCCTGATTGTTTCGGTAATCCTTTCCAAAAGAAGAGGAAGAGTTTTCTCTTGAGCTTTAGCCACTTCCTAGCTCGGAGATTAGTCCTCTCAATTCACCTGGTTCTAGTTTAATGAACCGGTGACTTTTTACTATAAGAACCTTCCTTTAACATTTTACTTCAAATCTCTAGCTCGTGTTATATTAAAATTAGTAAACTTTTTGATTAATGAAGCTCAATATATCACTCATGCATATAAAGTCTACTCTTAACAAATTTTGGGCTAAGAATTATCTCCACTTATTCATCTCAACATCATGTGACTTCCATGGCTCAAGACAATGTCATACGATAATTATTCCGTTGGACAAGCACAATATTTATCTCATCATATTATATGTTACCAAAGTCATCACATCGTGTCTCGATTAATAAGCATTCCACGATTTACCACTATTTCTACACATATAGAATGCAAATAACTACTTTAAATCATGCTCTATTCAATAACTACTTGATAAACGCCAAAATGTACTAAATTATAGTACTAATTACCCCTCTTTTTGATAGATTTATAATGCATTTTATGTGAATAAGATACTCATCTCGTTCATATTTGCAATTAGGAGTTTAATTGGAGCTTGGATCGAAAAGAAACAGAAAACGAGCTTATTGCGAAGAAAAGTTGCTAAGGGAATAAAACAATAGACATGAGAAGACTAAATGAAGAAAAGAGGCTAAGAGAGTGAAGATAGGCAAGATTGGATTGGAATATGTGTATATGAAGCTTGAATCGGAAAGAAAACGAAAGATGAGCTGAAAATGGAAGAAAAGTGTAAATGCTGAGTTTTCGGCTATGCGTTAGTATTTTGGGCATAACTTCATCATACAAACTCCAATTAGGTTGATTCAAGTGGGAGAGATTAGCTAACAGACGGAGCTACAACTTTTGTTTAAGCGTCTTTTAGTGAAAATGCATCCATACGGCGTATGGATTAATCCATACGGCGTATGGATTGAAAAAGTGGGCTGACACTTCGCGGGCCAAGCATGTGGGCTTCTTTTCAATCCGTACACCGTATGGAAATTCCATACGCCGTATGGGATGATTCTGCAGATTAGGTTAAATTCCTATTTGCCTCATTTTTACCCTAACTTCTATATACCTAAAGCTACGAACAACAGCCGACCGGAGGGGGTTTCCCCCCCATTTTGGGAGCAAATCGATGGCGGTTTGGAGGCGGAAAAGGCTAGGATCATTCGATTGATTCTACTTCATTCGGTTCACGATTCGGTTTGCGTATCATCTTCCAATTTCAATTCTAAACATGTCTATGTGTTTTGTTTTGAGATATGAATCTGATTTTGTATAATTGAATCATGGATTAGACTTATTGTTAATTGTTTAGTTTAATAATCTTTGATTATGAATATTTGAAAGTTATAATTGTGTTTTGAATCAATTGACTGATTGAAGATTGTTACGTTGTCTGTAGAACCTTGTTTATTGGTGATAATTAATTGCTACTTAACGTGGTCAATAGGATTATTGAGATTGAGTTCCTTTCATACTATTGATTATTGATGATTATGAATTTAGGTTTATGATCATTGCTAAATATATTGAGTTTGATAGATTAAGAGCATAGTAGTTAATTAATCTAAAATGAATGAGCTAATAAGAGATTATTAGTAGGTATTGTTGAGTCATACCACGAAGATTAATCGTAACAATTCGTGAATACTTAATGCACAATCTAGGGAAAAGCACGCAATAGAGCAACATTCTTGCGACATTGGATCGATGTTTAATGTGGGACTCTAGATTGTAGAAATTAGTTAACCAGAACCGGAGACTAATTTACATTTAACTTGGATTCTTTGAGTAGTAAGTAATATAATATAAAAGAAATCACAATCAGACAATCAAAGCACATGAACTGGATAATATGAATCTGAGCGGAAGATCTAAGCAATTACATGTCTATCTCCGATTGTTTATCTGTTCCTCTTATCTTCTTTTATGTCGTTGGTTTAGTTATTTAGTTCATATTGAATGTTCGTACGGAACTAAAACGTAACCCCTATTTTACTGCTTTATTAATAATTCCAATTTAATTGAATAACATCGTTCCTGTGTTCCTGTGTTCGACCTGGAATTACCATAGCAATATTATTTCGATCGGTTATTCTTGCCTGATTGTGTGATAGTAGTGATTGGTATATAATGTACTTTATAAATAATAAAACTAGACGCTTTCACACGTATCAAGTTTTTGGTGCCGCTGCTGGGGAACACTTAACCGGTTGGACTATTGTTCGCAGGGGAACGGTTGCTTATTCGATTAAGTTGGAAATAAATAAATAAATAAATAAATAAATAAATAAATAAATAAATAATAAAGAATGTTTTTTTGTTAATCACGTACAATTTAATAGGCTCGATTTGCTAAACAAATATTTTTGTCTTGTTTAGAAGTTGTGATGATTAATGATGTAATTTGGTTGTAAATAATTGTTTAATTATTAATTATATGTATCTGCATATTGTATAAGTTTAACTTTTACTGGAGCAAGGTTTTTGAATTTTGTTTGCACCAACCGACGGATGGAAGGCTGTTTTGCAAGAATTTTTTTTCTGCTCTATTTGCATATATTTAATGTACTAATTATTATTGGTTATTTCATGTACCTTATTTCATGTAGGTTATTATTTGTTAAATTGTTAGTTTTAATTTTTATTTAGTTATTTTATATTTTGTTTTCTCGTTCTACTTTTTGTCTTCTTGTTAGTTTTGTAGTTTCGAACTTTGTGGGTGTGTTCCCTGGAAACCCTCAAGAGACTATAACTCGTCCACTCGGGATACCGAGGGGTTTAAAGGCTTGTTGCATATGCTAAATGCAACCGTAATGCTTACGGAAGTGTGCTGTTATATATTTTCATAATCAGATCAAGAAAGCATTTTTATTCAAGATCAGAGGAGTTTTCTGTTCACTTTTATTCTATTCCCTATTTTACGATTCCTTGTTTTGCATTGAGGATATTGCTTTATTTTAAGTGGGGGATGGGAAAAAGAAGTTTGCTTGTCCTAAGTTATGAATTGGTACATATTGGTAAATTTCAAGCTAGAGGGCATTTTATGTTAGTCATTTTTCAACTCAAATTTTTCTTTTAAACATTTATTCTCTTTAAGTTTAGAAAATCTTGTAACAAATCTGGGAAATTCAAAGGACAAATTGAACTTAAATTAGATAGTTCATCATGTGATGTATCGATAGGCAATCTATGTATAAGTTGTTGAGCTACTAAATAAAATTTATGCAATAAGTTGGCGATATTCCGAGAGGAACTTTAGCAATGTATGACTTTAGTCTTAATTCTTATATATGATAGTGTGCGATATGCCATAATTTAGGAATTCAATTAATATCATTTGGGGATATACTGGGTGTTGTTTCCTCTGTTGTACGTAAGTACAGATCTGGTCTCCGTCAGTATATTTAAAGAAAAAAAGCAAAAAGAGTTTAAACGAACTCAAGATTTTAAAATGTAGTCAAATTATGTTGCTTTGTTGTACTGAGATACAGACCTGCCACCAATGGTTTGACTAAAATGTTATTATGCTAAACCAAAGTCAAGTTATGTCGCTCTGTTGTGTTGAGGCACAGACCTGTCACCAATGTCTTGACTTGAAAAATGATTGTTTAATTGGATATCTATAATATGTGCAATATTATCACGTTATATGTATGAGGGTATTTTGCTATTGTTAATCAAGGGTAAAGCTACTAGAACAATGATAAGTCAAGCTCAATTACCTAAGTATAAATTGTTTAGGTGGACAACAATATCGGTAATCCTTGTGAGCTATCTGTTATGCATAATAATAATGAATGAGACAATTTGTTTTTCCTAGAGGAGTTTCTTGATTGCTAAATCTTAATGTAGGATTATTTTTAAGATAAAAAATTTGGTTGGTTAAATGCTAGTTGGTATGTAAGTCTCATTTCGTCGTTTACCTATTCATTTTATGTGATAGTCTACTTGAGGACAAGTAGGATTCAAGTGGAGGATGTTTGATAAACGCCAAAATGTACTAGATTATAGTACTAATTACCCCTCTTTTTGATACATTTCTAATGCATTTTATGTGAATAAGATACTCATCTCGTTCATATTTGCAATTAGGAGTTTAATCGGAGCTTGGATCGAAAAGAAACAGAAAACGAGCTTATTGCGAAGAAAAGTTGCTAAGGGAATAAAACAATAGACATGAAAAGACTAAATGAAGAAAAGAGGCAAAGAGAGTGAAGATAGGCAATATTGGATTGGAATACGTGTATATGAAGCTTGAATCGGAAAGAGAACTAAAGATGAGCTGAAAATGGAAGAAAAGTGTAAATGCTGAGTTTTCGGCTATGCGTTAGTATTTTGGTCATAACTTCCTCATACGAACTCCAATTGGGTTGATTCAAATGTGAGAATTTAGCTAACAGACGGGGCTACAACCTTTTGTTTGGCCGATTTTAGTGAAAATGCATCCATACGGCATATGGATTGAAAAAGTGGGCTGACACTTCGCGGGCCAAGCCTGTAGGCTTCTTTTCAATCCATACGCCGTATGGAAATTCCATACGCCGTATGGATTGGTTCTGCAGATTAGGTTAAATTCCTATTTGCCTCATTTTTACCCTAACTTCTATATACCTAAAGCTACGAACAACAGCCGACCGGAGGGGGTTTCCCCCCAATTTTGGGAGCAAATCGATGGCGGTTTGGAGGCGGAAAAGGCTAGGATCATTCGATTGATTCTACTTTATTAGGTTCATGATTCGGTTTGCGTATCATCTTCCAATTTCAATTCTAAACATGTCTATGTGTTTTGTTTTGAGATATGAATCTAATTTTGTATAATTGAATCATGGATTAGACTTATTGTTAATTGTTTAGTTTAATAATCTTTGATTATGAATGTTTGAAAGTTATAATTGTGTTTTGAATCAATTGACTGATTGAAGATTGTTACGTTGTCTGTAGAACCTTGTTTATTGGTGATAATTAATTGCTACTTAACGTGGTCAATAGGATTATTGAGATTGAGTTCCTTTCATACTATTGATTATTGATGATTATGAATTTAGGTTTATGATCATTGCTAAATATATTAAGTTTGATAGGTTAAGAGCATAGTAGTTAATTAATCTAAAATGAATGAGCTAATAAGAGATTATTAGAAGGTATTGTTGAGTCATACCGCGAAGATTAATCGTAACAATTCGTGAATACTTAATGCACAATCTAGGGAAAAGCACGCAATAGAGCAACATTCTTGCGACATTGGATCGATGTTTAATGTGGGACTCTAGATTGTAGAAATTAGTTAACCAGAACCGGAGACTAATTTACATTTAACTTGGATTCTTTGAGTAGTAAGTAATATAATATAAAACAAATCACAATCAGACAATTAAAGCACATGAACTGGATAATATGAATCTGAGCGGAAGAATCTAAGCAATTACATGTCTATCTCCGATTGTTTATCTGTTCCTCTTATCTTGTTTTATGTTGTTGTTTTAGTTATTTAGTTCATATTGAACGTTCGTACGGAACTAAAACGTAACCCCTGTTTTACTGCTTTATTAATAATTCCAATTTAATTGAATAACATCGTTCCTGTGTTCCTGTGTTCGACCTGGACTTACCATAGCTATATTATTTCGATCGGGTATTCTTGCCATGTTGTGTGATAGTAGTGATTGGTATATCATGTACTTTATAAATAATAAAACTAGACGCTTTCACACGCATCACTACTCTAAGTCTAGGTATCCACTAATGTAGGAAACACGAATGCCTTAAACAATTGCTAAGATACCAACTTGAATGTCTCGATTTGTTTTTTTGTCTCAAAGCTCAATCTTATAAATAAATTTTAAATCTCTTAAAAACATCTTTTAATACTTTTCTCGAATATTATATTTGACAAAATCATAAAACAACTCAAAAACATCCAATCGCGGCGCGAAGCGACTGGATCGCATCGCAATCCTTTACGCTTTCTGGGTACAATGGTGGAATAGCGTAATAAGGCATAAAATCCTTTTGGGATGGTTTTATTTGTAGTTAAGCGATCCTAACACATGTCTATGATCGCTTATTAAGACTGAAAATCTACTGTGAACATTTCTTTTGATGTTACGTGACCTGGAGCCCTCCTAGGATCACGTAACTACACCGCAACTTAGAAAATACTACAAAACTCAAATTTTGACCCAACGTTTTTCCAAAACAGTAACAATACTTTTTTTGGGTAAAGGGTAAAGTTTTACTCAGTAAATATATTCCCAAAAGCATTTAAGTACAAAAGTTGTGAGTGAATCCCACATCTCAGCCCGTTACAAAGGCAATTAAGACTATATAACATGGACACAACCACTCCACACTATTTTGACTCAACAAAATCAAACATAAACCACATTTGACTCAAAGACATCAACCAAAAACCACAAACCAACATTGACTCAACAAAAGACATCAAAAGACAACCATTATCCTCATTTCTTTTTTCCACTCTTCCTATCATGAAGAATCATGTAATCAGCCATTTGATTGTCTGCAGGATCAAAAATATCATCCTCATCCTCCTCATCATCCATATAGGGATTGTCCGTATCAGGATTGTAAGCATCTTTCCATCGAGTATACAAGCTAGGCTTATCACTACTTTCCACTTCAGATGCAACTTTCTTCCCACGATCATCTTTCTTCGAATCCAGGTGCTCACTAAAGGTAGCCGTAGTATCCAATTTTTTATATGGCCTCAATAGAGTTAGACGTATTAGTCGTACTGACCTCCTACTTTGTCTTCTTTTTAGGAATAAACAACGGTTTAGGAGATGTTACAGCCACTTTCTTTGAGTTACCGACCACAAGGCCACGAAATGGCTTTTTTGGAGCTTAAAAACCATCAGAATCTTTCTTATTCTTCCCCTCAACCCCACTAGTAACTGATATCGCGTAAAAAGTCACGTTTTTACTACCAATATATCTTTCATTCTGGAACGATTCTTGGAATTTGAACTCAAATAACACTCAAAACAACGAGAAACTGCCAAGAAGGTCAAAACAAGGTTACACGATAAAAATCAAGCAAAACAGATGAAAAACAAAGATTCCACGCACGTTTGAAGATTCAAGGCATCAAAAAAAGATTTAAAGACTAAATTGCCCATCATCAATATCCATCATATCCAAGATGTTCATTTTCTAAATACTAGTCTAACAGAAGAAGAGTCAACAAAAACAGATAAAGACTGAAGATTTTACGCCCGCCGGAAGATTCAAATGATTCGTACGCAATATCTGGAGATAGGAAGCTCAATTTTGGGTTACTTTTCATCAAAGTCTTCATTTTTGAAAAAAGAATCGACAAAAACGGACGCATAACGAAGAAAATACGCACGAACTAAGAAACAGAGCGAAAGACGGCGGAGCGAGGCGGGTGGCAACCAGCCGCCGCCGGCCTACTGGTGGGCGGCGCCGGCTTCCCCTCCCCCGTCTCGTTTCCACTTTTTGGTCCTTTCGTATACCCGGTGTCACACCTTTACGCAATTGTACGTACCCGGTGCCACACCTTTGCGCGATTGTACGTACCTGATGCACCACCTTTTCCACCTTTTGCTAAAGTGCTCCTCAAGATGCTAACATGAGCCGAATTTCTCCTATAAATAGGAGGGCTTTGGTTCATTTGAAAAAACACTCTTTTTCAACACAACTTACAAGTCTCACACACTTTCTTTAGAAAATCTCTTGTATTCTTTAGTCTTTCTAATTCTAGGATTATTGTAATTAATCTACGGATTAATATAGAAGCTAGGGCGAACACTAGGGATTCGGAGATCAATCTTTGTACTTGAAAAAGAGTTGTCAATCATAATAATACACTGCTACGCATTTATTTCTGGGTGATATCTAAACTTTTATTTTACCTGTCTCATTTCATATATTAATATGTATTATTGCCTGGTATGTGATTTATTTGTTGCCATGAATTACGAGTAGTTTATTATTATGATTTTTGATGATGTAGATAATTATAAGTAGGGATGACATTATATAATTAGTGCACGACGATCGTAAAGTGATATGATGGCCCCTATTCGACTGTTTATTCGATATAGTACTGGAAATGCTTTCGAGCAAAGTACAAATGTATGGAAGTCATAAACGACCGAAGGTAGTCATATCACTGGAATCAGCTCTGGTTTAACAGTTGGAATTTCAAAAGGATAACATAACTTCACAACTAACTGGTGTATCCTACGAAAGTCTATGTATTACAAAGTAATGTTCGTAAAATACGTTCAGACAAAATAGGAATTAATAACCCTTGTACTGTTAAGAACTTATGAAGTTAAGTCTAATCTATGGAGTACCCTTTCTGGTTATCCACGTGACTGCAACCTAGTAATTAGGACCTGATCAATCTTAATTATGGCAAGTAGTTATCTGTGCCCATGACATGCAATAAGTAAGACACGGTGAAATCACTCGTTATATATATTAGGTTTACCTTTCCGCACTGCTTTACGTTTAATTAGTTTAGAGTTTCACTTTCAATGTCAATTACTCCTGATCGCATGTTGGATGTAAGAAGCCGTGGAACTACCATGTAAAGTGCACGGTCTAATTATTGAAAGGTATGGTCTGCATATGAAACACGTTTTTAATAAACTGCGAATAATCTAGGGATGTATAACTGTTTGAAAAAGAGAGATTTAAGTCATAAGTCGAAGAAACCGGAATCTAAATAACAAGACTTAGGAATGAAAGTGAAAGTCCAAGTGACTTAGGATACTTAAACCTCTAGGTCTTATAAAATCGGCGGTCTAAACATAAAAAGTTATTAATCTGCATGCTAATAGAACAGTAAATTATCTTAGGGATTAAGAACGGTCGGACCTATGAGATGATACGCCACTGATTCATGCACCTCGGTAAAAAACCAAAATAGGTTGCTTATCTCTCAACCAGATAGGTATTGGAAGTTGGCGTATTGCTCCTATCAGAATCATGATAACCTAGTTCCTAGTGACATGCCAATGGAAAATTTAGTTGGTAGGGTTCTAGAGTTTACACCTAATAGTTTACTTATTATATTAAGTTTTGTCTCTATTCAGTCTGTCATCCCGAAACATTAATTATTAAAATATCAGCAATCACATCTCTATCTTTATCTGCTTTCCTGTATTTTAATTCCCTGCAACTTACTTTCCTGCATTTTAATTACTTGTCTTTAGTTTAAAAATGCCCAAACCTACCTACTTTGTTCCATCCTAAATACTTCCCTACCAAAAGTGCTAACTTTAATCACCACACGTTTCGATTCATAGAACGATCTTAGGTTATACTTACCGCTTACTAACCAGAGTAGGTAGTACATATAATTTAAGCCCCGCTAAATATAAATTTTTAAAACCCCTGGTGGTGCCCGATTAGTTACCATCAACGACACCGACGCTTTCGGGTGCCATCAGCAACCTTTTGCTTAGCCTCAGCATTCGTGGCACCTTGTTTATCCGCTACAACAGGAACACTCGTTGGACAGTGCTCACCATTATGCCCAAAAACCTTACAATTATTACATCGAGGAGGTTTCCATTCATACTCCACATGAACCGTATGTAAAGAAAAACCTATGCCTTCCACAAATGGAACAAAAATCACCAAAGTATCCTTTATATCCCAGTCAGCTCTAATATCAATTAGATCATGAGTAAAATCCAACCGACCCCATGAATTAAAACACATAGAGCTGGTATGAGAATCTAGCATTAGAGGAGTACCCAAATTAGTAGCAATAGCAATCAAACCATCTTCAGTAAACGCAGCTATTGGAACCCCACGAAGCTTGACCCACAATGGAATAGAAACCAAATCCTCCTTCAACAAAGTAGTGGTAGCAGACCACTTCTTGAGAACAATTGGAATATTCTGTATAAACCACGGGCCATTTTCCAAAACCCCATCAATACCAATTGCAGAAGTAAATTTGACAAAGAAAAAACCCTAAGCGTTCATCCTAACTTTGGTGATGCCAAATTTCTTCCAAGAATTCCTAACATAATTTTCCACAACCGGAAATGCAGCTCTTTTCCCAATAAAGTACCCATATAAAGTATTCTCAAACCTAGCATTAGCCTCCAAAACCGAAGACATAGGAATGTGAACATCTACCGTATCATTAACATGCTTTTCCACTTCTAACACACGAAATTGTATCTTCTTGTTACCTGTATCATCAGTAACTACTTTATCAGTAGTGGTCTGCTGTGTACTTGTTTCCTCAGTTACAACACTAGCATATGACATTTTCTATGGTGTAGTAACACATGGACTAGACACCGGATCAGCTCCAGGAATTCCATCAGGTCCAGCCAAATTTCCATTAACCATTCAAAGTGATTTAGAACCAAGGCTGACTTTAGGTGCATTAGGTATTCCATCTCTCTTTCCCACATCATTGTAAATCAACTACCAAATTCGACCCTCAAACATGCAACGTAGAAACACACTACTAAGTGTCACACTCACGCGTCCAGAATCCACAAACCCTAATTCCAAGTTTCGCAATAAGAAACCAATAACCCTAATATGGCCGGACCTTGATCTGAAAGAAATCCTAACTGGCCAGCAAAAAAATATAGCCGGAACTTGATCGGAAAAACAGAAACTGGTGGCTAAGTAAATGGCACAACAACAATCTGCTTTCCAGCAACCAGCCGTCAATCTGAATATTTCCAAAAGAGTATGATCGTGCAATCCAAGAAAAAAATCAGATTTAAATCAATCCTTACAAACCAATCACCCAAACGTAGCAGATAATCCTACAAAATCGAAATCAAGAAACCCTAATCGAGATAGAGGATGAAATCCCAAAATTGACATATAGCATACAGATAACTCAGTAGATAATGCAAGATACCATTTGATGACACTACTACACAATCCACTATAGCCCACCCCTAATAGACCACGGAAATGGTGAAAATCACGTAAAACCCGTGATCCGTTTGCAAAAATCACGCTTTTTCACTTTCATTTCCATTGTCCACGGTTCTAAGATTTAGCGGGACACGGATCTATTTACAAATCCGTGGTCCACTTCTTGGTAAACACAAACCACGGTTACATTTGATGAGGGGTGGTCTATGTTTTTTACAGGGACCACTGTTCCTAACTACAAACCGTAGTTAATTTAATGGGACTACGGTTTTTTTTTAACAAACCGTGGTTCTTTGAAAATATGATCAGTAAATAAAAAGTAAAAACAAACAAATTAATGTCCAATTGTTTCATTACCATCTGGTCTGTAGGGTGTGGTGTGTAGGCTATGTGTTTTGGGCCAAGATGTAAGCTGTTTAGATCACTACATATTGTACTGTATTGAATTAATTTTGCATCCACATAAAAAATACATGAGAGAGTTTTTATTAAGTCACATAGTGTGATATTTAAAGATTCAAGTCATCAAGTGTTATATCGTCATCATCATCCAAAACAAAATTTTAATAAATAAATTACTTATCATCCCAATAACAAACAAATTTATTAAACAGGGAAATATCGATCGTTAAGTAATTGATACGGAGTACTTCTTTTGTCAAACTTACCTTAAGCGGAGGAAGTGATCGATCAACTACTTCATTTTTTTCACCCCCTTTTTTTACTATTTGGGTGCATGTTTTGTCCCAAAGCTACATGACTAAGTCTTTATATGACTAAGTTTGGTTTATCTTGGTTTATCCACTCCGAGCAGGTGCTAACACTGAACCACTTAGCCTCCACTACCGGTAGCAGGGAAGCCATGAGTATTTGGGACTCTTAGCCTCCCTACATTAGGACCGAACACAAGGGCCTCTTTTTTGGATTGGGTGTGTAGTCGTCACATCCAAACAAAGGGCTACTTGGGTGGATTGCCCAATTATGGTAGTATCCTACTCCGTCCCCTAGAAAAATTGTCTACGGATGATGGAGTATTTAAACGGAGAAATCACGGCCAGAAAGGAGACCCTAATTAATATGAACATTAAATAGATATGAAATCGATATGATGATGCCACTGCTTCATATCGATCGTAATTGTAAAAGTAATATAAGTAGTTAGTGTAAGTTTGTATGTTTGTTGCAAGCACCGAAAAAACATATAGCCCTATGTTTTTATTATAAGTATATATAATAGCAGGAGAATGCATTTACTATAAACTACCCCACTGACGATATAATTATATATAAACCTTGGTAGTAGTGTGAAACGTTCAACCGCGGCTCGTAGAATAACCGTGGTTTAAATAAGTGAAATTTCTTTTTGCCGAAGTCACTTATAAATTAAGGGTCATAAATTAAATCTTCAACTTTGATTTTATGACCAGAATAATGCGTATGACTATATATATTTGCGGATCCATATAACCAGATTATATACACGGTTCTCAACTTCTCATGAGTTATGAAAAAGCACGTACTTCCCTTTCTTTTTTTTATCATAGTAAAATTTTAATATTATACTTGCATATTTATACGGATTTTTTTATTTTTTTAAGACACTCTCAAAGAAAATATTATTACCGAAAAAATTCAATACAACATGAAAAAAACTACACCCCCAATCTATAAGAATTAAGAAGTAAAAAACTGAAAGAGAGATTAACTCATAATTAAATAATTACATCATATTACAAAAGCCACCATAACAACAAATAACCACGGATTGTTAGTGACAAAATATACGTTAGCATACTGATTCCAATAATATCATTAAACAATTTAACATTCATTCGCGAAGGAGATTTATGTGATTTCGTCCTTACAATAAACAGTATAATACATTCTTGGTATAATTTAATTCTACTTTTTTAGCAAAAGAATATATATATATATATATATATATATATATATATATATATATATATGTAACAACAAAAGCCACCATAAAAACAAATGACCACGGATTGTAGGTGACAAGATATACTGTACGTTAACATATTTTGATTCCAATAATATCATTAACATCATTAGGCCTGGTCATCAAGCTAGAGTCGAGTATATAGAGATTATCAAGGTCTTGACACTCTTGGTATAATTTAATTCTGTGACGAGTCATACCCATACATGTCCTGACTTTGAACCCTTCCCCTACAAAATCTTCAATTCTCTTGAGAGGTGATATCTTGAAGCGAGTTAATTAGGTACCGAGCAACGAACACATATTTTGTGGTGATATCTAGAAAAGGGAGTCTCATGTTGTTACTTTGTTGGTTTATGTGCAAAAAGGTCATGGCTAATTTGTGTATTTATAGATGGAAAAAATTTCACGGATCGTCCCTGTGGTTTGTCTCAAATTGCACTCGTCGTCCCTCACATTTTTCCTTGCACTCGTCATTCCCGTGATTGCTAAATCTTTCACCGGTAGTCCCTTACGCTAACATCCGTTAGTTTTTCAGTTAAGTCTAAGGGTACAATGGTCATTAAGTGATGGATCGGTTGACCATTGTCATCCCTGCTCGATGGGCAATTGGGCATTTCTGATCGTGTACATTGTTTTGTCTTCCTTCGAGAATCCATCTCTTCATTGTCTTTAAATATAAGAGATAATGTATCTGTATCGGATTATAATACAAAAACTTTTTCACGAAGATACAATTTTTGGACATGCACGTCAACTAGATCTATCTTGTTCACGCGTGGAAAAGAGTTTAAACAGAGAAATAGCGGGTGAGAAAGATAATTGTAAATTCTGTTGGAAAAAAGGAATTTGATGATCACATTGGGGAACTTGATGATCATTTTGTTTTGTAGGGTTTAGATATGTCACACCCCGCCAAACGTTAATTACAATTTGTTATGATTAGTTTGCGGAAGCTTTCATGACGTGGCGGGACTGCGAACAGTATTTTCAACTAACAAATACATACATACTCAGAGCATATGGTTATCGCACAACTTTATTTAATGAGGATGCCAAGTTTAACAGTTGTTACAAAAGTAGTACGACTATGTAAGTCGTAACAGTAGTAGTGGAGTTTAAAACATTTCAGTTTTAACAATAATACATAAGTTTAAAATAAGATTTCATAAGTATGACCGCAATGTCTGCAGTTATACGAATGAAATCCCCAAAAGCGGTCCCAACAGTATGTGGCATCCTAAGTAGTCCAGGGTTGTCCATCCTGAATGCATGCGATTACTTACCCAGCTAATTTCCTGAAAAACATAGAGAAATTCGTCAACAAATATGTTGAGTGAATTTATAGGTTTGTATAAGTATGTGGTTAGTTAAACCAAGTTTGTAGAAATGAATTGTTATTCATTTACAAAATACAAGTTATGTAGGGTTGTTACCCTAAAGTATAGTTTTATGTGGGATGTCATCCCAAAATGCGTTACTGGTTGTTTACCAGTGTAAAATAAGTTACCGGTATGTTTTCCGGTATCTAACAGTTGTAGGATTCGTTCTTCCTAAAAGTATGTGGAAATTACTTAGACTGTGATCCCCTGAAAGGTAAGCTAAATCTCGCAGGTTAAAGTAACGCGACCTAACCCTATAACCAAACCACAACCAGAACTTATGTTGTTTGCCTGAACGGACGTTTAAGTATACGCTCCACCGTAGGAGGGTCGTCACGGCAATAGTACTCCGTATACTCAGTGGCTAGAGTCACCTAGCTAATGGTTACAGTAGCATGTCATGAGGTCTTTTCATGCACACATTCCAAGTCTAGGTCCGTACTAGGATACTTTGTCTAATTTCCCAAAATAACAGTGAATATGAAATATCACAAATCAACAGTTGTATAAAAGCAATAAAGCATTTATAGTTTGATTGCATGTGTTGGCATGCAATTTCTATGTTTAACACCCCTACGTTTAAAAGCAGAAATCATTTAAAAGTAGGGGTTGTAAACTCACTGTGATTTGCTCTGTAAGGAAAGCTAGTAGCCGACAGGTAATAGCCCAAGGTGTGTTAACCTATATACAATAAATGTATTAACATAAGTACGTTTGATTTGTTTAATCAACTTATGTTAACGGTTTGTTTGTTTGAAGAAATTGTTGATTTCTTAATGATGTAAGTCGTTAAATTTGTTGGTGACGTTGTGTTGAATTATTGTTATATTTCTCACGTCGTATACCTTTTCAAGTGTATATACACGTATGTAGTCATACATATAGATATTTGAACATTTTTTTGTTCCTTTTGTGCATACACATGAAAAATTAGATAGTTATAGTTTCAACATATTGAATTTGTCGCGTGTATGTATATATATATTTATATATATATATTGTAAGAGAACATATATATATATGTAAGTTCTAAACACGTGGTTTACGTATTAAAACGTATATAAGTTTTATTTGTTGTAAAACTTCTTGTTGTATTTATTTCCGTTGATAAAATAAATAAATAAATGTTATCGTCATTGAAAAGTCGTCATTTGTATGTATATATGAAGTATACATATAGGTTTGTCGTTTGTTATTAATTATGTATATATATATATATAGAATCATAAACGTTCCGTTAAATAAATCGGGTCACGTTTTATGTTTGGAATATTTTGGAAGTTTATTGGGCTTGGCCCGATTAGTTTTGTTTTCGGCCCAATAACTTAACCCGATTACATAATCCCTTGGGCCCATCAACCAGTTTTGGCCCAATGGCCCGTTTATTTAATTTAACTTATTTGTTTTTAAAATTCTCAGTCCAAACCCAAAGTCTCAGGCCCAAGAAACGTCCGGCCCAGCTCGCGACCAAAGCCTAGTCTGCAGCCCAGCCCAGCCCACAGCGTAGCCCAGCCGTTCAGATTGGGCTAGCCGTTCGGCTGGGGTAGTCCAGCCGTTCGGCTGGGGTAGTCCATCCGTTCGGCTAGGGTAGTCCAGCCGTTCGGCTGGGGTCTCGGCCCAATACATTTTCGCTCGGCCCATTCCAATTATTTAGTCCATTAGTCGCTTCGGTCCAGTCCACATTCTAACCCATCCGTTTGGGTAAAAATCACAAACCGTTCGGCCCAACTAAACTAGCCGTTCGGCTCATTTAGTTGAGCCGTTCGGCTCATTGCAACCAGTCGATCGGCTGGCCCAAGCCAACCGATCGGGTTGGTCCGTCTCCAACCTCACGCACTCTGTTCTTATCTGTGTTTGTTGTTCATATATATACATGTTTAGTCTCGAATGTTTAGCTCGTTTTTACACCATTTTCATGTCATAACATCATTTTGTAAAGTTATATCACATTTATATCAACTCTCACATATATCATTTGTGATTCCAAGTTTGGTTTCATACAACCCACTTCAAGAATAATCATTCAAATCTTCAAGTTTTTGATGTTATATACATAGATTATGATACATAAACATGCTAGATTACGAAATGTTAAGCAAAGAGATCAAGATTATGTGTTCTCTTACAATGGATTATGATGATGATGAAGAGGTCGTGGATGATGAGGTTCCTGACTTGTTGTTCTACTACTTCTGCTACTCTGCTGCTACTGATCTTTTGTGTGTTTAGCTCAAGAGAAGAAGAAGAGGAAGATAGATGATGATAGGTGTGTGGGTAGGGAAGATCACAGAAGAGAGGTGGGAGTATTATGAGTTTGAAGTTCAAGAGTGTGATGATATACAGACGTATGTCTCACAAATAATTGAGGTGGTTGGGTTATTTTAGCCCGTTAATTTCGGGTACAGGTATAATTAGTACAATATAAAATTTAACATTTTATATTTTTATTCTGTAGATGTTCTCCTGGTTCGTTATTTAAATTTAGAAAAATGAGATTTTCATTATTTTTGACTGTTGTACAAACTTGTACATTGGACTGCTATCATTCAATTGCGTGCCAAATTTCAGTCGAATTTCGGGTTCATATTTTGAGGTAATGTTCCAAATGTTTTCGAATGAATGAGAACATTTGAATTGTTCTCATTTTGATCTTTGAGTGCATTTTAAAATTGTTTTTGTTCGTTTTATAATATGTTTTATATAAAACATATGTCTAAGTCGTTTTATCTATATGTTATAGATACAATAGTACTCGTAATTAATAATTGAATCATTATGTATATTGTGTCATCAACTTTTGCTGTATTTTTCTGTCGAGTTCGTTCCGATTCATTTGTACGCGACTTTAAATACTCACGTATTAGTAGTACTTTTTGTTTAAAAGTACTGGGCTGCTAGGCTTACATCACATCAAAAGTTTTGTTTTAAACTTAATCAGGAAATTAGAGTAAGAATGCACATGCTTATATGTAAATCAGTACCTAATTTGAAGAGTTGTCACAAGATATATATTATAATTATATAAAATAAAAAGAAAGATCATATGGGTTTGTTACTTTGTTGTAAACTTGTATAGTTAGTTGTATGTATGCCTTTATAATATTACTCCGTATAATATAGCCATATAGTAGGAGTATATATAATGAATGAAATGAATGGCGCCAACACAGAACTACTTTAAAGAGTTAACTTCCCTTTATTTCCAACATCTAATTTGAAAAATCCACCAAACGTATGCATTAACAGGTTGTACAGTACAACCTGTTAATGCATACTTTTGGTGGATTTATCAAATTGAAAGTTGGAAATATCAACTCATAATGGTTGACACTTGACAGTTGACACACAATGGTACGAATAAAGTAATGGAGCTTTTTTTCCAAAATCTTAAAAAAGTAATGGACCACGGTTCGAAAGTAGAACCGTGGCCTATTATTTTTTTTGAAAGTACATATATCAATACACTGTTCTGAATGTAAACACCCATTAGCTTTGGCAGTCACTTTTGCAATACACTATTCTAGATTCTTCTGCCTTTCAAAAAAAATAATTAATAATTAGTAATTTATTCAATACACATATATTTATATCAACCGCTGTTTATTTTTTATAAATTGAGAATAGAGATAATAGAGAAAATTACAAAAAACGTTCTTATGGTTTGACCAGAGTTGCTCATTCAGTCCATTAATTAATTTAATTACACAGATGGTCCTTTCTTTTGAAACTTATTACGTAAATAGTCCTTTACACTAACGATTGTTATTTCTCCATTAAAAGGGACCACGTGTGTAGGTTTTTTATTCTTTTAACATTTATAATTTTTGAGTGTATATAAATTATAAAATTTAAAATATGTATATATATATATATATATATATATATATATATATATTGTTAGAGGCACAACATCATTTTTAGCTTTCACATGTTAGGAGGAGATCGACCTACAACAACGCTAATTAGGAGCATATATACCTACAATGGCACCAGTCAGGAGATCGAGTTGAAACTCTCAATGTCGATGGATTGAGGAGAAGGTGTACATAGACCTAGACGTAAATGGGAGGATAGACCAAAGCTCGACATGAACGAGCTGCTTTTGAAAACAATGTTATGTGCATCATATAAAGAATTAAATGTTTTACAAGCATGGTCCTTTTACGAAGATTTAACAACCGTTAGTGTAAATGACTATTTACGTAAAAAGTTTCAAAAGAAAGGATCATCTATGTAATTAAATTAATTAAAGCACTCAATGTGCAATTCAGGTCAAACCATAAGGACGATTTTTGTAATTCTCTCTTGAGAATATGTATCGCCAAAGACCCAAAGAGTCCAAGACCTCGATCAATGAATGAATTTAGGGATACGGCATACCCAATTATAAATACTCACTTTTGCATACAAACATCCGACACAATCACCTAAATTAGTAACAATAGCATCATCGAAACAACAAAATGAAGCATTTCCATATGAAGTTCTCACGTTTTGGTAATTCTCTTTCAGAACAACATTCAATCACGACCGCAATTTCTCTGTTTAAATCTTCCGTTAATCATAGCCGAATCAAATCTCCATGAACGGAATTATATATTCCTTAAGGTCACTGTTATGCTTTTCTCAAAACGTATTCACATTTTCTATTACTCTGGGAAAAAGCCTGGCAATTTTGTTGATTCCTTCAGAAACATATTTTTTTCAAACAAGTGAAATGTGCTAACATCACAAAAGTCCTTGCAAGGTATATCTTGCTATTCGTTCGAGTTCTTCAATTGGAGATCAAAATATATCGAGTATGTAACAATACGTGGTTATAATTATAAGTTAGCTAGCTTAAATGTTACTCAATCATACAGTATTATATTGTACGTACTATATGTGACACCCCACAAATTTAAACGCGATTACGTACACTAAACATTTGCATGTTAGGCTAATTCTCTAACTTTGAGTGAATTCACAACTACTTTTAGAGGTAAGTCTAGCAAAGCCCAACTAGTTAATACGCGTGGTATTATATATTTCGTACAAAGAATTGAAACAAATGCGACAAAATATACGACTGTTGGTGAACAAAACTATTTAGTATTATGGGATTATTAAATAGCATTATTATTTATTAAATATTATATTAATAATATTTACAAAGTGTATTTGTATCAAAACTGAAACAACTCGAAACTTATCCGTCAAATCAAGTCAAAACAACAATTATAATTTTAGAACTCAACTAATTTACTTTTATAAAATATCTCAACTAAAAATATAACCGAATACGTATTTAAAAATTTACCAATTAAAAGTATTTAAACATTTAACAATCGGGTAAACGAACACAGACTAAATACCACGAAACGGGGAACAAAATCCCCCTTCCTTTTGTTTGGTCCGGTTACCACTCCCACCCCCAAATTATCATTCTCATTTCTCTCATTTACAAACACACACACACACCTAAAAACCCTCTCAAACTCTCCCAAAATCACCCACCAAAAATCACTAAATCACCACCATTTTCTTCTTATTTTTGGACCAACAACAACAACAAAACTCATCATCAACTTTATCTTCAAGATCCAAGCTCAAGATCTACCATTTTCTTCTCCATCTTCAATTTTCACCTAACTTTCGGTTTCCCTCAAAATTGATAAGAAAAACTACTTTCTTTTCACTTTTACTTCATTACTATAACTTACAATCATGTTACAAGTCATTATATGAAAGATCTAAACGTTTTTGGGTTTAAAAATTAAGATTCTGTTCGAACAGCCCGTGGTGTCGCACGGGGCCAAAAACAGTAGTGTGACACAAGCTTTTGTGTCACAGTACCACTTCTACGTCGCACTATGCAACACAATGTTTTATGTCGCACAATTCACCCTACGTCGCATACTTGCGACACATCTACTTATGTCGCAGCATTTGCGACCCAAATACCTACGTCGGATTAAATTGCGGATGTCGCAGGAATGCGACACAAACCTTTGTGTCACAATTTAAACCAACGTCGCACCTTGTGTCGCAAAACACAGAACCTTAAAAACCTATATTTTCACAAAGTATTGACATTAAATTTTACCACATGATTTTACTCCAAATTCAAAATTCTGATACGTTTTCACTAAGGCAATGTAGTAGAAATAAAAATTTTCCAAGCTGACTTGGTAGCTCGACCCCAACCAGGGGCGCTGCCCCAGGACCCCCGTACACGATTTTCTGCTTTATGATATTATAATGAAACTGCCAATAATACTTTGAAATATTTTTACGAAACCATCACCAACGAGTCGTACGAATTTACAAATAAATGATGATCTTTCATGGATGAACGAGTAACATGGTTTGGTTGTTATCCAACTACTTATACGACTAATTCCTACGTTTAGGACATTAGGGACTTTACCCGGACTAAGTTTTGCTAGCACTCGCACTTTACTTAACTCAACAGGTGAGTTTACAGCCCCACTTTTAACTGCTTTACCGCTTTCAACTTAGGGTGAGAAACATAGTCAACTGCTTTATTGATTGCCAAAACTGCTTTAACTTACATGATTGTACACTTGTTTTACTCGAACGATTAGAGTACTTTAAACTGTTGAACTTATACACAAAACTGGTATTTATGAAACAACATTTTCATACTATAAACTTGTTAAACTATATTTGATAAACTAGTGAACGACCGGCACTATTTTGGAAATGCTGGAGAACGACCAACAACACTTTTTACTAAACTGATTGAGAAGTCCCTACGTCTTGGGCACGCATATAAAATCGCTACTACTTGAGCAACTATTTGGTCCTATTGACATGGACCGGATCCTACTGACATGGATCCAGGGACACTGACACTCTCCACTATTTGAACCCTACTGACATGCGTACTAGATCCTACTGACATGGATCAAGGGACACTGATTTTCCCTACTATTCTGGTTTTACCCTTCTGACTTGGGTACTCGATCCTACTTACTTGGATCAGGGATACTGACTTTCCCATGAAACATTTTATAGGATACTGACATTCCTACAACAACTACTAAACTGTATTATGGGTAACATCCCACGTAAATTGCATTTTGGGTAACATCCCAACCAAATGAACTTTTGGATGACATTCCACAAAACATCACTTATTTGCTATGGCAAAACATTACAAACACATTGGGCATGAAACTTTACACGTAAACCCAAAACCTGTGAATACACTCAACCTCGTTGTTGACTTTTACTATGTTTTTCAGTGAATTAGCAGCACACATAAGGACCACCTGCACACAGGTAACATAGGCGACCCTGAAGCTTTAGGATGCCAACTTTTGAAACATATGGATTTCTTTTATATAACTAAAGTTATTTTAGTTATATTTACGAAATCTACTTTTGTAAACATAACTACTTTTACGTTTGTACAATTCGATGAATTGTAAAACTTTATAACTATTACTATTAGCATTCTTATAATATATGTTCTGTTGTAATCATATGCTCTTGTATGTATGCATGTACAATGTTTGTGTCACTACCCCTATACTTAACTAAATGCTTTCGCTAATCAAAATCAACGAATTTGGAGGTGTGACACTATACGTACGTTGTTTATGTAATTTTATGGTGTCATTATGGGGTGTTATAGTATATTAAATCAAATTGTTACATGGGAGTTATATATAAAGATGAAGCAAAACAAAAAACAATTTGGAACATGGGAATTTTATATACAGATGAGATCTATATATTGAATTATAAAATTGTGATTGATTGATTTGAATTTGAATTTGAATTTGAATTTGAATTACACTTGAAACAAAGATATTGTGAAGTACTCCGTATTAAATTTAATATTACTCCATATCTTCATAATTACTTTGGAACTATCCACAGCCGTACGTCAATTCAATTTACTTCTATAACATTGACCATGGTTCCCAATAAACTAACCGCGGTCATCAAGTAACTGTGGTCATATATATAGGTGCCAATTTATTTCCATCAATCTATCTATAATTCTCTATATATACAAGTTATTGTTTAGTTCTAATGGAAGAGATTCAACTGTCTTTAAAATGACAAAAATGAAAAATCTATAAATGATTACACCTGAACTATCCACAGCCGTACGTCAATTCAATTTACTTCTTTAACATTGACTACGGTTCCCAATAAACTAACCGCGATCATCAAGTAACCGTGGTCATATATATATGCGCCAATTTATTTCCGTCAATCTATCTATAATTCTATATATATACAAGTTACCGTTTAGTTTTAATGGAAGAGATTCAACTGTCTTTAAAATGATAAAAATGAAAAATCTAAAATGATTACACCTGGACTCCTGGAGATATTGTACGTATAAAATCTAATATTACTCCATTACTCCATATCTTCATACGTCAACTCAATTTACTGCTTTAACAGTGAACACGGTTCCCCATAAACTAACCGCGGTTATAAATTAACCGTGGTCATATATATATAGGTGCCAAATCGCCTATTTATTTTTGTCTAGTCTATATAGTCTTATTAATACTACAAAGTTATACTGCATGCAATAGTTATACTTACGGAGTATAATACAAGTTATGAAAAAAAATCAGGAAAGTACAAGGATTTTAGAAAGAATGGAGTACCAATGAAAGGGTGTCATGTGTACAAAGAGAATACTCACATGTTAAAAACTCATTTACCCCCTAACTTAAATATCTCACAAACGATAAATCAAAAAATTATGAAAATTGCACCATTAGATTCAATGTTTGATCCTCTTCGATTTACCGTCCATCAAGACATACTTTAGATGGAAAAAAAATTCACCTTTTTCGGAGGGTTTTACTAATTGCTAACACATGTGTTAATATTTGATTAAATATTTAATTTAAGTATAGAGTTTAGGGATTAGGGTTTAGAAATTATTAGGGTTTAGGGTTTAATAGATTTAGGGTTTATTAGGGTTTAGGGTTTAGTAGATTTAGGGTTTATTAGGGTTTAGGGTTTAGTAAGATTTAGGGTTAAGAGTTATATAAAGCGTTTAGGGTTTAGGGTTTGGGATTTAGGGGTTAGGATTTAGGGTTTGGGGTTTCGGCAATCCAAAAACCTAAAAGTTATTGCGCATTTAGTACGTCCCTCATCCGTTAAAGTTTAATATTTAAGTGTTAAATACAACCCAAGTCAATTCATTAATAGCGCCGAAACAGCAACAAACGGAGATAACACCTTGGTGTCACCACTAACGATGTTACTCGAAGGTGAAGAAACTCCGGCCAATGCTACCATCAGCCCATCATGCCGGCGCCGTTTGGGGCCAATATTTTCGGCTTATTTAGAACGATGATGTCGTTGTTGTTAACTAAAAAGAGAATAAACGTACTACTCGTATAATTAAATTTAAAAGTAGGGTATTTATTTTTTACTTTTATTAATTCTTCTCACTTAACTAAGATCTTAATGTATGCATGGTTAAGTTGGTTATGATATTGTATGCATTATTAGGGTTTGGCACTAGTACAAACACGAGTATAAAGAGCGCAACGTTAAATTATAGCGGTTTTAAGTGAAAACCTCGATATTAAACATAAATTTAATTAACTTCCCATATATATGGTCAAACTTAATGTATATATATATACACACACACTTGTACGTGAATACTATCAGAAACCCATTATATTTTCCAATGGATCAACACCGAGCCTAGCTAGCTTTCTGAAAGAGGTTCCAGATTTTACACGGTTTTTCAGCTTGATGGAAGAATATTATAATGATGTGCGATTAATGTATCAGGCTCCCTAGTGGGTAAAATGTGTTTTGAGAATTTGACTAACCTTTAGAGTGATTGAAGATCTTTAGCTCCTTGTGCAGGAACCTAGCTAGCCTTCAGGGTTTCGGCCCAAGATAAATAATTTATTCAATCCTTTCCTTGTGATGGTGCAAGATTATCAGTCAGTTGGTAAGATCAAGCTTATAATAATAATTGATAATGTAATTGAGTTTTGTAATATAATGAAAATATTTATACTTTTAGAAAGTTAGGAAAAAAACTCTGAATTTTTTCCTGCAACGAACACTTAGCAAGTGTCGCAATTGCAACACTAAGTCAAATGTCGTAAGGGGGCAGTGGTCTAGCTAGCTAGTGTCAGGGTCAGAAAGAGTTTAGAATAAATAGAGCATATATTAGGGTTACAATTAGAAGGTGACGAAACCCTAAAGTGTGATGTCGATCGATAGAATATTTATGTTAATCTTATACGTTCGTATTCAATCAATATACAGAAAAATTGATATTCATTTGTTTAATTAATCATATCATTCAATACTCATTTAAAAATAATTTTGTTATTTTAAGATACAATTGTAATGCCTTTTTTATAATTCTTTTTTACACGATTATATAAAAATGGTAAATTCCTTTATTTTATAAAATATCAATTTTTTTTAAAGGCATAAAATATCGAATTAATAAAAATTGTTTAAATAAACAATTTTATGGGCACAAGAATTAAGGGGAAAAAATATTTATATGGGTTTTTGCCTTTTTGGGGGTCTAAAAACCAGTACTAACAATACATTTGACACAAATATCAATACTAATTTACTTTTTGGTATTTACTTTTGCATACAAACATCCGGCACAATCACCAAAATTGGTAACAATAGCATCATCCAAACAACAAAATGAAGCAGTCCCATATGAAGTTATCACGTTTTGGTGATCTTCTTTTAGAACAATATTCATTCACGAACGTAATTTCTCTGTTTAAATCTTCCGTTAATCATGGCCGAATCAAATCTCCATGAATGGAATTAAATATTCCTTAAGGTCACTGTTATGCTTTTCTCAAAACGTATTCACATTTTTATTACTCTGGAAAAAAGCCTGACAATTTTGCTGATTCCTTCAAAAACATATTTTTTTCAAACAAGTGAAATGTGCTAGCATCATAGAAGTCCTTGCAAGGTATATCTTGTTATTCGTTCGAGTTCTTCAACTGGAGATCAAAATAGATCGAGCATGTAACAATACGTGGTTATAATTATAAGCTAGCTAGGTTAAATGTTACTCAATCATACAGTATTAGATTGTACGTACTATACGTACGTTGTTATGTAATTTTATGGTGTCATTGTAGGGTGTTATAGTATATTAAATCAAATTGTTACATGGGATTTATATATAAAGATGAAGCAAAACAAAAAACAAATTTGGAACATGGAAATTTTATATACAGATGAGATCTATATATTGAATTATAAAACTGTGATTGATTGATTTGAATTTGAATTTGAATTTAAATTTGAATTACACTTGAAACAAAGATATTGTAAAGTACTCTATATTATATTTAATATTACTCCATATCTTCATAATTACTTTGGAACTATCTACAGTCGTACGTCAATTCAATTTACTTCTTTAACATTGACCACAGTTCCTAATAAACTAACTGCGGTCATCAAGTAACCGTGGTCATATATATAGGCGCCAATTTATTTCCGTCATTCTATCTATAATTCTATATATATACAAGTTACTGTTTAGTTTTAATGGAAGAGATTCAACTGTGTTTAAAATGAAAAATCTAAAATGATTACACCTGGACTGCTGGAGATATTGTATGTATAAAATCTAATATTACTCCATTACTTCATATCTTCATACGTCAACTCAATTTACTGCTTTAACTTTAACAGTGAACACGGTTCCCAATAAACTAACCGCGGTCATAAAGTAACCATGGTCATATATATAGGCGCCAAATCGCCTATTTATTTCCGTCTAGTCTATATAGTCTTATTAATACTACAAAGTTATACTGCATGCAATAGTGACCATGCTTCCCAATAACACAAACCATGATCAATAAGTAATCGTGGTCATATAATGTCTTATAAAGTTATACTTACGGAGTATGATACAAGTTATACTGCATGCAATAGTGACCACGTTTCCCAATAACAACACAAACCATGATCAATAAGTAACTGTGGTCATATATAGGCTCCAATTTTCGTTGTCTATTCAAGTAAATAGTAACTAATCCATTATTAATTTAATAATACCCAAAAAACAATATCAATTATAAAATTAATAGTTGACATCTAAAGTTGCTTCCAAAATTCCAATTATATATTTATGGAATATACTACATATTGTTTAATATAAAATATTGCTTTAAATATTAGATTCTTTCCAAATTTAAGGATGGGTAGTTTTGTCGTTCCTATTATTGTTATGTAAGGGTAATCTCATCATTTTTAAAAGTCTCCAAAGAAAATCTCTAAACACTTAAGGGTTAATGATAATGATAATGATTAAAATGATAATGATAGAGTTTACCTTCCAAATTTGAAGTAAGTATCAATGGAAGACATTGGATTCAAATGTCTTTAAAAGATTACATGCACCTGGCGTATACTGTATTAAATTTTAATATTACTCCATATCTTCTAATTACTTTTAAACTATCCACAACCATAAAGTAACCACAGTCCACAGAAGACTAAAACAATCTAACGTTAATTTAATTCACTGCTTTAATAGTGACCACGGTTGCCCATAAACTAACCGTGGTCATAAATTAACCATGGTCATATATAGGCGCCAATCTATTTCCCTCTAGGCGTCTAGTCTAAAGTCTGTACAAGTTACTGACCACGCTTCCCTATAAAACAAACCATGGTCAATAAGTAACCGTGGTCAACTATTCGTAAATATATCAAAGAGTCTGGTTGAGTTTCAAACTTTCAATCGTTCACATGTAGCTCTCTATTTTACCCATTTAATTTAAAATAATATATGTTATTATAGGTTAACACATATATAATAGCTCGAATTTACAATTATCATCGAATTGAGTAAAGACTTGAATATATGCCTTTCTTCAAATATTGTTCATCGTGTTGATGGTATATCAAAAGAATTTATGAATGAATTATTATAATATAATTATTTTTGTTTTGCGTTTAAATATCAATGATAATAATAATATACCACAGTAATTTATCAATGATAAGAGATTAAACGTCGAGTGTGTAGATATGCGTTTAAATGATAGCCCATCATCAAAGTATTAATATTTTTATATTAAGAATATAACAACTAAAATTCTATAATAATATTTTTTTATTATATACAACATATAATTCGTGAGTTATAATTAAAACCTTTACCATATACAAGATCTAGCATGCTCTTTTGATCTTTCATTATTTAGTGTTTTCATACAAAATGTGATAATTTCTATCAATTATTTGTGTAACTAAGAAAATGAAATATGCATTCGATGGCCCGTGTGTATACACGGGTGTAAATGCTAGTTTAGTACTAAAATGAATTGAAGTAATGGAAGTGAAATAGACATTTTTTAAATTTTTTAAAATGTGATAATTTTTATATTACAGTCATATTCAATTTAATATTTATAACAATTTCAATTTAGTTGCTTTCGTTGTCGCGGGTCTTGAAGCTACATATACATATATAGATGAACTATAACAGTTTACATTTAAGTATTTAACACGTAACTAACATATATAGTAATTTATTTTATGCAAATTAAAATAAAAATAAACTTGGAGTACGTACATGCATTAATTCAATATCATCACACATTTTTTATTTTTTTAAACACATTTATTTGTTCTTTCCCAAAATACCCATGTACTACGAAGTACATAATTTATATGGAAAATTCAATTTTTAATTACTTTAACCTAATTACTACTCTTGCGCTTTTTCAATTTCCGCACAACCTTCATCTTCAACTTCCCGCTCTCTTTTGCCTGGCAATTAAGTGAATCATGTTATAGGCATGTTTCTTCTCGGGTGTGTTACTATATATTTCGTAAAATCAAAGCTACTTTCTCAATCGACTAAACTTATAAATGTCCAAGTATGTTCTGATTTTTCCAATCAATTCAACTCTTGCCCTCTAATAAACCCTAACAAAAGTTTAGTAGGGTTTTAGAGTTAATTGCATGGATGGTCCCTGTGGTTAAACACAGTAAACACACTTTGTCTCTATACTTTAGTTTTTGCAAGGGCAATCCAAAAACCTAAAAGTTGTTGCGCATTTAGTACGTCCCTCATCCGTTAAAGTTTAATATTTAAGTGTTAAATACAACCCAGGCCAATTCATTCATAGCGCCGAAACAACAACAAACGGAGATAACTCCTCGGTGTCACCACTAACGATGTTACTCGAAGGTGAAGAAACTCCAGCCAATGTTACCATCCGGCCATCATGCCGGCGCCGTTTGGGGCTAATATTTTCGGCTTGTTTAGAACGATGATGTCGTTGTTATTACCTAAAAAGAGAATAAACGTACTACTCGTATAATTAAATTTAAAAGTAGGGTATTTTGTTTTTACTTTTATTAATTCTTCTCACATAACTAAGATCTTAATGCATGCATGATTAAGTTGATTATGATATTGTATGCATTATTAGGGTTTGGCACTAGTACAAACACGAGTATAAAGAGCGCAATGTTAAATTATAGCGGTTTTAAGTGAAAACCTCGATATTAAACATAAAATTAATTAACTTCCCATATATATATGGTCAAACTTATTGTATATATATATATATATATATATATATATATATATACACTTGTACGTGAATACTATCGGAAACCCATTATACTTTTCAATGGATCAAGACCGAGCCTAGCTAGGTTTCTGAAAGAGGTTCCAGATTAAATTACACGGTTTTTCAGGTTGATGGAAGAATATTATAATGATGTGCGATTAATGTATCAGGCTCCCTAGTGGGTAAAATGTGTTTTGAGAATTTGACTAACCTTTAGAGTGATCGAAGATCTTCAGCTCCTTGTGCAGGAACCTAGCTAGCCTTCAGGGTTTCGGCCCAAGACAAATATTTTATTCAATCCTTTCCTTGTGATGGTGCAAGATTATCAGTCAGTTGGTAAGATCAAGCCTGTAGTGATTATATTATACTAAGTACATATAGGCGTTTCATAGTCGTAAGATACGTTATGGGAATCCCGTTAATTCTTCTCATTGCTCGATAAACTGGAAAATGTGAAACTTTATTCTTCACATTCCTTACTTTGGCATTGACTGCTATTTGAACAACTACTCTATTCTGGTAGATCACTGTACAAACAAACTCTTACTCTCTAACGAACCGAATGTATTCGTATTAAACGTTTAACGAATGGAACCGAAAACTCATCAATCGGATGGACGGATCGAACAATCAGAAATCTAGATACGTATCGGAGTAACAAGCTTTATTAAGAACTTCACGAATCAAGCACATTAGTGTGCTATTATACGATAATCGAATCGGAGTCTCAAAAAATCCCTGGGGTAATCAGACCCACATTTCGAAATGAATCCCTCACACGTAACAAACTTTATAGAACTATTTTTCTACTAATTATATTTTGAAATGTTTATTTCAACAAACAACCATGCTGGAAGGTTTTCCTACTATCTGTTCACCAGACTGATTTCTAAACAAACACTACTACTCGTACACTGAAATTATTTTCTAAACATATATGAATGGATCACTATTTTGACTTAAGATCTACACTTTAAATATAACTTGTTTATATGTAAACAACAAATGTTTTACAAGTAAGTCTAACAGATAGTATAACTTGTTTATATAACTTGTTATAGATGATCCAGATAAAGCCTGGAATAACTTATCCTATTCACAACCCATACCAATAATGGAAGGATATGCAGGCAGTTCTAGAAATGAGATTTAATTTAAGAGTCAAGAGCAACTTAAACAATGTCTCTTTAATTATGGTGTGGCCCTGGATATTAACTATGGTATGAAAAGAATGAGAAGAAATGTTTGTTAGTTAAGTGTGGAGGAATGTAGCTTAAGGAAGATGTGCTAATAAAAATAGGAAACAAAAGAATAAAGAAAAGTTGTTAAGGGAATTAGGATATGTTGAAGAAGTTGCTATGATAGGAGATGGAGAGGGTGAGACTAGTTTGTAAGGTAGTCGAAGGGGTAAGAAAACCACTCTTGTTAAAGGTAAAGAAAAAAGGAGGTAATCCTGTTGAATCCACTCATGTGAAGGTAAAAAATATAGTGACTCCAGTTTAAAGTAAGAAATAGAATAAGGGTAATAAAAGCAAATCATAAAAGACTCTAAGGACCCTAGAGAATAGTAAAAAAAAGGGTGTCTTTTAAACTTTGGACATCCTGGATGTCAATTGAGAGATCATTTCAGATTAAATCCTTTAATCCAAAACATAAATGTGTTAGGAATTTTGATATATATCTCCCCTAGTCAATTTTAGATGGATTGCATTAATCCAAAACATAAATGTGTTAGGAATTTTGATATATATCCCCCTAGTCAATTTTAGATGGATTGCAAAATAATATGCAAAGGACATCATTGCGAATCCTAAGATGACTTTAAGAGGTATGAAAGTTGAGATCAAAAATAATTTCCTGATCAATGTTAGCATAGGTATGTGCAAGAGAGCTAATCATAGAGCTATTTTTTTATCATGAAGGGAGTTCAAGGGAACATTATGCAAGGCTATGAGACTATAAGGTTGCTATCGAAACTAGTAATCCTAGATCCAGTGTGAAATTAGAAGTTGATAAAAAGGATAATGGAGAGCATTATTTCCAAAAGAATGTACATTTGTTTCAAAGGCATTAAAGATGGGTGGGGTGTTAATTGAAGAAGAGTGATAAGTTTAGATGGTTGTTTCTTATAATCAGCAGTAAAAGGAGAACTACTTACACTCATGGGCAAAGATGCAAAAACCAGATTACCCCATTGCATGGGCAGTGGTCAATGTGGAAAGTTCTGACAATTGACGTTAGTTTTTAGCAAACCTAAGAGAGGATATCAACTTATACAATGGGGCTTACTTGACAGTTATTCGGTCACAAGGTATATTTTATTAAATTTTACAATGTTAGGTAATTATCATATTATATAATGTTAAGCAGTTATTAGCTTGACAGTTTTGTGTTTTAATATAGGGACTCATCAATGCTATTGGTACTTGATTACCAGATACAGAACACATATCAGACTTATGCAAACTTCAAAAACAAGTGGCATAGAGTTCACTACTGAAGCTTGTATTGGTCAGCTGCATCATCAAAAATTGTTAACCGTTTTGAAGCCAAGATGGAAGAGTTCAAATCACTGGATCCAACAGCTTATGACTATTTAGCGAAAGGAACCCAAATAGTTAGCGTAGAGCATTTGATTATGTTAGAAATAAAGTATACGAAACATACCCGAATACTATAGCGGAAGCGATCGAACCGTTGTTTAGATCACCGGTCAAAATAGCGATCACAAACGGAAAGCTATCATAAATTCACAGCCTAAGATTCCCCTGTCGTGTTTGCATTTCTCATACACAAATCAACGAGTACTAACTCGTTACTCTCATTTGTATCTCATGTGTCTTTGGTGACTATTGTTTAAGTGTTCAACCCATTTGCATATAGAATACTTTCATTTATAAATGTATGTGTATTAAGAACTAAAAAAAGTTAAAAAATATTGATTTTTTCTCCAACTGCTAGCCACTTAACGATCAATTTTTTTTTATTATTATTTTTCAAATGGTTGAAGAGAGTTATTTTTTTTTTAAAAAATGATTTTTTTGTTTTACTTTAAATACAGCGAAAGAAAAAAGAATAAAAAAAATATCGTGTGGGTTCCACTAATGGCCATTGGTGTGCCCGTTAACCCATCCACAACGCTCTTAAACACGAAGCGCATTGCAAGCGTGCTGAGCGTTGAATACCAAAGAGGGTGTGTCGTAAATGATCTTATAGTTTACTTATCAGTCAACATATACTGAATTGAAACCTAAATTACTACCCCCTCCGTCCCATATTTATAGTCCATGTTTCCCTTTTTGGACGTCCCAAAATAATTGTCCACTTCCAAAAGTAATATGGTATAATTAATCAAACTTCCTGTTATACCCCTACTTTATATGTATGTTAGAAAAAGGTAGGTAAAAAGTAAGGGTAAAACTGTCATAGTACAGAAAAATACAGTGTAATAACTATATTTTCTTAAAGTGCGTGTTTTTTGTCTGTGAACAATAATTTTGGGACGGAGAGAGTATTAATTTAGAGTAAAAAATAAAAAGTAAAGCATAACACTCATACCAATACTTGCTCATAGCGGGTGCGTTGCAGATGATCGTATTTGTAATGCTACTGGTGATAGGCACACTACACTTGCGCACAACGCCTATAAGCACTCTTCTTAGAAGTTTTCAGGCAATGTAGAAAATATTAAGGGTTCCATTCTTGACAATCAACTAAAAATGTCGCCAAACTAGAAACAAATACATGAAAATAAGAGTAAATTATAAAAATGGTTTACGAGATATATAAAAATTATTCATGGATCGTCATAATGTTTAACAATTATGATAATAACTTGTTTTTTGAAACTTTGTTCACTGGAACTTTAAAATTTGATTGATCGTGTGTTTCTTCTCACAAGTCATAAAAATATCACATGATTAGAACACGAGCGTATTTTTAGTAGGAATAGACATGAGCAATATTATATAACATTTCAACCCTTTTATTATGATTTTAGTTATAGTTAATTTGACTTTCCTTTATAATCAAACTGTATACACACATACCATTGGACCATTGATTTTTAATATGATATTTCATAATAATATCTAGTTTCAAATAACAAAATATGTAATTAAGTTAGCATTTATATTAAATATTTAGTTGGATTCATGATAATTCTAAATGGATTATATAAGTAGAGATTAAAAAATATAATATTTTGAAACTAAGTTAGTAGAAAAAATTAATTATTTTAAGTCAATAAAGCTTTTCAAATAATTTTATTCCTGCTCGGTGAATTGAAAATAGATTTATTACAAATCGATTTGGATAATATTTAAATTATTGAACTAAATTACTTTTTATGTGCAAGTAAGTAGCTTATTAAATTTTATTTTATTTTAAAGTTATGGATCCTATGTTAAAATTTACTAAAATTAAAGAGCTTAATTGAAAATTAAAATATAATTAAAATGATGACATCACATATGTGTTTCCTATATATAATTTATCATATAAGATTTAAGTATAACATACTCTCTCCGTTAGTGTCCACCTTACTATTTTGGGTTGTCCCAAATAAGTATCCACTTTTATGTTGTAACCAATCGAAAGGGACTTTAGTGGGTAGATATGTTATTTGATTGTTGAAAAGTGTAGTTAGTAGAGAATTCTAAAAACTGCGTGCAAACTCAATGTGAACACTTTGGATAGGACGGAGGGAGTATTAGAGAAGTACGTATGTCATCTAAAGAACGATCTAACCAAATCAAGTGTAAGTAAAATAAGTGATAAAAACTCATCGAAGTTGGATGTTACCTACTTACCCTTTTCTTCTTGGCTCTTGAGAGGCCATCTTTTGGAATTCAAGTAGTTATTGGTTAGTTGACATTATTTTTTTAATTTAAAAGTTCATCGTTTAGGTTTTTTCTCATTACAGAAGAGTTGAAACGTGTAGGTTTTGATGAATAGTATGGACAGCTTACAACGATAAATGTCTAAAACTGTTACGTAAAACGTTTGGCATATACTATACTTAATGGGTGGTGATTTGTACATCATCAAGTATGCTTTAAATAGTTGTACTATCTCATGAACAAATAATGATGTATGGTTAAAATTGATGGTGTACAAATCACTACTCATACTTCATATGTTGTACCATATAAAAACTAATACGAGACACGTAACTTTTAATTACTACTTCCTCCGTCTCAAATTAAGTGTCTCATTTTGACTTTTAAAAGTCATTATTTTTCAACTTTAACCTTAAATATTTTTGATTGTTTTATATAATATTTAGTGCAAAATATATGAATGGATTGAGTATTAAATGTATTTTCATTGATAAAATTTTCATCAAGTACTATATAACACAAATAAATATATTTAAAGTCAAACTTGAAAAATAAAGACTTTCAAAAGTCAAAATGAGATATTTAATTTGGGACGGAGGGAGTACTGATGATCGACCTTGAAAGTATAAACATCGGAGAGATAGAGGCAACGTTGTAGAATGTAATAAAAGAGTAAAAGCCAGGGAAGGAAAAAAACGTTAAAATCCCATACGCCAACAACTCCTATAATTTAGGCTTTTTGGGCGGTGGTTGGCAGCCGCCGACGTCAGATCATGTGCTCAGTTGCGGCTGTGTGGGGTCCCTTGATATATCAGGATAATCATACAAATCAAAACCTTATCATATCATATGATATGAAAAAAAGTTCACATGTGCCATCTCAGCCTCCTATAATTCTAATCCTTAATCCTTATCATTTCCCATTTATTTACCTTTATGTCTCGTGACTAAAAAGTTTCATTTTTTTTAGAACACTGTTCTCAATGTTAAAATTTCATCTAATCACACTTGTTGATGATGTAATATATATAATAACATTCACAAGGACCTAGTTTTACTGTTTTAGAACTATTTTGGTATGTCATATGTTCCAAATTTATCGTATACAGTTTAAAAAATATAATAACTACAATCTACCTTTTTTGATGATATGATATTTTTAACGTTACTTTTTTACATCTTTTTATAACATAATACATATAGAGCTAATCAAGTAAATTTAGATAATTATGACTATTTATGAAATTGAGCAATTAAATTGAACAAACAAGAAGAAAATGTGAAGTATATTATTTAGAAGGATGGAGTATATTTGTAACAAATTTTGTTTGAATTGAGTTTTAAATGTTTTATCGTGTTAATCCATCTAAAATTTGCATCACACTTTTAATTATTTAATGATTTTATATTCTAATATTAGATGTCAATGAGGTTGAATCATCAATATGATTTTCTTGATTTGTATTTTTTTAGTCAACTAACAATAGGAGTTTATATCAATATTAGAACATTTGTAGGTGTTACTAGTAACTACTCATCTTTTAATATATATTTTAGTTGCAGTCGGTAGTTTTTTACTTGTACATAACAAAATGATTAATTTAATAGAAGTATTTTCGGAAAATTGATGTTTGTATTATGAAATGAAAGAACAAAAATAATAGATAGAGAGGAAGAGAGAAATATTATTCAATAATTCGCATCAAATGAATATAATGATAAGTATATATATGATTAAACAAAACCCTAATAGACTAATAGTTGGATGGTGGGCTATCCACAAGCCCATGGGTTAAGCCCATGGATTTCACAACACTCCCCCTTGGATAGCCATCATTTATAATACGCTATAGACTGCCTCGTTAAAAACCTTATCAAGAAAAACCCAATGGGATAAAAACTTAATGAGGGGAAAAAGAGTGCATGCGTATAATACTCCCCCAGAGTCTAATGTATACCGATCTTTCGAATTAGATGCTCAAAAAATTTTATCGGCAATGATTTTGTGCATAAGTCGGCCAAATTTTCGATTGATCGGACTTGATGAACAACAATGGTTCCATCATTTTGTAGATCATAAGTTGAGAAAAACTTCGATGAAATGTGTTTAGTTTTATCTCCTTTGATATACGCTTCATTGATTTGAGCTATACACTTCACATTGTCTTCATATAAAATGTTGGATTTCCTTGATTGTCTTGAGACCGCATTCTTCTTGGATGTGTTGAATTGTCGATCTTGAGTAGACACTTCTCGATTGGATTTATAAAATTTAATAAATTTAGCATTATTTGACGACCTCCAAGAAATTGTGGTGTCTCCACAGGTGAAAATATATCATGTTTTTGACCTTATGTGGATCAGACAAATACCCGCGTATCCAAATTTAGCTTTTTCTTTGTATAAAATAATCCCATATCATGGGTACCACAAAAATGACACAATATGAGATTGATTGCAATGTATAAAAGTGTATTAAAGCCCCAAGTGGACTTAGATATTATAATGATTGTTTATCATTTTCTCCGGGGTGGAATGAATCCATAAACATATCTAGATAGATAATATTTTGAAGGTATGGACATCCATTTCACATTAGTGTACATTACTCCCCCTTGGATGTCCATTGTTATAATGATTATGCCTCGTTAAAACCTTACTAAATAAAACCCGATGGGACAAAAGTCTAGTTAAGGAAAAAGAGTACATAATTCTTTTAATGTGTTGAGGATGTTGCATCGTTAAAAACCTTGCCAGGAAAATCCGGTGGGACAAAACCATGGTCAAGGAAAAAAAATAGTGCAACATTTATTTTCTCCCCCTCATAATCACATCACTTGTGAATTTGTTGACAAATAATATCTTCTCATCGAATTTAATGAGAAAAAACTGACTTTTATGAGATAAGTCATGGATCCATCATCGTTGATGTATCCATCACGTTGAAAAATGTTTTATATGTATGCAAGACAGTGAGTGTCATCTCATAGATAATAAGTTACCTCGCCAAAAATGTGAATTAAATGATTTTCAACTCTTTTATGACCAGTGAGAAATATCAACGTCTAATGATATTTGTCATCCTTCGAGGGTCGGAAGGATTGTCAACATTAAAATAATCATTGCATCATGAGGATGTATAACTCTTTGTACATGCTTGTAAACATTTCTTTCATATTCAGTTATGAATATTCTTCGTCTTTAGAACTTTGTAAAAAGTTCAAAGGATGTATAAATTGCAAAATACTCATAAAGAATGTATATAAATATGGGCTAAAATGTCCATTTAATAAAGAATCTATCATGCCCAAATTGATATAAGGACTTATTTGATTCGACAGTGTCCTCGAGAGCCCTCTATGAAAAACATGAGACATTATAAATAGTGAAACATGCCTTTATCAGATCTTCCCAATCATTTGATATAAGATCTTATTCAAATTGAATAAATGGTGTTCTCAATTAAGAACCTTTATATAAAACATGAGGCTGTTAATAGTGGAAGCATTTTTAAGCATTTTATATCCTTGACGGATTCAAAATGCAAATGAGCTAGACTTGTGAGTTATCATATAACAAAGAGTCTTAGCATCAATACTCTTTTCTTATATATTGTAGTTTCATACTCATTGTGCTTTAAGAATAAAGACCAGGCATAGAATAGGCTTTACACCTTTATAAAATGGACTATAAGTCCAAAAATCTCGTATGAAGAGATTTCATAAATTTATTGTATCTTTTTATATTGGTCAAATAATATTTGCAATTCTTTGCAAAAAAAATTTCATGATGCTATATCACAATAGCTAGCGCTATATTATAATGATAGTATTATCGTCATCGATTTCATTTATATCGATTCCACGTTGTTCTAGACATGATATCATTTATTGAGATCTTTTCATTTTTGGGTACCAGAGGTTCTGATAGAACCTTCATGTCTAGTTTCGTTAGATTGAATTGGGGTCTTTAATTCCTCGATTTGACCATCTAAATAATTTGCTCATTTTTTCGAGGATATAATTTGGAATCGACTCACGTTTCACGTGACATAGGCTTATTAGCCATTTTAATATGAGCATTAACAACTTATCATTCAAACAAATATGTCTGGCAATTATCAAAAATGAATTATCATTTGAATTTCAAGTTCATACTTGATACTATGAGGATCAATATTATATATTGATAATTCATTTTCAGTTTAAGTAGTTTTAAGATCTCCCCTTTTGGTCTCATAGTTGTGCGTTATGGTTGAGCATATATCGCACAAAAAAAAATATATGATTTTTTTTTTCAGGACCAAAAATGAATGATAAGAAGGGAGAAATCTATTTCTATTGGCACGATGCGAACTCACATTATTGCATGTATACAACATGGCCCCGTAGCATAAATAGTCTTGTTGCTCTCACAATAGATGTTGATTTGTAGTCAACTAAACCTTTTAACAAAGGCAAATAATGTACACTTATTGCAATCAAATGAAAACGTTGATGTATTTAAACAATATATACGTTCTCCGATATTATCAAACAAAATTCGATATTCTGAAATATGTACTCGTAATCTCATTAATCGAGTTACTTAGTCACACAAACTTTAGGTTGCGATTTTCATGACCATTTAGACGATGCATCGATTTAAAACTCTAAATGATCCATTATGTGGATATATGAAATACCCGTTTGTTGATTTCAGAATTTTAATGGATTGAGTCCCAACAATAGTACGTATGGTTTTTTCTTGAGAGCAATAAATGTAAAACTATTATGTTGAGGAAACTTGAGGTTACCTTTATACATTCGCATCATGATTGACTCGGGGTATGATGGTCTCACCGGTCTTGCCAATTAATATAATAGTTATGGTCCATTAAACATGAAGTTTATGGCCATATGTGCTTCAATTGCATGTTTTATTTTATAATCAAAGCCATAGAATATGACGTATAATCAAAACCATGATATTGCAACATGAGGTGCATCTAGTTAAAGCGAGTGTTAAAGCATTAATTGCTTTTGATGGTAAAAACCTTTCTTCTAGGTTTTAACATAAAACGGATCTTTCACCGTAAAATATTTTCTTTAGAGTCCTCATTGAGATGAGGAATATCATTGATTTGACACGGTCATATAGACAAACCTTATTGCCAATATAAATTGATTCTTCAAAAATATTTGAAGTAAGATGAATTTTAGCATAAAAAGTCCATAGGATATATGGAGATAAATGTTGATATCAAGATCAGTGAACTTTAATTTTATAACTTAAAACACTGTAACTACAAAAGAAAATTGCACTACATATTACACATGATGTTCGAAAATAAGATATTAGCTGTAAATGTACATGAATAATATCACAAATTGTTCATGTACGTATCATATAACATGTAGAATTATATCAATCAAAACATTTCATATCTATCAAATTTTAACTACATATGTAAAGCTTTTAACTGTGAACCAGTAAATCAAGCATCATATAAGACATCTAAGTTTAGTTTTAGATATTTTTCATCCATAAGATAATTAATGTTAATAAAAATATTTATACTATCATATAAATTTATTGTAAGTATTGATACACATATATAATTTTGACCATATCATAAATGTCGAAAGCCAACAAAATTAACCACCACTATTTTATACACATTAACTTATGGAAGTGATCATAAATATTTCTCAAAATTGAACATATGAAGTCATATAGCGTGAAAAAATTTAACGAACTACAAAATATAATAAATGACTAATATGAGTCAATACATATTATGAAAAATAGTAATGATAGAACTTGAGGTTCTAACCAAAAATATAACAATAACATGAGGTTATCTTAATTATAAATTCTCTATAGGAGATCATTGTGGATCTTGAGAATTTAAAAAAAAAATATAACAGCTATTGAATCTCTTTAGGAGATCAATGTATATCTTGATGATCTAAAAAAAATATAATAATAACACGAGGTTATTTTAATTTGTATAGAGGAGGTCATAGATATTGAAGATCATATATATATATATATATATATATATATATATATATATATATATATATATATATAACAATAACATGAGGTTATTGAAAAACATTATAGATCTAAAGGATCATATAAATATATATGAATAACATTAACATGAGGTTATGTTATTTGATTCATATTGGTGAATCATAATATAGACATCAATTTAACAATAACTTGAGGTATTGTATATAGATTCTTTTTATGTAGATTTAATAGAACATTGATTGTTCTTGTGATATAATAACAAATAACAATTCTCCTTTTGTAATCACAATAGAACATTGTTTGTTCTTGTAAATTACAAAAGAGTTCATTAGATCAACATTTTTTTTATAGAGCCAACTCGTGTTGATAACATATTATGAAATGAAAGAACAAGAATAATAGATGGAGAGGAAGAGAGGAATATTATTCAATGATTCGCATCAAATGAATATAATGACAAGTATATACAGGATTAAACAAAACCCTAATAGACTAATAGTTAGATGGTGGGCTATCCACAAGCCCATGGGTTAAGCCCATGGATTTCACAACAGTTTGAATGTTGTGAAAAAAATAACGATTTTTGTATATATCGAATCGCTAAATAAGAAGCTAGGTTATAATTAATATAGAACCGAATAGTGAACAAATTGTAACATCCTCCTTAAGGGCCTAGTGGCAATGTAGTAATTTCCTGACTTTAAATTATTATTTAATGTGTTAAAAAATTAATTTGTTATTTTATTAAGTACTGTAAATACTTAGTCAAAAAGTCAAATGACTTATTGTGACTAGTAAATTATTAATTCTTTTAAATTGTTCTAGTTGACGGTAAAATTAAAAAGTTAAAATCGTAAATGGTTTTCAGGTTCCAGACAATAGGTTTAGAAGGGGACAAAATTTGAAATAAATAAACAGAGTCGGTTTATGTGAGCCGACCTGAATATCATTTTGTTCTCAAGGTTTCCTTCATCTTCTTCATTTCAAGAAACTTGCAAAGCTAGAGAAAACCATAACCAAATCCTAAGCAAACTAAGTTCTTCGATTTTGATTCAATTTCATCAATCTTGTTACCATATTAATCATTTCATCTTCATCAAAGAAGTAAGTTTGATTCTTGAGTTTTATGAAATGGGTTTTTTGATATATTGAGTGATTGATTGAAATTAAAGCTTGTTTGGTTGTTACTTGGTGTTAATAGATGTATTATGATGTTAGTTGAAGTATTAGAAACCTTAGAAACTGAGTTTTTGGAGTTATGGTGAAAATTGGTTCGAAATTTTGGTTACAACAGCGAAACTCGCAGAACCCAGTTCATCTTGCGAGATGAGTTCTTCTTGCGAAGCGAGTTGAGATGTTGCGAAGCGAATTGAGTTGCCGCGATGCGATTTGACTCGCGGTGCGAACTGAGTTATAGCGTTGCGAACCGAGTTGACTATGCGAGTTGAGATCACTGCGAACAGAAATTTTAAAACTGTTGTTTTGCAAATTTTGAAAATGCGCAAGTGTTTTCAGGGTAACGGATAAGTGACAATTTCATTAACTCGGATTAGGTTGAAGTTTGCATGGTCACTCGGAAACAGCCCAATGATTAAAGCTCTATTCTAAGAGCCTAGGCGGTTTTTGACCATTCGGGGTCGTTTAGGGGCCGAAAAATATAACACCCTCATTTTATAACCATTATAATAATGATTTTCACTCGGAAGCGTCGATTTAAAATATATAGTATTATTATACAATGCATCAAAATGTATATAAACTTTTTCGAAACCTGATACAGTTTAGTTTTCTTCAAACAAAATAATACAACAAGATGTTATATATTCAAAACATTTCATTAGTTATCAAAATAACATCAGAGTAATTAGTCTGTCAAACACTCCGTCTTATTCCAAATCTTCCTGCCCAACCCATAATATCTCAAAAACATAACCTGCAGGAAGTAGAATGGTAGGGTTAGCACAATACTAAGTGAGTAAATCAATAAACCACAGCCCGACTTAGCCTAACAAAATTGTGTACAACAAATAACCATATACACACAACACATCTGTTTACAACATAAAGCATCGTAAACACCTAATCTCAAGAGGACCGATGGTTCCTGAGGAAACCTTCTCAAAGAACACTTTAAAACCAACCGCAGGCCAATACAGAGGTTTAACCGACTATTTAGTGCTATTAACCCAAACAACACAGGCTACGACAAAAATACTTGTACTAAGACCCTGTGTTGTCCAAACAATTGCAAACTCAAGCCCAGCCCCATGCAGGCCCCCGAATAATCAATGTTCAACAGCAATATATCAAGTGATCACATATTCAAATATTCATCAAGGCATCATGTCAGACTAACAGTCTATGCATAGTATTATCAGTAATAAACTATAATCATCATGGCAACTAAAATAGTAGTAATTATACGGTTACCCGTTGTAACCAAACCTGTTACAACTAAATCAAACTGAGGGTTATCGATCCACTCACCGATACCTCAATCCACTACTTAGAAGTCTAATGTTACCGAGTCTTCTCCGTATCTGAGAATTCATATAAACAACGAGTCAGTAACTCATCCCATAATGAGTAATCCATATACTTTACAACTCACGGTCAAAATCAATTTAACTTACATAATTCATAACTCTAGTTATTAATCTACTTCATAAGTGTATAACTCATTATAAACACATAGTATCAATTAATTATCGATAATCAAGTTGTAATTATTGACCATATAAACTCACCAATTATCGTCATAACACACACACACATATATATATATATATATATATATATATATATATATATATATATATAATCTATTACTTCAATACTTTTCATAGCACATCCAACCTATAATCAGGTTATTAGTAACATTTATAATTGTATAATTTATGACAAAGTGTCTCCTTAAGCTAATAATCACAATTTAAGTTATCACCACTAAACTTATATAATAATTCACTCAATATTCTAGTTTCAATTTATTATCAGATAATGTTAATATTAAAAGTGTATATAATTAAGAAACTAGAAGTTGGCTTTCTGCACTACCTAACCCGCCGTCTTGGGTCCTAGACCCGCCGGGTTTAACTCAAACAAAGAGCCAGTCGGCTTGTATAAACAAGCAACCGGTTGCCAAACCAAAAGAATCAGCCGGCTCAATGTCATGAGCCGCCGGTTTCTTAACACAATCAGTCGGATCCAATAACAGTCAATCGGGTCATTTACGATTCTATGGTAACAGAAACATTTCTTGTTTTAAGACGTATAGGAGCAGTCGGGTAGGGAAACGAGCAGCCGGCTCCCACAATTATCAAAAGAAGCAGCTGACTTCTCTATTGAAAAATAATATCCAATATTATCTCATAACACCAAATGAACACTTTTATACCATATTTCATACAATTTATTAACTCATGTAATTGAGCCTTAAATTATAATTCAAGATATGAGCTTTACTTGAATATCGATTTTCTACTTCAATAGCTTCAACACCTCAATTAAAAATTACAAACATCATAGAGCATATAGTGACAGCATATATCCTCTTTTTAACCTTAATCGTTTACCTAATTCATGAACCCTTCTAATTAAGTCAAAATCGTAGCTTTACATAAAATCAGTTCAAGAATCGAAATTAATATTCTAATACTACAACTACATTAACAAACTTATAACAATATCAACTAACAATTTAAAATTATCATTTCAACTTTGATTTCATACAAAATCATATTTTAACCAAGTCTTCAAATTTAGTTTATAATTTTACCAAGAACACTTACAAGGAAAAGAGATGATGAAGATGATATAAGATAGAATCCAAATCACCATAAATTTCTTAATCTTTCTATTTCACTCTCAATCTTACTATGTTTAGTTCTCTTGGTGGGTTTCTTCAAGTGAAAGAAAGGACTTAAGGAAAATTGGGAAAATTAAAAAAAAGTCGGCTTGTAACAACCGACTCCCTTTATATCTATACTTTGTCAACTTCTAGGGCTGTGTCGCACAGCCATGCTCAGAATCCTTAATTTTAATTTTTGCGATGTTACACGTATATTATCTTTAAAATGATGGCTAATTGAAACGGAATAACTTTTATGTCTTCTTTGCTTCAGTACTGGCACTTTTGATAAGTTCATTTAATCAACATTGAATCTTATATTTTATTAGTATTATTTGGAGAGCAAAAATGGTGAAGAACTTCAGAGTTCGAGACTGAGTTTGACGTCTCCACCGTCTACTCAATATTATTATATTAGCAAAATTATGTATTTCTAAGCTTTCAAACCGACTATTCATATATGATGGTATAAATTTTATCCATTTAGAGATTGTTAAATAATCATCCAAGTAATTATTAGTAAGAATATTTATATTATTGATATAGTGGTTTTACTTGAACCACAATTACTCAAACTACATATGCACACATATCATATCCATAACTATTCATAACCATATCCAAAATATATTAACCAATAATATTTCATTTGACATAAATTCATAGGAGTCAAAATGTACAATATTTTATGAAATACATAAGTAAAAAGTGATGTAATCAAACTTAATTCAAAAGTGAGAGTTCATTTTGGTATTTAAAAATGTTATCATATATTAATTTCTGCAGCGACGCTTGGGTAAATTCACTTGGTTTATTTAAGAATGTTATCATATATTATTTTCGACGCAACGCTCGTGTAAATTCACTTGTTTATTTATAACCAATTGGATACCTTCAGATTTCAACTAAAAATCATGATGGGAGGTATCTATTAGCCACAACTTTAGACTTATAAGGGACTCCAAACTGTTATTTTCCGATGTGGGACGAGTTATTACACACACACACACACATATATATATATATATATATATATATATATATATATATATATATGTGTGTGTGTGTGTGTGTGTGTGTGTGTGTGTGTTAAGATAAATATATTTAATAAATTAGTCTTTTTTTTAAGTAAAATGTTAGCATTATTATTAGCTAATTTAAAAGAAATAAAATATTCAAAAATAGAGATAAAGATGGATGATGTGTCAAAATCTTGTAGTCCTATATGGCAAAATATTAAGCATTGTGGTGCTTCTTATTTAAAAACTAATTTTATATATATATATATATATATATATATATATTATAATTAACTTTCTCCTTCTTAATCTATTATCTGAAACCTAAAACCATTTGCAAGATCAATAACTTTTAAATTTTTTATAACTATATTAATTTAAAATACTTAATAATTTATCTATCACAATAATTGACATTTAACTCTTTTTCCACTCATTTTCAAATAAACCAATCAAAATTATTTCCTAACACATTACACAATTATTTACAATCAAAAATTTATTTTAATACTACTAGACTGTAAAAACGGATGTTACAAAAATGGCATTTTACAGTTTTTAGACCTTGTTTCGGGACTTTTCAGATTATATTCCGGATGGAACTTTTGTTTTCTTGGATCTCAGGGATCACCTGATTTATGTAAGTATGTCATAATGACAATTGGGAACTAAATGATGGAGTTGTTGATTTTATAACCCAGTAATAGAAGTGATAAATGATTACTAGTATACTAGTATGGATGATACTTGAAATTTGATTACTGATATGTGATGACAAATGATACACTATCATGAATAACAATTATAATCGATATTTACAACTAGTTATTGTAGTTGCAGATTGATATTATTCATTTGAGATATGTTATATGATTATAAAACGAGTTGTTGTGGAATGAGTTACTAACTCATTATTTGTTGTATTCTCAGATCAGCAGAAGACTCAGTAATATTAGACTTCTGAGTGGGGACTGAGGTATCGGTGAGTAGATCTATAAACCTTAATGTAATTTAGTTGTAACAGGTTTGGTTACAACGGGTAAACGTATTATTATTGATTTAGTTGCCATGTTTATTATGGTTAATAATAATATTGTTGATAGACTATTAGTCTGATAAGATACCATGATGAGTATGTGAATACGTGATCACTTGATGTATTGCCTTGGTGCATTGTTGATTCAGAGGCCAGCATTGGGCTGGGCTTGGGTTTGCTATTGTTTGGACTACACAGGGTCTTAGTACAAGTATTATTATCGTAGCATGTGTTGTTTGAGTTAATAGCATCAAGTAGTCGGTTAAACCTCTGTAATGGCCTGCAGTTGGTTTTCAAGTGTTCTTGAAAAAGGTTGCCTCTGGAACCACCAGTCCTCTTTGACGCCAGTTGTATTTGATATTATATGCTATAAACAGATGGGTTGTGTGTATATGATTATTTGTTGTACACAAAGTTGTTATGCTAAGTTGGGCTGTTGTTTATTGATTTACTCACTTAGCGTTGTGCTAATCCCACCATTCTACTTCCTGCAGGTCATGGTTTTGAGATATTGTGGGTGGGGTAGGATGCTCTGGAATAGGATGGAATATTTAACATGATATCTACTCTGACGTCATTTTGATAATTAATGACATGTTTTGAAATTATGTAACACCTATGTTGTAGTATTTTGGTTTGAAGAAAAACTAAACTGTTATGTATCATGTGTGGAAAAAACTTATAGATATTTTAAAGTATTGTATAGTAATAATATATGTTTTAAATCGACGCTTCCGAGTCAAAATCATTATTATAATGGTTTATTAAATGAGGGGTGTTATACAAATAAATTCAAAAATCATTCTGTCGGTAGTTGTATATATATGTAGAGTCCGTTCCAAACGATAGCGAGTTTTTTTAAATAAAATATGCATTTTTACGTTTATGATGCAGTGTGCTTGTGATACGGTAAATATGAGCTATAAATCAATTAAAATCAACTAAAACACCATCCCTTTTGTCCCGACCTATATTTGTGTTCAACCCACAAACACTAATCGTTAATGTTATAATATGTGATCTATATCTATGTAATATAATAGGTGATTCTATATTTATGGTTGTTAGATTCAGACATACCACACTTTTAGTTATCTGGAGAACCCAAGTACTCCCTTTCGAATTCAGGTAAGAACTTTTATAGATCCTTTTTCTTTTAGGAAGATACATGAGCAAAATAATCAACCTATTGATGTTCGAAGATCCAACGGATTCTTCTGATATTTCTTGGTCCAACCAAATTTATAGGCATAGGAAGAAGCCTTTTAACCAATTATCCGCATGCAGGCCTTAGTCCAATCGAATTGGGCTTGGACAGCCCATCTCATTAACTGCTTCTAGAAAGCCTTTTAATGGAGTTCACGTAGAATTTACAACCATTTTCTTATAGTTTTGTGACATCGGATATTCGGATGTAGAGGTGCAAAAAAAAAAACCGGTTTTTTTTAAACCTATCGATTAACCGAAAACCGGTTTGCATGCTAACCGGTTAAAAAAAACCGAACCGGTTTTAAAAAAACCGAACCGGTTAGACCGGTTATAAGTTTTTTGGAGAATCGGTTTTTTTCCGGTTTTTTTACCGGTTAAAACCGGTTTTTTGAGAAAACCGGTTAAAACCGGTTTTTTTCGGTTTTTTCGGAAAAAACAGCCCAAACGGCTATATAGCCGTTAGCATCCCTTTTTGTCCGTTTTTTTGGCCCTATTTGGGTGCCTTTGACCCCCTAAACCCCCTATAAATATACTTGGATGGTTTGGGTTTTAAAACACACCAAAATCTCTCATATTCTCTTATATTCTCTCATATTCTTACATATTATTTTATATTCTATTATTCTCTCAAAAACTCTATATATTTATACACACACTTTTTGTTTGCGAAGATGGAAAACATACATTCTCAAGCTTCCGCTTCCGGTTCCGCTTCCGTTGGTAGCACTGTACGAAATAAAGTTTACACAAATGTTGATGTCGTGCAAGTTAGATCAACGACCCGGAACCCGGAAATTTGGGTGAATTACGATTTGTGCGTTATCAGTGATGGGTTTAGTAAGGCTCGTTGCAAAAGATGTGGGAAGTTCTATAACCCCACATCAAACTCAACATTAAGAAGTCACATGACCTCGGCTTGTAGAGCCGCTAGTCAAGATGCCTCACAAACGACACTCGGTTCGGATGGTGGGGTATTTATATACGATGCCGAAGCTCTTCGAGAAGATTTTACCAAGTTTGTCATCCAAGAGGCGCTTCCATTCAACCACTTTGACAACCAACGGCTTACGAGTATCATCAAAACGAGACTACAACCGCGATACCAACAAGTAAATCGTACTACCCTTAGAAACGATGCATTTAAATTGTGGAAAAATGCTAAAAAAGATATAATTGATGGTTTTCTAAACTATAAACATGGCGTTTCTATTACTTGTGATGTTTGGACCGCACCACATGGTACGGCAAATTCTTATTTAGCCGTTACGGCCCATTGGTTTCATCCCGAGTCTTGGTTGTTAATGAAACGTACAATTGCTTTTAAATTGTTTGGTTATCCGCATACGGGATGTAACTTGCGGAAAATTTTAAATGACACTTTAATTGAATATAATTTACACGATAAAGTTTTTACAATTTCACTAGATAATGCGTCAAATAATACGAGAGCTATGAATTTACTAAAATTACGTGTAAAACCAATTTTAAATGGCGCTTTTTTTCATTCTCGTTGTGTTGCTCATATTATAAATTTGTCCGTGCAAGTGGCATTAAAAATATGTGATACTTTACGTCAAAAATTTAAGGGTTTATTAGTAACTATATATAGTTCTAGTAACGAACGTCAAATTAATTATAGACGTTTTCGTGTACAATGTGGTGAAACTCCCCTAGGACCATGCTATGATAATAATACTAGGTGGAATTCTACTCACATTATGTTTGAAAATATTTTAAGACAACGTGATACTTTAAATGCTTTTAATACGTTGTTAGTTGATAGAAATAAGTCGGTAGCTATAACCGATTACGAATGGGATCAACTTTATGATTTAACGTCTTTTTTAGTAGTTTTTAAAGATGCTACTACTATATTATCGGGTGTATATTACCCAACTAGCCCTTTAGTTCTAAACCAAATTTTTATAATGACAGAAAAATTAAAAGAATTTGAACTTTCGTCATTTCCAATGTTTAGAAAAATGGTTAGAGTTATAAAAAAGAAATTTATAAAATATTTTGGTAACATGCCTTTGGTTTTTAGTTGTGCCGCCGCACTAAATCCAACTATAAATGTTGGCGGCGTACAACGTATACTCACAACAATAATGGAAAATTTGGACTTAAACTTAACCGACAACCCCAACTATATTACAAATGAAATTATTAGATTTGAAAATGGTTTTACACAATTGTTTGAGATTTATGCAACAAAAATTGGTTACCAACCAAACTCACTTGTGGACTCCATGCGGGCGGGAACATCTCGAGCATCATCGAGTGACATAAGCATAAACCTTTATAATGCTTTACTTGAAGACGCTACAAAGCGTCAACGTACATCGGCTCCAACAAGCGAGTTGGGACACTATAAGTCTACAAACTTTTTAACCACTTTAAGTGTTGAGGATTTCCGTAATTTTGATATTTTGAGTTGGTGGAAAGAAAGAGAAGTACAATTTCCAATTTTATCCGCAATGGCTCGAGATTTATTAGCCGTCCAAGCTTCGACGGTAGCTTCAGAATCGGCATTTTCTAATAGTGGTAGAATTTTATCGGAAAGAAGGTCAAGACTAACCGCTGAATCCGTTGAAGTATGCGTGTGTTTGAAGGATTACTTGGACGGGGTAGATAGGATACAAAATGTAACAACGTTAGAAGGTCCACTATTAGGTAACGTTGAAGAGATTATCGAAGATGAAGAAGTCGCATTAGGGATATCACCTCCAACGACCGAATTAGATGAAGGTGAATTTGAAGAACTTGAAGTTGAATCCGTCGATGAAGATGAAGTTTGGGATGACATAAGTGGTTAAGTGTATCCGGGTGATGGCCATGCCGAAGCTCGACATACTTTACCATTTTTAGTTGTAATTGTATCATTCAAATAAAAGTTATGTTTGTATGTTTTCATTTTTAGTTGTAATTGCATTATTTACATTTCCAAGTTATGAAGACTTTTTCGATTCAATTGTTTTTTAAGAAGACTTATATAAGACTTTTGAAGTAGTTATTGATCAATTATGTTTCCATTACTAATGTACTAACATTCCAATCAAAAAGATTTGGCCCAAACGTTGGTTTTCATGAAAACGCCTTACGCTATTTCGGTAAATTCTATTATAGACTTTTCTGACAAAACATTTTTTTTATGAAGATTGGTAAGACTTTTAGAGTAGTTCTTGATCAATTATGTTTCCATTACTAATGTACTAACATTCCAATCAAAAAGATTTGGCTCAAACGTTGGTTTTCATGAAAACGCCTTACGCTATTTCGGTAAATTCTATTATAAACTTTTCTGACAAAACATTTTTTTTAGGAAGATTGGTAAGACTTTTGGAGTAGTTCTTGGTCAATTATGTTTCCATTACTAATGTACTAACATTCCAATCAAAAAGATTTGGCCCAAAAGTTGGTTTTCTTGAAAACGCCTTACGCTATTTCGGTAAATTCTATTATAGACTTTTCTGACAAAACATTTTTTTTAGGAAGATTGGTAAGACTTTTGGAGTAGTTCTTGGTCAATTATGTTTCCATTACTAATGTACTAACATTCCAATCAAAAAGATTTGGCCCAAACGTTGGTTTTCATGAAAACGCCTTACGCTATTTCGGTAAATTCTATTATAGACTTTTCTGACAAAACATTTTTTTTAGGAAGATTGGTAAGACTTTTGGAGTAGTTCTTGGTCAATTATGTTTCCATTACTAATGTACTAACATTCCAATCAAAAAGATTTGGCCCAAAAGTTAGTTTTCTTGAAAACGCCTTACGCTATTTCGGTAAATTCTATTATAGACTTTTCTGACAAAACATTTTTTTTAGGAAGATTGGTAAGACTTTTGGAGTAGTTCTTGGTCAATTATGTTTCCATTACTAATGTACTAACATTCCAATCAAAAAGATTTGGCCCAAAAGTTAGTTTTCTTGAAAACGCCTTACGCTATTTCGGTAAATTCTATTATAGACTTTTCTGACAAAACATTTTTTTTAGGAAGATTGGTAAGACATTTGGAGTAGTTCTTGATCAATTATGTTTCCATTACTAATGTACTAACATTCCAATCAAAAAGATTTGGCCCAAACGTTGGTTTTCATGAAAACGCCTTACGCTATTTCGGTAAATTCTATTATAGACTTTTCTGACAAAACATTTTTTTTAGGAAGATTGGTAAGACTTTTAGAGTAGTTCTTGATCAATTATGTTTCCATTACTAATGTACTAACATTCCAATCAAAAAAATTTGACCCAAACGTTGGTTTTTCCGAAAACGCTCAACGCTCGGAAAAAAACTCAATTATATAAAAAACCGGGTTGGATCCGGGTTTACAACCCGAACCGGGTGGAAACATTTATACCGAATTCGAATCCGGAAAAAAAATCGAAAAAAAATAACCGGTTAAAACCGGGTCAAAACCGAAAAAAACCGATTTCGAACATTTAAAACCGAAAAAAACCGATTCCGAAAAACCGAAACCGAAAAAAACCGAAACCGATAAAAAACCGGTTTTTTAAAAACTGAAAACCGAAAAAAACCGATTTTTTTGCACCTCTATTCGGATGTATGCTACAAAACTTTTTTATTTTTATTTCATGATCATTATAAAGTAAAAAGATTGATAGGTTCAAAATTTTAAGATTTGAATATAGTTGTACCATATGTATTATCAATATTCAAATATCTTTACTTTATTTATGTATTTGATTAGCTTTTGAATGATATTATAACTAACGTATATATGTTTCAGTATATATAAACAATAGGTAGAGCCGTAGGCATGTGTATAATGCGCTAACAACAAAAGGAGTGGTTTTGACAATGTTGTCGAACAAAAACAAATTGAATATTTAAAGATAATGTTTAATGTTGAGGGAATGTTAGAAATGATCTACCAAATATTCAGCAAAAATGTGTAAATTGACAATACATCCTGGTCTCGTGTGTCTTTGGCACCAGTTATTGTCCACCTTACAAGGATGACTCCGAGCAACTCCCCTAGTACGATTTTATATACTGTATAAATGTTATACATACTTGTATTATTAGTTAAAGTTCAGATAGTAATGTTTATTTACACTGTCACCTCAATTTGATATTGTGAAATCGATCTATGGTTCTAACAATTCACCGGTAAGAATCATAGTGGGTGGGATTTCGGCAAAGTAGGCAAATAAAAAAAGATACTTATTGATATTGAGTTTGCTAACATTTGTTTCTCCCCTGTCGAACCTTTCATAAGAAGTGTTCACAATCAAATTATATAATGCTTACGAGAAAAATGCGAGTCTTGCCCTCATTCTTTTTTTATAGTATTCGATTCTAAGGATCAATTTTGTGAAAAAGTAAATTATGAGTAACTTGGTAAAGTTTAAATATTACTTTTGAAAGTAAACATTTATCTTATATCCCCATACGTTAAATAAACTATGTTTTTTTGAATATTTTTAAGAACTGCAAACTTTCTGTTGCGTGTGTCGGATAAATATGAACGAATGGATTATAGTGATTTGTGTGAGACATGATTACATTAACATTATTATAGTGTGATTAGTCACCAAAGCACTAGTAATTAAAAAGATGGAAAACTCGACTAAAACAAGCCAATTAATGGCCTAGTCTTTATCCATGAAGACGTTGACCTCCACTTTCTATATATAGTAAGCATATTCTGTTCAATCTGTCTGCGTAGGTGGTTTCCGTTTGGAGTAAATTACCAAAATACCCTTTTCATTAAGGAATTCCGGTTTAAGTGTAGGTAGCATCTTAATTAATTTCGAGTAAGAATCAAAGGTTCAACCCGCAAGGCCAATTGTCTTTCTTGGTTAAAGAAGGAAATATGTTGTGTATCATGATTTAAGAAAACTACTGTAAGTTGGCCGGACTTGAGTTGGCATGTCTCGGTCGGGCTGAAAATGACCCAAAACTGGTATATATATAGTACTATATCGGTTTTCTGCACAACCTGCACACGATCCGCATTTACCATGATAGGTAAACAGGTCAGCGGGTTGTTAACCTATCTCTACAATGTTTTATGATTATATATGTGCTGCGGAGCCGCACCGAATATATAAATTCACGTGAAAATGAGGAGATGTGTACGTGTACGAGATGCTATATCCTAAATGGGTTGTATTGGTTAAATTAATTTTTCGAAGTTGACCCACATACTTTCACAGTGTTAGCTCAATGTAATGTTCTTGCGTAGTGTCACAAAAACTAGCTCCATTGGAATGTAGAGAAATCGAAAACCCTTAAACTGCATTAGGTTCACGGAATGTTTTTGATAGAATTGAAATTCATCAAGAATGTTGAAATCGTAAAGATTGTGAATTCCTTTGAGTATGGGAAATTGATAACTTGCAAATCAATTCAGTTATGACCTAATACCCTTATGCAATGGAATTAAGATTCCAATTCTATTAAATTCCGTTAGCGAACCCAACTCAACCTACCATTAGGAGTAGGGGTGTCAATGGATGCATATGGATAGGATCTTGATCCAATCCATTAGTGATCCAACTTAAATGGATCATGATCCGATCCATGATCCGATTAAATGGATCGTGATCCGATCCATATCCAACTAATTTTAAACGGATGGATCACGATCTGGATCGATCCATTTAATTATTCTCATTCGTATAATTTCTACGGTTTTTAATGGCATCAGTTCCATTTAATTTAAATTTGATAGATCTCGACCCTGAAAACTCAAATATTAATAACGCACATAACCTTTTACGATCATTAATCGGTTTATTAACTAAAATGATTGTTTCACAGAAGATGCTCAAGAACATTAATTACTAAGGTTAAGCTGCAAAGGAAAGTGGAGAGCGTGGTGCATGAGCTTCCACTCACAGTATACATAGTAAACAATGTTAAGATGGAGAAGATTTTAGCCAACCCTATAGTTTGAGATCTAATCATTACTATTAATCAGCACTAGTTGGTTTTAATTTTGAAATCCACTAAAAGATTACATGGATAATGAATACCTACTGTTGGTCCCTTTTGACTAAATAAATATATAACTACTTAACACAATTAATTGTAGAGGGGAGGTGAATACAATTTTTCAAGTTTAAAGTAGATTTATTAATTGAATTAAAATAATACTTTACAACAATTACTTGCGGAAGAGAAAAGACACACTAATCTAAGTAATTGTAACTTGATGACAAATTTAAATATAACAAGTCACTCAGTCAGAGACACTGATGACTATCAGTGATCTCAACACCCAAGTGTTGGCACAAAGCTCGCTGACTAACAAGAGTGGCTGCAATAGATCAAATGTTATATTTAATGCGGTTGAAGGTGTATTTAATACGGTTGTTGGATTGAGTATTTATAGCCATAAATCCTCGATATTATCTTAGAGATAATATTTTTAACCATGTGAATAATCTTTTAAAGATTTGATAGATAAGGTAGGAGAGTATCAAATCTTTAATGACTTATTCATGGGGAAGGTGTTTAAAATATAATAATACATTTTTACAAAAAAAGCAAGATACATATTCTGTAAGTGAAGGTTTGTTGACTTCGTGCATTATTATACACCGGTTATACGGCTATTATCCACCTTGTAGAATACGCCTTCTAAAGTGCACAGGTATCTGTCAGACCCATGCGCTTACACAGGAAATAGTTGCTGGAGTAGTTAGGATAACCATTGATCTTCCACTTCAATCAGAAATCTTCTATCTATATCTTTAGTCTTTGACTTCAGTTATAGGTGTCAGTGTCTTCCAGCATCTATGGATAACTTGCCGTTTTCAATATATAATCAGTGTCAGGGACACGCTGATGAAGGCTTTGCAAGTTATAAGGCATGCTACTACACATGCAGCGAGACCACAAAGGTAAGGGACACTGAGACATATCAGCGTCCTAGAATTAGTCTGTTATACATAAATTATAGTGGTAGGGTCAGTGACCCAACAATCTCCCCCTATTTATTTATGACAGAGCAAGTTTTTTACTAGATATCCATTGATGAGACTATCCATTAAGCATAAATAGAGAGCATAAAATAGACAACTTTGATTTTATATCATAATCAAAAGTTTTACAAAAGAGACACTATGACATTACATTTTCATATTCTTGCTTGATTTTTACATATGAGTCAGTAGTGTCTTGAGCCATTCTCAGTCTTAGTTCCTCGTCGATTAGCTTCAGAAATTCTTCATCAGCGTTGCTTGATCTCCCTATGAATCTAACAGCAGCAAGATGCTTTGTCTTGGCAATGGAGATTTCAGAGGCCCTTTAAAAGCTCTGATTGGTGATGAGATCCATGTAGAACATTTCAAATTCAGGACTCCTGATCACTCTTCCAGGCATAAAATGAACACCAGCAGGAAGAATATGGTTTGTTCCTTCACAGTCAGGTAGAAAGCTCATCTTTTGAAGCATCTTTGTTTGTTTCAACCTGTCTTCTTTGGTTGATTTCTTGGTGATTTTTCTGCTAGAGCTGGTGGAGGTACCTTTAAGCTCAACTTGAGGATGAGAGAGCGGTAGTTTCAAGGTCTTCTCAGCTTCATTTAAGTTGGCAAAGATTTTGTCTAGAAGCTGTAGCAAGACTTGCTTGTAAGAAGTGAAGCTGTTTTGAATGCAGGTATACATCTCACAGATTTCAGAGAAGCCCAATGTCGTCTTTATCTTTGATAAGGTAACAATATCGATTGTGTTCTTATCTTCTCTGAATAGTTCCAAGTTGTTTCTTGCTCGCTGAGTTTTGAAGAACCTTGGGACAACTTTGACAATCTTCTGTGGAAATCTTCTGAAGGAGATGAACTTCTGAATGAACTTTATTTGTTCATTCTTATCTTTAAGATTTTGTGCTCCCTGTTTCAGTACCTGTTCTTGAATTTTTAGAGCATCAGTGCCCTTCTTCTCAACTTCAGATTCCACTCCTGCTTTCAGCTCAAAAATTAGCTTTTCAGTTTCAGCAGCCTTTTCTTTTTCAAGTTCCTTGCATTTTTGTTGAAGATAAGCAGCCTGAATGTCTTCTAGTGGAAGATTTAATTTCTTAGCTGCTTTCTTTAATCTTTCTTCCTCTCCCATAATATCATCAGAGCTCGAACTTTCCACCCTAATCTTCTTTCCCTTCTGATTGATATTATCATCATCAGATCCTTCATCATCCTCATCCATGATTAATTTTCTTTTTCTTCGACTGGATGACTGCACTGGATGTGAGCTTGTTGCTGCAGTGTCAGATGAAGGCTTCACAGAGATTGAAGGATCTTCAGGTGTTGTATTGATTTGGCTCATTTCTTTGTCAGTTTCTGTTGTTTGGAAGGGCTGAGCATTTTCAATTATTTTATCATATTCAGCTTCTGCAGTATGCTCCCCCTCAGCTGGTGTGGTCTCAACTGGTGTTGTTTCTGGTGTTTTTACTAAGCGCCCCCCCTCAGCTGGTGCACCAACAGTTTCTATAACTTCAACAATAATAGATTTCTCTTCAGCTGATGGAGGAGCAGCGCCAACAGCTGGAACCTTGGAGATCAATTCAGAGACCATACGCTTGAGAACTTCTTTAATGCCTCTAGATGTTGGCCAAGATGCTTGAAAGCAACCATGGTAGCAAGCTGAAATCCCCTAACATCACTAAGCACTTCTCGATCATCAGTGGTGAATCTGGTGTCATTCAATGTCTGCTTGACTTGTGCCTCAAATGTAGTGACACTGGAGATGATGGATTCAACCTTGGAAGGAACATGATTAACAGCAATGGTCATTTCGTCAACCTTGTACGCAAGATCTTGAAGCTGTGTTACCAGGTTGGAAGGAAGAAGTCCTTGTAGCTTCTTCAGTTCATTTAGACACTCACTTGTGGATTCTTTGATTGATGAAGTGATGGGAGCACTGAGTGATTTTACTTCATTTTGAAGCTTTGAGAGTTCTGTGGTAAGGGATACAACCTTTTGATTTAGCTCAGTGAATGACTTTTCAGTGGCAATCATTTGGTTTTCTTGTATTGATGACAGCTGATCAAGCTTTTTCAAGATAAGAGTAATACCACTTTCAGGTGGTGGGATTGAAGGATGAGGTGGTGTGTTGTGTGGTGATGGTTGCGGAGACGGTGGAAGCTGTTTAGAAATATGTACAATAGGTGAAGCAGGTCAAAATTGATCATAGGTAATGTTGGTTACCTGATAATCGGAGTCAGAATCTGCTTCTGATTGAGTTCCATGCGCAATATCATCAGGTAGAATGTTTTCTGTTTCTGTTGCTGATCCAGAGAGGTCACTGATGTTTACAGTATCTTTGAAAAATGCAGTGGTGACTTCAGTGGGCAACATACCATAGTGAGAGAGCCCTTCTAAGTATAGATTTGCAGCATCAGTTTCCTCTGGGTCTGAAGGGGATATATCCATAGGGATCACTTCAGATGACAAACCAGCGACAGATGTTTCTTTTGGTGCCCTGGAGCGTGGTCGTCGAGGAATGTTAGAAAGGACTGACGTTGTACGATTAGGTACAGTAATCTCTTCAGGTTCGGGTACTTGTATGGCTAAAGGTTCAGGTTCCACATTCTCTTCAGTTGATTTTGAAGGTTCGGTGATTTCTGCAGGCTGCCTATGCTCTTCAGTTTCATCTTCTGATGCTTGTATGCGAGTAAGCATCACTGCTGGAATGGTAGAAGCTGCAGCTTGATTTTCATCCGGTTCTCTAAACGCTGATTTGTTCATATATACAGATTTGTCAATCTTCCAGACATAAAGAGTAGCGCCAACTCCATATGTCTCTCCAGCTGGATTCTGACCATATGCTCCTTCCATGATTCTTTTAATGACCGAGGATAGAAATCTTGGATAAGGAACAATTGTATCTCTTGTTTTGGCCACTACTCTAGCCTTCAGATCATCAAAGACTAGCTTTGAAAGAGCAATCTGGCGCTGAGTGGCATTTGCTTGGTCATGAGAGCCCACATTTGTTCCCAAACACTGAACAATGTGGGCAAAGAATAGGTTCCATTCTTCACTCATTCTGCTTCGAACAACTTTTGCATCAGCGTCTTTATGATCATAGTCAATTAGATCGACTACCCTTTTTGATGCAGTAGCACTGATAGGTTCTGCCCAAGTTACTTCCCCTTCTGTAACTCTTTTGTAATTTAAACCCAGGGCTGCCCTAAATCAGCCGAGCTTAAAGAATATCTCCGTATTTCCCTGATTCACAGTACCCTTAAAACCTTCATAGTGATCTTTATTTGTGCCATCTGCCCACCGAAGAGTATACCAGAGCTCATGAAGATAAGGGATGTATATTGGTTTAGGATCTTTGGTAATTGTCTTGGAGATAGGAGAAAAGATTAAGCAATTAACCATATCCTCATAGTCTTGAATGCCGGGAAGAATATCAAAATTAGCAACATAGTTGCTAGGCTTAATTGCAATTAAACTAGGTTTAAATTGCACTTGTGGAGCTTTGAGCGCTTTAACTTTAGCGCTTGGCACAAATGGAATCCCATCCGTGGGCGAAGATTTGGCACGAGGCATGTTTTGAGTTGAATTTGTGAAATTAGGGTTTTTGGAGAGAATTTGAGAGTAAGATATTTGGGGGTGATGAAGGTAAATGGAAATGGAATGGGTTTTTATATGTGTTTTGGGGTGGTTTCATTGGTTAAGAAAGTGGGAGAGAGAAAATGAGGAAAGAGGAAAAAGTGGGCTAATGGACTGCCCACGTCTTTTCAAAAGATATTTTTCATTTTCAATATTTTTGCAGTTTAAAGAAATTTATTTTAAATGAAGTAATATATATGAAATAATATTACTTCGATTTTATTTAACGATAAATGAAAACAAGTACAGAAAGAGGCTCGAAAGTTACGGAATCTTCCTTAGTTAATTAATTAGCTATTCTAATTAATTAAACTATCCTAAAGGAAGAAATACTAATTCTACAAGAATAAGAAAGATATAGAATGTAGAAAGTGTATGGTTGTGGTGTATCAAGGTGTATCTTCAAATGAACCATGGACCTCCTATTTATAGGGGAAATCCGGTGCTATTTAGCAACTTGGGGCACACGTTAGAAAATGATGGAAAAGTTGCTAGCACATATACCCTAAAGCGCGTAAAGGCTTAGCATGTGTACCCTAAAGTTACGGAAAAGGCCTAGCACGTGTACCCTGCCTGTACGAGCGAGGATGAAAAAGCGGACGGGGGACAGGGGAGTGGCAGCCAGCAGCGCCAGCCAGGTGGCCGGCGGCGGCTGGCAGGCTGCCGCCCCGGTTCGCCGTCTTTCGCTTCGTTACTCGATTCGTGCGTATCTTCTTCGTTATGAGTCCGTTTTCATTGATTCTTTTTGCGTTGGATTCGTTTTTCAAAAATAAAGACATTGATGAAAAGAAATCCCAAAAATGTGTCTCTGATCTTTGGATGTCTCGTACGAATCGTTTGAATCTTCCGGTGTACGTAGAATCTTCATTCTTCATCCGTTTTTGTTGATTCTTCTTCTGTTAGATTCGTATTTTGAAAACGAATATCTTGGATAAGAGAAATCTCAGTGATGGGGACTTTTGTCTTTAAATCTTGTCTTGATGTCTTGAATCTTCAAACGTGTGTGGAATCTTCGTTTTTCGTCTGTTTTTCTTGATTTTTCTCATGCAACTTCATTTTGATCTTTTTGGCAAAGTTTCTTTGATTTGAGTATCTTTTGAGTCCAAATGCCAAGTATTGCTCCAGAATGATAAAGATATCGGTAGTAAAATCTGTTGGAATAGTGTCCAATATTATAACTAATTGGTAAGTACATCATTAAAAGTCGAGTCCTTTTTGAGTCGCCCTCAATGAACAGTAAGAGAATTAAATAAGAGATAATATTAATTAGAATTAATATTATATTTAGTTTATTAATTGGATATTAATTAGAAACTAAAAGAAAAAGAAAATTCTGGAAACTCCATCCATACGCCGTATGGAAATTCCATACGCCGTATGGATGCTAGGGTTGTAAAGCGGTGGAATCACCATCCATACGCCGTATGGAAGATCCATACGCCGTATGGATGTCTGTCCCACATCGGCTGGATGATCAAACTTTTAGTCTCCCCCTTCCCTATAAATAGGGGCCTACCCCTTAGGTTTTCCTAGTACTTTTCTCTCTTTCTTAATCCTGCTCCGTGTAAGAGTTTTGCGACCTTGAGTCATGACCTTAGGAGACTTGGGATTTCTCTTTGTTCGTGGTTGTGAGCCATTAGAGGTGTTGTAGTTTGGGCACTCACCACCAAGCAAGAAGGTTCTGCTAGTTCGTCTATGCGTGATAAATTGGTTTTCTCAAAGGTTAGTAATTTCTTATTTATCTTATTTATTTTATTGCTTTTATTTATTCAAGTTAAGATCCCTTAGGGTTTAGTTTCCTAATTACCCTAGATTAATTATTTTTGTTATAATTCCACTGCGTATATTAATCTAGTTAGGGAATAGAAAACCCAACAGTGGTATTAGAGCCTTAGCTTGATAAATACCAGTGATGAACGCCAAAATGTACTAAATTATAGTACTAATTACCCCTTTGTTTAATTAAATTCTTATGCATTTTTTGTGAATAAGATACTCAATTCGTTCATATTTGTATTTAGAAATTATTTGGACCTTGAATTGGAAAAGAAGCAGAAAACGAGTCATTATTGAAGAAAAGGAGGTGAAAAGTTTAAAGTTTGAAGATTGGAGGTCGTGGAGCTGAAAAGTTACATTTTTCAATCCATAAGGCGTATGGATGTCCATACGGCGTATGGATTGAGTGAGCCGGGCCGCCAGAGTACGCGGGTTGGATCCATGGGATTTTCAATCCATACGGCGTATGGATGTCCATACGGCGTATGGATTGCGTCGACAGAAACCCTAAAAAACTCATTTTTGTTCTCATTTTTGGGGGTATCACCTACACTTTTCTCCAGTCGTTTGTCTCTCAATAAAAACCCTAATTCCAGAGAGTTTTGAAGGAAGAAAGAAAGAAGACTTGAAGGCTTTTATTCATTCAATCATTATTTTGACTTTTCGGTTCGAATACATTACTTCTTTTCATTTGATTATGATTATGACTTTGATTTCGATTCTGATTTTCTGTTATAATATGAGTGGCTAAGTTTTTAATACAATTGTTTAGATGATAATACTCAGATGATGATTTGATTATTGAATTGCGGATTTATATTGGATTTTATGAATGTTTACATGTTTACTTGATGATACAAGTTTAATTATTGATTATTGATGATAACCTAGCGTGATGATTTATTGATTTATGATTGAGTTCTTTATTGATTGATCATTATTGATGATTGTTAATTTTAATTGATGATTATCACTAAATAGATTGAGTTTGATAGGCTAGGGTTAGTTATGATTAATATTTGGTAATGAACGTGATAGCTATTGATTAGTTATAAACTTTGTTGATTCAAGTTGCAAAAGTAAATCATATAAACGGTGTAGTTTTAATTCATAATACGATTTGGTGGATAATGTTAAATTGAACTGTTAACGGGTTGAAAACAACTTTATATCTTTCTTGATTGTGTTTAATCAATTAATCTTGTAAGGATAATTGATACATTTGTTATGTCACAATAAAATCCATATATTAGCGATTCAATAAAATGATAATCAGATTCTGAGGAAAATAATCTAAACAATTATGTTTCTTTTATCATTTGAATTAAATATTTTATTTAATTAATTATTTTATTATTTCTTTAATTATTTTAGTTAAGTTTTATTTAATAAATCAATTCTCATAATTGTTTGCCAATTGTTCGAACGGAACTCAAACGTTCCCCCTTATTTAAATTGTTATAAATAATTGTATAAATTTCCATTTTATTTGAATTGACATCCGTTCCCTCTATTCGACTCGGACTTATCAGGCTATACTATATTACGACCAGGTATTCTTGCCTGTGTTATGTATAGTAAGCAGGTATTCCCATTTATAAAACTAAAGCCCCGTTTACACGACATCAACTAGCATTTAATTATCTGCAATAGTATGTAGGTAAAGATAAATTGGAAATGGAATTGTCTAAATTGGTAAAATGAATTTATACTTTAGACCCTATATTTTGAAATGTTTAAAATATACCCCTAAATTTTTAAAAATGTTTTTAAATAGAACCATAGACTTTTAGAGTCTAAAGAGAGACGTTACATATATTATGAGCTATAAGTATATGTATTGTTAAAGTTAAATACATCGTCAGTCAATTGATGAATCGGCTCACCCATAGTGAACAAACTATAAGAGAGGTATTCTCTGCTTCTTTGTGCATTCAATGGAGCTGCCGAGGACTTTGATAGGATGATGTTAAGATCAAAAGTATGACCTAAAAGTACTAAAACAAAATCCCGTTCTAGATACTAAAAATGTGAACATTATGTTAACCCATGAAAACCGCACATCTTTCGTATGGTCTGTTAATGGAGCGTGTGTGGTTTACCGGCACATTAATATGAGATCATATTGAGAGGTGATGTGGAACTCGCGATTCTCGAGCGTACTCGGGACGGGGACCACTCAGGTTTTGCTTGTTTAAGTTCACCATCTCGTTCATGATCCTCGACATATCAGTCATGAATGGTAGATGAGCATATCCGAGATTAACATGCAGTTGATGGAAATCGATGAATCTCAAAAGAACTAGGAATTTCATAGAGAATGAAATTGACAAAAGAGTTGTCTACCTAAAATAAATTCGTGATATGATTACGGCAAACCTCTTCATAAAATGAATCTAAAATATGGATCCTATCCTTAATTATGTAATTGGGTAATTACTTAAGGAATATTCAAACTAACTAAAATTGTTTATCCTATAGATGTCTTCTACAAATGTTAATAATCCTCCCGTCCCCAATTCCGCACACAACTCGAACTTCTCACTTCTCTCAGTTCTGGGAGGGAAATACTGACTGGTACAGACTATATGGATTGGATGCGTAACCTAAGGTTTACCTTGAGGTACGAGAACAAGGAGTATGTTCTCGATGAGCAGATTCCCGTGATTGATGAAAACTCAACCCAAGAGGAGATTGAGGCACACAGGAAACATTATGATGATGCGAATAAAGTGTCTTGTATCATGGCATCCTCCATGAGACCCGAGTTGCAAAAGACTTTTGAGAATACTTGGGCTTATGAAATGAACTAACAGCTTAAGGAAATGTTCCAGGCAAAGGCGAGAAAAGAACGCCTTGATGTGGTTAAGTCACTCATGGCTTGCAAACCCAAACCTGGAGCATCTATCTGTGCTTTCGTCTTGGAGATAAAAGGGTACTTTGATAGGTTGGAATCATTGAACATGATGTTTGACACAGAGTTTTCCATTGCCATAATTTTGTCCTGTCTGCCAGCTGCCTACAATCAGTTTGTAATATCATATCAGATGAATATGAATGAGAGAGAAGGCTCAATAATGGAACTCCATAATTTGCTGCAAACCGCTGAGCAAGGAATCAAAAAGGATGATGTGTCCTCTAGCTCAGCAGCTCCTGTGTTGGCAATTGGTCAAACTGCAAAGAAAAGAAAGAGGTCAAATTGGAAAGCAAAGACTACGAATGGAAAGTCCAATCGTGGGTCCAAAAGAAAAACTGATTCTGATATTGCACCAGTGAATGACCCGAAGGAAGCAGTGTGCTTTTACTGCAACACTAAGGGGCACTGGAAACGTAGCTGCCCGAAATACCTGAAAGACCTTGAGGATGGAAAGGTCGAAAAGAGTGTTCACTCAGGTATGTTCATGATCAAACTCCATAATACTACAACTTCTAATTTGTGGGTTCTTGATACAGGGTGTGGTACTCACATTTGCACTGTATTGCAGGGTCTAAAGGAAAGTAGGAAGTTGAAGCATGGGAAGCTTAATCTAGTCATGGGAAGCAGAGGTATTAGGCTTGTTACCGAAATTGGAAAGTATGAGCTCGTGCTGAACTCTGAAGTTAGGATAGATTTGAATAATTGCCGTTATTCGTTAGAAATGACTAGAAACATTATTTCATTTTATGCTTTGTTTAAGGATGGTTATCGGTTTTCATTTGATAATGAGAATGGTGATTTTTTGGTTTATTTAAATGGTTGTTTTGTTTTTAAAGCTTCTCCTTAAAATGGCATATATGAAAATGTTGAATTTGTTAGCAATTTGATTTTAAATGTTGATTCATCTAATGAGCTTGATAAATCCAAATTGTGGCATTATCATCTTGGGCACGTAAACAAGAAACGCATCGGCCAACTCCAAAAGGATGAAGTGTTGGAATCATTCGACCTCAAATTGGATGAAGTTGCGAATCTTGTTTGTTGGGCAAGATGACTAAATCACCATTCACTGGGTCGTGTGAAAGAGGTGAAGGACTATTGGACTTGGTACATACAGATGTTTGTGGACCATTCTGATGTGCTACAAAAGATGAAAATCGGTATTATGTTACATTTACTGATGATTACAGTAGATTTGGATATGTCTATCTGATTAAGCATAAGTCGGATACTTTTGAGGTATTCAAAAGATACCAAAGAGAAGTAGAGAATCAATTGGGCAAAAGGATAAAGGTTCTCGGATTCGATAGGGGAGAAGAATACCTTAGTATCGAGTTTCTCGATCATCTTAGAGATTGTGAAATAGTTTCACAATTAACTCCTCCTAGAACGCCACAGCTTGATGGTGTTGCTGAGAGGAGAAATAGAACCTTGTTGGACATGGTTCGGTCTATGATGAGTCGGGCTACACTTCCGATAAGTTTTTGGGGTTATGCATTAGAAACAACCGCTCGCATCTTAAATCTTTTACCCACCAAGAAGGTTTCAAAGACACCTTATGAGATATGGAAGGGAAACGTCCTTCTCTTGGTCACATCAAAATCTGGGGTTGTGAAGTTTTCGTTAGACGAGAAACTCAGGACATACTAGACTCCAGATCTGAAAAGTGCTTTTCGTCGGTTGTCCACAGGAGTCATTTGGATATCTATTCTACAGATCCACGAATAATGTGGTATGTGTAGCTCGAAGAGGAGTGTTCCTTGAGAGAGAAATGATATCTAAAGAGGACAGTGGGAGTAAGATTGATCTTGAAGAAATTCAAGAGTCGGCCGATAAAGAACCTACAGAAAACACTAATGTTTAACAAGAGGTGGAAACACCTTTTGAACCTGAAGACATATCCTTACCCGTTCGTAGATCTTGTAGAGTTAGCAAGCCTCCTCAGTTCTATTATGGCTACCATGTAGAAGAAGAGGATAAAATTAGTGACAGTACACTAAATGACCTAGATAAACCTGCTAACTACAAGGAAGCGATGGCAGGCCCTAAGGCTGCTAGGTGGAAGGAAGCTATGAAAAGCAAAATTCAGTCCATGAATGACAACCAAGTTTGGAATTTGGTTGACACTTCACCCGGTCTTAAGACGGTGGGTTGTAAGTGGATCTTTAAGAAGAAGACCTACATGGATGGGAAAGTACACACTTATAAAGCTAGGTTGGTAGCGAAGGGCTATACTCAAACCCACGGGATTGATTATGAGGAAACCTTCTCGCCAGTATCTAAGATAAAGTCAATTAGGATTATGCTAGCCATAGCTGCGTTTCATGATTATGAAATTTGGCAGATGGATGTCAAAACCGTCTTCCTTAACGGGAAACTGACAGAGGATGTGTTCATGGCATAACCGGAAGGTTTTGAAAATGCAAAGTATCCTAATAGAGTGTGCAAGCTTCAAAAGGCTATTTATGGACTTAAACAAGCCTCTTGTAGCTGGAATCTCTGCTTCCATGAGAAAGTCACAGAGTTTGGATTTTATAGAAGTGAAAATGAGTCCTGTATATATGTCAAGTTCAGTGGGAGTGTTGTAGTCTTCCTAGTGTTATATGTGGATGATATACTACTCATAGGAAATGATGTCCCAACATTATAAAGTGTAAAGGACTGGTTGGGAAAATGTTTCGCTATGAAAGACTTGGGAGATGCAGGATAAATTCTTGGTATAAAGATTTATAGGGATAGGTCAAGACGTCTCATAGGACTTAGCCAGGACACATACTTAGATAAAATTTTGAAAAGATTCAAAATGGAGAACTCTAATAAAAGGAATCTACCCTTATATCATGGCATTAAGATCAGTAAGGATCTTTGTCCGAAATCTAAGGAAGAATTGGATAGAATGAGTCGAGTCCCATATGCTTCGGCTATAGGATCGATCATGTATGCCATGACGTGTACGAGGCCTGATGTCACATTTGCTTTAAGCTTAGTGAGTCGACATCAGCAGAATCCTGGTGAAGGTCATTGGACAGCTGTAAAGAATATTCTTAAGTATTTGAGAAATACTAAAGACAGGTTCTTATTTTATGGTGGAGAAAAGGAACTTAGAGTAACAGGTTATAGTGATGCAAGTTTCCAAACAGATAGAGATGATAGCCGTTCACAGTCTGGTTGGGTATACTTACTGAATGGGGGAACGGTGACATGGAAAAGTTCCAAGCAAGATACGGTGGCAGACTCAACGTGCGAGTCTGAGTACATAGCGGCTTGCGAGGTTTCAAAGGAAGCCATCTGGATTAAGAATTTAATTGGAGATCTTGGAGTTGTTCGAATGGTTCAAGACCCCATTGAAATATTCTGTGATAACGCAAGTGCGGTCGCATTGAGTAGAGAACCCAAGAATCACGGAAAGTCAAAGCATATTGAAAGAAAATACCATTTTGTTTCGGAGAAAAGTAGAAGGACATGTGATTGTGAAGAGCATAAGATCAGAGGATAATCCGGCTGATCCGTTCACAAAGCCACTTGAAAAATCCAAACATGATGAGCATGCTAGGAGCATAGGCTTAAAAGATAATGTAAAGTTTTAGTTGTTAGTTTGATTTTTGAAACATTGTAAACAATGATGGAAATTGTAATAGACTTGGATTAAATAATGGAGATTTATTAATTGGAAGGAGTTCTGCCATTTACTATTTTTTGTCATTGTGTTTCAAGTTTTGCATGTTTAGACACCACTTCCCAAGTAAAACAATTTTACATAAACCTCCTCAGCCGTTCACACTCCTGGAAGTAAGTGGTGAATCAAGACTGTCATGGAGTGTTAGTATATTGTCTATGGGGATTAGACATGGCATGGAGAATGCTGCAACACTCATGGGTACTTAATGGGGATTTAAGTATAGGAGAGACCCGTACTTAAAGAGATCACTTCATGGATTAAATCACGAGTGATTTTAAGATGGTAATATCCTCTATTCTTGAAATGGAGATGCATTGAGTTTGTAGTTTTTCAAGTCTGTTATACTTTAGCCTATTCAAACGCTGTGCGTAACTGCCAGTTATAAAAGGTATGCTAGGTTTGACATGATGAGTTGACTAGTACTATGTAGTCAAAATTTATTTGTTCCTTTTTGCCTAATGGGAAAAGCGATATCTTGGGCCCTCTGATGATTAAAGATTGACTCTAAAGTGCTAGGCCTGGCCGAGACTAAGTTGATGGTTCAATAGTCTCATAAAGTCAATGTAATCGGAAATCAGATAACTAATCATGAATTTTGAGATTGATTAAAATCCATGTCTCGATTCATATGATATCAGTAGAGCAAAGGAATAGTTGATCACTTATCTAAAGGGCTAACTCTAGGATAAGAATCAGAGTTCGGCAGTCGCATTTGATGGCACTCTCTGCTTAGTTAATGAGCTTAGACCAATAATAGTTGATGAATTGTACAAGTGGGAGACTGTTGGAATAGTGTCCAAAATCATAACTGATTGGTAAGTACATCATTAACAGTGAAGTCCTTTTTTGGTCGCCCTCAATGAACAGTAAGAGAAATAAATAAGAGATAATATTAATTGAAACTAATATTATATTTAGTTTATTAATTGGATATTAATTAGAAACTAAAAGAAAAAGGAAATTCTGGAAACTCCATCCATACGCCGTATGGAAATTCCATACGCCGTATGGATGCTGGGTCGTAAAGCAGTGGAATCACCATCCATACACCGTATGGAAGATCCATACGCCGTATGGATGTCTGTCCCACATCGGCTAGATGATCAAACTTTTGGTCTCCTCCTTCCCTATAAATAGGGGCCTACCCCTTAGGTTTTCCTAGTACTTTTCTCTCTTTCTTATTCCTGCTCCTTGTAAGAGTTTTGCGACCTTGAGTCGTGACCTTAGGAGACTTGGAATTTTTCTTTGTTCGTGGGTGTGAGCCATTAGAGGTGTTCTAGTTTGGGAACTCACCACCAAGCAAGAAGGTTCTGCTAGTTCGTCTATGCGTGAGAAATTGGTTTTCTCAAAGGTTAGTAATTTCTTATTTATCTTATTTATTTTATTGCTTTTATTTATTCAAGTTAAGATTCCTTAGGGTTTAGTTTCCTAATTGCCCTAGATTAATTATTTTTGTTATAATTCCGTTGCGTATATTAATCTAGTTAGGGAATAGAAAACCCAACAAAAACATGACTTTTTACGTGATATCACTGTACGACACTGATTAAGAGGTGATTTTGAAAAAAAGGAGTGCATAAACTTATTATGCATTCAACATGCCGAGCTCGCTGATTAAAAAGTTAAATCTAGTTTCATCCAGAGGTTTGGTGAAAATATCAGCGAGCTGATGTTCAGTTGGAATAAAATGGAGTTCCACATCACCTTTCATCACATGATCTCTAATAAAGTGATATCTTACATCAATGTGCTTGGTTCTTGAGTGATGAACGGGATTGTTTGTAATGGCTATTGCACTTTGATTGTCACAAAAAATAGGTATCTTTTTCAATACAATACCATAATCAGCTAGCCGATTTTTCATCCAGAGAACCTGAGCGGTGCAATGACCAACAGCAATGTATTCAGCTTCAGTGGTGAAAGTTGAAACAGAATGTTGTTTCTTGCTGGACCAGCTGACCAGTTTTCCTCCAAGAAGTTGACATACTCCTGAAGTACTTTTTCTATCAATCTTACAACCTACATGATCAGAATCTGAAAGACCAATTAGCTTAAACCCTGAGCCTCTGGGATACCAGAGACCCAGGTTGGGAGTACCTTTTAGGTACTTGAAAATCCTTTTTACAGCGATTAGATGTGATTCTTTAGGATTTGCTTGATAGCGAGCACATAGACAAGTAGAAAACATAATGTCCGGTCTACTTGCGGTGAGATAGAGAAAAGATCCAATCATTCCTCTATTTAAGGTGACATCCACTGATTTTCCATCAGTGTCAGCATCCATTTTAACAGGAGGAGCCATTATAGTTTTCATGATTGAGCAGTTTTCAAAGTTAAATTTTACAAGGAGATCTTTTATGTATTTACTTTGATTTATGAAAATTCCTTATTCAGATTGCTTAACTTGTAATCCTAAGAAAAATGCTAGTTCACCCATCATACTCATCTCATATCTTTTGAACATAAGGGAGGAGAATTCTTTGCAAAGTTTTTCATCAGTGGCATCAAAAATTATATCATCAACATAAATTTGTACCATGATTAAATCTTTGTTTAATCTTTCGTAAAACAATGTTTTATCAATAATGCCACGTGAATAACTTGATTTGCAAAGAAATTATGAAAGTGTTTCATACCAGGCACGCGGAGCTTGCTTAAGACCATACAAAGCTTTGTTCAATTTTAGAACATAGTTAGGATGCTGAGGGTCAGTGAACAGGTGGTTGCATAACGTAAACTTCTTCTTGAAGATCACCATTCAGAAATGAACTCTTTACATCCATTTAATAGACTTTGAAGTTCTTGTGAGCAGCGAAGGCCAGGAATAAACGAATTGCCTCTAGTCGAGCAACATGAGCAAAGGTCTCATCGTAATCGATTCCCCCTTCTTGTCGATACCCTTGAGCTTCCAATCAAGCTTTATTCCGAGTTACAATGCCATGTTCATCCATTTTGTTTCGAAACACCCATTTTGTGCCAATTATGGTTTTCTTTGATGGACGTGGTACCAGATTCCAAAATTTGTTTCTATCAAATTGAAGCAGTTCTTCTTGCATGGCACTAATCCAATTAGGGTCGCTGAGAGCCTCGTCTATCTTCTTGGGTTCCATTAGTGACACAAAGTTCACATAGAGGCAGATATTGCTTGACACACCTTTTCTTGTTTGAACTCCAGTGTCCCTATCACCAAAAATATGTTCTATTGGATGATTTTTAGTCCACTTCGTTATTTTGATTGGAGCAAAGTTGATTTCTTCTTCACCAGCTTCATTTATCTGTGTGTGGACATCGTTATCAGTGACAGTTTGATGAGGTTCGGCTGAAGTATCATTTATTTGAAGATCAGATGGATTGAAGTCTTCAATAACTTCAGGAGAGGATGGTGGAGACAAATCAGGTATGGTTAAGATTGGATTTGAGAGTGTTGAAAGCACAAAGTTAATCAGAGGCATGTCAAATGACTCCTCTGTTTGAAACATATCTTCATTAGATTCAATTCTCTGACAACTGAAACTTTCTTCAAATGTGACATGAACAGATTCTTCAATACAATCTCTTCTGAGATTGTACACTCTGAATGCTTTGGATACTAATGAGTATCCAATGAATATGCCTTCATCAGCCTTTGGATCGAACTTCTTGAGTTGATCACGAGTGTTAAGCACATAGCATGTACATTCGAAGACATGAAAGAAGCTGATATTAGGTTTCCTACCTCTTAAAACTTCATAAGCAGTTTTGTTGTGTCGTTTCACGGTGGTAGATCTATTTTGAGTGAAGCAAGTTGTGTTGACTACTTCAGCCCAGAAATATCCTTTAAGTCCAGCTTCAGCGAGCATGGACCTAGCTGCTTCAACAAGAGTTCTATTTCTTCTTTCAACGATTCCATTCTGTTCTGGGGTTCTAGGAGCTGAGAAGTTTTGAGAGATGCCCATTTCTTCACAGAAGGATTCCAGTGAGCTATTCCTGAATTCTGTTCCATTGTCACTTCTCATCATTCTGATTCTTTTGCCATTTAGCATTTCCATTCTTTTTACAAAGCTAATAATTGTATCAGCTGCATCACTCTTGTTTTTAAGAAAGAAGACCCAGGTGTACCTAGAGTATTCATCAACCATTACCAAGGCATATTTCTTTCCTCCCAAGCTGGTAGTGCTGACAGGATCAAATAAATCCATGTGGATTAATTGGAATACTTTAGTAATGGAAGAATATTGTTTGGGTTTGAAAGATGACTTGTGATGTTTTCCCTTTTCACATGCAGAGCACAATTTGTCCTTTGAATAATTCATAAAAGGAAGGCCATAAACTAGCTCATTTTTTGCGAGCTTGTTTATAGTTTTGAAATTTAGATGAGAGAGTCTTTTATGCCATAGCCAATTCTTCTGAGCTACAGATCGAGAATAGAGACATAGACCTTTTTGAGATTTTTCCTCAGCCATGTTGATGGTGTACACATTTCTTTTTCTTTTAGCAGTGAGAATTGGCATTCCTTCCTTATTTAGAATGGTTCCAGCGTACTCATCGAACAACACTTTGTTTTTCAGTGAACAGATTTGACTTACACTTAGTAAGTTGTGTTTTAAACCCTCAGCATATGATACATTTGAGAAAGATATGTTTTCATTGCTAATAGTTCCATGACCTTTTGTAAAGCCTTTTGAATTATCACCGAAAGAGACAGACGGACCTTATTTTTCTTGATAATTTTTGAGGAGAGCTTTTGATCCAGTCATATGTTTAGAACACCCACTGTCTAAATACCAAATGTTCTTGCCCTCCTGCACACAAAACAAAATTAATTTCTTTTGGAAACCCACTTTTTAGTAGGTTCAGATGCCTTTTTGGCAGTTATGTTGAGGGTAGATAATTCCGACGTATTAATGGAAACACTAAGTTTTTCTTTTGACTTTTCATTGCTGATGGATACTTTGGATCACACAAATCTATCAGCCTTGCAATCATTGGCTAGATGTGACTTTTACCCACATTTGTAACATTTTCTGCGTTTAAAGGAGAGAGGAGATGATGGTTGTGTGGGAATAGGTCCAAGGATTCCTTTTTGCTTTTCACTGACTACATAGTTAGTAAGAAGCTGAAGCTGATTGCTCAGTGAGTCAATTTGAGAGTTAACTCCTGAGGATGATGTACCCTCAATTTTCGTGGTTCTTTTTATGGATTTGCCTTTATTTGTTTTTTTAGAAATTCTGGTTTTTATGGGAGTTAGAGTGAAAGTGGGTGAAAGAATGTCATGTTTTGTTGGTTCACTGATTGTACTTACTGATTTTTCATCATCAGCTTCCTCACTAGAGTTTTTTGAAGCTTTGACAAATTTATTTGGTCTGTTGACATCCCCCCAAGTGTAACTGTTCATGGGACAAGAGTTATCATCGGATGTATCATCATGAGAGATTACTGGCTCATCGGTTATAGTAGCAGCGAGCTCATAATCTCCTCCGATGATAGCCTGAACTTGTCTTGGTATTTGATTGTTGATACATTCAGATACCATTTGAGCTTATTTGCACCATGATTCACATATTCACTTGAGATGAGCAGAGTCCTTTTGAGCTTGAGCTGTTTCTTTCATGAGAACAGCATTAGCATGGCGCTGTTCAGCTAGCTGATGTTTGGCACTCTTAAGTTCTAGTATTTTTTTGTGACATGCACAGATTTCATTTGTTAAAAGATAAATTTTTTCTTTTAAATCTTTTTCAATTTTGTGAGCACATTCTACGTCACATACTATAGTTTCAAGAGTGTCAACCTTTTCTTATTCAGAAAGCAGATGAAATTTATGTACCTTGGTAAGAGTTTCGTTGTTCCAGACAGAGGCAGATGTTGTGTCAGCTTCAGTGGATGTGTTGGTGTCAGCTTCAGTTTGAGCCATCAAACACTCAATTTCCTCAATTTCTTCTTCAGATGAAGATGATATTGATTCGAGAAATTCAAGCAGAGTTGTAGGAGAGACAACAAGTTCTTCAAACAAATTCCACACGTCATTTGTGGTTGCTTGGACGGATTCATCAGAATCACCATCATAATTGAGGTCACTGTCTGAGTCAGCCATGAGACATAACCCAGCTAGTTCTGAATCAAATGAAGACTCGCTGGTTGTTTCGTCAGTGACACTGATTGTTGTAACATCTCTATGCTCAGCTACAAAACCTTTTTCTTTTCTTTTGGTTAGTTCTTTCACCTATTTGTATTTGTTTTGTATTTTGATGCTTTATCTGTTTCCTTTGTATGTTTGTTATCAATTGAAGCAGATTTGCATTCAGATGTAAAGTGACCAAGTTTTTGACAATTGAAACACAAAACTTCAGATTTGCTAAAATTTTGTTTTCCTTTAGTCCGATTTCTGTAGGACTCTTTTGAATATCTGGAGAAAGAATTTTGATCAGATTTGGAGGAAGAACCCAGTTTTGAAAACCGTTTGAATTTTCCAGAATTTTGATCAGATTTGGAGGAAGAGCCCAGTTTTGAAAACCGTTTGAATTTTCCAGTTATCATGGCCATTTCCTCGGCGAGTGATTCAAGATCACTTTCATCGTCATTTACAGACACATCAACTTCATCACCAGATGGATCAGGGATTTCCTTAGCCGTGTCTATATTGGATGAAGAGGGCATATCTTCGATTGATACACCCTTTGCCACTAAGGTTGTGTTGTTTAGTTTGTAACTTTTAGTTAAGGCCAGTTTTTGAACACAATTTTGTTCTTTATTAAGAAAGGTGCCAAAAAGTGATTTCAAAGTCATATTTTTTATGTGTCCAGTATCTCTTAGGATGTCAATTGAGTGTTCCCAGACACTGAAGAGAATCCATAAATCTGTTCATTAAATCTAGAGGTTCCTTTTTAATCCCCGCAGCCCTTAAGTCATTCATTAAACAATTAAACCGATTATATGTTTGTGTCAAAGTTTCACTTTTGCTAGCCATAAACAATTCATATTGTTGGTTAAGAATAACACGTCTATTTTCAATGACAAGATCAAAATCTTTATACATGGTACACAAAGTATCCCACATTTTCTTTCCACTTGTGCAATTAATGATTGAGTGGTAAACATCATTTGGTAAGGACATGACAATGAAGGATTGAAGTTGGGCATCGAGGTCAACCATTTTCTTATCTTCCTCTGTCCATTGATTTTGAGGTTTCATGATACTCCTAGGGGTATCATCCTCAGTTTCACCACCGCTTACGGTGGGATTTCTTTCAACGAGTATTCGAGGAATATAAGGACCTTCAATTAAAATGTTAATTAACAGTGTGTTTTGAGCCCTTAGAAAGAGTTGCATACGACCTTTCCATAGAGTAAATTGTCCTGAGTCAAATCTGGGTGGTTTACCCTTAGATCCATTATCTAAGTATGCAAGTGAACTTTCTTGAGTAGGGTTAGTAGTCATTGCAGATCTGAATATTGATTTATTCAAACTGCTCTTATACCAGTTATTGATCCCTTTTGACTAAATAAATATATAACTACTTAACACAATTAATTGTAACCGGGGGGGGGGGGGGGGGGGGGGGGTGAATACAATTTTTCAAGTTTAAAGTAGATTCATTTATTGAATCAAAATAATACTTTACAACAATTACTCGTGGAAGAGAAAAGACACACTAATCTAAGTAATTGTAACTTGATGACAGATTTAAATATAACAAGTCACTCAGTCAGAGACGCTGATGACTATCAGTGATCTCAACACCCAACACAAAGCTCGCTGACTAACAGGAGTGACTGCAATAGATCAAAGGTTATATTTAATGCGGTTAAAGGTGTATTTAATACGGTTGTTGGATTGAGTATTTATAGCCATAAATCCTCGATATTATCTTAGAGATAATATTTTTAACCGTGTGAATAATCTTTTAAAGATTTGATAGATAAATTAGGAGAGTATCAAATCTTTAATGACTTATTCATGGGGAAGGTGTTTAAAATATAATAATACATTTTTACAAAAAAAAGCAAGATACTTTTTCTGTAAGTGAAGGTTTGCTGACTTCGTGCATTATTGTACACTGGTTATACGGCTATTATCCACCTTGTAGAATACGCCTTCTAAATTGCACAGGTATCTATCAGACCCATGCGCTTACATAGGGAATAGTTGTTGGAGTAGTTAGGATAACCATTGATCTTCCACTTCAATCAGAAATCTTCTATCTATATCTTTAGTCTCTGACTTCAGTTATAAGTGTCAGTGTCTTCCAGCACCTATGGATAACTTGACGTTTTCAAGGTATAATCAGTGTCAGGGACACGCTGATGAAGGCTTTGCAAGTTATAAGGCACGCTGCTACACATACAGCGAGACCACAAAGGTAAGGGACACTGAGACATATCAGCGTCTTAGAATTAGTCTGTCGTACATAAACTATAGAGGCAAGGTCAGTGACCCAACACCTACAGTTTGCAATATGATAATATAACTTGATCTTTGAGGAATTTCATCAAACACCTGGAGGGCTACTAGAGATTTTTGAAGTAGTCATGCTTTTTACTTTGATATCAATGTGAGCAGGTACATCGATACATTTTACATCTTTCGGCAGTTTTGTTTCAAGGATTTTTGGTCACTTGTTGGATGATTCACATTCAAAATCTGGACTTGTCAGCTCATTGTCTGTATGTTGTATATATATCTTTGTTGATACACTATTCGACTACGATTTACGAATAGCTATGAATTTGATAAGTTAGTATGCGACAATTTGCACAAAGAGCAATACATTCTATTGCTTATTACATTAAATATACACACACACACATATATATATATATATATATATATATCTTGAATTGAGGTTGCAAGAAAAACATAATATACAAGATGAAGACTACGAGGCTATACATCTTTGTTCCCTAATAATTTGATTTGAAAAAAAAGTTCACCTTTTAAATGGATCGATCCGGATAGATCATGGATCGATCCAAATATATAATTGGATTATTAAATCGATTTGTTGGATCACTTAATGGATCTATTTTTTGATCCAATAAGTTTTTTAATTGGACCGGATCGGATCGGATTTAAATCGAATCTTAATCGATTGGCAGCCCTAGGAGTGGAGCAGTAGCGTATTACGAGGCCAAGGGTCCTCGACCAGCAAAGGACTCAGGATCTTGGAGTGAGGGTCATGGTGGAGTGCCGTCATAACAATACATATAGAAGCTTCACAACAAATAGAAATTCGGCTCCACAAGTCCACATGCGTATTATTTTGTTTTTTCATTTTCTTTTCGAAAGCTAAATGGTGAAAAAATAAAAAATAAACAAATTGTATATGATCGTTAGATAATAAAAAATATAATTTTTTTTAAATAGTTGAAAAACGGAAGGATGAAAAAGATCTATCTATTAATTTTTAAACCCCTACAATTTTCTACCTATAAATACCCCATCATATATTACAATAAATAATCACAACAATTCTGTAGCATTCACCTACATAATCACAAACTGTGTTCTTGAATCTTCTTCACAAGATGAAAATTTAAGACATTTTGCGACAATTCTTCGTCAAAGAGAAAAAAAGTAACACTGCTGGAAGATTACGTACGCTTGCAAGCAAATTAAGCACGAAGCTTCATACGAAAGGATCGTGAAGGTGCCGGATAACGTTTTAAGACATTTTGCGATAGCTGGAATGTTATATAAACGACAGCAAATGCTAAGTATATAAGGTGCCGGATCGTGAAGATGCAAATCAGCTGGAATGTTACATAAACGACAGCAAATGCTAAGTTCTTTTCGAGTCATAGTGCAATATGATACATTCGTGTTATCTTTAGACTCTTTACTCATCTTAAATTGGTACAAGAAACAAGAAACAAGAAACTATAAAAAAAGAATATTTAGAAACTCACTTACTCGTTGCAGAAATATAGCAGAGAAGTTTAATCCCACATTTGACTTAGCGTAGGATGATGGTGATGATGATCATCTCCGGTTTCTCATCGTGAAGAAACTATTAAATGATACAAGAATCAGTTTGTAAATATTTTGTTTACATATATATAATATATAATATAATATTTACATAAACTCTTGGTAAACCCACTGGTAACAAAAGAGTTACCACAGTCGTGGCACTTATGGAGTCCACATATTTGAATGGATTGTGTACACAAGAAGTTTCTTGTCACCTCTAACTATACTAGTAAAAGTACATATAGTACAAAAGAGATGTTTTAAATAAATAAATTAATGTTGAGGGGGTGACGTATGAATTGCATATCCAAAGAAACATTGTATATAAATAAATAACAATAATAAAAACGTACACCAGCAAATCGTTACAACATTATAAAGTGGTCTTTTAAAGTTTTTATTAATTATATAAGAAAGTTCATTACATCATTTTTTAATTCGGCGTTTAAATTATTTGACCCAATTGTTTTGAATCTAGAAGTGTACAAATATTAATTGTACTCTCCTAGATTGGGGGACTTGAAGAGGTATGTAGATATTCATTTCGATTCTCCAAAACAAAGAAGGTTGGGTTACAACAGTCTAGAGCTAAGTATTATATGTAGAACCAAAAATATGGATCTACTAGTTATGTAGAATCATGTAATGTAGAAGCTTACTATTGAGCTTCTAACTAAGTGTAGAACCAAAAATATGGATCTACTAGTTATGTAGAATTAAGTCATGAAGAAGCATAATATTGAGCTTCTTACTAAGTGTAGAACCTATCAATTTGGTAGAAGTACAATAAACGGATATAGTCTTGAAATAAGGAGCGGGAACAGTGTCTCGCGAATGTCTAAGATACTCAAAGAAAAGAGAATATTACTATTCATATTTTCTGAACAAGGCGGCGTTACCAACGTTCAAAACATCAACAAGAATCGAGGCATTTCACCAAAATAGATATGGCTAGTTTGGAGTGAATGGATGAAACAAAGCAGATGGCCAAAAATACATTCAAGGTACATACCCAACCTACTATATATACCCATTCCACAATTACCTCAAGGTATGATTTTTATCACTACACAATTTACTACGTATTTACTCACATTCTAAAAACAACTACTTATATTCACGCAGGAGGGTGGTCAAAGGATACACCTTCTCCTTTGGTGAGACTAACGGCATTCACTCTTAGCAGTTGTTTAGGTTCAAGAGGATGAGCGTGTTGAAGCCAACTTGGACCTTCATCAATCAAGCACTGTTACAAAATCGTTGTAGCAACAGAATATGTCAAAAATTGTTCTCCTAATACTACATGCTATTTCCAAATACTCTATTGAACCATTATGTATTTTAGACAATGTCCGGATGCACTTGATCAACTTAGATTTACTATGCTATAGCTGTACGTCAGGCATACGACAGCTGGCTTACAAGACGTCTTCTTATATGCTTGTTGAGTACCTACAAATGAGTAACTCTCTCATATTTGAATGTCTAAGTTTCGTATGTCAATCGGTGTAAACAATTTTTTGGGATCACATCAGTCTCCTTTATGAGAACTTTACAGGTGAACCAAGTTGGTGTGACGGCGTGAGTTGGTCGCCCTTGTCAAATAACGAAACACCAAAGGTACGTGGTGTCATAACCACGATTTATAAATTAATAAATTAATATTGGTTAATTTGGAGTACTATCTAATTGGAAGGAGCATACATGTATTAGAAGATCTAAATTCTTGTACATTCTGTAGTGGGTTGGTATCGTTAGGTTCCATTGTTTTAGTATAAGATATGCAATTCTGGCTAATTCAAACCCTCACAAGCATCATCCAATTAAACTTGGTATAATATATCTTTCCATATTCAAAAAAATAAAAAAAAAATTATTGTTAATTAATCACGCGCAAGTCATTTGCGCATAGTTTTTCAGTTAAAAACTTGGGATAAATACTGTAGGTCACTTCAAATTTTATGTATTAGTTAGTACACAAGCTAGAGTAGAAAATGATTTATGCAAGATAGTCGAGGAGAACATACATATATTTGCATATATATTTACGCATGCGTCTAAAACGAAGAGTAAAGCATGATATGATGTTGATGTCCGGTACCGCGTCAAATTGTTTATGCTATGTTAAAGATTATGGGTGTCGATATGATATGTAACACCCGTCAAATTAGGACTATATTTAGTGCCTAATCATATGTGCAAATACATGTAATTAGGATTAATTATATGTATCATTTTGTGTATTGATATATTTTAATATATGTACACACGTACGCGATTTGATTTAATCGTGCATTTTCATATCGGGCGGATCCCGATACAATATTATGGACGTTGGTGACAAACTGTCAAAAATAATGTGGATTTATCCAAACAAACATTATTGACTTTAATATATTTACTTTAATATATTATACGATTATACGTTTTATTAAAACGTAACTTTATGCAACGAAAAGGCGCGGAACGCGCCCGACGGACGAAATAAAGGCAAAGTATGTCTTATATCATATTAGTAAGTATGTTAATAAAATACTTCAAGTAAAAATATCGGGTTGTAATCGTTAACAAAACATACTAAATAAAACGTTATACGATTAATTAAAACGTAAAAACGAACGGGTAAACGAACACGGGGCTTAACACAACTTTGGGAAAGGATTTAAACACTCACTTAGTGATGTGGGACCCACTGAAAATCTGCATGAGACCACCCCATGCCCTTACACCCCCCTCTCCTTTTCTTTTACTTCACTCTTCCTCCACCATTTCCATTCACCATTTCCCTCTCCAATCTCTCTCTCTCTCTCTCTCTAAAAATCGCTGGAAAAACCAGCCCCAATAATCCCTCAAATCACAACAAAAACCCATTGGATCGCAAGACGGTTGGAAGGAAAAACGTTCACCACAACGAGCTCTACCTTTCTATCTTTTCCGCTCCCTCATTCGACGTTGTAAGAACTTCACTCCTCATGTATTTTACTTATAATATGTATTTTATCATGTCTATATGCTTATTCAACTAGCTAATGTCCAAAAGATAAGTCGAAACACAAATTAAAACTCGAAAACAGGAAGTTAACCTTCCTGTCCAGATTCTATTTCCACTTCCCCGAATTTTATAAAAATCATTACAACACTAAAATGGACGTTTCTTGAGCCTAAAATCAAGTATAAGAAGTCTACTTTCATAATATGTAAGCCTCACAAAAATTGAAGTTCATTTGCTATTTTTAGTTACTGAAATAAAAGTACATAGCGGATCTGATGAATCTGACCAGAACCTTGACCAAATCAAAATGAGTATATCTTGGGCTATGGAACGAATTAGAACTTGAGACCAACGGGAAAAGATCACAAATTTTGTTAGCTTTCCAAATCATACTAGAACGTTTTGTTAAGTTTTGTAAAACTTTAGATATGACCAGATTGGTACACATATGTCAACTAGAAGAGCTGTTGGACCACTTTCACTTTGTAAAAATTATATCTCGAGTTGTGCTTAGTTAAAATCGATGCAAAAATACGTTTTGGAAAGCTAAGACATAGGGGAATCTTGTGTAAAAATTTCATAACGATTAGTTAAGTTTTACTTGACCAAATTTATGTTATAACACGGGTAAAATATAGGTCCGACAATAGTAAAAATCCGACAATGACCTCCGACAATGACCTCCTTCTTGAGACCATATCTTGAGTTCTAGACCTCAAAAACGTATGAGACCACTTGGGAAATCTTGGTAATTTTGTTATATACAAAAAGTTCTTCTTTGGCTCATTCCAGAAATGCTCTCATTTCTCTAGAAAATTTGATTTGTGAGAAATGGTCTAATCTCGGATTAAAATGGACACTGCCACTTTGTGAATTTTTATAAAATATCAAACGAACTCCAAAAATCATAAAAAAATTACAGAAAGTACATAACATATGTAGGAACTATGTGTAAAAATTTCAGAACGATTTGATAACGTTTACTATTTTAAATAAAAATCACAAGTATTCCGTGAATACATTATCGGATGAACAGTGCTCAGTGAATACATTGTCGGATGAACAAGTGCTCAGTGAATCACATTGTCGCATGAACAGTAACTTCGTGAAATTTTGTCGCATGAACAAGTGCTCAGTGAATCTCATTGTCGCATGAACAGTAACTTCGTGAAATTTTTGTCGCATGAACATTACTCCGTGAATCCTTATTGTCGCATAACTATTATCGTATAAATAAAAACTCCGAGAATACTTATTGACGCATGTGTAGTATTCGTGATTACCTATTGTCGGATAAAAATATATCCGTGACTTCTTATTCACGGATCCAACTTGCTATTGTCGGATAAATAAAATACTTGAATAAGACTCCTGTTGTCAAATAAATATTCACGGAATAAATATATATACTTTTCGAAAGACTATTGTCGGATGCAACATTCACGGATATATATATATATATATATATATATATATATATATATATATATATATATATATATATATATATTATTCTCCAAACAAACACTTATGTATAACCATAAGAAAACCTTACGGAACATTTACAAATAAAACTAAACGTATCGCCAACGGGTCGTACACACTTTCAAACACAAACCAAATGTATTTGGACATAACTAGTTGAGTGGACAACTAGCATGAATGATCTTTTGAGACATTCACTTATACATACAACCTTATATGCTTAGGGCATTAGAAGGTTGCGGGTTCGCGAAACCTACGGATTACTACTGCTTTCGGACTTTACGTTTATTAAGTTAAACGCTTGCTTGCTTGACTCAGGTGAGTCTTACAGCCCCACTTTTACTATTTTACTTATGGGGTGAGATACATTGCTTATATTTTTCTTGAACACAAGTGCTAAATTACTTACTTTTCATATACGGGCTTGCATGAGTTACTTACTAATCCACTAAAGTCCCTCCATCATAGTTTCGTTAGTTATGGACTTAAGCGTGAATATTAGTTAATGGATCCATTATGGACTGACCCTCCCCGCCCGGGATAGTAGCGCTACCACGAACCGTTATGTATAAACGGGCGACTTTTATTTGTTTCGTACGAGTGTTTGGATTGGGCACTCGCGGGGGCACTATACGGTACTTGGTTGTACCACCGATTTGCGGGTTAAGCTTCGACTATGAGCTCATGGCAACGGTATATACATATTTACTTATTATTTGCTTGGTTGCAGATACTTGATTTACGCTTGCGGGCACAACTGATAAAAATCTTGTGTTCAAACTATTACTTACTTACAAACCTGTGAGATTCACCAACATTCGTGTTGACCCTTTTTAGCATGTATTCTCAGGTACACGTACGGAGTAGGATTACTCCAGGATTACTAGCTAGAGTCGCATGATTTCCAAACTGCATTTAACGGAGATTCTTTAGCATTATCTTTTGTAACTATGGTTATGTAATAGAATCTCCCGTTACGTACGCGGACTCTAGGGGACCTTACTTTTGTAACGAAAACATTATGTTTTCAAACTCTGTTTTATAATGGTATGGAACTATTTTACAAACGTCTCATTTAGAAGTCGTTTGCTATAATTTGGTGCTTGATTATTGATTAGTAACACCCAAAGCTTGCTTCCGCGCAACATTAAATTTGGGGGTGTTACATGATAAGATGATTTATTGTTTGAACGTAGGCCGGATGAACGATCATGCTAGTAACAAATTAAGCCACATATATAAAGCATGGTTATTTCTAACACATATGGGATAACTATTTATGAGCTGAGTGTCTAACTTATTTGTGCTACCACTTAAACTTTTTTTTAAAGCAAAGGTATAGTGACATGTTTGGTCTGCATTTGAAGTGTGAACCCATAAAGGAAATCTTCTAGAGCCAACGATCTCAAATTTCTTAATTTAACATATATCGTACCTACTTAATTTCCATTACATGAAGTTGGCAGTTCTAAATTTTTATGTCTGATATCTAAAAAATGTCTTTATAAGTAAATACATGTCATCCATTCAGGGGCGATCCGATCCTGAGTATGTAGATATCATGACGAGACGACGACTAAACTTTATTAATTAACGAACAAAGCACTATCTTTTACAGGTTTGAAAACTTGTTGGACAGCTTATTAATCTCGAGCATACACATGTAGAAAGTTGGGATAGTATTTGTTACATATCCATGCATTGTGTAATTTTTTTTATAAAAAAATTGTTTTTTTCATTAATTTTGTGTTTATGATACGAGTTCACAAAAATTAAAATAACAACGCAATAGATCACCTTAAATCACGTATCTGCCACTTATCATTCCTATACACAACAATTTTTAGGATGTCTCTCTTTTTCCCATGAGAAAGATAAAAGAAGTATATAACACGTAAATGATATATGTTGTTTGAAATCATCCAGCATATTAAAGTAGAAAACATATATATAATATATATATATAAACTAGGGTGAGGTTCAAATGAAATGAGAAATTTGTGTGAAAATAAGAGAACCAATGATATCATGTCATGTGTACAAAGAGAATGTTCGATATGTACAAAACTCATTTACTCTCAACATCAATTATCTCACAAACGACAAATCGAAAAATTATGAAAATTGCACCATTAAATTCATCGTTTTCTCCTCTTCGATTTGCCGTCCCTCAAGGCATACTTTCGACGAGTTTTTTTTTTCTTTTTTTTTGGTGGGTTTTACATTTAGACCTCTCCCAATGGTGACGGAAACTGACAGAAACTGACGTGCCACATCAGCGCCACGTCATCTTTTTCACCCAACTGACAGAAACTGACAGGCCCCTCCCAACAGTCATCCGTCAGTTTCATTTTTCAGGGACTCACACCAATAAATTTAATTAATTAATACACAATAATTAAAATAAAAACACATATCATTAAAATAAACATTACAATACTTAAAAATTAAACATTACAATACTTAAAATAAAATACAATAACTAAAAAAAGTTACACTAATAAACGAAAGACAATTATTTTAATTAAACGATTATAACAATTAACGTCTACGGTAGTTCGGAGGGAGTTGTGCAATGTGCTCGATCAAAGCATTTCGAAGTCGGTGATGAACTACCCGATCGCGCAACTCTTTGTCCATACGCAAATGAGTCTCCACTCTTTCTCGCCACTAGCGTCTCGGTTGGACATCCGGATATTGCTCCTCCAGATCACACATATTTCGTCCGTTATCCTCCGTTATCATATTGTGCAGAATAACACAAGCATACATGATTCTTGATATCCGGTTGGTGCTATACGGTCTTGCCGGGTTCTTGATTATTTGCCAACGACCTTGAAGATGACCGAAAGCTCGCTCCACATCCTTTCTTGCAGATTCTTGATATCTCTTGAAGCGTTTCTCCTGTTCCGATAGGGGATGCTTAAACGATTTCACAATAGTGGCCCATTTTGGATAAATGCCATCTCCTAGATAATAACCTCGAGTGAATTCTTCCCCGGCAATTGTGAAGTTTACTTGGGGAGCAGTATCTTGAAGTAAGTCGTTGAACAGATCCGATTGATTGAGCACATTGATGTCGTTGCTCGAACCGGCGGGACCAAAGAAAGCGTGCCAAATCCAAGTATCATAAGAGGCAACCGCTTCGAGCATGATCGTTGGATGCCCGTGATCACCTCGAGTGTACTGACCTTGCCATGCCACTGGGCAGTTTTTCCATGGCCAATGCATACAATCGATGCTACCAAGCATCCCAGGAAAACCATGCACCTGAGCATGTCTCTCGTGCAATCGTTGCACGTCCGCCAAAGTCGGTTTTCGTAAATATTCCGTAGAGTATAAATGAAAAACACACTTACAGAAGTTATCCAAACAATCATATGAAGTTTGCTCACCCATATGTAAATATTCATCAAACGCATCGGCGGCACAACCGTATGCCAATTGCCGTATGGCGGACGTGCATTTTTGCCACACATTAAAACCAAGTAACCCGGTAGCATCGGGTCTTTGAATGAAGTAAGAAAAGTATGGAGGTACCGGAACAGTGGAGTATGATAGTATGTAACAACTCGCAAATTTAAACGTAATTACGAGCTTTAAACATTTGCATTATTAGGCTAATTCCCTACTTGAGTGAATTCACAACTACTTTTAGAGGTAAGTCTAGCAAAGCCCGACTAGCTATTACGCGTAGTAATACTTATTCATAATTGGTAGTAATTATGTACAGAACAATTTAGACAACGCGACAAAAATTTATGACTGTTGGTGAACAAAATCATTTAATAAAACAGAATTATTAAACAACATTAACGTTTATTAAATATTATGACGGTAATATTTACAAAGTATTTCATAACGTATAAACATTTACTTTGTAAACTAAAACGAAACAAAGTTAATTTTTTTTTTTTTTTATTAAACCTAACTAAATTACTCCCATAAAATATTTCAACCAAAAATATAAGCAAAAACGTATTTAAATAATTACCATTTAAAAGATTATAACATTGAATAAACGGGGAAAACGAACACCGCACGGAGCGTAAACGCGGGGTTAAAATTTGGGAGATTCCCTCCCCCTAACCCCCCAAAAATCTGCATTTTTCCCTCCTCCCCACCCTCATTTCACCCACTCACTCTCTCTCTTCCATCTCTTTTCTCTCTTTTCTCTCTAACCACAACCACCACACCTCCACCACTTAAATCACTAAAATAACACCACAAAACGCACTCGAATCATCTAGCTCCTTTGGAATAAAACATTCACGAGATCACGAGCAACATTTCTACCTTTTCGGATTTTAAAAATCGACGCGCGTAAGTTTCCGACACTTTTCGAAAACTCTTAGATTTCGGTATTTTCTTTGTTATTTCATGTCTATAATGATTAATATACCATGTATTAGTGTTATATCAACTTATTATGTCCAAAAACACCATTAAAAATGCTTTAAAAGTCAAAAATTGCATAAAAATCACGAACAACGAGTTTCGCGAGTTGAGATTTAATCTCAACTCGACTCGCGAGAAATCTCAACTCGACTCGCAGAAATCTCAACTCGACTCGCGAGAAATCTCAACTCGACTCGCAGAAATCTCAACTCGACTCGCGAGAAATCTCAACTCGACTCGCAGAAATCTCAACTCGACTCGCGAGAAATCTCAACTCGACTCGCGAGAAATCTCAACTCGACTCGCGAGAAATCTCAACTCGCGGTCAACTTTGGTCAACATTTTTCAGCACTTTGAAATTTACTTAAAATGGGTACCAAATGATGATAATTAATTAATATGATATTAAACCAATGTAAGAATGGTTAACACATATTTTTATGAGTATGCAAATGAATCGAAACATGATAATAATGTTTTTGAGAATTATTATTACACACCGTGACCAACGGGCCGTACATGTTTTCAAAACTACAAAACTAAACGATAAACGAATACTTGGACATAATCTAGTTGCGTGGACACTAGCATGGATGGTAAAACTAAGACATCCACATACTTATCAAATCTCATACGTTTAGGGCGTTAGGAGATTTCGGACTATACTTGGGCTTTAGGCTTTGCTAGCACTCGCACATTACTTAACTCAACAGGTGAGTTCACAGCCCCTACTTTTACTGTTTTAAATGCTTTTGAACAGGGGTGGAAAACATAGTCAACTGTTTTACTTATTGCCATAACTGCTTTTACTCATATGATTGTTTATCATACTTGTTTGCTCACACGATTAGAATGCTTGAACTGTTAAACTCATACACAAAACTGGAATTTATGATACCACATTTTTATACGAATGTCGTGTTAAACTTTGTTTGGTATACCGGAGAACGACCGGTACTTTTATAAAAATGCTGGAGAACGACCAGCTACGTATTTTAGTGCCAGAGAACGACTGGCCAAGTGGACGGGAGAACGACCCGTGCGTATTCTGGACCGGAGAACGACCGGTGCGTATTTCGCTGGAGAACGACCAGCAGTGTTTGGACGGGAGAACGACCCGTGCGTATCTAGACCGGAGAACGACCGGTAAACTGTTTTATTGGACGGGAGAACGACCCGTGCGTCTTTTGACCGGAGAACGACCGGTACTGTTTGGGTAACTTTAACTGTATTTGGGTAACATCCCACGTAAACTGTATTTTGGGTAACATCCCACGTAAACTGTATTTTGGGTAACATCCCACGTAAACGGTATTTTGGGTAACATCCCACGCGAACTGTATTTTGGGTAACATCCCACAAAACAATTACTTGACTATTATGGCAATAACTATTTGTGAACGTATTGGTTTTAATAACTGTGCTTACAAACTTGATTCAACTATTGCAAACATAAAACCTGTGAATTCACTCAACCTCGTTGTTGACTTTTTACTATGTTTTTCAGGGAATTAGCAGCACACGTAAGGACCGCCTGCACATACGGATTCTAAGCGACCCACGATGAAACTAGGATGCCAACTTTTGACAACTGGATTTCTTTTATATAACTAATCTGTTTTAGTCATATTTATGAAATCTACTTTTGTAAACTTAATAACTTTCACATTTGCACGATTTAAAAAAATCGTAAACTTTGTAACTATTACATTTGGCATCTTAATATATTTGTTCTGTTGTAATCATATGCTCTGATACGTATGCATGTACTGTATATTGTGGCATTCCCCATACTTAACTAAATGCTTCCGCTAATCCAAATCGACGAATTTGGGGGTGTTACATAGTATACCTTGGCAAATACGGAGAAACAATCCTTTGCTCATCCGATAACGACGACGAAAAACATCCGCCGGAAAGGTTGGATTCTCGGCAAAATAGTCTCGATACAAACGTTCCGACGCGTTGGCACGATCTCTAGGAAAGTATCGTCGGGGTGCTCGTGGTATCGGAACATAAACTTCGTCTTCGTCGGATGAACCGGATCTTATCGCATCGAGCAATGCGAGAGCTTGCATCGGATCGGCACAAGCATTTACCGCGGTCACGTCCTCGATATCGGAATCGGAAAATGACATTTTATAAAATGTGAAAGTATACAAATTTGAGGTTTAGAGAGAATTGTGAATTTGAGGTGTGATTTTTTGATGGTTTAAGGGTGTGTATCTATAGTGGAAAAGTGAAGAAAAAAAAATAAAAAATAAAAAAACGCTCCTTGCCCGTTGGGAATTTTTAAATTTTTTTTTTTTCCCAACGGCTATTTTTTTTTTTAAATTTTTTTTTTTTTATTCGCTGGCCCATCTCGTCGGACCCACGCTCAACCCATACACCTCGTCGGATTTCCGACGGAGGAAACCGACGGACCGAACCGACGGCTCCGTGCCATCAGTGTCGGTTTCGTCGGTTTCAACCGACGGAAACCGACGGCCTCCGTTGGGACGGGTCTTACCAACATATATGTTAAGGTGTTGTGTTTAGGGTTTAGGGTTTGGCCTTTAGGGGTTAGGGTAGGGTTGGGGGTTTGAGGTTTCGCCCCGAAACCCCCAACCCTAAACCCCAAACCCTAAACGCTTTACAAAACTCTAAACTCTAAATCATACTAAACCCTAAACCCTAACACTAACCCTAAACCCCAACCTTAACCACAAATAAAATGTATAATCAATAACTAACACATGTGTTACTAATTTGTAAAACCCACCAAAAAATGGAAGAAAAAAAAAAGTTGTCGAAAGTATGCCTTGAGAGACGGCAAATCGAAGAGGATAAAATGCTGAATTTTATGGTGCAATTTTCATGATTTTTTGACTTATTGTTTGTGAGATATTTAATTTTAAAAAATGTGGAGGAGAGAGAATAAAGTGACACATGGCAGAAATCTGTTGGTTCTCTCATTTTCACTCAAAATTGGTGTACTCATTTGAACCTTACTCATATAAACTATAAAGAAATCGAGAAGCAAAACAAAAACTGATCATCGATCTCTAATTTTATAATATATATATATATATATATATAGGCTTTAGTTATTGTAGAAAAACATTTAAAGTAAAAAGGGTAGGAAACAACGTTAGATTTCATATTTGCTTGAATTATTTAAAATAAAATGGTTCATGTGGATCAATACAAAATAAAGAAACATATATTAAAATTGTACAAACATACTTTGCCAACATGATACAATTTCATTTTAAGAATGATTCATATTCTCAATAAACCTTAAAAAAATTATACATATTCGATTAGTTTGATACATAGTGATTTGATACATAGTGGTTTGATACATGATTATATATTCATTTAATATAATTGAATGATATTTGTAAGAGACATCTGTTACTATATCATGGATTCTTACCCTTTTTACTTTAAACTTCTTTTTGTTTGAACCAAAACCTATATACAGAGGCGGGCTCAAAAAATCCCAAAAAATTTAGTCATCGGTGTCACAAAAATTTTGAAGCTTCCTCGACTTTGTACATTATTAAGTTTATTTAAATATGGGGTGCCCTGCCTAAATATGAGTAGTGACACTCTTAAAAAATCAATAAATTCCCAACTAAATTTACACCAAGTCAACTTAATTGACTGGTGTCACGTGTCACCGCTGGCTATAACGTGGGTCCGTCCATGCCTATATATATATATATATATATATATATATATAATTTAATATAAAAAGTAGACATAAATTAGGATGAATAAAAAGATCTAAACAATATCGACCACTACACCTGCCAACTTGCTAGGCTCCAATCACTGTTTTTATCACCTTTAACATCCATATTACCATTACCATTTCTCCTATAAAACATCACCTCAATTTCTCTAAAGTTTGCATTAAAATCTCTCCTTTCAACTAATTTCCACATTAGTTATCAATTAACATCTTCACAATGTTGCCAAGAAGTAGAACTATGCCCTCAAGAATCCATCATGGAGTTGTAAGTTCAACTTTTATTCAAGCAATTACATGCATGAGTACCAGTTTTCTAATTGATTCATCTGTTTGGAAAATATAAAAAAGTTACCGTTGATATTGGTAGGTTGAAGAAAGACAAGATATTCTGCACTATTCACATATCGAAGCTCGAACTAAAGTTGATACCGAGAGCCAAGCAATGAATGTCGAGGCCGGCTACTCAAAGAGCTTCGACGATGATGATCGTCTAAAGCGTACTGGTACATAATTTCTACTAATTATTTCACAACTAATTAAGTAGGTTTTTTGAAAGTTCATTAGGTTCTTCGATCATAATATTAAATTCTGTGACTTTTTTAACAGGGACCTTATGGACGGCATCATCGCATATAATCACTGCAGTTATTGGTTCAGGAGTACTGTCATTGGCATGGGCTATTGGACAACTCGGTTGGGTTGCTGGACCACTTATTATGATCCTATTCGCCTTTGTTATTCTATACACGTCTAATTTGCTATCACAATGTTATAGGTCTGGTGACCCTGTCACTGGGCCAAGAAACTATACCTACATGGAAGCTGTCAAGGCTCATCTAGGTATGTACAATTCATAATAACATTACACTATTGTATGCAGGGTTAAGTATCGGAAAATGGATTAAACTTTACGCGAAATGTATAAACTATTTATCGTATGTCTTCGATAAGTTATTCATAAGGTAATCAGTAGTTGTTTACTACGTGACGGTCATATAACTTACCACGTCATCAGTTTACGATTATAAGATATCATATAGACACACTAGTAGTAGTCTAAACGTCTTTTATACACATAATAGACTTTTAATTAAAGTCTAACACATTTTTAAACACTTAATCAGCTTCTCTAGTACAAATTATACAATAATATAAGAAGAATTTAATTTAATCATGTTTTATTGGTGTGTTTCATTTGCAGGGGGGCGTAAGGTGAAAATATGTGGCATAATACAATACGTCAATTTATTCGGAGTGGCAATTGGTTACACAATCGCGGCCTCGGTTAGCATGATGTAAGCCATTATTTACTCAGCCTTTGCATCTTCAAATCATAGCACCTCGAAAATGTATATACGAAGTATATGATAATATAACAAGAGTAATGCTGTTTAGACATACTTTCGTGTTAAAATATCGTTTTATAATGTGAGTAATGATATGTAGACGTTAAGTATACTTTAGGCACGTGTATCATATTTATCTGATATAACTAAACCTGGCTCGATTAATTGATCAGAAGAATAACAACGGAAGCAGAATGCTCTATTATATTGTAGACAGATAATTGTGTAGTATTTGTGACTATATTTATTGATATGATACTATTTCAGGGCTATAAAGAGATCAAATTGTTTTCACAAAAGCCATGGGAAGGACCCGTGTCATATGTCAAGCAATGGGTACATGATAACTTTTGGGATCATCGAAATACTATTTTCCCAAATCCCAGATTTCGACCAAGTGTGGTGGCTCTCGATTGTTGCTGCTGTTATGTCATTCACTTACTCTTTCATTGGTCTTGCACTTGGGACTGTACAAACAGCAGGTTCGTTTGTGTCAATGTAGAACTGCAAGTACAATTATTTGATCATGGTATCTAACTTTTCGTGTACTAGATAGATAAAATTAAATATGTAATCAGCTAAACGAATAGGAACGAAACAACACTTGAATCAAACAAAAGTATTGATAACACCATTTTCTATCACTTCACAATGTCCCCCTTAAGTACATACAAGATTACAAGCTAGTCATGATATAAAGGGACTTTATATGTTGATAGAAAGTTTGATAAGAAAAGCAAGATATTTTTAGGTCTTGTAGCAGTAATTATCACAAGATCAATGATTGATTTCTTGATGATTAGTTATGCTCTAATGATAATTATAATGAATAATATTAATATATTTGGTGTTTGTAGAAAGTAAGGAGATCAAAGGGAGTTTGACTGGAATAAGTATTGGAGCAGTAACTCATGCTGGAACAGTTACTGCCACCCAAAAGTTGTGGAGGAGCTTTCAAGCATTAGGAGCTATTGCTTTTGCTTATTCTTATTCTGTCATTCTCATTGAAATTCAGGTAACTAGAACTATTTATGCTAAAAATATTTATCCCTTCTTTTAATTGTTGAGGATGATCGAAACAATACTAGAGATAGTTACTCTGTTATTAAATTTTTTAGGATACGATTAAAACACCTCCGGCTGAATACAAGACGATGAAGAAGGCAACTTATTTGAGCATTTTCACGACGACAACATTCTATTTGCTTTGTGGGTGTATGGGTTATGCTGCATTTGGAGATGAGGCCCCAGGGAATCTTCTAACTGGATTCGGGTTTTATGACCCGTATTGGTTACTTGACATAGCCAATATTGCCATTGTGGTACATCTTGTCGGTGCTTATCAGGTACCAAAATATGTATTGAGTATATATATGTGTCATGTATACAGTAGTTTAACTTGATTCAGAGTAGTTGTAGTTAAGTTTTTGCTGCATACAAATAAGTTTGTTTAGAAGTGCTCATTCTTACAAAAAGTAAGCTCTTTTGTTGTCTGCTATTACAAAATTAATTGTTTTCTTGTAACAAAAGGTCAAGTCAACCGATCTCAACAACTTCTACTTTTATCAATACTGACTCTTTAAGCATGTAGGTGTATTGCCAACCATTATTTGCATTTGTTGAAAAATGGAGTGCACAAAAATGGTCCAAGAGCGATTTTGTGACAGCGGAATACAACCTCCCAATTCCCTTCTACGGAGTTTTTCAAGTTAACTTCTTTCGCGTTGTTTGGAGGACCATATTTGTGATCACTACAACGGTCATAGCCATGCTCTTGCCGTTCTTCAACGACGTGGTTGGATTTCTAGGAGCTTTAGGGTTCTGGCCATTGACTGTTTACTTCCCTATCGAAATGTATATGTCTCAAAAGAAAATCAAAAAATGGACACGTCAGTGGGTCGGGTTGCAGATACTTAGTTTTGGATGCCTCTTAGTTTCGATAGCTGCAGCTGTTGGTTCGGTTGCCGGTGTAGTTCTTGATCTAAAAACTTACAAGCCATTCAAGACCAGTTATTAGCTAGTAATTAGTAAGACTCTGTTTTTGTATCAGTATTTAGCACCATATGTATTACTCCAAAAACTACTAAATCTACAGAATGAGACATTTTACAAGAGTACATTAAATCTAAACATTCTCGTACTTACATGAACATTTATACCTTAAATAATCAACCAATTGGATTTGCACAACTTTATCCGACAAGATGAGTTGAGTTACATCTAACACATTAGAGTTGTATTAAAGTACTATTTATGGGTGGGGCTAAGATATTTAGTCATCATAGAGTTTAAAGTTGTGCAATAATTAACAACAGTATGATGATAATATTGTGGTGGCCTTAAAATATGGGATGATGTAAGCAACAATTCATATGATTATGTTTGTAATGGATTTTGCAATTAAGTGAAATAAATAGTCTTCCTTCAATCTGATGGCTACCAATGATCACAGCTTGCAGATTGTTCTATTCACATCATCACATGTATGATGAGACTTCTCACTTATCTGCCTATTTACCTAACAAGTTAACAACTAACATGGTTCCACAAGTCCACAACAACCTAGCTGGTACCTAGACCATGGCTGGGTGTTAACCGATAGTCAAACCAAGTATCAATAAATTGAGCTGAGCTCGATTTAAACTCGAATACAGAAAAAGGTTTTGAGCTCTATCGACTTGAACCCTAGCGTTATTTCATTTATAATTGAGAACTTAAATTTCGAGTTCAAGTATAATCAGTTACATTCATTTAAAGTATTAGAACAATATCTCTATATAAAACAAGACTTTAGAACATGCGAACTTGTGAAGCCAAATATTAATTTTTAACTTAGCTTGCGAAACTAATGAACCCATAAATTTTGTTAGGGGCCAAACTCGAGCAAGAGTAGCTTGTTATAATCACTAACACCCGTATACTTAGAAACATCAGTTTCTTACTCATCTTCTACGAAGCGTATAAATTTCTACAAGCTTCTCGATCATACAATGAACTATAAATTTTCTACTTTAGTGCACTCGATACGATTTTAAAAACGTAGTCACATAATGAGATGTTTGGTTTTACACGACACAATCACAAATACATTCTCTCAGAATTTAGAATACAAATAGGTTCCACAGCACAAAAGATGAATGAATCAAACTTCAACTCGTTAACACAATGTACCTCTGTCATAATTATAGAGATATTAACACAAGACTCCTGTAACTAAAACCATATTCACTATATTATGTTTCCGATTTAGATGACTTCGACTTGGATGATTTTGAATGTGAGGCTGCAGCTTTGACGAGAGTTGTTGGCTTAATAGAACTTTTGGGGTTCAGCGCCTTCCGTATTTTGAACACAGCCCAAGCTGTCCCTATCGCATGCCCGGCAGCACGCATCCCTTCGTTTGTCACTTTGGCTGCATCTTCGCCATGCCTGTACCCGTTAACAGAGGTTATTTTAAATTGTCCGGTTTACACTGATTTTGACAGGAACCTCTAACAAAACTTTTATGATTAACAAGATTGTTGAATAACTTGTTGCTTTACACGGTACATTATTACACTAGATACTTTTTTGGAATACACAACATGTAAGCTTAAGCCCCAAATCTTTTAGGAGCGTCAAGATATATGGCTTATTCTAATTACTCAGTAATTCTTTGGGACTATAATTGCAAGTGACCCATAAAATAGAGATCTTTAGTGAATATACCTGTGCGAAACAAAGTCTGTTGTGACAGTTGACGTTGTCGACATCACATTTCTCCCAGCCACTTCAAGGGCATCACAGACTTTGTCTAAATACACAACCAGAAATAGATCATAAGAAACAAGCAAGGATGTTCAATTAATCGACAACATTGGCCCTAGAGATTTCAACTTTGAATATTAAGAGTAACATGAGCTGGATTGTTTAGATTATTTTTGGTTAAACAGGCATAAGAACGAGCATGAACACATCATAACGGTCATAGGTGCAACATTTACATGCTAACATACATATCTTTACCCAAAAGATATTGACTTTCGGCTTCTATGGGTCAAATAGATTTCACAATTGACCTCGAAGACTTCTTTTACTATGATGATTATAAATTAAGTAGAGCAAATATTGTAAACCATAATGATAGTTCTTCCAATATATAGTAAGTTTTGGGTCTTGAAGATTGTCTTAATATTCGGTATAAATTAGCTGCTATCTTTAGGATGACAACGTTATAAAGCTAATACGTAATAAATTCATTATTCTGAAATAAAAAATGAAAAAGTATTTAAGAAAGGAGACATACTGAAACCATCCAAGGATGCGAGAATAATTTCACCAGGAAGAAGGTTAAAGAATTTCTTGCCAGGTTTCGAGTTAACAATAGAACCCGTCACAAATCCAGATACCTTAACAACACCAGAAAGAATTCCAGTTGCCACACTCTCGGACATCTTTGTCAATCTCTTAGCCCTGAAACAACATTCACATGTTAAATATATATGTATCATGGCAGTGCATGAAGCCTACTTCTACATGAAGATTGCCAATATTAAACCCCATGAACATTACTGAACGCGCTAAAAGCCAATGACAGCCAAAAATAGAATTAAAAAGATTGCAGTTTACTTGGAAATCAAAGGAGAAGTAGCTAGCAATACCTTTTAGAGAAAGGCAATTCTAATTTGTGATCCTCCTATCACCCCTAGAATAGAGTCCAATTGTGATTTTGAAAGTCAAAAGTACTACACTTCCTAATCAGATTTTTGGAGTAATTAATTAAGTTAAAACTTAGACAAAGAATGTTCCTATTTGAAGCATCTCTGATAAAGTAAAATGAAGTAAAGAAATATCTATACATACAAGACATACGAATTCTTGCATCTTTAGTCATGATTTCCTATTGAGTACCTAATCCAGATAACCTCAACTCACATATTTTAACTTTCTAATCAAATTTGATGCTACGATTTTACAACCTAAAAGACAACCTCTTTTTAGTATGTCCGCATCCATAGCATTCACAAACCTGCAAATTCATGATCAACACACATGTTCTATAATCTACACATTCTAAAAAAAAATGCTAACAGTCACAACACATATTTTTAATTACACTAGAACCAGTCAATGAATTATAAAAACAAACAGAACAAAACAAACTACCTTTTCATTCTCTTCAAAGCTTGAGGACTAACTTCAGATTTCGAACCCGATTTGGTCCGTTTTTTCAAAAACTCATTTCCCCATTTTAACCTATCAACAGTCACATCCCCACACCACAATATCCCCTTAATCAACTGCCCTGAACCACCAGCAATCAACTTTGCAACTGACCCACTATATTCCTCCACATTTGGCGCCAACGTCGTCCAATAGGCCGCCGCTTTCACCTCCGCCGTACCACCACCATCCTCCGCCACCACCCCCACCGCCGACGCCGGGGACACACTCTTCACCGAAAAAGCACTGTACTGCTCCAAGACCCCGTCAAGAATATCCTCAAAATCTTGACCCGGAACCGTTAACCCATAGTTCAACAAATTATCCGGGTCAAGATCCGAACTTGAATCCGAGGGCACACGCAGAGTGAAAAAGTAATGGGAACCATCTAACTTAACAGCTGCTTCATCTTTAGCTAACGGAAACTGGATGGCGTCACCGATACGAGCAAGAGCGGCGACCACGGCGTTCCCTTGCCGGAGCTGGACTATCTCGAAATCGCCGGAAGCAAGCTCGACGCTTTGGTGTTTATCAATTAAATGAATGATTGAATTTGGGATCTTGATGATGATTTCTTCAGATGGTTCTAATGATGTTAAAATGCTTGGATCGTAGGATTGATGATGAGTGTCAATGATTAGGTTTTCATGATCAAAATCAAGAGATGGGTAAAGAGATGGAGCTGATGGAGTGTACACTGACGATGATGAATCAGGGTTTGATTGAATGATTTGTGGGTATAGATTACTAGTTTTAGGTTTTTGTGATTCCATTTTGGTTTAGTTTTTGATTGTGTTTTTGGGTGGATTTTGGTGGGTATATGTGAAAGATTGAAACTTGTAAATTAAGGAAATGAAATCGCGTAATTAACGAGTAGACGTGCGTGTTTTGGGAATAACAATCCTCGCTCTCTACTATAAATTTCAAATTAATTTTTTGTTTTAGTTTAAAATTTATAGTAGAATATTATGTTCGAGAGCCTTACTGGCATTTTACCCGCACAATGAGATAAAAGATTTTATTCACGGTAAGTCTGTGCAATGACATATCATCTTGAGTAAAATGTAAAACAATAATGTTATACCAATTTGTAAATTATTTTATATACATTTTATTTCAAATGATTATGTTTACAGTTATAATTTTAGACACGACTTGAAAGTTTATACGTAAATAAACGAGGAATGGTTGTATTATCAAGTCTTGACCCGCCGACTGATTTAATTTATCTTTTTGGGTTTGGGTTATAGTCCAGGTCAGCGGTTTGACCGGTCAACTAGCACCATCCATGTCGTATCTGGGTTGATTCATTTTTACCCGTTAACCTGTTTATCGAATCATTTTTGGGTTTAGAGTGTGAACTTCTGACCTGTAAACCTAACTCGGCCCATATCAAAATCCTTAATTATAATTATGAAAGTTTGTTAAAATTAAGATATAGATATCTTATATAGATATAACATGTTTATAGTTATGCATCTTACTTTGTATATAGTACTTAGTAATTTTTACTTTTTAAAATCAAATGGTTAAATCCTATATATAGAAATGATATAATAATTTTTAGAGTAAATTACATTGCCCGTTCATGTGGTTTGCACGTTATTATAAAGCCAGTTCTCGGGTCAGGAATTCCTCGGAGCCAGTCCCTTGACTCGGAAATTTGTTTCACTCCCGGTCCCTACGTCAAACGGGCGTTAAATATGCTTGTTATCTCATCCCACGTGACTTCCACATGGCCGAGTAAATTACATTGCCCAACCTTGTGGTTGTCCGTAAATTACATTGCCCTTCCCTATGGTTGTCCGTAAATTACATTGTCCGTCCCTGTGTGTGACACCCGTCAAATTAGGACTAGTGATTAGTGCATAATCATCTATAATACATGTAATTAATTCTGTGTTAGGCTAATTAATGTATCAATTAATATATATTGTTGAATATATATAATTACGCGATTTGGTTAAATCGTGCACTTTTAAATCGAATAGAATTCGGTTCAATTAATACAGACGTTGGTGAACAATTTTATTAAATAATATAACATTATTTCATAACACTATTATATCCAAAATATTACTTTGATAATATTTCGTATCCATTTCGTATCGTATAAATAACATCTACGCGATTAAAATATTAAACGCGCAAACAAATCGAAACAAAGTTAAGTTATATTTTATAACTCGAACATTAAGTATCTGGTGAGATAATTCAACAAAAATATCGAACGATTATTCGTATTTTAAAACGTATGTTTAAACGTATAAAACAATTATTTAACGTTCAAATAACCGGGGAAACGAACACCGCACGGAGCGCAAATACGGGGGACCAAGAATTGGTGAAGTCCACACCCGTGGACCTCACCGAAAATCATCCAAAAAGGTGAGGGTCATCACCCCCTCACCTCATTTGTTACACACACACTCAACACTTTCTCTTTCAGTCTCTCTCTTTCATCTTCACCACCACCTTCCACCCCAAAATAACACCATAAAAACTCATCAAATCACCTAGCTCGTTTAGAAGAAAACGATCACGGAGTCACGATCTGCATTTCTATCTTTTCGGATTTCTCTCGCGTTAACTTGTAAGTTTCCGACAAATCTCGAAAACGCTCCGATTTCATTTATTTTACTTGAATGTTGTTTGTATAAGTTTAAATGTCCAAATATGGGTTGAGTAAAAGTATCGGACCAAACGAAAACCGAAAAACACATTTTTGGGCTCAAAAATTCCGACTAGACGCGAGTGTTGCATGGGTCAAAACCAGTATAGCGACACTTCCTTAAGTATCGCACTAAGTGTCTCCAAAAACCCTCTTTTTGCGACACTTGCTTAAGTGTCGGCAAAGATCCCACCCGACACTCCAAGCGACACTTCCTCGAGTGACGCTTGACCTCAATACCCGACACTTGCCTAAGTGTCGCCACCTTATGCGACACTACTTAAGTGTCGCCCCGAAATCGATTTGCAATTTATCCGACACTTATACCCGACACTTGCTTAAGTGTCGCCCCTTATGCGACACTTCCTCAAGTTACGCCAATAATTAAGAAACTACCATTTTATGCAACACTACTTAAGTGTCGCCAAAAACTATTATGTGTCGCATACAAGTGTCGCTAAAACAGAAAGTTTACAAATCATTTTTACACTAAGTGTCGAACTTGTACAACCTCAAACTCTTATACGGTACGACTTCTAAAACACATTGGAACATACTTTTAAGTATAACACTTCGAAAATATAATGATAATGTTGAGATTATTATTTCAAACAATCACCAACGGGCCGTACACGTTTTTAAAACTCAATCAAATCAACCAAATCGTGGTCATTTGGACATTCTAGTTGGATGAACAACTACAAAGGTGAAATTTATAGATACCTACTCACGTTTATAACCATCATGTGTCGTGGACACCCTCAGGTTACAAGTCTTCGAACATCACTACTCAGCTAATCAACTCAAGTTGATTAAGTTAAACTCTCAAGACTTGGGTGAATCTCATAGTCCCTATTTTTCTGTTTTTACTCAGGGGTGTGATACTGTAACACCCAAAATTTCACTGTAGGCGGAAGCAAGTTTTGGGGTGCTACTAATCAAATATCAACAGCACAAAGTATACAACAAACGACCTCTAAATGAGACGTTTAAAAATAGTTACATTTCAAATATAAATTTGTTTGAAAACATAGTATTTTCGGTTACAAAAATGTTGTTCCCTAGAGTTCACGCGTGTAGCGGGAGATTCTATTACATAATCATAATATACAAAAGATAATGCTAAGAATCTCCATTAAATGCAATGTAGAAATCATGCGACTCTAGCTAGTATCCAAGGAAATCCTACTCCATCTGTGTACCTGAGATACAAAGCTAAAAAGGGTCAACCAAAAAGGTTGGTGAATCTTACAGGTTTAGTAATAAGTAATCGCTATGAACCACAAGTATGTACTAGTGTTGCTATCAAGCAAAGTAAGTAAACCAGTAAGTCAGCACAGTTGCCATGAGCTCATAAGTTGAAGCTTAACAGTGTGTCAGCACAGTTGCCATGAGCTCGATCAGGTCCTTGAATGCGGATCCTGACACCACAGTTAAGCTCAGACTATGTGCTCATGGCAGTGATATACATATTATTTATTTGCTTGGTTGCAAATCAATTTACTAAATCTTGCGTAACATACATTAAATTGTATCAATTAAACCTGTGAGCTCACTGGCTTTTAGCCAACCCGTTTTACATGTATTCTTAGGTGATCAGCAGTAGTAGGACTGCCCACTCAGGATCTTAGCTCGAGTCACATGCAAACACTGTTATCAAGAGATTTCATTGCATTTCTACATTTTTTATAATTAGATATGTGTTAAAATCTCTCAAATCAATTATGTGAACTCAATGCTTTTGTAAAACTTATGTACTATTATTATTTTAATGTATCTTATCAAAACAACGCATGTAGATGTCGTTCATTATTAACTTATGTGCTGTGATTATTGATTAGTAGCACCCCAAAGTATGCTTCCGCTCAACAGTAAATTTGAGGGTGTTACAGATTGGTATCAGAGCCTAAGGTTATAGTGAACTAGGTTGCATTTAGTGGGCCTAGACTATGACCGTTAGGCGATATTCATTATTAGGTATAATTGGTTCAAGGATTACATCATACAAGTTTAATTTAACATAGCCTGATCAACTATATACAATTAAATTAAGATGATGTGAGATCTGAAAGGGGTTATATCGAACATGAATGCGTTAGTTGACTCTGACCACGAGAGAACCGGGACTTATACCTGTTTTGTGCAGATGCACACTAGGCTATTATGTGATATACGTGTATATACATACATAGGCCTCACTCATTTACTAAATTGTTAGGCTATTATATATTGTATGTATATGAATAGGCCTCACTCACGTACTACTTTTTAGACTATTATATATTGATATATATATATATATATATATATATATATATATATAGGGAGAGGGAGAGAGAGATCTCACGCGATAATATACTCATTAACGCTCACACCACCGAAAATGAAAAATATAGCTACCACAACATCACTCGATATAAAGAACAAGACTTTGTTCTCATCTACTACCGTCTATCTATTCATACACATATGGCAAATGACGAGACGTCCTGCAGTACTGGCTCATCCTCACTAGGAAGATATCGCCTCTTAATTTTCCTACCGTTTCCATCCTTCGGGATCACGATTGAAACATACTACTAGGGGAACCTCTAGGTCTCCATAAGCTAAGTCTTATCCCACGCACACTGTTGATAACATCACTTTCATCCAGACGAATTCTGAATCTCGATGAACATGCCACCAAAGAGACAAACCTTCAACGCTGCTGAATTCGCACAATTCGTTTCCCAAGGAGTAGCCGAAGCTCTGGATGCTCAATCCTCACTGAGAAATAATGAAAGAAGTGATGACACTGTTAACAAAGCTATTGTTGCTAAACCCTGCACTTATAAAGGCTTTCTCAACTACAAGCCCCTGAACTTTAAGGGTACGGAAGGTGCCATTGGATTAGTCAGGTGGATCGAGAAGATGAAATCAGTTTTTAGAATCAGCAATTGCACAGAGGACTACCAAGTGAAATATTTCACCTGTACTTTCCTAGAAGGTGCTCTGACATGGTGGAGTTCTTATGTGCAATCTGTGTGAATTGATGTTGCATATAAACTCCCATGGGAAGAGTTGAAGAGGATGTTGAGGGACGAGTACTGTCCTAATGAAGAACTCCAGAAATTGGAAGATGAGTTCTGGCATCTGATTGTGCAGGGAACCGACATCACTGATTATAGCACTACCGACAAACCTAAGTCCTGCTATGAGTGTGGAGACACATGGCACTTTAAGAATGAGTGCCCAAAGATGAAGAACAAGGGCAACAACACAACTGAGGGATGCGCCTTCATTCTGAACTCAAAGGAAGCCCGCCAAGACCTGAATGTAGTCTCGGGTACATTCCTTCTCAACAATCTTTATGCCTCTTTTCTATTTGATACTGGTGCTGATAGGAGCTTTATATATGATGAGTTTAGTCCATTGCTTAACATCACTCCTATTGCCTTAGATGCTAAATACATTGTAGAACTAGATAATGGCAAACTCATAGAAACCGATAGTGTAATACCTAATTGCACTTTAAACCTCGCCGACGAATTGTTTACCATTAATCTCATACCTGTCGAGATTGGAAGTTTCGACGTCATTGTTGGCATGGATTTGTTGTCCAAGCACCGCGCTAAAATCGTCTGCTACGATAAAATTGTTCGCATTCCTCTCACCTCCAGTAGTAATTTAGTCATACAAGGGGAGATCAGTGGGACGAGATTGAATATCATTTCCTGCTTGAAAAGCCGAAAGTATTTGAGAAAGGGTTATCAGACAATCCTCACACACGTTATAGAGAAAAAGTCGGAGGAGAAGCGACTTGAGGATGTGCCCATCGTTTGAGACTTTCCAGAAGTCTTTCCTGAAGACTTTCCTGGTGTTCCACCACCGAGACAAGCAATCGACCTTGTGCCCGGAGCAGCACCCATGGCACGAGCACCTTATCACTTAGCCCCATCCGAATTGTAGGAGTTGTCCACTCAATTGCAGGAACTTCTGGATAAAAGATTTATCAGACCGAGTTCTTCACTTTGGGGAGCTCCACTCCTGTTTGTGAAAAAGAAGGACGGTTCATTCAAGATGTGTATCGACTAAAGAGAGTTTAACAAATTGATCGTGAAGAACCGTTACCCACTTCCTCGCATTGATGACTTATTCGACCAACTTCAAGGGTCAAGTTTCTATTCGAAGAAAGATCTACGATCAGGTTATCATCAGTTACGAGTTTGTGACATCGGCATCTCAAAGACTGCCTTCCAAACTCGCTATGTGCATTACGAGTTCCAAGTGATGCCATTTGGTTTGACAAATGCACCGGCTGTATTCATGGACCTTATGAACCGAGTATGCAAACCCTATCTCGACAAGTTCGTCATTGTCTTCATCGATGACATTCTCATCTACTTGCGCACTGAACAGGAACACGTGCAACATCTCAAAGCCATTCTAGAACTTCTTAGACACGAAGAGTTATATGCCAAATTCTCTAAGTGTGAGTTCTGGATGCAAACCATTAAATTCCTTGGTCATGTGATTGACAGTCAGGGAATTCACGTAGATCCATCAAAGATTGAGGCTATCAAGTGCTGGAAAGCACGTACAACGCCGACTGAAGTACGCTAATTCTTAGGTCTGGAAGGTTACTATCGACGCTTCATAGAGAACTTCACAAAATAGCCAACCTCTCATGATACCGACTCAGAAGGAAAGGAAATACGATTGGACTGATAAGCAAGAGTCAGCATTTCAGCTATTGAAACAAAAGCTTTGCAGTGCACCCATTCTATCATTACCCGAAGGCAACGATGACTTCGTGGTATACTGTGATGCCTTACACCAAGGTCTTGGTTGTGTGTTGATGCAACGAGACAAGGTTATTGCCTACGCTTCCCGACAACTCAAAGTTCATGAGAAGAACTACACCACTCATGATCTCGAACTAAGAGTCGTAGTGTTTGCACTCAAAATCTGGAGACACTATCTGTATGGCACAAAATGTACCATCTTCACCGATCATAAAAGCCTCCAGCATATATTCGATCATAAGGATCTCAACATGAGGCAACGTCGCTGGGTCGAGTTGCTTACCGATTATGACTACGAGATCAAATACCAGCCGAGCAAAGCAAATGTTGTTGTCGATGCCCTAAGTCCAAAGGAACGCGCCAAACCACTTCGAGTCAGAGCCCTTAGTATTACCATTTATAATGATCTTATCATTAAAATCCTCACCGCTCAACTCGAAGCATTGAACCCTGAGAACCTGAAAAATGAGGCCTTGCGCAACATGGAAAAATAACTCGAAACCAAACCCAACGGAGTCAAGTATTTCGCTAACTGAATTTGGTTGCCTAGTTTTGGAAACCTTCGAGACTTGGTGATTGATGAAGCTCGCAAGTCTAAATACTCTATACATCCTAGATCGGACAAGATGTATCATGGCATCATGGGATTGTACTGGTGGCCAAACATGAAAGCTGAGATTGCTACATATGTCAGCAAGTACCTCACATGTTCTAAAGTCAAAGTTGAATATCAAAAACCCTCAGGCCTGTTACAACAACCGGATATCTCTCAGTGGAAATGGGAGCAAATCGCTATGGATTTCATCACTTAACTCCCGATAACATCAAGCGGTTGCGATACCATTTGGGTGATCGTGGACCGGCTCACCAAATCTGCTCATTTCCTTGCCATCGAGGAAATCGACAAAATGGAACGACTCACACGAATCTATTTGAAGGAGATCGTATCCCGACACGGCGTTCCAATCTCAATTATCTCTGATAGAGATAGCCGTTTTACATCACACTTTTGGCAATCATTACAAAAATCCTCGGGTACTCGTTTGGATATGAGTACAGCTTATCATCCACAAACCGATGGCCAAAGTGAAAGGACAATTCAAACACTGGAAGATATGCTACGCGCTTGCGTAATTGACTTCGGTGCAGATTGGGAACTGATGCTGTGTAAACAGAGTTAAGTTTTATAAATGGGAGTACCTGGTTACTATACACAATACATGCAAGAATACCTGGTCGTAATATAGTATAGCCTGATAAGTCCGAGTCGAACACGAGGAACGGATGTCAATATTAAATAAAATGGAAATTGTTGTAAATAAAAACAGTAAATAATGGGGGCGTTTTAGTTCCGATCGAACAATTGGCAAACAATTATGAAAAATGGTTTATTAAATAAAACTTAATTAAATAAAATGGAAAAATGATAAAATAATTAATTAAATAGAATATTTAATTCAAATGATAAAAGAAATGTATTCACTTGGATTACTTTCCTTAGAATCCGGTTATTACTTTATTGAATTGCTCAAACAATGGATTTTATGGCGACATGACAAATAAGACAACTCCCTTTCCGAGGTAAGTTAATCTAATACAATAAAGAAAGACATAAAATTGTTTTCAACACGTTAACATTCAAGTAACGTTGCCCACCAAATTGTATTATAAATTAAACCTACGCCGTTTATGTGATTTACTTCTGTGACTTGAATCAATAAAGTCTATAACCAATAATAGTTATCTTGTTCATTAATTATTACTACCGATTATTAACCCTAACCTGTCAAACTCAATATATTCAGCAATAATTGTTAACTAAAATCAACAATCATCAATAATCTATTAATCAAAAGGAATTCAATCTCAATTGAACCATAAACCACGTTAGGTAACCACTAATAATCAATCAATAATCAAGGATTAACAAGTAAACGCATAAACATTCATAAAATCCGATAGTTTTCACAATTCAATAATCAAACCATCATCTAAGTATTATCATCCAAGTAAATACATAAAAGACTAGCCAATCATATTGTTACAGAAACTCAGATTCATAATCAATACCGAAATCATAATCAAATGAAAAAGGATTAAAGTATTCAAACCGAGAAACCAAAATAATGATTGAACAATCGAAAAAGGCTTTAATTCTCCTTGCTTCTAACTTCAAAATGCTCCTGGAATGAGGCTAGAATGAGTGCAAAAACGGATGGAGAGAATTGGGAAATGATAACCCTCAAAATGAAAGCAAAATAAACTATTTAGGGTTTCTGTCGAATCAATCCATACGCTGTATGGATTTGCATACGCCGTATGGATTGAATAAGCCCATGGATCAGACCCGCGTAATCTGGCGGCCCGACTCACACCATCCATACGCCGTATGGATTTCCATACGCCGTATGGATTCAATTTCTCAACTTTTAGCCACTCGACTTCAGTTCTTCAAGCTTCAATCATTTTAGCTTCTTTTCTTCAGTACTAGCCCATTTTCTGCTTCTTTTCCGATTCAAGCTCCAAATAAATCCTAAATGCAAATATGAACAAAATGAGTACCAAATTCAAATAAAATGCATAAAAATTCTATCAAACAAGGGGGTAATTAGTACTATAATTTAGTACATTTTAGCGTTCATCAAACATCCCCCACTTGAATCCTACTTGCCCTCAACTAGACTATCAACTAAAACCTTCAAAAACTTTTAATATGAACGGCAAATAAAAGTACAAAAGGACTTACATACCACCTAGCATTTCACAAACCAAATTCTTATCCTAAAATTGCTTCTACTATATAGCTTAGTAATCAAGAAACTCTTCTAGGAAAACAAATCCTCATATATTATTAGGTATAAAAGGTAACTCATAATGATTATCGATATTGTTGTCCATCTAAACAATCTATAATTCAGAAATTGAGCTCAACTTATTATTATTCTAGCAAGCTGTTTCCCTTGATTTTCAATAGCAAAATACCCTCATACAACTAACGTGCCACAATTCTCCACATAATGAATATCCAAATAAATCAATCATTTTTCAAACCAAGATATTGGTGACAGGTCTGTACCTTAGTACAACAGAGCGACCTAACTTGGCTTTGGTTTTTCAGTTCATGAGTCCTTTGTACTCTTTTCTTTTTATCTATATTTTTCTATATATATCAAATATACTGACGGAAATCAGGTCTGTACTTATGTACAACAGAGGAGACAACACCAGTATATTCCCAAATGATGATAATCAGGATCCCAAAATTATGGATTATAACAGGCTATCATATAAGGATTAAGACTAAGGTCATACCTTGCTAAAAGATCCTCTTAGGATAAATCCTACTTTATATATTAAATTTCTTAAAAGCTCAATAACCTTCATATAGATTGTCTATCGATACATCATATGATGAATTATCTAATATTTAACATTAAGTTCATTTCATCCTTTGAATTCCCACATGTGTTACAAGATTTGCTAAACTTTACACAGAAAACAATTTCAAAAGAAAAATTTTGGTCTTGAAAAATGACTAACATAGAATGACCTTTAACTCAATATTTACCATTCATATCCTAAGGACAAACAAACTTCTTTTCCCCCATCTCCCACTTTAAAAATATTGCAATGTCCTCATTGCAAAGTAAACAATAACATAAGGACTAGAAAAGAAGTGAACAGAAACTCCCCTGAGCTATCTTCAATATACAAGCTAGACTGCCGCCTTCAAACAACCAACATCCTCTTCAATGAGCTTTATTAACACAAAACAAAACAAAATAAATAATTAAGAAAAACAACGGGTTGTCTCCCGAAAGCGCTTTTGTTTATCATGTCAGTAAGCTCGACACTTTGCTCCATGACTTAAGTGAAATTCATCTCCAAATCCCTTTTGGAGTCCCTTGAGTCACCATAATACTTCTTCAAACGACTTCCATTCACCTTGAATGTCGTACCAGAATGACCTTTCAAATCAACAGCACCAAATGGATAAACCTTTTCAACTATGAAAGGTCCTGTCCAACGAGTCTTCAACTTCCCAGGAAACAAATGCAAACGAGAACTATATAAGAGCACTTTGTCACCTTGCTCAAATGAGTTATTCGATCTAAGACGTGCATCGTGCCATTTCTTGGTGCGTTCCTTATACAGTCGAGCATTATCATATGCATTTGACCTTAACTCTTCTAGTTCCTGTAACTGAGCCAGTCGCTCTTGCCCAGCTGCATCATCATCGAGATTGCATTGCTTCAATGCCCAATACGCTTTGTGTTCCAACTCAAATGGTAGGTGACAAGCTTTCCCATAAATGAGTCGATACGGCGTGGTTCCAATGGACGTTTTGAAAGCAGTCCTTGCGGCCCATAATGCATCATCCAGTTTATTCGACCAATCCTTCGGATTTCCATCAACTGAACGTTCTAAAATGCACTTCAAACCGCGATTAGTCACTTTTACTTATCTACTAGTCTGTGGGTGATAAGCAGTGGAGAACTTGTGATTGACTCCATATCTCTTCAAAACTTTCTCCAATTGCGCATTTGCAAAATGCGTTCCACGATCACTAATCAACGCCTTAGGAGTTCCAAATCGCGAAAAAAGCTGCTTGAGGAACTTAATCACCACTCATGCGTCATTAGTCGGTAATGCTTTTGCTTCAACTCACTTTGAAACATAATCGACAGCCACAACTATATACTTATTTCCGTTGCTCGGTGGAAATGGTCCCATAAAGTCGATTCCCCAGACATTGAAAATTTCACTAACCATAATAGGATTTTGTGGCATCTCATCTCTTTTAGAGATTCTTCCTGTTCGTTGGCAAGCATCGCATTCCTTCACAAACTCATACGCATCCTTGTAGACAGTTGGCCAATAAAATCCTGCCTCAAACACCTTCCTAGCTGTGTATGATGGCCCATGATGTCCTCCCGTAGGACCGTTGTGACACTGACTTAGAATCTTTATGCATTCTTCTCCATGAGCGCACCTCCTCACCATACCATCAGCTCATTCCCTAAACAAAAACGGATCTTCCCAAAAGTAATGTCGCAAAGCCGAGAAAAATCTCTTCCTTTCGTTGTAGTTCATTTCGGTGGGAAGAGTTTTTGTAACTAGAAAATTTGCGTAATCAGCAAACCATGGCAGTCCATTCATAATAACCTTCAGTAGACTCTCATCAGGGAATGTATCCTTAATCTCCGCTTCATCCAACTTATCTAACTCGGGATTTTCCAACCTTGAAAGGTGATCAATGGCTAAATTCTCAGCTTCCTTCTTATCACGAATATCAATATCAAATTCTTGTAGTAGCAGAATCCATCGTAGCAATCTTGACTTCGCATCTTGTTTGCTAAATAAGTACCTCAACACCGAATGATCGGTAAACACTACAGTCTTTGATAGAATCAAATAAGACCGAAACTTATCAAAAGCAAACACAACTGCAAGCAGTTCCTTTTCGGTTGTAGTGTAATTCTCTTGCGCGTTTGTTAAGGTTTTACTAGCATAATAAATCGGTTGAAACTTCTTATCAATCCTTTGCCCTAACACTGCTACTACAACATAATCACTAGCATCGCACATTAGTTCAAATGGAAGATCCCAATTTGGACTAATCATGATGGGTGCTGATACTAACCTTTCTCTCAAAAGATTGAATGCATCAAGACATTCCTTGGAAAACTCAAACTTAGCATCTTTTTCCAACAATTTATTCATTGGACGAGCTATCTTGGAAAAATCCTTAATGAATCATCTATAGAACCCAACATGTCCTAAGAAACTTCGTATTCCCTTTACATTTGTTGGGGGTGGCAGCTTTGCTATTGCCTCAATTTTGGCTTGGTCTACTTCAATCCCAACACTTGAAATCTTGTGTCCTAATACAATTCCTTCACGTACCATGAAATGACACTTCTCCGAATTTAGAACAAGATTCGAACTCTCGCACCTTTGCAACATCATTTTTAGATTTGCTAAACACTTGTCAAAAGAATCTCCGAAAACGGAGAAATCATCCATGAATATCTCCATGCTATCCTCTACCATGTCATCAAAAATCGCCATCATGCACCGCTGAAATGTTGCAGGCGCATTGCACAAACCGAAAGGCATTCTCCGATAAGCAAAAGTCCCGAATAGGCATGTGAACGTGGTCTTATCTTGATCATGAGCATCTATCAGAATTTGGAAGTAACCAGAAAATCCATCCAAAAAGCAATAGTATTCTTTTCCGGCTAAACGCTCGAGCATTTGATCAATGAACGGCAAAGGAAAGTGATCCTTGCGCGTAGCATCATTCAACTTCCTATAATCGATACAGACTTTCCATCCGGTGACAGTTCTTGTGGGGATTAATTCATTCTTCTCGTTAGCTACCACGGTCATTCCTCCCTTCTTTGGTACAACATGTATGGGGCTTATCCAGGGGCTATTGGAAATTGGGTAAATTAACCCAACGTCAAGTAACTTAATGATCTCCTTCCTTACCACATCAGTCACTTTAGGATTTAAGCACCTCAATGGTTGCACCACAGGTTTAAAATCAGATTCTATTAGAATCTTGTGCGTGCAGTAGGAGGGGCTTATTCGCTTGATATCGCTAATCGTCCAAGCGATAGCATGCTTGTTCTCCTTAAGAACCTTCAATAAACTTTCTTTCTCGTTGGCTGACATCCGAGATGAAATAATTACTGGCAGGTCCCACTTTCCTTGCAAGTATGCATATTCCAAATGGTTTGGCAAATCTTTCACTTCCAACTTCGGTGGTTCTTCGAATGAAGATTTGACCATCGACACCTCTTCCCTTAAACAAGGAATACCATACATAGCAATTCGTGTCTCTGTGATGATCGACACTCCATTCTCCAAAATGGACCTTTTACTCTCCTTCAGTTTGACTCCCTCAGTCTCTAATTCATCTTCGCATGTAGTCTCACTCTCTTCCTCGAGAAACTTATCGAGTTCTTCAATCTCTCGAATAGCTTCAAGACTTCCTGTCCAACCTTCCAGAATCATTGGATCAATATCTTCATCTTCCATGAGACCTTGTAGAAATTCCTCATCCTCTGTCATTTCTTTGGCACTCACGAAGTAACAGGTATCATCTACCGACGTCGGGTATTTGATTTGTTAATATCAAACATCACTTCTTCATCGCCTACCCTTAATGTGATCCTTCGGTCAAAAACATCAATCAATGCCCTTGCAGTGGCTAGAAAAGGTCTTCCCAAAATGATAGGTACTTTTGAATCTTCTACCATGTCAAGAATCACAAAATCGCACGGGAAGACAAACTTATCTACTTTAACTAAAACATTCTCGACCACACCCTTAGGATATTGAATCGAACGATCTACTAACTCAATGCACATTCTGATTGGTTTAGGTTCTCCTAACTTGAGTCTAGCATACATAGTATAAGGCATTATTGATATGCTTGCTCCCAAATCAGCCAGTGCATTAGTGATGTCTAAACTTCCAATAAGACAAGGAAGGGTAATACTTCCAGGGTCTTTCATCTTCGGTGGTAGTTTATTCTACATCACCGCTGAGCATCTCTCGTTCATTGTCACCGTGGTTGCCTCCATCAGCTTGCTCTTATTGGTTAACAATTCTTTCAAGTATTTTGCATATTTAGGCATTTGAGCAATGGCCTCCACAAATGGAATGTTGATGTGGAGTTGCTTCAAGTTCTCGAGAAACTGGTGACAATGAGCTTCATCCTTTCCTTTTCTCAAAGCCGCTGGATAAGGTGGTGGAGGTGCATGATTCTTCGCATATTGCTCATCCCTAGCACTTTGATCATCCTTAGTTTTCACCTTCGGGCTTCCGACAACTTCTACCTCCTTCTCTTTTTCAGGCAGAGGTTGAGATACATGCTTCTTCGTTACAAGTGGATCTTCATGAACCTTTCCACTTCGGGTAATCACTGCTTTAGCCTGATCACGTGGATTGGTTTCGGTGAATCCAGGAAGAGTTCCAGGAAATCTCTCTTGGAGAACTTTAGCAATGTTCGAGATACTTCCTTCAATCTGCTTAATAGCAGCACCTTGATTTCTCACTAATACTTCAGTCGTGTCCATACGTTGTCCAGAACTAGCAATAAATTGCTCATTAGTGGTCAAGAACCTTCCCATCATTTCTTCAAGGTTGGTCTTTTTCTCAGGAAAAGGTGCTGCAGGTTGCTCCTTGGTGTAAAGTCCCGGCTGAGTTTGGTGAAACGGGCGATTTCCTTCCTGATATGGTCGTCGAAAAAAGGTCCCTCCGCCTTGGCGGTAGTTTCCCTGACCTTCTCCAAACTTGACTTCTTCTTTCGCTTCTCCGGATTCAATCTCAGGATAATCCTTGACTAGATGCGATCCTCCACAGTTATCACATCCGACTTGGATTGCATGAACTGTTTCGGTTACCTTCTTTAGATCTCTTCCCATGCTGTCAAGCTTAGCAGTGATGGCGACGAGTCCATCCTCATTGCTAACCGACCTTTTTCTTCGACTGGTTCCATCATCCCAAAGATGAGAATGTTTTGCTTGGTCACGAATTGCTTCTAACGCGTCTCTTGGGATCGTCTTTGGTAGAGATCCTTGAGCATCCAACTGTTGTCTTGTTGCACGATCCACTCCTTTGTAGAACACCATCACTATTTGTTGATCATTTAGATCATGCTGTGGGCACCTATGCATCAAATCCTTGTATCTTTCCCACGCTTGGTGACGTGATTCGTCGATGTCCTGCTTGAAATTCCTAAATTCATCGATCATCTTTGATGTTTTGGATGGTGGGCAATACATCTTCAAGAATTTCGTGTGCAGATCTTCCCACGTGGTGATGGATCCAGCTGGTTCGTTTAAAATCCATCTCTTAGCGGCTCCCTTTAGTGTTATTGGGAACACTCGGAGCATGACTTGATCGCGCTTAACGTTGGGAACGTTGAACATGTCGGCGATTTCCAAGATCCTCTCGACGTGTTCGTTAGCATCCTCTCTTTCTTCGCCAAGAAAAGGGTTCTCTCTAAGTTCCTTGAGGAACTGTCCCTTGATTTCGAATTCCACTTCTCGCGCAATGGCGGGCCTCACTACTCTGGGCCCAAGATCGGTGCGCATTCGGCTTGAATATTGCTCTAGAGTCATGTTGGCAATGTCGTCCGCCATGTTGTGGTCTGGTTCCGATTGATCGCTGGGATACTCGGTTGGAGGTATTTCGCGATACTCTCCGTATTTGTCCTCAAAATCCTACTTGTAGTTGGAGGCCAGTGGTGTGTGAAGATTGCAGTCTAATATCCCGTCCACCTCGTTCAAGAATAGGTTGATTATTGGTGAATGGGGCTGTGCGGAATGCACGTGTATTCTTTGATGAAACGTGCGTTCGGGTTCTTCAAATGGAAGGGCAGGATTGGGATCCGACGTCCGGGTCATAAACGTCCTGCAATTAAACTTACCTAGTCAGTAGAACAGGTTACTTAGGTAACACAACGTAATACTAACTATCCTGCTCCTAATTAAAAGAAAAAGTATAAACAGACAGAATTTTAAACAAAAGCACACCTTACAACCGACAAACTAATAGGTAAATCACAACTATACAATTAAAACAATTTCCAAATTATTGAATTGAATCAAACCGCTTCCCGGCAGCGGCGCCAAAAACTTGATGTTGTGTAAACAGAGTTAGGTTTTATAAATAGGAGTACCTGCTTACTATACACAATACAGGCAAGAATACCTGATCGTAATATAGTATAGCCTGATAAGTCCGAGTCGAACACGAGGAACGGATGTCAATATTAAATAAAATGGAAATTGTTGTAAATAAAAACAGTAAATAATGTGGCCGTTTTAGTTCCGATCGAACAATTGGCAAACAATTATGAAAAATGGTTTATTAAATAAAACTTAATTAAATAAAATGGAAAAATGATAAAATAATTAATTAAATAGAGTATTTAATTCAAATGATAAAAGAAATGTATTCACTTGGATTACTTTCCTTAGAATCCGGTTATTACTTTATTGAATTGTTCAAACAATGGATTTTATGACGACATGACAAATAAGACAACTCCCTTTCCGAGGTAAGTTAATCTAATACAATCAAGAAAGACATAAAATTGTTTTCAACACGTTAACATTCAAGTAACGTTGCCCACCAAATTGTATTATAAATTAAACCTACGCCGTTTATGTGATTTACTTCCGTGACTTGAATCAACAAAGTCTATAACCAATAATAGTTATCTTGTTCATTAATTATTACTACCGATTATTAACCCTAACCTGTCAAACTCAATATATTTAGCAATAATTGTTAACTAAAATCAACAATCATCAATAATCTATTAATCAAAAGGAATTCAATCTCAATTGACCCACAAACCACGTTAGGTAACCACTAATAATCAATCAATAATCAAGGATTAACAAGTAAACGCATAAACATTCATAAAATCCGATAGTTTTCACAATTCAATAATCAAACCATCATCTAAGTATTATCATCCAAGTAAATACATAAAAGACTAGCCAATCATATTGTTACAGAAACTCAGATTCATAATCAATACCGAAATCATAATCAAATGAAAAAGGATTAAAGTATTCAAACCGAGAAACCGAAATAATGATTGAACAATCGAAAAAGGCTTTAATTCTCCTTGCTTCTAACTTCAAAATGCTCCTGGAATGAGGCTAGAATGAGTGCAAAAATGGCTGGAGAGAATTAGGAAATGATAACCCTCAAAATGAAAGCAAAATAAACTATTTAGGGTTTCTGTCGAATCAATCCATACGCCGTATGGATTTGCATACGCCGTATGGATTGAATAAGCCCATGGATCAGACCCGCGTAATCTGGCGGCCCGGCTCACACCATCCATATGCCGTATGGATTTCCATATGCCGTATGGATGCAATTTCTCAACTTTTAGCCACTCGACTTCAGTTCTTCAAGCTTCAATCATTTTAGCTTCTTTTCTTCAATACTAGCTCATTTTCTGCTTCTTTTCCGATTCAAGCTCCAAATAAATCCTAAATGCAAATATGAACAAAATGAGTACCAAATTCAAATAAAATGCATAAAAATTATATTGAACAAGGGGGTAATTAGTACTATAATTTAGTACATTTTGGCATTCATCAGGAACATCACTTGCCATTGTGTGAATTCTCGTACAACAATAAGTATCATACCAGCATTGGAGCTGCACCGTTAGAGGTACTGTACGGTCGTAAGTGCCGGTCGCCTATATGTTGGACCAAAGTGGGAGATAGCCAACTCACTGGTCCTGAAATCATTCACGAAACCACTGAGAAAATCGTTGGTATCCAGCAACGGTTGAAAGCCACATGTGATCGTCAGAAAAGTTATGCTGACGTGAGACGCAAGCATCTCGAGTTCTAGGTTGGGGATCGAGTATTGCTCAAAGTATCACCTTGAAAAGGCGTCATCTGATTTGGCAAACGCAGGAAGTTGAACCCTAGATACGTTGGACCTTTTGAGATCCTCGAGAGGATTGGTCCAGTCGCATATCTGATGAGACACTTATTATCCCTCTTGACGAGATTCGTATTGACGACAAACTTCATTTTGTCGAGACACCAGTGAAGATCATGGACCGTGAGATAAAACAGCTTATACAAAGTTGTATCCCCATCGTCAAAGTCCAGTGGAATTCGCGGCGTGGTGCGGAATTTACCTGGGAACGGGAAGACCAGATGCGACTCAAGTATCCTCAGTTATTCACTAACCCTACATAAAACACGACTTCACGCTAAATTTCGGGACGAAATTCTCCTAACAAGGGGAGAATGTGACACCCACACAATTAGGACTAGTAATTAGTGCCTAATCATCTGTTAATACATGTAATTAGTTCTATGTAAGGCTAATTAATGTATCAATATATCTCTATATATATATATATTGTTGAATATACACAATTACGCGATTTAGTTAAATCGTGCACTTTTTTTTAAATCGAATGTATTTCGATTCAATTATTGCGGACGTTGGTGAACAAATTTATTAAATAATAAAATATTATTTAATAACACTATTATATCACAAATATTATTTTGATAATATGTAACACCCCCAAATTTACTGTTTAGCGGAAGCAAGCTTTGGGGTGCTACTAATCAATAATCAAAACACACAAGGCATATAATGAACGACTCTATATGCGTCGTTTTACAGATACATTGATAATATAAAGTTTTACAATGTATAAATGTTTACAAAAACCAAATAATTACAATGTTTAGAGATTAATTGGCATAACTTAGTTACAAAATGTAGTAAAGCAAAATAATCTTCTGATGTGTATGTTGACTCGAGCTATGGGCATCCTGAATGAACAGGTCCTACTGTTGTTGGGGTCCTGAGAACACATGCTAAAAAGGTCAGCTAACGCTGGTGAGCTCACAGGTTTGCATAATAAATATGTAAGTGTGAACCACAAGATTTTATGGTAACCGTTTGAAATGAATCAAATGATGTATATGTCTGCCATGAGGTCATAGTCTGCGCTTAACGTGGATGTCAGGATCACAATAAAGTGCCTGATCGTGGGTACCTCCGGGCGAGTGTCTAATCCACACTCGTATGAACAAAAGTTAATGCGTCCGTTTAACCAGTCAATGCTTGCTGACCCGGACGAGGATGGTCAGTCCTATATGGTAGCATACACTAACATTCGCGCTACATAAAGTATTACCAGAACTATGATCGTAGAGGACTTAAAAGTGATTAGAAAACAGCTCATGTAGAATATAGCGAGTTTTATACTCGTGTTCACGTGTAAAACAGTTAGAGCATGTATTCCCACCCCGGGAGTAGAAACAGTAAAAAGTCGGGGCTATGAGACTCACCTGAGCCTGAAGAGTTACAATGAAGCAAATGTGGTGAAGTAAAATGGGGTGTCCGAAGACTGTAACCTGCCGGGCATTTATAACGCGTAAGGTTGAATAAAATAAGTAGCTATCTTAAAAGATAACCTATGCTAGTTGTTCATCCAACTAGTAATGTCCAATGATTTGATTTGATTGGTAAGTTCAAGTTTTGAAAACGTGTACGACCATTGGTGCTTATTTTCAATAATATTATTATTATGTCGAAGTTTTATACTTAAAAAGTATTTAAAAACTTTAGGTGACGGGGGTCCGGGGGCAGCGCCCCTGGTTAGCGGGGTCAAAGGGGTGGCAACCCCTGGCGGGGTCCAAGGGGCTGGCCCCTAGCTGGGGTCGAGATGCCAAGTCAGCTCGAATTTTTTTTGAATTTGGGTAAAATCAAGTGACCATATTGTTATAGTGAAAACCGCATCTAAGATTTGAATTTGGGTAAAATCAAGTGATAAAATTTTAGGTCTCGACACTTAGTAAAAATCTGGGTTCTATTTCATGCGACACTTATAGCGACACTTAGGGTCTATGCGACACTCAGGAAGTGTCGCATAAAATGAGAAATTCTGGGGTACTAACGTCACTTGAGGAAGTGACGCATGAGATGCGACACTTAAGCAAGTACCGGGTGTGAGTGTCGGGTAAAGGTGTTAAGCGTCACTAGGCAAGTGACGGTACAAATCAGATTTGGGTTATAGGCGTCACTTAGGCAAGTGACGCTAGAAGTGTCGGTAAGTAGTGTTAGGCGTCACTGGACAAGTGACAGATGTAAGTGTCGGGAAAAAGGGGTTTTATGCGGCACTTAGGCATGTGACGTAAATTTAGGGTTTTATGCGTCACTCAATGCGGCACTTAAGTGACGCAAGTAGTGATGCTATACTGGACAGCCTATGCGACACTTAAGTCTAATCGACAGATTTTGAGCCAAAAACGATTTTTCCGGTTTCTGTTTGGTCCGATTCTTTTACCCAACCCTTAGATGGACATTTCAAGCTTAATTAAACAACAAACAAGCATTATAAAAAGGATTTGAGTGATTTCGAGAATTTGTCGGAAACATACAAGTTAACGCCGGAAGATTTCGAAAAGATGGGGTTGTAGATCGTGACGCGGTGGTTCTTTTCTTCCAAATGGGCGATGAAAATCGAGGCCGTTTGGTGGTGTAATTTAGTGTTTGAAGGTGATGGTGGATGGTGGGTGTTTGAGAGAAAAAGAAAGATAGAGAGAGTGGAAGGGTGGAAAATGAGGAAGGAAAGGAGGAGGAAGTGGGGTTTTGGTGAAAGCCCCACACTTCAGTTCTCGCAATCGCGCTCCGTGCGGTGTTCGTTTTCCCGATCGTTTAAACGTTTAACTTAATTATTTGTGCGTTTAAATATATGTTTTAAAATACGAAAGTTTTATCAATATTTTGTTAAAGTATTTTACGAATTACTTAATAATTGAGTTATAAAATATATCACATCATCGTTTTGATTGTTTGCGCGTTTAATATTTTTAATCGCGTAGACTTTGTTCGTACGATACGAAATAGTTTTGAAATATTATCAAGATAGTATTTGTGATATAATAGCGTTATTAAATAATGTTATATTATTTAATAAAATTGTTCACCAACGTCCGTATTAATTGAATCGAATTACCTTCGATTTAAAACGTGCTCGATTTAACCAAATCGCGCAATTGTATATATTCAACAATATATATTATTTGATACAAAAATTAGCCTAACACATTACTAATTACATGTATTACAAAAACGATTAGGACCTAATGACTAGCCCTAATTTGGCGGGTGTTACATAATATTTCGTACATAATTCGTGTCGTACAAATGAAGTCTACGCGACTAAAAAAAATGAACGCGCGATTAATTGAAACAAATACAAGTTATATTTTATAACTCAATCATAAAAGTATTTGATGAAATACTTCAACAAAAATATCGAATAATTATTCGTATTTTAAAAACGTACGTTTAAACGCGTATAATATTAATTAAACGTTTAAACGACCGGGGAAAACGAACACCACACGGAGTACAAATTTGGGGAACAAAAATTGGAGACAACCACCACCTTGTGGGGCCAAACCCAGCCGATTTTAACATGGGAAACAAGATCCACATTTTGTGGATCTTGTTGTTGACATTTTGAACACAATACCAAAACCATTTATCCATGTCACTTCAATTTCATTTCATCATTCACAACCTCTTTCCCTCTCTCCCATTTCTCTCTCTCGGCACTCTTTTCTCTCTCTAAAAAAATACAACCCCACTACAATCCACCAAATTACACCATCAAAACACCTCAAATCGATTTGATCATTTGAAGAAAAACGTTCATCTCGCGAAGAGCTACGCAACCATCTTTTCGGAATCTCCCCACCTTAATTTGTAAGAATCCCGACATTTTCGAAAACTCATATATTTTACTTATTTTACTTTTTTGTTGTTGATCTCGCTTAGTGATGTCCAAATAAGTACGAAAAACTTGATTTCGAAACCTTTGTCGGAAACTTACGGTTTTGACTATTTTATGGAATCGACACTTAGAGATACAACCAACTCAAAGTAATAATTTTTATGAACTCTACACACCAAAATAAGGGTTGGGTAAAAGTTTCAGGTCAAACCGAACTCGTTTAGTCACAATCCCGACTTGAAAACCCACGGATTTTTGTTTAGGACCCGATTTTTGAGCTGTAGCTGTTTTGAACCATAATCGATTAACTTTTTATTATAACTTTGTTTGACCACCTTAAAAACCACTATAATTCTTGGAAAAATATAACTAGAGGTGGAAACCGAAAGATTATAACTAGGGGTGGAAATGGAGAGAATATAACTAGTGGTGGAAACGGAAAGATTATAACTAGGGGTGGAAACGGAAAGATTATAATTAGGGGTGGAAACAGAGAGAATATAACTAGGGGTGGAAACAGATATAACTAGCAGTGGGAACGGATATAGCTAGAAGTGGAAACGAAGAAAATATAACTAGAAATGGAAACGGATATAACTAGAAGTGGAAACGGATATAACTAGCAGTGGAAACGGATATAACTAGAAGTGGAACGGAGAGAATATAACTAGAAGTGGAAACATATATAACTAGAAGTAGAAACTGATATAACTAGTAGTGGAAACGGATATAACTAGAAGTGGAAACAAGGGAATCATAACTAGCAGTCTAAAATCTAGAAAACACAAATATCACTAAGTGTCGAACTTGGATACACCCCCTTTTGGTGTTGAATACTACCCTTTTGGTGCCGAATACCACCCCAAAGCTATCCGATACTACCCCTTTGGTGTCCAATACTACCCTTTTGGTGCCAAATTTCTGAGCTAAGGGTGGTATTTCAGTGCAAATCGGTAGAATCAGGTGTCGAGTTGTGAAGCTAGCTTGGTGATCCATTTGCCTATAAATAGAGACATCAACCTCCTCATTTCATACATCTCATATCATCACAACACAATTCATTTCACACACACTTTCTTTGTAATTTTCTTTCTTAGTTAGTTTCTCTCTCTAACTTCTCTCTCTAAAGGGTTAGAGAGTAATTAGTGGGTAGCTAGTAGATTAGAGTAGAGATTAGCTTGGTAATCAAGGAGTATAGGTGTTCAAGCTTTTATTCAAAGATTTCAAGTTCTTTTCTCTTGTTACGCTGCCCTATTATCCGGCGATATCTATTCTCTCATACTGTTATTATGTCTGATTTATCCATGCATAATATTATGGTACGTGCTTTATTTATTGCCATATTTATTGAGTAGTGTAATATTGTGATTGTTGAAATGTAGATATTTAGGAGTAGGGATGATGTTAAATTAATCTTTAATTAAATATGTGATTGGAAATTGCTATGTTATGTATCGGGTAAAATTTCTCAAGCTGTAGATCTAAACCACCCATTCCACCCTTTCTAAGCTTTCACGTGACTATTACTTTAGTATTAGGACTTGATCAACCCTAGTATCGGTAGATAGTAATCTGTGTTTTTGTATGAAACTGTGGACATGCTGTAAAACGGCCCAGTACTTAGTATAGCGCTGGAAACACCTCTAGTGGAGTACAAATGCGTGGAAGCTATGGACCGGTCGTAAGCATATGACACTGTGGATACCTGGAAGTTACCCTTCATCAACATGGTCTAGGCTAGGTATATATTAAAGCTGTGGAATTACTGAAAAACATAGTATACACTGTGAAACAAACCTAGGGATGAACGTGTCGCACCCCCATAACACGTGGTAGCGAAAGTAGGAGGTGTCACGGGGGCTACAACCAAATTAAATATCACAACACAAAGATTAAAGCAAACGACCTCTATATGAGACATTTGTACAACATTACATTTCATAAATCAAATGTTTATAACTGTTATCCCAAAACATTAGAGTTCGCAAAAATAGTCTAGAGATTTCTAATACATAATCGTTGATACAAAATATCATAATGCAATTAAATCTCTTATTTGAAAATATGCGACTCAAGCTATGCTTTCCAAAAGCATCCTACTGTCTTGTTTCATGTGGGTAGTCCTACTGCGTTTGTTAACCTGAGAATACATACTATAAGGTCAACATAAAGTTGGTGAGTTCATAGGTTTGTAAGCAAACAGTTATAAGTATGATCCACAATGTTACAAAAGTTGTATCATTCGTCAATGATAAGTAAAAGTATCATTAGCCAACGATGAGTAAAAGTATTGCATAATGCAATATAAGTATACCATTTGCATGAGTCTCATAGTACGAGCTTAACATTGTTTGCCTCCGGTAAGTGTACTAATCCGATACACTTCTAATTCAAAAATAATATTGCGCCCGTGGGTTGGCTAGAGCGACTAGCCCGGATGAGGTTTGTCAAACCCTGATAATACTATCCAATAATATTCACGCATATATTAACGAACTATGATGGGTAGAGGGCTTTAGTGGATTATTATAAGGTCTCATGCAATTCCTACGAAAAGTTGTTGGCAGTACTTGTGGTCATAAAAGCAGTTTATATAAAACAGTTGTATGTATTCTCACCCCAGTTGAAATACAGTAAAAAGGGGCTATGAAACTCAATAAAGTTTAGCAGGTAGCAAGCAATATCAAGTAGCAAGCAATGTGTCCCAAAGTGCAACCTTCTAACATCCTAAACGTATAAGGTTGTATAAGTAGATGTCTCAAAAGACCATCTATGGCGATTATATAAGTGGGGGTCAATGTCCACTTAAGCCAATCGTGTAGGTGGAGGGTTTATGTCCACCTAAAGCTAGTTCACTCAACTAGTATGTTCAAGTAAGTTCAAGTTTGTTTATTAAATACGTATACGACCCGTTGGTGAAAATTTGTAATAATAATTCATTTAGACATTATTATTAAGTTTGTTTTGTTGTATATTATTTATTAGTACATATCATATGTTGCAAATAGATTATTTAGTTCGTAAGAACCTTAAACCGTAGGTCAAAGTTGGTCAACTCGTTGGTCAAAGCCGGTCAAAGTTGGTCAAACCTGGTCAAACTGGTCAAAGTTGGTCAAACTGGTCAAAGTTGGTCAAACTGGTCAAACTTGATCAAAGTTGGTCAAACTGGTCAAAGTTGGTCAAACTGGTCAAGGTTGGTCAAAGTCATTAATTAATTCACCCAACCCTATTTTGTTACCATTTTGCCAAAAATATTAAGTTTGTCGTTTTTAGGAACCGAGTCCCGTTTTTGTTGACTTGGTCAAACCTACTCGGTTTGACCCGAAACTTTTACCCAACCCTTAGTTATGTTCATAGATCACGAAAAGTTAGTCTTTCTCTTTATAGTAGGTCCATAGGTGTCAGTTTTTAAAAGTTATCAAAATCAGTTTTTACCATTTCGAGAAAATAAATCTCATTGTTGTATTTATTAAAAATACTTATATTCCGAAATTATATTCATGAAAAATACCGGTTGTTACACCCTATGTTAGCTACTTTGTGTATTTTTTTCCAGAAATTTTAGGGGAATACAACCATTTTAAAAAAATTACTTTCCTGACCTGTGTCCTGATTTGGACACATGCAAGCAATCATCATTTATGGGCAAAATATACAAGGAATCAGTCAATGTGGTCAACACGAAAGTTGTAGCCAATGAGATTTATAAAATTTGGGCGGTGGTTTCAGGTCATTTTGAGGTGTGTAACTCAAGTTATGGTCAATACACTGAGATGGAACTTTGTGACTTTATAGAACAGATTGTCTTTGTATTTTTATACAAATTATTAAAAATACTAAACGAACTCATAAAAATATGAGGCTTACGGGGTTTGAAAGAGAACTTCTTGAAATTGATTTTTGACTATAAAAATGTCCAATTTCATGAATAAATTATTTCTTTAAAAACAGTGGAAATGAACAAAACTTTCTGGACAGTAAGTATTTCTTACTTTTTGTTGATTTCATGTTGTGAAAAATGGTTTTTGGAGCCATGTTTTGTTATATACATGTTGAGTGAACTTTAAATACATATTATTAAACATATAAGGAGTAAGAATATGTCCTCACAATGATGATTTGAAGAAGAAATGGCAGATTGTAGATGAGGAAGACTTGAGCTTCAATTCCTTGTAAAATCCTTGAGAAATAGTGATGTATTTAAGTGGTGATGCTTGGTGGTTCTTTGGTGGTATGTGGTGGTTTGTTGGTGGGGATGTGGTGGTAGAAAAGACTGATTATTTCAGTTCTTCAAGTGAGAGAGAGATTTTGAGAGAAAGATGGAAAGTGTGAAGTGAGAATGAGGGATGCATGTTTGGCTAATGGTGGTGTAAGAAAAAGAAAGGGAGGCTTGAAGATGATTGGAGAATGAGGGTGGTGTTGGGATGGCAGATTTAAGGGGGGGGGGCATTCAAGGGCTGAAATGTTTTCAACACAGTTCCAGACTGTGTTGCGTGCTGTGTTCGTTTCCTCGTTCGTTTTGTTATTTGGTCAAATCCCGTAATGTTTTCTTACGTAGTTTTAATTCACGATAAGTTTGGGATTATTTTTCATTGAAGTATTGTTAAAATACTTTAATTTGAGTTTTCAAAGTATTTATCAAGTTTCGTTTCGTTGCCGAATGCGATTCACGCGTTTTCTTTGCGTTTGAGACGTTTTAAGCGATACGTCTAGGTTTTTCGTGCGTTATAGTATACATATAATAATATATGATAAATAACTTCTAAAAATAGATTTAATTTATTTATAGAATTGTTTTCACCAACGTCGTATAATTAGTCGGACTCCGTCCGGTTGTTTCGCACGATTACAGATGAACACATAATCACGTAAGTGTATAATAAAATATACAAGTAATTACAAATATTTAGCCTAATACAAACTAAATACAAGTAATTAGAGTTTCAAGTAGGTTTAACAGTAACCCTAAATTGTTGGATGTGACATTCTCCCCTTGTTAGAGGAATTTCATCCCGAAACTAGTTCGTTGCCGCAGTGTGTGGGGTATCTAAGAATAGATGTGGATGTTTCCGTCGCATTTGGTCTTCCCTTTCCCAGGTTAATTCAGGACCACACCTAGAATTCCACTGGACTTCAACGATGGGAATACGGCTCTGCTTCAGATGTTTCACCTCTCGGTCCATGATTTCAATCGGTTCCTCGACGAAGTGGAGTTTGTCATCTATGTGGATTTCGTCAAGCGGAATAACAAGTGTCTCATCAGACAGACATTTCTTCAAGTTAGAAATGTGGAAAGTATTTTGCACGCTATTGAGTTGTTATGGTAGCTACAGTCGATATGCCACCGGACCAATTCTTTCAAGAATCTCGAAGGGTCCGATGTACCTAGGGTTCAGTTTGCCGCGTTTGCCAAAATAGATGACACCTTTCCAAGGTGATACTTTCAGAAGTACTCGGTCCCCAACCTGGAACTCAAGTGGTTTGCGTCTCATGTCAGCTAGCTTTTCTGACGATCACTAGCGGCTTTCATCCGGTTTTGAATGGTTATGATTTTCTCGGTTGTTTCATGGATGATTTCAGGACCAGTGAGTTGGCTATCGCCGATTTCGGTCCAACAAATGGGTGATCGGAACTTTCTCCCATAAAGTGCCTCAAAAGGTGCAGCATTAATGCTGGTGTGGTAACTGTTGTTGTAGGAGAATTCACACAAGGGTAGGTGGTTCTCCCAGTTATTTTCGAAGTCAACTACGCAAGCGCGCAACATGTCTTCCAAGGTTTGGATGGTTCGTTCACTCTGACCATCGGTTTGCAGGTGATAAGCAGTACTCATATCAAGTCGGGTACCAAGAGCTTTTTGGAGGGTTTGCCAGAATCGAGAGGTGAAGCGGATATCTCTATCAGAGATAATCGATATAGGTATGCCGTGTCATGCCAAATCTCTTTGATGTAGATGCGAGCCAAACGCTCCATTTTGTCGGTTTCCTTGATGGCTAAGAAATGGGCAGATTTCGTGAGACGATCAACGATCACCCAAATGGTATCGCAACCATTCGGTGTTTTCGGTAGTTTTGTGATGAAGTCCATGGTTATGTTTTCCCATTTCCATTGAGGTATTTCAGGTTGTTGGAGTAATCCGGAGGGTTTCTGGTACTCGGCCTTAACCTTGGAACAGATTAGACATTTGCTAACATAAATGGCTATGTCAGCTTTCATGTTAGGCCACCAATACCGTTGTTTGATGCCGTGATACATATTGTCGGAACCAGGATGTATGGAGTATCGTGATTTGTGAGCTTCATCCATCACCAAATCTCGTAGGTTCCCAAAATATGGTAACCAGATTTGGTTGGAGAAGTATCGGGTTCCATTGGGTTTGGTTTCGAATTGTTTATCAATGCCTCGCAAGGCTTCGTTTGTGATGTTTTCATTTTTGAGTGCTTCGAGTTGGGCTGTGAGGATTTGAGTGGTGAGGTTATTGTGAATGGTTAAACCAAGTGCTCGAACGTGAAGGGGTTTTGAACGCTCTTTTCGGCTGAGGGCGTTGGCAACAACATTTGCCTTGCCCGGATGGTATCAGATTTCGCAGTCGTAGTCACTAAGTAACTCGACCCAATGACATTGTCTCATGTTTAGGTCCTTTTGATGAAAGATATGTTGAAGGTTTTTGTGGTCCGTGAAGACAGTACACTTGGTACCATATAGGTAGTGTCTCCAATTTTTTAGTGCGAACACTACGGCTCCTAATTCGAGATCATGTGTGGTGTAATTCTTTTTGTGGGTTTTGAGTTGACGGGAGGCGTAAGCAATGACTTTATCATGTTGCATTAACACACACCTAGTCCTTGGTGTGAGGCGTCGCAGTAAACTATGAAATCATCGGTGCCTTCGGGTTAGGACAAGATGGGTGCACTGCAGAGTTTCTGTTGCAGAAGTTGGAAAGCTGACTCTTGTTTGTCGGTCAAATCGAATTTCTTATCTTTCTGAGTTAGGGAGGTTAGTGGTTGAGCAATTCAGGAAAAGTTCTCAGTGAATCGCCGGTAATACCCAGCGAGACCTAAGATTTGTCGGATCTCGGTTGGAGTAGTTGGTGCTTTCCAGCACTTGATGGCCTCAATTTTGGATGGATCAACATGTATCCCTTGACTGTCAACAACATGCCCCAGGAACTGTACTGTTCGCATCCAGAACTCACACTTGGAGAACTTGGCGTATAACTCCTCGTGTCTGAGTAATTCCAAGATAGTTTTCAGGTGTTGGCCGTGTTTGGTTTTTTTGCGAGAATAGATCAAGATGTCATCGATAAACACAATGAAAAACTTATCTAGATAGAGTTTGCACACCCGATTCATAAGGTCCATGAATACAGCCGGTGCGTTGGTTAAGCCAAAAGGAATCACTTGGAATTCGTAATGCCCACAGCGGGTTCTGAAAGCTGTTTTTGGGATGTCGGAGTCTCGGAATCGAAGTTGATGATAACCTGACCGTAGGTCAATCTTTGAGTAAAAGCTCGAACCTTGAAGTTGGTCAAACAGGTCATCAATTCTTAGAAGAGGGTATCGGTTCTTGATGGTAAGTTTGTTCAGTTGACGGTAATCGACACACATTCGGAACGATCCGTCCTTCTTTTTAACGAATAGGACCGGAGCTCCCCAGGGTGAGGAACTTGGTCGAATAAATCCTTTGTCCAGGAGTTCTTGTAATTGGGTGGACAACTCTTGTAACTCGGATGGGGCTAATCTGTATGGGGCTCGTGCCACAGGTGCAGCTCCGGGCACAAGGTCAATTTGAAATTCGACTTGTCTTGGTGGGGGAAGGACTGGCAAGTCTTCAGGAAAGACTTCTGGAAAGTCTTGGACGATAGGCACATCCTCAAGTCGCTTTTCAGCCGTCTTCTTTTCGGTTACATGAGCAAGGATTGTCGGGTACCCTTTCCTCGGATACTTTTGGGTTTTCATACAAAAGATAATGTTCAGGTTTCGCCTACCAGTCTCCCCCTGTATGATCAAGGTTCCACCGGTAGCGAGAGGTATATGCATGATCTTTTCGAAACAGATAATTTCAGCATGATATTCGGACAACCAGTCCATGCCTACGATGACATCGAAGCTCCCTATTTCAATAGGGATGATGTTTATGTGGAAAAGTTCGTTGGCGAGGTTTAGAGTGCAATTAGGTATCACACTATCGGCCTCAATTAGTTTTCCATTTGCTAATTCTACGGTAAACTTAGCATCTAAGGCAGTTGGAGTGATGTTAAGTAATGGACAAAATCCATCAGATATGAAACTTTTGTTGGCACCGGTATCGAATAAAACTGAAACGGTTAGATCATTGAGGAGAAACATACCAGTGACAACGTTGGGATTTTGACGGGCCTCTCCAGCATTGAGTACTAAAGCTCGACCGCGAGGGTTGTTGTTGTTATTGTTGTTCATGTTGTTGTTTTGTTTCGGGCAGTTGTTTCTAAAATGGCTAGTGTCGCCGCACTCGAAACAAGCCTTTGGTGTGTTAGAGTTGGTGTTTGGGTTAGGGGTTCTGCAATCTTTGGCTAGATGTCCCTGTCTTTTGCAGTTAGTACAGGTACAAGGGCCATCATGGTGTCGTGTACACTTGGAACAGTAAGGTTTGTTCCCAACGTACCCTTTCTTATTCCCCGACCCTGAACTAGAAGTGTAGGCCTTAACAGACTCGGCCTTTTTGTTTGGTTGCTGCTATTGCTAGTTGTTCCCTGACCATTTCCTTTTTTTGTCCCCGGTGGCTTTCTCAGTAGGTGTCCCACTGCGGACAATTTGCGCCATAAGTTCGTGTGCCATTCGGACAACACTTTGGATGGTCCCAGGCCTTGATGAGATGACGTTTCCTTGGATTAATTCTGGTAGCCCCCAAATGTATCTCTCGATACGTTTGTATTTGGGGTCCACCATGGATGGGCATAGGACAGCTAGTTGGTGGAATCGAGTGGTGTAAGTGGTAATGTCATTTCCCTGAACAGTAAGTTTCCAGAATTCTTCTTCAAGTTGTTGCAGTTGCTCACGCGGGCAGTACTCTTCCCGGAGCATCTTCTTGAGGTCTTCCCAGGGAAGTTGATATGCGGTATTAATACACATAGTTTGGGCATAAGAGTTCCACCATGTGAGAACTCCGTCAGAAAGGGTGCATGTGGAGAATTTAATCTTGTCTTCCTCAGTGTAGTTGCAGATTCGGAAAACAGATTTTGTCTTTTTGATCCAGCGTATCAGCCCGATGGCTCCTTCAGATCCTTTGAAATACAAGGGTTTGCAGTTCAAGAAGTCTTTGTAGGTACATGGTTTTGGAGTAAATGTATTAGCAGGCGCGCCTCCGCCGCCCGGATTTTGTTGAGCAACAAGGACTTGGGCTACGCTCTGTGCAATGACTTGAGCAATTTCGGCGTCGGTGTAAGTATGTCGTCTTGGAGGCATGATGCTGAACAACAATGAAATGAGACATATAATAGGTTTGCATGAGGTTATGATATATCACATGGTATATATATAATGAGGTAGTATACAACGGCACAGAGTGATAACCATAATTCATTAGATAATAAGGTAGGGGTTCGCTCGAGATGATCCGGTACCTCTTGGGCGAGTACGTATCACTCTAGATTCATCGGTGATGTAGTAAAGGCGTTCATCAGAGTTTGGTAAAGTAGTGGTTTCCTTAATAGTGGGAAGTGCTCGGGTCTCATCCTCGGAGTTGGGTGTCGTAGCGGTGGGGGAAGTTGCCATTTTCAGTGGCAAGGAGTTTAGTACACGTAAGGTTACATATAGAAATATAATAACCTAGCATATAAGCACATATAAGTGTTCGTCCCGTTCTATCCTAGTTCAAGTCTTCTAATGCATTCCCATTCACTATAACCATTTCAGGTCTGGCATCGAATCGCCTTTAATTGTACATAGTTGATCAGGCTATGTTAAGTTAAATTCGAATGATGCAATTGTTGAACCAGTCATAACAAATGAGGAATACTAACCTAATGGTCATAGTCTAGGTTACTAATGCAATCCTAGTTCGCTATAACCTTAGTCTTTGATACCAATCTGTCACATCCCCAGAACACGTGGCAACGGAAGTAGGAGGTGTCACGAGGGCTACGACCAAATTAAATATCACAACACAAAGATTAAAGCAAACGACCTCTATATGAGACGTTTGTAAAATATTACATTTCATAAATCAAATGTTTACAACTGTTATCCCAAAACATTAGAGTTCGCAAATATAGCTAGTGATTTCTAATACATGATCGTTGATACAGAATATCATAATGCAATTAAATCTCTTATTTGAAAATATGCGACTCAAGCTATGCTTTTCAAAAGCATCCTACTGTCTTGTTTCATGTGGGTAGTCCTACTGCGTCTGTAAACCTAAGAATACATACTAAAAGGTCAACATAAAGTTGGTGAGTTCATAGGTTTATAAGCAAACAGTTATAAGTATGATCCACAAGGTTACAAAAGTTGTATCATTCGTCAATGATAAGTAAAAGTATCGTTAGCCAACGATGAGTAAAAGTATTGCATAATGCAATATAAGTATACCATTTGCATGAGTCTCATAGTTCAAGCTTAACGTTGTTTGCCTCCGGTAAGTGTACTAATCCGATACACTTCTAATTCAAAAATAATATTGCGCCCGTGGGTTGGTAAGAGCGACTAGCCCGGACGAGGTTTGTCAAACCCTGATAGTACTATCCAATAATATTCACGCATATATTAATGAACTATGATGGGTAGAGGGCTTTAGTGGATTATCATAAGGTCTCATACAATTCCTACGAAAAATTGTTGCCAGTACTTGTGGTCATAAAAGCAGTTTATATAAAACAGTTGTATGTATTCTCACCCCAGTTGAAATACAGTAAAAAGGGGCTATGAAACTCACCAAAGTTTAGCAGGTAGCAAGCAATGTCAAGTAGCAAGCAATGTGTCCCAAAGTGCAACCTTCTAACGTCCTAAACGTATAAGGTTGTGTAAGTAGATGTCTCAAAAGACCATCTATGGCGATTGTATAAGTGGGCGTCAATGTCCACTTAAGCCAATCGTGTAGGTGGAGGGTTTATGTCCACCTAAAGCTAGTTCACTCAACTAGTATGTCCAAGTAAGTTGTTCAACTTTGTTTATTAAATACGTGTACGACCCATTGGTAAAAGTTCGTAATAATAATTCATTTAGACATTATTATTATTAAGTTTGTTTTGTTATATATTATTTATTAGTATATATCGTATGTTGACATTATTATTAAGCTAGTTCACTGAACAGATTATTTAGTTCCTAAAAACCTTAAACCGTAGGTCAAAGCTGGTCAACTTGTTGGTCAAAGCTGGTCAAAGTTTGTCAAACATGGTCAAACATGGTCAAACTGGTCAAAGTTGGTCAAATTGGTCAAAGTTGGTCAAACTAGTCAAAGTTGGTCAATCTTGGTCAAAGTTGATCAAACTGGTCAAGGTTGGTCAAAGTCATTAATTAATTCACCCAACCCCATTGTGTTACCATTTTGCCAAAAATAGTAAGTTTGTCGTTTTTAGGAATCGAGTCCCGTTTTTGTTGACTTGGTCAAACTTACTCGGTTTGGCCTGAAAATTTTACCCAACCCTTAGTTATGTTCATAGATCACAAAAAGTTAGTCTTTCTCTTTATAGTAGGTCCATAGGTGTCGGTTTTTAAAAGTTATCAAAATCAGTCCACTTTTTACCATTTCGAGAAAATAAATCTCATTGTTGTATTTATTAAAAATACTTCTATTCCGAAATTATATTCAGGAAAAATACTAGTTGTTATAACCTATGTTAGATACTTTTTGTAGTTTTTCCAGGAACTTTAGGGGAATACAACCATTTTTTAAAAATTACTTTCCTAACCTGTGTCCAGATTTGGACACATGCAAGCAATCATCATTTCTGGACAAAACATACAAGGAATCAGTAAAAGTGGTCAACACGAAAGTTGTAGCCAATGAGATTTGTAAAATTTGGGCGGTGGTTTCAGGTCATTTTGAGGTGTGTAGCTCAAGTTATGGTCAAAACACTGAGATGGAACTTTCTGATTTTATAGAACAGATTGTCTATGTGTATTTATACAAATTATTAAAAATACTAAACGAACTCATAAATATATGAGGCTTATGGAGTTGGAAAGATAACTTCTTGAACTTGATTTTTGACTATAAAAACATCCATTTTCATGAATCAATGATTTCTATAAAAATCGTGGAAATGAACAAAACTTTCTTGATAGTAAGTATTTCTTACTTTTTGTTGATTTCATGTTGTGAAAAATGGTTTTTGGAGCCATGTTTTGTTATATACATGTTGAGTGAACTTTAAATACATATTATTAAACATATAAGGAGTAAGAATATGTCCTCACAATGGTGATTTGAAGAAGAAATGGCAGATTGTAGATGAGGAAGACTTGAGCTTCAATTCCTTTTAAAATCCTTGAGAAATAGTGATGTATTTAAGTGGTGATGCTTGGTGATTCTTTGGTGGTATGTGGTGGTTTGTTGGTGGGGATGTGGTGGTAGAAAAGACTGATTATTTCAGTTCTTCAAGTGAGAGAGAGATTTTGAGAGAAAGATGGAAAGTGTGAAGTGTGAAGTGAGAATGAGGGATGCATGTTTGGTTAATGGTGGTGTAAGAAAAAGAAAGGGAGGCTTGAAGATGATTGGAGAATGAGGGTGGTGTTGGGATGGCAAATTTAGGGGGGGGGGGGCATTCAAGGGCTGAAATTTTTTCAACACAGTTCCAGACTGTGTTGCGTACTGTGTTCGTTTCCTCGTTCGTTTTGTTATTTGGTCAAATCCCGTAATGTTTTCTTGCGTAGTTTTAATTCATGATAAGTTTGGGATTATTTTTCATTGAAGTATTGTTAAAATACTTTAATTTGAGTTTTCAAAGTATTTATCAAGTTTTGTTTCGTTGCCGAATGCGATTCACGCGTTTTCTTTGCATTTGAGACGTTTTAAGCGATACGTCTAGGTTTTTCGTGCGTTATAGTATAAATATAATAATATATGATAAATAACTTCTAAAACTAGATTTAAGTTATTTATAGAATTATTTTCACCAATGTTGTATAACTAGGCGGACTCCGTCCGGTTGTTTCGCACGATTACAGATGAACACATAATCACGTAAGTGTATAATAAAATATACAAGTAATTACAAATATTTAGCCCAATACAAACTAAATATAAGTAATTAGAGTTTCAAGTAGGTTTAACAGTAACCCTAAATCGTCGGATGTGACATTCTCTCCTTGTTAGAGAAATTTCATCCCGAAATTAGTTCGTTGCTGCAGTCTGTGGGGTATCTAAGAATAGATGTGGATGTTTCCGCCGCATTTGATCTTCCCATTCCCAGGTGAATTCAGGACCATACCTAGAATTCCATTGAGAACTTGCCTATCAGCGTTATGAGAGATATCCTCAGACAGCACAGAGTTATTGTATTAGAGTCTGTATCTGGGAGAGCTGCTAGCGGGGAGCATTCAACTGCGGGCACATATCTGTCCACTTCTATTGTTGAGCCTCGTGTGACTTGTCAGGGTCCCCTCGTTCTTAGACTTTTTCATCATCAGTACTATTATTATTATTATTATTATTGGTCTGTATTAATACTAACAATTATGGTGGGATGATTTGTGATCATGTTTGATCTTTTGGAACTTTTTACCCAGTTTATCACTTTGCTGGATGATCTATCTATCTTTATTATTATGCTTACGTTCTCTTTGTTTATTTTAGTAGAATAAAATATGGTTGAATTGATTGTTGAGAATGATGGGAATGACTCACGACTAGATGACGCGCACTAAAACGGAAGGCTATTCTTAGACGAAAGCAAGTTGGAATCTCTAGCAAGCCAATTCATCTTCTTTAGCCAAATCATTTTTCATCTCGTGAATCCATGAGGGGAGTTTTTCATTCTTTCTCGTTGTCTTTCCGAAATAATCATACCATATCCTTTATGCCTAATCTCTAAGTGTCAGATTTTAATTCCACCATCTTAAAAACACAATAAAGTGAACATATCCTATAATCAAACTTTAAGTGTGGGATCCTTTAGTGATCTACGCCTTAGTAGTAAACATTAGGGACAATGTTCCATTAAGTGTGGGATACACGGTATGTCATACCGTAAAGTTCTTGACCTCTTATCCTCCAAAGTAAATTCTTAAACTCATTCCTTGCTCATATTTTTATTTATTTTTTTTCAAAAAAACTTAATAGTTTTATCAGTCAACTTTTGTAAATTCTTAGATCTTTTGGTAAGAAAAATACTTTTTAAGGATAATCACTTTTTAAGAATAAATAAATTACTTTGGAAAGTATGATAAGGCAGAATAAGGATCCCTTAAAAATGAAATGGTCATCTTCGAAGCATCGCATGCCTTGACGCATACACCCTATATTGTTGGGTGAGGAACTTGAGCCTTTAATAAGCATTCAATTTTAATGCTTCACCATTCATTTCTGTGTGTGTGCCGATGCATGCGTCTTAGAATTAGAACTTGTTCCTGGTATACGCTTCGAGACCATACCAAAGAGTACCGTACGCGGTATAGGTGCAATTAGAGGATCTCGGCATTTTTTTAGAATTAAACCCATTTTTGTCACATCTCTTCAAGCCTAACCCTGCCGATACTCAATTTTAGTATCGATGATCCGCTTAGTAAACCCTGTTGAGCCTTAACTTTTTCATTTCTTAAAAACCCAAATATTTTAAAACCCATTCCTTTCCATACCCACCAAAACCTTATTTTTGAATTTTTAAATTTTTTGAAAAATGCTATTTAGATATTATTTTTGCTTTCACTTCAAAAATCACAAATTTTGTGTTTTATTCAAAACTTGTCGTGTGCGTTTCCAAAATCAAATCTCAAAAGATCGAGAATCTTGCGGTGCGAAAAATTGGCACCAAGTAAAATTCGAAATATCAAAAGATTGAAAAATGAAAGTAAGAAATGATCCCAAAAAGGGAAGTAAGAAAAATAAAAATTCCTTAGAAATTCCTTGGCAAAGAAAATTCTAAGCCAAAAATATATATCATCTAAATAAAATTACGTGCTTCAAAATCTTCCGAAAACTCTGATCTCTGAAAGATATAAATCTTCCATGTGTTTTCAAAAAAAAGATAGAAGGCAAAAATAGCTATCTTCCTCCCTTTCCGTTATCCGTTTCCGTTTTCATTAAAAAGCATATCTAGATAAAGTTTTTCATACGCTTAAAAATTTCTAAGATAAGCAAACCCTTTAAGCCTCAAACTACCCTTTTTCCATACCCATTAACCCTCACCCGAAAATTACAACCCAACAAAAATACCTTGGGATAATTAGCACCGTCCTCATTAGGAGGGGTGGAGATGCGATTCTCGACTAAGCCTATGACGAAAAGCGATGCATGACTAGCTATGTGCGATTTCATTTCTTAATAGAATAGGAAACCCGATACACTTTCTGAGTGAATTGAGTGACCACCTGTGAGGATCGCCCAGTCATGTACTTCTACATCTCGAGAGTTGCAAATTATGCTAAAGGGACAACTAGTTCCGTTCTAAGATTTCTTATTCTACTGATGCTTACGTTTTGAAATAATTTACTTATTTTGAGGAAGTGATGTCCTTGGAAAATATCTTTTCTCATCAAACGTTCCATTTTCTCAAAACCTAGAGCGAAATGAGATACGGTTTGCTTGAGGACAAGCAAAAGTCTAAGTGTTGGATATTTGATTTGACGTAAAAAGTCATATTTTACGCATATCTTTTACTTCATATTTAGCACTTAATTAACAAAAATATGCCAATAAAGCTCACATTTACCACATTTTGTTAAAAATGTCAAAACATTATAAGTATTTCAAAAACAACGGTAAATGGACGGAAAACACACTTAAATAGACATAATTCATTCGACGCTCTATTTTATCATAAAACTCCGATCCGGGAGTTAATAAATATCTTGAAATGTAGGTATGGAGATTACGAATGCGTGGATATAAAGAACGTTGAAAACGGATCAAGAATGAAGAAACTAGAGCCACACAAAGATCACACGAACTACGACCAAGCAACAAGACTTACGATCCAGTGCACAAGACCTTGACCAAGGGCATACCACCCCTTAGGGGCCGTATACACCCGTATAAGGGCCGTATACCCCCTTAAAAGGGTGGTATACCCCCTAGGTGGTGGTATACCCCCTCTACGGTGTCGGATACGCCCCTTTTGGTGCCGAATACTACCCTTTTGGTGCCGAATACCACCCCAAAGCTATCCGATACTGCCCCTTTGGTGTCCGATACGCCCCGTTTGGTGCCCAATATTACCCTTTTGGTGCCAAATACCACCTCAAAGCTATCCGATACTACCCCTTTAGGTCCAATACTACCCTGTTGGTGCCGAATTTTTGAGCTAAGGGTGGTATTTCAGTGCAAATCGGTAGAATCAGGTGTCGAGTTGTGAAGCTAGCTTGGTGATCCATTTGCCTATAAATAGAAACATCAACCTCCTCATTTCAAACATCTCATATCATCACAAAACAATTCATTTCACACACACTTTCTTTGTAATTTTCTTTCTTAGTTAGTTTCTCTCTCTAACTTCTCTCTAGAGGGTTAGAGAGTAATTAGTGGGTAGCTAGTAGATTAGAGTAGAGATTAGCTTTGTAATCAAGGAGTATTGATGTTCAAGCTTTTATTCAAAGATTGCAAGTTCTTTTCTCTTGTAACGCTGCCCTATTATCCGGTGATATCTATTCTCTCATACTGTTATTATGTCTGATTTGTCCGTGCATAGTAGGTAGTATAGCACTGGAAACACCTCTTGTGGAGTACAAATGCGTGGAAGCTATGGACCAGTCGTAAGCATATGACATTGTGGATACTTGAAAGTTACCCTTCCTGAACATGGTCTAGGTATATATTAAAACTGTGGAATTACTGAAAAACGTAGTATACACCGTGAAACAAACCTAGGGATGAACGTTTGATCGCAAAGGAGGGTCTACCCCTTGACAGAAGTATTTGTGCTCCTCAATTAAATTTAAGGGATCTTGAAAAGAAAGCGAACATTCAGCTATTGTGTAGGATGCTTAAACCCCTTGATCCAACATAACTGATAGTTTAACATACATTAGCAAGCAATTAGTATGAGCCTTAATAAAATCAATTAGAATTAGGTGTTAAGAAAGGTCAGAAATTAAATATCGGTTTGTTGCCTTATTCATGCACCCAGAAATTAGAATTAGATGTTGGCAATGGATGATTCTGAATTTTGTGATTCCCTAGATAAAGAGTTAGAGGATGACTCCTCTTGTTCTTCATTCCTCGAAATTGAAGAAATCTCAAACGTCCAAGAAATTGATATCAGGGAAAAAACCTTTGACCTAGAATTAGAGGAATCTCAGTAGAAGATATCAACTTCTATTACTCACACTTTAAGTAGTCAACTTACCATTGACCCTGAGATTTCTTCACTTCTGGCCAAATACCCACACTATGTTAGGCCGCCTGACCTTCCCAAAGAAGTACCATTCGGCATTGAGGTTTACTTTTATCCACCCATGTTAGGATTAGATAGAAATGAACGTCTTCACTGCTTGGATGAATACTTTGAATATGATATCTCTGACATTTTGAGAACCTATCCTACTACACAGGATAAGAATCCCTCATGTTCGGATGATCATACATTCAAATCAGGAGCCACCTACATAGTTGAACCATTTCAAAGATGTCTAGTCCAACCTAGGTAACCCATAGCTAAAACTGTACTAAATGGACCACCCACATACATCATTGAAATCACAGATATTCCACCCGAGACTGAAACCGAGCGTCATGTCGGAAATTCTTTTAAACCAGATAGGAGGATTGATATATGTGCCAATTTTCTAAAATATCTTAAAATATCAGATTTTCCCTTTTCAGTGGACCAAAGAAAGACCTTTGTGATTATCGATAACAGAATTTTAGGACTCCGCGCTAAATATACTAGAATATATGAGTTATTACTAAAATCAGATCTAGACCTGTTAATGAATTTACTTGTCAATACCGATTATCATCCTGTTTCATCAACACGGATTAATCGATATATTGCGGATCTAGTTAGTGAACTCAAATTTTAGATAGATCGTGACCCTCTAATTCCAATTTTACTCCCTGCGAAAATACCATTCTTTGTTGATCCTGCCGTCTATTTAATCAATAAACTGATAGAAATTTTTTCAGAGGCTACTGAAGAAGCTATTGAGAAATCTTTCTGTGCTAAACGGAAAGATATCCACATTAAGCTAATTCAGTTATTCCAAACATCAAAATTTCCTTTCACGCTTCAACAAAAATTGCTTTTCAAAGAATTATCGGTAGCAGTTCACGCTACTACCGGAAATCCAGATTCAAAAGAAGAAAATGAATTTTTAAAAATATTGGAAAAATTACTTCATGATCTTAAATTTTTAGACGACGGACCACGAGATAGCATTTCAAATCCCATAAAAGTTAAACGGGAATTTAATAGTTTCGTTGATGCACTTATCGAATTAGGATACGAGGAGAGAAGTTTTCTGAATGAATTTGAATTATTTTTCTTAAACTCCGCCGACCTAATTTATCACATCACTAAAGTGCTCCGATTGTCATTTATTCCTCGTTATACTTTTCCTCAGCCTCGGGCCCCAAATTAATTTTTTGAAAAGTCCAGCCGTTGACTTTAAAACAAAGCGCTTATTGGGAGGTAACCCAATTTTAGGATTTTAATAAATAAATTAAGTAGTTAAATTTAGTTAATCGCATAGTAGTTTAATTTTTCAGTTTGTTTAGGATTTAAAATTTTAAAAGTTTTAATAATCTTCTTTAAAAACGTTCTTTAAAATTTTATCTCATTTTTTATCGCGCAAAGTTTAAATTTTGTTTAATTATTAAACAATTGACAAAATTTAGCATGTTTTAAATGGGATTAAAATTTTGAGAAAACAAAGATAATTTCTAAGTTTTTAAATAAACCATTTTTAACCTAATTACCATTTTTTACCTATTTATCACTTGGGGTAAAAGTAAAAAAAGGAAAGGAGGTTAAAAAGCTAAAATGAAAACATTTTCACTCATCTCCCTCCTCCCTCCTCTCTCCCTCTTGTTCGACCGAAGCCCACCCACACCACCATGCCACCATCAAATTTTTACCTTTTTTTGAAGATCTCAAGCTCTACATTCTCCATTTTCGTTACTTTTATGCTTCATTTATCATCATTTCTAAGGTAAATTTCTAATTTAAAATCTCTAGTTCATTATTTTACCCAAAAGTTAGGGTTTCAATTTGAAACTTGATATTTAGGGCTAAAGATTAGGGCTTTAGGTGTTATTACTTGCTATTGAATGTTTGTATGATGATTATTGATAGTAATCTAGTGATTACATGTAAGATTGATGAACTTTGATTTTCAAAGTGATGAACTTTGACTTTTTGTTGACTTTTTAGCTAGGAATGTTCATGTTTGACTCTTGTTCATGAAAGTTGCTTATAATGATGTGTTGAACATAAATAAACTAGCTTAAATTAGTTAGTAATTAGTTTAGATAACTTTTAAGAATTAAAGTGAGCAATTTTGTGAATAATTGTAAAGTATCATTATTTTAATTAAAAATCTTACAAACCAAATGATACTTGTGCAATATTAACATCTAAAGCTTACTTGAATTTTTGAAACATTACTTTAATGATTTATACGACTAGTTTCATTTTAAAAGAAGCATCATTTTAAATAAAATGCATGGAGCTTTTAAATAACAAGTAGTGTTTTCAAAGAAACCAATTTTATAATTATGTCATTTAAAGATATAATGTTAAGTCGTTAGTCGATTTCATATCACTAATTACCCATTTTTTTCAAGACCTTGACTAACACTTAATGTTATTATCTTTAAATACATAATATGGTCAAAGTTTCATCACTAGTTTTCTAAGTTTATGGTAAATGAAAAGTTTTAATTAAAGTAAGGTAATTACAAGGTTTCTTTAAAACTATAATGCTTACTTGGTTAATTTCTAATGTAAATGTATGTTTAAAGTCATTTCTAGGAATTATTTACAAAGTAAGATCATTTTCCCTATAAAAGTACTTGTGACATCTACCATAGCTTAAGAAAATTATTGGTGTAAAAATTGAGGTTTGATGATTGCGGTTTGGTTAAATATGTATCTTTCTAGGTTATGGATTATTCGACTTTTAAAAGCCTACATTTCGAATTTTTGTTAAAAATTGAGGATGACTTAATGAGTTCATATAGCTATGATAATGATGCACACTAATTACCTTTTTATCTTGACAGATGAAGTCTGACTCTACAGGTATCCATCCTACTTTGGAATTCTTAGCCACTTCCTCCAAAAAGAAGAAGTTGATTAAGGATTGGATGAACTGACCATTTGGAAAAAACAGATTTATCGTTTGGAGAGATGTAAAGGCAATTGGCTATAAGAGTGAGTTGAGGAAGTTAGTGAAGTTTAAGATCAATGATGAGAAAATGGTTGCTTGGTACAAAATGTTCTCTCTTAATGAAGACATTTACCGAGAGTTAGTTACTGAGTTCATGTTGACCTATGAGTTCAAACCTTGCATCAACAATGCTACAGATAAGCTAATGATTAGCTTTAACTACAGGGGGGTTGAAGCAGCATGTGTCATTAGCTGAGCTAGCGATATATCTTGGTTTTTACACAGAGGAGCAGACACATTCTCAGTTATTCTTTGACAGCTCGCGGAGTGTTTCATATAATGAAGACCATGGGCTTATTCGGGATAATCTGACTGGCATTAGTTTTTCTTGTAATCAAACAGCTTCAGTGTGACACCCCACAAATTTAAACGCAATTATAAACAATAAACACTTGCATTAGTAGGCTAATTCCCTACTTGAGTGAATTCACAACTACTTTTAGAGGTAAGTCTAGCAAAGCCCGGCTAGTTAATACGTGTAGTATTTAACGTTTCGTAATTTATTGTAATTACGTACCAAACATTTGGAACAAACTCGATAGATATACATACAACCGTTGGTCAACGAAATTATTTAATAACATTATTATTTACTAAATATTATGCTGATAATATTTAACACGTATTTTGTAACGTATAAAACACTCCGTACGCGATGAAAACACACGATTCGCGACCGATAACCAAATGAAAACTCGAATATTATAATAATAACTTAGAATATATTATTTGAGTAAAACTTTATTAAAACATTGTATTTTCAATCATTAACAAAACGTATCAAAGAAAACGTATTACGATTAGTAAAAACATAAAACGATCGGGTAAACGAACACCGAGCCTAACGTAACTTTTGGGAAAAGAATTAAGCAACTACTTAGGGGTGGGACCCACGAAATTTGTGCAGAAAATATGCCCCAAGAACCCACCCCATGCCCATGAATCTTTACTTGATGATTTCAACAAACATCACCACCACTCCCTCATTCCCCATCTACACTCAACCTCATTCCTCTCAATCTACTCCCTCCTCTCTCCCTTTCCCCTCCCCCACGAATTCCAGTCACCACCACACACCACCATCATCCACCATTGGCCACCACCTCACTCTTGAAGGAAAAACGAAGCCGAAGACATCAAAATGATCACCGACGCGCGTACATCACTTCTACCATCTTCATTTCTTCAAACACCATTGTGAGGCTTCATAACTCTTAAACCTTACTTACCTTATGTTTATAATCATGTTTTAGTGGCTACTCAACCATTATATTTCCAAAAGATAAGTCGAAACACAAATTAAAACTCGAAAACAGGAAGTTAATCTTCCTGTCCAGATTCTATTTCCACTTCCATGAATTTTATAAAAATCATTAAAACACCAAAATAGACTTTTCTTAAACCTAAAATGTATTACAAGAAGTTATCTTTCCAACAAAATTAGTCTCGTGACTTTTTGACTCCGTTTGCTACTCGAAAACATTTTTCTCCGGTGACATAGGTTTACTGTTCCGGCAGACAGGAATTTTCAGTAACTTCTCGGGACTATATCTCGAGTTCTAGACTTCAAAAACGTGTGAGACCACTTGGAAAATCTTGGTAAATTTGTTATCTACAAAAAGTCCTTCTTTGGCTTATTCCAGAAATGCACTCATTTCTCCAGAAAATTAGATTAGTGAGAAGTGGTCTAATCTCGGATTAAACTGAACCCTGACACTTAGTGAATTTTTATAAAATACCAAACGACCTCAAAATTCATAAAACAATTACATGAAGTACATAACATATGTGGGAACATTTTATAAAAATTTCAGAATGATTCGATAACGTTTACTATTTTTTATAAAAATCACAAGGAATCCGTGAATCAAATTGTCGGATGAACAGTACTCCGTGAATCACATTGTCGCATGAACAGTAACTTTGACTTGTTGACTCACGCATGAACAGTAAATTTGACTTTTGTTGACTGTCGCATGAAACATACACTTTCGGAAAAATAAACGTAAACTTAATTATACTCTCGCATACACTTTTATAAGTGTACAAAACAATGAAACACTTAATAATAATACTTGAAATTATTATTACAAAAACTCACCAACGTTCTGTATACAATTTTGAAACACGAACAAACAACTAAACCATTTGGACATATCTAGTTGAGAGAACACTAGCATGGATGGTCAACTAAGACATCCACTTACTCATACTTATAAATTTCATACGTTTAGGGCGTTAGGAGATTTCGGATTAGACTTGAACTTTAGGCTTTGCTAGCTCTCGCACTATTACTTAACTCAACAGGTGAGTTCACAGCCCCTACTTTTACTGTTTTAACTGCTTTTAAACAGGGGTGGAAAACATAGTCAAACGTTTGAAATACATGATTGTATACTGATTTACTCGAACAATTAGAGTACATTGAACTGTTAAACTGTTAAACTGTTACACAAACTGACGTTTATGAATAAACGTTTTCATACTACAAACACTGTAAACGTATTAAACTTGTTTTGAAAACGCTGGAGAACGACCAGCAACGCTTCTACGAAATTGACTAGGTAACTAATGGGTCCTTCTGACATGGACCAGATCCTACTGACATGGATCAAGGGACACTGACACTCCCTACTGTTTGAATCCTACTGACATGGGTACTAGATCTTACTGACATGGATCCATTATACTTATTGAACATGGTACACTGACACTCCCTACTATTTGAACCCTACTGACATGGGTACTAGATCCTTCTGACATGGATCTGTTATACTTGTAGAACAGGGGACACTGACACTCCCCACTAGGTGAACCCTACTGACATGGGTACTCGATCCTACTGACATGGATCCGTTAACAACTATTAGGATACTGACATTCCTACGAACAACCATTAGGATACTTACATTCCTACAAATACTAATAGGATACCGCTTTCCTACGAAACTTAAACTAGGTTTTGGGTAACATCCCACGTAACTACATCTTTGGGCTACATCCCACTAAACGTACACATTGGATAACACTCCACGAAACTTTATTGGATCGTGATGACGATAACGAATTGTGAACGCTTTGAAACAACCAACTATCATTGTAAACATAAAACCTGTGAATTCACTCAACCTCGTTGTTGACTTTTACTATGTTTTTCAGGAAATTAGCTGCATGTAAGACGACCTGCACACATGGAACATAGGCGACCCATGAAGGAATAGGATGCCAACTTTTGACAACTGGATTTCTTTTGTATAACTAAAGTGATTTTAGTGATATTTACGAAATCTACTTTTGTAAACTTAATACTTTTAACTTGTACGATTCGAGGAATCGTAAACTTTGCAACTAATACTTTGGCATCTTAATATATTTGTTATGTTGTAATCATATGCTCTGATACGTATGCATGTACTGTATATTGTGGCACTCCCCATACTTAACTAAATGCTTACGCTAAATTAAATCAACGAATTTGGGGGTGTTACACTCAGCATTTTTCAAAGTGGAGCATCGACTTTTACGTAAGCTGCTTGCTGTATCACTTCATGGAAAGAAAGAAACCAGTGGAGCTGAGGAGCTGATGACCTTTATGTGATGAATGCTATGATTAAGAAAAAGAATGTGAATGTTTCTTACTTGGTAGCCGAGAGGATTCAAAAGGAGACGAAGTTTGAGATGCCAAAGTATATTTACTTGGGAGCTTTCATCACTAGGATTTGTATCCGTATGGTTTTGCTCACGGAGGATCACATGAGTGAGTACACCAGCTCACCTCATGTTAGATCCTTGCCGTTCGACTTGGATTACTTTCGTACTATTTGGTTGATCACTACTGATTCGAGCGGGCAGGCATTCTGGAGAGCTACTGAACAGCCCATTCCTGGTTGTGTTCTGAAGAGGAAGGGAAGTAAGAGAGACAGGGATGTTGAGGATGATGATCCGATAGATATAGACATACAGGATGATGACAGAGATGTTAGAGCGCCACAGGTTGATACTAGGGCATCTGGCTCTACATCTAGGGTTCAGAGTGTTGTTGACTGGACTACACCAGTGACTCCACTTTCTCAGTATTGGACTCTTCATGCACTTCAGGTTAGACATGCTCATGATATCAATGTAGCACTCAAGTTTGGATTGCCGATACCAGAGCCACTGATATATAGATGTGAGACACCACCAACAGTCTTTCCAGTTCCACCAGTCACCACCACTGTTCCACCATACACCCTACCCACCACATCTCGCTATGAGCCAGTATAGTCTGTACACACCACAGCTGCTCCATCTACTTCACATCACCCATCCACATCCTTACATGCCCTATCTCCGATTTATGAGATCCCGAGACCTGATGACCCACATGTTTATCGCCCAGCCATGACCACTGCTAGTGTTGAGGGCATCACACTCTCAGGACTCTCAGGGATGCTTAACCTCGAACCTATCCCTGATTCTGAGCTTCCAGATGAGAATGACATTAGGAAAGGATACCAGATATTACTTGAGGAGACACACATGACACAACAGTGTTTACAGGAGTGGGGATTTGAGACTACTGAGAATTTGCCTATCAGCGTTATGAGAGATATCGTCAGACAACACAGAGTTATTGTATCAGAGTATGTATTTGGGAGAGCTGCTTGCGAGGAGCATTCAACTGCGGGCACATATCCGTCCACTTCTGCTGTTGAGCCTCGTGTGACTGATTAGGGGTCCCCTCGTCCTTAGACTTTTTCATCATCAGTACTATTATTATCATTATTGGTCTGTATTAACACTAACTATTATGGTGGGATGATTTGTGATCATGTTTGATCTTTTGGAACTTTTTACCCAGCTTACCACTTAGCTGGATGATCCATCTATCTTATTATTCTGCTTACGTTCTCTTTGTTTATTTTAGTAGAATAAAATGTAATTGAATTTATTGTTGAGAATAATGGGAATGACTCACGACTAGATGACGCGCACTAAAACGAAAAGCTATTCTTAGACGAAAGCAAGCTAGAATCTCTAGCAAGCCAATTCATCTTCTTTAGCCAAATCATTTTTCATCTCGTGAATCCATGAGGGGAGTTTTTCGATCTTTCTCGTGGTCTTCCCGAAATAATCATACCATATCCTTTATGCCTAGTCTCTAAGTGTCGGATTTTTATTCCACCATCTTAAAAACACAATAAAGTGAACATATCCTATAATCAAACTCTAAGTGTGGGATCCTTTTGTGATCTACGCCTTAGTAGTGAACATTAGGGACAATGTTCCTTGAAGTGCGGGATACACGGTATGTCATATCGTAAAGTTCTTGATCTCTTGTCCTCCAAAGTAAATTCTTAAACTCATTCCTTGCTCATATTTTTAAAATTTTTTTTTCAAAAAAACTTAATAGTTTTACCAGTCAACTTTTGTAAATTCTTAGATCTTTTGGTAAGAGAAATACTTTTTAAGGATAATCACTTTTTAAGAATAATTAAATTACTTTGGAAAGTATGATAAGGCAGAATAAGGATCCCTTAAAAATGAAATGGTCATCTTCGAAGCATCGCATGCCTTGGCACATACACCCTATATTTTTGTGTGAGGAACTTGAGCCTTTAATAAGCATTCATTTTTAATGCTTCACCATTCATTTCTGTGTGTGTGCCGATGCATGCGTTTTAGAATTAGAACTTGTTCCTGGTATACGCTTCGAGACCATACCAAAGAGTACCGTACGCGGTATAGGTGCAATTAGAGGATCTCGGCATTTTTTAGGATTAAACCCATTTTTGTCATATCTCTTCAAGCCTAACCCTGCCGATACTCAATTTTAGTATCGATAATCCGCTTAGTAAACCCTGTTGAGCCTTAAATTTTTCATTTCTTAAAAACCCAAATATTTTAAAACCCATTCCTTTCCATACCCACCAAAACCTTATCTTAGAATTTTTAAAAATTTTGAAAAATGCTATTAAGATATTCTTTTTGCTTTCACTTCAAAAATCACAAATTTCATTTTTTATTCAAAACTTCTCGTGTGCGTTTCCAAAATTAAATCTCAAAAGATCGAAAATCTTTCGGTGCGAAAAATTGGCACCAAGTAAAATTCGAAATATCAAAAGATTGAAAATGAAAGTAAGAAAGGATCCCAAAAAGGGAAGTAAGAAAATTAAAAATTCCTTAGATTTTCCTTAGCAAAGAAAATTCTAAGCCAAAAATATATATCATCTAAATAAAATTACGTGCTTCAAAATCTCCCGAAAACTCTGATCTCTGAAAGATATAAATCTTACATGTGTTTTCAAAAAAAAGATAGAAGGCAAAAATAGCTATCTTCCTCCCTTTCCATTAACCGTTTCCGTTTTCATTAAAAAGCATATCTAGATAAAGTTTTTCATATGCTTAAAAATTTCTAAGATAAGCAAACCCTTTAAGCCTCAAACTACCCTTTTTCCATACCCATTAACCCTCACCCGAAAATTACAACCCAACAAAAATACCTTGGGATAATTAGCACCGTCCTCATTTGGAGTGTTGAAGATGCGATTCTTGACCAAGCCTATGATGATATGCGCTGCATGACTGTCTATGAGCGATTTGATTTCTTAATAGAATAGGAAACCCAATACACTTTCTGAGTGAATTGAGTGACCACCTGTGAGGATCGCTCAGTCATGTACTTCTACATCTCGAGAGTTGCAAATTATGCTAAAGGGACAACTAGTTCAGTTCTAAAATTTCTTATTCTACTGATGCTTACTTTTTGAAATAATTTACTTATTTTAAGGAACTGATATCCTTGGAAAATATCTTTTCTCATCAAACGTTCCATTTTCTCAAAACCTAGAGCGAAATGAGATACAGTTTGCTTGAGGATAATCAAAAGTCTAAGTGTTGGATATTTGATTTGACGTAAAAAGTCATGTTTTACGCACATCTTTTAGTTCATATTTAGCACTTAATTAACCAAAAACATGCCAATAAAACTCACATTTACCACATTTTGTTAAAAAGGTCAAAACTTTATAAGTATTTCAAAAACAACGGTAAATGGACGGAAAACACACTTAAATAGGCATAATTCGTTCGACACGGTACTTAATTGTAAAACTCCGATCCGGGACTTAATAAATATATTAAAATGTAGGTCTGGAGATTACAAACGTGTGGATATAAAGAACGTTAAAAACGGATCAAGAATGAAGAAACTAGAGCCAAACGAAGATCACACGAACTACGACCAAGCAACAAGACTTACGATCCAATGCACAAGACCTCGACCAAGGGCATACCACCCCTTAGGGGCCGTATACACCCCTATAAGGGCCGTATACCCACCTAAAAGGGTGGTATACCCCCTAGGTAGTAATATACCCCCTCTACGGTGTCGGATACGCCCCTTTTGGAGCTGAATACTACGCTTTTGGTGCCGAATACCACCCCAAAGCTATCCGACACTACCCCTTTGGTGTCCGATACGCCCCTTTTGGTGCTGAATTGTCCCTTTTGGTGCCGAATACCACCCCAAAGCTATCCGATACTACCCCTTTGGTGTCCAATACTACCCTTTTGGTGCCGAATTTTTGAGCTAAGGGTGGTATTTCAGTGCAAATCGGTAGAATCAGGTGTCGAGTTGTGAAGCTAGCTTGGTAATCCATTTGCCTATAAATAGAAACATCAACCTCCTCATTTCAAACATCTCATATCATCACAACACAATTCATTTCACACACACTTTCTTTGTACTTTTCTTTCTTAGTTAGTTTATCTCTCTAACTTCTCTCTCTAGAGGGTTAGAGAGTAATTAGTGGGTAGCTAGTAGATTAGAGTAGAGATTAGCTTTGTAATCAAGGAGTATTGATGTTCAAGATTTTATTCAAAGATTGCAAGTTCTTTTCTCTTGTTACGCTGCCCTATTATCCGGTATTATGTCTGATTTTTCCATGCATAGTATTATGGTATGTGCTTTATTTATTGTCATGTTTATTGAGTAGTGTAATATTGTGATTGTTGAAATTTAGATTCAAGAGTAGGGATGATGTTAAATTATTCTTTAATTAAATATGTGATTGGAAATTGCTATGTTATGTATCGGGTTAAATTTCTCAAGCTGTAGATCTAAACCACCCATTCCACCCTTTCCAAGATTTCACGTGACTATTACTTTAATATTAGGACTTGATCAACCCTAGTATTGGTAGATAGTTATCTGTGTTTTTGTATGAGACTGTGGACATGCTGTAAAATGGCCCAATACTTAGTATAGCGCTGGAAACACCTCTGGTGGAGTACAAATGCGCGGAAGCTACGGACCAGTCATAAGCATATGACACTGTGGATACCTGGAAGTTACCCTTCCTGAACATGGTCTAGGTATATATTAAAGCTGTGGAATTACTGAAAAATGTAGTATATACCGTGAAACAAACCTAGGGATGAACGTTTGATTGTAAAGGAGGGTCTACCCCTTGACAGAAGTATTTGTGCTCCTCAATTAAATTTAAGAGATCTTGAAAAGAAAGCGAACATTCAGCTGTAGTGTAGGATGCTTAAACCCCTTGATCCAACATAACTGATAGTTTAACATACATTAGAAAGCAATTAGTATGAGCCTTAATAAAATCAATTAGAATTAGGTGTTAAGAAAGGTCAGAAATTAAATATCAGTTTGTTGCCTTATTCATGCACCCAGGAGCTAACTCCAAGAAGTGTCACTTGTCCTCATCGGACAGTGTTAGGGGCTGAGCAGCCTGATCTGATCAGACTCATGATAACCTAGTATTCAGTGACATACGACTTAGGGCTTCCACTTAAACCTTAGGGTGCTAGTGTTTACGCCAAACCTCTGATGATTTTACTAAGGCAAGTCTCCAATCACCTTTTATAATGAACATCATCCCGAAACCTGAATATTGAAACTCGAGCAATCACAATCTCTATTTATCTGCTTACCCTACTCGTAGTTTAGAATTTACTTTCCTGCATTTTAGTTAAATTAAGAAAATATCAAAAAACAAACCCTACCTGCTCTATTAAAACCATCATATTAGCTTTTATTATTCTGAGGTATTCACTTCATTTTGATTCGCTCCGATTTTAAGAACGACACCTGAGTCAGACTTACCGCTTACTACCCTAATACCCTTAGAGCAGTAGGTAGTAATAATGCTTAGGCTTCCTAGCAAAATATAAATTTAAAACATTCGTTGATCCGCAGCCGGAATGTTGGACCAACGACCTGGGTAAAACTCGATCGACCGTTCGGAGGTGATCTGATGCATCACCAGCGGTCGGTAAAAATTTTACCCTTTGTCATTGCACCGGCTACTGGCGACGGGCATCAGTGGGTGTTTTAAATTTGTAATTGTGGGGCCTAAGTTTTCCCTAACAATGCTAATCCTAAGCAATGTTTTAAAACCCGGGTTGACCCGGCCGGTCGGACCGGTTCGATCAGGACCCGGGCAATGGAGCGGGTCAAAAGGTAGCGGGTCAACCCTAGTTTCTGGCCCAGTTTGACCCAGCGGGTTTTCCGCTCGGACCGGTGATCCGGATAACCGGAACCCGTCAAATAACCGGATTTCAACTTCTTTCTAATTTTTATCCGCTAGTTTTGATGACGCAACCAGCAAACACGATCTTTAGTTTGATAGTGTCTCAATTTTTGGCTACAACCTACCAATTATATTCTTATTTTTTACTTCTTTCATCTAGTAAAGATTATGAACGGTGGTCTATGGGTGATGGTGGTAGTGAGATTATGAGATGCATGTGGTGGTGGTGGTGGTATGAGATGCGGGTGCGATTATGAGATGGAGGTGGTTGGTGGGTGATGGTGGTGATTTGTTAGATGGTAGTGGTGGGTTTCATGATTTGATAAAATGAGAAGTATGAGAAAGGGGAAAGAAGAAAGAAGAAAGTGCGTAAAAGGAGAGAGAGATATAGATCTAGATGTATGTAAAAAGGAGTGGTGATGGACCGATTATACACTAGCTTGACAACTTTTTGGCCTCATCTTGTGTTAATTTTAAATATTAAATAAAGATATACAAGATATGGTCAAATTTTCAACATTTTTAGAAATCCGGGTTGACCCGGACCCGATAGTCACACCGGGTCGATAAAAAACCCAGTTCTTAAAACATTGATCCTAAGGGTGAGCAAGTGGTAGGTATGACCTAGATTCGTTCTTCAAACCGATTGAATTGAAACTAAGGCGTGACAGATGAGGGCTTTTAAACTAGTGAAGGGTTTATAAAATAGTGGAGGAGTTTTGGTTTTATATTAACTAACTTAGGCAAGTAAATAAATAAAAGAGAAATAAAAATAAACTTAAAGCAGATAAAATAAAGATAGTGTTTGCTGAAATTTCGTTAATTAAGTTATGGGATGATGTTTGGAGAAACTGTTTTGAAAGACATTTGTTAATTATTTTTCTTGGATACTTGTAATGTAAACACTAGATTCCCTACTAATTAAAGTTCCATTAGCATGTCACACTGAAAGCTAGGTTATGGTAACATTACAAAGTATTTAGAATAATAAGCAAAATCTTAATTATGGTTTAATAATACTTTCATATGAACGGGAATAAAATCTAAAGGTACTAGACAAAACTTAATCATATAACGATTCCTCATCATCCTAAAAGATTCGTATATTTAAAAAGTTCATTTATGACTTTAAACCAGCCCTTGCTTAAGACTACCCAATAAATCCCCTAATTATCCACAACGTTCCTCACTTAAAGTGGTTCTGCCGCTTCAAACCTTGGCCATGTCTTGTCCTACGATAATCCCCCATGTAGCCTTGTGGTTCCATAGTTTCATACCTTTGACAAATTATATTGACACAGATGACTGACTACCTTTCAATTGGACATCGTTAAAAAGGTGTTGTAATCACGTTTATTGATGGAAAGGCGATAGATGAATTTAAAGTTTAAAAGTCTATTTAGAAAGATTAATTAAACTAGGTTTCTCATTTTATATATTAGTCCGTAATATAACTACCTTTGGTCGTTACTCGACTTCCATACATTTGTACTCCACCTTGAAGTGTTTCCAGTACTATATCGAATAACAGTCGAATAGGGGCCATCATATTACTTCGTAATATTGTATCGTTTCGTAATATGACTACTTTCGGTCGTTCCTCGACTTCCATATATTTGTACTCCACCTTGAAGTGTTTCCAGTACTATATCGAGTAATAGTCGAATAGGGCCCGTCATATTACTTTACGATAATTAAGACCATTTATATTTTACTACTATGATGATCCTAAGGCAACAATCAGACAAGAACATGCAATAAGACAATTTAATATTTAATTATAAATCATCCCATAATTTACTAACTACATCGCAAGCAAACACACTAAGTATACTACTCTCTAATCATGGTAATAACTAAATCTAGCATAATCAATATAAACGTAATTAATTAAGATAGATAAGGATAGAAAGAACCAGGATTAAATGCGAGAGAATAGACTTGAATTAATTGACACAATTCTGAGCGTACTTCGAAGATTACAAAGCATTCTGTACTCTCCTTCTATTCTAAACAAGCTCCTAAACTAGCCTAAAACTATTTTAGAGTAAGAAAATAGAGAGAGAAAGTAGAACTAATAACTAAGTAGAAGTATTGTTCTAAGAATGGTGTGTCAGGAATGGTGTGTGGTGTGTGGTGTATGGTGTGATAAGAATGGTGTGTGGTGTGATCAACCACGGGGCTCCTATTTATAGATGAAATCCGATGCACTTTAGCAACTAGGGGCACATGTTAGCAAAAGGTGGTAAAGTGGCTAGCACATGTACCCTAAAGCGTGAAAAGGTCTAGCACATGTACCCTAAAGTTGCGGAAAGGTCTAGCACGTGTACCAGGCGAGTACGAGCAAGGATGAAAAAGTGGCCAAGGGACGGGGGCCTGGTGGCCAGCGCCGCCACAATGTTGGCTGGCGGCAGCTGTATGGAGGCCGGCGGCAGCTGCCATGTTGTCGTCCCGGTTCACCGTCTTTTGCTCGTTTCTTGATTCACCAGTATCTTCTTTGTTATACGTCCCTTTTCGTCGATTCTATTTGCGTTGGATTCGTTTTTCCAAAACGAAGACTTTGATGAAAAGAAATCCCTGAAAAGTGTCTCTTATCTTTGGATGTCTTGTACGAATCATTTGAATCTTCCGGTGTACGTAGAATCTTCATTCTTCATCCATTTTTGCTGATTCTTCTTCTGTTGGATTCGTATTTTGAAAACGAACATCTCATATAAGATAAATCTTAATGATGGGCACTTTGTCTCTAAATCTTGTTTCGGATGCCTTGAATCTTCAAGTGTGCGTGGAATCTTCATTTTTCGTCCGTTTTGCTTGATTTTGCTCGTGGAACTTCATTTTGACCTTCTTGGCAAAGTTTCATTGATTTGTGCATTATTTGAGTCCAAATGCTAAGTATTGTTCAAGAATGAGAGATATATCGGATGTAAAAACATGACTTTTTACGCGATATCGCGATCACTTTCCATTATACTAAAAGATTCTTCTTCCATAGGCATCAATCCTTGTTTGTTAGGCATTTGCACAAAAAAGATAGAGAAACATGGTCTAACAAACAAGTGATTATTCTACAAATCATAGATTCACTGGTTTGCTAGAAGAACTATCAAAGTTAGTACTTTGGAGATGAAACAAACCAGTGTATGACTAGTGGCCTATAATTTTACCGCAACACAAACGGCAGATATGGAAATACTAGTATTATTAGTTGAATCAGGTAACCAAGTATAGAGATATCCAAAGCACATATTTTTAAAAGAGGTTGAGCATAATACACATACAAATCATGTCATCAGATTAAGCATTAGTATCTCATGTATGTTCATGTAAATACCTCAAATTCTCGACCCATGTCAGTGGGTGTGTAAGTTTACTAAGGCTCCTAACTTCTAGCAGATTTCCATGTTTGTGAGTGAAGGGACATTTAAGAACTTTAGATAATGGTGAAAATGAAGGTTGCAATAAAGTTCAACAAGTAGGAGTAGGAAGTTATAAGGTTTTGACACAAATTTCAATGAAGTAATTTCGCAAACTATCTTTTTTGTTCACAAAAATAATGAAAACTTGGAACAATTATTTTTAGGGATCATTTTCTACTTATTTGGGTTAGCTTACGACTTATCCTACTATTAAAACTACGTTAGACACGGGTTGCCTCCCGAGAAGCGCTTGTTTTGGTTCGAGTCTCTAGCTTGACTCCAGCACTATTTATCAGGCAAATCTTGCAGCTTCCTTGCATCCATCAGTAGACACAAGCGGTAATATTGGTACATACCTAAGAGTTTAAGGCAAGTTAAGGGTAGGGTATGTCCAATATGAGGAGATGGTTCAAAGTAAGAGAATTGTTCTACCTGAGGTATAACAAATCTCTCGACTTCTAATACCTCCTTTGTCTGGGTTGACAGAATGGGTTGGTTAGAGGTGTCCATATCACTCCATGACGTATACGTCATTATGTGGTGGAGAGATGGTTTGTAGGGAAACCCTAACTCAAAACCCACCTTGCTTCCTATGGTCTTTTGGTCGATGATAATGTTGTATTCTGGGCATGGAGGTGGGACAATATTCGTTATTGTCTCCAATCTCGTAACAACATTCTCATCAACCACCTGGGTAGAGGGTTCAATTTGATCAAGGGGTGATTCATCTGGAAACATATGTGGGATATAATCAACTACGTAGGTTTGATTTGGGATGAGATCACTGCTTAGAGTTGGTGCGTACTCCTCCAGTTCTTCTGTAGCTGAGTCTCCTATGTAGATCTCCACCTCTGGGTTCTCCATTTCTATTTCTTCGTGTACCTCGTCGTACTCGTCACTCCGGCCGGAAGTTTCAAGTTGCAGTGGTTCGGAAAGTTTTTCCAGGACGAACTCTTCGTTGGTCTCAGACAATGATAGGTTAAGAGTGGGGCTATAGGGGTTTGATTGAGAATCTAAATGTCCTATGCCTAACATCATATGTCCCTCACATTCTCCATCAAAGTGGGGAATACCACATATCCTACATCTAATTTGAAATTTTTGAGCAAGACTTTGCATTTGATCTTTTATCGTTTCTACCCAAGTGTTTAGTAAAGACGACATTTGAAGAAGGTTTAAGAATTATATTTGAGGTGAGAAGGGGTTTTAATCTAAACTAAGCTAAGATAATCTAATCTACGTTAATCTACTGGCATAAAGTAAAAGGATCGCTTAAAAACTAATTTATCTAAACAGGCTCCGAATGGTACTAACGTCCCCGGCAGCGGCGCCAAAAACCTGATTGAGCCCGAACGGTCGGTTCAGGAATCGCTTCCTGCCGTCGTCAGATCAACCGTTGGGGCACGATCGGAGGGGTGGTTTTAAATTTATAATAGTCGGGGGGAGCCAAAACCTTCCGAACTACTTAGTATTACTAGGTACGAAGACCTGATAGTAGTATGTGGTAAGGATGATTCAGGGTCGTTCCTCACGACGGTAGAATTGAAACATAGCTAATTCTGATAACTTAGTAATTAAGTTAGGGTTTTGATAGGTTGAAAGGTAATTGTTTTTGGGTTTTATTTATTTAACTAATAGTGCAGGAAAGTAAATACTAAACTACGGACAGGGTAAGCAGATAGATAGAGTTGTGACTGCTGAAGTTTCAATATTCAGATCTCGGGATGATGTTCATTAGAAAAGGTGATTGGAGACTTTCCTTAATTTTAATAAACAGAGGTTCGGTGTAAACACTAATACCCTACGAATTAAGTTGTATGTCACTGAGTACTAGGTTATCATGAGTTTGATTAGATCAGGTTGCTCAACCCCCAACACTGTCTGGTGAAGACAAGTGACCCTTCTTGGAGTTAACTCCTGAGTGCATGAATAAGGTAACAGACCGATATTTAATTTCTGACCTTTCTTAACACCTAATTCTAATTGATTTTATTAATGTTCGTACTAATTGCTTACTAATGTATGTTAAACTACCAGTTATGTTAGATCAAGGGGTTTAAGCATCCTACACTACAGCTAAATGTTCGCTTTATTTTCAAGATCCCTTAAATTTAATTGAGGAGCACAAATACTTCTGTAGAGGGGTAGGCCCTCCTTTGTGATCAAACATTCATCCCTAGGTTTGTTTCACGGTGTATACTACGTTTTTCAGTAATTCCACGGCTTTAATATATACCTAGACCATATTCAGGAAGGGTAACTTCCAGGTTTCCACGGTGTCATATGCCTACGACCGGTCCGTAGCTTCCACGCATTTGTACTCCATCAGAGGTGTTTCCAGTGCTATACTAAGTACTGTGCCGTTTTATCGCATGTTCACAGCTTCATACAAAAACACAAATAACTATGCTTACGTAGTATTAGGGTTTGCAAAGTCCTATCCTAAGGGCAATAGTCACGTGAAAGTTTGGAAAGGGTGAAATGGGTGGTTTAGATCTACAGCTTGAGAAATTTAACCGGATATATAACATAGCAATTTCCAATCATATATTTGATTGGATATTAATTTAACCTCTTCCCTACTCCTAAATATTTACATTTCAACAATCACAATATTACACTACTCAATAAACATGGCAATAAATAAAGCACATACCATAATATCATGCATAGATAAATCAGACATAATAACAGTATGAGAGAATAGATATTACCGGATAATAGAGCAGCTTAACAAGAGAAAAGAACTTGCAATCCTTGAATAAAAGCTTGAACACCAATACTCCTTGATTACAAAAGCTAATCTCTACTCTAATCTACTAGCTACCCACTAATTACTCTCTAATTCTCTAGAGAGAGAAGTTAAAGAGAGAAACTAACTAAGAAAGAAAATTACAAGAGAAAGTGTGTGTGAAAGAGTGAGAATGAATTGTGTTGTGAGGGATGAGAAATGAGGAGTTTAGCCCTCAATTTATAGGCAAAGGCATCCAACACAAGCTTCCACAACTTGACACCCGAGTCTTCCGATTTGCACTGAAATACCACCCCTAGCTCAGAAATTTGGCACCGTAAGGGTAGTATCAGACACAATAAAGGGGGTATACGGCACCCACGGGATAGTATTCAGCACCTAGGAGGGGGTATCAGACACCAAAAAGGGGGTATACCACCCTAAAAGGGGCGTATACCACCCACAAGGGGGCGTATACGGCCCTATAGGGGGCGTATACGGCCCTTGTGGGGTGGTATACGGCCCCTGAGGGTGGTATTCCCTTGGTCATTGTCTCATGCACTGGATCGTAAGTCTTGATCGCCTAGTCGTACTTCGTTTGGCCATAACTTCTTCATTCTTGATCCGTTTTCAGCGTTTTTTATATCCACGCGCTCGTAATTACCTGAAGATCATAATGAGATAATCAAAGAATAAATTCAAGGTAATATGCTTAAAAAGTGCTTGTAGAACATGACTGTATCATTTATGCTCTATTTTGTATGTTATTTAACCATTTTGATTGATTTTTAAAGCAACACCTTATTTTTAGCCTTGTTGATGAATTATGGTGAAAAAGTATTGACATTGAATTTTTTCATCTAATTTGGGGCTAAAAAGGTGGGAATTATGTACGTAAAAACATGACTTTTTACATCCAATCAGAGACTAAACATCATCTCTTGTTTGAAAACCCGAAAATTTCTGAGAAAAGGTTATCCGGCAATCCTCGCACACATCATGGAGAAAAAGTCAGAGGAGAAGCGACTTGAGGATGTGTCCATCGTTCGATACTTTCCATAAGTTTTTTCCCGAAGAACTACCTGGTCTACCACCACCAAGACAGGTTGAGTTCTCAATCGATCTCGTGCCAGGTGTTGCACCTGTGGCCCGAGCACCATATTGCTTAGCCCCATCTGAACTTCAGGAGTTGTCCAACCAATTACAGGAACTCCTGGAAAGAGGATTCATTAGACCGAGTTCTTCACCTTGGGGAGCTCCGGTCTTTTTCGTGAAAAAGAAAGACGGTTCTTTCAGAATGTGTATCGACTATCGAGAGTTGAACAAGTTCGCGACACCAATATCCCAAAGACCGCCTTCAGAACCCATTATGGACATTACGAATTTCAAGTGATGCCATTCGGCCTAACCAACGCACCGGCTATATTCATGGATCTTATGAATCAGCTGTGCAAGCCTTATCTCGACAAGTTTGTCATTGTCTTCATCGACGACATTCTCATTTACTCGCACAACGAACAGGAACATGCACAACACCTCAAAACTATCCTAGAACTACTTAAGCACGAAGAGCTTTACGCCAAATTCTCTAAGTGAGAGTTCTGGATGCAAACCGTTCAATTCCTTGGACATGTTATCGATTGTCAAGGAATTCATGTTGATCCGTCAAATATCAAGGCTATCAAGTGCTGGAAAGCACCGAAAACTCCAACCGAAGTACACCAATTCTTAGGTCTTGCCGGGTACGAAAAGAACTACACTACTCATGATCTCGAACTTGGAGCCGTTGTTTTTTTCTCTCAAAATCTGGAGACACTATCTCTATGGCACTAAATTCACAATCTTCACTGACCACAAAAGTCTACTACACATATTCGATCAGAAAGATCTTAACATGAGGCAAAATCGATGGGTCGAGTTGCTCACCGATTACGATTGCGAAATCAAATACCATCCAGGGAAGGAAAATGTTATTGCCGACGCCCTCAGTCGAAAAGAACGGTCGAAACCACTTCGAGTCTGAGCCCTCAGTGTGACAATTCATAACAAGCTAAACATTCAGATTCTCACTGCTCAACTCGAAGCTCTGAAACCCGATAACATCAAAAATGAAGCCTTGCGAGGCATGGATAAACAATTCGAAATAAAACCTAACGGAGTTAGGTACTTCTCTAACCGAATCTGGTTACCTAGTTATGGGAACCTGCGAGACATGGTGATGGATGAAGCTCACAAGTCCAAACATTCTATCCACCTAGGATCCGATAAAATGTATCACGACATCAAGGAGTTCTATTGGTGGCCGAACATGAAAGACGAAATCGCCACATATGTCAGCAAGTGTCTTACTTGCTCGAAAGTCAAAGCCGAATATCAAAAACCTTCTGGTTTACTCCAACAACCCAACATTCCTGAATGGAAATAGGAACAGATCGCCATGGATTTCATAACCAAACTACCAAAGTCATCGAATAGTTGCGATACCATTTGGGTGATCGTCGATCGTCTCATAAAATCTGCTCATTTTCTTGCGATCAAGGAAACTGACAAAATGGAACGCCTCACTCGAATCTATCTGAAAAAAATCATAACCCGTCACGGTGTTTCAATCTCGATTATCTCCGATAGGGATAGTCTCTTCACATCTCACTTTTGGCAATCACTTCAAAAATCATTTGGTACCCGCCTAGATATGAGAACCGACGGCCAAAGTGAACGAACAATTCAAACACTGGAGGACATGCTACGAGCTTGCGTAGTTGACTTCGGTACAAAATGGGAAAAACATCTACTATTGTGCGATTTTTCGTACAACAACAGTTATCACTCCAGCATTAAGGCTGCCCTTTCGAGGCACTATACGGTCGTAAGTGCCGATCACCGATATGTTGGACCGAAGTGGGAGACATCCAACTCACTGGTCCTGAACTCATACATGAAACCACCGAAATTATATTCGAGATTCAAAACAAACTCAAAGCCGCACGTGACCATCAGAAAAGTTATGCTGATGTGAGACGCAAACCACTCGAGTTCCAGGTTGGGGATCGAGTACTACTCAAGGTTTCACCTTGGAAAGGTGTTATTCGATTCAGCAAATGCGGTAAACTGAACCCCAAGTACATTGGACCTTTTGAGATCCTCGAGAGGATAGGTCCAGTGGCATATCGATTGCAGCTGCCATCTGAACTCAGCAGCGTGCACCCCAGTTTCCACATTTCTAACTTGAAGAAATGCTTGTTTGATGAGACACTTATTATCCCACTCGACGAAATTTGTATTGACGACAAGCTTCACTTCATTGAAGAACCCGCCGAAATCATGGACCGTGAGGTCAAACAACTCAAACAAAGTCGTATTCCCATCGTCACAGTCAGGTGGAATTCCCGACGTGGTCCGGAATTCACTTGGGAACGGGAATACCAGATGCGACTCAAGTATCCTCAGTTATTCACTGACACTACTTCAAACACTACTTCAAGCTAAATTTCGGGACTAAATTCTTCTAACAGGGGGAGAATGTGACACCTGTCAAATTAGGACTAGTGATTAGTGCCTAATCATCTATAATACATGTAATTAGTTCTGTGTTAGGCTAATTAATGTATCAATTAATATATATTGTTGAATATATACAATTACGCGATTTGGCTAAATCGTGCACTTTTAAATAGAATGGAATTCGGTTCAATTAATACGGACGTTGGTGAACAATTCTATTAAATAATATAACATTATTTAATAACACTATTATATCCAAAATATTACTTTGATAATATTTCGTATCCATTTCGTATCGTATAAATAACATCTACGCGATTAAAATATTAAACGCGCAAAAAAATCGAAACAAAGTTAAGTTATATTTTATAACTCGAACATTAAGTATCTGGTGAGATAATTCAACAAAATATCCAATGATTATTCATATTTTAAAACGTATGTTTAAACGAATAAAATAATTATTTAACGTTCAAATAACCGGAGAAACGAACACCGCATGGAGCGCAAATACGGGGGACCAAGAATTGGTGAAGTCCACACCCGTGGACCTCACCGAAAATTATCCAAAAAGGTGAGGGTCATCACCCCCTCACCTCATTTGTTACACACACACTCAACACTTTCTCTTTCACTCTATCTCTCTCTTTCATCTTCACCACTACCACCTTCCACCCCAAAATAACACCATAAAAACTCATCAAATCACCTAGCTCGTTTGGAAGAAAATGATCACGGAGTCATGATCTACATTTCTATCTTTTCGGATTCCTCTCGCGTTAACTTGTTAGTTTTTGACAAATCTCGAAAATGCTCTGATTTCATTTATTTTACTTGAATGTTGTTTGTATAAGCTTAAAATATCAAAATATGGGTTGGGTAAAAGTATCGGACCAAACGGAAACCGGAAATCACGTTTTTGGGCTCAAAAATTCCGACTAGACGCGAGTGTCGCATGGGCCGAAACCAGTATAGCGACACTTCCTTAAGTGTCTCACTATGTGTCGCCAAAAACCCTCTTTTTGTGACACTTCCTCGAGTGACGCGTGACCCCAATACCCGACATTTGCCTAAGTGTTGCCACCTTATGCGACACTACTTAAGTGTCACCCCGAAATCGATTTGCAATTTATCCGACACTTATACCCGACACTTGCTTAAGTGTCACCCCTTATGCGACACATCCTCAAATGAAGCCAATAATTCAGAAACTACCATTTTATGGGACACTACTTAAGTGTCTCCAAAAACTATTAAGTGTCGCATACAAGTGTCGCTAAAATAGAAAGTTTGCAAATCATTTTTATACTAAGTGTCGAACTTGTACAACCTCAAACTCTTATATGGTACGACTTCTAAAACACATTGGAATATACTTTTAAGTATAACACTTTGAAAACATATGATAATGTTGAGATTATTATTTCAAACAATCACCAATGGGTCGTACAAGTTTTCAAAACTCAATCAAATCAACCAAATCGTAGTCATTTGGACATTCTAGTTGGATGAACAACTATAAAGGTGAACTTTATAGATACCTACTCACGTTTATAACCATCGCGTGTCGTGGACACCCTCAGGTTACAGGTCTTCGAACATCACTACTCTGCTAATCAACTCAAGTTTATTAAGTTAAACTCTCAAGACTCAGGTGAGTCTCATAGCCCTTATTTTTCTTTTTTTACTCAGGGGTTTGATACATTGCTTGATTTATTTACATGTGAACGCAAGTACAGTTCAAAAATCAAATACTACATGAGTTTTTTTCAACTAATCAATTTAAAGTCCTCCACAAACATAGTTTGGTAATACATCTGTAGCGTGAATGTTAGTATATGATATCATGTAGGATTGATTATCCTCGTCCGGGTTAGCAAGCACTAACTGGTCAAACAGACGTATTAGCATTTGGGTAGACGAGTGTAGATTAGGCACTCGTAGGAGGTACCTTGATCGGATTACCTTGAATGTGGACCCGACCCTCAAGTTAAGCTCAGACTATGTGCTCATGACTATATACTTACTTTTATTTTGCTTAAGTGCATTATAAATTCAATTAAATATTGCGGTTTGATATCGCGTAAAAAGTCACATTTTTACTACCGATATCCCTCTCATTCTGGAACGATTCTTGGCACTTTAGCTCAAAAACATTACAAATCAATAGTATTATGTCAAGATGGTCAAAACAAGGTCGCACGATAAAAATCAAGCGAAACGGATGAAAAACGAAGATTCCACGCACGTTTGAAGATTCCAGACATCAAAACGAGGTTTCAAGACCAAAGAGCCCATCACCAACATCTATCTGACCCAAGATGTTCATTTTCAAATTATGAATCCAACAGAAGAAGAATCAACTAAAACGGACGAAGAACGAAGATTCTACGCACTCCGGAAGATCTAAACGATTCGTACGACACATCTAAAGTTCAGAGACATATTTTTGGGATTTCTTTTCATCAAAAGTTTCATTTTTGAATTACGAATCCAACGCAAAAAGAATCGATACAAACGGATGCGTAACGAAGAAAACACGCACGAATCGAGAAACGCAGCAACCGGCAGCAGACTGGTGCCACTGGCAGCCAGCCGCCGCCGCCAGCCAGCCACCGGCTGCTGCCCGTCACCCGCACGGATTGCACTTTTGTGTCCTTTTTCGTACCCGGTGCTAGACATTTTCCTACTTTTCGTACCTGGTGCCACTACCTTTTTTGCCTTTTGTACCTGGTGCCACTACCTTTCCCACCTTTTGCTATCATGAGCTTTGGGATGCTAACTTGAGCCAAACTTCCTCTATAAAAGGAAGCCCCTAGCTCTCATTTTAGACACACTCTAATACACACACCTTACACACCTTTCATATCTTTCTTATTTCTTTCTAGCTTTTATTTTCTTTTTCTCTCTACTTTCTCTCTAAACTAATTAATTTAGTGAGAGATAAGTAGGAGATTAATTATGTAGTAGTTAGTAGTTGCTAGCTTAGCAATGTAACGCTTTGGAATATTCGAAAGTAATATAAGCATCATTTTGCTCGCAATAATTACGGGTAATATCTATCCTTTTTTTAATTAATTATTTGTAATGTTCTTGTTTGATGTTTACAATATATTAACATTAGAAATGTCTATTGCCATGATATGCGAGTAGTTGCTTATATGTTTGCCATGATTTAGATAGTTATAATGGGATGATACTAAATATTGTAAAGTAATATGACGGCCCCTAATCGACTGTTCCCGGATATAGTACTGGAAACGCTTTATGCGGAGTACAAACGTATGGAAGTCTGGGACGACCGAAGGTAGTTGTATTACGGATCAATATTATAAATGTGCTAATTAAATTTCTGTTTATAGTTTAATTATAATATTATGAACGAATGATGGCATGTTTGGCCAACCACTTATGACAAGACTGCCCCAACTTATTCCGGTAGGGTAAAACCTGTTTATGCGACTATTTATTCAATAGACCATGCCATGATGCGGACGTCTCTGACGACCGAGATTGGGGAATAGAATTCGAGGTTAGTCGTTGGCCGATGTGTTCAGTACATTTGGGAGAACTTCCGGTGTATTGTAATTATTTGTGTTTACTATCCATGTGACAAATCTTCTATCTGATTGCGGACAACTCTACGTTAGTTAGTTGATAGGATCGTAAAAGCAACTCATTCCAACATAGTTTAAATTTATAAAAAGAAACTTATATGAATGGGAATTATTATACTTTGTTATTGTTTAAATATATGACACTAAAACTAATTTATGGAGCACCCTTTCTAGTTATCCACGTGACTACAACTTAGATATTAGGGAGTCATGAACCTTAATTATGGTAAGTAGTTATCTGTACCCATAACGTGCAATAAGTAAGACACAGTGAAACCATTCGTTGTACATATTAGATTTACATTTCTGCGCTGCTTTTTATTTAATTAGTTCAGAATGCCACTTTCACTGTCAATTAATCCTGACCGCACGTTAGACGTAAGAGGCCATGGAATTACTCTGTAAAGTACACTGTTTGTTACTGAAAGGTATGGTCTGCATATGAAACACGTTTTGACAAACTGCGAATAATCCAGGGATGTATAACTGTTTGAAAAGGAGAGGTCTAGGTCATAAATCAAAGTAATTAGAGTTTAAGAAAAGTATTAACAAGGTCTAGAAAGGAAAGTCTTAGTGACTTAGATACATGAACCCTCTAGATCTTACATAGTTGGTTCTTTAAACATAGCAAGTTAATAATTAAATACACATTTAGAAGAACGCGAGATAAGCTTAGGTGTTAAGAACGGTCGGACCTATGAGATAATACGTTGCTTTATTCATGTACCTCGGTTTTTCACCAAGATAGGTTGCTTATCTTTCAACTAGGTAAGTATTGGGAGTTTAGCATATTGCTCCGATCAGAATCACGATAACCTAGTTCCTAGTGACATGCCAACGGAAATTTAATTGGTAGGGTTCTAGTGTTTACACCAAAGTCTGTTAATCTATTAATCTAAAAGTGTCCCCATCATAAACACCCTCCCGACATTATATTATCTCAAGTCATGGTAAACCGCGTCTTCCTTATCCTTAGTTGTTCCTTATATGCTAGCTAGCTCATTTTAGGTTTATCGCTTTAGTAGTTTAAATTAGATTAAAACCAAACTAAACCAACCATCTGAACCCTATCTTAAAGGCTTAATTATCCAAACAAGCTCCACTTCAAATTCGACCGTCTGGAGACGACCCTGATCATCCTTACCACGTACTAGTATCGGGTACTTGTACCTATTACCAGTAGATAGTTTGGAGGTTTAGGCCCCGAGCAAAATAAATTTTAAAACATCCTGATCGCCCCTCAGTCGTTACAACAACACCAACGACACTGACGGCTGGGGTCGCATCAAGTTTTTGGCACCGCTGTCGGGGACGGTAGTACGATTTGGAGCCTGTTTAGATAAGTTAGTTTTTAAGAGATCCTTTTGACAGGGAATCACCATCGTTATCAGAAGTTACTTTTTCTTCACGTAGTTTAGTGTAGTTAGGATTACCTTAGTATTAGTTTAGATTAAGTTCCCTTCTCACCCCCGACTTTAATTCTGAAACCTTCTTCTTATGCCGTCTTTTCTGATCCCATGAGAAATGTTAACTCAAGGACAACAATTAGATCAAATGCAAAGTCTTATTAATTCAATTGAAAATAGATGTAGGATGTGCGGTAATACCCACTTAGATGGAGAATGCCAAAGCCAAAGTATGATGTTTTCGGATAACGTAGGGTACTTAGATCCTCAAACACAATATCAATATGACCCCAATGTTGTCCAACCACATCCATACCAACCTTTTTATCCTCAACCATTCGAAATCTATCCACACTCACCTTACCCTGTATGTAAACCACAACCTTACAAGCTTCCTAACTTGAGAAATACGCCCTTAGCCTATCTCAGCAGTAATGCTGCTTTCTCACCTCCTTCCGACCCACTTGAAGAAATGATTAAAGAACAAGAAGACATACTTAGGAGTTTTACTTATAATATGTCTAAAATATTTAATGAACTACCAACACAAGCCCAAGAGAGTAGTGAGGAGAGTAGGAATCGAGCTGGAGCCAACTTTAGGATACATAAAGTTGAGAGACGCACACACACCACATCTAGTACACCAGATATAGACTTACATTCTCATGAGTTTGGTTGCAATATCCCGTCAAATACCTCACCAACCCAATCTTCTAAACCTTCACATTCACCTATTCCCGACCTATCAACGTCAAAGATCAACAGAGGGTTCGTTCTAGAAGAACTTTTCGAACCACTACAACTCGAAACTTCCGGCCGGAGTTACGAGGATGATGAAGTAGACGAAGAGATCGAGATGGAAAGCCTGAATGTGGGGATTTACATAGAAGACTCAACTTCACATGAAATGAAGGAATACATACCGACTATGAGTAACGGACTCATTCAAACTGATATGGTTAAACATATCCCACAACCAGTTGTGGTTGAACATATCCCAAAAATCTCTTTGACTGATTCACTTCCTGATCTAATAGACTTCACTAGTACCTTAGAGGAGACATTCACCCAGGTATTTGATGATAATGTTGCTACAAGATTGGAGACGCTAATGGACATTGTCCCATCTCCATGCCCAGAGTACAACTTTCTCATCGAACCAAAGACTTTAGGAAGCAAGATGGGTTTTGCGTCAAGAGCACCTTACAAACCATCTCTCCATTACATAATGACGTACACATCGTGGAGTGATAAGGACCTCTTTGACAAACCCAAACAACCCAAAACGCAAGAGGTAGAAAAAGTCGTGAGCTTTGTTTTGCCTCAAGTAAAACAAACCACTCACTTTTCCATGCCTTCTTACCTTATTGGACATACCTTGACCATAATCTGCTTTAATTCCTTAGGTATGTACCAATACTTCCGCTTATGTCTACTGATGGATGCAAAGGAGCCCCCTAGATTTCCCAAGAAATAGGTTTGGAGTCAAGCTAGTGACTTGAACAAAAACAAGCGCTTCTCGGGAGGCAACCCGTGTCTAACATAGGATTATCAGTAGTAGTTAAAGTAGTTTAAGTAGTGAACTAACCCAATAAGTAGAAATGAAACCCTAAAATGAATGTTCCAAGTTTTCTATCTTTATGATCAAAAATGGATGGTTTGCGAAATTACTTCGTTAAAAGTCAAATTTTTGTCAAACCTTAATACTTCCTACTCCCAGTCATTTGGAATTTATTGCAACATCTATTTTCACCATTTTCTAAAGTTCTTGTTATCCCTTTCACTCACAAAAATGGAAACCTACTAGGAGTTAGGAGCCTTAGTCATTCTTAACACCCACTGACATGTTTCGAGCATTTGAGGTACTTACATATATTATTGTGAACATACATAAGATATTAAAGCTTAATCTAATTTGTATGTCAATATGTGTATTATGCTCAAACTCGTTTAAAAATATGTGATTTGGATATCTTTATACTTGGCTACCTGATTCAACTGATAATACTAGTATTTCCATTTGTACTGCGGTGAAATTATAGGCAACTAACTCTTTTTGTGTGAGATTAAACTCAAATTCGTACACTTGTTTGTTTCATCTACAAAGCACTCACTTTGATAGGTTCATCGCAAACCAGTGAATCTATGATTCGGAGAATAATCACTTATTTGTTAGATCATGTCTATTTGATCTACTTGTAACAGACAGGGACTGACGCCTATGGATGAAGAATCTTTAAGGATAATGGAAAGATGACAAGAGGAGCTTACAGTTCATTGAGTATGGGAATCTTTGGAGCATTGCTTTGCAGGGGAAAAGAGATGACACTTCTGGATACGAAGACAATTTCTAGTTGTCTATGACTAGTTCATCAAGTTGATCAGCTCAATACTCATCATATGTGCCCACAAATTCCAAGTCCTATAGCTAAACATTGCCACATCATAGAACCCTAAACCATCATCACCATATCCACCCACATTCACCCATCCATCCACCCCTTCACACATACAACCATCACCCTCAGGGACTATTCATACAAAGGAATAGATACGGGAACAATTTGGAAACTAGAGATATCAGTCGATAAAAGAACAACATCAGATTCATTACATCAGTTGTCAGCAAAAGATCTCAGGTAATAAAGATTCATGGTCGTTAGATTTAACACTTTCGGATCATTAGGAGCAGTTGAGTTATAGGAGCGGCTCTTGAAGATTAGGATCTTTGTCCATTAATCTCTATCCAACATTTGGTGTTTATTGGTTAATTATGCTTGTGTCTGAAGGGCGACATCACTTCATTTTCTGCAATCTATCCTTTAGCTCTTAGTTATTTTCGTAAGGAAACTGGTTGAGTGATTGAAGAAAGGTTATACTGCTGGAGCTCAAGTTCAATACATGAAGGCTGATGCCAACCAAGTTCAGAATCCAGTGGAGATGACACAGTCAACCACTCAGATCCTCAGCTCACAGTCGTATAGACGATAAGGGAGTTCTGCGTTCCTTTCTCTAGTTTATTTATCCGTTTTTGCAAGATTATATCGACCTATATCCCATTCCAAACACTAAGTGTGGGATCCTTGGACTCCACAAAATACTAAGAGATATTTTCCATAATTAGTAGAAACTCTAAGTGTGGGATACTTCGACAAGAGGTACTCAATGCATAGATTCGAACATTAGGGACAATGTTCCTCTAAGTGTGGGATATACGGTCTGCAACCGCAAGTTTAACCTCTTGTCCGTAAGTCAAACAATATTTTCATTAAAAGACTAAAAATGGATAAAATTTCAAAATTTTCAGATTCAAAAACATCGTTCTTTAGAAATCCTATCTTTCAAAATTATAAATTACAGCAAGGAACGAGTTTTGACAATGAAACAAAACTGTTTTAGAATAAGATACGGACGAAAAGGGCAACACATGATTAGGCGCCGATGTACGCATTTGAATTAGAACTTGCTCTTGTAATACATTTCGAGATCACACCGATGAATGCCATACGTGGCATAGGTACAACCCACCTTGATAACTTCTAAGGAATCCAAACACCCTTCCACCATCAAACATCCACCCACTCAACACCCGATCAAAACCTCCTAACATTTGTCCCGAACCTACAAAAGTTTCATTTTCCAACGAATTCTCAAAGATACTCTTGATTTTCTGAGACTTCTGCAGCCTAACACGAAGCCATCGGAGCGTTCCCCAAAGGATGATCATCATCTGTAAAAGGAGCTCCAAGAAAGAGAAATACAGCAGAAGCTGCTCGCAAAAAAAAAAAAAAGGGGGGCTATGTAGTCCTTTCAAAATCCGAGAAATTCCAAAGAAACTCTCTCAAGAAAAGTTTCGAGAAAATACAAGGAAAACCCTCACACCTTCTTCACACCAAAAACACCCGATTCCTTCCAAGATTTCTCGAAAGGTTAGTACCGTCCTCATCAAAAGTGATAGAGATTTGATTCTCGATCAAGCCTATGACGAGACTGCTGCATGATTTCCTAGTCATCATGTTGCTCGAAGGAGGTATCGAATTCAATAAACCCTTAGTTTCTGGTAAGAACTCTTTCATAACTGTAACTTTATATTCTTTGGAAAAAGGGATCTCTAAAAACTGATGCATTTAGAATCATTCCAGAAGCTTTTAAGAATGAGTGTGCTTGAGGACAAGCAAAGTTCTAAGTGTGGGATACTTGATATCGCGTAAAAAGTCACGTTTTTACTACCGATATCCCTCTCATTCTGGAACGATTCTTGGCACTTTAGCTCAAAAACATTACAAATCAATAGTATTATGCCAAGATGGTCAAAACAAGGTCGCACGATAAAAATCAAGCGAAACGGATGAAAAACGAAGATTCCACGCACGTTTGAAGATTCCAGACATCAAAACGAGGTTTCAAGACCAAAGAGCCCATCACCAACATCTATCTGACCCAAGATGTTCGTTTTCAAATTACGAATCCAACAGAAGAAGAATCAACTAAAACGGACGAAGAACGAAGATTCTACGCACTCCGGAAGATCTAAACGATTCGTACGACACATCTAAAGTTCAGAGACATATTTTTGGGATTTCTTTTCATCAAAAGCTTCATTTTTGAATTACGAATCCAACGCAAAAAGAATCGACACAAACGGACGCGTAAAGAAGAAAACACGCACGAATCGAGAAACGCAGCAACCGGCAGCAGACTGGTGCCACTGGCAGCCAGCCGCCTCCGCCAGCCAGCTAGCCGCCGGCTGCTGGCAGCCAGCCACCGGCTGCTGCCCGTCACCCGCACGGATTGCACTTTTGTGTCCTTTTTCGTACCCGGTGCTAGACCTTTTCCTACTTTTCATACCTGGTGCCACTACCTTTTTTGCCTTTTGTACCTGGTGCCACTACCTTTCCCACCTTTTGCTATCATGAGCTTTGGGATGCTAACTTGAGCCAAACTTCCTCTATAAAAGGAAGCCCCTAGCTCTCATTTTAGACACACTCTAATACACACACCTTTCACACCTTTCATATCTTTCTTATTTCTTTCTAGCTTTTATTTTCTTTTTCTCTCTACTTTCTCTCTAAACTAATTAATTTAGTGAGAGATAAGTAGGAGATTAATTATGTAGTAGTTAGTAGTAGCTAGCTTAGCAATGTAACGCTTTGGAATATTCGGAAGTAATATAAGCATCGTTTTGCTCGCAATAATTACGGGTAATATCTATCCTTTCTTTTATTAATTATTTGTAATGTTCCTGTTTGATGTTTACAATTTATTAACATTAGAAATGTCTATTGCCATGATATGAGAGTAGTTGCTTATATGTTTGCCATGATTTAGATAGTTATAATGGGATGATATTAAATATTGTAAAGTAATATGACGGCCCCTATTCGACTGTTTCCGGATATAGTGCTGGAAACGCTTTATGCAGAGTATAAACGTATGGAAGTCTGGGACGACCGAAGGTAGTTGTATTACGGATCAATATTATAAATGTGCTAATTAAATTACTGTTTATAGTTTAATTATAATATTATGAACGAATGATGGCATGTTTGGCCAACCACTTATGACAAGACTGCCCCAACTTATTCCGGTAGGGTAAAACCTGTTTATGCGACTATTTATTCAATAGACCATGCCATGATGCGGACATCTCTGATGACCGTGATTGGGGAATAGAATTCGAGGGTAGTCGTTGGCCGATGTGTTCAGTACATTTGGGAGAACTTCCGGTGTATTGTAATTATTTGTGTTTACTATCCATGTGACATATCTTCTATCTGATTGCAGACAACTCTACGTTAGTTAGTTGATAGGGTCGTAAAAACAACTCATTCCAACATAGTTTAAATTTATAAAAAGAAACTTATATGAATGGGAATTATTATACTTTGTTATTGTTTAAATATATGACACTAGAACTAATTTATGGAGCACCCTTTCTAGTTATCCACGTGACTACAACTTAGATATTAGGGAGTCATGAACCTTAATTATGGTAAGTAGTTATCTGTACCCATGACGTGCAATAAGTAAGACACGGTGAAACCATTCGTTGTACATATTAGATTTACATTTCTGCGCTGCTTTTTATTTAATTAGTTCAGAATGCCACTTTCACTGTCAATTACTCCTGACCGCACGTTAGACGTAAGAGGCCGTGGAATTACTCTGTAAAGTACACTGTTTGTTACTGAAAGGTATGGTCTGCATATGAAATACATTTTGACAAACTGCGAATAATCCAGGGACGTATAACTGTTTGAAAAGGAGAGGTCTAGGTCATAAATCAAAGTAATTAGAGTTTAAGAAAAGTATTAACAAGGTCTAGAAAGGAAAGTCTTAGTGACTTAGATACATGAACCCTCTAGATCTTACATAGTTGGTTCTTTAAACATAGCAAGTTAATAATTAAATACACATTTAGAAGAACGCGAGATAAGCTTAGGTGTTAAGAACGGTCGGACCTATGAGACAATACGTTGCTTTATTCATGTACCTCGGTTTTTCACCAAGATAGATTGCTTATCTTTCAACTAGGTAAGTATTGGGAGTTTAGCATATTGCTCCGATCAGAATCACGATAACCTAGTTCCTAGTGACATGCCAACGGAAATTTAATTGGTAGGGTTCTAGTGTTTACACCAAAGTCTGTTAATCTATTAATCTAAAAGTGTCCCCATCATAAACACCCTCCCGACATTATATTATCTCAAGTCATGGTAAACCGCGTCTTCCTTATCCTTAGTTGTTCCTTATATGCTAGCTAGCTCACTTTAGGTTTATCGCTTTAGTAGTTTAAATTAGATTAAAACCAAACTAAACCAACCATCTGAACCCTATCTTAAAGGCTTAATTATCCAAACAAGCTCCGCTTCAAATTCAACCGCCTGGAGATGACCCTGATCATCCTTACCACGTACTAGTATCGGGTACTTGCACCTATTACCAGTAGGAAGTTTGGAGGTTTAGGCCCCGAGCAAAATAAATTTTAAAACATCCTGATCGCCCCTCAGTCGTTACAACAACACCAACGACACTGACGGCTGGGGTCGCATCAAGTTTTTAGTGCCGCTGCCGGGGACGGTAGTACGATTTGGAGCATGTTTAGATAAGTTAGTTTTTAAGAGATCCTTTTGACTGGGAATCACCATCCTTATCAGAAGTTACTTTTTCTTCACGTAGTTTAGTGTAGTTAGGATTACCTTAGTATTAGTTTAGATTAAGTTCCCTTCTCACCCCCGACTTTAATTCTGAAACCTTCTTCTTATGCCGTCTTTTCTGATCCCATGGGAAATGTTAACTCAAGGACAACAATTAGATCAAATGCAAAGTCTTATTAATTCAATTGAAAATAGATGTAGGATGTGCGGTAATACCCACTTAGATGGAGAATGCCAAAGCCAAAGTATGATGTTTTCGGATAACGTAGGGTACTTAGATCCTCAAACACAATATCAATATGACCCCAATGTTGTCCAACCACATCCATACCAACCTTTTTATCCTCAACCATTCGAAATCTATCCACACTCACCTTACCCTGTATGTGAACCACAACCTTACAAGCTTCCTAACTTGAGAAATACGCCCTTAGCCTGTCTCAGTAGTAATGCTGCTTTCTCACCTCCTTCCGACCCACTTGAAGAAATGATTAAAGAACAAGAAGACATACTTAGGAGTTTTACTTATAATATGTCTAAAATATTTAATGAACTACCAACACAAGCCCAAGAGAGTAGTGACGAGAGTAGGAATCGATCTGAAGCCAACTTTAGGATACATAAAGTTGAGAGACGCTAACACCACATCTAGTACACCAGATATAGACTTACATTCTCATGAGTTTGGTTGCAATATCCCGTCAAATACCTCACCAACCCAATCTTCTAAACCTTCACATTCACCTATTCCCGACCTATCAACGTCAAAGATCAACGGAGGGTTCGTTCTAGAAGAACTTTCCGAACCACTACAACTCGAAACTTTCGGCCGGAGTGACAAGGATGATGAAGTAGACGAAGAGATCGAGATGGAAAGCCCGAATGTGGGGATTTACATAGAAGACTCAACTTCACATGAACTGAAGGAATACATACCGACTCTTAGTAACGGACTCATTCAAACTGATATGGTTAAACATATCCCACAACCAGTTGTGGTTGAACATATCCCAAAAATCTCTTTGACTGATTCACTTCCTGATCTAATAGACTTCACTAGTACCTTAGAGGAGACATTCACCCAGGTATTTGATGATAACGTTGCTACAAGATTGGAGACGCTAATGGACATTGTCCCATCTCCATGCCCAGAGTACAACTTTCTCATCGAACCAAAGACTTTAGGAAGCAAGATGGGTTTTGCGTCAAGAGCACCTTACAAACCATCTCTCCATTACATAATGACGTACACGTCGTGGAGTGATAAGGACCTCTTTGACAAACCCAAACAACCCAAAACGCAAGAGGTAGAAAAAGTCGTGAGCTTTGTTTTGCCTCAAGTAAAACAAACCACTCACTTTTCCATGCCTTCTTACCTTATTGGACATACCTTGACCATAATCTGCTTTAATCCCTTAGGTATGTACCAATACTTCCGCTTATGTCTACTGATGGATGCAAAGGAGCCCCCTAGATTTCCCAAGAAATAGGTTTGGAGTCAAGCTAGTGACTCGAACAAAAACAAGCGCTTCTCGGGAGGCAACCCGTGTCTAACATAGGATTATCAGTAGTAGTTAAAGTAGTTTAAGTAGTGAACTAACCCAATAAGTAGAAATGAAACCCTAAAATGAATGTTCCAAGTTTTCTATCTTTATGATCAAAAATGGATGGTTTGCGAAATTACTTCGTTAAAAGTCAAATTTTTGTCAAACCTTAATACTTCCTACTCCCAGTCATTTGGAATTTATTGCAACATCTATTTTCACCATTTTCCAAAGTTCTTGTTATCCCTTTCACTCACAATAATGGAAACCTACTAGGAGTTAGGAGCCTTAGTCATTCTAAACACCCACTGACATGTTTCGAGCATTTGAGGTACTTACATATATTATTGTGAACATACATAAGATATTAAAGCTTAATCTAATTTGTATGTCAATATGTGAATTATGCTCAAACTCGTTTAAAAATATGTGATTTGGATATCTTTATACTTGGTTACCTGATTCAACTGATAATACTGGTATTTCCATTTGTCCTGCGGTGAAATTATAGGCAACTAACTCTTTTTGTGTGAGATTAAACTCAAAGTCGTACACTTGTTTGTTTCATCTACAAAGCACTCACTTTGATAGGTTCTTCGCAAACCAGTGAATCTATGATTCAGAGAATAATCACTTGTTTGTTAGATCATGTCTATTTGATATACTTGTAACAGACAGGGACTGACGCCTATGGATGAAGAATCTTTAAGGATAATAGAAAGATGACAAGAGGAGCTTACAGTTCATTGAGTATGTGAATCTTTGGAGCATTGCTTTGCAGGGGACAAGAGATAACACTTCTGGATACGAAGACGATTTCTAGTTGTCTATGACTAGTTCATCAAGTTGATCAGCTCAATACTCATCATATGTGCCCACAAATTCCAAGTCCTATAGCTAAACCTTTCCACATAATAGAACCCTAAACCATCATCACCATATCCACCCACATTCACCCATCCATCCACCCCTTCACACATACAACCATCACCCTCAGGGACTATTCATACAAAGGAATAGATACGGGAACAATTTGGAAACTAGAGATATCAGTCGATAAAAGAACAACATCAGATTCATTACATCAGTTGTCAGCAAAAGATCTCGGGTAATAAAGATTCATGGTCGTTAGATTCAACACTTTCAGATCATTAGGAACAGTTGAGTTACAGGAGCGGCTCTTGAAGATTAGGATCTTTGTCCATTAATCTCTATCTAACATTTGGTGTTTATTGGTTAATTATGTTTATGTCCGAAGGGCAACATCACTTCATTTTCTGCAATCTATCCTTTAGCTCTTAGTTATTTTCGTAAGGAAACTGATTGAGTGATTGAAGAAAGGTTATACTGCTGGAGCTCAAGTTCAATACATGAAGGCTGATGCCAACCAAGTTCAGAATCCAGTGGAGATGACACAGTCAACCACTCAGATCCTCAGCTCACAGTCGTATAGACGATAAGGGAGTTCTACGTTCCTTTCTCTAGTTTATTTATCCGTTTTTGCAAGATTATATCGACCTATATCCCATTCCAAACACTAAGTGTGGGATCCTTGGACTCCACAAAATACTAAGAGATATTTTCCATAATTAGTAGAAACTCTAAGTGTGGGATACTTCGACAAGAGGTACTCAATGCATAGATTCGAACATTAGGGACAATGTTCCTCTAAGTGTGGGATATACGGTCTGCAACCGCAAGTTTAACCTCTTGTCCGTAAGTCAAACAATATTTTCATTAAAAGACTAAAAATGGATAAAATTCCAAAATTTTCAGATTCAAAAACATCGTTCTTTAGAAATCCTATCTTTTAAAATTATAAATTACAGCAAGGAACGAGTTTTGACAACGAAACAAAACTGTTTTAGAATAAGATACGGACGAAAAGGGCAACACATGATTAAGCGCCGATGTACGCATTTGAATTAGAACTTGCTCTTGTAATACATTTCGAGATCACACCGATGAATGCCATACGTGGCATAGGTACAACCCACCTTGATAACTTCTAAGGAATCCAAACACCCTTCCACCATCAAACATCCACCCACTCAACACCCACTCTTCACACCCGATCAAAACCTCCTAACATTTGTCCCGAACCTACAAAAGTTTCATTTTCCAACGAATTCTCAAAGATACTCTTGATTTTCCGAGACTTCTGCAGCCTAACACGAAGCCATCGGAGCGTTCCCCAAAGGATGATCATCATCTGTAAAAGGAGCTCCAAGAAAGAGAAATACAGCAGAAGCTGCTCGCAAGAAAAAAAAAAAAAAAAAAAAAAGGGGCTATGTAGTCCTTTCAAAATCCGAGAAATTCCAAAGAAACTCTCAAGAAAAGTTTCGAGAAAATACAAGGAAAACCCTCACACCTTCTTCACACCAAAAACACCCGATTCCTTCCAAGATATCTCGAAAGGTTAGTACCGTTCTCATCAAAAGTGATGGAGATTTGATTCTCGATCAAGCCTATGACGAGACTGCTGCATGATTTCCTAGTCATCATGTTGCTCGAAGAAGGTATCGAATTCAATAAACCCTTAGTTTCCGGTAAGAACTCTTTCATAACTGTAACTTTATATTCTTTGGAAAAAGGGATCTCTAAAAACTGATGCAATTAGAATCGTTCCAGAAGCTTTTAAGAATGAGTGTGCTTGAGGACAAGCAAAGTTCTAAGTGTTGGATACTTGATATCGCGTAAAAAGTCACGTTTTTACTACCGATATCCCTCTCATTCTGGAACGATTCTTGGCACTTTAGCTCAAAAACATTACAAATCAATAGTATTATGCCAAGATGCTCAAAACAAGGTCGCACGATAAAAATCAAGCGAAACGGATGAAAAACGAAGATTCCACGCACGTTTGAAGATTCCAGACATCAAAACGAGGTTTCAAGACCAAAGAGCCCATCACCAACATCTATCTGACCCAAGATGTTCGTTTTCAAATTACGAATCCAACAGAAGAAGAATCAACTAAAACGGACGAAGAACGAAGATTCTACGCACTCCGGAAGATCTAAACGATTCGTACGACACATCTAAAGTTCAGAGACATATTTTTGGGATTTCTTTTCATCAAAAGCTTCGTTTTTGAATTACGAATCCAACGCAAAAAGAATCGATGCAAACGGACGCGTAACGAAGAAAACACGCACGAATCGAGGAACGCAGCAACCGGCAGCAGACTGGTGCCACTGGCAGCCAGCCTAATGCTTGTTGAAAGTTGACTACACATGCAATAGAAAGAAAAATACTTAAGTACACACAATTAAAATCACATCCAAATTTTATGCAATTTCAAATACCAAACCCTATAAAATAATTAGGCCTATAGCTACCAAAAAAGTCCTATAAAGTCCCCACCAAGGCACTAATGCTTTAACATGAACCACAAATGGAGCTCCACTTAACCATTTCTTTCCTCATCCTGTTTGCTGCCTTCTTCATCATCATCAATCGGTTCACAAAGCTTAATACCAACAAAAATCTTGCACCACAGCCAAGGAAGCTCCCCCTACTTGGCCACATACATCATCTCATTGGAGCACAGCCACATCGAGCTTTTAGAGACTTAGCCGAAAAACTAGGACCAATTTTCCATCTACAACTTGGTCAAATCTCTACCGTAGTTATATCATCTCCTTCTACTGCCAAAGAGATCACTAAAAACCATGATGTCTCTATTGCAAACAGACCCAAACCCCTCACTTTTGAGATCGTTGCATACAACTACATAGGCCCCGCTTTCTCTCCATATGGTGATTACTGGAGACAAATGCGAAAGATATGTGTCTCGGAGCTTTTAAGTGCTAAAAAGGTTAAATCTTTTCAATCTATTCGTGAACAAGAGTCGTGGAACCTTGTCGAATCTATGGCCATACAAGGATCAAGAAGTGTCAATCTTACTGAGAAGATATTCACAATGACGAACACAATTATATCCAAAGTTGCGGTTGGGAGCACATCCAAGGATCAGGTGAGGTTAATTGAACTGCTTGATAAGATTGTACGTCTATCTGGTGGTTTTGATGTGTCGGATCTATTTCCATCTATCAAAGTACTGCCTATAATTACTGGCACGAGGAAAAAGTTGATGAAGATACGCAATAAGATGGATGAAATTCTTGATAATATCATCTCCGAACACAAAAAACGTCGTGGAGGAGAACAGAAGAACCACGAGAACGAAGATCTTCTAGATGTTCTATTAAGCCTAAAATATAATGGTGGTCTAGAGTTTCCTATAGAATACGATAACATCAAAGCAGTCATACTGGTTAGTACGCATTTTATTATCTTTTAAACTTTAATGTTTAATGTTTCAACTACTCCGTATTTGTTTTAAAAAACAGATTCCATAAACCAACAGGCTAACTGACAAAAAACTAATTCACTTTGAACGTGGGAATCTTTCACCATTGTCGGATGTCTTTCATATACGTTTTAAATAACCAAAAAGTTGCCAACTATCAATGAATATTAGTTGAGTAATGCAAAATAACTTATATATGAGTGATGATTTGTACACCATTAAAAATTAATTACACATCACTAAAGCTGCTTTATAGTATTATACATCACTAAAGCTACTTTATAGTGTTGTATACAACATAATAATGCATAAAAATGATGTGTGGCTAATTTTGTGTGATATAAAAATTATCACCCTATATATATAGACTTAAAAGCAAACTTAATTTTACGATTGATTGAATTTATCTCTCCACTGATCAATGAATATTAATCAAGTAATGCTAAATATGTTTAGTTACATAGACCTAAAAACAACGGAAAATCACAAATTTAATCATTTGACCAACCCCATGTAACAAAATAATCTATTGACTTCTTCTTTTAAGAAACTAATCCACATTTTCGCACTCCAACAAATGAGAATGGCGCGATTAATTAAATCAAAGCAATTAGTCAACAAAACATTAAATAATTCGCGTAATAAACATTGGGCCCGACGTGAAATCTATTTCTTCCCCATTATTTAAAAGCCACGTGTACACATGGCGCGACACAAAAAAATAGAAACGAAGAGTGGGACCAGCGTTTTTGAAATTGCAAACGTACTCGGTCAAATCAAACACCTCCGGTTATTAATTATTATTATTTAATATATTATATTTTTTTTCTATTTAATTTAGGTAATATTTCATTTTTCTTTGATAACTTTTTACATACAATATATAAAATAATTCCGAATATATATTAATGATCAGTGTAATTTTATCTACATTTCGATATAAATTTTATCGTCATATGTTACATTTTTAACAAAAACATTTTTTAATCTCGGAACCAACTTTTTAAATTTAACAAAATCATTTGTTACATATGTAAGAAAATTTATTGTGTTTTAGGCTAAAAAAAGTTGGTTCCGAGATTAAAAAATGCTTTTGTTAAATACGTAACATATGATGATAAAATTTGTGTTGAAATGTATATAAAATTACACTAATTATGATTATATATTCGGAATTATTTTTTATATTGTATATAAAAAGTTATCAAAGAAAAACGAAATACTACCTAAATTAAATAGAAAAAATATAATATATTAAATAATAATAATAATTAATAAGTGGAGGCGTTTGATTTGACAGAGTACATTTGCAATTTCAAAAACGCTGGTCCCATTCTTTCGTTTCTAATTTTTTGTGTCGCGCCATGTGTACACGTGGCTTTTAAATAATGGGGAAGAAATAGATTTCACGTCGGGCCTGCCGTTTATTACGCAAATTATTTAATGTTTTGTTGACTAATTGCTTTGATTTAATATCGCGCCATTCTCGTTTGGTGGAGCGCGAAAGTGTGAATTAGTTTCTTAAAAGAAGAAGTCAATGGATTATTTTGTTACATGGGATTGGTCAAATGATTAGATTTGTGATTTTTCCTAAAAACAATCATAATTGTTATTGATTGAATTTTTTCTCTTTCTTCCTCTTTTTGTATCAATTTTTCAAACCAACAAATTACATCTTTAGATCTATATTTATTCATTGAAACTTAGATCTATCAATCATTTTCATCACAGTGTATTCCCATTTTATTTGAACTTTTAAAGAAAAAAGGGTCGCTATAGATCGGCAATGAACTTTCATTTTGTCCGAGTTAGATAACGAACCAATTTCATTACATATGTAGGTAAAAAACTTTCAAATTTTGTGGATAGTTAGGTAATATGTTTTAGGTGGCATTATTAAAATTATTTATGTGACATTACGGTAATATGCCATGTAATACAGATCATCTAACTCGACACAAAAATTTTTTAAAGTTCGCTACCTAAATTAGTAACAAAATCGGTTCGTTAGCTAACTAAGTATATAAATGAAAATTTGTTATTGATCTGCAACTTTAACCCAAGAAAAACCAACTCTTTGTCATCTCATTTCAGAAAATTTAATGAAAACTAAAAATATACGTAGGACATGTTTCTAGCGGGCACAGATACCTCTTCAGTAGCACTTGAATGGACAATGTCAGAACTAATAAAGAATCCAAGAGTGATGAAGAAAGTGCAAACCGAACTCAGGCAGGTACTCAAAGGAAAGACAAAAATATACGAGTCCGATGTTCAAGAACTAGTCTACCTAAAACTAGTGATCAAAGAAACTTTAAGGTTGCACCCACCTATTCCATTCTCACCTAAAGTGTGCCGGGAGAAGTGTAAGATTGGAGGATACCAAATAGATGTCAATACACTAGTTATAATTAACCTATGGAATATTGGACGAGATCCAGATTACTGGGTTGATCCTGAAAGTTTTATACCGGAGAGATTTAGTGAGAGTTCCATTACCATGATGGGAACAGATTTTGAATATCTCCCATTTGGTTGTGGGAGAAGAATGTGTCCAGGGATAACGTTGGGGTTGGCTAATGTCGAGCTTCCTCTTGCAACGCTACTCTACCACTTCAACTGGGACCTTCCAAACGGAGCAACAAATGAAGATCTTGATATGAGCGAGTCTTTTGGAGCCACTCTTAAGCGAAAAAATGACTTGCTTTTGGTTCCAAGTACTTACAATGAAACTTATTGATCCCTCTGGTGGTTAGTTGGTTACATATTGTGTATTAAAGTCGTAGATTTCTTTTGAAACAATAATTATATCTAGGTTGTATGTGGCCGTTGTGCTGGGATTAACTAATAACTTGATATGTATTGAGGTCGTAAATTTTATTTATTTTCTGTAAATGCATCGAACTTGTCACGAAATCCTTTAGTATACATCCATGTTTGATGCACGGCTCGACAGCTCGTATCGTTTTGAGGATATCGAGTTGGGCGTCAATGAGTCACTAGCACACAAACAAATATATATGGCGGTGAAAAAATCCATGTGAAGTGGTGGATAGCCCGCCCCTGATCCCCGAGCCACGAAAGGAGGATACTTGTTTATAGCGGTCCAACAACCGCTACAAATAGTCATATTAGGAGCGGGTAAAAGAACATATGAAGCGGTTAATAAGTACCAAAATTGGCGGGTAATATATAGTTTGAAGCAGTTTCGTCATAAAGTTTGTAGCGGTTAGTGGTGATAACATTGAAGCGGTGGTTCATGTAAAAATTGTGGCGGTTTTCTATATAATAAAAAATACATTTTCTGGAGCGGGTTTTTTACTTACTATTTGTAGCGGATAGTAATATAATAAAATATGATTATTAAAGTGTCATAATAGTTGGTATTTGTGGCGGTTCACGTAAAAAGAATAAAAAAATTATGTACATGGAGTGTCGTCATTATTTAGTATTTGTGGCGGTTATTTAAAATAGAAATTTAAAAAATTATATATTTCTTGTAGCGGTGTATTTGACTTAGCATTTGTGGCGGGTTTTTTAAATGGAAATTTATAAAAAAATACTTTCTTAGAGCTATGTATTTAACTTAGTATTTGGAGCATTTGGAGCGGATGTCTATATTGTAATGTGGCGTTTGTTTAATTGTTTGAGTTCTTATCGCATGCTGCTGCATGCAGAATGCAAATACTAAAATCAGTAGAATCCAAAAACCAAATGACCAACAATCCAAAACAAAATCTAATTGTAATATATAAATCATGCTAATAACATAACCTATGTACGATGAACATTGTTAAAATATAATGATAGGTAGCGGTTTATTTGTTCTGCCCATCAAGAATGTACCTCTTTGCAAATTCAGTCGTGCGTTCGATTACCAATTTGTCCAAATCATCGGCTGTATTAGGTAATAGGTTGTTCCAAATCTATAACAAATTCAAATTAAGGCACAAAAAGAGAGTTTAATGCCTGGATTATACAAAGATTATTACGTAGTATGGACTTACATTATCTAGGCTTCATGACGTGATACCTACAATCCCAAGTGTCTTGTTGATGAGGACACTGATTTGAAGTACAAAATAGTTAAACACATATAATTTATGATCAATTTGCATATATCAAAAATTTTAAACTATATTATATGCTTACCAACACCATCTTCCATGATCAATTCTCCCCTTCTCTCCTGAAAATCCAGTAGTATGAAGTTAATTACAAGTTATAAGAAACATATATACTTACCCACATAAGACTTCCAATTCGTTGTCATTTTCATCCAATCTTGTATGTATCTGTAGTGCTCGACATTGTCGAGAATGATAAGGACCCATTGTTTACTACCGAAAAGTTTCAACATTTTAGTTTTTAAAATAATAATTAAAGAAATGCAATAAGCAAATATTTTAGTTTTAAATAATAATTAAAGAAATGTAATAAGCAAATATATATAGATATAATATATACCTTGCGAAATAGGGTGTAAGGAAAAAACACTTATCATTGTGAAAAGTGAAGTGATCTGTGACATGGTTCACGACATTTGGAGACAAGAATTGTTTCCTGGATTAAATGTGGATTAAGGAATGCGCAGTTACAGGGAAAGTGCAGTTTCTGTTGGTAAAGATACAAGTACTATACCTAAATAAACTCAAAAATTTATAGAATATAATTAGAATATAATACACATTTTTTTGTTAATTAAAGATAAAAAAGATGTATGTGTTTACACACTTACTTCAACCACCAATTAAGATTAGACATCGAGCCAACCGTTTGTTACCCAAATTAACTTACAATTCTATAAAAATGAGTTAAAGGTCTATATTAACAACAGAGAGTCATGATTCTATAAAAATGAGATCAGTCTAAGTCTATATTAATAGTAGAGAGTTTTTATTCTTATGAACCAGTAATATTAAATTTTTATAAAAGGAAAAGAATTTAATCCATATGAACCAGTTGCAATTTATAAAAAAGTAATGATAAATCTATTGAAAGGAAGATGACAAAGCTCCAATTAAATATCTAATTATTAAAGGAAGATGATCAACAAAAGTAAAGCTCATATTAAAGATTTAATTATTAAAGGAAGATGACCGACAAAGATAAAACATATTATAAATGAAAGATGGCCAACAAAGACAAAGTTCATACAATTATGAAAGGACAAAGATAAAGCAAATTATAAATGAAAGATGGCCACAAAGACAAAATTCATACAATTATGAAAGGAAAGCAGCCGGTAAAAAGAAGTTATATTATTGAAAGGAAACAGAAAGATGCTAGTTGCAAGAAAATATTATATCATTCAACTTTAGCTATAAAAGGAGGAGGATTTCATCCGAGAAGATCATCAATTTTCGATCTACTGAAGAATAATCTTTTATGAAAAAAATTCTCTATCAGACTATCAACTTCTCAATGTTCAAAAACTTTAGATATTAATATATGTATATCCCTTATTGTCAAGTCAGATTCTGAAAAGGAAATCAGTCCAGTTATATCAGGATGTCCATGTATACATTCTGATTATATAAACAAGGTATTCGTTGCCCTTTACCAAAAAAAAAATCTTATCATTCGATTACAATTTTGTTTGAATCTATATGTATATACGCATTCGTTCATTTTCTTTTAATATTATATTCAATAAGATGTTTTAATATTTTAATAATTAAACAATGCTCCTAGTCTCTATTTTATTAATTAAATATTTATAATGATTAATGATTCCAATTTGTTAGTGATTCATTGTTCCTATTTGAATATATATATATATATATATATATATATATATATATATATATATATGGAGAAGAATTTTAAAGTGGAGAAGGAAGAGAAGAGATCTACACCTTTAATTAAATTGATCAATGTTAAACACATGATGACATAAATTGTAATTAATTGTAATATCATTTGACTACCAGAGGGGCAAAATTGTCCAGTAGATTCCCTCCTTTTAAAAAACAAACCATCAAGTTTTAATATCTCCGTAAAATCTCCTAAAAATTTGGGGCATCTTTAGACGCGTACCAACGGGTGTCGTCGGTTTCCGTCGGTTGAAACCGACGAAACCGACACCAATGGCACGGCGCCGTCGGTTCGGTCCGTCGGTTTCCTCCGTCGGAAATCCGACGAGGTGAATGGGTTGAGGCGTGGGTCCGACGAGATGGGGCCAGCGAATAAAACAAAAAAAAAAAGATTTTAAAAAAAATAGCCGTTAGGCTTTAAAAAAAATATTAAAAAATCCCAACGGTCAAGGAGCGGTTTTTTTTTTTTAAAATTTTTTTTTCTTTCACTTTTTCACTATAAATACACACCCTTAAACCATCAAAAAATCACACCTCAAATTCACAATTCTCTCTAAACCTCAAATTTGTATACTTTCACATTTTATAAAATGTCATCTTCCGATTCCGATATCGAGGACGTGACCGCGGTAAATGCTTGTGCCGATCCGATGCAAGCTCTCGCATTGCTCGATACGATAAGCTCCGGTTCATCCGACGAAGACGAAGTTTATGTTCCGATACCACGAGCACCCCGACGATACTTTCTTAGAGATCGTGCCAACGCGTCGGATTGTTTGTATCGAGACTATTTTGCCGAGAATCCAACCTTTCCGGCGGATGTTTTTCGTCGTCGTTATCGGATGAGCAAAGGATTGTTTCTCCATATTTGCCAAGGTATACTATCATACTCCACTGTTCCGGTACCTCCATACTTTTCTTACTTCATTCAAAGACCCGATGCTACCGGGTTACTTGGTTTTAATGTGTGGCAAAAATGCACGTCCGCCATACGGCAATTGGCATACGGTTGTGCCGCCGATGCGTTTGATGAATATTTACATATGGGTGAGCAAACTTCATATGATTGTTTGGATAACTTCTGTAAGTGTGTTTTTCATCTATACTCTACGGAATATTTACGAAAACCGACTTTGGCGGACGTGCAACGATTGCACGAGAGACATGCTCAGGTGCATGGTTTTCTTGGGATGCTTGGTAGCATCGATTGTATGCATTGGCCATGGAAAAGCTGCCCAGTGGCATGGCAAGGTCAGTACACTCGAGGTGATCACGGGCATCCAACGATCATGCTCGAAGCGGTTGCCTCTTATGATACTTGGATTTGACCCGCTTTCTTTGGTCCCGCCGGTTCGAGCAACGACATCAATGTGCTCAATCAATCGGATCTGTTCAACGACTTACTTCAAGATATTGCTCCCCAAGTAAACTTCACAATTGCCGGGGAAGAATTAACTCGAGGTTATTATCTAGGAGATGGCATTTATCCAGAATGAGCCACTATTGTGAAATCGTTTAAGCATCCCCTAACGGAACAGGAGAAACGCTTCAAGAGATATCAAGAATTTGCAAGAAAGGATGTGGAGCGAGCTTTCGGTCATCTTCAAGGCCGTTAGCAAATAATCAAGAACCCGGCAAGACCGTATAACACCAACCGGATATCAAGAATCATGTATGCTTGTGTTATTCTGCACAATATGATAACGGAGGATAACGGACGAAATACGTGTGATCTGGAGGAGCAATATCCGGATGTCCAACCGAGACGCTCGTGGCGAGAAAGAGTGGAGACTCATTTGCGTATGGACAAAAAGTTACGCGATCGGGTAGTTCATCACCGACTTCGAAATGCTTTGATCGAGCACATTGCACAACTCCCTCCGAACTACCGTAGTCGTTAATTGTTGTAACTTTCGTTTATTAGTGTAACTTTTTTTAATTATTGTATTTTATTTTAAGTATTGTAATTTTTTTTAAGTATTGTAATGTTTTTTTTTTAAATATTGTAATGTTTTTTTTTTAAAGTATTGTAATATTTTTTTTAAGTATTGTAATGTTTTTAATTTTAATGAAATGTGTTTTTATTTTAATTATTGTGTATTAATTAATTAAGTTTATTGGTGTGGGTCCCTAAAAAATGAAACTGACAGAAACTGACGGATGACTATTGGGAGGGGCCTGTCAGTTTCTGTCAGTTGGGTGAAAGCGCTGACGTGGCGCTGACGTGGCGCGTAAGTTTCAGTCAGTTTTCGTCACCATTGGAAATGGTCTTATGTATAAATGGATGCCATTCCATCTGTTTTTTTGATCCAATATTGCAATTAAAAATGAATTTTAAATTTTTGGTTCCCATTATCAACAATCAACTCTGAACCGAATCAAGTAATGTTAGTTTATTTATATTTTTAGTAGAAACACCATGATAAAAGTTGCAGGAACATTAATTTCTTTCAGATGAAAGATCATTAGTTTCTAATTTTGCATTGCTATATTTTTTAATTAAATTCTAAATCATGTTCAACTTTTTGAATCGATGTGTAAAAACATTATTAATTGGTGTCTAATACTTTTGAATCAATCTTATAATTTCTTGGATCAACTTAGCAAAATTTTTGAATCAACGTTACAAAATTTCTTAATCGTGTTGTAAAATTTTAAATCAATATTTGAAAGTTTCAAAGTTACCGATGTAATATATGACACTTTTATAATTTTTGAATAAAAGAAATAACATAAAACCTTATGATCAATTTACTGAAACACTGAATTGGTATTATGGATTATAGTTTTTGCGTTTGATATGTGACGGTTTGATCATATAGATTAATGATGATTTTCCTCATTTGAAAAGGTTAATTTGGAAATTAAAGGAGGATTGATGATTACGGTGAAACTAAGAATTAAATTAGTTTATCTATAAAGAAAAGATGATTGTTTATTTTATTCACCTTTGGATGAGGAGATCGAAAAATATGTGTGTGTATGTTGCTTATATAAAGTACTTAATTAATGTAATTACATAAAAATTGAATGAATCAATTGAATGTAATACTAGTATGATTTCAGAATCAATTTAAATCGGTGTTATAAATTTTGGTGATTCAGTGGTAATAAACATGGTGAGAATAGTTTCAAATCGGTGTTATAATCGATGTTATAAATTTTCTGAATCAACGTTATATATTTCATGAATCACAGATATATATTTGTGAATCAATTATTATACATTCGTGTGAATTGATTATTTTTGTTTTTGATTGTTGAAATTAAAAAGAAAACTGCTCATCGTCTTTGCTTGTATGTTTTTATGCGGATTGTATTTAATATGAAGAATTTGAATTGAATAGTCTATATAATCAGAAAATTCAAACAACATTCAGGCAATATAAAGATGATAATGAATAATGATAGTGATGAATTTTAAAGAGCAAAATAAAAAATAAAGAATGATGAATTCAAAAAAGAAAATAAACAACATTCAGGTAGACTTCCGAGGAATGATGGGTTAGTTTTTTTTCGTTGATATGGAATGTTGTTTCCATTAACTAGCTTTTTTGGATTTTGAATAACATAAAATAAGATTATGTCCATTAATTTAGGAATGTGATGGAAAGAGTCAGTTTAGGAATGCTTTAAAAGAAATGCTATTAATTTCATTAATTAAATTATAATGTACTAGAATACCCCTTGACTTTTAATTTAAGTGATTGGACAGTAATGTTTCTCTCCCTTCTCTACCCAAATTCCCTTCTTTTTAGATCCCTTTACTATATATATATAGGGAAGTAAAAAAATGGGGGAAGAAGGGAAGCTATTCTCAACCACACATTCTGGTCAACTCAAAAGTCAACGTGGTGACATTTTTGTAAATAATTTGAAATCACCTCCCAACACGTTAACATACATTTCAAAAGCATGTTAATCAAATTACAATTTAATGTACATAAACATTCATTTATCATAAATATTAACTTATATATGTTATTTATATTAATGAATATCATAATTTAACATTCAATACTGTATAATAATATATATTAAGTAAGATTCATCTTTAAAAATGTTAATATCTTACTTTTTTTTAGTTTTTAAGATTCACTGGTGATGAATGTTAGATTATATGTATTATTGACAATGATGAACACTTTAACATTCATTTACAATGCATATTAAATAATACATGTTTGATATTATACACAATGATAATAATAATATTCATTTATGATGAATGTAACTGATATACATTATTATACACTAATGAATGTTATGTTATCACATTCAGTTGTGTGTAATAGTATATATATACGTTTATATTCATCATAAATGAATGTTTAGAAGTATGAAGTTGTAATTTTGATAACATGCTTTTCAGATGAATAACACGTTCTGGGAATTTTTTGAGTTTGTGAAATTTGATTATAATGACGATCATAATTCGATTAGTTACTCGTTTATATGTCTTTTACAAAGAAATTCGTTTAATTCTATTGTTTTCATCACCAAATCAAATTTTCTCAAAAAACTCAAAAGTTACACCAAATTCATAATTTTGGATGAATCCGAATTATGACGAATTGAAGATGTGTATGAATGTGTTTGATAGATTCGAAGATTTACAATATTTTTGAATGAAGAATCATTGAACTATATGCCTTTAATTTTGGATTTTAGGCAAAAATTGAGAAAATGAGTATTGTAAAAGATGTGAAAAAATAAGTGGTTGTGATTTACTTTCATCCTTCCCTCAATTTAAGAGCTTCCCTCTTGATCCTTCCCCTACTAGACGTTTTTGTTTTTATTATTAGACACCTAACACTATCATTATTTTCTTAAATAAGTTATCACTGGACGTTTTCGTTTTTATTATTAGAAAATATCTTCTATAACAAATAAAAATCTCAACCACTTTCTTTACTTCTAATGATACGTACACCACTTTGTTTCTCACAAAAACCATTCATATACAACTTAGTACTAGCTCTGTCATTTGTTTTTCATATACTTTCAAAATTCGTTTTATTTGTTAAACTGAACTTAATCTTGATAATGATAATGATAATAATGATAATGATAATAATAATAATAATAATAATAATAATAATAATAATAATAATAATAATAATAATAATAATAATAATAATAATAATAATAATAATAATAATAATAATAATAAAAGAGAAGAGACAAGTTTAATAAATCACTTTATTCTTGGTAATCTATATAAAATTACTAAATTCGGTATCCTTTTATTCTTGAAATTATAGCGTGCTGGCAACATGGCATTATAATATTCAACTAGCGGCACAATAAGGCATGACAATGGTCACTAAGGGCGGAGGCAGGAAATTCTTTTAGAGGAAGCGAAAAAAATATATATTTTTTATTTCTTCTATTATTTTGTGAGGGCTCTATAATATCATTAATATCTTATAAAAATTTCTTCTATTATTTACGTACTTCAATTTTTTTTGTGGGGGCAACTGCCTACGCTGCCCCTGCCCCTGATGGTCACCCGATCCGATGTATATCCATCCACTTAATAGTTGATATGGACGATCGAAATGGATGAATTGTAGATATGTATATGAATGTGGATAATCAGTGGATCGGCCACACAAGTGAATATTTCAATAATAGAGCATCCTTTATTGAAGAGTAAACTACATGGACGGTCCTTGTAGTTTATAGACATTCGTATCTTGAATTCATATGTTATGCTTTTCATTAGCACTTCAAAAAACTAAAAGTTGATGTTTGCACAGTCTCTGCTTTATCTAAAATGAGTAACACCCCTTCTTTCTTCATTTGTTTAATTAATTTTTAATGTCAATCATAAATATAAACATTATTACTAATTATAATTTTTATTCCTTTAATTTTTTATTATTATTTTCAATAAACATATAAGTATATTAAAAACCAAATAAAAATATATAAATTAAAAGAGTATTAATTAGTCATTTCAATCCAAGAAGAATCGATCGTGCAACAACTTTTGACATTCTGGATTATAAATGGAAAAAATAAAATATAGGGACTAATGGTACGAACTTATGTAAATCACATAGCATGTAATTAACTCTTTATTTAAAGGGCTCATTTATTTATTTATTTTTTTTGCAAGAAATGAGATTTCAAACAAACTCTAGCTGAATAACTTGCTCATCTAGTGATCAAGCATACAATGGGAATCTGTAAAAAACCGGTGCTGAACCATCCATGTGATTTTCACCCAATCTTGTTAAGGTTTAAGTTTGACAAACAAATCTGGAAAGAACCATATTAGGGATTTCGTTACTCCATGAATCATAAGGAGAAGTGGAGAACTTAAAGGCTATTATACAACATCCAGAAGAGTTGTACTCGTTGTTGAAGATGAATTTGGAGATGAAGAGGATGAAAAAACAAAATCATGTAGACGCACCACACTGGAAATTTTGCAACCTTATTCTACCTAAGGTCTCTAACACGGTTGTTAACGTTTTTTAATTAACGTTTTTTAAAAATTCCAACTTACGCATATTCGTTCGGCAAAGTATGCACTGAATCTGTTGTCTTATGGGTTAGAGAGAAATTGAAAAACATTCTTATACGATGCTTACTTATAGACCTTTGTTTTTATAAAAAATCACGAAGATTAGGTAACTTTCTTCAAATTTTTCTTTATAATACAGTTCACGTATTTGATGGTATAATGCATGGTTAGGGCAGGGTCGGTACCAGAACTTTTGTTATAAAGGGATACAATGTATACTCAGAATATAGTGTATGGTACGCAATTGTGTATATGGAACGCGATCGCGTACTAACTTTGGACTCGGACAAATATTTACGGACTCAGGTTTTGCACCCAGATTTTTATACAAACTACTTAACTCAAATTCACCAAATCTTTTGACAACAAGTGACAAATTTTTCAGCAACAAAACTCCACTCAAGCACACCTTTAAACAATACATTCCAACGAAAATTCGAACAACTTTATAGTAACAATATTTTGGCGAACAACTCATATTCAAATCCATTTTACCACTTAACTTGAAAAACTTACTTGTCAATTAAAATACCTCTTTTCGATACATATTTAACCAAGGGAACTTACATAACAACCTCAACCCAACGTTTAATTAACATAACATAATATCTACAACCTTTACTTGACCCAAATTACATTAAACTCGTCAAATCATAATTTCAACAATATGACAAGTTTCAATCTACAAAATATGATCATACTCAGTGATCATTAATTGTCTCAAAATGGGGCTTCAACATATATCAGGAGCATGATTTAAGGAGCATGATTTAATGAAAGTGATTGACTTAGTAACGCAATAGCAAGTCACACCAAACGTCGACCTTGGCTCCTTGCCCAAATAATCCATTTACCCCGCTTAGCATACCTATACAAAATAACAACAACAACAACAACAACAACAACAACAACAACAACAAAAATAAATAAATGGGGTAAGCCTCATGCTTAATAAGTAATGGAAAGTAAATACAACTACAACTACTACAAGATATTGATCATACTCAAAATATAGATCATACTCAAATGATCAAACTACAACTCAATTAAGGATCCTCAATAGCTCAATATTTTTCCTACTCAAAGGAACACTACAATGGTGTCAAATCATAAATAGTGAGATTATTGCTATCCTTGAATCACTCATTCTGCTCATACTCTTATAACATACTCAAATATCATTTAATTAACTCTTTAACCCATCACTAGTTGACACACACTTGATCACTCAAAAATCTCAAGTGCTGTCAATTAATGAATCCCTTACCCCATTACTTACCTTGCAATTGTTGGTTAGCCTAGCTCAAGCAACACCTCAACTCTTTAAGGACCTATAAATGGTATCACCACACAAGGTCACACATAAACTTGATATTAACTCAATAATCAACTCATTTAACTCGTTACAAACTCATGTCTCATTAATCAACCAACTCAATGTTGTTACCCAAAACAACAATTTCTCAATTAATCACGTACACTCTTTTTCTCATCTAAGTTATATACTCATAGTTTATCAACTCATATTTAACAGCAACAAAAACAATAACATATCAACAACTACTAATCATCGTCCTCTTATCATTAGAATCTTTATAATAAACAAACTCATTCAAACATTCAGGTTCATTCTCAATTCTGTAAAGTCTGTGGCATTTTACTTATTTGGCAGACTTAAACTCATATTCGGCTCTTGAAATAAACTTTTCTCGAAAATAGACTCACACACCTTTCCAGCGAACCCGACCACACCAAAATACGAGTTACAATTATTTTACAATGATTTTACGAACACATCGCATTTTCTGCCCATCATGCTGTCCAAATTCGGGTCTACACCAAAAATGTGCCAACTCAACTCAATTATGTTCTAAATACTTTTATTGATTAACTCCAACTTAACCAACACATTAAAGACTGATTTCTCACAAGATTAATCATCTATCAACTAAATGTATAGCTCAATGACACCAATTTTCAATCAATTTGTCTCTATATTAATTCAACTAACAATTAACACACTTTTCTCATAAAATTCTCATTTACACATTAGTAATTCAATAGTATTTTCACATCAAATACTTGTGCATCTACTCAATGATGTCAACACATAATCAAGACTAAATATTCTACCTCTTATTCCATTATTATTTTCAACTAGAACTTTATTACTTTTCTCATGAAATTAAGATGCAAAAAAAAAAAAAATTTGATACTATTTTTGTTGGGTTTTCTATTCCCTAACTAGATTAACATATGCAGCGAAAAATAATAATTAATCTAGAGCAATTAGGAAACTAAACCTAAAAGGACCTTGACTTAATAAACCTATTAACAATAACAAATTAAATAGATAAATGAGAAGATATTAACCTTTGAGAAAACTAATTTCTCATGCACAGACCACCTTGCAGAACCTTCACGCAGACCGCTTGCTCGACCTTCCATGCTTTGGATGGCAAGTACCCAAATTAGAATACCTCTAATGATTCACACCCATGAACCAAGAGAAACTCCAAATCCTAGGGTCCCGACTTTAAGTCTTGTAAACTCTCACAAGGATTAGGAATGAGAAAGAGAGAAAGAAACAAACTAAATTCGAATCTGGGATCATTGGAACGCTTAGGGATGACCTCTATTTATAGGGGAGAGGATGCCACTAGGTTTGGTCTTCTGGCCGATGTGGGACAACTGATTTCGGCCTCCAACCGCCGGCTGAAGCCTTCAGCCGGCAGTTGGGATTAATCCTTTCCCAAGTCAAACATGCGTCACACCGCCTAACAAATTCTATCCGCCAACCGCCGGTTGAACCTTCCAACCGCCGGTTGGAACTCGCTTCAAGAATATTCCTTTTAGTTTCTAATTAATATTCAATTAATATACTAACTAAATATTCTATATAGTTTCTGTCAATTTTGTTTAGCTACTAATTAAATTTATTAACTTTGATAAATTAACAAAGTAATTAATTAACTTACAATATTAATTCTAATTAATATTATCACTCATTTAGTTTCTCTAGGGCAACCCAAAAAGGACTCTACCTTTATAATAGTCTTACCAATTAGTTATGACCTTGGACACTATTTCCAATAGTCTCCCACTTGGACAAGTCATCAACTACTATTGGTCCAAGTCTCTATCCTAAGTAGAAAGTGTCATCCAATGCATCTGCCGAACTCTGATCTTATCCAATGACAGTCTTTTAGATAAGTGATCATATATTCCTTTGTTTCAGATATCGTATGAAACTGGGACATGGATTTAATCAATCTCTAGATTCAAGATTATGTTTTCTGATTTCCGATTAATTTGACTATATTGTACATATCAATTCAGTCCTGGCTTGACTAAGCAATTTATGAGTCAACATGTAATCATCAGAGGGCCCATAGATATCGCTTTTCTTCTTAGGCAAAAGGAACAAATAAAATTTGCATACATAGCACTAGCCAACTCATCATGTCATACCTAGCGTATCCTTTATGACTGACATTTACACACAGCGTTTGAATAAGTTAAAGTACAACATACTTGAAAACTAGAAACTCAATGTATCTCAATTTTAAGAATATAAGATATTATCATCCATGAAGTAACTTCCATGAGTGCGAGTTTCTCAATTAACTTCCATGAAGTAACTTCCATGAGTACAAACTCAATGTATCTCAGAGTTACTCGTGATTTCAATCCATGAAGTAACTTCCATGAGTGCGAGTTTCTCCTATACTTAAATCCCCATTAAGTACCCATGAGTGTTACAGTAATCTCCATGCAATGTCTAATCTCCATAGACAATCTACTAACACTCCATGACAGTCTTAATTCACCACATACTTCCTATAGTGTGATCGACTGAAGAGGTTTGAGTAAATTTAATTACTCTGGAAGTGGTGTCTAAACATGCTAAACTGAAACACAATGATAAACGATAGTAAATGGTAGAACTCCTTCCAATAAATAAATCTCCAATATTTATCACCAAGTCTATTCTAGTTCCCATCACTGTTTATAATGTTTCAAAATCAAACTAACAACTAAAACTTTATCTCGTATACCTATGCTCCTAGCATATTTACTGATTGTGTGTCCTTCACAATCTTGTGTCCTTTTGTATCTTCCTTTGAACAAAATGGTATTTCATTTCAATGTGCTATGGGACATTCTATTATCACATAATATTTCATTGGGATTCGTTCTATTGGAACACCTCTAAGATCATCAATGAAATTCCCCATTCTAATGACTTCTTTTGAAGTCTTGCAAGTTTCAATATACTCAGATTCCCATCTGTTATTATATCTTGCATTGAACTTTTCAAAGTTATTATTCCCCCATTCAGTTAGAGTACCCAACCAGACTGTGAACGACTATCATCTCTAATCTGTTTGTAAACTTACATAAATATAAACCGTTACTCTAAGTTTCTCTTCTCGACTATTAACTAAGAACATGTCTTTAGTATTTCTCAAATACTAAAGAATATTCTTTACAGCTGTTGTATGACCTTTATCAGGATTCCACTGATGTCGACTCACTATGCTCCAAGCAAATGAGACATCGGATCTTGTATACTTCATGGCATGTATGATCGATCCTATAGCCGAAGCGTATGAGACTCGACTCATTTAGTCAAACCTTGTATAGTTTTTGGACACTAATCTTTATGCCATGATGTAAGAATAGATTCCCTTTCTTAGAATTCTCCATTTTAAAAACTTTTCAAAATTTCATTCTAAGTACATGTCCTTGTTAAGTCCTCTGAGACGATTTCACCATATCTTTGTAAATCTTTGTACCAAGAATATATTGTATATTTCAAATCTTTCACAGCGAAATATTCTCCCAATTAACTCTTTTACACCTTTAATGTTGGGATTTTCCTATGAGTATTATATATAATACTGATGTGCAGAAAGCATAGTCAATTAAAATAATAAGTTTTAAATAGAGAAAATACTAAATAATACTATCACACAATACATGCAAGAATAACCCGTTCGTATAATATAGCTTTATAAGTAAGTCCAGGTATCGAACACATGGAATGGTATTTTAATTTAACACTAAACAATTATTAACAGCTATTTACAATTAAGGTTACAGATAAAGGGGGACGTTTTAGTTCCGAGCGAACAAATAATTACTTTGATACAGAACTAGGATATACAAGACAATTAAAGTATTAAAGAATTATTTAAGCTGAATAAGGTAGATAGAAGATATATTTTATCTAGACTAGCTAAGTTGTATTCAAATTTTCCTATATGTTTATGTGAGTCCCTAATCACTATTATGTTAGTGATTATGAATCGTTAACAGTGAGTTAATTGTAGAAGGGGGGGTTGAATACAATTAAAAACTTTTCCTTTTCCTTTATAATGAATTATATTTGCTTAACAAGTTCTTAATCATATTAATGTAACAACAAAGTGAACACAGATATGTATATGAGATAAACAGTTCAAATGATGAAAACATATGTAGCTGAAAGATAAATTCTTTTATTACTAAAATTTATCTCATGTTGATTTGCGGAATAGATTAGCCAAAGCTAATCTAAATCAAACAATACAGCTAGTACAAGGAGATGAGCAGTAGTGGACAAACACGCTAACTGCTCACTCGCTGAAGTAAGCTAGTAGTGGACAAACACGCTACTAGTTTACTCGCTGGTGTTTACTTGTATCTTAGACAAACTAGTCACTGACAAACAAGTGACAATACAAGTAATCGACACAAAATGAAGTACAACATACAACGCTATTTATAGACACTGAAATCCTTGATTTCCGGATCTGATGGACACGTGTTGCTGCTTGATTGGAGAGGTAGTTGAGATGTGATATATCATGGCACGACATTCTGTCTTGGGAAATATCACCTTGTACTATGGACTAATCAAAAGCTTCCACGTTACTCTTTACAAGTTACGAGGAACACGTGCGGTGCCGTGGTAACGCCGAAAGTTGACTTCTTATTTAATGCGGCATTTAATGCTACAGTCGCTAAGAGAGACATCAGTTCTCCTCATTCTCGATGCGAGCTAACATGCTCTAAAGAATGACTTGAATAGCTATTCTTCAGCGACTTCCTTTATTCAGCAGATGAGAGAACTCAAGAAGACTTGGAGACTCTCGCTGATAGATGAGTATCAGCGACACACATAGTTGAGTCTTTGATCTTTATAAATTCTTCTTCTACTGGTCTAAGATACAGTCAGCGACAAGAAAGCCTTCAGCAACATTATCTTCAACTTGAATCATACTTCAAGTACAGAGAGTAATGCTCTCGCTGATGATGATCAGCGACACACAAAGTTGAGCATCATTCTCTTTCAGTAACACAGAGCAAATGAAGATCAGTGAACATAAGCTTCAGCAACAGGAGCTTGACTTGAAACATTTCTTTAGAGAGAGATCTTCAGTAAGTGAGTCAGAGACTTGAGATAATAAGTCATCATCAGTGACTTCGCTTATCAGCGACTGATGATTTCAATAATCTGCCTGTAGACATTATCTAAGTCTCCCCCTTAATTATTGAGATCAGCGACCATCTTGAGTTTGACGATCAGTGACTCAACAATCTCCCCCTAAATGGTTTAAGTCGGAGCTCCCTTAGACAAACTAGTTACAGGAAGTTTTGGGTTCAATAATCTCTCTTTTACTTTGTTGATAAGTTGAATGTTCAGAGACTTGTCCTTGTAAATTTTTTGTAGTTGAAAACATTTTGAGTCTCTGATAGGAGCTTGCCCAGTGACTTGCACTTGAAGATTTTCTTGGTTTAAGCCTCATATATATCATAGAACAAACTATTTACAGAGGCAATCTATTACAAAATGTCTAATCTATTTATCTCTCCACATCTCCTCTTCCTTTACTATACCAAGCTCAGCTTCAAGTTCATATTTGTCTTTGGAGGGTAGGTATCTGAACTTTCTGGCCAAGGCTTCATCGAGAATAGCTTTTCTGATCTTTGAATCTGTTGGAAGCATGCTAGCTGACCTGATCAGGTGTATGAGTTGTTCTTGATCAACCTTCTCAAGTTCAGCTTCTCTCTGAAACCTAAGGGCACCATTTAGGTCCCTGTATACCAGACCCTTTTCACCTTCAGTGACCTCATGACCTTCAAGCTTTGGCACACCAGCAGGGATAGATAGATTAAGCCTTGAAGTGTTGGGGATTCGATAGATGCTGCTGGTACCTGATCTATACCTTGGACTAGGTGGCTGAACAATTTCCTCACCATGTATGACAGTATCTTCTGGTCTGAGGAGTTGCAGCGACACCATTTTCTGATAGAGCCTATCAATCTCTTTCATGACATCAACCTTAGCTGCACTTGTAGAGTGGCTGATAGCAAGCCTTATCTCATTCCATTCTTCTCTGTGCAGCTTGCATACTTGATCAAGTAGCATTGATTGAGTCTCTGAACCTCTTTGTATAAGTAGCTGAGGTTGAGATTGGTTCCTTGACTTTTTCAGTTTGACCTTGGTGATAGGTGCAGGATTTGATCTCCCTGTCATTCTGGCAGCAAATCTTTTTCTATCAATCTCATCCCACTTTCTATCCACTGCTGTTTTGACAGCTCCCCCTTTCTTTTTAGAGCTCTTGCTAGCTGATCTTTTCAGTTTATGTTGCTCTAGCTCACTCTCTTCTATTTCAGCAAGTACCCTGGCAATTGCAGCATCAGACTCTTCTTGATCTTTCTTTTGCTTAAGAAGTCTGGCCCTTTCATTGGCATCTTTAGAGCTCAATTCCAGTAGGTAAGCTCTGTCAGCATCTGATTGCTCTTTCAGCAACCTTTTCCTTTCTTGTTCTTCTCTCAACTCAGCCTGAAAAGTTATTTGCAGTATCATTTCTTGCTCCCTGTCCTGTCTTGCCTTTATCTTTCTGGCAATTCTCTGATCTTTTGTTTCATCAGGACAAGGGGTATCTGAGGCTGAGTCAGAGGAAAGGCATGCTGTGGGGGAGGTATCTGATGTGGTAGTGTTGGAAGGAGTTGCTGTGGAGATTGGTGTTATAGTTGCTGGGGTAGGTGTGGTTATTTGGACTGTTTGGGTTGTTGTGGTTGCTGTAGGTGAGGGTAGGTTTAGGGTTGCTGATGGAGAAGAAGGTGCAGCTACCTCAGATATGACAGTATGTAATTGAGGATCACTGACCTGTTGTTTCTTTGATGGAGGAGTAGATGCAGGAGAGGTGTCACTGGTCCTTTTTCTTTTCATAACAGATGATATGGGTTGCTGATCCTCCATATTTATGTCATCTTCATCATCTGAGTCCTGACCATTTCCATGACCACCTCCCTGGCCATCATCATTGTTATCATCATCATTATCATCAGCATCATGGATGATGGTATCATCCTCCTCATCATCAGATGCATCAGCTACTACATCCCTATTCATCCATTCCCAGCGAGCCAGTTCGTAGCTCACTGAGGTACCCTCAATCCTAGCAGTATCATCCACTGCCCATTGCTGTACCAGCCCATTATAGTTCCTGAGCTCTTCAGCACTGAACTCAGGAAAGCTTTCAGCGACAGCCACCATATCAGTAGCTATCTCCATATCCACCCAATGCAGTTCAGCAACTGCAAGGGCCTCCAGCTCAGGTTGCTCAGCAATAGGACGAAGTGCATAGGTAGTGAGCACTATGTCCCTGTGAGCCTTGTTTGATAGCGGATCAGTCATCTTACGGGGCATCTCTGGGTCAGAGACCAAATCTTCTTCTTCACTCTCCCCCTGACTGGTTCGCTCAAACTGATCAACTGCCCTAAGTATCTGATCTGTGAAATCTGCGTTCTCCTCACGCAGGGCAGCGACCTCAGCTCTAGTCGTTGTGAGCTGTGAAACAACCTGTGGAAGCACCTTAATAACTTTGTCAGTGTTATAAAGGTAGTTGGATACAGAGATGGCTAGGTCATTTTGGTTGGTGGTTAGCTGGGCAATAGCAGCAGCATGATTGGTGAAGTTGGTGTTGGAAGTGGAGGCTAGCTCAGTGACTGCATGGTTTATTGCAGCACTGGCATCAGCTACTGTTTGGACCCTCTCACTAACAGATGCACTCCATGGTTCAATGGAGTTATACACGTCAGTGAGAGCAGCAACAGCTTTTTGGAGAACGGAGACATTGCCAATAAGTGCCTCACGGTCTTCAGTGAGCATCTTAATTTGGGTTTGGGATTGGGCAATGTACTCCATCAGTAGCTGATCTGATGTGGAGTGAGTGGAGGTGTTTGGGGGAGTAGTTTGGGTAACAATAATGGGGGTGGGAGTAGATTGGGCGACATGATCAGGGGGTGTGGTCTGATCAGCAGCAGCTTGGATGTTGTCACTGGAGAAAGATGTGGGGGTAAGCTCTCTGATGGGTGAGTTGGAGGTAGGTAGAGGAATGGGTTGGGTGTCCTCAGAAGTGTCCATGGGCATGATTTCCTCATCATCAGCTTGTGATTTAGCTGGTGGTTCATTGGAAATAGAGGTGGCGACCTGTATCTCACCATGGGTCAGTGGTGAAACATTGGCAGTCGGTGCAGTGATAGATAAGAGTTGGCCCGGGTCTGTAGCCAGTGGTGTGACATCAGCTATGAGTGTGTTATCACTCACTGATGCCACTTGCCCTTTGAATGAAATGTCATCCTTTTGTGAGGATGACAAGTGGCTGGGTTGACTCAAGCTGAGGGTGTGGGGTGCACCCGAATCACTGCCAACAGTGGTTTGATCCACTGCAGCTGTCTGCAAGTTTCCCTTTGTAGAGTCACTGGACTTTCGGGAGTCCAGTGAAGCAGTTAAAGCTAAGGGTTCAGCAGTGGTGCCCTCAGTAACTGAACGTACAGTCACTGATTCACCACTGACATCCGTAGATGTCTTCTTTTTGCTATGTCCCTGATCCTTTAATGTCAGGGACCCTAATTTGGATTTTTTCTTGGGAGCAGTTGGTGGTTTCTTGATTGGTGGTTGACCAACAGTAGTCACTGGGGGTGTGATCAGTGACGTGGTCGATGAGGGGGCAGGAACTGACATATGTACAGCAGTTACAGGCTGGGGTGCAAGGATCCCCGGATGCTTCATAAAAGCAGGTAGAACCGCAGTCGCTGGTTTTGCGAAAATTTGAGATCCTACCAGAGTGGGCTCAAAACCCTGAAATGATACCCTATCATAGGCATCAAACTGATCCCTGAAGATCAGTGAGAGGTACCTAGGGTAAGGTACATATTTTTCCCTGGCAGGCTCAGCGACCTTGGTGATCAGTTCATTAAAGATCACACTTGCATAGTCAACTCGTAGAGAGTTGACCAGTGACCAACTGATCTGTGCTTCCAGGGAGCTGAATTGATCATAGCTCCCTGATTTTGTGCCCAAAGATTGAATAAAATTAGTAAAGAGGGCATTCCAAACACCATCCATTTTAGTTTTATGGACCGTAGAGTACTTACGATTGCCACTGCCATCGACTGAGTATTTACACTCAATCGCAGTGAGCTCAACGAGGCCTTGTTTGGCAACGTCGCTCTCTGGCAGTGACTCATATGACTCGAAGGTTGGCAGTTGTAAGATAGAGCGAATGGTGTTGGCAGTTATTATTATAGGTTTGGTACCATTGTCAATAAAACCTTGGAGTTGAGAAACACCAGAGACAACTGAGTGAGTGCAGGTGAACCAAAACTCACTGAGCCATTCTGGGTTCATTTCCCCAGGAGACAAGGTAAGAGCAGGGAGGATAAAATGGTTTTTCAAAAAGTTTATCACCTCCGCATACTCAGGTTTTGTACAGGTTACATTTCCCAAATAGTTAGATTTGGGAACTGTAACGACAAGGGTCTCGCTGACCGCAGAGGCTTGAAGAGCTTTAATCTCTGGGGTCGGAGTGTAGGAATTATTGAAAAATTTTGTCCTTGCCATTTTTTTTAAAAAAATAGAAAGTTGAAAAGGTGAGAAATTTGCAGGGAAAAATATGAAGAAGATGAAGTTTAAAAAGTTTGAGAGCGTAAAGAATGAAACGGTGGGGGTTTCGCTGCTTATATACTGTCGCTGGTGTAAGAATATGTGGTTATAACGAGTATGTACGTGGTCAAAAAGGTAAAAAATAAATAATAAAATAATAGTGGTTGGTGGTAGTGGAGCAGGTTGATGATGGTGAGGGGTGGTAACATTAAATGTTGATGGGAGAGGTGCGCCGGAAAAGGTATACGAGGTGTCAGAAAAAGTGTACCTTTTCGAGTTTCCATAAGATATTTTAATATTGTATTTATGAAGAATATAAATCGTTACAAATTAAATACAAGGTATTAATTGTAAGGAATATATGTCGAAATAAATGCAATATTAAAACGAAACTTTCGCTGATACATCATGTCTCAGCGAGATGAAAATAAGTTATATCTTAAAATAAAATAAATATTATGTTTCACATTTGATGTCGCTGAGCAAATTTCAACTTAGAATACAAATCCAATCAGCTAGTCAAGTATGTAAAGCATAAGATATAATTTATTTATATGATATAAGGAATTTTCATGTGCAGTTACCACGTATATAGTTTATTTAATATAACTATGCTAACTTATTGTTCTTGCTGATAGTATCAGTGAGAATAATAGATCAGTGAGTTAATAGAAATAAATTATTTACTTAGTAACTACATTTTCTCATTTAAACAATCAGGTTTTAATCATTTAGGTTCAGCATGCCCAACTTGCTGATGAGAAAGGTGAATCTTTTCTCATCTAAAGGTTTTGTAAAAATATCAGCGAGTTGGTAATCAGTTGGAATGAAATGTAATTCAATGTCACCTTTCATGACGTGGTCCCTGATGAAATGATATCTGACATCAATATGTTTTGTCCTTGAGTGCATCACAGGATTGTTGGCTATAGCAATGGCACTTTGACTGTCACAATAAATTGGAACATTTTCAAAGTTAAAGCCATAGTCAGCGAGCTGATTTCTCATCCACAGAATTTGAGCAGTGCAGGCTCTAGCAGCTACATATTCAGCCTCAGCAGTAGAAGTTGAGACAGAATTTTGTTTCTTGCTTGACCAGCTTACTAGCTTTTCTCCAAGAAACTGACAGCTACCAGAGGTGCTCTTTCTGTCCATCTTGCATCCAGCATGATCAGAATCTGAATATCCTTTCAGTGAGAAATCCGAACCATATGGGTACCAGAGACCAAGATTTGGTGTACCCTTCAGATATCTGAATATTCTTTTGACAGCGAGCAAATGGGATTCCTTTGGATCAGCTTGATATCTAGCACATAGACAAGTGGAAAACATAATGTCTGGTCTACTAGCAGTTAAATACAGCAGTGACCCAATCATTCCTCTGTAAGCAGTGATGTTTACAGATTTACCATCAGAATCAGCATGTAATTTGACTGCAGATGACATTGGTGTAGCAAGGGATGAGCAGTTGGTGAATTCAAATTTCTTTAATAAATCTTTAACATATTTTCCTTGATTTATGAAAATACCAGTGTTGGTTTGCTTTATTTGCAGACCAAGGAAAAATGTTAGTTCACCCATCATGCTCATCTCATAACTTTTAGTCATGAGGTTACTGAACTCCTTGCACATGTCATTGTTAGTAGACCCAAAAATAATATCATCAACATAAATTTGGACTAATATAACATTTCTTTTATCCTTTTTAATAAAAAGGGTGCTGTCAATCTTACCTCTGACATACCCACAGTTTATTAAGAAGGTGGAGAGAGTGTCATACCAAGCTCTGGGAGCTTGTTTTAGTCCATATAAAGCTTTATCCAGTTTATATACATAACCTGGATGCTTGGGATCAGTGAATCCAGGTGGTTGCTTCACATACACTTCTTCCTGCAGCTTGCCATTTAAGAAGGCACTCTTCACATCCATTTGATATACCTTGAACTTCTTGTGAGCTGCATATGCTAAAAACAACCTGATTGCCTCAAGCCTAGCAACTGGTGCAAAGGTTTCATCATAATCAATTCCTTCTTGCTGTCAGTAACCTTGAGCAACCAGTCTAGCCTTATTTCTTATAACAACACCATCAGCATCCATCTTGTTTCTGAACACCCATCTTGTTCCAATCACAGATTTCCCAGCTACTTGAGGTACTAACTTCCACACTTTATTCCTTTCAAACTGAGATAGCTCATTTTGCATGGCAGCTATCCAGTGATGATCAGTGAGTGCCTCATCAATTTTCTTGGGCTCAATCAGTGACACAAAGCTTACAAACAAACAAAAGTTAGCAGATGCTGATCTGGTCTGGACTTTGGATTGAGGATCACCAATAATCAATTGATTATCAATATGTCTAGTCCATTTTGTCACTCGCTGAGGTTCAGCAGTGACTTGATTATTCAAAGGTGATCCACCAGACACATCAGCATTAGAAGCAGTGTTTAAGCTTTGATTGTGAAACAGAGTGTTATTATTTTGATGCAAGAGATGAGATGATGATGATGGGATATCAGCAGGCAAAGATGAAGTTCCTGAATTATTCTCAGCTAAAGTAGATCCAGAAATATCTTCAGGGACATCATCTTCCCTTTCAGAATCTGATGGATGAACCTCATGCTTGTCATCACTGATTGAATTAAAAATAAGGTTTTCATAATCCTTTGGATCAGTGAGTGATTCATCATAAGATTCATCAAAGGTGACATCCATTGATTCTTCAATACATTCCCTTCTTTTATTGTAAACTCTGAAAGCTTTTGAAATGATTGAGTAACCAACAAATGTACCTTCATCAGCTTTGGGGTCAAACTTTCCTAAGTGATCTCTTTTGTTTAAGACATAGCAGGTACTGCCAAAAACATGAAGAAAACTTATGTCAGGTTTTCTCCCCCTTAATACCTCATAGGCTGTCTTTTCATGTCTCTTGACAATCAAAGACCTATTCTGAGTGTAGCAGGCAGTGTTAACTGCTTCAGCCCAGAAGTGGGTCTTAAGACCAGCATCTATGAGCATTGACCTTGCAGATTCAATCAAGGTTCTATTTCTCCTCTCTGCAACACCATTTTGTTGAGGTGTTCTTGGTGCAGAGAAGTTTTGAGAAATACCTTTTGAATCACAGAAACTTTCAAGGTCAATATTCCTGAATTCAGTGCCATTATCACTTCTTAAATGTTTAACTGAGCAATTATTTAAGTTTTCCATCTTTTTGATAAAGGATATGATTTCCTGTGTTGCATCATTTTTGGCTTTGAGGAAGAATACCCAAGTATATCTGGAATATTCATCCACAATTACCAAGCAATACCTTTTACCACCAAGACTAGGAGAACTCACTGGACCAAATAGATCCATATGCATCAGTTGAAAGCATTCTGTCACTGAAGATGTTTGCTTGCTTTTGAAAGAAGAGCTGTGATGCTTTCCCTTTTCACATGCTGAACAAAGCTTGTCTTTGTCAAAAGTGAGCTTTGGAAGACCATTTACCAAGCAATGCGTGCTGAGCTTGCTGATGGCCTTGAAATTCAGGTGAGAAAGTCGCTTATGCCATAACCATTTTTCTTCTGAAACAGTTCTGGAATAAAAGCATGTTCCTGATTGTGCTGAGTCCATATTGACTACATATGTATTTCCTTTCCTTTGAGCACCCAGGACAGCACTTCCATTTTTGTTGTAAACAACTCCAGCTTCATGATCAAACAGCACTTTATTCTTGGCATCGCAGAACTGACTGATGCTTAATAGATTATGCTTCAGTCCTTCAACATATGCCACCCTCTTAAATATCACATTTCCATTGGTCAAGACCCCATACCCTCTGGTCTTACCAATGTTGTTATCACCAAAAACTACATCAGGACCTTTTTCATCCTGGTAGTCGCTGAGCAGGGACTTACATCCGGTCATATGTCTGGAGCACCCACTGTCCAGATACCAGATTGTTTCTCTAAGAATGCCCTACATCAGAAGTAAATTGTTAGTTCAATTTATGAACCCATCCTGAGATGGGTTCATGGTGGATAAGCCCTTAACTTGGCCTCCACTGACCAGCAAAACATTTGACTCACTGCTGGTGGTAGGTTGGACTTGTACTGATGAACAATCTGTTGACACATGTTGTCTATTTCCACACTTATAGCATTTTTTATTTGTGGCTCTAGATTTCTTTTGTTCAACATGCTTATTTGATTGAGACTTGAAAGAGTTCAGATTTAATGTATCAGTTTGTTTCTTTAACTCCAAGTCACTGATGATAAGATCATCAGTCACTGGAGTGTCAGAACTGAGGTTGCTGAATAACTTTTGATCAATAGTATTGATAAGAACTGGATTAATTGTTGAGTCATTTATGCTCAGGTCTTTCAGTTCATCAATACTTGCAGTTATCTCACGGTTGTTAGTGACCAGCGAGCTTTTAACAAAGTGATTTGGTTTAGGCTCGCTGAAGACTGACATTGGTTCAAAGACAAAGTTTGAAAAGGATTGATCAGGCTTGAATATTTGATCAATGCTTGTGGCATCAGCTAGAGAAGCAGCAGTGTCATAATCACCTCCCAAAATAGCTTTTACTTGTTTTGGAATTTGATTATTGACACACTGGTTCACATTTAATGCAGATTTGCACCATGACTTTATAACTTCATTGAGTTGAGAAAATTTGGTTTCAAAACTTATTTTCTCTTGAATGCACATTTGATTTGCATGTATTTGTGCATCAAGTTCAAGTTTTAGGTTTTTCATTTTCGATAAATTTTCTTCTTGAAGTTTAAGCTTAAATGTTAAGTCATTGATCATGCATTCTTGCCTTTTCTGAATATCATGAGCATTTGATAGATCAATTATTAAAGTCTCAAAGATATTCTCCTTTTCAGTCACTGAAGCTGATTTAAAACAATGTACCTTGTAGAGAGTTTCTGGATCCCAGCCGGATGCTGAACATTTCTTAGCGACTTCTTTGATATTATCATGGAAGTCAGCATCATCAGCCATTAGGCAGTAATCTCTATCTAAGCATATCATAGCTTCTTCTTCATCAGATGATGAGGTTGAGTCGGAGTCGCTGAAAGATCCTTCTTCAGCGACGAATCCTTTTCCCTTCTTCATACCAGCTTTGGACATAGCTTTCAGCTTCTTGTATTTTGACTTGTATTTGTTATACTTGTCATTTCTGAAGCTGGGCCTTTGTTCAGGGAGAGGATTGACAGCTTTGGATCTGCATTCAGCTGCAAAGTGACCAGGTTTGCCACATTTGTAGCAGTCACCTTTTGACTTTGAGATATCACTAGATGTTGCACCAGCAAATTTGTTGAACCTTGAGTTCTTTCTAAAATTTGCAACCATCATGGCCATATCTCTTTCCAGCTTTTCTAGTCCTTCTTCATAGCTGACTTCAGACTTGCTGTCAGCAGCACAACCTTCCTCATCTGCAATCAGTGACTTTGAACTCATCTGGGTGATCTTAACTTTCTGCCTTTGATCGATCTCTTCTAGCTCAGCTACAAGGGCATTAGAAATCTTTTGATTGCCAAGAGCAGCACGAATGTGCTCGCTTTGGTCAGCTTGTTTTTCAGATTGTTCCCAGTTTAATAATATACCATAAACTTGAGTTAGATTGAGAGAAGTATAATCATTACGTTGTCGAGTACATGTTGCAATGGTACCCCAAACTTTTCTAGGTAGAAGTTCTAGAAATTTTTCAACAACAAATCTTTGATCTTTACCTATATTAGCCTTTTCCATTTTATTTATTAAGGCTTGATATCTAGTATAGGTGGAGGCCAGTGATTCATTGGGTTCCATGGCAAACAGTTCATACTGACGAGTCAGATTTACTTCTCTACAGCGAATGATGTCAGGGGTTCCAATATAGATATTTCTTAGAGTGTCCCACATGTGTTTCGCTGTACTGCACAATCTAATAGACTCAAACACTTCATCAGGAAGTGACATACTTATGTATATTTTAGCTTGTTTATCCAGCCTAACCATACGCCTATCCTCATCTGTCCATTGTTCCTCCCTTTTTGGCATAACCATTTCTGGTAGTGCAGGAGTGGTTGCAGTGGCTGCAACAGCAGGAATAATGACAGTAGGGGTGTGAGGACCGTCAGTTATTATGGAACAGAGACGATCATCAACAAGGTCTAAGAACATCATCATCCTGGACATCCAGGTTTCAATTCTTGATGGGTCAAATGCTGGGGGTTTTGTAGTGGAGCCATTTCCCTTCTGGTACTCAGAATCAACACAACTGTATTTAACGGATTCCATTGCAGATCTGGTTAAATTTTATTTTAAACCAACTCCGCTCTGATACCAATTGTGAGTCCCTAATCACTATTATGTTAGTGATTATGAATCGTTAACAGTGAGTTAATTGTAGAAGGGGGGGTTGAATACAATTAAAAACTTTTCCTTTTCCTTTATAATGAATTATATTTGCTTAACAAGTTCTTAATCATATTAATGTAACAACAAAGTGAACACAGATATGTATATGAGATAAACAGTTCAAATGCTGAAAACATATGTAGCTGAAAGATAAATTCTTTTATTACTAAAATTTATCTCATGTTGATTTGCGGAATAGATTAGCCAAAGCTAATCTAAATCAAACAATACAGCTAGTACAAGGAGATGAGCAGTAGTGGACAAACACGCTAACTGCTCACTCGCTGAAGTAAGCTAGTAGTGGACAAACACGCTACTAGTTTACTCGCTGGTGTTTACTTGTATCTTAGACAAACTAGTCACTGACAAACAAGTGACAATACAAGTAATCGACACAAAATGAAGTACAACATACAACTCTATTTATAGACACTGAAATCCTTGATTTCCGGATCTGATGGACACGTGTCGCTGCTTGATTGGAGAGGTAGTTGAGATGTGATATATCATGGCACGACATTCTGTCTTGGGAAATATCACCTTGTACTATGGACTAATCAAAAGCTTCCACGTTACTCTTTACAAGTTACGAGGAACACGTGCGGTGCCGTGGTAACGCCGAAAGTTGACTTCTTATTTAATGCGGCATTTAATGCTACAGTCGCTGAGAGAGACATCAGTTCTCCTCATTCTCGATGCGAGCTAACATGCTCTAAAGAATGACTTGAATAGCTATTCTTCAGCGACTTCCTTTATTCAGCAGATGAGAGAACTCAAGAAGACTTGGAGACTCTCGCTGATAGATGAGTATCAGCGACACACATAGTTGAGTCTTTGATCTTTATAAATTCTTCTTCTACTGGTCTAAGATACAGTCAGCGACAAGAAAGCCTTCAGCAACATTATCTTCAACTTGAATCATACTTCAAGTACAGAGAGTAATGCTCTCGCTGATGATGATCAGCGACACACAAAGTTGAGCATCATTCTCTTTCAGTAACACAGAGCAAATGAAGATCAGTGAACATAAGCTTCAGCAACAGGAGCTTGACTTGAAACATTTCTTTAGAGAGAGATCTTCAGTAAGTGAGTCAGAGACTTGAGATAATAAGTCATCATCAGTGACTTCGCTTATCAGCGACTGATGATTTCAATAATCTGCCTGTAGACATTATCTAAGTCTCCCCCTTAATTATTGAGATCAGCGACCATCTTGAGTTTGACGATCAGTGACTCAACAGTTTATCTTTGTCAGCTAATTGATCTATGTCACACCCCTAAATTCGTTGATTTTGATTAGCGGAAGCATTTAGTTAAGTATGGGGGTAATGACACCAACATTGTACATGCATACGTATCAGAGCATATGATTACAACAGAACATATATTATAAGAATGCCAATAGTAATAGTTACAAAGTTTTACAATTCATCGAATTGTACAAACGTAAAAGTAGTTATGTTTACAAAAGTAGATTTCGTAAATATGACTAAACAACTTTAGTTATATAAAAGAAATCCATATGTTTCAAAAGTTGGCATCCTAAAGCTTCAAGGGTCGCCTATGTTCCATGTGTGCAGGTGGTCCTTACGTGTGCTGCTAATTCCCTGAAAAATATAGTAAAAGTCAACAACGAAGTTGAGTGAATTCACAGGAATTAAAATTGCAAGTACAGTTCAATAAACCAAATACGTTCGTGAACAGTTGTTGCCATAATAGTTAAGTAAACGTTTTGTGGAATGTTATCCAAATATGGTTCAGTTGGGATGTTGCCCAAAATACAGTTTAAAATACGTTGCTGGTCGTTCTTCAGCGTTCCCAAAACAGTACCGGTCGTTCTCCGGTCTAAATACACATGGGTCGTTCTCCCATCCAACTCGGCTAGTCGTTCTCTGGCACTAAACACTGCCGGTCGTTCTCCAGCGAAACACAGTACCGATCGTTCTCCAGTCTAAACACGCACGGGTTGTTCTCCCGTCCAACTTGGCCATTCGTTCTCTGGCACTATAATACGTTGCTGGTTATTCTCCAACGTTTACATAAACAGTACCAGTCGTTCTCCAGTTTACCAAACAAGGTTTAACAAGTTTATAGTATGAAAATGTTGTTTCATAAATACCAGTTTTGTGTAAGAGTTCAAAAGTTTAAAGTACTCTAATCGTTCGAGTAAAACAAATATACAATCATGTAAGTAAAAGCAGTTATGGTAATCAATAAAGCAGTTGACTATGTTTCTCACTCCAAGTTGAAAGCGGTAAAACAGTTAAAAGTAGGGCTGTGAACTCACCTGTTGAGCTAAGTAAAGTTGCGAGCGCTGGAAAGGCCTAAAGCTCAAGTGAATTCTCTAAAGCCATAAAGTAAGAGATTTATAAGTTTAATTATGTGGATGCCTTAGTTTGACCATCCATACTAGTGTTCACACAACTAGATTATGACCCAAGTGTTTGTTTTAATGTTTACATTCGCAATTTGTAGTTGTGAAAATGTATACGACTTGTTGGTAACGGTTTGTAATAATAATCTCTGGAAGTATTATCATATTGTTTCATTGTGTTTCATAAAGTATGAAATTGTGTACGGGGGTCCGGGGGCAGCGCCCCTGGTAGCGGGGTCCAAGGGGTGGCAACCCCTTGCGGGGTCCAAGGGTCAGAGCCCCTGGATCTAGTACATTGCTTTAGTAAAAATGCATGTGAAATCCAAATTCGGAGTAAAATCAAGTGGTAAAATCTGGTTCCGACACTTAATGAAAAACATGTGTTTTTAAGTTCTGAGTTTTGCGACATAAGGACTGTGTCGCTAAAAGGTTCTGCGACACAAGGGTTTGTGTCGTCAAGTGTGACATCCGTAATTTAATGCGACATTAGGTGTTATGTCGCTATGTGCGACATTGAGTAGTCTGCGATATAATGGCTTGTGTCGCTATGTGCGACGTAGGAAAGATAATGCGACACAAAAGCTTGTGTCACACTACTGTTTTTGGGCCAAAAGCGAAACAACCAACTATTCGACGAAATTTTGGGGAAAACGAGTTTTGAGTCGATTTTTAGGTATAATCTGTTGTAGAAACACTAATACATGGTATATCACTCATAATAATCACGAAGTAACAAGGAAACGTGGTGAAATCTTACCAACTTTGAGTGAAACCAAAAGTTAGGTGGAAGATGAACATGGAGATGAAAATGGTGGATCTTGAGCTTGGATCTTGAAGATGAAGTTGATGATACATTTTGTTGTTGT